>CM057455.1:1504745000-1506015000 GCA_016271365.2 Neoceratodus forsteri
AACAAGGAAGCACATCAAGGGAAGGCTATTGGTACTTAAGATCCAAAATCATTGACTACTGCACTTACCTGCTGAATGAAAGTTCCTTGTTTGTGACTTGACTTGATGCAATGAAACTACAATCTGGAAAGTGTACTACGGTATTATTTACTTCAACCCGGAAGGCTTTTGAATTCAGGATTTAAACCTTGGAGAGAAGATCAAGTCTGGAACTTTATTTGATCAATATTTGATTATTATTTATTAATATACTATATATTGCTTCATAGTATTTATTGCTGGTTTGGCTTTTAAGCTAGACAGGCCACACTAATTTATTTTAACTGAATTGACAAATACCTGTGAATTATGTATCTGCTTATGATATTGGCGGCTCACTGATACATTGGTCTGAGTACAGTTTTATCTATAGGAGCCATCTGAAGATTTGGGTCTATAAAAAATTATTTCTGTTCTTAAAATATATCCCAAAAAATTATGGTTAGTGCTTGGAGTAGAAAGAACAGTTATATCTCTTTTGAAAATAAACATACTGATCAGTGATGTGCCCAAAAGGGGTCAAAATGTAGGAAGTACAAAACTCTAAGAGGGAGGAAATACTGGATGGGGAAAATGCCAAGCAATCTAAGATTACCAACTTTTTCCCAGGACTAATCCTTACCTCCATAGCATTTCGATCCCTATCCCCATCCCTATCCTAATTGAACAGGACTGTCATAGGAACACAGTAACCCCAAAGAGGAACCCTTGGCAATTAATCAAACTAATTTGATTGAGTCTGGAGTATCTCCAATTAACATAATCAAACAAACAGCTGAGGGTATCTCCTTATTTTCATATGATTCATTTGCCTCTACAGTTTCAATTTTAGGCAATTCAAGCTTTGATTCCAATCTTATTACCTTTTCGCCCCAGGACCCACCCCAGGAAGAACAGGAAGAGCAGATTTCCTCCTCTGTGGGATATTTACTAGTATCTCCCCCCCAGACTCAGAACCAAGGAAAAATCTGCTCACCCTATGCCAAGAAATATTGATAATCTAACATTGGTTATGCAAGACCTTGGTTATACAATAGATGGCCTTAAGAGACTAGTTCCATCATATTTGGATAATAATAACTCAAGAAATGTTGGTGACTGTAGGATGTCAATGCCCAAACTGTACAACTTGCCCACCCCATCAAGGGGTGTTTGGGCAGATACACCTTAAAGAGTGTATGATAAGGAACACTTTACTGATGAAGGGACTCTAGTATCCTGTTCCTCTTTTTCTAAACAGTTTTTGGAGATTCTGTGCATCTTCTCTGATTCAAATAGTTTTTTGCAAGGTATATCTTCTGTTACTGCTTTATTTTCTCTGTAGCAAAGTGTTTTTTGCAGGGTATCTCTTCAGTGAAATTGTTACTGGTGGTGCTTACAGGTTTTACAGTTTTATTTATCATTAGGCTACATTTTCAGGGCTACTGCATTTGTTGTTGGTTGATTGTTTCTGCTCTTACTTCCTTGTTTCTTTTGTCTGTGGTTCTTCTTTTTTGACAGGGGAAGGGCCCAGTCACCCACCCCCATTCCCAACCACCCCATGCTACACTCCTTTTGTAGAGTAGCACAGCCATGACATTTCCTGTAGCAAAGCAGGAAGGGGAGGATCAGAGGGGTATCCACACAGTGACCTCACTTACAGGGGCATAAGTAATTTAACTTGTTATAAAAAGTTATACAACAACAAACAATTAAAACAAACAAAAAATATATATAAAAAAAATTCAAACGTTTGCTTTCATTTTCCTTCTAATTACTCGGACCAGGTTATAAACTCAGCAACTCAACTGGAATATATATTATTAAGTGCAGGTACTGTGGGACACTTTTCAAAAGGGAAGTTATACAGGATTTATGATGCTGTCCTACATGCTGGACCATTGGAGATCTAAGAGCTCAGCTCCAGGCAGCATGGGCAGAGATTGGGTGCCTCAAATTGCATATTCAGAGGGAAATATATTACAAGAACCACCCGCCTTTTCCGCAATATCCAACTGAAGCACCTTAACCACAGAGGGAAGTTGGTCTGGGAGGTTGACAGGTGATTAGGAGGGGCAAATCAGGTGCCCCATTACTCAGTGCTCACCAATGTATCACCTCCACAAACCATACAAAAACTACAAACAGATATCTACCTCTATCTCAGAAACCAAACAAAGGGGCAGAGGACACTGCAGAGCAGGACACTGCAGCACAGGAGCTAGCGCTATAAAACTCACCCGAAACAGGGACCAAAACAAAAAAAGCAAAAAGGAAATCCAAAATACCTCTGATCATAGGAAACTCCATGATTTGGGGAGTTGACACCTACGTCCACCTGGGGGTAACAGTCAGATGTCTCCCAGGTATATCAGCATGGAGAGACACTGACCACATTGCCAAAATTATCCAGGAAGCAGGAGAAAACATCAACATCCTGGTACACATAGGGGCTAACAATCTCGCTGGCCGAGCAGTTATGGAGACCAGGGAACACCTGACCAGGCTGGGAGACAAACTGTCATCCATTTCGTCTGGCATCTCCTTCTCTGAGATCCTGCCAGTCTGGGAGAGGGGGCAGACAGATGGAAGGTCATATAAGAGGAGATAGGGGAGCTAAACATGTGGCTCAAGGGCTGGTGCCAGGAAAAAGGACAAACATTTGTAGGTAACTGGCAACAGTTTTGGGAGCAAAAGTTCTTTAAATTCAATGGACTGTATCTGACTAGGGAAGGAGTCAGTGCATTGGGGCAGAAGTTTGACATCTTTGCAGAATATGTAAACTAGCAAATGGAGAGGGGGTGCAGCATCAGATACATAGAATGGGAAGAACACCCCTCCCCCCTTAGCTAGTGATCAAACAGGAGTTCAGCATGTTTGTAGTTCATTTGCATCACCAGGTAAGGGAAAAAGTCCTGCTCCCCATATGATGCACAGGGGAAATGCCGGACCTCGCCCAACAACTAATGCACCAAAATCTGGCCAATGGAAAATCATGTACGCAAATGCCTGCAGTCTGGGAAACAAGATCCCAGACCTGCAGGCAACAATGCAAGAGGCTAAACTGGACATAGTAGCCATTAGTGAGACATGGTTCATCAGTAACCATACTTGGGAGACATCAGTACCCAGCTATGTATTGTTCGGAAGAGACTGAGGAGCAAAAGGGGGGGGGGAGTGGCCCCTTATGTCAATGAGAATATCAAAGCTACAGAAATTCAGAATACACATAAGGAGTCAGAAGAACTGTGGGTCACCCTGGAAACAGGAACAGGGACAGCCATATGAACTGGGGCTGTTTACAGGCCTCCAGACCAGGGGGAGGACATAGACACATTACTGTTAGAAGATATACAAAACATGACAGCTAAAGGGGAGGTTCTGATAATGGGAGATTTCAACATGCCAGATACAGATTGGTCAATATCAGCAGGAACATCTGCCAGAACTAGACACATAGTGGATTCCCTGCAGAAGGAGGGCCTTAAACAACTGGTACAACATTCCACAAGAGCCAGGGCTATCCTAGATCTAGTACTGACTAACGGGGAAAGAATCACAGATCTCCAGGTAGAAGGTGACCTGGGGGTCAGTAACCATCACATGGTATGGTTCAATTTGGCCACTAGAATGAAATCATCCCATTCCAAGACAAAAATGTGGGACTTCAGAGGAGCTGATTTTGATAAGATAGTCAACAGAGGTAAGCTAGCCTTGGCAAGAAGAAATACAGGTGAGGGTGTACAGGCAAAAGGCTCAAGCATTAAGGATGCAATACTTGAAGCAACATTCCCATTGTGTTAGGGAGAAAAGCAAGAGCAAAAGAAGGAGGAAAACACTTTGGTTCTCAAGAACAGTAGCAGAAAAGATCAGAACCAAAAGGCTGGCCTTTCCGAAATATAAGGGAATGCAGCGGAACAAAGACTGGGAGGCATACCAAACTTCCCTAAGGGAAGCAGTGAAGGCAATAAGGCAGGCAAAGGCCCAAACCAAGGAAACACTAGCACGAACAGTAAAAGAAGACTTTCTATAGATACATTAGTGAAAGGAGAAGGTCCAGAGGGAGTATTGCTGAGATCAAAGGGGATAAGGGGGAGTGTGCGGAAGAGGACCAAAGAAAAGCAACTATCCTAAATAGATACTTCTGCTCAGTATTTACAGAGGAGAAGGTATGGTAGGGCCCACAGCTCAGCACCATGGACACAGAGAGGAGGAAGGTGTGCACAAGTCACTTCACAAAAGAAAGGGTTTTACAAGAGCTCGCTAAGGTCAGGGTGGGCAAGACAATAGTACTAAATGGCATACATCCCAGGGTACTAAAGGAGCTAAGGATGGAACTATCAGAGCCATTATCAGAACTGTTTAGTGAGTTTCTGAGCACAGGAGAGGTCCCAGAAGATTGAAGAAGGGCTCATATGATCCCACTCCACAAGAGTAGCAGCAGACAGGAGACAGAGAGCTACAGACTAGTCAGTCTTACCTCAGTAGTCAGCAAGATTATGGAGGCACTCCTTAAGGAAAGAATAGTGCAACACCTGGAATCCATAGGAGCACAGGATCCAAGACAGCATGGGTTTACAGTAGGAAGATCCTGCTAAACTAATCTCATAGATTTCTTTGACTGGGTAACCAGAGTGGTGGACCAAGGGGATGCAGTTGATGTTGCCTACCTTGAGTTCAGCAAAGCTTTCGATACTGTTCCACATAGAAGATTGATTAATAAGATGGGTAGGCTCGGGGTGGGTCAGAAGTTGGTCAACTGGGTTGCAAACTGGTTGGCGGGCAGAAAACAGAGAGTGGTGGTAAACAGTATACAGTCAGAAGGGATACAAGTCACAAGTGGGGTACCTCAGGGATCAGTCCTGGTGCCAGTCTGCTTCAATATCTTCATCAGTGACATTGCAGATGGACTGGAGGGTAAGATTTGTCTGTTTGTAGATGACACCAAAATCTTCAACAGAGTGGATGATCGAGATGGGGTGGGCAGAATGAGAAGAGATCTAAATAAACTGGCAAAATGGTCAGAAGAGTAGCAACTGGGGTTTAACGCAAGGAAGTGCAATATCATGCACATAGGGAAGAGAAACCCTGAAGCTACCTCTAGGTTGGGAGGAGAGTTGCTGGCAATCACAAGGGAAGAAAAAGACTTGGACATCATCATCATAGATGACCTGAAATCATCCAAACAGACCATTAAAGCAGTAGGTAAGGCTCGAGGGATGTTGGGGTGTATTAGTAGGGGTATCACAAGTCGTAAGAGTGCGGTAATAATACCTCTTTACAAGACACTGGTTAGGCCCCATCTGGAGTACTGTGTGCAGTACTGGAGGCTGCACCTGTACAAAGACATTAACAAAATGGAGACAGTTCAGAGAAGGGCAACCAAAATGGTGCAGGTACTGCATCAGAAAACACACGAGGACAGATTAATGGAGCTCAATATGTATACCCTAGAGCAAACGAGGGAGAGAGGTGATATGATCGAAACATTTAAACATCTTAAGGGCATTAACAAGATGAAAGAGTCTAACATGTCTCAATATAAGAAAAATAGCAGGACAAGAGGACACAGCATGAGATTAAAGGGAGGCTGATTAAGGGGTAATGTGAGGAAGTTCTTTTTTACAGAGAGGGTGGCAGATGCATGGAATGGCCTACCTCAGGAAGTGGTGGATATGAATACAGTGCAGGGCTTCAAAGTGGCATAGGATAGGCATAAGGAAGCAATACAGATGAGTATGAATAGATAGGCCATTGACAGAGTAAAGGCCTATGCCACATTCATAAGGTAGAAAAAAGGCAGACTGGATGGGCCTTGAGGTTATCTGCCAGCAACTTCTATGTTTCTATGTAAATAATTAAGAATCCTTACTATGCCAGTGTAGTCCTTTTAGAAAATAATTGGGCTATAAAGGAAGAAATTGCAAATTTAAGAGCTGTTGTTTTTTTTAAACTAAATATAGAAACATAGAATGTGATGGCAGATAAGGACCGCCTGGCCCACCTAGTCTGCCCATATCCCAACCTACCTAAAACTGCAGATCCTACTTGATCTGCAGCTTACCTACCACTAGGGTTGCCTTCTGTCCATCCTATGCATTCTTGAATTCACCCACTGTTTTTGCCCCCATTACCTCTTAAGTGAGGCTGTTCCATGCATCCATCACCCTTTCTGTGAAAAAGTACTTCCTTGCATTTCCCCTGAGTCTCCCTCCTTCTAGTGTCATATTGTGATCTCTTGTTCTTGCACATCTCTTTTTTTGAAAGATGCAGCCCTTCTGTACATTGTTTATCCCCTTGAGGTACATAGATACATAGATACATGGACAGTGTCGGCAGATAAGGGCCTATGGCCTACTCAGTCTGCCCATTTGAGCTTGTAAGTTTAGTTTATGTTTTCCTAGAAGTCTGCTGCCCCTTACCCCTGACCTCCAGAATTCCTTTATGTCTATCCCATGCATTCTTAAATCCCGTGATTATTTCAGCCCCCACCACTTCCTCTGGCAGGGTGTTCCACTTGTCCACCACCCGTTCTGTGAAGAAATTCTTCCTCATTTTTCCTCTGAGTCATCCTCCCTCCAACTTCATCCCATACCCTCTAGTTCTGGTACATCTTTTCGCTTAAAAATAGTGTATTCCTGCACCCTGTTCCTCCCTGTGAGATACTTGTATGTCTTTATCATATCCCCTCTCTCCCTCCTCTCCTCCAGGGAGTACATGTTCAGTTCCTTCAACCTGTCTTCATAGGACTTGTGATGCAATCCATGCACCATCTTTGTTGCCCTCCTCTGAACCTTCTCTACCTTGTCTATGTCCTTACGTAGGTATGGTCTCCAGAACTGTACACTGTACTCCAGGTGGGGCCTCACTAGTGTAAGGTAGTGTAGGTATTTGAATGTCTATCATATCTCCCCTTCCCTCCTTTCCTCCAGATTATACATATTGAGGTCTTTCTGTCCTTCAACATATGGTTTATGGTGCATTCCCATCACCATTTTTGTTGCCCTTCTCTGGAATGCCTCCATTCAGTTTATGTCCTTCTGGAGATGTGGCCTCCAGAACTGAACACAGTATTCCAGATATGGCCTCACTAATTGTCTGTACTGTGGCATCACCACCTCCTGTTTTCTACTGGTGATGCCTTTTACTATGCACCTCGCATCTCTCTGGCCCTCCCCACCACCTTTTCACACTTCTTGGCTGCTTTCAGGTCATCCATTATGATAACCTCTAGGTCTCTTTACAGTTTTGTTGTTATTAGTATCTCTTCTCCCACTGTGTATTCCTCTCCAGGATTCCTGTACCCCAAGTGCATGACTTTGCACTTCTTTGCATTGAATTTAAGCCACCACGGTCTTGACCACTCTTCTAACATGCCTAGGTCTCTTCTCATTCTTTCTGACCCATCTGGAGTGTCCATCCTATTGCAGTTCTTGGTATCATCCACAAAGAGGCTTCCCTTCCTTTCCAACACCTCCACAATGTTGCTAATGAAGACACAGAAGAGGACAGGCCCTTGCATTGAGCCTTGCAGCACCCTGCTGGTCACCCCCCTCTCCCGGGATTGGACTGTTTAACACCACCCTGTGTCCTGTTGCTCAGCCAATGTCTAACCCAATTTACCACCTTTGGTCCCAATCCCATGCTGCCCAACTTGTTTACTGACCTCCTGTGTAGGACGGTGTCAAATGCCTTGCTAAAATCTTGGTACTCCATGTATATACTGCCCCTCCCGGATCAACCACCCTGGTTACCCAGTCAAAGAAATCTATCAGATTGGTTTGACAAGATCTACTGTACCTGCTGTGAATTCATGTTGCCTTGGGTCTTGTGCCACACTGGTCTCGAGATGTGCTGCAATTCTTTCCTTCAGCATGAATTCCATTATTTTCCCCACTGCTGTCAAACTGACTGGTCTGTAATTCCCAGCTTCCAACTTGCTCTCCCTCTTATGCAGTGGTACCACATTTGCAGTCCTCCAGTCTTTTGGTACCACTCATTCCTCCAGTGATTTGTTGAATAGGGCTGTTAGTGGTGCCCCTAGTACCTCTCTGAGCTCTTTCAATATTCTGGGATGCATCTCATCTGGTCCCGTTGCCTTGCCCACTTTTAGTTTCGAGAGTTCCGTTAGGACTCTCTCCTCCCTGAATGGACTGATATCCATCCCTCCTCTGTGTGTGTGTTTCTACGCCCTATTTTTGGTACCTCACTTTGCCCTTCAGTAAATACTGAGCAAAAGTATTTGTTTAGAATTTCTGCTTTTTCTAGGCCCTCCTCCACACATCCCCCCTCCCCGTTAAGCCTCACAATCCCTCCCTTGGTATTTTTCCATTCCTAATATACCTGAAAGTTTTGTCAATTTCTTTTACTGATTGGGCTATTCTTTCTTCAGTTTGCACCTTTGCATTTCTGACTGCTTTCCCCACCTCCTTCTCTTTTGCCTGATACAAATCCCTGTCTCCCTTATCTGTGTTTCCTTGTACTTTCTGAATGCCTGTTTTTTTCCTTCACCTTACCTGATACTTCTTTTGAAAACCATAGCATTTTTTTCTATCTTTTTGCTTTGTTTACTAGCTTAACACAGAGGCTTGTTGCCTCTGCTATGGCTCCTTTAAGTTTTTCCTACTGTTCCTCTACCCCCTCCCTCTTTGCCAGGATTTTCTTGAGGTGTTCCCGCATTTTTGCAAAGTTGGCCCTCTTCAGATCTGTGACCCTTACTTTTGTGTGGCTTGACTCTACCCCTGTCTTCACCTTAAAGCACAGTGTATTTATTTATTCATTCTCGGATTACAAGTACCTTTGAGCACAGGACTGCTCATTTACAAAGGTTCCACATCAAAGATGGGGAAGGGTAAACATAGACAGACAGAGGATAACAACATAACTTTTTATGGATATCAGTGAATCATCATTGTACAAAATGGATAGAACATTCTCAATTACATTTGCAATATAATAGTGGTGGTATAAACTAAGTGAAATAAGTAAGCAATAATACCCGACAGGGTGGGCGTAATTGGAAATACTGAACCGCCCATCCTGGAGGGTATTATTGCACTTAGAAAATGGGCACTGTAAAAAAAAATTATTTAATAAAAAAAGTTAATACAAAATTAGTTTAAAATCAAGTTTCATAATAAAATAGTTCCTCCACCTGTATCATAATGATGTGTGTGTGTGTGTGTGTGTGTGTGTGTGTGCTTGGGATTTTTGTCTATGAGCAGCCTCCATAGTTTTGAAAGAAGCTGCTTGTCTTGGTTACTCCTTTCACCACACACACATATAGCAGCAGAAACCATCAGTCATACTTGCTTGGGTTGAGAAAGTTGAGTGTCTTTGCCCCCCCCCCCCAAGACAAGCAGGTTGTGATTTCTTCTTGGCATCGGTCCCCCCCATTTCTTTGAAATGCCAGCAATGCAACAAGGAGATTAAATGCAACGGTATAGAATGAGGTACCTTTTTACTTTTTAAGAAAAAAGGGGTAGCCACTGTGTTTTCTTCTGCCTTTCTTTCTGCTTGTCAGCATGAAACGCAGCGAGAGAAAGGGAGGCACTGACAACTGCTGTGAGCAGCAGAGTCAACTGTGCTGGAGATTTGCTTTAGTGAATTCTGGGAGTGAATTAAAGTAAAAGAAAATAACTCAGAGAAGCAAACTTTCTGTTGTTCTGGAAAACTGAGTGGAGGAATGGGGAATAGTGGTAGGTCTGCGAGCGCGTATGGCTGCGGGGAACCACCGGTTTAAGCTTGACATTTTTTCCTCTTTTAATGGACTGTAATAACAACTCAGCCCGCATTTGAGTGATGGGGCTGTGTCTTTTTGGCATAACAAAGACTAACAACTAGTTTTGTGCTGCAGTTTGGGTCCAGTTGTGGCTAGGGTGGTTTCAGTCAGCCAGCACGTTACACCAGGCGCTGATACTGCAGCATGAAAGGGCCAGTATTTTCTTGAATTTTCATACCACAGATGGACGTCCATCTGCGGTATGGGAAATCAAGAAAATGCCGCTGCTGTCATGCTTGGTTGCAGCGCTACTGATAATATGCTGCTACAGGTGTCACTGTCTCCGGTTTGGGGATTGATAAGTTGCTGTGGCTGGACAATATTTTATCTGCCCAAGTAAGGCATGTTTTGTTTGGTTTTGAGTCAGGGGAGCATGATGGGCTGCCTGCTATTTTTTGGGCTATCTTGGTGAGCAGGGAAAATGGTGGATGTGTTTTCTTAATGTTCGGGGTGCCCAAGGACTTACTTAGAAATGGGGCACCCCGAGTAGGCTCTTTTTTTAAAGTGGGCTGTATCGGAAAATAAATGAATCTCTCATCAGATGTTTCAAACAATGAGATTCATTTATTTTCTGATCTCATTTTCTAAGGGGAGATAGAAGTTGAGGAAAGGTAAGAAATTGAGTGGGAAAAGTAGCAGCCAGGTGGCCTTGTCATGAGAAGCAGTAAGGAAGGCAGAGATAGGGGTGAAAGTCGAGAGAGTGGGGGGGGTAGGGTGTGAAAAACAGTGGCATAAGGAGTGGAAAGGGGCAGCAAAAAGGGGAAAGAAAGTGCAGACTGGTCTGTGGATGCCCGAGGTCTAAACATGGATCTTGAAATGATTAGTTGGTTATTGGGGAGTGAAGTAGAGAGGTGGGTGTGAGGGGATGAGGGGGTGGTCAAGGTTGTGGAGGCCCTGTCAAACTGCAGTGGTGAGGCTAGGTCACTGGAGGGCACATGCTGAAATTAGTTGGGGCAATCACAGGTGCTTTCAAACATTATGCCCTGGTGAAGAAGGTGTTTAAACTGGGTCATATAAGTAAGTTCATAGCCTAGTCCATTTAGCCAGTTTGGGGCTCTGTAGGGGAAAGACCGCTGGCACTGTGTAGTCCGGAACCTTGGTACGAATAGGAGCTCAGTGTCAGAGGGCCGAGTATAGCAAGCCTTGAGAGATCTGGGCAGAAGGCAGGAGATTCCAGGTGGTAGAGCTCCAAGGAGCACCTTTTTCACTAGTATGCATGATTGGTACTTGATCCATACTTGGAGAGTAAGCCAGCCAGTTTGTGCATACAGATTGCATGTGTGGGTGAGACGGTCAGCATTCGTGATGAGCCTACAAGCTTTGTTTAAGGTTATATTTAGCCTTTTTATGGACATAGTGGGGGGCAGCTCCATGGATTATCAAACTGTAATAAATGATGGATAGTACCGAACTGTAGACAGCAAGTTTAAGTGCTTCCGAGGTTATATTCCTGTGTGTCTAAATAACAAGCCTAATTTTGCATTCACAGACTTGGCAATGATCTCAATGAGAGGCACGTAGGTGAGGTGGCTGTCCAAGGTTACACCAAGATATTTGAATTGTTGAACTTGTTAGAGGGGGGATCCAAGGCCATTTTTTACTGTCAGGACATGCAACCTATATTTGTGTCAGGAGGAAGAGAACAACATAAATTTAGTTTTTTTGTAGTTTAGGACAAGTTTGTGCAACTGGAACCATTTTTTGACTTCAAGGAAACCAAGTTGGAGGTTGTCCTCAAGTGCAACGGGATCCGGGTTGCTTGTAAAGATGACAGCATCATCAGCCTATAGGAGTGTTCTTAGTTGACAGGCATGTGGTAAGTTGTTTAGGAAGATGCTAAACAGGAGCGGACCAAGAATGGACCCTTGCGGGACACCAGATTGGACATTTTGTCGCTCTGTGATGACGTTGGAAATTTTTGCCTGTTCTGTCCACCCGCAAGGTAGCTTCCAAACCATTTCACCATATTTGGTGAGAGACTGATTGTTGTAAGTTGATTGAGGAGTAGTTTGAGATTCACATTTTTGAAAGCTTTTGTAAGGTCAATAAAAGCTGCATCAACTAGATTGTTTTTGTCGAAGGACTGATGGATGAAGCTGGTAAATTCTAACAGAGCAGTGGTAGTGCTGTGCTTTTTTTCTGAAGCCATGTTGCTGAGAACATTGTAAGGCGTACTTCTCAAGGTAGTCTACCAGTTGGTTGTTAACTATACATTCAAGGACTTTCGATAATGTGGGGAGGATTGATATCGGCCTGTAGTTGCAGTGCTGTGTATGATCACCAGATTTAGGCACAGGGGTGACCAGCGTGGTTTTCCATACTTCAGGGAACTGCGATTGAGTGAGAGATAGATTTAGTATCTTGGTTATTGGCAGGAGAACTTTTTCAAGGGTAAGTGCAATGAGTTTGAGGTCAAGCGAGTCTCCACTATGCCTGGATTTCCCCCAGGACTTTCGTTAGAAGCTTTCTGACTTGGGTTGGGGAAACCCGGTTGAAATAGAAAAGTGGGTATTTCGGTCTATTGGTATCCACATATTCAGCTGATGAGGCAAGAGCATCATCAAAGAAGTCTTTTGGGAGGACCCCTGACAGATTGGTGAAAGCTGTATTGAAAATATTTACGATTTGGAGTGGGTCAGTGATAGGATTGCCATCCTCTATTAGAACTATTGGAGAGGTCTTCTGTTCTTTGCCTGCAATGTCTTTTATGTTAGACCAAAATTTTCTACTGTCAGCCCATGAGTTTGACAGCAGCTCTCTGTGGTGCTTGCTTTTTGCCTGTCAAGTTTCCATAGCACAGGCATTTCTAGCAGCTTTATATGCCTGCAGATCATGTTGCTTCATTGATGACTTAGCCAGTTGTGATAGATGGTCCTGTTGTTTCATGCTATTTACTAGTTCAGGTATGATCCAGGACTTAACCGTACCTCAAACCTTCAGTTTCCTAGGAGGGGCATGGATATCGCTGGTCATGTTGAAAACCCTGATGAAATGTTCAAGGGCAATGTTGATATCATCAGCCATGTCCAGAAAGGACCAGTCCTGGGAATGGAGTTGTTTTTTTAGGAGATCCAGGTGCCCACGCTTTAGCATGTGGTTGTAGATTTTTTTGGAGTGGGGGGTATTGAATTTATTTAACCAGCAGCAAGTGATGGGGAAGTGGTCACTGATAGAGTCAGGGTGCACCATTACATTTGTGATACATTCTGGGCAATTTGAGATAATCCAGTCGATGGTGGTACCAGTCCCGGATTTATAATTTATTCTGGTCACTGCACCTCACACATGAGCTGTGTGAGGTGCAGTGATGCTAATGAGTCCTTTATAGCCCCATGTGCTCCCAATGGCTAGTTTATATTGCAGTATCCCATTAAAATTACTTTGGAGAGATGTTTTTGTGATCAAAGGTAGTCCAGTTTACTTAGTAAGCCCAGGGGATGGGTCCTTGGGAGGTATGTAGATTGAGAGTATAGTGAGGGCTTTGTTGTGTGCCCCCAGAAGCACTTTTATAGCTGAAGCCTGGGCGGAACATCCAAGGTCAATCAGAGGCATGACCAGCCCTCTGTTGGAATTTTTTAGGTAAACTGCACAACCACCGCCCCTCTTTGTGGTTTGATATAGCCTAAAAATAGTGTATCCAGGCAGGGCAACTGCATTATCCGGGATTTTAGGTGATAGCCAGGTTTCAACAATGGATAGTATGTCTGGATTGTGCATAGCCACCCAGACTTTGAGGATGTCAATTTTGTTTAGGAGACCACAGATATTTATTGTGTCAAGCATAATGGACCCATGCTTATAGTAGGTGGCACGTTGTTTGGGGTTGTGTCATTTGGACCCGGGTTAGGGTGAATATTGCCTGACACCATCAATAGCATTAGGGCTATTTTCAGGAAACATAGAAACATAGACTTTGACGGCAGATAGGGACTGCTTTGCCCATCTAGTCTGCCCATTTCCCTACCTACAGGATAGGCCGCAGATCCTAGTTAACCAACAGCCTATTTCTTCCTACCCCCCACAAGAATTGCCTTATGTCTGTCCCATGCATTCTTGAATTCTCCCACAGTTTTAGACCCACAACCTCCTCAGGAAGGCTGTTCCATGCATCCACTACTCTCTCTGTGAAATAATACTTCTTCACATTGCCCCTGAACTGCCCCCTCTATCTTTAAATTGTGTCCCCTTGTTCTTGCACGTCTCTTTTTCTGAAAGATGCTACCCTCTTGGACTTTGTTGATTCCACTGAAGTACTTAAAGTTTCTATCATGTCCCCCTCTCCTTCTTTCCTCAAGGTTATACATATAAGCTCCTTTAGTCTCTCCTCATATGGCTTCTCTTGCAGACCCTGCACCATTTTAGTTGCCCTCCTCCGGACTGCCTTTATCCTGTCTATGTCCTTGCGGAGATGGGGTCTCCAGAACTGGATGCAGTACTCCAGATGGGGTCTCACCAACTGTCTGTAAAGAGGGATATCAACTTCCTGTTTTCTGCTGCTGATGCCTCTCTCTATGCATCCCAGTATACCCCCAGCCCTCCCTACTGCCTTCTCACATTGCTTGCTAACCTTAAGGTCATCCGCTATGATTACCCACAGGTCCCTTTCCTTTTTTATTGTTGTTACTACCTCCGCCCCCCCCCATTGTGTATTCTTCCCTGGGTTCTTGTTTCCCAGGTGCATTATTTTGCACTTCTTTGCATTGAATCCTAGCTGCCATACTTCTGACCATTCCTTCAACCTTGCCAAGTCCCTTCTCATTCTTTCCATGCCTCCTTGTGTATCAACCCTGCTGCAGATCTTTGTGTCATCTGCAAAGAGGCATACTTTTCCTTCCAGTCCCTCTGCAATGTCACTTATGAAGACATTAAAAGGACTGGACCCAATACTGAACCCTGTGGTACCCACTAGTAATCCTCTTTCTTCAGAGTAGACTCCATTTACAATTACCTTCTGTGTCCTGTTGTCCAGCCAATGTTTTACCCAGGCTACCACCCTGGGACCTACTCCCAGGCTGGTTAATTTGACTATTAATCTTTTGTGTGGGACTGTGTCAAATGCCTTGCTAAAGTCTAGGTAGGCCATGTCCACAGCCCCTCCCTGGTCTACTACTTTGGTCACCCAGTCAAAGAAATCTATTAAAATAGTCTGACATGACCTTCCCGCTGTGAATCCATGCTGCCTTGGGTCTTGTGCCCCACTGTCCTCTAGGTACTCAACTATTCTTTCCTTCAGAAGTGACTCCATCACTTTCCCTACCACAGAGGTCAGACTGACAGGTCTGTAGTTTCCTGCCTCTGTCCTGGTTCCACTTTTGTGAAGGGGAATCACATCCACCTTCCTCCAGTCCTCAGGTACCACACCATCCTCCCATGATTTATTAAAAAGAGTAGCCAGTGGTTTCACTAGTTCCACCCTTAATTCTTTTAGAATTCTGGGGTGAATTCCATCTGGCCCCATTGCTTTGTCCACCTTCAGTTTTAGGAGTTCCTGCAGAACCCTTTCTTCTGTGAAAGGACTGGGATCGACCCCCCTATCAGGAGTGCTTCTGTTAATTGGATTAGGCACTTCTCCCTCCTCTTTTGTGAATACTGAGCAGAAATATTCATTCAGTATCCCTGATTTTTCATTGTCCCCCTCTGCCCACCCACCGTTCATTCTATTCAGCCTCACTATCCCTCCCTTTGTTTTCTATGCTCGCTGATGTACCTATAAAAGGTTTTATCCCCCTTCTTAACCGAGTTGGCTATCTTTTCCTCAGTTTGGGCCTTTGCTATTCTGACTTCCCTCCCTGCTTCCTTCTGCCTTAACTGGTACAGCTTTTTGTCCTGCTCCTTCTGTGTTTCCTTATACTTCTGGAATGCTATCTTTTTCTTCCTGACTTTCACAGCTACCTCTTTTGAGAACCATAGTGGCTTTTTCTTTCATTTTGATTTGTTTATTTGCTTCACACAAAGGCTTGTTGCCTCTGTGATGGCAATTTTGATGATTCCCCGTTGTTGCTCCACACCTCCTTGTAGCCTGTTTGCTAGTGCTTTTCTGAGGCACTCTCCCATCTTGCCAAAGTCAGGAGGTGCATACATTGAAGTTTGGTGAAACGCTTACACTGTCTACTGTGGCTGCAGTATTTGATCTTTTTTTTTTTCTTCATGTCCTAGGTCAGGTGGATATCAAAGCGGGAGTATGTATAGCCATACTCACAGTGGGCATGCCAGTAGTTAGGCCATGGGCATGTAAAAAAGGGGGACCAGCTGGCCCGGTGGCGCTGAAGGTTGAGGTGCTGGATGCCACACCTCGCGCTACGCCGGCGACCCGGGTTCGAGAACGGACTCGGGTGGCTGGGGGTTGGCAGGGGAGAGGGAGGATCGAGCGTCCCAATGGATGCTCTCCTCCCTCAGGGGTGGGAACCAAGAATGCACCCATGTTCTGCATCCCCTTCGCAGCCGGTGGAAGCACCGACAATTGATGGGGATGGAGGCGGCTCCGTTCATCGGAGCCGGGGAGTGGGGACATCGGTGGTGCATGAGAGGTCTGGCATGCGCCAGCATGCCTCCTCTTGGGAGGTACGTCCTAGCACTTGATGTCCCAGAGGGAAGGGGAAACCAGGGGAGAAAATGAGAAAATACACCTAGATGATAGCCTCTTAGGTACCATCCGGACCACCAAAGAGGGACAGACCCCAGTGTGCAAGGAGGAGGAAGGAGGCACTCTAGGGACAGATCCCACCGAAGGTGGAATGGGGGATGAGAGGAAGGAAGGAGAGAATCCCGGGAGCAGGTAAGGAGAGATAAAGGAGAAAGTAAAAAAAAAAAAAGGGGAACCATGGACCATTGTTGAGGTTGAAAAAATTTTCAGTTGAGCAGCCGATAGTGTAGTGCAGGCCACTTTCTGCTGCCCAGCTTCAAGGTTGTGAACTCTTAGGGGGCAGGTATTCCAAGTGTTTAATGAGTAGAGAGAGCAGGATAGCAAGTGGAAGGGATGATTTTACTACAGAATGCATTGGGAACAAAAGCACAAAGTTGTAGTGTAGGGGCAGCAACCTGACAGTGAGAAATTCATTGCAGAAAGCAGATGGGAGGAGAGAGAGGCAAGACAGCCAATGAGAATGGGCTAGGCAGAGCCTAGCTGTATTTAATAGTGGTCGGGGTTTGGGTGGGTGGGCAGGAGAAGGGCAGGAGCCTTCCAGAGAGTCAAAGAGCTGGCTTAGATACCAGCCAATAGCTGCGGTGCCTGAGGGTGAGATAGTCCAACCAGCACTTGGCTGAAAATGGAGCAGTCAATCAGGATGATAGCCATAGAAGTCGAGGAGTCCCAGAAATGTACCTTAGGCTGGCTGGGAAGCAGAGCCCCAAGAGCGGGCAGGAGATGTCTCAGCCATCGGCTAGTAAAGGAGCGTGGCTCCAGCTGCAAGGGCAATGCCCTAGTCACAGGCAGGATTCCTGGGGGGGGGAGAAGATAGATAGGTTTAGGCAGATAAAGGCAGGAGTGGGAAGATTGGTTGCAAAAACAAAAGGCTGGGAGGAGGTGAGAGAGATAGGAGATGCACAAGGCAACAGACAGAGGGGGTTGGGGTGTACTGATATTGGCACCACTAAAATTAACAGCTTGGTAAGAGACAAAGGAGGGGAAAGAGCGAATTCAGCACTGGAACTATCAATCAGCTGAAATTAGTAGGACAAAAGTGGGGAGAGGGCACTCAGGAGGGCAAGACAGAGATTAGTTAGCTTTTCTAAAAGTGTTTTCTTTCTGTATGGTGATTGCTGGACTCTAGATGGCTTGCCACTGATAGGTCTGTTATTCTGTGACCATTTGTGAGGACCAGATCTAATATTGCTCCCTCCTGTGTGGGCTTCACCACTAGTTATCAGAGGCATGCCCACTGCAGGGAATCCAGGATGTCTCTGCTCCTGGTAGTGGCCACAGGAACGGTGTTCCAGTTAACATCTGGCATGTTCAGGTCTCCCATTAGCAATACCTCCCCTTTTTCTGCCATTTTGTGGATGGTTTTCACTAATACTCTATTTCCTCCCCCTGTGCTGGAGGTCTGTAGACAACTCCCATGTGGAAGGTGGTGCCATTTGCTGTCTCTAAGGTGACCCATAGTGCCTCCTCCCCTTCCTGTCTTCCCCTAACTCTGTTTCTTTGATGGAAGGTGGTGCCATTTTCTGTCTCTAAGGTGACCCATAGTGCCTCCTCCCCTTCCTGTCTTCCCCTAACCCTGTTTCTTTGATGGAAGGTGGTGCCATTTTCTGTCTCTAAGGTGACCCATAGTGCCTCCTCCCCTTCCTGTCTTCCCCTAGCTCTGTTTCTTTGATGGAAGGTGGTGCCATTTTCTGTCTCTAAGGTGACCCATAGTGCCTCCTCCCCTTCCTGTCTTCCCTCAACTCTGTTTCTTTGATCCTCTCCCTAATGCATATAGCTACCTGTCCACCCTTTTTCCCCTTCCTCTCTCTCCAGAAGAATGTATACAGTGCCTTCAGAAAGTATTCACCCCCCCTTGGATTTTGTCACATTTTGTGATGTTGCAGACTCAAATTAAAATTCATTTATATGGGAATGTTTTGTCACGTATCTACACAAATTACTGTATAATGTCAAAGTGGAATGAAACTTCTGGAATTTTCTGTACATGTAATTTAAAGTAAAAACCTGAAATGTCTTGATTTGATAAGTATTCACCCCCTTTGCTATGACACTCCAAATTGAGCTCAGGTACATCCAATTTCCTTGTGAGATCACTCTAAAACTTGAATGGAGTCCACCTATGGTCAGTTCAAATGGTCGACATGATTTCAGAGGAAATACACCTGTCTATATAAGGTACCACTGTTGACAGTGCATATCAGAGCAGAAACTCTACCATGAAGACCAAGGAGCTGTCCGTAGAACTCCATGACAGAATTGTGAGAAGGCATAGATCTGGAGATGGGTATAAAAACATTTCTAGGGTGTTGAAAGTTCCCAGGAGCACAGTCAAGTCCGTCATTGGGAAATGGAAAGATTACGGAACCACCCAGACTCTTCCTAGAGCAGGCCATCCTCCCAAACTGAGCAACTGGGCAAGAAGGACCTTGGTCAGGGAAGTGACCAAGAACTCAATGACCACCCTGACAGAACTACAGAGTTTCATGGCTGAGATGGGAGAACCTGTCCAGAGGACAACAATCTCTGTAGCACTTCACAGATGTAGTCTCTATGGAAGAGTGGCTAGACGGAAGCTACTCCTGAGAAAAGGCCACATAATAGCATGCCTGGAGTTTGCAAGAAAGCACGTGGCAGACTCTGAGACCATATGGCAAAAGATTTTCTGGTCTGATGAAACAAAAATTGAACTCTTTGGCCTGAATGCAAAGCGCTATGCCTGGCACAAACCGAACACAGCTCATCACCCATGTAACACCATCCCTACTATGAAGCATGGTGGTGGCAGTATCATGTTATGGGGATGCTTTTCAGCAGCAGGGGCTGGGGCACTTGTCAGGATGGAGGGAACAATGAATGGAGCAAAATACAGGCACATCCTTGAGGAGAACCTGCATCAGTCTGCAATAGACCTTGGACTGGGGTGAAGATTTACATTCCAACAGGACAATAACCCCAAGCACACAGCCAAAGCAACACTGGAGTGGCTTCAGAACAAGAAGGTGAATGTTTCTTGAGTGGCCCAGCCAAAGCCCAGACTTGAATCCCATTGAGAATCTGTGGAAAGACTTAAAGATTGTGGTTCACCGATGCTCCCCATCCAACTTGACAGAGCTTGAACAAATCTGCAAGGAAGAATGGGCGAAAATCCCCAAATCCAGATGTGCAAAGCTGATACAGACATACCCAAGAAGACTCAAAGCTGTAATTGCTGCCAAGGGCGCTTCTACAAAGTATTGACTCGGGGGGTGAATACTTAAGTAAACAAGATATTTCAGTTTTTAATGTTTCATAAATTTTTGTTACACAATAAAAATATTTTTGCCCCTTTAAATTGTTGAGTATGCTGTGTGAATCAAGGGGGAAGAAATCATTTCAATACATTAAAAATTCTGGTAGTAATACAGCAAAATGTGACAAAATCCAAGGGGGATGAATACTTTCTGAAGGCACTGTACCCTGGTATGGTAACATCCCATTCATGGTTACTTGTGTATCGCATTTCTTTGACTGCAACAATGTCCAGATCTTCCTCCACCATCAAGGCCACTAGGTCTGGGATCTTGTTACCCAGGCTATGGGCATTTGTGCACATGGCTTTCCATGTTTTGCTGCCTTCACTCTTACTGGCTCCCTCCTTGTCCCAATGGCTTCCCTCTATGCCTTCTCTTACTTTACCCCCACTTATGGATTCTGTTATTGATTCCTCAACCCTAGTGTTCTCTTGTTTGTCTAGCTTAACCTGTAAGGGGGGCAGTTGGTTTCTCTCTGTTTAATTCCACCACCCCCTTTGGCTATTTTAAATGCTTGCCAATGAAACATTTAAACCTCTCACTGAGGATCCTGGTTCCCTCCCAGATGTATGCAGACCATACCTGCTGTACAAGCCCACATCCTTCCAGGTGCTCCCTCAGTCCCCAGTGAAGCCAAATCCCTTAGCGCTGCACTAGTTTTTCAGCCAATCATTGAATCCCTTGGTGCGGAGCACCCTGGCCTCACCCATGCCATAGACAGATAGCACTTCAAAAAATGTTACCATGCATGCCAATTGTCTAAGACCCCTTCCCAACTCCATGAACTCCCTCTGCACTGCCATCACCTTGTCCCCAGCCAGGTCATTTGTCACCAGGTGAACAATGACATCTAGCTCGCCCTCCCATCTTGCTGCCCCAGTGATCCTTTGGATTCACTTCCCATCCCTCCAAGCCATGGTGCTGGGTAGGCACCTGACTTCCCTGTTTGCTGCCTCCAGGACTACCCCACTAATAACAGAAACCCTCACTAGGAGTTGCTTCCTTCTCCTCTTGGGTCCCATACCAACCTCCCAGGGGTCTCCACTGTGAAGGATCCCTGCATCCACCTTGTCCACCACTGCAGGTGCCTCCTTGAGACAGTCTCACCCTAACATAATAGCACAGAAGTTGTGAAATGGAACCTCTGGTTGGATGTGCCTCTGACCCACCTCCCTCACCCTCCCTGAGCACCCCTTCATCTGCTGCCCCTCATTACTGGCATCTTCTGAGGCAGCGAGTGTGGGCTCAGTGGTCCCTGGGTGGGGGTGGATGCCTCCTGAATCCTAGCCAACTCGGCCCAGAGATAAACATCCTCCTCCCCCTAAACCCAGAGAGGTGCCTGGAGATAGGGCAGTACTGCAGTCTCCAGAACATCTTCCTGAAGACTGCCACCCCACAGCCACTGCACTGCACCATTCCCATCACGTCTGATTGTTGAACTTTCCCTGTCTATAGTGAAAATATTTTTTCTTCTTTTTCGTGTTCCTTTTCTCCTCTCCCTACTTTCCCCCTTCTTTTCCTTGCTCTGTCTTCCTTCTGTAATTTACTGCTTCCGACCCTCATGCCATGTTGCTGGATGAGCTTCCCCCTTAAATGCTGTTTCTGAATCGAGTACTCTCTCAATGTGTGTATCCCAAGACATGTGTGTCTGCAGTAAGGTGGATCCCCCAGAGAGAGTGTAAAGATTGATGCACCTGGGGGTAGGTAGAAAAAGGAATGGGGTGGGCGGGACCAACTCCTCTTCTGATCTCCCCCCCCAAAAAAATCAACCCCTCTCTGCTTTGAGCTGCAATAGAGATACATTAACAGAGAATGAAAGCAGAAAGCTCTGGAGAAAAACTGCCCGTATTGCGACAACTGCCTTCCATGTTCTCCGCTACTGCAAGGTACAATGTACAAAGGAAAAATGAAATAAAACAAATTGAATTACGTTATTGGGGAGAAATAAATAAACAGTGTATTTTGCAATTTATTACACCTGCTCCTGCCTTGTCCCCAATCCGCAACTCCCCTTACAATGTCCTGTTCTGTAATATAAAGGGGAGAAAACACACAGTTAACTGCCAAGTCCCCAAAGTGGCCCAGTGTCCTTCTCTCTTCCCTCTCTCCTGCAGCCAGTATGGAGGACTGAGGAGCTTCCTGGAGTCCACTCTATTTAAACTCCTCTGTCTCATTTAAAATCGGCACCCTTTTTAGTACTGTACTGCAGCTATACTTAAACAGTTAAGGAAAGATGAACAGAGATACACTAACAGACTGACTGGAACAATATTTGGCAGCAACAACATAAGATAACTTTCCCTCAAACTTGGAGAGAGTATGGCTGGAAGGTAATGACTCTATCAGGTCATAATGTCATACGCTTAATAGCGTACAACATTATAGCTAACCCGACAGAGTGCTTTCCATGACAGCGAATGGTGCAATACCATGTATACTGCCGTATGCAGTATTGCACCATTCACACACTCCCAGGCAGAGGATAAGACCTCTGCTAGGAGTGGGTTCTGCTGAGCAGTGCCGTGGCTCACTGGACTGAGCCACAGCAGCAGGAACCCAGAGGCTGCATCTGGGACTGGGTTTGATTCCTTGTCCCAGACATTTTATTTTTTTACACACTTTGTGCACTTCCTGAGTTGACCCCCCCCCGGAGTTGAGAATCTTTAGTGGTGGGGTCTGTGGGGTGCGGGGGTCAAAGCCCCCCACAGAAAAAAGACATATGCCGCATGGCTATATCGCACTGTATTGGCAGTGTGATTTTGCCATGCGGCATAATGTCGTTCAACATTATGACCCCATGTTGGTACTGACACATTTTTTCTGAACACCTCAAATTACAGCTAAGTATAGTCACTTTCGTAATTCATCATGTTGGAGGGCTTGTGGCTGCGAGGTCTCAAGACTTGCACATGTGCTCTGGTTTTGCTCCATTCTGACTGTGTTTTTGGGAGAGGTAGACTGGGTTTTAAGGGATCTTTTTCCAGAATTGAGGGGACTTGACACCTGAAATTGCCCTATTGCTACATCTACCTAGGAGTTTTAAGCAGAAACACAAGATCTCATTGGTAGGCTCCCTCCTAGTTGCTGTCAAGAAAGTGGTAACGATACCATGGCTTCAACCCTTACCTCCTGAAATAAGACTCTGGGAAAATACTATTTATGTTATTTACAAAATGGAATATCTTACAGCAAAACTTCAAAATACCACCCCATAACTGATGACTATAGGGACCATATGGTTTTTGAATATAGCTCCTGTAGACCAGAGATAATCCCTTAATACAGCTCTGAATTGAGCACAGGGCCTTTTTGGACATCTGTCCGCCACCTTAAAAAAAAATGTTAATTTTTAAAATTGAAAATTGGTACATGCTCCCCACTCTAGGACTATTACTCCTATCATGCCTTGCCTGCCCAGCCCCTAAAATTGCCTCCTAGGGTTGACTCCAAAATATGGACCCAGAGATTTTGAAGCTTAGACCCTGAGCTCTCCATTTTCAATGTTTAGCATATTTCATAGTAATACCTCCTACTTGTCTGGATCTTTAAATAGTGTGTTGGAAGTAGAAACATTCAAAGTGCAGTATTAACTTAAGCTACTAATAAGTAATTATCTGCCTCTATGTAATCACCTTGAGAAATTGTATAATATGGCATTGTACCTTCCATTTATTTTGTAAAAACAAAAATAAAAATTTAAAGTTTAAGAAAAAAAAGAGAGAATGCACTCAAAATTTTGAGGTACATCAATTAATGCCTCAAAGAAACACTTTGAAGAAGCCTGAGAATGGTGAAGTGCTGATGAAGCTCCTTTCTACTTGTGCCACAACACAGTGGGGTAAAGGTAACATTGCTTGTACCTCTGTACTGTATAGCAGCTGGTATTCATTTTGTGAGAGGTTGTTTGAGCCCATCTTTCTTTGTACAGATCATATCTGCATCTGGAGCCATGTATCAGCATAGCTGCATTATATACAGTCAATTAGCCATGGTGTTTGTTGCAGCATAGCTGTTTATTTGTGGACATAGTCCAGTATCTGTGCAATGGTGTTTGTTGCAGCATAGCTGTTTATTTGTGGGCATAGTCCAGTATCTGTGCAATTTGCAGCTGGCGACAGGATCTCTTGCAGTCAAAAACTCTCAGTTGTGCAATATTATCAATGTTTAAACACTGGATATATTTAATAAACATGTTTGCATTTTAAAATAATTGTTTCATCAGTGTTTCTCTGAAGCATTAATTGGTGTAACTCTAAATTTTGGGTGCAGTTTCAATCTTTCGGAAACTCTTCATATTCACAGTGTCAGTGGCTCAGTAGGTAGCACTCTCTCCTCTGAGGCTGGGAGATCAGAGGGCTGTGAGTTCAGTTCCCACATCTGGCACTTGGGTTAATATCCCAGTACTGACACTGTAGTGCAGCATGAGAGGGGTGCTGCACTTCTGAGGTGCCATCTTTCGGATGAGACATTAAACTGAGGTCCCATCTGCCTGGATTAGTGGTAGTTCAGGTGTATGTTAAAGATCCCATGGCACTTATCAAAAAGAGTAGGGGAATTTTTTTATTAAAACTGGAATATATACAATGATGTTACTGTACACAAAATCAGAAATACAAAAACAGATAATAAACAGAAATGAATATCCCATCCTTTGTCTAATACAAAAAAAATCTCTATTATTTGAATTCTAAAGCTGAGTATACAAAGGCTGAGCTCCCCCACCCACTATAGGAGTAAGGGAGATAAAAAAACAAAATCCTAAACAAGGTTATACAGATCAGTAATATAACATGCATAATAGTATTAAAAACAAAAACATAGATGAATGAGAAATAACTCATACCAAAACCATATACATACAAGAGGTAGTATAAACCCATCCTCTCCCCCATTATGTAACATAGCATTAATTAGAGCATCAAAATCATAAAAAAATGCCCCATCCCAAACCCCACAATTTATGAACCAAAAAACAAATTAAATTATCCAATCAAAAAAAAAAGAAAAATAACTTACTAAAGTGGAGGAAGTCCCCCTTTCCAAAAAATATAAATAATATATATATATGTGTGTATTCTCCTTTTTCCTTGCCCATTGCAAAAATATCAAAAAGACAGAAGGGAAAATTAAATGCCCAATCATATGTTCCTGATCACTACAATTAGGATATACTACCAAAAGGAAAAAACAAACCCCAAAGAAATATATTCAGTTGAAAGCTTCTCTTGAAACTAAACTGATTTATTTTGCAATAAGAAAAAACCTTACTCCCTGTAATCACTCATTACACCTGAGTTTAAGAAAGAACAAAATCATTCCTCTTCTCTTTCCATTTCTGTTGGGAAAGGCACTTATGTTCTTCACAGTTTAAAGATTGTAAATCAGTCATAATCATGTGTACCAAGTTGATTTCTGGTATATCCTGTTGTTGCAAAACTAAATGACATCTACTGAGCCAAAGCCAATATAGAAAATACACATGAATGACTTGTAATGTACTTAAACAAATTCCTACATTAAACGCTGGGTAAATACCATAATATAATGAATACGGTAAAGGGGGAAGTGTTAACCAGCTCATACAGTTCAACCGTCTATTTTTTTAAAGCATCCCAAAACTTAACCGCATACAGGCACTGAAAATACTAATGATTCATGGTTTCTAACTTGCCCAAACAATCTGTCCTTGGTCAAAAACACTCCTGTAAGGCCTTATGCTTCTGATAACTCTTGACATTTACCTTATTAGGAATTGCTAGCCAAACGGTATCCCACATATGGGCTGGGATCCTATTGTTAGTAATGTAACTAGAAATCTGCTTTTGTTGAACCACTGAGAATTCTGCAAAAGGGCAATCTGTAAAGTATGTGTTTTGTTATGTTCACATATAAGACTTTCCTTGATGTTTTTAGTGCACTAGTATAACTAATATTATATATTTTAATTTTATCAAAAACAGATTCCCATATATCTAATAATCTGGGGTTTCTTTTATTTTATGTAAAAATGTGGCATTCCTCCATTCATCTAGAACACTTTTAACCTTTGGGAAGCCAAGCATAATCCACCGTTTCGAATCTTGCTTAATAAGAGGAAGCATATTTATGGAAGAAAAAATTGTAAAATAAAATACAACTGGATTAATCATATCCAAGCCCCCTTCTTCAATTGTCTTATACAATATATTTCTTCTGGCTGGATTTAATCTACTTCCGCAAATACAAGTGAAAAAAACCCTCAAAACCTGTGCTTCTAACTGCTTTTTTAATGGAAAGACAGCACTTAAATAAAGAAGCACCGGTATCAGAAAATTTTTTACATAATACTCTCTTTTCTTTTTTGCTACTTTCAAGCAATTTCACACCTCCACCTTTCCTTTTGCTATCTCTAATGTGCGCTCCCAGTTAAAAAGGGACATGACCACTCCACCCCAGTAAATCCCCAAGATTTTACAAGGCCGTTGCACCACCAGAAAACCTCCTAAAAGCTGAAGAGTATCGGTAAACCTGCTTAAACCCAGAATTTTCATTTTAGTAAGGTTTAAAGTAGCCCCTGTTGTTTTCCCCACCTCCTGGATAAGATCCATGGCTAAGCAAAATTAATTGTCATTATCTAACAGCAAACACACATCATCAGCGTACGCTACCACTTTGTAGTTAGAAACTAAAGGACGATTTATTCCCCTTATCAGTGGGGAATTATTCAAAATCCGCAATAAAGGGTCTAAAACAATTGCATATAACAGGGGACTCAAAGGACATCCCTGGTGTAAACCAGTATATATTAAATGAGAGCCACCTTTCCATCCATTCTCATAAGGAACTACAAACGCCAATGCGTAACATAACTTTATCCAACTAATAAATTCTATGGGCAAGCCAAAGGCTGACAAACAATCCCACAAAAAAGAATGCAAGACTGTATCGATAGCTTGGCTTGATCCAAACTAATTAAATAACCTGGATTTACTGACAAAACATTGCCTACTATTGAAAAACTAATAATCTCCCTCAGCATTAACAAGGCATCAGAAATGTTTCTCCCTGGAACAGCACAGAATTGCATCAGGCTTATTACTGAAGGCATTATCTCCACTAGTCTGTTACCTAGTAACTTTGCAAAGATCTTAAAATCAACATTTAACAAAGTCAAAGGCCTCCAATTATTTAAATCCTTACTATCTCTGACTTTATGCAAAAATATTAACAGCCCCTCATACATCTGGGTAGGCAAAGTATTTTCCTCCCCCCAAAAATTATAAATGCAAAGAAAAATAACCAGAATCACAGACCATAATACTTTATATAATTCACTTGACAGCCCATTAGAACCAGGTGCAACATTATCATGTAACGAGTGTATTACTCTACTCATTTCTTGAGATGTGAAAGGATGAACCAGGAGAGAATTCTGAAAGCCTGTAGTCTGCGGAAGTGACGCCATCTGTAAGAACATATTAGCTAGTGGGTCAAATCCCTGCAAAGTCCCAAACTTCTCTTTGATGTAATCTTCAACTACCCCCATAACACCTTTATTATCACAGTGTTCCACCCCAGAAGAATCCACTAGACCCATAAAGACCCTTTTATTTGTCCTTCTCTTACTGGCTAAAAACATGTTAATCTGTTCTGATTTACCCTGGGTACCAAACAATTGTTCCTTATGTAGGGACTTCATTCAAGAATACTGGTAATCTTCCATATTATGTAGTATTGTAGATATATGGTCCGATAAATTAAATCCCTCCAAACTTTGCCTAGATAATAATGTCCTCAACTCACACCTATAATTTAGATATATTTCCTTATTTGATTTCACTCTATGCGAAACCACCATTTTAAAAAAAACAAGATAAACATACTTTCAAATCAGACCACCAAAGGCCTATATTTCCATAAAGGTCCAAGGTAGTTACTTTATCATGAATTACCTCTTATAATTCCTGAAGAATAATTACATCAGACAACAAAGAAACATTTAACCTCCAAATTCCTTTCCCAGTTATATGTCTTGGAGGAGGGGATTCAAACTGAATACCTAGTAGCCAATGGTCTGAAATCTCAATAGGAACTAATTCAAGCGAAATAACTTGAAAAGATTGATTAACAAAAAAGAAAGCTATACAAGAAGAAAGAATACCTTTATAAAAGGTAGGCCTCTTTAGCAATGGAGTGTCTACAAAGGTGTTCTTTAAATCAGCTTGGGAAACCATTTGTTTAAAAAAATTTTTTATCGCAATACTGTTTGGCACCCTCTCTTTTCTCGTTAAAATTAATATTGAAATCATCCCCAAAAATTAAGTGGTACTTGGTGTATAAGTAAGGCTGTATCTTTTTTAGTAAGTCAATACGGGATGATCTTACTTGGGGGTTATAAATGTTTATTAAACATAAGGAAAAGCCTTGGAATTCAATATCTAACATAAAAGCCCTACCCGGCTCTATTTCTACTGATCTAATAATTAATACATCTGAAGTTCGAAAACCAAAACCCACCCCACTACAGGGATCTATTCCCGATGACCAACTAGAAAACCCCCATCCCCAATCCTTAGTGGACTGCTGGATCTCAACTATAGACTGTAATCTTACATCCTATAAAAAAAAAAAATATTATAACTCAATGAATGCAAAATACTGAACATAGTGAATCTGTGTTTCCTGTTCTTAATGCTGTTTACATTTAAGCTTGCTATAGAAAGGGTCAACATCTAAGGAGGTTTTTTTTTGTTTCCCACTCAACCTTGTAACCCGCTTTGAGGTAGAAGGTACACTACTCCCTTCAACAGACAAAACTACCTCTTCATCCTTCTCCTGTAGCTGGGTAGGCATATCTTCAATCCCCTCTAAATTAATGGGATGGGCTTGTTCCATCTGTTCACTCCAAGAAGGAAGAGGAGAAAACCTGTTTGAAAGAGTTACTGAGGGTTGATTAGAAACAATGCCTGCGCCTTTAATGCTCCCCTTTTTTTGACAAACACAAAAGGCTCCTCTTGCCCTAAAGTTTTTGAATTGTCTAAAAGGACTAGAGGATTTTCCACATTCTGATTGGTCACCTGAATATTATCCATGGAACCACTGAATAAATTTGACTGAGGCCTGATTGAAGATCCTTGTGGGGTAACAAATGGAATGTCTTTCCCCATACCCTGAACCTGCTCAAAACTTGCTCTCGAAGAGTCTAAATTCTCTGTACTTAACTGAAAATCAGTCTGAGAGGGAACAAAACCCCTATTCACCCCCTCGCAGTCCCCCTCCAGCTACATCTCTCAGTTGACTGATTTCCCATACTCTGATTCGTATGGGGGTTCTTAGCTTTATGCAAAAAATACACCTGATCAGAAGTCTCATCCAAATCATCCGTGCTCCATGGACAATCCTCAAAAACATGCTCAGAATCCCCACATAGATTACATAGGGGGCCTCACACTCATTTGCCACATGCCCAAGAACTCCACAAGAGAAACATTTAACCTTGTCACAGTCTGTATTTAAATGATCCAGTGAACCACACGTATAGCAGCTTTTAGGCTGACCAGCATAAAAGATTATTCCCCATCCCTTCCTAAAAAGAAAGAACTGGGTAGATGCTGTATCCCAGAATCATTATTGGACAGTTGAACTCTAAAAGTCTAACCACCCATCCAGAAACAATTGTCATCAATTACAGGTCTGGGATTGTCCATTATTTTGCAATGTTGTTCAAGTCAATACATTATATTCGCTACATTAACTCCTTCATTGCGAAAAAGAATAGTTACAATTTTAATCGTAGGTTTGGTGATAGGAATTGCCAAAAAATCCTTCCATATATCCTGATTCTTCACCTCATAATACCTTCTCCAAAACCTATCCAGTAAATGCATAGAACAAAAGCTTATATCATATTGGGAGTTCCCTGGTGAATGAATGAAGGCATAAACATCTGAGAGTACAAACCCCAAACTGTCAAGTAAAAGGGTTTTCCTCTCTCATATTCTGCCCGGGACAATCGGAGCTAACCCCTTGTAGCGTAGTCTAACCAGAAATATTCTTTGTGCTTCTTGTGCAGGATACTGAAATAACCCAGCAAAGGATTTCTTCTTTCCTATATTTATATTACCTGGGGAGGCACTATCCTCCTCTCTTTGTGAACTAAAGTCCCCACTTTCATTAACACAATCGTCCATACTTTGAATTTGTGTAGCTGATACTGAAAGCTGCCTTCCATTCCTTTGACAACTGTCTGCCACAGCGTCTGACGTAGTTTTGTTCATAACAGCCTCTTCCTCAGCTGACAGTTGTGTACTCCCGCAGTTCTGGGACTTTGTTAATTTTGGCTGAAAGTCAGAATTCGATGAACAAGATTCATCCTGGGCTAAATCCTGGTGGACCCCAGAAACAGAAAAATTTGGGTCAGGAACCAAAATGTCATTTTGCCAGATCCAACCTGCTTTGATAAGAACCTCGTTTTTGGGCCTCATACCTTCTTCTCCTGTAATCGGGAGAAGCTTCCCATCATAAAAGACCTCTTTGCTCTCACGCTCAACCGGGAAGACAGACTGAACTCCAGATAATGAATTGGTGGGTAGCCTTTTGTTACCTGCAGATAAAGGGCTGGCAATTGAGTGTCCTTTTCTTCTCCTCATCTAGACACTTTTGACAGAGACCATAATCTTTTTCAGCCACCTGTATTAAATCCAATAGCTGTTCCTTCTTTATCTCCATTTCTTCTTGTAATAAAACTTCTCCTTCATTTTCCGATTCAGACATATCCAGGAACATATCCTGGTCTTCTATCTGTGAAGAACGTTTCTGAGCTTCAGAACATATTGCTTCCTTCTCAGTAGCTGTAAAAACATCCAAATGCTCCAGAGCTCCAGAGCCCAAACCTTCCTCCTCCACTACCTTCTTCAGACTGAGGTCCTCCATCTCTGCAGACAGACAGACAGCGTCACCCGCCTACAGAGTAGGGAAATGTCCCCGGTGTCCTGGCCAAATTTCCCTCATTCACTAAAAATACCACCAACAGCTTAATCAGGTTCAAGATCAGTTGGCATTCATCTGTATCCCCCTTCCCTGGGTCGTGCCTGAAAATAAGCAGGATTTGTCTAGTGTACTTACCCGGTCAACAAAAACTAAATAAAATAAATAAATAAAAAAATATTCCTGGTCAGATGGCAGGGGGAAGATATGAACTGAAAAAAAAGATAACTGATGCAGGCATATTGCTCAAGAACAGTTGTACAGGTACAAAAATAGGTAAAGGCACTCACTTCTTTTCTTCCAGGAGAAAAGCACTCAGAAGCTCAAGACGCTAGGAGTCACTGTTGTGATAATAATACTTCATTAAGGTGTCTACAAGTGGAAAACATGCCAAAATCAATATTTCAGACAGCAAGAGCACTTAAAGGCAGTCCATAGAAATGCAGGTCATGTTTTCAATGGCTTACATTTCACGCCACGTGCATCATCAGAGCTAAGCAACTGGTGTTCTCTTAGTCCTTATATTCTCTGCTCAAGGTGATGACTTTGGGTTGTCATGGTAACCTCTATGTTTCAAGTGTCAACAAATGCCATGGAAAAAGTGTGATGTTAAAATTCATATATCAAAATATACATAATAATACATTAAAAGACATTGTACATACAGGAGGGGCAATTCTAGCACATTCCTATGTATAACATGCTTGACTCCATTCGTGCTCGTACTCCTATCTGTAAGCGACACAAGAAAAAAGAGAATTATAACTATTAAAAGCAATCATTTTCATACAGAACTACAGTGCAGAAAATAAAAAAAGGAGCCAGCCCATGAGCACAGCGGTAGAGCTACTGGTTGTGATGCTGATGACCCAGGTTTAGGATCAAACTCAGGGCTGTTGGAGGGATGGTCAAGGGGAGAAAGCAGAGTGTCCATCAAACTACTTGTCTTCTCTGGGAAGGGAAGAATCTGGCACCCAGCAACATACTACTGGCCTCTAGTGATGGCTATGGGTAGGTGAGCCTGGGACCGTACTGAAGCTGGATTGGTGGAGACAGTGGATGTCCACACGTCAGGGGTGGGAACACTCCTGGCTGTGCACTGAGGTCATTGCACATATGTGTTCATCAAAGGGGGCAATGGGGGAACCACACACACAGCAGGAAAACTCCTTGATGATGAGCAGCATGATGTTTGGGATCTTTGTTGGGATCCAGCAAACCAATGTGGGGTATGTCCTCTAACCAAAAGCCAAGAAGAATAAACGGACTCATTAAAAACAAAACAAAACCAGGAGAAGAACAGAGGTATTAAATCCCAGGGCGGGGGAAGGGAAAGAGTGTTTAGGAATGGACAGGCAGAAAGTGGGATGGGAACAGTAGACAGTCAAGAATAGTGAAAGAAATAAGAAAAGAGGACAATACAGTATACAAGTACTGTAGGTAACAGAATAAGGGCCTTATGTTAACATCTCATTATTTCAAGAATGACTTAATTTTTAACTTGTCGTTTAATCCTGGCCATGGTAAGGCACCCAATTAGTCTATCAAAAATTGCTCTTTGTGGTTTAACTTATTTTCAAACTTCTCGCCTCTTGGGTCTTTATTTTGACTTACTCCAGATCCACTGCTCCAATCTCATGCGGTTTTATCTCTTGCTTCTTTGAAATGGAGACCCATTGCATAGGTGTTGTCTGCTTTCTGTATTGCTTGTATATGTTCCCTTAGTCTCTCCTTCCATGTTCTTTTAGTGCAGCCAACATAGTATGCTCCACACTTGCATTCCAGGAGGTGAATAACTCCCTCTATATCGCAAGTTATAAACTCACTAATGGCAATATGTTGTCTATCTCTGAGATTTGTTATGGAGTCTATCTTGCAGACCTTGGGGAATATCTTACATTTGCCACAGCTAAAGCATCCCTAGTCTCTCCTTCCACGTTCTTTTAATGTGGCCAACTTAATACACATCACACTTGCATTCCAGGAGGAAGATGACTCCCTCTGTATTTCAAGTTCTGAAATCATTAATATCAATGAGTTGTCCATCTTTTGGATTTGTTATGGAGTCTGTTTTGTAGACCTTGAGGCATATCTTACATTTGCCACAGCTAAAGCAGCCTTTTGGGGATAATGGTCAAGACAAATTTCCATGTAGTGAGGAGCATTCTGCCCTTAGTGGACTTGTGTAACAGACCTTTGAGAAAAGTATACAGAAGGGCTAACAATCTGAGAGATAAACTTATCCAGAACTACCAACCCATTAAGGACAAACCTGGCTACCAAACCCCCAAAATCCCCTGAAAGGCTGCTTTAGCTGTGGCAGATGTAAAATAAGCCTCAAGGTCTTGAAGACAGACTCCATAACAAATCCCAAAGATGGACAATACATTGCTATTAATGATTTTATAACTTGTGATATGGAGGAAGTTATTTACCTCCTGGAATTCAAGTGTGGTGTGTATTAAGTTGGCCACACTAAAAGAAAGTGGAAGGAGAGATTAGGGGAACATATACAAGCAACAGAGAAGACTCTACCTATCCAATAGCTCTCCATTTCAAGGAAGCAAGAGATAAAACACAGCATGAGGTAAAAGCAGTGGGTCTGGAGTGTGCCACAAAAGATCCGAGAGGTGTGGACTTTGAAAATATGTTAGACTGTAGAGAGCAATTTTGGATTTACAATTGTGTACCTTACAATGGCCAGGGTTAACTGACAAGTTTGAAATTAAGCCATTCTTGAAATAATAAGATGCTAACATAAGAGTTTTGTATTTCACTGTTTTTACAAAAAATTGTCATGATTTCATGCTGAATTGGTCTACTCTGTTCACGCTGATTGTTTTACTTACTTGTATACTGTATTGTTCCGTTTCTTTTTATTTCCTTCACTATTCTTGACTGTGTACTATTTCTATTTCCCTTTCAGTCCTGTCTGTTCCTAACCACTCATTCCCTTCTCCCCTCATCCTCTCAACATTTTGTACCTCTGTTCTTCTCTTCCTGTTTTTATTTTCAGCATTGTACTTCTATGAAAATGATTGTTTCTAATACTTCTAATGCTCTTTTTTCTTGTGCCATTTGCAGATGGGAGTATGAGCATGAATGGAGTCAAGCATAATATATGAACTGGAATGTGCTAGGACTGCCCCTCCTGTATGCACAATGTCTTTTACTGTATTGCTATGGGTATTTTGATGGATTTTAACAGCACCACTTTTTTCATGGCACCTGTTGACACCTGAAACATAGAGGTTACCATGGCAACCCTACATCATCACCGTGAGAAGAAAATATAAGACTAAGAGAACAGCAGTCACTCAGCTCTGATGATGCACATGGTGTGAAATGTAAGCTATTGAAAATGCCAACTGACATTTCTCTGGACTGCCTTTTACTGCTTTTGCTGCCTGAAATAGTGATTTTTGCACATTTTCCACTTATATGCAGCTTAATAAAGGAAGTATCATTATCACAACGACTACTAATGTCCTGAGCATTTGAATGCGTTTCTTCTGGAAGAGGGGGAATGAGTGCCTTCTTTCTTTTTTTATTGTATCATATTTGAGAGTGTGCACCACCAAGCCAGAGAGTGCTATCACTTTTTGCTGTGCATAGCTTTACATGAAGACTGCATGAGAGACCACTATAGAACCCTCAAAACATTTAATAGAAATCTCTACAGCATAATATTTTTCAACAGCGTGCCTTAACAGCGCATAAGAAATTGTGTTTTGTGGTTTAATGCATGATCTCTGCAAGAATTATATTGATTCTAGTACAAGCTCAGGTTTAATTGTTTTGTATTTGGTATTAGGAGAGTTAAACCTAGTTGTGCCACTATCTGTCTGATATTTAAAATATTTATATTATGTTGTATTCAGTGATGCATTATTTTATTTTGTCTTAGTATGCAAAGCACTTTGATCTGATGGAATTGTGCTTACAAATAAAATTTTGATTGACTGATTAATTTGCTCCTGTAATCTCATTCAGATTCCTGTGTGCTCCCAGACTTCATTGCAATGATTCTCTGAAGTTTGCAGAGGGTGTAATATTTCCATCTTCATTCCTGCCACCTGACATAATTTAATGGACTGACTTTCCTCATGGACCCTGGGTCAAGATGGCTTACTCATCAAGAGTTTTCATAGAAACACCAAAATAAAGACTGTGTTGCCAGAAAAAGACCCAGCAGTCCACTCAGTCTGTCCATTTTCATACCTAGCTCCACGCTCAGCCTAATGCTGGACTGGATTTAGAGATCCAATGGTCATAGTGACTGATCATCACCCTCTTCCCCAGGTACCCTTCCCCCTTCTGCCTGTTGGTCATACTATTCTATAACATACTGTATGTCCCACCCAAGTTTAACTCCCATCACATTCTTGTCTTCAACCACTTCTCTGGGCAGTCTATTTAATTTACAGTATCTACCCCCCCGGTCCATGAAGAATAACTCCCTCACATCCCTGCTGAATCGTCCCCTCCCACCAGTTTCCACCCATGTCCTGTAATAACTGTGCCATCACTCCTTGTGAACAAGTCCTTGTAATCCACCCTTTTGATTTCTGGCAAGAACTTGTATACCTCATGCATATCCTCCCCCAACCCTCATTCCCTTCACTCCTCTGGTGTATACATGTTAAAGTTTACCAGCCTTTCCTCATACAACCTCTCCTTCTGCTCCAGGATAATTCATGGCCCTCCCTTGTAAGGTCACCATGCAGTCCCTGTTTTTCCTGAAATGTGGACTCCAGAACAGCATGCAGTACTCCAGGTGTGGTCTTACCACAGACCTTTTAAGGGGCAATTTCACTTCTTTCCTCCTACTGTCAAATCTGCTTCCTACACATCCCAGCATTCTGTTGTCCTTCCCATATACTCTGCTGCATTGAGCAGTGGACTTGAGGTTGTCACTGATGATGACCCCTAGGTATTGAACTTTATTTGTCATAATCTATACCAGTTTTCCAAAATTTTCCAGGTCTCTTTCCTTTTCTCTAACTCCCTTCTCATTGTCCTCAATGCCACAGATCTTAGTGTCATCAGGAAAGAGGCACACCTTATTCAGGATTCCCTCTCTCTTATGGCAAATGAAGATATCGAAGAACACCAGTCCCAGAACTGATCACTGTGGTATCCTGCTCATGACTCCCCCTTGGCTCTGAGCCTGCACCACTAATGATCACCCTCTGTGTCCTGTCTTCCAACCAGTTTCCTATCAATCTGGTCAGTTTGTTCCCTATACCAAAGCCACCCAGAGCCTTCTGTGTCAAGCAAAATCCAAACGCCTTACTAAAATTTAAAGCAATCAATCAGTCAATCAATCCTTAAAGCAGCCGTGCAATAAAACTGGAGAAGAAATTTGATCCTGCCATTTTTCATTGTAAAAGGATCCCATGCATCTTCCAATTTTATTTGGTGGCAACATTTTCTAGCTCCATCAAAATATAAGTATTTTATTAATGTTTTAATTTAGAATTTTCTCAAGAAAAAAAGATGGGTGGCACACTGACTTAGAAACAGCACTGTAGACCTGATAAGGATTAGGAGCAAGACATTAAATCAAGGAGCACTGCATAGGAAGTAGCTAGAAAAGTAGATCTGACCACTGTGCTAATATTTTCATGACGTGTAGATGAAAGTAGCTTTTTGGAAAAAATATTTTGTTGCACTGCTGCTTTAAGAACTCCTTTTCAATATTGGCATACTGTATGGCAATTAGCTTGGCAGAAGTGTTCAGCATAAGGAAACTATTCCACATTCTTCATCTTTGGAATTGACCTGGCTCAGTACTGGCCCACCTCAACATTTGACATACCTGTGTGCACCATGAATTTTTGACAGTAGTTAGGGCATTCTACTAATGGAGCCTGGCATACTGTAGGACTTGCTACAGCTGACAGATGGCCTTCTCACATTATTGTGTCCAGTGCACCTTTTCAGGCATTCTCTTTTTAGTTATATCAGTGAAAGAGGCTGCAATAGTCCTAAAACTGGCAACAAGCCTGCAGTAACCCACAGTCCCCAAAATGTTTGCACTTGTCTCTTGGTTGTGGGTGTGGGCCATCCTTGTATAGCATTCACCTTCATGGGTTCAGCCCAGATGTGTCCACCCCCAGTCAGTATCCTAAGTATGACACTTCTGCCATGCTCACCTGACACATTTCTGCTTTGAATGTCAGCTTTGCAGCTTGTAGGTTTCTAAGTACAGTATTTCCCTCACATGTGCCAGATGCTCTTCCCAATGAGATCTTACATGCAAGCCATAGCAAAGTTACCTGTACCAGGCAACACACAGTTTACCAGCCTTTGAAATGTAGCAGGTGCATTTTTCATTCTGAACAGCATGACAAGAAATTTATATAAGCCAAATGGAGTGATAAATGACTACTGCTCTCTGAATTCAGGGGTCAAAGGCACCTGACAATAACCCTTTGTCAGATCAATAGCCATTAGCTACTAAGCTCCCTCTGACTTTTCCAGTATCTGATCTGTCTACAGTATAGGGTATGTGCTGGACACGGTGACAGATTAAGTTTATGCTAATCCACACTAATCTGTGTCACTCCATCCTTTTTAGGGATAAGCATGAAGGTAAGGCCCAGGGACTGCTGGATTCCTGGATAACGTGGAGGCCCAGCATCTCCTTTTGCTCCTCCTTCATATAGCATTTTGCACTCCCAGTAGCACCTGTGTTCTGCAAGCAGGGTTTACTCCAGTTTTGCTGAGAACAAGGTGCTAACAGAATACAGTACCTCTTTCATTTTTGTTACCTGTGCAGGTGTCAGCTGTTCTGAGACTCTGGCAGAGACCACTGACTTTCCCTCTGTTCTTCTCTAACAGATCTCAGATGCCAGAATTGAGAGAGGTCCTATGGAAATGGTTAAAGAAGAGATATTATCTGGCAGCCATACAGGAAATTAAAGAACACAGTCCTATCAATGTGAAAGGGATGTAACGTGATTTGCAGTCAGTATAGTGTTATGCTTGTGCAACTAGTGTTAGTTTGGTTTTGGCTGTTTGCACTCTATTCCAGAGGACTTACCACCCTGAAGGGGTACCAAAGGCACGGAACCCTCAAAGAGGTATCCACCCCTAGAGGTACCATGGGACGATTCCCATGGCTAAAGGTACCTTAGGAAGGACCCTAAGGAGAGAGGTGCTGCCACTGGAGGAGGAGTGGAGGATGGTGGGGCAAAGAAAAAGTGCTTCAGAAGGAGGCTGAGAGGAACTGCCTATATAGCTCAGGACGTGGGAGTGGCTGGCTGCTTGTCCATTGAACTACAGGCCAAGCCTTCCAATTCAATGGCCTACACAGCCTGCATAGTGTTATACTTGTGCAACTGTGTTAGTTTGGTTTTGGCCATATGCACTCTCTATTCCAGAGGAATTACCACCCTGTAGGGGTACCAAAGGCAAGGAACCCTTGAAGAGGGTTCCACCTCTAGAGGTGCCACGGGACTATTCCCATGGCTAAAGGTACCTTAGGAAGGATCCCCAAAAGAAATGTAGTATGAAGCATATAAGCAAGCAGGAGCTGTGATGATAGTAGTAGAATAAAACATCAGGCAGCTTGGTAACATAATGAGATACTCAGGTTTGCGTAGCATGATTCGATGATTGTGTTGAGAATGAGGGGACCTTCTAAGGAGAGAGGGAATGGCAGGGACACCATCCGGCTCCATCCAACCTCAGAACCTACCTAAAGAAACTAGGGAACACTACTATGCTAACTAACAGTTATGACCTGAGACATGGAGGAGAGAAAAAACCCTATGAGGAGGAAATCTCTGGGGATCCAAAGACTAGGTTGCCTTCCCTTCATACTTGGGATATTTTATTTAGTGACAGCTCTGCTGCTGCAATTTGGAAACCCAATTAAAGGGAGGTGGAAAATATTCTAATTTAGAAGAAAGCTCTCACTCAGTCCCTCTAGTGGGGAATGCCATAGAAGGCTGCGAGAGTGCTCTGCAACATTGGGGCAACCAAGGTGGGAGGAGGAGGAGAGCAACAACTGCTGAGGCACTCACCTGGTCTACTCACCCTAAACACAAACCAGGTGAACCAGAGGCAGCCATAGGGAGAATGTGGTGAAGGTGCCTTGCTAGGGAAACCACTAAAGCCAATGGATAACCGTTCTAGTGGAACCACTAGAGTCAAAGGAGATTGAAGTAACCACCCTTCACAGTTAGTCCTAAATGCTACACCAGGAGCTGCTATCACATCAGTGAACAGCTAAAGCCAAGCCTGGAGTGAGAACATTCCCAGCTTTGGGCCAGATGAGAAGTACCCTGCCCCAAATCGGGCCCTCTCAAGATGCGGACTTAGAATGCAGAGTGAGACCATCAGCTGCAGGGAACCCTGTGCCAGAATGGTCTGGCTGGCATGCCCCAGAAACTGATAAGGAGCTGAAACTGGTGAGCAGCTGAATGAGGACTGGTGTGCTGAGACCTTATGAGCGTTAAGTGCTGAGATCTTGCAAAGGTCGGATGCAGTCGTGAGCACAGTAGATATCCCAGAGGCTGAAGCTGAGGGGATGGTGGTAGGTATGGAGCAATGGTTGTGTAAGCAAGAGTGGACCTGCACATAGGTCAGTAAGTAATAGTAATAATCGGACCTGCACGTAGGTCTGCAAAATGTAGTAGCAAATGAGCAGCACTGTGAATAGTGGGGCAAGCCAGCCATGCATTCAAAAAGCCAATAAAGGTGACAAATACCCTGAGGATTTTTGGTGGCAGTTAGAACAGAAATAATTATCCACACGGGGCCACAGCTCCCCCAAACACCTCCTCGTTCCCGCCGTATGAAAAACGCGAAAGTGATGGAAGGGCCGAGACTCACATGCAGGTATTAAAACTAATTTACAGCATCAGCAGTAGCTTTAACTGACCTCAGAGCACAGGAGAGGTCCCAGAAGACTGAAGAAGGGCTCATGTGATCCTGCTCCACAAGAGTGGTAGCAGGGAGAAGGCAGGGAACTACAGACCAGTCAGTTTTACCTCAGTAGTGGGCAAGATTATGGAGGCACTCCTTAAGGAAAGGATAGTGCAACACCTGGAATCCATAGGGGCACAGGATCCAAGACAGCATGGGTTTACAAAAGGAAAGTCCTGTCAAACTAATCTCATAGATTTATTTGACTGGGTAACCAGAGTGGTGGACCAAGGGGGAGCAGTTGATGTCACCTACCTTGACTTCAACGAAGCTTTCTACACTGTTCCACATAGAAGATTGATAAATAAGCTGGGTAGTTTTGGGGTGGATCAGAAGTTGGTCAACTGGGTGGAAAACTGGTTGACAGGCAGAAAACAGAGAGTGGTGGTAAATAGTATACAGTCAGAAGAGATGCAAGTCACAAGTGGGGTACCTCAGGGATCAGTCCTGGGGCCAGTCCTCTTCAATATCTTCATCAGTGACATTGCAGATGGACTAGAGGGTAAGGCTTGTCTGTTTGCAGATGACACCAAGATCTGCAACAGAGTAGATGATCTAGATAGGGTGGGCAGAATGAGAAGAGATCTGGATAAACTAGCAAAATGGTCAGAAGAGTGGCAACTGGGATTTAATGTAAAGAAGTGCAAGATCATGCACATAGGGAAGAGGAACCCTGAAGTCACATATAGGCTGGGAGGGGAGTTGCTGGCAGTCACAAAGGAAGAAAGAGACTTAGGCATCATCATCACTGATGACCTGAAATCATCCAAGCAGACCTCTAAAGCAGTAGGTAAGGCTAGGGGGATGTTAGGGTGTATTAGTAGGGGTATCGCAAGTCGTAAGAGGGAGGTAATAATCCCTCTTTACAAGACATTAGTTAGGCCCCATCTGGAGTACTGCGTGCAGTACTGGAGGCCACACCTTCACAAGGATGTTAGCCAAATTAAGGCAGTCCAGAGAAGGGCAACCAAAATAGTGCAGGGACTGCATCAAAAGGCATATGAGGACAGATTAACGGAGCTCAATATGTATACCCTTGAGCAAAGAAGGGAGAGAGGTGATGTGATCGAAACATTCAAACACCTTAAGGGCATTAACAAGGTGAAAGAGTCTAACATGTTTAAATATAAGAAAAATAGCAGGACAAGAGGACACAGCATGAGATTAGAGGGAGGCTGATTAAGGGGGAATGTGAGGAAATTCTTTTTCACAGAAAGGCTGGTGGATGCATGGAACAGCCTACCTCAGGAAGTGGTGGCTATGAATACAGTGCAGGGCTTCAAACTGGTATGGGATAGGCATACGGGAGCAATACAGATGAGTATGAATAGATAGGTCACTGACAGAGCAAAGGCCGATGGCACATTTATAAGGTAGAAAAAGAAATGGGCAGACTGGATGGGCCTTGCAGTCCTTATCTGCCGTCAACTTCTATGTTTCTATGCAAGTATAACAGGTTGTACAAACATAGAAGCCTCATCTGTACTGAGTACACTGAGTGTTGTAAAATTCAATAAACATAGAATGAAGGGAGGCACAATGCTCTGAAAGCAGCTATCACCAGGCAGTGCAATGAAACTGCAGCAATGAGGTAGGTAGGATGAGTTGAGAAAGCATGATTGAGCTGTGTAGGTAGGCTTCAGACTGAACCTGAATCAGGTGAAAACAATTGAAAGTGTAGCATGGAGAGCAGCTAGGGTTGAGCTGAAACACAGATAAAGATTGCAGTTGCACTGCAAGTAATTTGAGAGTTCTGAGTAACTGAGAGCAAGTAGTATGAGCTCTGGAGAAATATGCTAGGACCTTAGAAACAAAGCCCCCCCCACCCCCAAAAAAGACAAAACCAAAGACACAGAAACACAGAAAACAGGGAGTAAAAACAGAAAGAAGCATACGGCTAGAGGCAATACAAAGCAGAAGCAGGAAAATAAACACAGAAGTCCAGCAGAGACAAGCAGGAGCAGCGGGGCGGGAGGGCCCCAGCCAGCCTGATAGGCACCAGCTAGCTCAGAGGATAGACTGACAGCCTCTGTCTGGCAAAGAAAAAGTGCTTCAGAAGGAGGATGAGAGGAACTGCTTATATAGCTCAGGAAGAGGGAGTGACTGGCTGCTTGTCCATTGAACTACAGGCCCAGCCTTTCAAATATTGTTTAAGACAATTGAATCAGGATCACTTACCTTAACAAAGTGACTGGTCCCAGTAGTGGAACCTCAGTTTCATTAACAAAAGTGGCTAGACGTCATAAAAATAAATGCTTTTAAAAATACACAGGGTGAGTGTGTTTTTGTCTTTCCTTAATCATATGCTATATCCTTTAGAACCAGCACCTTGCCTAAGTTTTCTTTAGCTTTGCTGAGATACAGAAAACTTCCTGGGACCGTCTGTGCAACATTAGCAAAATAGGAAACAGATGACCAGTTCTTATCCAAGGGAGATATTTTCTCTCTCTGTCTAAAATGCAATGCTTGAATTTGGGTTTTCAATCATTTGGATGATGTAGAACTTGCTCTCCCATGTACAAAACAAAGGGCAGTGCACATAAATTCAGTGAATCAGAAAGTGAGTTCTTATGGAAAGAAACTAATAAACTTGATGAAAAATTTGAATTTAATGGCATTGAGTGGAAAATATGATGGGGATGACAAAGGTACTTCAGCATTTATTTCACACAGTGCCACAACGCTGACTGATTATGCACTCTTTAATCTGTTTGAGGCACAGTAATATGTGAATCTGAAGGTCATTCCCCATGCAGAAAGTGACCATTTTCCAGTTTGGGTTAAAAAGGCACAGTATTCAACTATCCTGATACTGCTAATGTTTTTGTTATAGATCAGAAATAATTAAATGCAGTCTTGCCTTGGAGTTCACACTATCCAGTCTTCTTTTATCGGAGGGTGTGCTGTCCATAAGAGAATCCACACTTTCAAGCTCCGATATTCAGTTAGCGTTTTCAGGACTGAAAATGTTCAATGAAAAAATAGCCCCTCATTTACTTGTGGAAAAGAAATGTAAAATAACAATTGACACATGGTTTAACTCTGAGATAAAAAGAGATAAGTAAGCAAATAAGACTTACAAGGCAAACTCCTTCAGCAGAGAATCGAAGAGCTTTGACTAAGCTAAGGAACAATTACAAGACAAAGTCTAGAAACAGAAAAATGAAAGTATTTTCTGTCTAAATGGCATATGATGACTGAAGTGATTAATAGTAAGGACTCGGCTCTGTTCTGGGTATTAGTTGCAAAGGGAAGCAACAACATTTAAGCTAAATTAGACTCTACAGTACATTCTGAAGGAGTCCTGGACTAATCATTAACCAGGGCTTTTTTTAAATAACACACTGAATCAATTCAACTAGCACCATGACCAATACTTCTTCTCTAGAAATATCTTGTAGAGAAATTATTACAGCCATTCATTCTTCCAATCTTAACAAGGCTCTGGGTTAGACAAAACACCCCAGGAGCTCGACTGGCGTTTTCCTTATCAGTCATTACATATATATTACATACAGTACATTGCTTAACTTATTCATCCATTACTGTAAATTATAAATTGGGTAGAGCATTTCCTGTTTTCTGATTGTATATGCGCCACACTTTGGTGTGCTCTTATCCAGCTAAAATCTTGCAAAGGGTCCTAGTTAGGTTGTCAAAGACACTGCACAGCCAGAGATCCATGTCTGCCAACCAGATTTTAAAAAAAAGTCTGACCTGCAGTGTCATTGTCATTCACCTGCACCCCCCCAGCAGCCAAACAACTCTCCCCTCCACAGACAAACACACACACACACACTATCTCTTACAGAACGAAAGGATCACTGGGCAAAAACATTTAATATACCTTGCTTGCCTCTGATTTAAAAAGTAAAACTCTGACCTCTGCTGCTTGAAGCGTCTGTAGAGAAAGCCGCTCTGATCCAGTGAGCATTGCGCATGCCGCCATTATGCGGCTTTCAAATTGCAACCGAAACCTGCTCCTCCGCCTGGTTGTTAAACCTTACCAGATATAAATATAGCAACTTTTACATTTACATTTTACATTACAGAGCTCTCTCTCAAATAAACCTTACTAAATATAGCAGCTTTTACATTTTGTAACACAGAATGCCTGTGACTTTCAGTGGCTCCTAGTCTCCTGCATTTTGCTGGAGTCTATAGTATTTTACTGCATCACTCAGACCTCCCACCAGCATAAATAACTGTGACATACTGAGTTGGAGGTCAAGTGTGGTGGGGGTACTTAACAGAAGTGCGTTGTCTTGCTGGCCCATTAGTGCAGTGGTTGGATTTCCACTTGCGACACCGGCAACCCAGGTTCGGGAACAGACCCGGGTCATCAGAGGGCCAGCTGGGGGGAGAAGGATTGAGCATCCCTAGGACTGCTCTCCTTCTCTGGGGGGAAGGGGGGGTCCTGTGATTGCACAGGAGCGACACCTGGTGGAGGCCGGGTTGCCGTCCTGTGATGACGCATAATCGAAGCTCTCTGGGGCGGGACAGATGCTGGGCATCATTTCATATCTTCACCCCAGCCTACAGGGGGGAAAAGCAAAGTGGGGCCTTCGTCTCCATGAAGCCCTCCCTTGACTTCAATATGCCTCCATTGCTGGCTCTCCCACCCAGATACTGGTCCTGCAGCACCGGAAATAGCGGTGACCAGTGCCATGGCCTCACCCTCTGGGGGGCAAGCCGGGGGTAACCGGGAGAGCGACGGCAAAAAGACGGTAGGTGGAAGTCCAGGGGGCCATGACCAGTGCTGAACCTGACAGGAGGCCCTACCAGTAAAAGTAAAATAAATATATATATAAATAAAAAAGAAAAAGTGCATTGCCTGTTTAAATTAAGCTCCAAAATGCATCCACAGAGCATCTTAAATCCCAGAACATCTGACCCCCGCCATTTATATAACTATGGTCTCAAGCAAAATCAGTAAATACACAGCAGACTTACTTAGATTATTCAGATCCAGAAGCAAATGATTTGATACCTTTTAATGGTCCATTAAAAGGTATCAAATCATTTGCTTCTGGATCTGTTCTTACAAGGACCAATACGGCAAATACTAAATCTAGATTTCAGATTATCCAGCAATACTTCAGTGCTCCCTTAGAAATTATGGACTTTCAAATCACAACTGAAACCCACTCCTCCCCCCAGTTCTTTAAGAGACAGATGTTCCTCTCAAATAAACCTTACCAAATATAAATAAAGAAGCTTTCACATTTTGTAACATAGAGTTAGCAACCACTTCCTAATTGAAGGCTGCTATCAGGAGAGCACTCAGAGAACAGCACTAAGTTCAGCAGCTGATAAGGGACACGCTTGTTCCTACCAAAAACTGCTCACATAGTAAACAGCCTAAAAAGAAAATATTAAAAAAAAATAAACTTTGGAAGGTGCTTGTGTGTGGATGGGGCCCATAAAAGAAATAACAGTATTGATGATATTTGTGTCTGTTGATGGTGGTGGTGAGGGGGAGACATGTAAGCAATAATACCTAACAGGGTGGGCTTTATTGGAAATACTGGACTGCATAGGGGTGTAATAAGGCCGGATGCCACAGGCGGAGGGCCTTATAGCCCCTGGAAGGTCCAGTATTTCCAAATAAAGCCCACCCTGGAGGGTATGATTGCGCTTAGAAAATGGGCACACTAAAAAGAAATTACGATTTTTTTGATAATAACATTTATTAACATAAGGTTTTATAATTAAATAGTTCCTCTGCCTATATTGGAATACAGGACTTTTGGTCTAACTGTGATGCTGTAGTTTAGAAAATGTTGGTTGAATGTTGTCGGTGCCCCCACAGCAGTTTCTGTATCTTCAGAGTGCCCCACTCCCCCCCTTGTCATCCTTACAGAGCTGTTCTGTTTTCCGTTTGTTTTTCCCCTTTATTTTTGTTTTAAATATTGCAGACGACAGCTGTGGTGATTCAGGAAGAAAGCTGCAGTGTGGGAGATCGACTGTGATCGGGGCATCAGGTATTTCTTTGGATGAAAATAAATGTGCATTTTAGTCTGTGGAGGTTTATTTTTTCCCCATTTTCAATGTAATGTTCTCAATTATGTTTATTATGGTCTGGAAATGCTTTGTTGGTGTTGGTGAGAGCGAGCGGCATCTCCCACTGCAGTGCAGGAGAGGAACGGTATTTTCTTGGTTTTGTATACCGCAGATGGACGTCAATTGGCCGTATAGAAAACTAAGAAAGCCCTGCTGCTCTGGTGCTTAGAAGCGGTGTCGGAGATAGTGCTCTTTGTTATTTATCACAGTGTGCCTTCTGGGAACTGAAATTGTTTTTTTAGAGCTATGTCACTCTTTTCTTTTCTTTAATTTCTTTTTATGTGGTTGTTTTGGGTGGAAGGGGGAGAGCGGCTGAGCTGGTATTTTCCTCGGGCATTTGGCGAGAGCAGACAAAAGGCGGCTGGCAAGTGTGAACATTCGGGGTGCCCAAGAATTGATTGAGTAATGGGGCACCCAGAATTGGCTCTTATTTTTTTGCAGGCTCTATTGAAAAATACCAATCAGTGTGCTAGGATTGTGTTGCTCATTTTCTAAACAGACATTAACACCCTCTAGTGGCAAGGACTACTTTTATATTAAGAAACATTTTACACTTTTGTTTGATGAATGCTTTATGCCCCCTTCCTCTCCGCTGCCTTACTTGGCTGTTGGTACCCCACGGTACAGCCAGTCGCAGTCCGGTTACCGTCAGTCCTCAGCCCCCATCCCACTGCGGAACCTCCCCCCAGCAAGGAAGGGGGGAGGCAACTCCTCCAATCACCATATGTGTTGGGTCTCTTTCCACCAGTCTCCGACCATCACGACTGTCACAGTGTCTTGTCACTAAGCTCAGTGATGGGGCATTTTCCATTTTCTGTTCCCCTCCCAAGAATATTGGCCACCAAGGGGGTCCACTGAGTCAAGCACACACAGAGAGATGTGACACTGCTCCGGACCTCTGCCGATGTCGTCCCTTCCCATGCGGCACTCCCTGCTGCACCCCCACTCCTGTGCACCAAGGTGGCAGTATTGCAGGAGGAGCAGCAACCCTCCTTCCCTGGAGAAGGACAGCATCCTTTGAATGCTCAATCCTTCCCCCCCCAGCCACCCTCCAGCAACATGGGCTCACTCCCGAACCCCGGCCACAGGCACTGCCAGCAGTAGCCCTACTGCTGTGCTAGTGGGCTGGCACATTTTACACTTTCTAACACTTTTTATTTGGGTTTCTCAATTTAGTAATGAATGTTTTTTTTTTTACTGGAGGAATGTTCTTTCACTAGGGGGCCCATTTTATAAGTGGAATAAAACACTCCGAGGCGTGGTTTATGGGCTGATAAGAACACTTCAAAGGTGCTAAAGGCATTTAGCACAAGTGCCTTGTGCCTCATTAAGCACCTAAGCACCTGGGACATGTTCTTATTAGCCCATAAACCACATCTTGCCGTGTCTTATTTCTTACTTTACCAATGGTCGATTAACCAATATCATTAATCTTCTGCATGAAAAAGGATCAAAGTGTGATCCAATGAACTATAGGCCAATCAGCCTTATAGATAATGCTGCAAAAAAAAATTCCAGAATAATCTTAGATAAGTTGACTCAATGGGTTGAATTGAAGAGCATTTTGACTAATTCTCAATTAGGTTTTAGAAAAATATTCCTCAGCTGAAGACAGTTGTTTTATCTTATATCATCCAATCAATGAAATCCAAAAACAATGCCTCATTGACTATTACTTTTCCTTTGATTCTTTATCTAGATCCAAATTATGGAGGATATTAAAAACTAGGACTCAGATATTCAGACTGTGCCAGGCGATGTCACAAATGGGGGCGCAGTGCAACTGAGCTGCGCAGGGGCCAGGACAGGGTGATATTCAAAGGTGATGCACCACGGTACATCACCACTGAATATGGCACAGAATGCGCATGGTGCAAATACAATGTGCCAGTGCATCACACAGACAGAGAGGACCTGGAATACTCCAATGCAAATGCAATTGCCCTGGTGCATCACCTGCGATATTCAGAAAAGGGCATGCAAATGGGGCCATAATATATACATGGTGCAAATAGGGCAATTTTCATGCCATTATGGCTCCATTTGCATGTAGTGCGCAGGGTAGCACAGTGGAATGTGCCTGGTGCCCTGCGTAGCTGCATACAACAGGTGTTGGGTCCCCAGTGGGCTAGTGCACCCCCCTTGCTCCATCATGCCTGATCATGGGCAGTAGTGACATATAATATGACCTGGTGGTCCAGTGGTATCCCTCTCCCTCCTGCATCACCCAATCGTGGGTTTCTGCAGAGTAAATAATACCCTGGTGGTCCAGTGGTATCCCTCCTCCCTCCTGTATTGCCTGATTGCGGGCATGTGACATACATATGCTACCTGGTGTCCCAGTGGACCCCTCCCATCCCACCCACAGAGGACACAGCCACCCAGCCCCCGCCATCAGCGGGCGGCTGCACTCCATATGCATACTGCCCATCCTCCAACCGATGATTAGCATACAGTATGTGCTGAACGCCCATTAGTCCACATTGTGGTTATTGGCATGTAGACCATAGCTAGATGACGACGATTATGTGAATGAACACATCTATTCACATAATCGAGCCTGTGTAGTACAGTAAGGTCTGTATGCCCACTGGCCCACAATGTGGACTAATAGGTGTACAGTACATACTGTACATTGTTAATTCAGTGGGTGGGTGGGTGGCTGGAGGTATGTGGGCAGAGTGCAGCTGCCCACCGATGATGGGGGAGCTGGGTGGCTGGGTCTTCTGTAGGTGGATGGGAATACTGGCCACCAGTAGTATACGTATGTCATATGTCCATGATCGGGATGATACGGGAAGGAGGCGGGATATCACCAGACCACCAGGTATTAGTATATGTTACTACTGTCTGCGATTGGGCATGCCAGAGGGAGGGAAGGGGATGCCACCGGTCCACCAAGTATTGTGCTGGGTATGATTGCCCGTGATCAGGTATAGCGGGAGGGTAGGGAGTGCAGTGGAATACTGGGGAGGGTGTGGATGCTTGTGGACTGTGTCCCTGCAGGGTGGGTGGCTACCCACGACTGATAGGTGCTGTGTTGCACCCTGCAATGCAGCAGCACCCCCCGTGGGTAGCCTGGGTTTGTTCCTACATTTTACAGGCTCAACCTTGCACCCGCGTATGCAGTGCACATCAGGGTTGTGCCAGCATATGCGCCACATATGCGCCACATATCCCAAGCTGAATATCGGGATGTGTCGCATATGCATGGGCATGCCCCCCACATTTGTTCCACATACATTACCATTGCACCCTGGCACAGTGGGACTGGCTCTGCACCTGGCAGCCTTTTGAATATCCTGCCGGGGCACATTGCAGCGTTGCACTGGTGCAATTCTGTTGCGCCAGGTGCAACACCTTTGAATATTCTGGCCTAGATGTTTAAAGAACTCTCTTCTTTTTAGAATAAGTACTTAGGTCTCTGATACTGAAACCATTTTTTGTTTTATAGTAATAGCAAAAATATGCCTTTTTTCTACTAATAAAGGTATGAAGCAGGGGTGCCTACTGCCCCCCCTCCTCTTTCACATTCACATGAATGAAGTTTTGTATCTTCAAAACCTCCTGTTATCACCTAAGTAGATGATTTTTTACTTTCACCAACTGGTTTACAGAAACAATTAAATGACTAGGTAGAACTGTTTTCGTCTTTAAATTTAAAAATGAATATTCCTAAGACTGCAATAGTGGAATTTTGCTGTAGAAGATCTAAACATAAATGGCATATTCATTCTGAGAAAATAACAGTTGTCAGCAACTTAATTTACCAAGGACTGACATTTACAAAACAATCTCTCAAAAAATCTTGTCATCCTCCTTGAACTAAAAATTTAACAAAGCTTATTAGGCCTGCTAAGATTTAAGAAAGATTAGAAGACTGGCACCTGCAATAAAGGACACATTTGAGTTGCTCCGAAATATCAGACTTCAGTTCAGTTCCATCCAATCAGTGTAAAGACTTCATTAAAGTGTAGAAATATACAGTACATACTCACAATTCAAGATGAGATGTAGAAAGGTGGTTCATAAAAGCCTTTGCGAAAACACATCATGTGTGGAATGTGTCAGGTGACATACCAAGGGTGGGACGCTTCCTTAGTTGGTGCTGTAAGTTTTTTCAACCAGCTGGTGTCCCATCTCACTTGTTTTTATGGACTCTTATGGACTTTTATGAACCACTTGGAGCAACACAAGTGTGTCCTTTATGCGGGTGCTGGTCTCCTAACCTTTCCTGCATTCACTATTTTTGACTGTAGCACTGCATTTCCCAGGTTGCAGTCACAACCCTTTGTAACTTCTGCTAAGGTTTAGTAGCATGTATGGTGGTGATTCTGCTTAGACTTTTTTAACGGTTTTACTACCAAGCTCCCATGGACATATTATATACATCTGTATAATGGGAAGGGGTTAAAATTGCTAAATTAGAGGTGCAAATGAATAAATTCTATTGTGCAATCCTTGGTGTTCTAAAATGTATACCTGGGCCTCTTCTTAGAGCTAAACTTGGTCAATGTGTGTTACAGTATTTATCATACTCTAGAATCTTGAGTATTGGTTAAGTAAGCAATAAGACAGACGGGGTGTGCATTGTGCATGTTATAAACACAACAAGACACTCCAGGGGTGTGCATTGAACAGATATTACTGCATGCCCATGGGCATAGTGAGGCATGAGGCCACAGGCCAAGTGCCTTCAGCCCTTGGAAGTGCGGTAATATCTGTTCAATGCACACCTCTGGAGTGTCTTATTGTGCTTATAAAATGAGCTACTTTTTAGTATTTACTGTTAAAAAAATATTTTTTTATATGAAAGGATATTGCTATCAGAATTTCTGATAAAATAGTCTTTCTGCCAGGTATAAGATGACATCATTGAAATTCTTATACATACTCCGTAATCTTATTTGCATATCCACTCCAGTGATTGTTATGTGGCAAATTTTGCTAAGAAAATTATTTAAAATGTGGTCAAGTTTATTTAGGAATAGACTAGCCTACAGAGATGCTTAAAACAAAGAGATCACATAAATAAGGAGTTTGTCATGAGCCTAGGTGGGGTAAAATGGACTTCTATGCATGGTGCTGTTTTATGAATAAACGTATCCAAATTTGCATACCCACTTTGAGCGGATTGTAAATGCCAATTACCGGATGCTAAATTGTATCCTTTTTTTTATAAAATTGCCTGCTTAGGGTCAGCCTGAAGGAAGTGAACTTTAAAAAGGATGCTGTGTGTATGTGAGTTGAAGAAAAAGATACATAGATACAGTACATAGATAGTGTCGGCAGATAAGGACCTATGGCCCACCCAGTCTGCCCATTTGAGCTTGTAAGTTCAGTTTATGTTTTCCTAGAAGTCTGTTGCCCCTTACCCTTGACCTCCAGAATTCCTTCATGTCTATCCCATGCATTCTTAAATCCCGTGATTGTTTCAGCCCCCACCACTTCCTCTGGTAGGGTGTTCCACTTGTCCACCACCCGTTCTGTGAAGAAATTCTTCCTCATGTTTCCTCTGAATCGTCCTCCCTCCAACTTCATCCCATGCCCTCTAGTCCTGGAACTTCTTTTTCACTTAAAAATAGTGTATTCCTGCACCCTGTTCCTCCCTGTGAGATACTTGTATGTCTCTATCATATCCCCTCTCTCCCTCCTCTCCTCCAGGGAGTACATGTTCAGTTCCTTCAACCTGTCTTCATAGAAGTTGTGATGCAATCCATGCACCATCTTTGTTACCCTCCTCTGAACCTTCTCTACCCTGTCTATGTCCTTACGTAGGTATGGTCTCCAGAACTGTACACTGTACTCCAGGTGGGTGCTCACTAGTGTCTTGTATAGCAGAATTATGACCTCCCTTTTCCTGCTGGTGATGCCCCTGCCTATACATCCCAGCATCCTATTTGCTTTACCTGCTGCCTTGTCACACTGTTTCCCTACCTTGAGGTCATCAGAGATGATAATCCCAAGATCCCTTTCCTGCTTGGTGCATGCTATATCCTCACCCCCCAACTGATATATTGTGCCAGGGTTTTGTGCCCCATATGCATTATCTTGCACTTCTTTGCATTGAATTTCAACTGCCAAACCCCTGACCATTCTTCAAGTTTCTGCAGGTCCCTTCTCATTCTGTGTACACCCTCTGGTGTGTCTACTCCGTTACAGAGCTTTGCGTCATCAGCGAACAGTGAAATTCTGCCTTCTAGGTCCTGCGCAATGTCACTGATGAAGATGTTGAATAGGACCGGTCCCAGCACTGATCCCTGTGGTACCCCACTGGTCACTCTTCCCTCTGTGGAGTGACAGCCATTTACCACCACTCTCTGTGTCCTGCCACCCAGCCAGTTACCTACCCACCATACTACTGTCCTGCCCACACCCATATTCCCCAGTTTGTGTAGTAGTCTTCTATGTGGCACAGTGTCAAAGGCCTTGCTGAAGCCCAGATAGGCCATGTCCAGTGCCCTCCCCTGATCCACCTCCCTAGTCACCCAGTCAAAAAATTCAACGAGGTTGGTCTGACATGACCTCCCCCTGGTGAAACCATGCTATCTTGGGTCCTGTAGTCCATTGACAACCCGATGTTCCACCAATCTCTCCTTCAGTAGTGCTTCCATGATCTTTCCCACTACCGAGGTGAGACTGACTGGTCTGTAGTTCCATGCTTCCTCTTTGTTCCCGCTTTTGTATAAGGGGACTACATCTGCTGTCCTCCAGTCTTTGGGTACCTCCCCTGTTTCCAGTGATCAGCTAAACAGGATAGCCAGAGGTTCAGCCACCACCTCTCTTAGTTCTTTAAGGACCCTGGGTGCACCCCATCTGGCCCCATTGCTTTATCAACTCTTATTACTTCCAGTTCCTTCAGGACCCTTTCTCATGTAAAGGGACTTGTGTCCATTTCTGCACCATTTCTCATCCCTTGTACTCCCTTCAGACCCATTACCCTCCTCTTTCCTCAGTAAAGACTGAGCATAAATACCTGTTCAATATGTCAGCTTTACTGTTGTCATCCTCCACGCGCCCTCATCCTCCCCTTCAGTCTCACTATCCCTCCCTTTGTCTTTCTTTTTTCACTTATGTACCTGTAAAGGTTTTGACCCTCTACCCACTGATTTTGCAATGTGTTCTTCTGTCTGAGCTTTGGCTTCCCTTACTGACCTCCCTGCCTCCCTTTGCTTCTCCTGGTACTTCTCCTATCCTCTTCTGCCTGTGTCTTTTGTATTGCCTGAATGCAATCTTTTGGCTTTCACTTTCTTTGCTACCTCTTTGGAAAATCATAATGGTCTCTCTTTCTTTTCCTCTTGCTAACCTGCTTAATGCATAATTCTGTTGTTCTTGTAATCCCCATTTTAAATACTGCCCACTGTTCCTCAATCCCTGATTCCTGTCCCATTCCCTTTAATGCCTCTTTCAAGTATCTCCCCATTTTCTCAAAGTCTGCCCCCCTAAAATCCAGGATACGTGTTTTTGTGTGGTTTGGTTCTGCTCTTTCTGTGATTTCAAACCACAATGACTGGTGGTCAATGTGAGTTGAAGAAAAAGATGTTGTGCTGTAGAAGATATAATGTGACCCAAATGTGTCTTCTGGCTCTGCCTGTCAGCTCCGATTGGCTCAGACTCTCTCCCTGATGGTAACGGTGGGACCAGCATTGTTTACTATGTACATTTCTCACTGCAGTCACAAGGGGAACTCTTGGGCTGGATTTGGAAACAAAAAAAGTTTTACCATATGGAAATGGGAGTGCAGACAGTATTGCAGACAGAGGACTGAGACGCACTGCAAGATTGGAAGGGCGATTGGCACCTGAAAGGGGTTAAAAGAGTAACACATGCTTCAATTTAGATTTAAATGTTTGAGAACTATAGGCCTGAAATGTGTTTAAAAAAAGTGACATGTTTACTGTTGGATTTTGCTGATGGGCGGTTTCGGCAGTTAGTAGATGAAAAAAATGGTTGCATTTGAAAACCTCGGGGTTCAAATGGCGTTTGAATGGCACATTGATTTTTTTGTTGTGTACTACAGTTTTGCTTTCCTGTACTTCTTTTTACCTGTGCATCAAACAGATTTGATTCACGGTTAACAACCAATCAGGATGCAGGAATTTCCCTTCCCTTTTTATAAAAATCTGTGGTATGATTACCCTGGTGGTTAAGAGGGCTGAGGTGCCTTGGGTGCCTTTCCTTTTCCCACACTGGTGATCAGGGTTAGGAAATGGATGCAGATTGCTTGGGGGTCATCTGGGGAGAAAGGACTGTGCATCTGTAAGACTGCTGTCCTTCCTTGGGAGGGGGGGTAGCATTGACTTGCCACTTGGCTGCTTCCTGGAGGAATCCGTGCAGTGATGTGTGTGAATCACCTTGTGAGTAGACTCATGTTCAGACCACTGGGAGCATCTCCATAGAGGTGGAGCTTGCATATGTGCTCATTGCACTTCTGTGGCATCTGGGTATGTAATTAGGAAGAATAACATGGAGGATGGGCTCCATGAAGCCCTGCCTGTTAAGCTGCAATCCTGCTCAGCCTCTCCAGGACCTGGGAAACTCTGGATGAGTGCTCTGGAAGAAGCAGTCCTCCCCTCCCTGGCCCTGCTGCGGAGGAGCAATCTGCAAGGTATACAGTCCATCATAACAGAAGAGGCTGGGACAGTTGCAGATGACAGGAACAGGGCTGAATAAGATGCCCAGTCCTGCCAGGAGAGATAAACACTTCTATGGCAAAAAATATCTCCAATACAGGGTTTTTCTTCATTAATTGTACAATCCTTTATAGAACGCATTCCATTGGAAAGCTTGGGTTTTCTCTGTGGCTATAGTCTTTCAGATCTGTATAAGATATGAACAAACAGAAATCTTAATGGGAGTCAGAACAAAAAAAAGGTAATCCTGAACTACTCATATTAAAATATTAAAAATAAATTGGTCCCACTATCCACACAATTGGATTTATTATATGTAAAGAACTCAAAATTAGCCACTGGTATGCCAAAGCAATAGTGTCTCATTCTTATGAAACAGATATACTGGTGAATCTCAAACAATGGAAAGCCTTCTGTAATGTTTAACAAACTGACTCTTCTACTCTTTTATTGGCAAGTTACAACAAAAGTTCAGACAAAGAAATTGATGCATACTGTGACTGTAAAAAGGGAAAGTAGGATACAAGCCACATCCTGTTATGCTGTCCATTATATGAAAAAATATGAAGGAGCTTTCTGGGAAACATTTTAGGGGACGTTCCATTACCCCTTACTATGAGGACTACTATTCTAAACATTCTGTTCAGTTCAAAGGATTCTACAAGTATTAAAAGGCTGGCCTCATTTTTTGCTTAAGTTTTTATTCTGCCTAGATAATTCGTTGAAGACAAGATGGTGATGGGTTTACACTTGGGTCGGAGAGATATTATGGAATAGTGGGACACACAGGCAAAAGAGGGGAAGGACACCTGCGGAAGACGATTACAATCATCCACCAAGGCTTTGGATCTCTAAATCCAGTCCAGCATTAGGCTGAGCATGGAGCTAGGTATGAAAAACGGACAGAAGTCCACAGTTCAACTGCACTCAAGAACCAGAAAACACTCCACAAACTGAAATAACATTTTCAAAGACTTTATTGCCTATAAACTGGCAATGTGCACAGACAGAGCCACACACCACACTAAGTCCCAATGCTTTGAGCCAAAACTCTTCGTCAGGGGATGTGGTTGTGGAAGAAAAAAACATCACACATATATATACACACATGCAGCTCATTAATATATATAGTTTCTTAATTAACAAAAAAACATCCTTTTAATTTCTTAAAGACATGGGGACTGATTTTCAAAACTGCCTGCGTTGGACACAACCTGCGGCAAAGTAGGGGGCTACATCCGGCGCAGCTGCAGAAAGGGAAAAAAGTGCTATTTTAGAAGGTTTGCCACAAGTTGCCACTTGTGGCAAACCTTCTGAAATAGCTGCAAAAGTCAGCATGCAGCTGTAAGATAGGCACAGTTAGGGTTCTTGGCACAAGTTCACAGATGCAGCTGCGGACATGTGCGCAGGGGCCAGCCTAGGTGCCCCAAGGATCAGCAAGGCAGAACCTAGGCACAAAAGGGGCAGCTGATCAAGGCTGAGGCACAGGGCATGTTGCTCCCATAGGGCACTATCCTAGTGCTGTCAGGGCATCCCTCTGCCATTACTGTGGATGCCAACCCCCGATGTAGCCACAATGCAGTGGTGATAAATTCCCTCTCGCCAACACAAGAGCCTTGATAATGATGACAGCAGTCACCATACACACAAAACTGCTTTAAAGAGCAGCCTGTAGGAAGGTATATGTACATTTAAAACATATGTGAGTCATGCCACAGCAGTCTGCAGTCAATGGATGTCAAAACTGCATCACCCGACAGAATGGAAAAATGATGCCGATATTTTCAACATGCAACACAATATCAAGAAAAATTTGCATGTTGTAGGTGCATAATTGTAAATAAGGACAGTGTATGGTTGTCTTACTGTGACAAATGGCTTTATAGATTATGCCTTAGTGTGTAAACCATCCTTCAGTGTTTTTGCAGGGAGGTTCTGATAAACTGGTTGTGGTATTTACTGTTAATGAACAATATCCTGCAACGCTGGGATTAGTGTGTGCACTGTTTTGTTACCTCCGGTTCTGAACTCTGCTCACTGTGTGATCTAGTTCTAAGGACCCAAACATCCCCTATTTGCACTGATGCACTGCTCCAGTCCCCCCCCATACATGCCCGCACACACATGCCAACTAACCTGGTTTCCACAAGAATAGAAAACAAGTCAGTACCTGGTGGTCTAGTGGTGCCCCCCACCCTCCTCACACCAAAAGGCAATAGTTGACTCCCCCCGATTCCTGAGCCACTTCTGTGACTTGTACGTCCTTCCACACACTACCACAGCCAGCCGCAGAATGTGATCACACAGACCACATCACTGTACAGACAAAATGAAGGAAAAAAACACAATGGTTCTCAAATAAGGTGGCCGGGAAGGTTAGGGAGGAAAAAGATAGCATTCAGGAAGTACTGTATAAGGAATCACAGAAGAGCAAGACAGAAAACTGTATCAGTTAAAGCAGAAGGAAGCAGGGAAGGCAGTCAGAATAGCAAAGGCCCAAACAGAGGAAAAGATAGACATCTCAGTTAAGAAGGGGGATAAAACTTTTTATAGGTACATTAGGGAGCAAAAAAGACCAAGGGAGGGATAGTGAGGCTTAATAAAGGAGAGGGGAGGTGGGCAGAGGGTGACAGTGAAAAGGCAGGGATCCTAAATGAATACTTTTGCTCAGTATCACATAGAAACATAGAATTTGATGGCAGACAAGGACCGCTTGGCCCACATAGTCTGCCCATTTCCCTACCTAATGGATAAGCTGCAGAGCCTAGTTAACCAACAGCCTACTTCCTCCTACCCCCCACTAGAATTGCCTTATGTCTGTCCCATGAATTCTTGAATTCCCCCACTGTTTTTGACTCTATGACCTCCTCAGGAAGGCTGTTCCATGCATCTACAACCTCTCTGTAAAGAAAAACTTCCTCACATTACCTCTGAGCCGTCCCCCTCTATCTTCAAATTATGCCCCTTGTTCTTGCACAACTCTTTTTTTAAAAGATGCTACCCTCTTGGACTTTGTTGATTCCCTTGATGTACTTAATAGTTTCTATCATGTCCCCTCTCTCCCTCCTTTCCTCAAGGGTATACATATTAAGCTCCTTTAGTCTTTCTTCATATGTCTTCTGGTGCAGACCCTGCACCATTTTGGTTGCCCTCCTCTGGACAGCCTCCACTCTGTCTATGTCTTTGCTGAGATGGGGTCTCCAGAACTGCACACAGTACTCCAGATGGGGTCTCACCAACTGTCTGTACGGAGGGATAACAACTTCCTGTTTTCTACTATTGATGCCTTGCCCTATGCATCCCAGTATCCCCCCAGCCTTCCTTACTGCCTTCTCACATTGCTTGCCCACCTTTAGGTCATCTGATATAATTACCCCCAGGTCCCTTTCCATTTTTACTGTTGTCAGTATCTCACCCCCCATTGTGTACTCTTCCCCTGGGTTTTTGTTTCCCAGGTGCATTACCTTGCACTTCTTTGCATTGAATCTGAGCTGCCATACAGGGCCATACACAGGGCTCTGTGCTTGGCCCCATTCTCTTCTCCATCTTCCTTAATGACTTGCCCTCTGTATGCTCTCCCAGCTCCTTTATCCATATGTATACTGACAACACCATCCTGTTCTTCTCTGGCAAATGCCCTGCTGATGTAGGAACCACCCTTCAGCACGACTTCCACTAGGTTCAGCTGTGGTTTGCTTCACATCAGCTGTTTCTCAATGCCAAAAAGACTGTCTCCATAACCTTTGGCACTAGGCAGAGACTCTAGGCTTCATCCCTTTATTTATTTATGTATGTTTTTGGTAACCGGGTAGGCAAACTGATCCAAAGGATGATTTTCAGCTGCAACCCAGACCATACAGTGGCACAGACAATAGGCGCTAGTTACAATTAGTGGTTAACACATAATACAGAAAGTGCAGTGGCAATTGACACCTGTTATACAAGAAATCAACATCTTAGGATTAGGATATAAAAAACAAATTCATGACAAAATAGCAATGTTGTCCAGCTCATAGAGACATTGAAACATACACTTTCAGCAAATCAGGACAGTATTTTGCAGTCAAAGATACAATACAGTACTTGAGAGAGAACACAGTGGCGAACAACATTTTCACAAGGAATCAAACATGTCAAATCATTTACTTGGTAGCCAGCACATTGGAAGTAGGGCAAAGTTGGTTCATAGTACTCCTAAGGCAGATTTCTGGCAAGGGTGTTTCCTAGGAAGCAGGCACAGGTGGCCTGAGACCTGAGCCAATCTCTTAACTTTGATTTGAAGGACTGATGTGTGGGTAACATTCGGATGGCAGGTGGAAGTCTGTTCCAAAAAGAGGGGGCAGAGACAGAGAAAGCCTTGCTCCCCATGACAGTGGGTACATGGGAACAGCCAGGGGGAAGCAGAAAAGGCCCTGAGGCATCGAGTTACCACCCTGCCAGTGAGAAGCGAGGAGTAAGGGGACGTTTGTCAGTTCCTGAGAGAGTTGTCGACTGGACAGCCCATGGCATATTCAAAACGGCCCTACAGAGAGAGCCAACCTAAGGACTGATATAGAGAGCAGTGATGAGTGGAGTATAGGACCTAAAGGGCAAAGCTACAGAGTTGTATGCTGTATTTAGACATGCAAGAAGTGAAGAGGACATGGAGGAAAATATTGGGGAGCAGTAATCAAGTAGTGGGAGAAGATTTCCCTGGACAATTGCAAGGTGAGCCTCTGTGGCCAGGAGGTGGTTAACACGGTAGGCTGCCCCCAGCTTCTGATGGACTCTCTTCATGGTGTTTGAAATGTGGTCGTTATAGGTGAGGGAGGGATCAAGAGTCACTCCTAGGTATTTGAAGGAGGATACAATGTCGAGAGGTGGGCCAGCAGGGGTGGCTATGCGCAACGAGGTTTCATATTTGGAGACTTTTGCAAGGTTCAGTTTGGAGCCAAAGAGCATGGCCTTCGTTTTTTTCTCATTCACAAGAAATTTCTTGGAGAGGAACCAGTTCTGAGTGGCTCCATAGTTTGCAGTGAGGGTAGAGGATATGAATTCTAGGGACTTGGCACTGTGGTAGATGACGAGGTCATGCTCATAGAGGAGCACATTACAGTTTATGCTTTCTGTGGAGAGATCATTTATGAACAGTGAGAAAAGTAGAAGCCCCAGTATGGAGCCTTAGGGAACACCAGTGTGGATGGGCAATGTGGCTGAGGCATCTTTACCTATCAGAACAGATTGGGACCAGTTAGCAAGGTAGCTGCAGAACCAAGCAGTGACATCAGGGGAGCAGCCTAGGTTTAGCAGGGTGGATTTGAGAAGGTGGTGGTTGACAAGGTCAAAGGCCTTGGGTAGGTCTACAAACGCCACACCTGTGGCCATACCCATGTCCATGTTTCTAAGGACATGGTTGGAGAATAGGGCCAAGGCCTAAGAGTTGCTGTGGTGTTTGCAGAAGCTATGTTGGAGGGGGCTCAGGAGGTTGTACCTATCAATATGCTCGGATAGCTGAAGATGAATGATTTTTTTTTTTTTAGTAACTTGCTTACATGTGGGAGGAGGGAGATGGGACGGTAGTCTTCAGGGGCAGCCGGATCTCCAGATTTGAAAATAGGCACCACATATTGGAGGGGAGGACGCAGAGGGTGTGTTTACATGGATATTACTCGGATAGGGTGGAGGTCACTAGGGGGGTCCTGCAGGGGTCGGTCTTGGGCCCAGTGCTGTTCAGGATTTTTATGTGCTATATGGGTAGGGATAGCTCTGGCTGAATTAGTAAGTATGCAGATGACACTAAAATTGCTGCAATAGTAACAGACCCAGAAGGAGCTAGAGATCTACAGGCTGATTTGAATAGCATATATGACTGGGTAACATCTAGGGGTATGACGTTTAATGTGGACAAGTGTTGTATGATACACTTGAGGAATCATAATGGTATGCAGAATTATTATATGAACGGTAAGACGCTATGAAACTCAATTGAAGAGAAGATCTGGGAATTTTTATAGATAATAAATTGACTTTCTGTTCGCATATAAATAAACAGATTGTAAAAGCTAAACAGGTGTTACACAACATTAGGAGAAATTTTGGAAGTCGAAATAAAAAAGTGATTATGCCCCTATATAGGGCATATGTCAGGCCAGTCCTGGGCTATGGAGCCCCGCTGTGGGGACCATAACCAAGGGAGCAGTGAATGATATTGAAAGGGTTCAAAGGTGGGTCACCAAAATGATACATAATATAAAAAAATATCCCCTATGAAAGGTGCCTGGAGTACTTAAAACTTGTGTCCCTTCAAACAAGAAGGGTTAGAGGAGATTTATTGCCGTGTTGTGATATAATGGGGGATGAATATTTACTAAATGAATTAAATCTTCAATTTTAAAAATGACACTAAAGGTACAAGAGTTCACCCTCTCCAGCTTAGGCACATAAAGTATAATACTAATAGAAGGAGGGCCTTCTTTACACAGAGAGTGGTGGCCCCTTGGAATGAGCTCCCCTTGTCACTTATCTATTCTAAATCAAAGATACTTTTTAAAACTCAGCTGGATAGATATCTTATGAAAGAGGGTAACATGACTACATAAGGGACATTGGAAAGGAGCAGCTATGGGCTATTCATTACTGTCTGTCCTCCTTAGCTCCTTTGAACCTTTGTATGAAAGTAAGCATGCTTCCATGAATCAGACATGATAGATCATGAGAGGGCAAGGTTAAATATGTGAGTCAATGGCCTTATAAGGGCAGGGGCAAGGATTTTCACAAAGGCGGGATACAGACCACTGCTGCCTGGGCTGCCTCTGGTAGGTAGTGTCTTAAGGAGTTTGCCAGTGATGCTATGGCCCCTTACCTTCCTTCCATACCCTTGATGGGACAATCCTAGAGGACACCACCTCTTTCAGATACCTTGGGGTTTGGCTGGACCAACACCTCAACTTCTTTAGCCACATTGACGCTATCTTGAAAAAAATGTGCCCCAAGCTTGGTGCCTTAGCTAGGAACCATAGTTGAATCTCTCCTATGGCATGGAGTGAACTTGTCCAGAAGATGGTCCTCGCCATTTTTGACTAGTTTGATGTGGTCTATGGTGTTGCTCCCAAATCTTCCCTAACCAGATTGGATATGCTGTTTCACTCCTTCTGCTGCTTTGCCCTTGATGCTCCATCATGCACTCATCACTGTGATCTTTACCGTACCCTGTCCTTTTCCCCGCTTGCCAACAGGCATCTCACTCATTGTGCCAAACTTACTTCTAAATTTTGGCTAGAACTTTCCTCCTACCTCTCATGCTCACTCTCCTCCCCCCTTCCCCTCCCACACCCTCAGATCCACTGACCCTCGGACTTTGTTGGTCCCCTGTTGAACCATTCTGATTGGTCAGTCAGGCTTCTCACACCGTTTTCTGAAAATCTGGAACTCCCCCCCAAATAAGGCACTCCTCCTCCTCCTTTTACTCTTTAGCTTCTGCCTTACATAACTTTCTCTCATCTAGCTGCTCTTGCTTTAATCCTACATAACTATTCCCCCATTAGGCTGTTCCTCCCCTTGTTTCCCCTCTTCATCACTTAACAACTTACTTCTACCCCTGTCCTTTATCTACCCCACTCCTACCTCCATTAACAACTTGCTCTTGCTTAGTAGCCCTCTGGCAGGGTTCTCAGCATCCTGGAAAGGCTTTGTTCATAGACAAGCTTCTTCCTTCTTACCTCCCCCATTCCCCCCAATTTCTCTCTACCCAACTAGTCCTCGCCTAGTTATGTCTCCTTGCAGGGTTCTCAGCATTCTGGAGGGGCACAGTACTGAGCAAGCCTCTTCCTTCCCTCCCCTCCCCCTTCCCCTCTATCCTTCTACCCTTCTGCTCTCACTTGACTCTGACCTCTGGAAGTGTTCTCAGCATCCTGGAGAGGCCTAGTTTTAGGCTAACATTTTCCATCTCTTCTCTTCTCTTCTCTTCTCTCTTCTCTTCTCTTCTCTTCTCTTCTCTTCTCTTCTCTTCCCTTCTACTCTCTCTACTGTATTCTTGGCCTTTGCCTGGTTCTGCCCTCTAGCAGTGACCTCAGCATCCTGGAGAGGCCTAGACTGAAGCAACTTCTCTTCTCTCTCCTCCACAACTCTTATTCTCCCACCAAATCAACTGCCACCTACTTAATTCTATAATTCACTAGACCTTTCCCCTGTCCTACACCTACACTCCCCCCTGACCTTTCCCCTGTCCTACATCCACTTCCCCCTTAGTCAAAGTCATTGCCTTGTTCTGGCACTGGCAGGATTCCCAGCATCCTGGAAGGGCCAACTCTAGGCATGACTTGTCCTTCCCTACTCAATCCCTACCCCCACCTCCGTCCTGTTCCTCCCCTCTACCCCACTGTACTTAAAGAAGAAATTAGTTCACTTGAGCAAATGACTAGCACTTTTTGTTCCATCTGGACTTCTTCCAGCTTGCACTGGCCCTGGGTTAACTTTCTTCTCACAGTTGACTTTTGTTCACTTGTCTCCCCTAAACCTCTCCTTCCCTCAGCTGGTTTCCTCTCTGTACCCCTTGACCTGCTTGGATGTCCCCTCACTGCACATCTTTTCATTTCAGTAATTGCTACATCATCTGTATCTTAACTGTGACCCAATCCTGCAAAGAGCTGGCAACATGGCTGCTTTAAATCTCTACACTATGATCCTCAGGTATATCAGTTGTAACTGTATGCATATTCCGCAGGTATCTGTTTTATTTAACTGTACCTTCATGTCACAAATGTATTTGTTTTTTTCTCAGTTATGTTAAATGCAAACTGTATGTCTAATTCAATTTCCAGTTGTACCCTCTCCCAGATTGCACCCAGAGGTGAACAACTTATTGTTCAGTGTGCCTTCCTGGTGAAACATTTCAATAAATAAATAAATAAATAGTTTGACCCCAGCTGCCACCACAGTTCCACTGCCACTTTTCAAAATAGCCCAATTTCTATGTATCACATTACCAATGCGTCCTGCTATATTGTTAAATTCAGTGACATAAGTTATTGGCTGCTGCTCTCTAGGGTGGTCTTGTTTTTTTCGATGTACTATGCAGTGTAGCATTCCTATTAATCACCAAGGCATTTGTTTTTGCATCTGCTAACAATTCTTATCATACCCACTACAAAGAAACCTATGTTCTAAATCAGTTGCTTGTTGCAAAAAACAAAAACAAAAAGTTCTTCAGTACTGCAATTTCTGTGCAGTCTTAACATTTGACTGAAGGGAATGGATTCCTTCAATTTTGGGGGGTGGGCAATATCAGCTCTCAAAACTGAATTAGTTGCAGTAGACTTTCTTAAGCAACAGGTTATAATCAGTTTCCCAGGTGTACCTTTTAATTCCAATTCCAGAAAATTGAGGGCATGGCTATTGGCAACGAAAGTAAATCTCAGATTAAATTCATTGGAATTTAGCTAATGCACAGAATTTGGAATCAACCCCTCATCTCACACAACTATAATCGTCAATAAATCTAAACCAGTTTAGATTTACTGATGATTGTATTATGTGTGGCAAGGGAATGAGGGATTCATAGATTCATAGACATGTGTCGGCAGAAAAGGACCTTCTTGGTCCATCAAGTCTGTCCATTTCCCTCCTCTGTACGTGCCCCCCTCTACCATGGGTTCCACCCTTCAATCTCTATCCAAACCCTTGTGTTTGTCCCATGCCCTCTTGAATCCTTCCACAGTTCTAGCCCCACCACTTCCTCTAGCTGACTGTTTCAGGGCACCACGACCCTCTCAGTGAAGTAATGCCCCCTCATGTTTCCCTTAAACCTACCCCCATCACCCTCAGTCAATGCCCTCTAGCTCTTGCACCTACCTTCCCTGTGAATAAGCTTGCCCCCACTTTATTAATCCCATTCACATACTTGAATGTCTCTATCATGCCCCCTCGATCTCCAGTAGGTAAAAATCCAACACCCTCAATCTCTCTTTGTATGGCTTCTCACTAAGCCCATGCACCATCTTGGTGGCCCTTCTCTGTACTCTTTCCATACCATTGATATCCTTGTGTAGGTGAGGTCTCCAGAACTGAAACCTGCACTCCAGGTGGGGCCTCACAATGGATTTGTAGAGGGGCATCAGCACCTCCTGTCTTCTAGTAGTTATCTCTCTCTCTGTGCATGCCAGTATTCTGTTGGCTTTGACTACTGCCTTGCTGCACTGTGTCCCCACCTTGAGGTTGTTTGTGATTATGATTCCTAGGTCCTTCTCCTGTTTAGTTGCTTTCATTTCCTTTCCTCCCAATGTATAATTTTCTTGTGGACTATTTCGCCACATGCGCATTACTTTGCATTTTTTTATATTGAAATTTAGCTGCCATATTTCAGATCACCTCTCCAGCAAACTTAGATCTCCCTCATAGCCTCCACCCCTCTGGGGGTGTCCACCCTTTTGCAGATCTTCGTATCATCTGAAAAAAGGCAGACTGTCCCCTGTAACACCTCTGCTATGTCACTGATGTAGATATTAAATAGAATGGGCCCTATCACCGATGCCTGTGAGACCCCACTCATTACCCCTACCTTCCCAGAATGCACCCCATTTACCAATACACTCTGACTTCTACCCATCAGCCAGTTCTCCACCTACCTTGTTATTTCTGTCCCACCCCCAAACTCTCCAGTTTATTTATCAGTCTTCTGTGGGGCACAGTATCAAAGGTCTTCCTGAAGTCCAGATAGGCCATGTCCACTGCCCACCGCTCAACCACCCTCATCACTAATTGAAGAACTCAATCAGGTTAATCTGGCATGACCTCCCCCATGTGAAGCCATATTGATGGATGTCCTGCAGTCCACTATCCTCCAAGCAGCTAACCGCCCTTTCTTTCAAAATCGCCTCCATTCCCTTACCCACCAACGATGACAGACTAACCAGGCGATAATTGCCCACCTCCTCCCTGTTGCCATTTTTGTGTAGTGGTACCACATCCACCCTGTTCCAGTCCTCTGGCACCCACCCTGTATCTAAGGACAAGTTAAATAACCTTGCTAGTGGGGCCACCTCCCTTAGCTCCTGGAGCACCTTAGGATGCAGGGCGTCTGGCCCCATAGCTTTGTCTATCCTCAGTTTACCCAACTCCTCCTTGACCTTGTCCTCACTGATTGGACTGGGATCCACCCATCCACCCCTCCATCCTTCCTTCCCTTTCACCCTAACACAGGTCCCCTTCCTTCTTCCTCTATCGTGAAGACAGAGACAAAGTGTCTATCCAGCATCTCTGCCTTCTTGCAGTCCCCTTTTATATGTACTCACCCCTCCCCCTTTACCCTTACTATCCCCTGCCTTGCTTCCCTCTTCTTCCCTATGTGCCAAAAAAAGGTTTTATTACCCCTTTTGGCCTGCCTAGCAATTTTCTTCTCCACTTCTGCTTTTGCCTTCCTGATCTTTCGACCCCACCAACTCAGCTTCTCCCCTGTAAATTTCCCTCTCCTACTTCCCCTGCATCCTCTCATAGAAACATAGACTATGACAGCAGATAAAGACCGCTTGTCCCACCCAGTCTGCCCATTTCCCTATCTACTGGATAAGCTGCAGATCCTAGTTAACCAACAGCCTACTTCCTCCTACCCCCCCCACAAGAATTGCCTTATGTCTGTCCCATGCCATTCTTGAATTCCCCCACTGTTTTTGACCACACGACCTCCTCAGGAAGGCCGTTCCATGCTTCCACCACTCTCTCTGTAAAAAAATACTTCCTCACATTATCCCTGAGCTATACCCCCTCTGTATTCAAACTGTGCCCCCTTGTTCTTGCACATCTTTTTTTCTGAAAGTTGCTACACTCTTGGACTTTGTTGATTACCTTAAGGTACTTGAAAGTTTCTATCATGTCCCCCCTCTCCCTTCTTTCCTCGAGGGTATACATATTAAGCTCCTTTAGTCTCTCTTCGTATGGCTTCTGGTGCAGACCCTGCACCATTTTAGTTGCCCTCCTCTGGACTGCCTCCATCCTGTCTATGTCTTTGTGGAGATGGGGTCTCCAGAACTGCATGCAGTACTCCAGATAGGGTCTCACCAACTGTCTTTACAGAGGGATAACAGCCTCCTGTTTTCTGCTGGTGATGCCTCTCCATATGCATCCCAGTATCCCCCGAACTGTCCTTACTGCCTTCTCACATTGCTTGCCTACCTTTAAGTCATCTGATATGACTACCCCAGGTCCCTTTTCATTTTTGTTGTTGTTAGTACTTCCCCAATGTGTACTCTTCCCTTGGGTTTTTGTTTCCTGGGTGCATTACTTTGCACTTCTTTGCACTGAATCTAAGCTGTTATACTTTGACCATTCTTCCAACCTTGCCAAGTCCCTTCTCATCCCCCCTTGTGTATCAACCCTGTGGCAGATTTTTGTGTCGTCTTCAAAGAGGCATATTTTTCCTTTCAGTTGCTCTTCAATGTCACTTATAAAGACATTAAAGAGGACCAATCCCAGTACTGAACCCTACAGTACACCACTATTAACCACCCTTTCTTTGGAGTGGATTTTGTTTTGTATTATCCTCTATGTCCTGTTGTCCAGCCAATTCTGTATCCAGGCTACCACCCTGGGACCCACTCCCAGGCTGGCTAACTTGTTGATTAATCTTTTGTGTGGGACTGTGTCAAATGCCTTGCTAAAGTCTAGGTAGGCCATGTCTACAGCCCCTCCCTGGTCTACTACTTTGGTCACCCAGTCAAAGAAATCTATTAGATTCATATGACATGACCTTCCCACTGTGAATCCATGCTGCCTTGGGTCCTGTGCCCTGCTGGCCTCTAGGTACTCAACAATTCTTTATTTTAGAAGTGATTCCATAATTTTCCCTACCACTGAGGTCAAACTAACAGGTTTGTAGTTTCCTGCCCCTGCCTTACTCCCACTTTTGTGAAGGGGAATCACATCACCCTTCCTCCAGTCCTCAGGTACCACACCATCCTCCCATGATTTGTTAAAAAGGGTAGTCAGTGGTGTCACTAGTTCTCCCCTTAGTTCTTTTAGAATTCTGGGGTGAATCCCATCAGGCCCCATTGCCTTGTCCACTTTCAGTTTTTGGGGTTCTTTCAGGATTCTTTATTCTGTGAATGGGCTGGTATCAACCCCCCTATCCAGAGTGTTTTTATTAATTGGTTATGGTACCACCTCGTCTTCTTCTTTTCTGAATACTGAGCAGAAGTAGTCATTCAGTATCCCTGCTTTTTCACTGTCACCCTCTGCCCATCCCCCTTCCCTTTATTAAGCCTCACTATCCCTCCATTGGTCTTTATTTGCTTCATAATGTTTCTATAAAAGGTTTTATCCCCCTTCTTAATGAGTTGGCTATCTTTTCCTCAGTTTGGGCCTTCGGTATTCTGGCTGCCTTCCCTGCTTCCTTCTACTTCAACTGGTTCAGTTCTCTGTCCTGCTCTTTCTGTGTTTCCTTCTACCTCTTGAATGCTGTCTTTTTCTCCCTTACCTTTCCCACCACCTCTTTTGAGAACCATAGTGTTGTTTTCCTTCATTTTGATTTGCTTATTTGCTTCACAGAAAGGCTTGTTGTCTCTGTGATGGCAGTTTTGATTTTTCCCTATTGTTCCTCCACCCTTCCTCCTTGCCCATTTGCTAGTGCTTTTCTGAGACACTCTCCCATTTTGCCAAAGTCAGCCCTCCTAAAGTCCAGTACCTTTGCTTTTGTGTGGCTTATATTCTCTGAATGCCCTTTTTTTCTCCCCATTGCTACCCTCACTTCACTGTTGAATCAAAGCAGCCTCCTCCATCTTCTGCTCTTCCTCACCTTCCTTATACAGCTCTTTGTGGCTTTTAGTATTCCCCCCTTGATCTCGTTCTATAGGTCCTCAACCCTCCCTATCTTCTTCTTCCTCTCTATTTCATTCTTGAATATCTCCCTCATTCTGGGTAAATCTGCCCACCTGAAGTCCAGGACCTCTGTGGTAGTTTGACTCGCTTCATACCCTGCTCTAAACTTGAAGCCCACTGTGTTATGGTCACTTGCTCCCAGGTTGATGCCCACCCTCACTCCCTCCACACAATCCCCATTGGTGAGAACCATGTCAAGTATGTTAACCCCAGCTGGCCCAGTGGCACTAAGGGTTGAGGCACTGGACGCTACACCTTGCACGATGCTGGTGACCCAGGTTCTGGAACAGACCTGGGCCATCGGGGCTCAGCAGAGGAGGGAGAGAATCGAGCATCCTGAGGACTGCTCTCTTCTCCCAGGGTGGGTTGTAGGGGGTTCCCTGCACTGTAGCGGTCTCTGGTGGAGACCTGAGGTGTCACAAGCATGCAGGACATGGAAGGGGCAGGACGATGGCAGGCTCCAGTGGCAATAAGCATAGTGGAACAGTTGTACAGGAGCCATTGCATGCTGCATCCCGAGGGGGAAACAGAATGAGAAAAATCCCTGGAGGATCAAGCAAGGCAATGGATGCCCCAGTAGCCCACCCACATCCTGTCACCGGACCTGCCAACCACTGGCTCTCCTGAGCCCCCTGACTCAGACCCAGGACCAGCCCTCTAATTTCAAATAGGCTGTCAGGTAGGTGAGGCGGGCCTTCCCCCAAGGGAGGAGATCTGGGGGGCTGGATGGACCGTGGGTCCAGAGATGGGGGTGCTCAGCAACGTGTCTCCTGGTGGCATGGAGGTTTCAGGCTGAGGGGAAGAGGTAGTGGCAGAGGGCACTCCTGAGAGATGCCCTAGTCCCCCAGAGCAGAAATAAAGTGTACACACACACACACACAAAATATATATATATATATATATGTTATCCCCCCTGGTGGGCTCCCTGACCAGCTGCTGCAGGAAGGCTCCCTGGAGGGACGTGAGGATCACCCTGCTCCTATATGACCCAGCTGATGGGATATCCCAGTCTATATCTGGGAGATTAAGATTGCCCACCAGCTGAATCTTCCCCTTAAGCACCATCCTCTGAACCGGCCACAGCAACTGCATGAGTTGATTCCATATTCTGTGCATTGGATAAATTCTAATGAATTTAATCTGAGATTTACTTTCACTGCCAAAAAACATGCCCTCAATTTTTTGGATTTGGAATTAAAAGGTACACTGGGGAAACTGGAAACTGAAACCTGCTGTTTTAGAAAGCCTACTGCAACTAATTCAGTTCTGAGAGCTGATAGTGCCCACCGTTAGAAAACTGAAGGAATCCAATCCCTTCAGTCAAATGTTAAGACTACATAGAAATTGCAGGGTTTCATGGGATAAGGGTGATTCCATAATATCGCCGATCACAAATTGCGACACAAAGAGTGCCCAACATCAAAAGGGCAAGCAGGATAACAGTGACTGCCATATGCAGTGACGGTTGCTCACTTTTCCTCCCGGAGCATAAAGGAAATACTTTACACGTGGGATGCCAAGCCTCCCGCACCCCCCTTTGTGGTGGCAAACCCCCTGCACCCCCAAATTACAGATTACCAACTCTAGGGAGAGCAGATTTAGGGGGATTATGAAAAAAATAGACAAAAACATCTATCTCTGGATCCACCAGTTCAAGCGGTGGTGGCTTTAGCCACTACACCAAATGGCCAGCATAGCAGAGCTTGGCCAAACAAATGCCCATAATCTATTCCAGCGAGTGCAGATCACTGCTACACTTACTCTAACTTCCTGATTGGTGTTCTTTCCTACTCGCTCTCAGTATGAGTAGTATTATTGAGTCGCTCAAATTGAGACACTCAGTAATACTCACTCACATGACTGTACACCAACTGCAATTCTGAAGACTGATAGGAATGCTACACTGCATAGCACATCGAAAAAAGAAGACCCTAGAGAGCATCAGCCAATAATTTTTGTCATTTAAATTAACAATATGGCCCTGTACACATTACAAGTGAAGATTTGTACCGTTTTAAATAACGGTTTCAAAACGTTTTTAAACTCACCACAGTAGCCCATCCACATTATTGTTCACCGAGTTTGAACTCGATTGTAACACGGTGAACTTCCGTCTCCATTAGCACTGAGTAGCGTTTTTAAACTCGGTAATCCTCCGCGATCGTAGCACGGTTATGTTGGCACCTAATTGACGGAAAAATAAATGCGCCGTCCACACCACAAGGTAACACACTTTCCTCCTTCAAACCATTTTTAAAAATGGACTTGAGACTAGCTCACAGCAAGGTTTAAGCACAGTTTCTTAACACGCTTTGAAACCATGCTTCAATGCGGACGGGCGCCATGTTTGCGCGACTTAAAACATTTTAAGCACCTTAAAATGTTTTAAGTGGCCTGATGTGTACAGGACCTTCAGGATGCATTGGTAATGTGGTACATAGAAATTGGGGTATTTTTTTTTCCAAAATATTTTATTGAGGTAGTTGGATGTCACAGTCAATTACATAGTGCAAATTCCATACAAAACTTCACGTAGCGTCTTATACAAGCATTGCTAATGCTGACTCAAGTTGAACAGGTAGGTTCTTTGGTGGCCAAGGAAGCTTTATACAAAACAAAATGATACCTGATAAAGGAGAATTTTCCAGAAGAGCAGTATCAAATCCCAAATTGATTTTAAATTGATCTTAAGCTGGGGGGGTTGTTAACAAAACCACAATCTTGAGACATAAAACTTAGTTAATTAGTCAGTCAGATTATTTAATTTATTTAATTTGATGAGGGTGAGGATCCCAACAGCTGACCAATGACCCCCTGTTTTGTCTCCATCCGTGGCGGCATTATGAGGGGAAACTACCATTTTCAATAGCAAACAGCAATGGACTCCACGTTTGTTCGAACTTCTCACCCTTCCCCATGGTGCTGCACTGTACCCTCTCCAATTTCATACTTAGACATAAATTATTGGCCCAGTGTTGAACTGTAGGTGGGGAAGGAGCCATCTGGTTTTCTGAGCATTGATCAATGCCTGAGACCATAGCTCTTCGATTGCCCTTTCTCTAGGCCGCTGTGGGTCTGCACCCAGTAACAGTTCCAAGGGGCTATGTGGGAGGGAACAGCCCAGCACTCCAAACATCAATTGATGCACTTCTGTCCAAAAGGGTGCAACTTTAGGGCATGTTAATGCCAAATGGAGAAAGTTGCCTGTGTTAGTGAGGCACTTAGGGCATAAATCAGATTTGGATGGATCTATAGTGTGCAAACACTCTGGGGTAATATATGTACTGTGCATAGAGTTAAATTAAACCAGTCTTAACTTATTACTTCTTGAGCGGGTATTAAAGTGTCGGATCACATGCATCCATACCTCTCCACCAAAGTCAGCATTTAGATCTGCTTTCCAAACCTTCCAAACCTTGTCCAAATGCTCCTCTCCTCCACCCGCCAAAAGTCTATAAAATATTGTAAGGGGTTTAGTAATCGGTTGTGGGCGACAGAGTTCCTCTTCAAAGGGGGATGGTACATCCCATCCATGTTTGGCATCTAATGCAGTGCCCAGTCTATTTCTGATTCTTAGGTAGATAAAAAAAAATCAGCTGGTGAGATACCCCATCTCTCATACACATAAGGAAAGGTTAAGACTGATCCCCCTCATATAGCTGGTTCACCATCCTCAGCCTCAGTTTTCTCCATGCCAGCAACCTCTGAATTAAAGATGTTGTACATGGCTTCTTAGTTTAAGTGCCTCAACTAGGTCTGTATTGGGGGAGGAGCTGCTCTATGCCCCCCCAATTCATGCGCCCTTCCCCATGCCTTCAACGTTGACTCCATAAATGGGTTACTGATAGACCTCTCCAGAGGGCCACAATGCTCCACCAAGCAGTCCCTCTACCAAAGCGGTGCGAAGCTGCTCCTCCTCCAAGCCCATCCATGTTGGAGTCTCAGATCCCCTCCCAACCTTTAGGAAAGCAAGTTGTGCTGCCAAGTAGTACCAGTAAAAATTGGGGAGACCCAATCTTCCCTTAGTAAGTGGAAGTATCAAACTGGTTCTTCAATATGGGCTGGCTTACCCCTCCACAAAAATCTAAGTAGAATTGCAGTGACATGTTTAAAATGTGATTTAGAGAGGGAGATGGGCAGAACCTGATACAGATATAAGCACCTTGGGAGAATCATCATTTTCACCACCCCCACCCTCCCAATTAGTGACAATGGCAAACCTGTCCATCTGTCAAATTCTCCTGAGAATTTTTGCAAGAGTGGTTTCTAATTTAATGCATAAAGTTTATGGGAATGCACTAAGATTTGGACTGCAAGATATTTCAGCCTCTCCATTATTTAAAGTCCACCCAGATTGGCAATCAGGTTGGCCCTATCCAGTTGCTTCACCGGGAGGAGTTCACTCTTTGTCCAACTGACTTTGTGGCCCTATAGGCTACCATACTCCCCCATCACTCGGTGCACTTCTGGTAGATCACTAGAAGGGGACTGCAGATATAGCAGGAGATCATTTGCATATAATGCCAGTTTGTGCACATTTCTGCCCCTGAAATCCCCTAATCCCAGTATTTGCCCTGATCCTAGAGTCCAATGTCTCCAATGATATTACATAAAGGAGTGGGGAAAGGGGACAGCCCTGCCGCGTGCCCAGTCCCAGCTTGAACCACAGGGAAAGGGTGCCAATAACAGCTATCTGTGCGCACGGCTTACAGTACAATGTTTGTATCCAGGATCTAAAGCGTTGGCCAATCCAAAACCTGCTGAGCATTTCAAAGAGGTACCCCCACTCCATTCAGTTGAAGGCCTTTTCTCCATCTATGGCAAGCACCACAGCCTCATGTGTGCCAACACCAGACTGCCATCTGTGTCTAATATTAAGGGTGCGTCTGATGTTATGCTTCCCCTGTCATCCTTTAACAAAGCCAGATTGATCAGGATGGATTAGATGCAGAAGGAGTCCCTCCAGCCTGGTTGCCAAAGCCTTAGCTGGAACCTTGTAATCTGCAGTTAATAGAGAAATTGGCCTGTAGGATGCACAAGTGGGGTCCTTGCCAGGATTCGAAAGCACAGTGATGATGGCAGACTGCATGGAGGGGGGGGGCAGTTCACCCTTCTCTAGGTCCTCTGTCAGCATGTCATACAATGGGTCAAGGAGCAGGTCATAGAAGGATTTGAGAAAATCTATGGGGAGCCCATCTGGGCCCAGAGCTTTGCCTCTTTTAAGCTCCTTGATGGCTCGGCTTAACTCAGAACGAGTAAGGGGCACCTCCAAGTCCTCTGCCTGCTCTACAGGTAACACCACCAGAGGAGCCTGTGAGAAAAAAAGCTATCCAGGGCTTGTGGGTCAGAAGGACCCTGCGAGGTGTATAACTGTTTGTAAAATAACCCAAATGTTTGCCCGATGCTTTGAGTATCCCCTCTCAGCACTTCCCCCTCATCGCTGATACTCTCCACATTCCTGTCCCCCTCTTTCTTATGGAGCTGCCAGGTGAGATACTTTACCCTCTGTCCCCATCAAAATAGGCACCAACATGTGTTAACAGGATGGCTCTCTGCAACTTGGCACTACTTAAAGTATTATACTGCCATTTAAGCTTTTGTAGAACCCCATACAGGGCTGGCGATGGTCTCTTTTTGTGTGCTTGCTCACAGGCCTCAATTTTAGTCCTCAACTTTTGCAGATCTTGAAAGGACCTTTTGGATTTATGTATAGCATATGAAATCGAATAACTCCTTATTGAGGCATTCAAGGCCTCCCAGGGAGTCCCATGAGATATTTCCCCACGTGTACTGAACAACAGGAACTCGTTTATCATAGCAGACACCCTATTGCAGTACTCCCCATCCTTGAGCAATAAAGGGTCTAATTTCCACTGCCTGACCACTGGGGGAGCATCTCCCACACATAACTCCAAAGTCAGAGGAGCATAGTCAGACAACAACATAGGGCAGTAAACAGCATTCTTAGATGATGTAATTACGGATTAGGTCACCAAAATCCTATCTAACCTGACATAAGAGCCATGGGCATGTGAATAGAAACTATAATCCCTCCCAGTGCGGTACATGTGGTGCCAAATATTGACTAGGCCCAGGTTCTTCACCCAGGTCAAGAGCATTTTTGGACTTGGCAATGGGGTGGTGTTTGAACGATCCAGCACACCATCTAGTACACAGTTATCGTCCCCACCTAGAATCCAGAGTCCAGGCCACTTAGCTATCTCCAAAGCCAACTGCTGAAAAAATTCAGGCTGCTCCACATGAGGAGCGTAAATAGACCCCAGCAAAACCGTACCCACCCTGGGCAAGGTCACTAAGACTAAAGCAAACCTCCCGTACTGGTCTGTATTCTGCTACAAGACTTTAGCCTTCGACCCCCTAGGGAACCAGAGAGCCACCCCTCTCGACTTGGTTGAAAACGTCAAGGACATCCAGGCGCCCCCCAGGGCAGATGCGGGTTTTACAGCCTCTCCCACAGACATATGTGTCTCCTGGAGGATAATAATCTACCATTTAGATCGCCTGACCTCTGTTTGCAACTTCCTCCTCTTAATGACCGATTTCAAACCATTAATATTCAGGGATGTAATTTTTATAGACTCAGCCATGATCTCTTTGCTGATCTGAATACTTTAAGCACACATTGTTCAGTCGCAGAAAAATCCCCCACCTGGCTGTTCCATCCATCCAATTTTCATTTTTAATCCCCTTTCTCTCCCAAGTAAACTGTAACTCACAACCATCCCAGGCTCCAGCACAGCTTAAAAGTGGGGCCCAAGTAAACCCCTCCCCTCCCCCCAAATATCCTCACAATATCCCAAACAGTAACAACATTAAACCCTCCCTCCCCTCAACACGAATCCAATGGGATTCAAACTTTGTTCCGATACAAACAAACAGTGAACTTTAAAACCTCTATTCATAAAGCTAGCAATTCGGAGTGTTAGGCACTCTTGTCTACAAAATATTTTCCAGCAAGACCCAATATTGCAATGGAAAGAACACACAAGAATACCTACCCTAACCAGTTATATTCTACCCCACTAGACAAAAATATGGCTGGACTTTAGAGGAACATCAAACTAAAGTACAAGTTACAAAAGCTAATAGCACGACTCACTACCATTTAACTGTGTCCCAAAGACATTAATGCCAGTACATTTTAACACTAAAACAAAAAGTGGCGAGGGTCAGAGAGTAAACTAGGAGAGAGACATTAAACATATATAGGTGAAGTGAACTTCTCCTGCTCGGGAAAGTCTGAGTCAAATTCTGGAGCAAGTTATTGAAGGTATAATCCAGAGAGAATATATCACTGGCCTCGCTGCTGTCCTGGTCCCTAGACCAGGTCAAGACTCCTTAGGCAGGATCTCTGTGAGTCTCGAGTCTCCGGTGCAAATCACTATAGCCGCATTATCTAAATTAAGGTACCCCACAAATGTACAGTACAGCTTTTTTCAAGAAAAGGTAAACAGTATAAAGGAGTCATCTCCATGGCCTAGCTGCACCTCTAGAAGAAACAGAGGAAGAAAAAAAAAAAAAAACCATTCACAGTAGCTCACCGGCCTGCCATAACTTAATCAGAGAATGGCAATGAATTGTTCACTTATCTGGGTCTGGATTCTCGCCTGCGCCATCTCTCTTGCGTCTCTTCACTTCCTCATCGACCCAGCACGAGGTCTCTATGGGGCAGGTGAACAGCCTTGGTGCACTCCCGGGACGGTGAATGCAAAGCTTGGCAGAGTACAGGAAATTGAATCTCCATTCCATTTTAAACAGCTTAGTCTTGATCTCATTAAACTGCTGACATCTGTTCAGGAGCTCCCGGCTGTAGTCCTGGAAAATCATAACAGTGTTATTTTGTAATCTTACCAGTCCTCTCACCTTTGCCTGCCTGAGAATAACTTCTTTTTCAGTGAACCTCAAATATTTTAACAAGCAATGGTGAGGTCGATCCCCAGGTTTGGGTGGAGGCCCCACCCTGTGCGCCCACTCTGTTTCACATTATGCCAGTTCCTGAGGCAAACTGAGATGTTTCATGAGCCACTTGTGCAGGCTAGACTCTGGGTCATTCCCCTCTAGGCCCTCTGGCAGCCCCACAATCCTCAAGTTCAATCTTTGGGAGTGATTTTCCTGATTGTCCACCTGGGCCATCAGGTCCATAACAGTGCTCTGTATAGAGGCCCTGTCCCTGGTCGCTTCTGCCAGAGTGTTCTCCAGTGCCCCTACTCAATGCTCTAACTGGGAGATCTGTCCAGTGTGGGCTGACGATGTCTCTGAGAGGCCCATGACCACTGATTGCATGTGGATTATCTGGGCAGCAATGTTCGCAAATCCAGCCTTCATATCGTGCTGTATCTGAATCAGCATGGCCGGTACTGCCACGAAGGATCTCTGCAGGTTGCACATTGCTCCAACACTTTCTTCGGACTCCTGTCTCCTATGCATCGGTTCAGGCCCAGAGTTGGAGCGGCCTTGCAAGTCCACCAATGCAAACTGCAGTTTAGATTGCTTTTCCTTCCTTTTTCCAGTTGTCATCAGTTGCCCGAGCCTGACTCACAAGAAGAAATGCCAGATTAGGTAGTGGGGGTCTCAGATTTCACTTTTAGAAGTGAGTGCCATGTGAGCTCGGCTTACTCACGTCCACCATGTTGCAGCGCTGTACGCCCCGAAATTGGGCTATTTTGAAAAGTGACAGTGAAACTGTGGTGACAGCTGGGGACAAACCCAGAGTGTCTTTCAGTAGGACAACCAATATAAAGGATAATGTAGTACAAAGCACACTGTATACCATTCCTTCAAATTCAACAGGTAACTGGTTACCTAAAAGGTTACCTGGCTTTTGCAAATGTAAAAGGTACTCAATTTGCAAACTAGGAGAAGTAGGGAGTAAATTTATATATCCCACAGAGATGAAAAGAACAGCAGAGGTCAGACAGTGTATAACTTGTGACACTGTGTTCACTGTGTATGTGTTGTGGTGCCCCTGCAAACTTATTTATGTAGGGTGCACAGTGAGGCCTTTAAAACAATGTGTACAAGAACACATAAGGTGTATTTTATACGATAGACAGTACACACCGGTGGGAATACATTTTAGTATGTTTCATCAGTCCAATCCAGATCTTTTGAAATGCATGGGGATCAAACATATTAGACCACTAAGAAAGGGTAGCAACAGGACAAACCAGCTACTTAAGAGAGAGAGGGTTTAAAAAGTGTCAGACCTTTTGGTTTAAATTCTCATTTGGATATCAAGCCATATCTATAAAGGGAGACACTACTGTTTGCCTCTTGAGCTTGAACCCTCACCACTCTGCGTATGAATGAAGAAACTAGGAACAGTCACCCTTATTTTATTTACCCACTATACCTAATATCTTTCCTCTTGTATAATACATCCTTGTAGATTACCTATTTGGTGTTAAGTTTTGCTTTAACAATGTGTACGTTGATATTTACTTTGCTTTCTTTGTGTTCTCTTATAGGTGTACGTATGTCTGTTTCCACCATTTTGGAGATTCATGAGCTGATCGCATTTAGGGGCTGATCGCACTTATCTCCCATTTATTTCTGTACAGCTTTTTTCATTGCATTATGTATCAAGAAATAATTTGCGATAATAACGTTTTATACCGTGGTCTAATTTTTTTTTAATTTTTTATTTTCATCTTTATCCCTCCTTACTGCCTCCGGTGCCCCCTCCTTCCGTCCGCTCATGTCCCCCGGTACCTACCTTAGGGATCTGCCCCTAGAGTGCCCATCCTCCTCTCCTCGCACATTGGGGTCTGTCCTGTAGGTGGTCCGGGTGGACTTAGGGCGGACTTCATCTAGGGCTGCCGGAGGGTATTCTCGTTTTCTCCCCTGACGTCCCCACTCCCCAGGGCGCCTTGCGTAGGGACGCTATGTCCCAGTGGTAGCGTGCTTACGCACGCAGACCCTCATGCGCCGAGACGTCCCCCCTCCCCGGCTCCGACAGGCGAAGCCGCCTCCACCCCTTCCCTCTGCTGGTGCTTCCACCGGCTATGGAAGGAATGCAGAGCGCAATGCGCTCTTGGTAACCACCCTGAGGGAGGAGAGCATCCGTTGGGACGCTCGATCCTCCCCCCCCCCTGCCACCACTGCGTGGTCTAATTATTTGCTAAAAATAAAAGATCAAGGAATCTGATTTTTTTTTTGCTATAAACAGTTAATTTATTTAAAATAAAATAAAAGAATAAGAATACAAATAAGAAAATATTATTTTGTAAATGACATTTTCTTTTGTATGTTTCAGTAAATTTCTTGAAATATATGAGACTATGTTTTTAAGGAATTCAAAGGATGTTTTCTGTTAATTAAGAAACTATACATATTAATGAGATGTATGTGTGTGTGTGTGTGTGTGTGTATATATATATATATATATATATAATGTTTTTTCTTCCACAACCATGCCCGCTGATGAAGAGTTTTGACTCAAAGAGCTGGGGCTTAGTGTGGTGCGTGGCTCTGTCTGTGCACATTCTCAGTTTATAGGCAATAAAGCCTTTGAAAATTGTATTTCAATTTGTGGAGCGTTTTCTGGTTCTTGAGTGTGGTTGAACTGTAGACTCCTGTGTTATACAGTGCTGGCTGCCCTTCTGACTGCACCTGCCCACATTGGTGGACTCACAACACTTGACTGTTGGAACATGAACATGGATAGACTGAATGTATTGCTGGGTCTTTTTCTGCCAACACAATCATGTTTTGATGTTTCTATGAAAGCCAGGGACCAGGCATGGAAAGCCTAGGAGGCAACCAGTACCCAGGAGGCACTCTACTGCACACTCCAGAACTCCTGCACCAGGCTACTATGGCAGGCCAAGGCTAACTATTTCAAGGCCTCTTTCCACTCTAACCTAAAGCACCCTGTGAAATTCTGGAAATCAATCTAATTGCTACTCACCCCCCGATCAGCCCCCTACCCCTGCACTTAATGTTGATGGCTCCATCATCACTGAACCAGGTGCTGTGGCCTCGGCTTTTAATACCTTTTTCACAAGTTGTGCAACCTCTCTCCTATCCTCACTCCCCCAATCCCACCCATGCCTGACCACTCCCAATTCACCCACCTCCCTGTCATTTGCCTTTCGTTTGGTCACCCCAACCAAAGTGCTAAAAGTGCTGTGGGCACTAAACCCCACCAAAGGTAAATGTCCCTTGGGTCTGGACTCCAAAAATGGTTTACCCATCTGCCCCCTCCATCGCCACCCCTCTGGCTGCTCTCTTCAATCTCTTGTACTTGTTTGATTCAGTCTCACCTGATTGGAAACATGCCACAGTCATCTCTCTCCCGAAAGGGGGCGACCTCTACTCACCGGGTAGCTACCGCCCTATTTCCCTACTCCCCATCCTAACCAAAAATCGAGAGTGCCTTGTGCTTGCCCAACTCTCTTCCTTTCTCAACTCCTCCTCTTTCTTTACACTCTACCAATCTGGATTTAGGAAGTCGCACTCTACCGTCACCTCCCTGCTACGGCTCACCAACACCATCCTCACGGGTATGAATCACGTGTACATCACCTCAGCTATCTTTGTCGATCTTGCCAAGGCATTCAACACGGTCTCCCACACCTTTCAACTATCCAAACTCACACACGCAGGACTCTCAGGAACCAGCACCAAATGGTTCCAATCCTACCTAGCTGGTAGGTCTCAATCTATTAGAATTGCTCATCATACTTCTGACCCCCTCCCTGTAAATACTGGTGTCCCCCAAGGCTCAGTCCTCAGCCCTGTTTTCCATTTTCTTGAATGACCTGCCCTCGGCATATTTACACACATCCATACACATGTATGAAGACGACACGGCACTGTATGTGTCAGGTCCCTTCCCCATTGAAGAGGCCTCTAGACTTCAGGATGACTTCACTGCTGTCCAGCACTGGTTTTGCTCTAACCAGCTCTTCCTACATGCCAAGAAAACCATCTCCCTAACCTTCAGTAGTAGACAGAGACTCTCCCATCTCTCCACCAGCCCCACTTTCCACACCATCGATGGGACACCATTGGAGGCCTGCACCTCCTTCCGGTACCTTGGAGTCAGGCTCAACCAGCACCTTGATTTCTCAGCTCACATCGACTGAATCCATAAGAAACTACACCCCAAGCTGGGTGCCTTATATCAAAATAGGGGCTGCATCCCTCTGGAATCCTGCAAGGCTATCCTACAGAAAATGATCCTCCTGATACTGAACTATGATGATGTAGTATACAGCGCCACCTCCAAATCCACCCTAGCAAGACTCGACCCCCTCTTCCACTCCTGCCATTTCGCCCTGGACTGCCCTCCCTCAAAGCACCACTGCACTCTCTACAAGTCTCTAGACCTTCCTTTGCTCCTGGATCAGAGTCAGATCCACGGTGCGAAGACAACTGTGAAATTCTGGGTGCAGTCCCTCTCCCCTACCTCAAGTCCATCCTTGCAGCTCAACCCCCCTCTGTGTACTCTCTCAGGAACACAGACTCCCGGCTTCTATGTGTCCCACGCATGTCCACAGCCAAAGGACAGGCCACCTTCAACAACCGCATGCCTAAACTATGGAACTCCTTGCTGACTGACATTAGGCATACAGTTAACACCCAGCAGCGCAACCTGCTCCTTAAGTCGCCCCCCCATCTGCTCCTGCGGTCAGTCCCACTGCAATACCAAATATCCCACCTCTCACCCTTAATTTCTATCACACTTGACGCATCTCTGCGTGCCTGTCCCAGGCCCTCAGTGTACTCCCTGGAGTAAACAGGCCTGCAGTCACTCCACTGCCATAGTGTTCTTCTCATGTTCATGGTGTGTGACCTTCAAGTTTTATACAGGCACTTTATGACTTAATGAATTGCTGACCTACTGGATTTGTTAGCTAGTTAATTTAACTTCTGCACTCTGTGTACCAACTGCCTGCCTCAGCATCTAAGTTTATGTTACATGTATTGCTATTTGAACTCTATAATCTTTGTGTTTGTTGCTGTTATGTACTGTAAATACTGTGTATTTGATGCTGTATACATCCTTTCCCTTCCCCCCTCAGGACGCATCTGGAATCGAGTGGTACTCCGCTCAGTGTGCCTTCCTGGTGAAACTCTTAAATAAATAAATAAATAATCTCAGTTTGTCACCCTGTTCATGTAAGACTTTTTAAGTGTTGCCACAAGGGGCACTGTTGCCACATTTCCCTTAGGAAACTGATCTTTGTTTGATCACAGTGTACATCATATTCAGTATATACAGGGCCCCTAGTGCTCTGTGGCAGCATTTTCTGATTTCTGCGGCATGGTTTATTCATTTACGTGGATGCATGCTGTTCTGCCATTGGTTAAAATATGATGTAATGTCACTGATGACATCATGTGCCAAGCATAGAGGAGAGCTTCAGAATAAACAAGATTGGTATGGGAGCCTGGCGCTATCAAAAACTGCACTTCTGAATGAAAATTCACCAAAAACAGTTAATTCTGTGGCATTATAAAAATTCTGCGGCATGATGCAAATTCTGTGGAAAATTCCGCAATCGCAGAACCGCAAAATTCCAGGGGCCTTGAGTATGTATGAATTTGTTACTTAGGGTAGGTGTATGATGAAAAGTAATCAAAGGAAGTGGCTGCAAGATTTGAAGGTTGTGGGGTCTACCGCCACACCACGAACATGGGCAAACACCGAAATACTGACACTGTAGTGCAGCAATAGGGGAGTTCTGTACTGTTGATGGGCCCCTGCTTCAGATAAAGTGTTAAAATGAGATTGCTTCTGCCCATCTCTGTTGGCTGCCCAGACTACAGTTAAAGATGCAGTTGTACTTACACTAGTGAAAGATTTTCCCTTGTATCTTGGCCAACATTCCCTCTGTCAATAAAACAGGTCCCTGTCCCCACCTTGGTGGCACCTGCAAATGAGCTCACAGCTCAGTGTGACTGATCAAAAATGATAAATCAGTCAGTCAATTAATGCATGGAATGCTCTGGGTATTTTTTAATTGTATTTCAAAATATGCCTGTTGGAGTTTGATTTTTCTGGGAAGCTGAGCAGGTCCTTTAGTATTATTGGCTCACTGATGAGTCTGTAAGTCTGAGCCACAAGACAGTCACTTTAAATAAGGCTCACAAAAGTGTTTATATTAGAGCTGATTTATCAATAAAGCCTTGGAAATGGCCAATGCTATTGAAAGACCAATTCTTTCTCACAGGAGGGTAAGAACCCAATGCAATATTAATCAACTAGTTGTTTCCATATCTGTCTCAAGAGAGGCAGACAAGTAAATGGATGGTTTTGACACACTGTCTTATTTTGGAAAGATAGTCTCTCTGACGGTGTTCTCTTATGCCTGCTGATTTCTCAGATGCAGCAGATTACGTAAATAAGTGGATAGGATGGTAAATGGATGCTGCCGCTTAGTCATGGGTAGTTGAGGTATGTAAAATGATTTCCCCTGAAGACCTGCAGAACATACTACTGAGGAGTGTGCAGCACTAACAGACTGCACATTAAGTCATTTATACTGCACAGAGACACTTACTTATCAGATGAATCAGAAAGGGTGACCACCCTCCATTAGGCATCATTGGCTGGGTTACCGTGAAAATAATGTTTTTCTCAGTATCTGTCAGACTGAGAGCACCTGGTAGGTCTTAATTACAGGTTTTATTGTGTGCTTCCTATAAATTTTTTATTTATCTGAAAAACAAGGGCAAAATCTTGCCCTTACACATTTACCAGAACTTATGTACTCTCGAAACAAATATTTTTCTAGTGCCTACTGTATAACCCCAGTCATACTGAACATTTAATTATTTTGCATTTTATTTACCTAGGATGGTCTAACCAAAATGCAACTTCTAGTTTTCAGTGGGGTCTTGCTTCTAACCAGTTTATAACTGGAAGGACTGCAGTAAAATGATTTACTCAAGGTCACAGAGTAATACAGGAAAATCGTAACATAGGAATTTAAGGTTGGAAGGGACTGCATGTCCATCATGTCTACCCAATGCTTTATAAGCAGGGATGAAATACTGTATGTATGCTTTGCAAACATGTACCAATTCATAGGTATTCCTTACTCACTCTACTAGCCAGGGTACCTAGTGATTCCCTTGGTAAGCAGAAATGTGTCTTTGCTTCCCACTGCCTCATGACTTAGTAATTCCACACGGTTCTACTATGACTGTTAATGCAAGCAACAAGGAACAAGGTATGGCATGGAAAATGTGAGCTTTTCAATAAATCTTCCCAAAATTCCAAACTGCTGGACTTTCTTTTAAAGACCCACCTTTGTGTCTTAGGTGGGATGCTGGTGTACGCAGACATTTGTCCAGGCCTTACCTTAAAAACCTGTACTGTCCTCATGTCCACTGTCTCTGCTGCAAAAGTGTTTTGCATGGTCACCACCCTCTGGGAGTAAAAGTGCTTTATAACATGCCAACTGAATTTACCACCACTGAACATTAGGGTGAGTATCTGTGCTCTGCTGTGGGACACCATATCAAACCATCTGTCTGTTCCATTTTGTCAATACCACTGAGTATTTGAAAACCTAAGATTCTGCCCCCTTTCAGCTTCCATCCTGCTTGAGTAAACATGTTAAGGTCATTCAGCCTCTCCTTAGAGCTTTTTTCCTCATACTCCTGATCATTTTGTTGTCCTTGCATTGCACACTTTAGACTACCTTAATGTTAATTTTGTATTGAATAGCTCAGGACTCCAAGCAATACTCCAGGTAGGGTCTGATCAGGGCCCTATAAAGTGGCAGGACTATTCTCTTGCTATGCTGGTCACGCCCTTTTGATGCACCCCAGAATTCTGCTGGCCCTCCTAATTAGAGATGCAGCAAACTGAAATTTTGCTGGCAAAATTCTGGCAAAATCACAGATTTCACCATGTAAAATATTTCATGAAATTCATGCATTACGTGAAATATTTCATGGGTGCAAAATGTGACATTTTGCCAGCAACATGTGGAATTTTGCCTACAAACAGCAGAATTTCACATACAAGTGGTGCAAAAAAAATGTTGTAGGTGCCATATTGGTCCTTTTAAGAACATATCCAGAAACAAATGATTTGATACCTTTTATTGGACCAACATAGATGTTACAGAAAAGAACAAAGTACTCTAGCTTTCAAACCAACCAGGTCCTTCTTCAGAAGCTTTGTGGCAGTAATTTCAAATATCCCATACTATTAACACCAGATTATATTGAAAAAAACAGAAATAATTCTCATTGGTTTAACATATACATTTAAAACATAACAGAAGATTACGTCAGAGAAGCTAATTAACACCCTTATGCCTTTAACTGAGGAGCCTCAGAAGGGCAAAGGTTATCAAGAATTCTCTACAGCCAGAGAGTTCTTGTCACATAAATTTTAAAATGTCTCAGTATGCCAAGAAAGCATTCTAGTGAAAAAAAAACCTTGGGGTGGCATTCTCTCTAATACATGTAAGATGAGCTTACAACTTACATTCCAATTGTCCTGGTATATTAAAGAACAGATAATGAGAGACAAAGTCTGGATACCACTGTCACTATTAAGGATGGAACCCTACATACCTGTCTTTACAGGAAACCAACAGACAGACAGAGATACTTACACAAGAAAAGTAATCACCCAAGTCACACAAAGAAATCTGTCATATATAGTCAAGCACATATAGTCAAGCACCTCGGTATCACCGCCTCTGTTCAAATGAGGAAGACAGAGACACTCATCTGGCAATATTGAAAAACACCTTTATTGAGCAGGGACACTCATCCAGAGAAATTGACAGAGCAGTGGAACGTGCAACACAGGTCCCAAGAGAACAGCTACAGCAATATAAGGAACGGATGACTACCAACAGAATACCCTTAGTAGTCACATACCATCCTGACCTTGAACTCCTACGCAAGATTATTAAGGATCTCCATCCAATAATTAGTAAGGATGAAACCCTTAACTGTATTTTTCAAGAACTACCACTACTATCTTTTAAACAACCACCTAATTTAGCCAACCTGATTATTAGGAGTCAACTTGAACCGGAACAGAATACCATGACATCATATGGTACATGACCCTCTCATCAGTGCACATGTAAGACATGTAACCTCATTTCCACTTCAGACTGTGTGGTTACATCACAAAACAGACTATTCAGGATACAGGGGAATTATACATGTACATCAAGTAATGTGGTCTATTTTATCCAATGCAAGAAATGTCCTTGTGCAGGTTATGTGGGGGAGACAAGCTAACAACTCCGCACTAGAATGAATTCACACAGACATTCTATTAATCACAAGAAGACTGAGAAACCAGTAGCCCAGCACTTCTCCCAGGATGACCACTCAATCTCAGATATGTCTGTGATGATCTTAAAAGGACATTTCAACAGTACACATCAGAGACGGGCTTCTGAAATTAGACTTATTTTACTTCTCAATATGGTGACGGATGGACTGAACATTGATGTTGGTTATATGACACATTATTCTACTTAAACTTACACAGACTTTTACTTTAAAAGATGGACATAAATACTTTAGTTCTTCAGCGGGCCTTTGATTTTGTAAGTTTATGGTTATCTACATGTTGACTTCTCACCTTAACACTGTGGTGAGTGCCGTTGAGTGTGTGTGTGTGTGTGTGTGTGTATACTGATGTATGTATGTATGTATGTGTGTGTTTTGTGTGTGTTTGGTATGTGTTGTGTTTTTGTGTGTTGTGGGTATGGTGTGTGTGTGTGTGTGTGTTTTGTTTGTTGTGCACAGTGTGGTGTGGTGTGTGTGGATTGTGTTTCTTATATTTGTTGTGTGTTGTGGTTGTGTGGGGTGTGCAGGTGTGTGTGTGTGTTTGTGTGGGGTGTGGTGTGGTGTATGTACACATGTATGTGTGGGGGGAGCGTGGCATGGGGCAATTGTTATGTGGCTAGGACACTTAGTTTTCACATATAGCGTACATTTACTTCCTTCTACTAGTTGTCAGTGGTTGGATTACACACTGTCACATTTTTAAATCTGCTCATATTAAGATGCATAACTCATTTACTTGGGGGTTCATAAAAGGTGTAATGCCTTTGGGTTTTCATTTAGATTCCTTAGACTGATTCTGTGCAATTTTGTTATACATGGACTCTGTGTTGAAATCTGCACTTATCAGGCTCATGGTCTCATTTTCTTGGGGGTCCTTGACAAGTATTTTTTTTTATTTGGCACTTACACTTACAAGTGATACTATCATGCATCATGTATATACATGTATGTTAATTTAAGGCTTGTTTTCAACTTGCAGTTATACCTAATTTCTGGATTTTGTCTCTCATTATCTGTTCTTTAATATACCAGGACAATTGGAATGTAAGTCGTAAGCTCATCTTACATGTATTAGAGAGAATGCCACCCCAATGTTTTTTTTTCGCTAGAATGCTTTCTTGGCATACTGAGACATTTTAAAATTTATGTGACAAGAACTCTCTGTCTGTAGAGAATTCTTGATAACCTTTGCCCTTCTAAGGCTCCTCAGTTAAAGGCAAACTGGTGTTAATTAGCTTCTCTGATGTAATCTTCTGTTATGTTTTAAATGTATATGTTAAACCAATGAGAATTATTTCTGTTTTTTTCAATATAATCTGGTATTAATAGTATGGGATATTTGAAATTACTGCCACAAAGCTTCTGAAGAAGGACCTGGTTGGTTTGAAAGCTAGAGGACTTTGTTCTTTTCTGCAACATCCATGTTGGTCCAATAAAACATACAAGTGGTGAAATTCTGCTGTTTACTGGAGAAATTCCACATTTTGCCAGCGAAATTTCGTGTTTTGCCAGCAGAATTTCACACCTGCAAAATATTTAGCAAAATGTGTAAATTTCTCAAAATATTTTGCGTAATGAAATTTGTGGATTTTGCCCATCTCTACTGCTAATAACAGCCAGAGTTTGTTTGTTCTGTTTCAGACCCTTATCAATTATGACTCTGGTCCTGTTCCTCCTTGTCTGCAGCAAGAGGAGCCCCACACAGTGTGTTGAGCCTACCACTGTTTTGACTCCCTAAGTGTAGCACCTTGCATTTAGCTTCATTGTCCCTGAGGCTCCAGTATTCAGACTACTCTCTCAGTTTGCTTAGGTCCTCCTGAGGTTTGACATATCCATAAGAGAGTCCACTGCCCTGGGTTGCTTAGTGTTATCCACAGACTTAAGCAACCTGCTGGAGACTCCAGTTTCCAGATCACTGAAGAAGATGCAGAAGAACAGTGGCCTCAGCACTGATCCCTGAGGGATTCTGCTGAGTACTCCTTTCTACTTGGAGTAGTGCCATCAACCACAACCTTCTGCTTCCTGCCCCCATACTAGTTAAAACCCAATTAAAATCCATCTTGTATATGTCTTGTGAATACTGCACTGGATTGCTTTGCCTAGATGCTGTCATGCACCACAGTATCAAGGGCCTTGTTGAAGTGCAGGTAGACTATATTTATGGCCCTGCCCTAGTCCATCTCTCTGGTCATCCCATCAAAGAAGGTGATTACATTGGTTTGGCATGGTCTTTCCTTTATAGAGCCATGCTGAGAGTGAGCAAGAACACTGTCCTCAAAAAAGTGCTAATTTTTCTGTCATTGATGATGGTCTCCAGGACCTTGCCCAGCTCTGATGTCTGGCTGGTTGGCCTATAGTTTTTCTGGCCTGCTTTGCACCTTCTTGAAGATGTGGACAACACCCCTCACTTTTCAGTTCTATGTTCCACTTCTGTTTGGACAGACTCCTGACAGATTTCTGCAAGTAGATCTTCCAATTCTTTTGTTAGCTCCACTATGACTCTGTGTATTTTGTTCACCCCATGGGACTTACCTGGCTTGACATTTGCTAGGAAGTCAGCTGTCAGAGTAGGTGTAATGTCCACAGGCTGCATCATGGCTACCCCAATGCAATGAATGCTCCCACTGAGCCCCTTCTCCCCAACAGAGGGGCCCTTCGGTGAACACCTAATAGATGTATTTGTTAAGCACCTCAGCCTTTGTCTCTGGCTCTCTCACAGGTTCCACCACCTTCCCTTGTTATCAGGGGACCACTCCTCTCTTGCACCTTCCTCCTTTCATTTATGTACTGGAAAAAGGCTTTGGTGTTATATGCAGCTATTGCTGCTATCCTGGCTTCCAGACATAGACATAGACATTAGACATAGACATAGACATAGAAATAGACATAGAAACATAGTCATTGCTGGCAGATAAAGACCAAAGGTCCATCCAGTCTGCCTATAAAGAGTTTCCTGCCTATCCGTCAGCCCTAATCTACCAAAGAGGTTTTCTACCCCAAACCCTCTCTCACTACCTCAAGGCCCCCCACCTCCTTTCTCTTTCTTCTGGAATTATTAGCCCTTCAAAACCTGTCCCAGCTGTGTTTGAACCTATTTATAGTCTCCATATTCACCACTTCTGCTGGTAATCTGTTCCAGGTCTCCACCACCCTCTCAGTGAGGTAGAATGTCCTCATCTCTCATTAAGTTTCTATGAACTAGTCTCCATTCATCATGACTGCACTACTGTTCCTGTTGAATAGATCTTCTCAATTCACTCTGTTAATTCCCCTCATGAACATGTATGTCTCTATCATGTTGCCCCCCTCCCTTTTGCTCCCAACCAGTTTCCTACCCATTTGATTGATTCCTTCACTACTCCCAGGTCTTCCTACTTCTTCGGCAGCCTTCTGGGTGACATCGACTCAAAGGCTTTGCTGAATTTGAAGTAGAGTAAATCTTTCACTTGCCCTCTATCAAACATCCTTTTCCAATTCTGTTAGGCTGGTATGATATGACATACTGGTCACACATCTGTGCTGCTTGTTGTCCTGTAGCCCATTTGCCTCTAAGTAGGCCACTGGGCTTTGTTTGATCAGATTCTCCATCAGCTTACCTACAGTGGAGGGAAAACTGATGAATCTGTAGTTTCCCAGGTCTTCCCTGTCCTCCACCCTTTTGGAGCAGAACCATGTCTGCAGACTGCAAATCCCTTGAACAAACATCTTAACAGCTCACTCTGGGGCTCAGCCAGCTCTGAGCACAGCTCACTACGCACCCTTGGGTGTGAACTGTTTAGTCCCAGTGTCTTATCTACCTTAAGAGCTGCAAGCTCCTACCTTCCCCTGTTTACTGTGAACACTGCCTGCCCTGTTTCCTGCATCCCTCTTGTGGTGGCCTTAATATCACTCTCTGGTAGAGGCCTTTAATCCTCCACCATGAATATCAAGCAGAACTAATTGTTTAAAACATTCGCTTTCTGCTCATCAGCCTCTACTGCCCTCCCTCTTTTGAGGGTCTGACAATTCCTGCTTTGTCTTTCTTTTTCCTTGATGTATCTAAGGAATTCTCCTCCCTTGACACCTTTGACAGTGCACTGCACAACTCTCTGTCTGCCTTTGCCCTCCCTTGCTTACTTTAGCTTGCACTGATACTTCCATCATTCCTCCTCCCATTGCTTCTCCTTGCATCTTTTGAAGGCCCTCCTTTTGGCTTCCACTGCCTCCTACACTTTATTAGAGAACCAAATTGTCCTTTTACATTTGTTCCTCTTAGTGACTTTTCTCACACAAGTGTCAGTCACCTTTGTTAATATACAAAGCCCTGCACTATTTGGCCAGGGCTACCTGAAAGAGCTCCTCTGTCTGAATGCTCCTGACCACCCTCTCAGCTCATCTGAGGTCTCCCTGATAGTCTCCAGGTCACATTTATTTCTTTTTTATTTTATTATATTTAAAGGGTTATAAGAACAGCAACAACAAGAATAACAATACACCAACAGAACAGCACAACAACACAATACAGATAAAACAAACAATACCCCACCCCCCACCCCACACCCTTTCTCCCTCATGCAGAGAGTAAAGTACAGTAGATATCTCAAAAACATACATGCCAGAACTATGATCTATTCAAATTTAAAACAAATACCCCAAGGACAGTCCAAGAATAATGAATGGAAAATATTATAAGTAGGACATAAACACTTTACAGAATTCTCAAATAAACACAGAGCAAGAAAACAAAAGGGTAAAGGTCCAAAGGTCCAAGAGACAAAAAACAAAGGAAAGAGGAGGGCTCACTCCAAGGGAACTAAAATGAGTACAACACGTGCAACCTGCCCCCAATTTTGACATAAGAACTGGGTTTATTGTGAACACTGGCTATCATCTTCTACAGACGCAAGTTACAGAGTAGTTCTTGCAGCCACTTCTGATAAGAAACAGTTTGTTGGTCCTGTCAGTGTTGGAAGATGACCTGCCATTGAGATCATGGCCATACAATAATTACAATCCTTAACAGAGATCCCCTCATAATCCCTTACAATACACACCCCTGGAGTAAAAAAAAAAAGATCACTACCCAAAAGAGGGTCGACTTTGAATTTAATGGTCTCCCATAAAGGGCTGACCTGGGAGCATGCCCAAAAAATGTGAAGTAAGGTGCCCTCAGCAGTGCCACACCTAACACAACTGTGGGAGTGAATATGACCCATCTTGAACAACTGTTGGGAGTATAATAAAGAGTATGTAAAATATTAAACTGAGTAAGATGAAGTTTGTCACTGACTTCGTAAGTGTGCATATCCTGCCATATATGGTCCAATTAAAATTTCTAGCTACAAAGATTTTGTCCCAGTAGGGGCATGCCCTGTTTATAAGGGGGAATAGGCCATTAAGAATTAGGGTGTAAATCTATGATACAGCATGGGGTTGAAAGGCTATTATAGCTGCTGAGCCTAGAAACTCATTCCAGATCACATTTAATGCAGCCTGGGGAACATGCATTTGTGGTGGCAACACCCCTTTTAGAGAATTTGCTAAATGGTTTAAACATCATCTTTTTACCCTTGATGAATTGACTAGCCACATATGTTCTTGCTGCCAAGCTGACCTTAGTTGCAATCATGGGGTTTATTTATTATATATTTATTAATTTACAGTTTAAGGCATATTTGAATGTTATGTAATGGATCTTTGCTACTGTAATTGGGTGCACTTTGTAAGTCACCCTGAGCCTGCATAATGGGTGCCATATAAATAAATGACTACAATCATGGACTGACCCTGGATGAGAGGAGAGAGAGAGGGGAGACATGATAGAGACCTTCAAGTATCTCAAGGGGATCAATAAGATACAGGAGGGCAGCATTTTTCAGAAGAGAAAATGCTCTAAAACAACAAGAGGGCATGACATGATACTGGAAGGGGGTAGACCAAGGGGCATGTGAGAAAATACTTTTTCACGGAAAGGGTGGTGGATGCTTGGAATGGTCTACCCCAAGAAGTGGTGGGAGCAAGCACAGTGGAGGGATTTAAGCATGCATGGGATAGGCATATGGGAATCCTAGAAGGGGGAAGGAGAGACTGCAGTCAATGACAAAATAGGGTCAGCGGCAACTAATTTAAGGAAGGGTAAAAGGGCAGACTAGCTGGGCCTGGCAGTCCTTATCTGCTGTCAGTTTCTATATTTCTTACCACTACTGCTACCTCCAAAATAGTCACCCAAATTATTTACTGCCCAGTTTATTTCCTTTACCCTTTGACCCCATCTACTTCCTCCAGTTTTTCTCTGACCCTTTTCCACATTTTATTGACATTTGCCCTTCTGAGGTCCAGGACCATAGCCTTCAAAGATGGTTTACAGGTATCCAGGGACAATTCAAACCACATGGTATTATGTTCACTGGATCCTAGTGGTTCTTCACTATTATCCTTTCCACTACCTCCAAACTGGTAAGCACCAAATCAAGCATGGCATCCAGTATTGTGGTTTCCCTACCATTGTACCAGTAAGCAATCCTGGATTGTGTCCAGCAGTGCCTGACTTCTGGTACTCTTAGCTGCTGGGGTAGCCCTGTCAATATCCAGAAGATTCAGGCCAACCACAACTGCTAGTTCCCCTTTTGATGCCGCTCTCCTTATTTCTTCTCCTAGTTTTCTATCCTACACCTACTGCCCTGGCAGTGTGTAGACAACTCCCATCTTCCTCTTTTTTCCCCACAGCTGTTCTCAGTTTCACCCAAATCAACTCTGCTACTCCCCACCTCCTTTTAATAGTACCATCCTCAGTGGCAGGGGTTGACCTTAACCTTTTTCCCACTAGCCAGCAGGGCAAGACATTAAATAATTTCCTAATTGTCAACACAGTAAATATTAACAGCAATCTGCTCATGCCTACATCAACACTGTATAAAAAAAAACTCCTCCCCACTGGTACCAATGTCCCTAAAGTCTAACTAGGTACCCAAGAAAAGTTGCAGGCCTGTACTTTGCCCCGGGTTGGCCAGTATTGGTGCACTTAACTTTACAACAGAAAATGTTTAACAACTGGAATGCTTTCCTCAGCTCAGGGCAGGCCCTGTGTTTACCCATGGTTCTGGCATCCGGGAGCACAGGGTCTGAGCAGAATCAACAAATGGTGGTTGTCTCTGTTGAACTGGGACAATGAATGGCAATGCTGGCAGTTGTAGTGGCTGACCTTTTGACATCTGGCAGCTTGTCCCCTTAAGGTGGTTGCAGGCTCTTGCAGCTTGTCACCTTCTGGCTGTTCCTCTGCAGAGGATGGATTATGCTAGTCTCAGGGATCAGGACTACACACTCACCCAACACATCAAGGCTTCTAGTACTCAGGGGTAAACATTCAGTGCTGGCTAGCAGTGACAGTACTAGGTTGACTTCCCAGACCATCCTGGTTGGCATAGAGCTTCTTCCCATATGTGGGTTCAAACAGTCTCTCATTCTCTGTGAGCAGCAGTCACAACTTTGTGGCAGATATAATACACTTTCTGGCATACAGTGCATACAGTCTCTAGGCAGAATTCCACATTGTTTGGCAGTAACCTTTAATACTTTCTGGTTCCCCAGACAAGGAAACCCAGCAGGCTTCTCTCGACGCTGGTCTCTGTCTCTGGAAACACTCTCCAAGCTCTGGATGCTCAGTCGCAACCCCCATAATGGCTAGTGGTTATTCTTCAGAGTGCCAAATTAACTTCTGTCAGCTGGAACTGGAATTCTGGCTCTCCCAGGTAGTGGGGGACTTCAACAAGACTCTTGGCAGGTGCAAAAAATGCCAATGGCTGACTTCACAAAAGTCTTTCTCGCTCACTCACAACTCCCCTCTTACCTCAGGGAACCTCAGCCATGATCTGCCCTGAGCTGAATTTGTCCTTGGGGTCTGAAGAAAAAATAGCAGCTTCTGATTGGCTGAACATAGTTGTCCATCTCTAAAATTAATATGTATGAAGTCCACTCGATGCCTAATTGGTGGTCTGTTTGGGCACCAAAAACATTGTCTATATCCCCTACCCAGGAGCAATAGCTGCAGTTCTGCAGGATCCTTGATTGCTAATTGGTGGCTTCAGCAGTCAGGAGTGACAAAGATGGCTGCTGCAGTTTGGCTTTAAGGACAATCCCAACTTTACAGTCTTTCTGCAGTCCAGCAACACTGTTTTAAATGTAGTTATCCCCATTGTCCACTAGCTGTCCCTCTGCCCTATTGTCCAGTGGCAGAATGAGGCTTTGAAGGGGCCCTTCCTGTCTATCACAAGCACATAGTGTTGATCTCCCAGGTGGCAGGCAGGGCTTCCATTTATTTATAGCAGCCTTAGCTAATCTTAAAGTGACAGCACTTCTTCAATAGTATAGCGCTTAAGTGTGCTCCTTTAAGTTTATTTTCTCCCCCCCCGTATGCCTCTGGACCCCCAAATAGGCTGTTTTGTCAGTGGGGCTGGAGCATACTAAGAGAATGTGTCAGGAGCTGCCCAAGCAGCATTCACAAGTCGTGCCATAGTGCTGCTACAGATAGGTGAGCTGGCAGCCACTGGCATGCACATTTGTGCAGGCATCCTGAGTGAATGCTCACACACTTTACAGTGCAACATTATGCAAGTTTCCAAGCAGGCAGCTCACTAGTACTTGCTCCTCCCATTCCCCCAATGGAATACAGGCACATGTGGGCTGGCAGGAGCAACAGAGGGCAGAAAACCCAGGACGGGAGGGATCAGCGGGAGGGTAGAGCAGTGCCCAAAGAGAAATGGCAAGGTAAGCCCCACACATGTGGGGGGAGGGGTTACACTTTGTAACATTCTTAAAGTATTATACAGTATGTGAAGATATAATTCATATTTTAATGCATGGGAATAAGTTTGCAAGCTATGGTCTGTCTGTCTATCTATCTATCTATCTATCTATCTACAGTATCTATCTATCTGTCTGTCACTTACAGAATTAGTAATACATACTTGTAACAAAAACACAACTCTGTAGTGTTAATATTTTTTATTTATTTAAAAATTGTTAACCAGGTAACTCCAAGAGCACCAACTTCAAATGCCCATTTACAAGGAAGACCAAATATAGAATTTCTAAACTACAAAGCAGAGTATTTATTTAAATGACATTACCTGGACGTTTACACATGTGATGCTATATTTCAGTTATATGGGCATCCTGGAGAAAATTTCAAAGGGTAGGCATTGCATATATTCTGCTTTTAGTAATATTTAATGATCTGCAGAAACATGTCAACATATTAACTCACGTTTTGGTAGTCATCAGTATCTGGACTACCAAGTTTGTTGATAGCAACAAAGTAGTTATGGTACTTCTATCTTAGCAGGAGGTGAATTAAGTACAGAGGGACCTGGACATGCTTAGATAGTGGGTGGTGACATTTTGTATTTATTTATTTACTTATTTGTTCACTGGGTAGGCTCACTGGAACCAAAGTTTATTTTACTAGCACAACCCAGATGTCAATACAAAAATGCCAGATGAATTTCAGTGGTGAAAAATACTAAGCAATGATCTAGGTAAGAAATAGATCAAGGCAAAATGTTTCCTAAATAACACAAGATTTACTGGAGCCAACACACAAGGAACCCAAGGGTAATGATTAGCAACAACTTTCAAAGGGGACAACAGTATGGGCCAGCAGCTAGCAAGGCACATAAAACCAAGGCATGCATCAAGAGAAACTTTGTAAACACATTGAGAAATTACTGTCCTCTTGCAGACCATTAGTCAAACCTCATTTCTGAGTACAGCATAGTTCTGATCCTCATAGCTAAGGAAAGATATCGACATGACTGAGATGGTGCAAAGGTAAGCAACAAAAGTAGTTGAAGGCTTGGAAAGCATGGGCTTTGAGGACTGACAGAAGTTGACCTTTCTACATGGAAAACAGAAGTCTTAGGAAAGGCAGTGATTATACTGCAGAATAGTATATGTGAGTCATCATGAATGAATTTAGGTTAGCTTAGCTTTAAGTAAGCCTTAAGGAGTCAAAATTGCTCACAGTCTCACAGACAAAGAAATATAGGTGTGTATTAGTACAAATGTCAACTACTCTACCTATACTATTTAATGTATCCATTTTGGAAGTCAGTTATTCACTGACATCTACAAGATGGGTGTGCCTCCATTGTCCGTGGATAAATGTGGGTTGGGCAAAGTGATGTATATGGGGTTTAAACATTTCACCACTGGATGATATAGTAATGAAGCAAATCCCATATAAAGATTACAAAGCAACATTAGACCATTTTTTGCCCATTTCACTTTTGACCTTTGGCAAGGAAGGCACACATTATTTTAGATGTCAGAGACTAACTGATTTCCATGAATGATGAATATATAATAGGGATAGCTTGCCATTTGACCAGATATGCACTTATATATCACACCATGATAATGTATTTTTCATTCTGTGAGAAACAAAATGAGCTATTTCAAGTCAGAATACAATTTACGATGATGAGTTGAAAGGGTTTCAGTGGAGCTCAAATCTGCATAAACTATTATAAAGTACGTCTAGCGGATGAAGCCTCAATTTATTAGTAACTTGATATGCTGTGTATCCATATTTCATAATAGCCAACAGTAGCTGGTTAACAATTTTGAACTTGTTTGTCTGACTCAAAAGTGATTTATTTCTATAGGGAGAGCTGTCCAGTATTAAATATATAGTCACTATGATCAGATGAATGTGATGCAAGTTGTGATAAAGGGTTCAACCAGAGCTTAATATACTTAAAAAAGTAATTTATTCTGAATTTATGGACTAGACAAATCACAAGATAAGGACATAGAATATTACCTCTTAAAATTATTAATTTAACAATTAAATAAATTAGCATCCTGACTGCTGGGAAAATTGAACTATGTCTGGAACATGGCCCAGGAGGAAATTATAAAAAATAATGTGTTTTGTTCTTTAATGGAGCAACCACTAGTACCTTATGATTACAACATTTATATGCAGCAGATTAATTGATCTGAAAATGTTGCTAATCAAAACTGCATTTTATTTACAAGTAACATTTCTGGGTCACAACTTGCAATGCAATCTTACTTATTTTATAGCTTGTATGAACAAATAATGGCCAATGCCAATTATTTGCTTGCTTTTATTTGTTGTATTGTTGTTAGGCATAGATAGTGCAGCAGTTAAAATTAGAACATGTATAACATGAGTCATAATACTGAAATCAGCATGACTGGAAAATTAAGAGGGTCACATATAACATTCTTATTTTCTTAGACTGTGACTCTGAATTTTCAATATATAGCAGCTTTATTACATCAGAATATAAACATGACAGGTGCCATTTGTCAAATGCCACCCGAAACATTGACTTGTTCAGACTGATCTTAAAGGCATGCACTGTCTTTATATCCACTGATTCCATTGGTAGACCATTCCATAGTTTCACATCACACTTGGTAAGAAGAAGTGTTCCCTAATATCACCCCTGAAATTACCACCATTGAGCATCAGGGACTGTCTTTGTATCTTACCATAGGATACTAATTCAAACATCTCTGTACTCAATAGTTGAGCTTGTCAAGCCACATGAATATGGAAAAGACTGAGATAATATCCCCTCTCGGCCTTCTTATCTATAAGGTGAACATATTAACTACCAACCCTCTCCTCATAACTTTTGTCCTACTTTTGATTTTTTTTGTGGCCCTGCATTATATCCCCTTGACTATCTCAGTGACATTTTTATATTTCATGTTAATGTTGCCATAGAGACTGCTCTTGCAGTTGTAAGAAGTGTTTCATGTGCATTCTTTGGTAAGTAGCTATGAGAACCATGAACCAAAGGTGAGCAGTTCTGATACCCTAAGTATGTAGGTGGGACAACTCTTATAACCATAAGAGTAGTCTCCATGGCAGTATTAATATTTATTGATCAAGGCTGATCAATAATATGTCAAAGTATAGTATATTAAATGTTTACATACACACTGAGCAAGCCTATTTCCAGGGTGACTGTGCATGAGACACTCTTTACAGAATAGGAGTGTCTCACATGCTGGGGAAAGAAGCTCTTTGATTGGTGAGGAACAATCCCTTGCTCTATAGTGAAGAACACAGAGCTAAATGTAGTGCTTCAGGTGACACCTGAACAAGGCCTTGTAAATGGAAGGACTACTTCCCCTGCTTTGCTGCTTATTCCCTTTAAATGCACTCCATCATTCTGCTGGCCCTCTTGATAGTGGCCATGTAGTGCTTGCCATCATTCCCCCTGTGTATTATGACTTCCATGTCAGTTTTCCTCCTCCACTGCCGCAAGAGAAGCATCACACAGTGTGGAGATCTTACTTCTGTTTTTCTTTCCTAGGTGTAGCACCTTTCATCTGGCTACACTGAATTGGAGACTCCAGGAGTTGAACTGAATCACTAGCTTGCTTATATCCTCCTGAAATTTGTCCTCACCCTAATGGGAAGCCATCACCCTAGTAAGTAAATAAAACTGCATTTCTTAAGTGCCAAATCCTGGAGACTCTGGGCACTGTACAAATAGGCAATGAAGAAATGATTAACACACAACAATAAAACAAATGTTAATGACAGATCATGAGCAGACAAATCATAAAGTAACATATCAGTAAAATAGCAATTCAGCAGTCAATTGATATCTAGAATTAACAGAACTGGTTCTCAAATGCTTCTCTAAAGAGATGCACCTTCATACCCCACTTAAATGCCTCCACCAATGGGGCCTCCCTCACGTATCTTGGAAGTGAGTTCCACAGGGCCAGGCCTGCCACCTCAAATGAAGATCTCCAGAGGTCTTCAGCTGGGCCCTTGGAACCATGAAGAGGCCCTCGGTGGAGGAGTGGAGTGAGCGTTCTGGGCAGACAGGAATCAGGAGGTCACTCAGATAGCCAGGGCCTGAACTGTATAGGGCTTTATAGGTGAGCAAACCCACCTTGAAGGTGATTCTCCATCTTACAGGCAGCCAGTGCAGGTCATGCAGGACTGGGGTCACTTAGCAAGACCTCATAAGGCCCATTAGCAACCTGGCTGCTGCATTCTCCACAAGCTGTAGGTGATGGAGAATCTCTCCACTGACTCCGAGGTATTGCACATATAGTAGTTAAGCCCAGATGTTACAAAACCATGAAACAGTGAGGGCAGATCATCAGGTGGAATTAAGGCTTTTATTCTGGCCAGATTCCTTAAGTGGTAAAAACCACTCTGGATGATGGATGACACCTGAGCCTCAAGTGTCAATCCATCATCCAGGATGATGCCCAGATTCTTCACCTTAGTAGAATCTGTTAACAGGATAGGGCCCAGGAATAGTCCTGTTTCTGACCTGGCAGCACCCAGATCACACCGGTGACCAAGCTGAATCACTAGTACCTCTGTCTTATTGAGCTTGAGTCTCAGCCAGCTAGAGGACATCCAGTCTTGGATCTCGTCCAGACATTTATTGAGCACCTCCACAGTGTTACTCATCCCAGGGGCAGAAGACATATTCAGCTGGGTATTGTCTGCATAACAGTGGAAACTCAAGCAGTACTATCTAATGATCTCACCCGGGGAAGCATGTATACTATGAACAACACAGGCAACACGATTCAAGCCCTGGGGAACTCCACAAGGTAGGAGCTTTGGGCAGGAGGAAAAATTCCTGATCACTATCTTTTACATTCTACTTGTGAGAAGGGACACAAACCAGTTGATCATTCCAGTGAGTCCACAGACCTCCCTTAGGGGATCCAGCAGCACTATGTGGTGCACAGTGTCAAAAGTTGAGGACCGATCAAGGAGAATGAGTATTGACCAGTCCCTTTTATCTCTCATGCTGAGAAGATTATTCTGCACCTGGACTATTGCCATTTTGGTACAATGTCTGGGCCTAAATCTAGACTGGAATGGCTCATAGATGTCATAGGCTGCAAGGTGTGCCTCAAGCTACAGAGCCACCACTTTCTCAACAACCTTATGCAGAAATGGAAGGCTGGAGACTGGTCTATAATTTGCCAAGATGTCAGGATCTGGCCAACTTAATGTCATTTGCGAAATTAAGCAGCCTGCTGCAGACTCCAGCTGCTAGATTGTTGATGAAATGATTGAACAGCAGTAGCCCAGCTCATCACTCGGATTAGTGCCTGTTCAAAACAAATCTCTGCATTCTGCCCCTAAGTTAGTTAGCAATCCACCATGTATATACCATGTGCATACTGGTGTTCTTTGTCTAAAGGTTTGAAGGCCTTACTGAAGTCCTGACAGCCTAGGTCTGTGGTGTCCACCACCCTGGTCACCCCCTCAAAAAAATATGAGTAGATTGGTTTGGCACAATCTGCTACTTATAATGCCATGGTAAGAAGGGGCAAGAATATTGGTCTCAACCAAGTGCTCCTTTATTCTGTCCTGGATAATGGATGTCAGGAAACTGTTCAGCACTACTGTTAGTTGACCAGTCTATAGCTGTATGAGCCTCACGTAGCAACATTGTTGGAAAATGGGGGCCACGTCAGTCACTTTCCAGTCCTCTACCACATAGAAACATAGTAAAATATAATTTATTGGCTAATAAGGACTGCTTGAACAACCTAGTCTGCCCATTTTTCCCCTGCCCATGTCACCATAGACCTACCTAATCTCTGATTACCCCCACTTTCTTCCCTACCAAAATTTCCATCCCATGCTTGAAGCCCACCATTGTTTTTGCCCCCGCTACTGCCACTGCACGATTACAGGCATTCACTACTCTTTCAGTGAAAAAGTACTTCTTCACATCCCTGCTAAATTCCCCCTTCCATCTTCTTTGCATGCCCCCTATTTTTCATGTACCTTCTCCTACAAAAAATACTCCCTTACTGTTCCTTATTCACCCCCATGAGGCATTTATAGTTCTCAGTCACACCCACCTCTCCCACCGCACCTGGATGGACAGAATCATGAAAGATTACTGCAAGCAACCCCTACCAGTAGTTCCTTTAAATCCACAATGATCCAGTGGTGTAGCTTTTCCACCCCATGGGACTTACCCCTTTATCTTTGCAGGTAGTCAGATACCATGGTGGGTGGGTGTGACATCCACAAGCAGCATTATGGTTACCCTGGATGCCATGGACCATCCCAAAGATCATCCTCCTTTTGGCATCCCTTTGATGAATACTGAAGTGAAGAATTCATTCAGCATCTCAAACATCTCCCTAGCTGTCTTACTGGTTCCTTCTCTTTTCCCCTGTTTTGAGGGGCCCAATCCCCTCCTTTACCTTTCTCCTTTTATGTAAGTACTCAAAAACGGTACTGGTTCTATCTGGAACTCCTAATACTCTGGCTTCCAGACCCTTATTGGCTTCAGTAATTCTAGTTCTGTAGTACTTCTTTCTGCTCAGAGGAAGCCCCATCCCTTTCCAGAGGTCAGAGACCTTTTTGCTTGGGATTATTTGTCTTGGATCCCTGTTGAGTCAGGGGGCCCACTTGATTGTCCTGTTTTCCCATATTGCTTACATGGATGCAAACTTCTGTGGCTACTTCAGGCACCTTCTCTAATGTATCTAACATGTGCTTAACATTACCAGCCTAATGCAGCTGCTTCAGATGTTTGGTCACCAGGCCTGTACTTTTCTGCAGTGTCAGTATCTGCTGACTCTAGCAAGGGAGGCGAGTAATGTTTCTGGAGCAGGATCTACCCCCACTTCAAAAAGTGGTCCTATGTAAGTGGCAATCAGCTGTGCCAGAGTTGTATGAAGACATCCTGAGACTGGCTGCATGAAACCCTCTCTAGCACTCCTTCTGTGACTATAAGCCCCTCCCCCTCTTTTACTCTTTACTATTTGCCATTCTGCCTTGTTTCCCAAGCATCAACAGTCAGAGCAGCTGAGTAGCAGCAGCTGACTATAGTGAGGGAGGTAAGCAACATTTCAGGGGTGGGTCATCTCCCTGTTTCAAAGGGTGATACCACGCAATGTCGTTCCGCAGAGCGGCACTGTACATGAGTGATGCCTGCAGTAGAGTAGGGAGTCTCCTGCGGTGGGGTGGGGAAGGCAGGGGATGCTGCAATGTTTGGACTTTAAAAACACCTGTATTTAAAAGATACCATTTATGTTTCTTTCCTTGTCTATTAAGAAGGTTTTTGGTTTTAGAAATGTTTTCTTAGTATGTCTAGGCACAGGCAAATTAATGTGCAATATTGCTAATATTTTATTTGTGGTAAGCTTGTTTACAATTATGTATTTAACAGAGAAAACAAGTACAGAAGTAGTGTATCCTGTGGAAATCACTCATGGAATAGAAAACTGTATACTGGGTCACATTTCAGGGGGGTTTCATAGAGCTCATAGGCTCAAAACAGTAACTCTGAAGAACTTGTGCTATGTGTCCATTGGATAGTAAACAAAGAGTGACCATCCAGGGACAAGTGAAATCTCTGTAAGATTAATGATTACAGATGTTACATACCAACATGAAAGACAGCATAATGGGGGGGGGGGCGTCTAACTTGGTAGGTGTTAAGACATTAAAATCCTGCATTACTACTGTATGAAATAGTAATATAAGAGCTTTGGGAACTAAGATTGAAAATCTCAGCAAAGTACTGAGGCAAAATCAAGTGAAAATTTCAGGAATTACTGAAACCTGTATAGCCAGCATTTTCCCACAAAAATAATTTTGATTGAAGATTATAACACATAATCAAGGCCAGCCTTAGGCACCCTCAGCCTAGTGGCCACTGGGGGCCCTCTACTCATAGGGGCCCCCTGACTGAAGCTATACAGTTTATTAGTCTTTCAAATGTTATGTTTGTTTTAATTTATTTATTTAATTTCCTGTGTGCTGTTGAAAGATCACAGAAGGAATGTCACTGGCCTAGGGAGAACCTTACAACTATGTATCATAATGCTTAAGAAACAGTTACTGTACATTTAAGGGCTCCTCAATTACTAACCTTGCTAGGGACCCTGAAAAACATAAGGCCAGCTCTGCACAGAATGAAGAGATAGGGTGGTACAAAAAGGCGGAGGTGTCATCTGCTATATTCATTAGCGTATATTGTACAAACGTATTACTGAATTAGAAAGTAATAGATTTGAGAGGGTGTGGTTTGAGATTAAAAGGTAGATGCTACCTAGGGCATGATGACCTTTAGTTGTAGGAAATTTTTACCATCAGCCATCAGGTGACAATAGTGTAGCGACAGAGCATTTAAATACATATATTGATAAAATCTTGAAGAAACCTCCAATCTGAGGGTCATTCATCAAGGGGTACTCAAACAGACTACCTCTGAGAAGAGTTACGCAAGAGAGAAATTAAAAACAAATAGTGAGCGAAGGAACCTGGGTAAATTATGCTTTGGATGTGCTTGTATCAAATTTAGCTGAATGGTATGATGAGCCTGTGATATTACAGTACCACAGATTGGTGCATCTGACCATAAGGCAGTTTTATTGACATCAAGGGCCCAATATTCAAAGATCTGCCCAGTGGGCAAAGTGATTGTGTGCATTTGCCTGGGGTTTGTACCCATGCCCAGTATTCAAAGGGGGCAGGAGTGCATGTTGAGGGGGTAGTACACACACACAAGCAGATAATGTAGTCAGTGCACAAAAGGGAGGGGCAGCAGAGACACTGTAGCCAACAAATGACTTGGAGGGTGCGGGAGCACATCTGCTCCCTGGTATCAAGTGGCACCCCCCCACCCTCCAATCCCCATCTCCATATGTGTAAAATCATTCCCTGGTCTCCAGCGGCACTCCCACTCTCTGATCCGTGTCCCGATATGTGTAAAATCATTCCTTGGTATTCAGTGGCACACACCCTCTGATCCCTGTCCCTGTATGTGTAAAATTGTTCCCTGGTGCCTATTGGTGCCCTCCACCCTCTGATCTCTGTCCTGTACAAAATAAAACATTTTCTGGCATCCAGTGGTACCCCCCCTCCCCACCAATCCCCATCACCATACAAAATAAAACATTCCCTGGTGTTCAGTGGTATCCCCCACCATCCAATACCCATTTCCATGCAAAATAAAACACTTCCTGGTGTCCACTGGTACCCTTCACCCTCTGATCCCTGTCCCTGTCTGTTAAGATGTAATCACTGACATCCAGTGGTATCCTCCCACCCTATGATCTCTGTCCCTATACAAAATAAAACATTCCCTGGTGTTCAGTGGTATCCTCCACTCTCCAATACCAGTTCCCATACAAAATAAAACATTCCCTGGTGTCCATTGGTACTCTGCACCCTCTGATCCCTGGCCCCATCTGTTAAGATGTAGTCACTGGCATCCAGTGGTATTCCCCCTGCCCTACGATCTCTGTCCCTGTACAAAATAAAACATTCCCTGGTGTCCAGTTGTACCCCAATCCACTGATCCCCATCACCATACAAAATAAAACATTCCTTGGTGTTCAGTGGTACCCTTCCACCCTCCAATTCCTGTCCCCATACAAAATAAAACATTCCCTGGTGTCCAGTGGTAACCCCCCCACCCTCTGATCCCTGACTCCATCTGTTAAGATATAGTGTCTGGTATCCAGTGGTAACCCTCACCCTCTGATCTCCATCCCTCTACAAAATAAAACATTTCCTGGCATCAAGTGGTACCACCACCCTCTGATCCCCATTCGTGGTACCTCCACCCTCTGATCCCCATCCCTGGTACCTCCACCCTCTGATCCCTATCCCAGTACAAAATAAAACATTCCCTGGTGTTCAGTGTCTAGCAGGACCCAGCTGAAAACAAGATTGCACAACTGGGCTGTACTATGCTGGGTAAATACAGTATAAAATGTGTCAAAGCAGGACTCTATTAAACTTAAAATATTACATCTCAGATGGGCTATAAGAGGCAGACATTTTGTAGAACTGCATAACAGCAGGACCCCACAGCAGAACCCCTCTGGAAAGGAAATGTTAGATCTAAGATGTTCTGTCACGGAAAAATACAGTACATTATAAAAGTAGGACCCCATTAAAAATGAGATATTGCTTCGCATCTTTATTGTACTGGGTAAATACAGTATAAAAATTTATAGAATTGGGACCCTATTGCAAAGGAGATATTGCATCTGATCTGGTTTATCTTTGTAAATACTGTCTATAGTGAAAATGTGCACAAGCAGGACCCCAGTACAGTAAGGCCTCACCATCTATGCTTGTCTGTCCTGGGAAACAAACACTAAAAGCTGAATCCACTGAAAATGAGAAAGTGCCTCTCAACTAGGCTGCCCTGGGTAAATGCAATGTAAAAATGGATAAAAGCTGAGCCCCCACTGAAAATGAGATATTACATCTCCGCTGTGCTGTTCTGGATACATACAGTGAAAAAAAGGGATAAAAGCAGGACCAAACTGACAATGACATATTACATCTCCACTGTGCTGTTCTGGATACATACAGTGAGGTAGAAGACTTGGTTTGCTGGCCAAGGCACCTAGCTTCACCTGAGCTCTTTCCTTCTAAGACTGCTTGAAAGGCAGAGTAGAGAAACTTACCAGAGCAAGGGAGAAGGATTAAGACTTAGTTTGGCTAAGCAGATTTACTGTGTGGTGGTGTTTTTATTTTTTACTCACAGGGATTGCTACTGTTTGTTGCTAACATTTCATTGCTTTATTTTTCTCTGATTCAAATTGTTGTTGCTGGTATACCTTCTTCTACAAGGTGTGCCTACAGGTGTGCTAACAGATTACTGCTGTAATCTTCTGATTCAAATTGTCTTTGCAAGGTATATCTTCTGTTACTGCTTTATTTTTCTCTGGAGCAAAGTGTTTCTTACAGGGTATATCTTCTCTGAAATTACTGTATTACAGGTGGAGCTTACATTTTGTGACTTTTTTATCATTGGGCTAACAAAATTACTGTTTGACACTGTGTTTTATTTTATTCTTGTTTGTTGAAAAGGTTTGTTGTCTCAGAGGTGTTTCAGTCTCCTTCTCACATTGAAGGAGCTAATTGCTTTTCCTCCCACAGCTCTTCCAAAGGATTAGGTGTGTATGTAGGGGTGGAGCTGGCAAACTGTCAGTAATTCCAACAGAAAGAAGGGTTAAAAGTCAGGTTAGTTGATATCTTGGAGGTAGAAGACTTGGTTTGCTGGCCAAGGCACCTAGCTTCACCTGAGTCTTTCCTTCTAAGACTGCTTGAAAGGCAGAGTAGAGAAACTTACCAGACAAGGAGAAGGATTAAGACTTAGTTTGGCTAAGCAGATTTACTGTGTGGTGGTGTTTTATTTTTACTCACAGGGATTGCTACTGTTTGTTACTAACATTTCATTGCTTTATTTTTTCTCTGATTCAAATTGTTGTTGCTGGTATACCTTCTTCTACAAGGTGTGCCTACAGGTGTGTGCTAACAGATTACTGCTGTAATCTTCTGATTCAAATTGTCTTTTGCAAGGTATATCTTCTGTTACTGCTTTATTTTCTCTGGAGCAAAGTGTTTCTTACAGGGTATATCTTCTCTGAAATTATTACAGGTGGTGCTTTACAGGTTTTACAGTTTTATCTAACATTAGGATAAGCTTTCAGGGTTACTGCATTTGTTGTTGACTGATTGTTTCTGCTCTACCTCCTTGTTCTTCGTCCGTGGTTCTTCTTTTAGGCAGGGGAAGGGCCCAGCCACCACCCCAACCCCAACCACCCCGCTACACTCCTTTTATAGGGTACCACAGTTGTGACATATCCTGTGGCAGAGCAGGAAGGGGCGGATCAGTGGGCTCCACAAGGTGATATCATTTACAGGGCACTAGTAATTTAACTTGTTATAACAAGTTAAACAAAGCACAATTAAACCATTACTTGCATTTTTTTCCTTTTTTTTCCTTCTAATTACTCTGACTAGGTTACAAACCCAGCAACTTATTTGGAATGGATTTCATTAACTGCAGATACTGGAACAATTTTCAGAAGGACAGTCTTACAGGATTTAGGACACTGTCCTACATGCTGGGCCTTTGGAGATCTTAGGGCTCAGCTCGGCAGCATGGGCAGAGATTGCACGCCTCAAATTTCATATTGAAGAGGAAATACATTATAAGAACACCCGCCATTTCCCAGCATCCAACAGAAAAACCTCGACCGCAGAGGGTAGTTGGTCCAGGAGGTTGGCAGGTGGTTAGGAGGAGCAATCAGGTGCCCCATCACCTCTTCTCTCCAACACATTACCTCCAAAACCATATAAACACTACAAACAGGTATCTGCCTCTATCTCTGAAATCAAATAAAGAGGCAGAAGACACTGCAGAGCAGGACACTGCAGCACAGGAGCTAGCACAGCAAAACTCACCCAAATCAGGAACCAAAACTAAACAAGCACAAAGGAAATCCAAAAACTTCTGATCATAGGAGACTCCATGATTCGAGGAGTTGATACCCATCTCCAGCCAGGGTGATGGTCAGATGTCTCAGGTACATCAGCATGGAGAGACACTGACCGCATTGCTAAATTGTTCACAAGGCAGGAGAAAACATTGATGTCCTAGTACACATAGGGACTAATGATCTCGCCAGCCGGTCAGTTGTGGAGACCAAGGAACACCTGACTAGGCTGGGTGACAAACTATCATCTATTTCGTCCGGCATCTCCTTCTCTGAGATCCTGCCAGTCTGGGAGAGGGGAGCAGATGGACGGAAGGTCAGAGAAGGGGAGATAGGGGAGCTAAACACGTGGCTCAAGGACTGGTGCCAGGAAAAAGGACACAGATTTGTAGGAACTGGCAACAGTTCTGGGAGGCGAAAGTTCTTTAAATTTGATGGACTGCATCTGACTAAAGAGGAGTCAGTGCATTGGGGCAGAAGTTTGACGCTCTTTGCAGAATATTTAAACTAGCAAATGGGAGAGGGGTGCAGCACCCCATACGTCGAATGGGAAGAACACCCTCCCCTCAGCTAGTGGTCAAACAGGAATTCAGCATGTTTGCCGCTTCATTTGCATCACCAGGTAAGAAAAGGTTTGTCTCCCATACGATGCACTGGGGTAATGCCAAACTTCACCCAACAACTAACACACCAAAATCTGGCCAATGGAAATCATGTACACAATGCTCACAGCCTGGGAAATAAGATCCCAGACCTGCAGGCAATAATGTCAGAGGCTAAACTGGACATAGTAGCAACTAGTGAGACGTGGTTTACCAGTAACCACACTTGGGAGACTTCAGTACCTGCTATGTATTGTTCAGAAGAGACCGAGGTGCAAAGGGGGGAGGAGGGCCTTGTATGTTAATGAAAATATCAAAGCTACAGAAATTCAGAATAACATAAGGAGCCAGAAGAACTGTGGGTCACCCTAGAAACAGGAAATGGGACAGCCATAAGAACTGGGGTTGTCTACAGGCCCCAGACCAGAGGGAGGACATAGATACATTACTGTTAGAAGATATACAAAACATGACAGCTAAAGGGAGGTTCTGATAATGGGAGACTTCAACATGCCAGATACAGATTGGTCAATACCAGCAGGAACATCTGCCAGAACTAGACTCATAGTGGATTCCCTGCAGGGGAGGGCCTCAAACAACTGGTACAGCAACCCACAAGAGACAGGGCTATCCTAGATCTAGTACTGACTAACAAAGAAGGGATCACAGATCTCAGGTAGAAGGTCACCTGGGGCCAGTGACCATCACATGGTATGGTTCAGTTTGGCTACTACATCTAAATCATCCCATTCCAAGGCAAAAATATGGGACTTCAGAGGAGCTGACTTTGATAAGATGGCTCACAGAGTTAGCTAGCCCTGGCAAAAGAAACACAGGTGAGGGGTACAGGCAAAGTGGGCAAGCATTACATGCAATACTTGAAGCAACATCCCATTGTGTTAGACAGAAAAGGAAGTACAAAAGAAGAAGGAAACCACTTTGGTTCTCAAATACAGTAGCAGAAAAGGTCAGAGCCAAAAGGCTGGCCTTCAGGAAATATAAGGGAACACAGCGGGATGAAGATAGGGAGGCATACCAAACTGCCCTAAGGGAAGCAGGTAAGGCAGTAAGGCAGGCAAAGTCCCAAACTGAGGAAACACTAGCACGAACAGTAAAAGAAGGTGACAAGACTTTCTATAGATACATTAGTGAAAGGAGAAAGTCCAGAGGGGGTATTGCTAGGCTTAATGGAGAAAAGGGAGCATGTGAGGAGGAGGACCCTGTAAAGGCATCTATCCTAAATAGATACTTTTGCTCAGTATTTACTGAAGAGAAGGTGGTCAGCCCACAGCTCAGCATCATGGACACAGGGGAGGGAGGTGCACTTCTCCCTTCACAAAAGAAAGGGTCCTACAAGAGCTTGCTAAGTCCAGGGTGGATAAGGCAATGGACCTGATGGCATACATCCCAGGGTACTAAGGAGCTAAAGGAGGAACTAGCAGAGCCATTAGCAGAATTGTTTAATGAGTCTCTGAGCACAGGAGAGGTCCCAGAAGACTGGAGAAGGGTTTGATGTGATCCTGCTCCACAAGAGTGGTAGCAGGAGGAGGCGGGAACTACAGACCGTCAGTCTTACCTCAGTAGTGGGCAAGATTATGGAGGCACTCCTTAAGGAAAGGATAGTGCAACACCTGGAATCCATAGGGCACAGGATCCAAGACAGCATGGGTTTACAAAGGAAGGTCCTGTCAAACTAATCTCATAGATTTCTTTGACTGGGTAACCAGAGTGGTGGACCAAGGGGAGCAGTTGATGTCGCCTACCTTGACTTCAGCAAAGCTTTTGACACTGTTCCACATAGAAGATTGATAAATAAGCTGGGTAGGCTCGGGTGGGTCAGAAGTTGGTCAACTGGGTGGCAAACTGGTTGGACGGCAGAAAACAGAGAGGTGGTAAATGGTATACAGTCAGAAGAGATGCAAGTCACAAGTGGGGTACCTCAGGGATCAGTCCTGGGGCCAGTCCTCTTCAACATCTTCATTAGCGACCTTGCAGATGGACTAGAGGGTAAGGCTTGTCTGTTTGCAGATGACACCAAGATCTGCAACAGAGTAGATGATCCAGATGGGGTGGGCAGAATGAGAAGAGATCTGGATAAACTAGCAGAATGGTCAGAAGAGTGGCAACTGGATTTAATGCAAAGAAGTGCAAAATCATGCACATAGGGAAGAGAAACCCTGAAGCCACCTATAGGCTGGGAGGGGAGTTGCTAGCAGTCACAAAGGAAGAAAGAGACTTGGGCATCATCATCACTAATGACCTAAAATCATCCAAGCAGACCTCTAAAGCAGTAGGTAAGGCTAGGGGGGTGTTAGGGTGTATTAGTAGGGGTATCACAAGTCGTAAGAGGGAGGTAATAATCCCTCTGTACAAGACACTGGTTAGGCCCCATCTGGAGTACTGCGTGCAGTATTGAGCACACCTTCACAAGGACATTAACCAAATTGAGGCAGTCCAGAGAAGGGCAACCAAAATGGTGCAGGGACTGCATCAGAAGACATATGAGGACAGATTAACGGAGCTCAATATGTATACCCTTGAGCAAAGGAGGAGAGAGGTGATATGATCGAGGCATTCAAACACCTTAAGGGCATAAACAAGGTGAAAGAGTCTAACATGTTTAAATATAAGAAAATAGCAGGACAAGAGGACACAGCATGAGATTAGAGGGAGGCCGATTAAGGGGAATGTGAGGAAATTCTTTTCACAGAAAGGGTGGTGAATGCATGGAATGGCTTACCACAAGAAGTGGTGGCTATGAATACAGTGCAGGGCTTCAAACAGGCATGGGATAGGCATAAGGGAGCAATACAAATGACTATGAATAGATAGGTCACTGACAGAGCAAAGGCCGAAGGCACATTTATAAGGTAGAAAAAGAAATGGGCAGACTGGATGGGCCTTGAGGTCCTTATCTGCCGTCAACTTCTATGTTTCTATGTTTCTATGAAAAAAAGGGATAAAAGCAGGACCAAACTGACAATGAAATATTGCATCTCATCTGTACTGTCCTGGGCACTACATACTATATACAGTGTAAAAATGTGTCAAAGCAGGACTCCACTGAAAATGAGATATTGCTTCTGAGCTAGGCAATCTGCAGAGCAACCTTACACTGAATTTCCCAGGCCAGCAGCACCGGGATGCACAGTAGCAGAACTGCCTTTATTGGTGTTTGGGCCAGGGTGAAGAGGATCGGGAGGAGAGCAATTTGCGGGGGGAATCAGTGCCACAGAGCGACTTCTTCGAAAAAGCACCAGTGTCAGCATGGAGAAAGAGATGCAGCCATCTTGTTGTGCTATCCAGGGTAAATGCAGTCTAAAATGAATAAAAGCACGATCCCGCTGAAAATGAGATATGGCATCACAGCTCAGTTATCCTGCATTAATATATTGTAAAACTGTGTACAAGAAAAAAACCTACAGCAGAACTGCACTGAAAAATGTTCATCTATGCTGTTCTTTCCTGGAGAGGATACATTGTAAAATTTGGACCACAATGAAAATAAGAATTACCTCTCAGCTGCGCTATCCTGGTTAATCATTCAAAATATCACCAGAAGCCTATTGTGGTTACATTTCAATTGATTTCCACCTGTAACCCCTTCCCCAAGACGAGGCTGAAAATAGGCAGAATTACCTAGCCCTCCTTTTTTGGCCAACTAAAATACAATATAAAAATACATAAAAAGCTGGACTTCTACTGACACAGAGTGAGAGTGCATCTCCACTGTGCTGTCCTGGGTACAGTGTGACAATGGGTATATGACAGACCACACTGAGAACAACATATTGCATCCCCACTGGCCTATTCAGTGTCAGTGGCTCAGTAGGTAGCACACCACTCTCTGAGGCCGGGAGATCAGAGGGCTGTGGGTTCAGTTCCCGCATCTGGCACTTGGGTTAATATCCCAGTACTGACATTGTAGTGCAGCATGAGGGGGGTGCTGCACTTCTGAGGTGCCGTCTTTCAGATGAGACGTTAAACCGAGGACCCATCTGCCTGGTTTGGTGGTAGTTCAGGTGGATGTTAAAGATCCCATGGCACTTATCGAAAAGAGCAGGGGATTTTCCCGGTGCCCTGGCTAAATTTCCCTCATTCATTAAAAATACCACCAACAGCTTAATCTGGTTCAGTTTCAGTTACTTACCATCTGTATCCCCCCTCCCCCTGGTGGCCCCTGAAAAAGGGACTTCTAGTCCCAGTGGGCCTACCTGGTCAGCAAAATTCATTCAATAAATAAATAAACACAGTATCAAACTGTCAAACTAGAGCCACACTGAAAATGAAGTAGTGCATCTCAGCTGTTCTGTCCTCCTAGATAACTACAGTCTAAATACGGATAAAAGGGGAATCCCACTGATAATTCACTGCATATGAGCTGTGCTGTCCTGGGTAAATATAATGTAAACATAAGAAAGCTTTGCCTGTAGCCTCAATGTACTGTTCCTCTAACTTGTAACAGCATGCAAACAAACATGATCGACAGTGAAAAATGCTTGTTTTTATTAATAATTAATGATATAATGACCATTGGTCAATGCATCAAGTATGTTAATGATACCACTGTCATTGGTGTTTGTGATACTGAAAACAGTAGTATGATGCAGAGAAAAAGGAATTCATTTTGGTAAGCAAAAGAAATGGGTAATGTCTCCATTATATAGAGGATAATGTATGATCTTTGGTTAATAACAGTTTGTAAACACTTTGAGAGGTTGCCATGCCAGCATTGTAAACCTCGAGAACACAGCTCGACAGGTTTTCAGATGTCATGGCAGCCTCAAGAAGTGTTTTCAGCATGGTTGTTAACCAAAGACCATACATTATATTTTATAGTGTATGGGCTACCAAGATTGTAATCGCAGATTGAATTACTTTACGAAACATTGATTGTTGTGAGCATTCTGTTTTGTTATACCACTGATATAACATACTCAAGAAGGATTAACAACAGAATGATGTCATAACGATGTCATAACAAGGTTGTAATCTGCTTCATTTCAGTTAATAAAGGCTCCCCATACATTATATGTTGAATATTCCAAAATAGAAGTTAATCAAGTTACATTGTTGAGATTCATTTTTCAGAGTAATTTCTCATGGACCAAACAAGTGAAGGATATGGTTAGAAGGGGACTGATACAGGATTGTAGGTTTTGAGGCAAGAGCTGGTCTTGGGCAGAGGAGCTTGGTGTATTATGACTGAGGGGCTTGATGTATTATTATCATGGTACTCTGGTAAGACCTGTTTTGAAGTATGAAGTCTCAGTCTGGCAGGAGGAGGACAATGGCAGAAAGTAAGGATTTCAAAAGGGTGCAAAATAGACCTACGAGTATAATCTTGGGAAATTATGTCAAATTTGACAATGTACTACATACTGTATATGTACACGTGAAAACGTGTCAGTAGGGAAACTTCATCAATATAATTACTTTCGGACATATCCATATCTAGTCACAGGCTGCACAACGTTTTGCTGGATAAGTATATTTTGGCATAGAGGCTATGTACCATAATTAGGTGGAAGAATAATTTTGCAAGGACAAAAACATAAGCAGAGACCTTGTTCATAAGATACCTAAATATTACTCTTCAGAGAGTAAGATTTTATGTAAATACATTTTTAATTTTTTTTCTAATGCCATGTTTAGAAATGTATTAGATTTTTTTCTATAACCTGGTGTGCCTTCTTTTACATATGTCCTTTTTATAATTTTGTATTGTATTGTATGTCGACCATTCCAGGGCTCCTAGTTTTGGCTGAAATTGCAGTTAAATAAACTAAATCAAATCAGTCTCTACTTTTCTGATGTTCTGGGTCCTGTGACTGAAGACTAGCTATTCTCTCCCCTATCACCAGGAAGAAGGTTACCTGATTGTGGTCATGAGGCTTTCTACTAGTTCCTTGATGTTCACGCTGGAGAAGACCCCACCCCCACTACAGAGGACAATGTCATGGATGGCTTTAAACCAAGTCAACTGGTGTGCTTGCTGTTCTAGAAAGTAGTTCTTGAAGGTGGACGGGAACTTGGCCTCAGCCCTGCCATTATTCCTCTTACAGAAGATGCCCAACTATGCACAAATCAGGGTTTATTATTAAAGACACGAAAATAAGGAAATGCAGCATTCTGTTTTTCGGAACCCTAACTACATCCACCCCATCAATCACTAGGGGGTGTCAGAATGTGGAAAGATTCTGACCCTTATTAGTTAATAAGTGTAACACAGGGAGTTCTGACTGGTGCTGATTTGTTCTGATTACATATAAGCAAGTGAATTAAATGAACTAGATGCACAATAAGACAACACATATGTAGTATTCAACACTGACGGGTAACGAGAATACTGTAAATCACAAATTGCAATTACAATACAGTAGTACTGCTAATGTAGAAGGGACTAAGTAAGCAGCAGTTACTAGGAGCTGGAACAACAATGAGACTTTTTCCTGGGCCCTTATGAATTCTGCTAGTTATGAGGGGGGAGAGAGAGAGAGAGAGAGAGAGAGAGAGAGAGAGAGGGAGAGGGAGAGAGGGAGAGAGAGAGAGAGAGAGAGGAGAGCTGTGGACCTCCAAAGTTCTGCCTGGAAACTTTCTGAGTAGAACCCAAAAAAATTCTACCAGCTATAATCAAGTTCTACCATGTAAAACCAGGTTCCGACAAGTAAAACCAGGTTCTACTGGGTATAACCAGGTTTTACAATAATATAACCAAATTTTTCCTGGTTCTAGTTAATTAAGAAATCCACGGAATTACTTTTTTGCATGTTTTTGGAAGTACATGTAGTGCTAAGAATGGAATGTTTTGTAAAGTTTTGGTACATAGGATTCTGTCTCAGTGCACCTAAACTTTGCAAAACTTACCATTCTTGGAATCTTAGTACTACATGTACTTTCCCAACCATGTAAAATATGTGAATTTTTTACTCAAGTAGAACCAGGTAGAACTTGGTTATATATTGTAGACCCTCCCTGTGTTTTCACTGCTAAAACTACTTAACTTGATGCAGCCAGCAGTGCTGTACTGACCTGTTTGGGAATAAATGTCCCTGTTTTTGGTGCAGCTACTAAAAGCAGCCAGCAGTGCTGTACTGATCTGTTTGGGAATAAATGTCCCTGAATTTGCACCTAGAGATGCAACTAGCATTTGCTATAACAAATGTAATTAGGAACATTTATAAAAATCCATTATGGAAAGAGCAGAAGTATGTGTATTGGACACTTCACGCAAAACCACAGGTAGTGAAAACACAGGGAGATTTAGTCCCAAATAGGGCAACACTGGATTGAAGGAGAATGATCCAAATGGGACAATGAACAACTGTCTGTAGGCTGTTTAAACTGTTGGTTCAGGTTGTATGGTTGGTTAAAGAAGGGCTTGTTTTGAAAAATGAGAGGCAAGATAGTGATACTCTTCCTAGGGTTTCTTAATCTTTGAGTTCCACGTCACTTTACTTCACTTCACTTTTTTTTTTTTTGTGACTGATTTATCTCCTGTCCCCGGGAGCCCCATTGGCCTGACCGCCCCCCCCCCAGCTCCGAATCCCATAAGATGTGATGATGATGAGAACTGGCTGCTGCCCAGTCTGATGAGTGGCTGTGAGCAGATCCAATAGTCAGTCATCTCTCTGACCACTTCTAGCACCAAACCAATCACCTGCCAGTTTACCGTGGCTCCATCCGAGTGATCTGATGGAGGGAGGGCTGATGCTAGAGAATGAGAGAGGCATCATGTGATGTCCCATCTCTACAAGATCAGCAGGCATGTGCAGGAGTGGAGACATGCATGCCGTACATATGGGAGAGTTTTTTTTTTTCTAGTGAACAAAAGTTTACAATATTCGCTTGTCTGTTCATGCATCAGCAGACTTTTGAGAACCCTGTAAGTTCGATCATTTTGGCAGAATAGTCAAACTGAGCTTGCAGCCCTAGAGTCCTGGGCCCCCTTGTGAAGTCCACTAGTTATGAGAGAGAGAGAGAGAGAGAGAGAGAGAGAGAGAGAGAGTGAGTGAGTGAGTGAGTGAGTGAGTGAGACCTCACTCTATTTTAAAATACAACACTGCTATATTAGGTCTGTCTTGATAGGATACTGAACTTAACCGTTGATTCTTTTTTGAATCCATGGGACAAAAGACTCCTTTGAATGCAACAGTACTCAATCTGGAGAGAGATAGTGAGAAAGAGACAAAGAGATGCAAGCAGCCAAGATTTTGAGGGAAGAGTTCTGCTTTTGTTGAAACTGGCAGAGAACAGGCCAAAAAAGCTTTGAATAATCAAATGAGCAACAAGAGCTCATTCTCCACCCACGTGATGCAGCTGCGTTGCATGTCCCAGTATACTACGGTCCACTGTAGTACATGATCCAGCAAGTGGCACTGTTTTCTACTTCTTCTACTAAATAAATCAACAGATCCAATTTGAAAAACAACTGTCAGTTTTGGACCATCACCAAGTCACATCAAGTGTTGCCAAAATGTGTACAGTGCACCAAATAGTCTTCCTTACAAACATATTTACAAATTGCAGTTGTGTAGCTGTTAATTAGGGGTGCTCAGATTCTCTGAAATTTCATCCAACTGCACCCATTAGGAATCTGGGGTATTCTGATTCTGAGTGCAATTTGGATATGATTCTGACTGGGATATTGGATTGGAATCACAGTCAGAATTGGAATATATGATCCTGCATCCTGGTAACTACCATAACAAATCTCCCCCTCCCACGGTACAAACCGGCGTGTACAACTGTACACTACAGTCATGTTCGGCACCTACTGAGTGACCTTCCCCCTCCCTCCCTCCCTCCATGTTTGTGCCCCATCCCACTTTTTCTGTACCACTTGCCCCATGTACCTAGCCTGGATGTCTGCAAACTGGCTATGTCTTATCCCCAGCAAGACAGAGGTTATGATGATCAAGCCGGGTCATGGGGGTATTTTCGTTGATGAGAGATATCCTGCCTTGGTAGTTGATGGGTGTCCCCCGTCAGTGATTAGCGCAGTAAAGGATCTTGGCATTTTTCTTGATGATCATCTTACCCTCAAACAACAGGTGTCATCGGTCATCAGAGCCTTTTTTTCCATCTCCGGAATATTGCTAGGATCCATCCATTCTTAAAGCCTGCTGACCTGGCTACAGTCATCCATGCCTTTGTTACTAGCAGACTTGATTACTGTAACACTCTGTACCTAGGGGTGTCTAAAGGTCTGATGCATTGACTGCAGCTAGTGCAGAATGCTGCGGCCAGGATGTTGATTGGTACCTCTATGAGGGATCATGTCACTCCTGTTCTGCGCGCTCTGCACTGGCTGCCTGTGAATTCACACATCACCTTCAAGACAGGCTTGTTAACTTAGAAGGCCCTATGTGGTTCAGGACCTGACTATCTAAAAGAGCTCCTGATTCCATACTCCCCTATCCTCTCCCTATGCTCTGCTGAGGCTGGTTTACTGGTTGTACCATCTTCCCGCTTAAAGAGACCTGGAGACAGAGCACTTGGTACAACTGCACCATTGTTATGGAACTCGTTTACACCATATATTCGAGCAGACAGCACTGTGGAGGTCTTTAAAGCCTCCTTAAAAACATATCTGTTTGATAAAGCTTTTAATTTTCTTTGATATTGTGCTTTTATTTGTGGGAATGTTTTATGCAATTGGTCATTTTATCTTGACTGTTCAGCACTCTAAGCCCCTGGATAGGGTAACATATAAATAAAATTTGCCTTGCCTAGACTTAAGTCATCAGTCTGGGGTTCTTCTGGCCTGAGCTGACTGCCTGCAGTCCGCTGGTGGCGACTGATGATGATGGTGTGTCATCCGACTCTGGCAGTGGTGTGATGATCTGCCATAGAAGATGGACTCTGATGCTGCTTGCTAGTAAGTTTCTCTGACTCATGTCCCTGACTCACCCAATTCTTGATTCCCATCCCACACCAAGTCTGATACCCACCCAACCCAGTTACTGACCAGCAGCAACAGGATTCATTGCAACCACTTCATCTGGCTGGAAAAAACTTCCAGCATCCATTTTGCTTAGTCTTGTGCTCTGGCAGACAGCATGCACAGTCTACTAGGAATACTGGGGTGGCCAGGCCAAACTACACCAATCTTTGAGTAACCCTGTAGACACCTTGCTCTCAGACCAGGGCTGGATGCCTGTAGTCCAATCAGTCCACATCTAACCCAGCATTTTCCCAGCATGCTGTTTTTACCCAGGAATTGGATAAGGTGATGAGCATAAGTCTAGTACTGTCAAGGAATGGATATAATAAAATAAATTATAAACAAGCCATCAGTGGGTTATTACTCAGTAGTGACTAGCTGTGGCAGCATTGAGTGACCAGAACTGAGCAGACCACGTCCTCCTGGAGGATTTTGTTGAGGTAGCCACGCAGAAGACAGGCACGGTGGTGATGAATTATGTGGATCCACCCTTCCTAGGCTACCTTGGGCTGGTGTCAACTGGGAGTTGGCAAGTCCTTATGTGGGTGTGACTAGAGGATGCCCTGACATGGCCTGGTCACAGGATGATGGACTGGAGGCAGCTGAACAAGCACTGGGGGGGGGGAATTTTGGACTTAGCTTAGAAGAAACTGGACTGACTCTCCACGATGTTTGAAAGCACCACCCAAGCTGAGGGAAGGGAGAAGGAGAGAGGACTTTGAGTGACAGTTTAAGGATGGCTCCTCCTGATCCTTTGCTTGTATGTATTGTACCTAGATGCAGAATTTGATTTTTGGCCTTTAATTCTAAATTCCAAATCCAAGGAATCCACTTCTGTCTGACAGATTATGAGCAACTCTACTACAACATTAATTGATGAAAAGATTTCAGCCCAGCTAGGTGACAGGCAGTAGTATTACAGTACACTATAAGGAAATGAATAATTAACAAGAAATCAATGTACAAAAGTTGGTACAGCAAACCTGTACATGCATATTCTTAAGCAAAGAATAGCATTCAGACTAGCCATCTGTTGTAGTAAACATTAATGTATTACATCGTACTACAGGTGAAACATACGAACATACAAAATTTGCCAGCAGATAAAGGCCTAGTAGTCTATCAAGTCTGCTTGAATGTGCAGTTAACACCCCTTATTCTGCAGCTGCAGTAGACTAGTAGTAGTAGTAAGCAGTGTCATCCATTCTATACACATTCCATGCAGCAGTGCCATCCATTCTATACACATTCCATACAGCAGTGCCATCCATTCTAAACACATTCCATGCAGCAGTGCCATCCATTCTATACACATTCCATACAGCAATGCCATCCATTCTATACACATTCCATACAGCAGTGCCATCCATTCTATACACATTCCATACAGCAGTGCCATCCATTCTATACACATTCCATACAGCAGTGCCATCCATTCTATACACATTCCATGCAGCAGTGCCATCCATTCTATACACATTCCATACATCAGTGCCAACATTTGTGACATGAAATGCAACTGATGTTGGCAAAATATGCCTTGGACTCTGAAGCTGCTGTGTTAATTTTTCAGTGTTTATTGTTTCACTCATAATAACCCTGGCCTGACCTTAGTTGTCACTGTTCCTGCTTCATTTACTAAAGAAGGGCACTATCCAAAAATTATTTTTTACCATAGGCACAATGGGAGAAACTCTTTCTTGGATAGAGCCCTGAGTATGTTTTCTATTCATTCAGGAATCATATTTTAAATCAAAGACGGAAATGCTGACTTTTATAAACGTTAAACACTCTGAATGTTTGGGTGACAAGCAGGATCTTGTATCTGTAAAAATGGTACTGCCTGAAATGAACAATCATTCCAAATAGACTCTAGCTGGGGGACAATTCCTGTACTTACTGCAACCTGAACTAAGGCAAGTCACATATTTTGTCTGAGTTTCCAATATTTCAAAGGATCAGAATTCCAATCAATGTTGGACTCTGTCAGGTACATCTCAAAAACAGAGTCCAATGCACACCCCTCACCCCAAGTTAAATGTTTAAAAAGTTTAAATTTCTTTCTGCCTAAATCGGTTATTTCTTTACTTTGTCTCTATGAAAAAGGGCATTTCTTAGTTTTCATATCAGAGCTCTAATGAGAATTAAGCTGAACCACCAGATGTCAAAGTGGAACCCCTTGATTTGGTCATATCCAAAAACTAACTGCCTGTAGTTGCTTCTCTTATATAGAATACATTGCCTAAATTGACTTCTTTTAAATAAAGTGCTTCCACCTAGCAAATTTACAGGTGAATAGAGTGGAGCAAGGTATTGGAGTACTACATACCTTCAAAAAAATTACCAAATTCCAGTTATAACAAACTCTACCCATATTATATAGAAATAATAGAACAAAAAATTTGTTGGTGGACAAGGACCACTTGGTCCACCTAGTCTGCCCAGTTTGTCTTTGCTATACTGTCACTGTAGAACATACTTGATGTCCAGCTGCTCCCCCCCCCACTGATTTTCTAGTAAGATTCCCTTGTGCCTATCTCATGAATGCTTGAAGCCACCTCTGCTGGTAGACTCTTCCAGCTGCCCACCACTCTTTTAATGAAGAAGCACTTCTTCACATCCCTTCTAAACTGCTCCCACCGTCCCTTCCAGTTTCATTACGTGCCCTCTTGTCCTGGAGCAACTTCTCCTCTGACAAATACCCCTCCCCTGTACCTTGTTCACCCCATGAGGTACTTACAGATCTCTCCTCTCTTCCAGGGTGAACATATTATTTATTTCTTTAGTTTGTGTTTACCGGGTAGGCACACTAGACATGAGAGTGACTATTTTCAGGCACGACCCAGCAGGTTACAAACAATTAAACAGGCATACATACAATAAAGAAACATATAATAAAATTGATCAGGCATAAATACAATAAAGAAAAATACAAGAGTGACGGTGTCAGAAATTCAGCAGACATGAAAATTATAGCACATCACTTCACAAATGAACCATCAAGAGCAGTTTGTACACAAAAGTGTGAGCAGTTATAAAATGGATGCAAGAGATACAGCAAATCAGTAGCACATTCCATTTTATAGTAAGTGCTGTTGTGACAAGTAATAGACAGTACCAGTTAATCACAAACATAGCTGTAGCATTAAGGGAGTGCAAGGTAGATTAGGTTACAGAGCTGTGGAAATAATGTAGCCTAAGAGGACTGAAGCAAGTGCACTGGGCATTTTTGACAAGTAGGTTGTAGTGCAACTTTTTGAAGACAGCATGACTAGGTGCCAGGTGAATGTTTAGAGTTAATGAGTTCCAATATTTTGGGACCAAATGAGAGAAGGCTGAGGCACCTTTTGACATTCTGCATTTAGGGGTGGCAAACAGGGAGAGTTCTGTAGATCGGAGCCCATAAGAGGAGGACAGGGGGACTAGCATAGTTGCAAGAGAAATGGATGTGTTTAATCTGATGATGTTATCCAGTGGTGACCCAAAGGCAAGTAATCAACGGGCTGATGGGGAAGGCCAGCATAGGTCAGTACATAGTAAGCTATGGTGTTTCAGCCGAGGCGAAGTAGGAGCATAGCGACATATATTATTGTAGGTAGTATCCCATTTACATAGGGTACTCTTTGATGCATTGGTATAGATAACAGTGCCATATGTTAGTGATGGGAGTAAGGTACCCCGGGCAATGGCCAGTCTAGCAGAGGGATATAGAACATAACTTGTTTTGTATGCAATCCCAAGCTTAGCATTAACTGATTTGCACGTGGCCATGATGTGTTGCTCAAAGGTTAGGGTTTCATCAAGAAGAACGCCAAAATACTTGAAAGAGCTTACTGTCATCAAAGACGAGCCATCAGCACATAGAAACATAGAAACATAGAAACATAGAAGTTGACGGCAGATAAGGACCGCAAGGCCCATCCAGTCTGCCCATTTCTTTTTCTACCTTATAAATGTGCCTTCGGCCTTTGCTCTGTCAGTGACCTATCTATTCATAGTCATTTGTATTGCTCCCTTATGCCTATCCCATGCCTGTTTGAAGCCCTGCACTGTATTCATAGCCACCACTTCTTGTGGTGCCATTCCATGCATCCACCACCCTTTCTGTGAAAAAAGAATTTCCTCATTCCCCTTAATCAGCCTCCTCTAATCTCATGCTGTGTCCTCTTGTCCTGTTTTTCTTATATTTAAACATGTTAGACTCTTTCACCTTGTTTATGCCCTTAAGGTGTTTGAATGCCTCGATCATATCACCTCTCTCCTCCTTTGCTCAAGGGTATACATATTGAGCTCCTAATCTGTCCTCATATGTCTCTGATGCAGTCCCTGCACCATTTTGGTTGCCCTTCTCTGGACTGCCTCAATTTGGTTAATGTCCTTGTGAAGGTGTGGCCTCCAATACTGCATGCAGTACTCCAGATGGGGCCTAACCAGTGTCTTGTACAGAGGGATTATTACCTCCTTACGACTCTAGATACTCTACTAATACATCCTAACACCCCCTAGCCTTACCTACTGCTTTAGAGGTCTGCTTGATGATTTTAGGTCATCAGTGATGATGATGCCCAAGTCTCTTTCTTCCTTTGTGACTGCTAGCAACTCCCTCCCAGCCTATAGGTGGCTTCAGGTTTCTCTTCCCTATGTGCATGATTTTGCACTTCTTTGCATTAAATCCCAGTTGCCACTCTTCTGACCATTCTGCTAGTTTATCCAGATCTCTTCTCATTCTGCCCACCCCATCTGGATCATCTACTCTGTTGCAGATCTTGGTGTCATCTGCAAACAGACAAGCCTTACCCTCTAGTCCATCTGCAAGGTCACTAATGAAGATGTTGAAGAGGACTGGCCCCAGGACTGATCCCTGAGGTACCCCACTTGTGACTTGCATCTCTTCTGACTGTATACCATTTACCACCACTCTCTGTTTTCTGCCCGTCAACCGGTTTGCCACCCAGTTGACCAACTTCTGACCCACCCCGAGCCTACCCAGCTTATTTATCAATCTTCTATGTGGAACAGTGTCAAAAGCTTTGCTCAAGTCAAGGTAGGCGACATCAACTGCTCCCCCTTGGTCCACCACTCTGGTTACCCAGTCAAAGAAATCTATGAGATTAGTTTGACAGGACCTTCCTTTTGTAAACCCATGCTGTCTTGGATCCTGTGCCCCTATGGATTCCAGGTGTTGCACTATCCTTTCCTTAAGGAGTGCCTCCATAATCTTGCCCACTACTGAGGTAAGACTGACCGGTCTGTAGTTCCCCGCCTCCTCCTGCTACCACTCTAGTGGAGCAGGATCACATGACCTTCTCCAGTCTTCTGGGACCTCTCCTGTGCTCAGAGACTCATTAAACAATTCTGCTAATGGGTCTGCTAGTTCCTCCTTTAGCTCCTTAAGTACCCTGGGATGTATGCCATCAGGTCCCATTGCCTTATCCACCCTGAGCTTAGCAAGCTCTTGTAGGACCTTTTTTGTGAAGGGAGTAGTGCTCACCTCCTCTCCCCTGTGTCCATGATGCTGAGTTGTGGGCCCTGTCCTACCTTCTCTTCAGTAAATACTGAGCAAAAGTATCTATTTAGGATAGATGCCTTTACAGGGTCCTCCTCCTCACATGCTCCCTTTTCTCCATTAAGCTTAGCAATACCCCTCTGGACTTTCTCCTTTCACTAATGTATCTATAGAAAGTCTTGTCACCTTCTTTTACTGTTCGTGCTAGTGTTTCCTCAGTTTGGGACTTTGCCTGCCTTACTGCCTTACCTGCTTCCCTTAGGCAGTTTGGTATGCCTCCCTATCTTCATCCCGCTGTGTTCCCTTATATTTCCTGAAGCCAGCCTTTTGGCTCTGACCTTTTCTGCTACTGTATTTGAGAACCAAGTGTTTCTTCTCTTTTGCACTTCCTTTTCTGTCTAACACAATGGGATGTTGCTTCAAGTATTGCATCCTTAATGCTTGCCCACTTTGCCTGTACCCCTCACCTGTGTTTCTTTTGCCAGGGCTAGCTTAACTCTGTAGGCCATCTTATCAAAGTCAGCTCCTCTGAAGTCCCATATTTTTGCCTTGGAATGGGATGATTTAGATGTAGTAGCCAAACTGAACTATACCATGTGATGGTCACTGGCCCCCAGGTGACCTTCTACCTGGAGATCTGTGATCCTTCTTTGTTAGTCAGTACTAGATCTAGGATAGCCCTGTCTCTTGTGGGTTGCTGTACCAGTTGTTTGAGGCCCTCCCCTGCAGGGAATCCACTATGAGTCTAGTTCTGGCAGATGTTCCTGCTGGTATTGACCAATCTGTATCTGGCATGTTGAAGTCTCCCATTATCAGAACCTCCCCTTTAGCTGTCATGTTTTGTATATCTTCTAACAGTAATGTATCTACATCCTCCCTCTGGTCTGGGGGCCTGTAGACAACCCCAGTTCTTATGGCTGTCCCATTTCCTGTTTCCAGGGTGACCCACAGTTCTTCTGGCTCCTGGCACAGGCAACTTTATATAAGAGACAGTTGGTTTTTAGTTTGGCAGTAGAGCCGAAGAGCATACCCTGTGTTTTGCTAATACTGAGGGCGAATTTGTGTTTGTTAAGCCAGTTCTATATAGTTAGAAAAGCAGAAGACAAATGACTGTTGATTACATGTATGTCTATAGAGCTAGAGTACAGAACAAGATCATCTGCATACAGTGTAAATGAACATGATGGGGTATCAAGTGATATGAGATTTATAAAGATAGAAAAGAGAAGATTGTTCAGAGAAACCAATCGATTGGATGCATGCAAGAAGGAGAAGATATTCACTAGATCAAATGCCTTTGTAAGATCAGTAAACACTGCTCCTGTCATAAGTCCTGAGTCCACGGTGCTTATGGTATCATTTGTGAGTTGCAGCCAGGCTGAGATACTATGGCCTTTACAGAAGCCATGTTGGTTAGGTGATAAGAGATTATACTTAGAGAGGAAATCAGTAACCTGAGTAGTCACTAGTTCCTCAAGGATTTTATTTAAAACTGAGAGTATGGCTATAGGTGGAAATATCTTTTTGGTCACTTTTTTTAAATACTGTAGTAACCTTAGCAATTTTCCATATATTCGGTACATGGCCAGCACAGAGGGGCATAGTGAATATCTTTGCAAGGAGAATGGCAATGAAAGGAGCAGCCAGTTTTAAAAGCTTAGGCTCAAGAGAGTCAGAACCTATGCTGGTATTGTCTGAGATAGCATTTAATAGCTTTAAAACATCGATTTTAGGAATAGCTTTAAAATAGAAAGGAGGGTGCTAGGGTTTACTTGATTCAAGGGTAGAGGGGGATGATTGGTTATCAGATAGGAAGGTGCCGGTATATTTGGACAGGTCAGTGAAATGTCCATTAAAAGAGTTTGTCATGTATTTGGGTCATTACAGTGGACCCCATTTAAGACCATGTCATTTGTGGTATGGAACTGATTCGCACCAAGAAAGGTTTTGATATGTGAGCAGAATTTCTTTGGATCTCCTGCAGCCTCCAAGAGCAGTCCTTTACAGTACAATCCTTTAGCTATTCATATTTGCTTTTTGCATGCATTACACTGTGCTCTGTAGGTGTTAAAGTCAGCAGGAAGTCCTGAGGTGTTGAAATGTCTCCAGCTTTTAGCTCTAGTTCTAAGGGAGGAGAGGAAGTCTTTATGTAGCCACCTAGTCTATTGAGATTGCAGTCTCTCCCCATAGGGCTTTTAATGTAACCCTTGCACCATTTTAATTCACAAAGTTCAAATTATAATACACTTAAGGGGTGTTACCAGAGTATGGCATATATCATCAAACAATGTCCAGTCCCCCCATTGTAAATATTTAATTAAGCTGAACCAAGTATTTTATAATGCAATGCTTAGTAAAAGCATGAGTATGGATTTGGTCCTCTGATGCTATATAGTGCTAAAGCTGAATTCTGCAGCTGAAGAATTTTTTTTTTTTTTTGCCACTGTTCTGAGTAGGAATCAGGAAGGTATACATTACCCATATGTGCATGGCAATGTCATGATGTCTCAGTGTCAGAATGCTGCCTGGCACGTGATTACTTGGGCTCCTGAAATAGGAGAGTTTTCTCAGAGACACTGCAATCTCTGAGTGAGTGGTCATCATAGCATTTGAAGAGACAGCAGAAGACTCATTCAATACTGGAAACAAATGATTGAATGTGTTCCCATGGACTTCACAAAGTAAAAATTAGAAAGTTTAGGATAAAGGGAGTTTTATTAAACATGCATCCTCTTGTTATCTTATGCAGGTCTTCTGTGACTATGATTACAAGAAATATGAATGTTACATGAAATGAAGGACAAATGAATTAGATATACAGTTTCAACTCCTGTAGAAATACTGAAAGAACTGGAGAATAATAAGAAATGATTTATTTGCCATTAATATATCTTGCATTGATTAAACAGTTTTATACATTTAGATTTTAAACTGAATAATGATCATTTATTTAAAGGGTAACAGTCAGCACAAAGGGCCCCCCATTCAAGTATGAGGCTGGTCCTGGTGTTCACTTTGTGTGCAAAAACATTTTGGATTACGTGCTATTTACTGTAGTATAGCAGTTTGTATCAGACTAATTTTGTTTAGTTCTAGGCTGACATCTTCCGGTGCTAAAACTCCCAGAAGTCTCAGCAGCGGCATCAGAGCAGTAGGTAGTTGTGGGAGATTCAAAAACCTGCAGTGCAGGTCAGAGCTTTTATAATCTCCAATCAGATGTTTTTCAGGACTGCTTTTCTGAGGGGGGCTAAATACAGTCCTCTGTGACTGTACTTAGTCCAAAGAGTGCAGTGGGACCAGCAAACAAAATATCAGAGCTTATTTAAACTTTAACATGCACTGCAAGTTATTGACTCTCCCATTGCTGCTTATGACCCTGATGCCAGCTGCAGGGGATTCTGTGATTTGTAGTAACAGAAGATGTCAGCCTAGAACTAAGCAAAATTAGTCTGATACACTCTACTAAACTGCAGTAAACAGTAAGTAAACCAAAATGTTTTTGCACGTAAAGTGAACATTTGGACCAGCTCCACACTTGAGCGTGGGGCCTTTGGTGCTGACTGTTCCCCTTTAAGAATTTAAAAAGATTCCCAGATCAGTGGAAGCAACAATAATCCAATGGTAAAGCTCAATTCACACTCACACATTTATGATTACATTGAAACATTAACTATTGTAATAAAACTATCGTCTGCATGTTTAAAATTAAATTTAACAGAAATGGCCATATTTCCCTGAAGAAGTGACAGTATGTGTTATGAAACACTGGAATTACAATAACACATGGCCATTAGCTGTTAACCAAAAAATAAATAAAAAGTAAGTGTCAATTAAATTCTTGGTGAGGGGAAGGGAGACTGCCTGTGGTGTTTTCATTTTGGATATATTCTGTTCTAAGTTTAGACACCTTCCCAGTTTATTCTTTTTAACAGGATATGAGGCTCCTGTTACACAATATGAATTTTGCAAACCTGTTAAGTGTTAACAGTGGGACCATATGGGAGGGTTTGTCCTATTTCTCCAACTTGTCCCTAATCAATTTTAAGTAACATTTTAAAATCTTTATTGAAGATATTGCCTAGCTCAGAGTTGTTTTGTACTCACCTCTCTGGTGATTTCCTGAAATGGCTGCAGGTTTAAAATTAGAAACTCCAACATGGCCCACAGCAGTGGATTAATATAAACATCTGCGTCACCAATTTTATTTTTCAAGGTATACTGCCTGACAGCTTTCCTTTGTTCCAGCAGCCTTTGGAACATAAGAAAGGTGGAATTCCACCTAGTAGAGAAGTCTTGGATTATCTAGTGCATAGGCAACTTGTGCTCCTCCTGTGTTTTAGCAAATAAACAGTGTGTTTTGCTTGAGTGACTGAAATGACTGCAGATCCTTTTAGTAGTTCTAACAAGATCCTTTATGTCCCTGTCCTCATCTTGTGAACTATTACGTTCAAACAATGTGCAAAGCAGCGAATGTGAACAAAGCACCCTTCCTCCAAGGCCTTGCTTGTGTTTGACCCATTATCTACAACTACTGTACAAAACCAACAGGCAATCACTGTGACGTGAACCACTACTGCAATGATTGTTTGAACACCTCATCTATGTGGAACATTTGGTTGCCAATGGACTACAGGACCCAAGGCAGCATGGTTTCACCGGGGGAGGTCATGTCAGACCAGCCTCATTTAATTTTTTGACTGGGTGACAAGGGAGGTGGATCAAGGGAGGGCAGTGGACATGGCCCGTCTGTACTTCAGCAAGGCCTTTGACACTGTGCCACACAGAAGGCTATTAAACAAATTAGGGAATATGGGAGTGGGCAGGACAGTAGTGCAGTGGGTAGGTAACTGGCTGGGTGGTAGGACACAGAGGGTGGTGGTAAATGGCTGTCATTCCACAGAGGGAAGGATGACCAGTGGGGTACCACAGGGATCAGTGCTGGGACCGGTCCTATTCAATGTCTTCATCAGTGACATTGCACAGGATCTAGAAGGCAGAATTTCTTTGTTCGCTGATGACACAAAGCTCTGTAATAGAGTAGACACACCAGAGTGTGTAGACAGAATGAGGAGGGACTGCAGAAACTTGAAGAATGGTCAGGGATTTGGCAGTTGAAATTCAATGCAACGAAGTGCAAGATAATGCATATGAGGCACAAAAACCCTGGCACAATATATCAGTTGGGAGGTGAGGATATAGCATGCACCAAGCAGGAAAGAGATCTTGGAGTTATCATCTCTGATGACCTCATGGCAGGGAAACAGTGCGACAAGGCAGCAGGTAAAGCAAATAGGATGCTGGGATGCATAAGCAGGGGCATCACCAGCAGGAAAAGGGAGGTCATAATTCCACTATACAAGACACTAGTGAGGCCCCACCTGGAATACAGTGTACAGTTCTGGAGACCTTACCTACATAAGGACATAGACAGGGTAGAGAAGGTTCAGAGGAGAGAAACAAAGATGGTACATGGGTTGCATCACAATTCCTATGAGAACAGGTTGTGGGACTTGAATATGTACTCCCTGGAGGAGAGGAGGGAGAGAGGGGATATGATAGAGACAAACAAGTATCTTACAGGGAGGAACAGAGTGCAATAATACACTATTTTTCATTGAAAAAGATGTTCCAGGACTAGAGGGCATGGCATGAAGTTGGAGGGAGGGTGATTCAGAGGAAATGTGAGGAAGAATTTCTTCACAGAATGGGTGGTGGACAAGTGGAACACCCTGCCAGAGAAAGTAGTGGGGGCTGAAACAATCACAGGATTTAAGAATGCATGGGATAGGCATAAGGGAATTCTGGATGTCAGGGGTAAGAGGCAACAGACTTCTAGAAAAACATAAAATGAACTTACAAGCTCAAATGGGAAGACTGGATAGGCCATAGGCCCTTATCTGCTGACAGTGTCTATGTATCTACAGTATGTATCTAAGTGGATGTACGTACCTCTCAACTGTCCCTGATTTTCAGGGATGTCCTTGATTTTGTATTAGGCATTTCCTCTGTCCCGCCTAAATTTGGCATCTCTGTCACTGACAAGTATAGATTTGAATAATAACATAATGGCAGATGTTAGGGTTCCAGTCTAGTTCTCATTCAGAAAATGCTATTTGCACTAAGCAGCATATTGTACACAGCTTCTTGAGCTGATATTCCTAATTTTTATTATGTCCCTGATTTGGATAATTTGTTACAGATTTTTTTTGTATGTCTTGTCCCTTATTTGTGAGACAAGAGGTTCAGAAGTATGCTGATGTGGTTCTGTTCAGATGCAAAAATAAAACATTCACAGTACAGCAAGCTATGTTCTATTGCCCCAGAACTCTCATCAAAACATGCTCAGTGTGTTATGACAGACATGGAGGATTTAGGCTAACAGCTTGTCAAGATATCTATTGTCAGATGCTCTACCCTCCCAACAGCGTGAGCCAAAGCTTGTCTCAATTTTCAATGTACAATATTGTAGAGATCTGGAATCTCTGTTAGGGAGAAGTATTTCCTTGATGCTAGGTTATATCAAGGTTTGAAGTACTCAAGTAGCCACATGTTCTCCTATCTTATATGACAGTAAATCAACAACTAACATTTCTAAAATTTTCTCCATTATTGTAACAGCAACAGGGTGGGATGAGGGATATTTAGTTTTATGCTTATCTGCTTGTGAGATGGCAAGTTGTTTCCTTCAAGGTGGAGGGCCTTTGAACACATGGTGCTTGATTTTTAGAGGAAAAACTTTGATGCAAGGTGCCTGCGCCAAAGAGCTTTGACGTAAATGGCACCTTGCGTCAAAGTTTGTGGCAACCCCAATATTTGAACTCAGGCTGCATTACAATCAGGGTGCTGTGCACCAAACTGCCCTGCACCACCCCTGTGGCAGAACGGTCCCTGTGCCAGATCACAAGGGGGTGTGTGCCACAGAGGGGCTGCACATCCCCTTTATTTGAATTTTAGAAGCTCTGCAGTGGTTGCAACAGGGTGCTGACTTTAGACCAGCCAGGAGCTGGTCTAAGGGCCCTGCCCTACTACTGGGAAGAAAGCTGACTGGGGGTACCTGCAGCAAGGGAATGGGGGCAGAGGGAGCACTGGGGGTGCCATGGGGTGATGGGGATATGACAGCGGCATCAGGGTACTGAGGTGGCAACCAGCAGGGGTGCCATGTGCAACTGAAGAGAGCTGATTGGCCTGGACAGAGGTGGGTTGGTATGGAAGGACTGTGACTCAGATCCCAGGTGGAGACAGCACTGGCACCTGCCCCATAGTTGCCACAGTCCCTGACAGTGTAGATGGGCAGCAGCCTGCCTCCATGCGGGGGACTGAGTACCAGGGGACTGTCATGGTGCCCAGGGAACATACTTCTCCATCACCTGCACCTCACAACCCACAGCCATTGCCATCTGCTGCATGTAAGGGACTGTGGCACCTATGAGGCATGTGCCAGGGCTGTTTTTATGTGGGGTCTGGCTTACAGTCCATTCACGACAACACCTCTCTGCCCAGGCTGATTGTCTCTCTTCAGCCATGCATGACACCCCTACTGGATACTACCTCAGCACCCTGACATTGCCCCCATGCCCCTGTCACCCCCTATGGCTCTCCCAGTGTCCCCTCTGCCCCTCATCCCCTCCTTACTGGCATATTCACCCCCTCACTTTCATGGCTCCTTTAGGGTTGCATTGGGGGGGGCTTGACAGGAATTGCTGTCAAACCCCCGGCAGTACACCAAATGTTTGGTGCAACCCTGTGAGAACTCTGGCTCAGGGACCCCCAGTTTTATTAAACTGGGCTTGAGGCTGGTCTGCCAGCACAGTGGTTGGAATTCTGCTTGCGGTGCTGGTGACCCGGGTTCGAGAATGGACCGGGGTCATCGGAGGGCTGGCCGGGGAGAGAAGGGTAGAGCACCCCATGGGTGGCTCTCTTTCTCCAGGAAGAGGGTGAGGCAGTGTCCAACACAATGAGGACCCCTGGTGGAGGCTGGGAGTCAATCACGCTACCGGCGCTTGGCATCAGGGAGGCGGGGCGGACGCTGGCATCACTGCATGTCCCCGCCTCCAAGAAAACCAGGAAAAAGAGGGCGGGCAGGTCCGCTGTCTATGTGAAGCCCTCCCTGGGGCTTCAATTAGCTGCCATCGCCGGATCCCCAACCAGATGCCAGTTCTGTGGCAGGGATGAAGGGGACCGATGCTGCAGCCCCACTCTCAGTGGGTAAGCCGGGGATAACTGGGGATGGTGGCAGTAGCTGGCAGTGGAAGTCCCAGGGGCCATGACCAGGGCTGATGATGACAGTGGGCTAGCCAGGATAAATAAGAAAATAAAATAAATAAATAAATAAAACAGGGCTCGGGGTCCCTGACACACTCAGAATTTGCCACAGCCATAGGTCATCACAACTTGCATTGCTCTAAGGGCCAATTGAAAATTGAGCTCATGAACACTACCAAGACATTAGGAAAAGGCTCCACAAAACTAACTGCAGGCAATGTATTGGCTGACCTCAGTTGTACATAGTGGCCAGCACCTGACACCCTATCTGAGGTGGCCTCTGCACTTAAACTCTTCCCTGAAATAACAGTAATTAGTCCAAAACAAGCACTTCTCGCTAGTCAAGAGGCATCTAAGGGGTAACAACACTAAATGGCTGTCTAAGAAACTTCTATCAACCATAAAAAAAGAGATGAAAGTTGGTTAAAATATAAACAATCTGCAGTCCCTGCTGACTGGCTAAAGTATAGGCAACAGCATAACCAATGTAAAAAAGAGGTAAGAACATGCAGAGCAACCTACCTTAAAGAACAACAGATGTTCAGTCTAGGTAATCCCCTCCCCCTCCCAAAACTGCTCCATGATCATTTTTATGATTAAGTCTGGCTAGCAGCACAAAATTGGTAAAATCTATATGGATGGGAAAGTACTAAGTGGCCCTGAAAATCTAGTGGAAGCATTCAATGCTAAATTTACTGACCTTCCTAATTATATTCAACACCTCTTTAATAAGAATGAGAGTGCACACTATATAGCCTGGAGTACTGGTACCCACTCTGGAGTGCCCTCTTCTACAGGAAGGAAGTCACTGACTCACCTCTAAAGAGACTGATAACCTTCTGAAGGGTCTGTCACCTTACAAAGGATCTAGCAGGGATGGCCTAGAGCATAAGTTCTGGAAAGCTAATATTAGCTCTACTTACTACCCAGTGGCACCCAGTATATGAAAAATGCCAGGGTGTGTGTCTGTGTTTAAGGGTGGAAACCCCTCCATAATAGAAAATTACTGAACCATCTCAGCTCTATTCCCCCAAGCAAACTATTTAAAAAGACTGTTTCTGAGCAACCTCTCACCAGCCTTTTCAATAATGATAGATTACCCCATAACAGCATGGCTCTAGGCATGGCTTTGGTACAGGCATAAGTTTGATCAGAATCACAGGTCACATATATATTCAAGGCCATTGATAAAGGCCAGTTAACTGGTGCTGTGCTTATGGACTTCACCAAGACCTTCAACCTGGTATACCATGCTTTAAAGTACCAGAGATTAAATGCCCAGAGCATACCCCCAAATGTGGTTGAATAATTACCTTTCTAGAAGAAGCCAGAAAGTCAAAGTTGAAAACATTCCATTAAGTTCCTTCCCAGTCTCTGTGGGTGTCCCCCAAGGAATCATACTTTTACCTCCACTGTTGTCTCTACTGATTATCCCTGTACCTACTGTCTGCTAATGAAGTGATTCCCTATTATATGTGGGTGACCTAATTAGCTATCACAGCTTCTGTTCATTTTCTAACATTTTCACTACTCTCAGTGATGGCTTTAGCAAGATGTCCAGATGACTGCTCAGTAACAGACTTTTGTTAAAGAGCATGAAAACCAGAGCCATACCTTTTGGGTTCAAACATGCTTCTCAACCTCCTATCTTGCTAATCAAGTACAGGGCTTAAAGAAATCACAGGCAAATGACCAAAATCAAGACTAAATCTTTAAAAATGGTAATACAGTGCATCCCACCTAAACACATACCTTGTTTGCCATGAAATAAGATGCATTTAAGTGGGCTTTAAGTTTATGTGAAATTCAGTGTTTTCAATATGTTTCAGTGTCCCATTGTAGTTTAGTCAGCACTTCTTATTGTGAGTGCTATTGTGAGCACTTTCTTGGTATATTCAGGGCCTCTGTACATGGTTTATTGTGAATGTGGAGGATAGCACTTTTAAAACTTAACTTTTACTCAGTTTGTATTAATGAAAACAGCAGTACTGTATCAGGTAGCTGGGAGAGATGTACTTGTAACTTGTGCTATTGACTTGGGCAAAACTCAACAGTATTTTAAAGATGATCAGTGAGAGGACACTTTCTTTAGCTTGACCATTTCTGTGACGGTCATTTGCCTTCTGTGTTCAGTAGCTGTTTTACTTCAAAATATTTTAGTTTGCAGAAGTAGGTAAAGTTATCTTTGTTGACAGTATGCACCTTGATATACCTCCTCATTCTGGACAGGCAACTTCTGGTTTCCATGGTAGTCAGTACTTCATCCCCCATCTGTTTCATCTTCATTGGGCTCATCTTCCATGCCTTTCCTCCCCAAAACAAATACTGCAGTTTCATTTTTTGTCATCTCCCTGAAACACTAGATTGTGTTGGCAATTTCCACAATGTTTTTGAATTATTTGGGAGTTATATGCTGGGGGAGTGAAGGCAGTGAAACTATATCTGTGTCTTCAGGGTCACAATGATTGATGAAAGGAAAAGTGTGACTCCTATTGGAATTCGAACCTAGGACCTTGGCATTCCGTGCTTTGCTCATAACCACATGAGCTATAGGAACCTCAGACAAATAAGTCTCCTTAGTTTTCCCTTAAAACGCACGCATTCCTTTCAGGGTGTTGTGTAATGAGCAATGTAGGCAGTCTCAAAGACCCAAACAACTTCTTCTTTCTTATCTCTATGCAGTTCAGCCACTACAAGGCAATTTGAAAATCCAATTGTAGAAATGAAAGGAAACGTGTGACTCCTACTGGGACTCGAACCCAGGACCTTGGCATTCCACACCTTGCTTTAACCACATGAGCTATAGGAGCTTCAGACAATTAAGCCTCCTGAGTTTTTCCTTGAAACATACACATTCCTTTCAAGGTGTTGTGTAATGAGCAACATAGGCAGTCTTGAAGACCCAAACAACTAACTTACTTTCTTTCTTTCTTTCTTTCTTTCTTTCTTCTCATGCAGTTCAGCCACTGTGAGGCAATTTGGAAATCCAATTGCAGAAATGAAAGGAAAAATGTGACTCCTACTGGAATTCGAACCCAGGACCTTGGCATTCCGTGCTTTGCTCATAACCACATGAGCTATAGGAAACTCAGACAAATAAGTCTCCTTAGTTTTCCCTTAAAATGCATGCATTCCTTTCAGGGTGTTGTGTAATGAGCAATGTAGGCAGTCTCAAAGACCCAAACAACTTCTTCTTTCTTATCTCTATGCAGTTCAGCTACTACAAGGCAATTTGAAAATCCAATTGTAGAAATTAAAGGAAACATGTGACTCCTACTGGGACTCGAACCCAGGACCTTGGCATTCCACACCTTGCTTTAACCACATGAGCTATAGGAGCTTCAGACAATTAAGCCTCCTGAGTTTTTCCTTGAAACATACACATGCCTTTCAAGGTGTTGTGTAATGAGCAACATAGGCAGTCTTAAAGACCCAAACAACTAACTTACTTTCTTTCTTTCTTTCTTTCTTCTCATGCAGTTCAGCCACTGTGAGGCAATTTGGAAATCCAACTGCAGAAATGAAAGGAAAAGTGTGACTTGTACTGGAATTTGAACCCAGGACCTTGGCATTCTATGCCTTGCTCTTAACCACTTGATTGAGCTATAGGAGCCTCAGACAATTAAGTCTTCTGACTTTTCCCTTGTAACACACACATTCCTTTCAGGGTGGTGTGTAATGAGCAATGTAGGCAGTCTCAAAGACCCAACGAGGAGGAGCATTCTGAACTCACAGAATGCTATGCTGAGAGATGGTTGTATGAGGAGACGCTGAGCAGCTGAATGCCCAAATCCCCCCACTCAGGATGTGTTTTGTTTGATCAAGTTCAGGAGAAGAGAAGTTAAGTGTTTGGAAATAACCATGAAAATGCAGTAACAAAAGTGCCGAGAGGAACTATAAGTGTTTTTTTCCCTTTCTTTTATTTCATCTCCCGTTCTGCATTATAAATGTGCATGGGTGGTAATAGAGCTTTTCGGTAACAGTGCTGGCAGTCAATTAGCGGGTTTTTGGACAATGGCCAATGTGGGGTATGTCCAAGCTATACCACCGGGTTTCAGAGTTTGTGCAGACCAATGCCAAATCTACAGAAAAGCAGCAAAGCTCAACAACTGGAGGGTGCACAGGAGCAGAGAGAAAATATGAAGACATAATTAAACCTCAGGATGCAATGCAGAATGCCACAGTAGTACAAGGGATACAATTGGAGCAGCATTTAGAAGGGACAGAAAAATTAACAGAGATGCAGCGGCAATGCCAGGAATCAGGTAACTCCTTTGTCTGGAGTCACTAGACAGAGTTTTTTTCCTTTGGAGCCGAAGGTGAATCTGTGACTGGTAATGGTGCTGGTAACAGCATTGGTAGTAGCACTGTTAAACAGGGGCCCTATAAAACACCAGGATGAAGGCCCAGGCAGAAGAAATATTGCAGCCCTGGCTGTGGTGGGACTAATAGAAGAAAATAAACACATCAGATATGGGTTCAAAGAATAAACCTAAAAAACAAACAAACAAGGAAACAAGGGTGATGGGTTGGAGCTGGGTCAGCCGGTTACAAAGGAAGAAAACCCTCTGGCTACAGTCCTTATATCACTATTGGGGACTTATGATATTTTCAGCTGCAAGAAAAAAGAAGGTTGAGTAAATAAAAAAAACAATGGGAGAAAGGTTGTGGAGTACACAAAATGGGGGAGAGGCTATACAGGTAGGGCAAGTGCAGGAACAGCTGGGTGAACATCTTGAAGGACTAAAAGAAGGGAATAAATGGATGGGGGGAAGCAGGTAATTTAAAAATTGGATGACCACAGAGAAACCCCCACAGACACTTGGGAGATATCCTGAAGGAAATGAGAATGGGGGTTGCAAGTATAAATAAAGCGGTGAGTAATTTGTCACAGCAACTTTAAGAAATAGTGAATAAAATTGAGTCACTCTGTATAAGAACAATAGAGTGTGAAACAAGAGTGAGCCAGTTGGAGGATACTATTCCTAAAATTTCCACCTCAGTAACACACTGCTGTAAAGAATTGGAAGAACTGAGATCTAAGGTGGAAGACTTAGAATCTTGGTCACGGTGGGCCAATCTGAAGATAGGCAACTTGCCAGAAGGGATTGAAGGGGGAGACCCACATACATTTTGTGAAACCATACTAACTGAAGTTTTAGGGCAAACCTACCCTACTCAAAAAGTAGAAATGAACAGACCACATAGGGCCTTTGGTCCTATGGACACTCAAAATAGGCCCCTTTTTGTATGGATTAAAACTTTGAGATATAAAGATAAGGAAATAATATTAACTAAATCAAGAATAGGAAAAGGTTTAATGTACAGAGGGATTAGGCTTCAGATATTTCCAGACCTTTTTCCAACTGTCCTGGTTAAAAGAAAAAGTTTCAATATGATCAGCGATAAATTAAGGAAAGAAGGAGTCCAGTATGCTATGCTTTACCCGGCAAGGTTAAGGGTCATCATACAGTAGATGGAAAAACAATGTTTTTTTGAATCCCAAAAAAGTAGAAAAAATGTTGAAAAAAAGACAAGAGAGGGAAAAACAGGAAAATGTACCCAGAAGTTCTACACCGGATCCTGGAGGTTTAGGATAAAATTTGGGATTTTTAGGTTCCCAACCCACCTGGCTTCTTCTGTGATTAAAAATAGAGGTAGTTAAGATATTGGTGGGGGGGGGGATAATATCGGTTATTAAGATTTAACAGTTGAATAAGGGGCATATAAATGGTTCCCATACTATCTTCTCTCTTTTTTTTTCTTCTCTTTTTTTCCCTAATAATTCAACGGGGGGGGCTTCAAGTCTTAAGACTCAGGCTCAGGCAATCTCAGAAGGGGAGGGGGCAGTGTCCATTTGTTCTTAGGACACAAGGAAGGGGTTTAGAAGTTTCACTATCTGTACTCCCAGTGGTTATTATTTTTTTTGCTACAAGAGATTATATCTAAATTAGATGGGAATAAGTTTAGTGAATATAGTCAAATACAACTAAAACAGGGTGAGGGGAGGGAGGTAAGAGGGAAAAAATGAAAAAATAAATTAAAAAAGTATAAACTCAAAAAAGTGTGGGTGCCTGGCTAAAACAGATGTAGAAGGTGAAGGGGAAAGGAAACATTATATAAGGTGGATAATGTGGCAGCACCAAAGGGAATATCAAGGAGCAGGAGTTCAAAGAAAACAAAAATGGAAGAGATGAAGTTTATGACATGGAACCTTAATGGATGTAAAAAAGGTCTAAAATCAGAAACGTGGTTAAGATAGTAAAAAAAAAAAAGGCAGATTGATTGCTTGCTTTTGCAGGAAACATACTTCAATAGTAATGATGCCACCTATTTTGGAAACTTATTAGGTGCAAAGGGGTTTTGTGCCTTTTATTTGGGGAATGCTAGAGGAGCGGCAATATTTATTAAAACACAAATGGCATATATTATAGAAGATATTAGGATGGATCAAGAAGGATGGTTTATCATGTTACAGATAAAAAAAATGGGAAACGAGTATTCTGATTATTTCAGTTTACTGCCCAAACCAGGACAACCCCTGGATTTTTATCTGCTTTCTCTGGAAGTCTTTGACATGGTTAAGAAAGTTAATTATGAATCTATAAGAATCTCAGACCATGCCCTGGTGACATTAGTCCTGGAGTTTGGGAAGAATAATATTAAAAGGCCCTATCTATGGAAATTGGATAACTCCTTGCCACTCTTTCTAGGTTTTAAGGAAAAAATAATTGGAAGAGATTCAGTGGTTTTGGACCCATAACTCAAATCAGAATATTGAAATACAGAGTTTATTGGAGACTTTGAAAATATGTTTGAGAACTTGGTGTATGGATCAACAAGGTGTTAGAAAAAGAAAATATAATAAACAAATAAAGGAATTAGAAATAGATTTAGAGAAAGCAGAGAAAAAAATATTTTGGAAGGCTCAGAACAATTGAAACAATTATTTTTGCTAGCAAAAGATAGGTTAGAAAAGCTAATTCAGGAAAAAATGGATAGAGGTTTATAAAGAATGAGAGCTAGATATTATTATTATGGAGACTTACCAGGTAAAATGTTAGCTTACCGATTAAAGAGTGAAAAAAATAGTAATAGTATACAAAAAATAAGGGGGGGGGGGCAGATGGAGAATTATATTGCTTAGAGTTAGTTATTAATACCATTTTTAGATCCTTTTATGACCCATTGTATATCTCAGAGTCTGAAGTAGGACAGACCCAAATTAGAGGATACATATCAACAGTTAATTTGCCAAAAATGACAAAACAAGTCTTAATAGCTCTTAACAAAGAAATTTCAGAGGAAGAGATCTTTGAGGTGATAAAACCTTTACCCAATGGGAAAAGCCCGGGTCCTGATGGGCTGACATTTGAGTTATACAAAAACCTGTCAGTTATTATAACTCCAGTATTAGTAGAACTGTTTTGGTCTTTTCTAGAAGAAGAAAGATTGCCAGATGCATCTAATGAAGCAGATGTTATATTAATCCTTAAGAAACATAAAAATCTGGAGTTGTACAGTCTTATAGACCAATATCACTAATAAATAGTGATTATAAAATTTTTGAAAAGGTGCTAGCAAATAGACTTAAATATATTAATCCAAAAATTATACACACCGATCAAGTGGGTTTTATAGAAAATAGATGTTTACAACACAACACATGTAGGGCATTTGCAGTTATACAGACAATGGCTGGAACAGGCACTGCACTCATCTCATTAGATGCAGAGGATGCTTTTGACAAAGTACAGTGGCCCTTACTGTCAGAAGTCATGAGGGTATGTGGAATGGAGGGAAACTTTATAGATTTGTTAAATTTAATATATACGTCTCCCAAGGCAAGAATCAAGACAAATGACTCAATTTCTCAACTAATCCATTTGAAGAGAGGAACAAGACAGGGGTGTCCCTTGTCTCCCCTGCTATTCACTCTTTACTTGGAGCCATTGGCTATCAAAATTTGAGAAAAGGCAACTCAGATAGAAATACCCATAGGAACTCAGTTTGCCTCAATACTGCTTCATGCAGATGATATTTTGTTGACTATAAGATCTCCTAGCTAGTTATATATGATGGTAGGGAGTGTGTTGGAGGAATATAGTAGGGTTTAGGGTTATAAAGTGAATTGGGAAAAAAGCGAAATGTTATACTTAGGGGATACATAAAATATTACGGATCCAATTCAAAAAAAATGAAAGTAAAATTAAATATCTGGGGATTTACTTAGCAATTAAAATGGATCTGGTTAAACAAATAAATTATAACAGTTTAAAAATAAAATAAAAGGGGACTTAGGAAAATGGCAACATCTCCCTTTGATGTCAATAGGTAGAATAAATATACTTAAAATGAATATCCTCTCAAGACTGCTTTTTCTGTTTGAATCAATCCCTGTTTTTTGAATAAAACATTTTTTCAGGAAATGGATGCGCTAGTCAGGAGATTTTTGTGGCAAGGGGGAAGGGCTAGAGTGCCATTAAGAAAACTTTGTTTAAATAGAGAAAAAATGGGGTTGGGCTGTCCTAATTTTTGGATTTATTATTTGGCTGCACAGTTGGAAATATTGTATTATTGGTTCCATCCACAACAGAATGAAAATTCAGCAGGTATAGACTTTGAGGCAAAATGCTTGGATCAGCACCCACTAAATGTATTAACAATGTATAAAAATAGAGGTAGGGGGTGATAGCTATGGAAGCTTTACAGTTAATGAAAATGGTTTTGTTGGCCTGGATCCCGGCATCACAAAAAACTGATAGTAAAAATGATATATCCAAACTGAGCTCTATATGCAAGCAATAACACATGACAAGGTGTGGGTTATCACCTGATAAGAGCATTCCCAAGGGTGTACTAATGCACGAGGCACAGGTGTGTTATTGCACTTATAGAATGGGCTCCTGGTAAGAAGATAATTTGAAAAAAAAATGGAGTAAAAATTTTCTTAAAGTAAATAAAAATATATCTGTAGAAAAGAGAAAAAGTAGTCCCTCTGTTTAATTGAAAATCACTGTCTGTGTCTGTAGTAGTCACTCAGTGACTTTGTCTGCAGAAGCCACCCACAGAAAATGTGAAAAGTATGTTTTTATTTATTTTTTTCATATTGTTCTTACTTTTCAACAGTTTGAGTGTAAGGCACCATGACCGAGTGTGTAAAAGTTGGGCTGATCTATTATGCGTGCTGTTTCTTGTGCACTGCCAAAGATGTAGAGATGATTTCTATGTTTTCTTTTATTTAAGTTTTTTAAATGCCTTCCTTTTGTTTGATTTTAGTTTGGGATTTCGAAATGGCTGGCTGGTGGGGTAAAGTGTCCTTTAGTAGCTGTATTGTGTGAGTTTTTGTTTCATTTTCTAAAACAGTCAGTATGGTGTCATTACTAAAGTAATGTGGAGAACTGGGTCTGCTCTGTTTATATGATTAAAACTGATGGCATATGTGGTGCCCTTGATGAAGTACTGGTGGAGCACTGGTCTGTTTTTTTTGAAGTAGTGAAAACTGAAGCCTCTTTTGCAGGATCCATAATGGAGGTGGATGTTAAGCAGGATTTGAAAGAGTCACCTCACGCTTCACTTGCTTCAGTGCGGTGGGTTTTAGTACAGTATAGTTTGTTTTAAAAAGAAAAGAAAGAAAGAAAGAAAGCTGACGAGGCAGTGTAAGCCGATATTATAAATTTTGGAAAGTTATGAAGTGGGACTATAAAGTAAGATATGAGTTGTCATAGGAGTGTGGTATTTCGTGCTGCTGCTGTGCTGTGTGTGCCCGTGTGTGAGATTAGTTTTCAGGCCTTCTAGGTAGTGATATTTCTTATTGTGAGGTCACTGAGCTAAGGTTAGTGCCAGCTGGTATCAATATCGGCTGATAAGGACACGGCTCAAAAATCCTTTCAGCCAATCAGGATAAGGCATTTTATTTGCCCATTTTATAAATAAAAAGAAGAACTTTCAACCCTGAATGCAAGATTATACCTTTAGGGTTTGGTATCATTAAAAACAAATCTATTCCATAGGGGGCTTCTGTGAAGGGGACTCATTTTTATCATTTGAACAATTTCAGAAAAAATACACTATCTTAGATATGTATAGATGGCATTATTTACAGGTAAATAATTTTATTTATAAAAAAATTAAAAATCTTTAAAATGTAAAATAACACCATTAGAAGCGTTATTCATGCAGTTGGAGACTATCAAACAGCTGATTTCTAAATTTTATAAATTCTTGGGAGAGCAACCGTATCATAATCTGGAAACAACTTAAGGGGCTTGGGAAAGAGACCTAAAGGCTTCTATTATTGAAAATGAATGGAGTAAATATATGAACTTGGACTCCATACAGATAAAAAATAATAAACTTTTGCAAATATATTTCAATACTTTGCATAGGACTTATCTGACTCCTTCTAAATTACATAGAGGATAATACTTGAAGTGCAGGTAATAACCATGGTATAATCACCTTGAGTGGTTGTTAGGGCATCAGTAAACCTCGAGAGCACAACTCGAGAGGTTTAAAATTGCTCTAGCAACCATGAGAGATGGTTACACCATGGTTATCACCTGTACATCAGGCATTGTTATTTATAGTGTATGGGACTCTACATGAAAAATTAGCCCCCCCCCGAACACAAGTAATTTAGCCTTACCTTATTAATGAATCTGCACTGCTGCCACACAATTGTGTAGGAAAACAATTTATTAGGATACACGGACTGAATGACAGCGGGCCAGAATAGCACCAGAGTTAAAATCTCTATCAGGCATAGAGATTGCTAGACTCAGTAACAGTAAACTGAGACAACTGGAATGTTATTTGAATACTGTACTGAGGCTAATAATCACATTCTGGGTATGTAGAATACTGCATAACACTGGCATTCCGTTTTGTAAACCCACTGCTATAACATAGATGAGATGGATTTATATGGTTCTGACATCACAACAGTGGGATTACAAGGTTATAATCTGTTTGATTTCAGTGGGTAATAAGGGCTACCCATACATTATATAGAGGATAATGTATGGTCCTCTATTGTTAACTGGTCAGTTAACAGTCGAGAGGTTGCCAGGGCGACCATGTAAACCTCGAGAGCGAAGCTTGAGAGGTTTACGTCGCCATGGCAACCCCTTTAGATGGTTAAAATTGACCGGTTGACGATAGAGGGACCATACATTATTTTTTATAGTGACGGTCCCACTATCAAAATTAAATGGCTTACGCTTTTAAAAGTCACCGCCGCGGCCCTTCAGTCCTTCTCCGTCGGTTTCCCTTCAGTCGGTTCTCCATCGGAAAAAAAGCACGCACATGCGCAGACCACTCGCTGTTGTTAACCTATCGATGTGATGTAGGATCGATAGATTAACAACATATCTATGTCACATCATAGGTTAACAACCTTAGGAAATGATGATTTCCTAAGGTTAACAGCGTTCTAACATACATTATATATCTTTGATGCTGCCATATTAGATTGGTGTCAGAGATGTAAGAAGGAGAGAGGTACATTAGTGCATATATTGGTGTCATATGATAAGATTATAAAATATTGGGGGGGATATATTGTCCCTGTTAGGAAAGACAATGGGTCTGGAAATACCTTTTGATCTGGGAAAGGAAATTTTTGGTTTTATAGCCGGATTTCCAGAGTTGCAGAACCACCAGTGTATCCTTTTAAATATAGCGGTTTTAATGACTAAAAAATTTGTTCTGCAGCACTGGAAGGATATAGATCCTCCATCCTTTGTGGAATGGTTCGAAAAAATGTTGGACCTTTCTAAGGTGGATAAACCTATTTATACTATGAGGATAAATATGAAAATTATTTGCAAATTTGGTCAACTTTTTTGGCTAATTCAGATTCATAATTTGTGTTTGATTAGGCCCAGGATAAAATAATAACGATGCAATCAGAAAGCCCTAGGAGGGAAACTATCTTCACAGAGTACTAGTGGAATTAAACCCCCTGGGAAAAGTGGGATAGGCAGTTAACCTTCAATGCTTGAAGCACCCACACACTGAGTTATTTTATTAAAAAAAAAAAAGGAGTCACACTTTTCATTTCTATAATGACTGAAGCCAATTTTAATGAAATTGGTGTTACAGAAGCAGTTTTTAATTATTATTTGCTTGACCTCATTCAGCAACTGATTCATCATGCAGACTGCATCCAAGATGATGAGGTTTTGGGCTAGATCCATCAAAGATACTGGGGCTCAGTTTGCAAAGGTTTGGGAATGATGCATGGTGCTTGCATCAGAAAGAAATGATGCAAGGGGCACCTTGCACCACATCATGTGGGAGTCTCAATTTTTGCAGGGGGCATGCAGCATACTGTGTTCTATGGGCTTGTGTCATGCTTGCACCACCTGCAGGGATGCACCATGGTGGAAAGAGGGCTAGTGGCATACCCCTGCTGCACCATACCCTTTTTTGGGGTTTTGTAAGCCTGTGGGTCATGGCAGTACTTAGACCAGCCAGAGCTTGTCTAACAGGCTTTGCACCAACACCAGTACCCTTAGCAGGCTCATCTGAATGGCCACAATGGCCACATTCATAATGGGATTGGTAGTGTCCCACCAGTGGCATCACACTTTACTAGCCAAACACTTGTATGGTAGATGCACCCCTGCATCAGGATGGAATTGACATGTGAATGACCCCATTTTAATACAGTGGAAGATAAAATTGCCTTGTGCCTGGTTGCTATGATGTTGTGTGCCCATTTAACTGCATAGACACATGCCCCTGTCCTGCCATACACCAGTCGCTGAGAGCTGACAGTTGTGACCAAATGCCAAGCTGTACACATCCTGTTCCATTTGACATCCCAGCACCTGACACCAGGCAGTATGCACACTGGGCAGTCATAGGATGTGACAGCAGGTACCCGGTGTGTCCTTAGTGCCCTCTACATATCAGGTACTCACAGTCTTTGCAGTGGGACACTGGCATGTACATCAATGTGTTGTGATACATGGACAGATGGGGAAGGATGACAGGGCACTATGCCTTTTGCAGCCTGAGTGTGGTACTGACATGGTGCCACCACTGATGTTTTCCATGTACAGCTGCAGGAGCTTCCTGGACATGGCACAGTACAGTTGTAGTCCTCGATAGGTGTGCTCACATGAGAGATGCTGTCAGACCATAATGAATCTGCCAAGGAGAAGAGGACTTCCACCATGCACCAGTTTGGTACACTGCAATATTGCATGGGTCACTGTCTCCTGTGCCCTTCCTGCAGCTGTTATCCACCATGGTTGAAATACTGCCATCTGAAGAGCTGCTGTCTATTGTACTTACATGTCAATATGCCTGGATTCAGTGAGCATGAGGGGGCTGCACATGTGCACTGTTTGTGCTTGCTATGGATGGGTGGCGTGCATGCCAGGGGACCCTGCTACCAGTATAGCCAATGGACCAATTGTGTAACGGCCAGGCTTTGGGGCAGCCTCCATCAGTCCCCCTCCTGTGCACCATTTGTTTGATGCATGAGAGCAGTTGCAGCAACTTCAGGGAGCTGGGCACTGGAACTCTTCCTGTACCATAATCTGGTGTAGAGTCCCTGGCGCACTGAGCATAATATGAAAAGCATTTCATGATGGAGAACTAGACTGTAACATTAATGTCTGGCATTACTTTGTGCTTTGAATCCCTACTGTTCAGAGACAGAAATGACAATTTTATGAGGGTCACAGAAAATTCTTAAGGGGCCAAACTAGAGACATCATTGAAAATCAGGAACAGTTGAGAGGTATGGGTCCAAACCCAAAGTTAACAAAGAGAATGACAGATTCCACATTATGGATTACTATGGGGCCCCTATTGAGCAGATATAGACCTTTAAATATCCAGGGGTCCTTTTAGACCTTAACATAACTTACTTAGGTCATATTTCTATTATTTACTATACACTCACACAAAAACTTGGTGCTCTATATAGACTAAAACAATGCTTTACCCCAGAAGCTAGGCTGACTCTTGCCAATCGGATACAGTTACCAGTGCTTGACTATGGTTCTCTGATCTACTCCAGGGCCAATGCTGCTGAATTTAGAAAGCTGGACTTCATGTACAATTGTATCTGTTGATTTGTACTAGCTTCAAATTGCAGTATGTACCACTGCAAGTTATATAATGGCCTATGATGGCTACTCGTCAAAGCACATATAAGATCAATCCTGGGTTTCTTTGTAGAAAAATTCTTAAGGGACACTGAACACCTTCTTCTACCTTGGGTACCATTGTCTAAGTAAAACATGAGGGACCTGAGATCCACCTCCAAAGCCTTACTCTCTGTGCCCTGTATCTCCACAGCTATGGGCAAAGAATCCTTCTCTGTCTCTGCTCCTAACTTATGGAACAGCCTCCCTTGCTTACTTAGTATTTTTCACTAGTGGCACCATCTTCAGCATGATCTGGTCAGAGACACTACGGCTGCTAATGCATTAACTTGATAAGGGTGTTTCATGGGCTTAAACGTAAAGCTGAATTTCTGTAGTCAGCTCCGTGTGTAAATGTTATTTTTGGTAAAGGTAGATAATTTATCTGGTTGATTCTGTGTTTCACATGTGTCTAAAATGTGAGTGGTGAGTGCGTGTTCTACTATATGGGGAAGAAGAGGGAGCTCTGCATCAAGGCCTTCAAGTAATGGTAAAAGGAATGGTGCAGAGAGGAGACGTATGGCTACATTTGGGACTGTAGACCAACCTGGAAAGATAAAAACCTATATCGAGGTGATAGCCTGCTTTCATCCAGGAGACAACCACAGTCCTCAGTGGATTATTCAACTGTTACTTCGATGGATATTTAGAATAGTCTTGGGGGGTAATGGAAGAAATAGGGGAGGCAGAAAGTGGGCCACCACAAGCTGAGATAGAGAGTAGGGAGATCCCTAGGGGAGAAAGTCCCAACAGGATGCAGGTTATTCAAGAAAGCAGGAGGTTAGCAAAGTAAGAAGAGGGGGGAGAGCAGTCAAAGGAGAAAGGTATGGAAGGGGAAACAATTGGAAAAAGGAGAAAATGGCAAGAAAAGAGGTGAGGGCTGTCAAAATGGTGCAAGGTCTGCATCAGAAGCCCTATGAGGAAATACTGAATATATACACCCTGGAGGAGAGGAAAGTGGAAAGGGGAAATTGTTTAACCAGGAAAGGCACACTAAGCCAGAGCTTGTTTCCAGGTGCGACCTGGGAGCACAAAGAAGTTAAGTGACTTGCTCAGGGTCACACAGTATGCAAGTGGAAGCTGTGGGATTCAAACCCAGGTCTGGTCTGCTGGATGTCACCAGATTTGCAGCTCAGAGCCTTAGACCACTGCGCTATACTGCCTCCAGGAGAGGTGGGAGAGTGGGGCTTATTTGGAGACCTTTAAATACCCCTAGGGTATTAATAAGGTACAGGAGAGAAATATTGTATGTTTCAGAGAAAAAGGTGCTGTAGAACGAGGGGCCATGATATGAAGCTGGAAGGAGGTAGATTCAGGAGAGATGTGAGGAAGTACTTCTTCACAGAAAGGGTGGTGGATTCTTGGAACAGCCTTTCATGTGAGGCAGTGGGGGTAAAACCAGTGGTGGATTTCAAAAATGCCTGGGACAGGCACAAAGGAATCCTAGGAGGAAGGAAGAGGGTGGAAGAGACAGTGCTGTAGATCAAGTTGGGTCTGCAGCAAAAGTGATCATAACTAAAAGGGGTCAGACTAGATGGGCCCAATGGTCATTATCTGCTGTCAGTTTTTATGTTTATGTAATCCCCCCAGGAGATTACTAGTCTATTTGTCCCTCAGTGGGTTTTGTGGCCTAATTCGGCCCAGTAGGGAGATGGGTTAATTCTTCTTGGCACTTGGGTGGAGCATCCTGTGGGTTGGAAGGTCACCATGGGTGCATGGGGGATAAAGCTCAGCAGTTTAGGTAGTAGAGGCGTTCCAGTTAGAGGAGTGAGTGGTGAGGGAGTGAGAGTTAGTTGGGGTCAGGCAGGGTGATTGCTCACTGTGGCCCCTGGCTGGTGGCACTTGGGGGGACACAGAGGAAGAAGTGGGAGCCAGTAGCAGCATGCCACAGAGTATCTTGGAGGGCAGCTAAAGTCAAGAGGGGAGCCAGCAGCCACAAGTTGCAGAGTGTCCTCGCGGCCTGGACCGATTCATGTAGAGATCCAGTGGGCAACAATGCAGCAGGGAGTATAGTGTCCAAAGAGCAAGTAGCCTTGGAGTGCCATGGGAAATGTCTGTGTTCTCAGTTCAGGGACAGTCACTGCCAGTTCTGGGAAAGGATGCAGGGGTTATGATGAGGGAACCTTCAAACCCCCAAGCTGCGAGGACTGCATGTTCTGAGGGGGACCTGCTGAGCCAGTATGGAGAGGGAGAGATGGGGATAATTGAGAGTTTGGGTGCCTGTGAAGAAAAATGGGCTGTTAGATACTGTGAACTGTTTTGGGACTTGTGCTGCCTTCAATCTTTTATGACCATAGCAGTCCCAAGTTCATGCTGCCCTAAAGACTATGCAACCTCCTCGGTCCAGGTAAAAGCTGCTTTTATGGCAATACTGACTGTATGAAAGCTGAATGAGATCCCCACTAATTAACTGATGCTCCCTGGAGCTATGTGTGAATATGTTTAATTAATTTGAGATCCCTGTTGTTTCTTCAAGTTCCATGTGGACATTCCGTTATTGAAAGGAACTGTTTAATATGTATTAACCTATTGTTTTTATCCAGCACCAGTGAGGAAAAGGGACCCTGTGTGTGACATCTGGGCCTGGATAACGTGGCCACTAGAAGTGTTTGAGCTACTGCTGTGGGTGCCCCCTTCCCACAGCCATATTCTATCCATATCCCTAGACACGGGGAGGGAGGGCTACATTTCTATGTATGATGGGTTATGTGAGTTAAGTGGATAAGGCACACAGATATTACAGTTTTACACTTACACTGTTGGTTTACAGTGCAAGTTTAGATACAGATGCGTGTGGGGGTTGTTGGGTGAGAAGTGTTGGGGTGTAAGGAGATGCAGGCTTGAGGATCAAATTAAACTAAAAATGAAACAAATTTAATACCTGTGCCATATAATATAATGCACTCCATCAAGCCCAGCAGTGATGAGCATTATATACATATTCTGTAGGTTACAGTCAGTGATTTCAGAAATACATATTTTTTTATCCAAGCCATCAGCCTCCATTCAGTGCACATAGTAAGCTTTATCTGTAAAAGGCTGTGAAATAATTTAAAAGTTTAAGTTGACAAAAAAGTCAAGTAAGTTATCATGTTTGGTCATCTTCACTTTCCAGCATTTCTTGTATAAGTCTGTTTGAGAGAGAGAGAGAGAGAGAGAGAGAGAGATGGAGGAGGAATGGTGGAGCTCTGTTTATCATTCAGTGTTAGATCAGTCCTGAAAGGGTTAGCAAACCCTACAGACAGCAGTAAATCATTACACACACATATACATGCACACACACACTTGGGAGCGAGAGAGAGAGAGAGAGAGAGAGAGGGAGAAGTGTAATTTGAATCACTGGTAGAGCAATGCAGTCTCATTACAAACTCAGTTTTGACCAACAGGACATTGTTTAGATAAAAATGTTTAAAAAGAAGGTTTAGGTGTCCTAAGAAAGAGAGAGAAAGAGAGAGAGAGAGAGAGAGAGAGAAGAAATGGTGGGGCTCTGTTTATCATTCATTCTTAGATCGGTCCTGAAAGGATTAGCAAACCCTACAGACAGCAATAAATGATTCTACACTGACACACACAAACACATACTTACTTGAGAGAGAAAGAGAAAGAGAGAGAGAAAGAATTGTAATTTGAATCTGTGCTGGAGCAAGGCAGTCTCACTAAAAACTCAGTTTTGACCAATAGGGCATTGTTTAGATAAAAATGTGTAAAAAAAGGGTTTAGGTGTCCTTTAAGACTAAACGAAAAAGACAACAGACAGCAGAGAGTAGTGCTGTTTACATTGAGAGTAGCAACTGATTGTAATTTGAGCAGGCATAAGTATGCTGCATGTAGGAAAGGAACTCTTTCTCCACCACCCCCCCCCCAGCAGAGTGATTTCAGATAGTGGAGGGATCATACTTTAAGTCCAAAACTGTGCTTTGTTGGAAGTATAAAGTCCCCTTTTTTTCCCAAGTGATAGCAATACAGCTTGCAGAGCTCCATCCTGCAGCTGTAAAACTAAGTTAGGGAGCACTTGAAATTTCAAGTCAGGATGCCGCTGTCTTTAACTGCAACATGTCTAATGAACTTACATACTATTCCCAGTTAATGTGTCATGGAATCTAAGCATTGACCAATGTATGTTATGCTAATGATGTAAACACTGACTATAAAATAACTATTCCTACATTTGTGTAATATCATGCACTAACCTATGGCATACCAATAACTGCTGTATGATTCTTTTCTACACATGTACTGTTGCCTACTCAGTTTCTAGTATCAGTGTTACATCCGCATTACTGACTTCTTGTAATTTTTCTGTACATGTTCCTTTTGCCTTGTGGTCTGGGTCGTGCCTTAACCCTTGCTGTGCCGTGGACTGATATATCAGTCCAAAATTCCTATATGTTCTAATTCTGTCAGCAGCCTAAGGGTTAAATTGGGGTAAATCTTAGTCCAGTGCACCTACCAGTTATTAAAATGAATAAATAAAATTATTAAATTATTTAAAAACCTGTATGGTTTCAAATCCTTGAGCTCCCTTCTTGAACTCTAGGAATAACCATACCATGCCCAGCCACTCATGATGCAGCAACCTTCTCCCACTACATCAGGAGGGGCTAGACTTAGTGGGGTGTTTCCCTGTTTTAGGATGGATGCAGTAGGATAACATCAAGGACTGTAAATAAACCATTTTTTTGTGGTAACCCTAATATGGTGGATAAATAGTTTCTCACTTTTGTTAAGGAAAACTGGGGACATTTTTCCAGTAATGGACTGGTTTTGGCCAAACTGGATGGGCCACAAGGCCATCATCTGTTGACATCTATGTTTCTATGTGAAAATGGATACAAACTACCCAGCTATATTAACATATTCTACATAAGGGGAAGGAGTCACAAATCTTTTTTTGCATAAATAAATTGCAATTTAAGTCCAACGGGGACTTGATAGTGACCCTTCTTGTACCTATATTAGCAAATCATCTGGTGGTCCGAAAGGTCTGTTGGCTGTCCAGATTGATGCAATCTCCAAAGTTGAGTAACTCTGTTGGATCTTGACCTCTTCAACAGTAGTGGTGCCTTCTGACATTGACTAGTTTTCTTGCACCCTTTTATTACAAATGACAGTAAATCCAGAGAATGTACCCCATATTAGAGACTGTTTTCTATTTCAATTTAAGTTTGTCACAGGAAGGGGTCTGTGTGGGCCCAGGTTTGAATACTGAATCTTACATGCTGGTCTACGAAAATATGTTGTTTTACTGATTTTGGCACCCATATTTAAAGGGGTAGCATAACACTAACCAGGTTAGTGCTGTGTTAATTGTGAATAGCACTGGTGGTTGCGGTGGGGGATGTTCAGATGCTTCTGGATCATCGTGCTTAGAGATGTAGCAAAGTAAAACTTCACTGGTGAAGTTTGTGCAAAGTGGTGAAAATTCACACTTTGCAGAGCTTTTTGAAGCTTCTTCAGACCTGTGGAACTTTGACTTTGCCCGAATTGCGCAGTTTTTTGTCCACAAAGTGTGGAATTTTGCTGTGAAGTACAGAATTTTGCCTGTGAAATCTTGCACTTTGCAGTGAAACTTCACACTTCATGGTCGATCTGTGCTCTGTGAATTGCGTGAATCTCACAAATTGCACAAATTTCACAAATTGTGTAAAATTTGCCAATTATTTCACGAAGCAAAGTTTGCCGACTTCATCCATCTCTAATCACACTAACCTGACAGTGTGACTGTACAAAGTATACTGTTACACCAATGAAAATGAAGGATCCCCATGCATAAAGGGAGCAGCAGCATATTCACAGAAGAAGAAGAATCAACATTTATATAGCACTTTTTAGTGTATCCCAAAGTACTTTACAAGCAATGCTAGACTGGTAGTGAAATGACTGAATGTGTAGTGGTGGCCATATCACACATCAACACCCCCACACAGCCTGGACAATTGCATGGTCCAGTTTTATGGGAAAGGGAATGCTGGCCAAGACACCAGTAATGTCCCCTACTCTTTGCGAAGAGTGCCCTGGGTTCTTTTACTTCCTCCTGGACACCCACCAGAACAGCACCAGGATGGGTAGAAGTGACCTCAGTTTAATGTCTCATCCGAAGGATGGCACACCCCAGCAGTACAGCACCTCCTTAATACTGCACTCGGATGCCAGCATTTAAGGTATGAGCCCAAACCCAGTGTGGGACAAGAACCCACAACCTTCTGGTCCAGAGGTGGATGTGTTACCAACTGAGCCACATTGACATAGGATTTAGCAGTGCTGAATGGTGGTGATCGCAGGACTGTTTACTGTACCAAAACCTTGCTCTTAACTGGCCATTTTGGCTGCATTCCCCTATCACCGATGCTGGACTTCATAACAATCCTGTTCCCTGGCATCTAGTGGTCCCCCCAGCATTGATTGCCCCTGTTGCTAGTATTTTTAATTTCCCTGGTAGTATAGTGGACACCCACCCCCATTCATCCCTGTTGCTATTATTTCTCATTTCCCCTAGGAGCCTAGTGGATCACCTTCACCTCCAATCACCTCACAGGTATGTGTCTCAAACTTTTCTGGTAGTCTAATGGACCCTCCCCCCGATTGCACTCTTACTATTATTTGTATACAGCCCCTATAAGGAGCTCTGCTCCTTGTGTAGGTCAATGGGAGTTAGAAACTGTATCTGTTAGAAACTTCTAAAGGATTAATCCTCTGGTGTCTCACTGGACTGGGTCAGCTGGCCTGCTCCATCCCTCTGAGGGGAGGAGCAGGCAGACTGTAGTGGAGATATGCAGGAAGTTGCCTCAGTCTGGGAAGTTGATTGCCAGGCATGTCTGCGTGCTCCCCTTGCTGAACCTCTGTTCCTGTGTGGAAGGCCCAGACATGTCTTGCTGATATTGTGGCCACTGCCATTGGCAAGGACTCTCAGAGGGTGGAATCTCCCAAGAGCTTATTAATTCAGAAGCTGAGAGATGAGAAGGAGACACCTGAAGAATGAACAGCAATGTACAAATCAAGAAATGGAGGTGATATAGAACTGTTTAATATGTGGACTGCATAGGGCACCCAGTTGTACCCTCTCTCTCTACACTAGGCAGGAGGGTTTGAAAGTATGCCCCTGTAGCATCAGTTTAGTCTGGGATCCTCTGCCCACAGGGGTCAAGTCTTGGGAGAGGGTGGGAAGTGGCACCTGAGGCAGCCTCGGACTCCTAGGGGTGTTCGCCTCTCCTTGCCCCCAAATTGTGATCCCCTCATGGGGGGACATAGACTTAAGAAGTAATAATGTGGACCTGGACTCTTTCCCCATGGGGGTCAAGTCTTGGGGGAGAGTAGGAGGCATCACTTTTGGCATTCTCAGACCCTCAGAGAGTGCATGCCTCTCCTAGCCATGCAAATTATGTGGGAAAACAGTCCCCAAGGACACCAGTGTTTAGTCTGCCAAGAGAACGTTTGGAGTAAATGTGAATGGAAGGGTCCAGGGCCCCTGCCATTAATGTCCTATGGCTGGGGGGGGGGCAGGTAGGGGAAACTGGTACCAGCTTTAGTGGAGCTTGGCCAGTACTTATCCCTGGGTAGCTCTTAGGAGTGAAATTCCCTATCACTGCAAAAGAAAGACTGTGCAGGGTGAAGTCTGTATGTTCAGAGTAAGTCAAAGGTAAGTTGTACCTTTGGTATAAAGTGGTATAGCTGCCAAATGTCTTGATAAGTAGATCCTCTTTGTGGGTCCAGCAGCAGGGGACCCCAGTGGTAGTCTAGTGGACCCCCCAACCCTGAATGGTCTCCGAACCCCCACTCAACCCACCCCTTCAGGTTTAACTACCCTGCACCCCCTTACCCCATGCACTGGTCTGTAGCTACTTCGTGACACAACCAGTACATCCTTCTGCTCACTTCCTTGGTCAGCTGCCATCTGACTGTCAGTGAGTGAATGCAAGACTGTAGCCACAATCACTCACTGACAGTCAAATGGTGGCCAGTAGAGGAGGTGAGGAGAGTGCCGTGCCGGTCATCATCAGTATGTAGCTACAGAACTGTGTCTGGGGTCAGGGTGGCGCAGGGCAATGGGACCTAAGCAGGTGAGTTGGTGGGGGTACTGAGACCATATGGGGGAGTTGGTGGTCCACTAGATTACTAGACTGCATCTGTCCAGGAATAGGAAAGCAGTCCTCAATGGACAGCTTAAACACTTCACTGACGAGCGTTTTAAACTAGCCAAGGAGGGGGGATAAAGGAGCAGAGAAACTCAAGCAGCCCATCCCCATAAGATACAGAAACCCAAATTTAAAGGCAGGACAATTAGTTCATAAAAGGGACAATGGAGGCAGGCAGAACAGGAGAAGCAGAGAAATCAAGACCACAAAAGAACTGTAGCTGGGGCAGTGGAAAGAAGCAGGAGGGCGGGTGGAAGAAGCAGGAGGACAAAGACAGGGGCAGACGGAGAAGAGGCTGCAGTACATGGAAGGCCATGTTAACTAATGTCGGCACCTGGGGAATAAAATCGCAGACCTGGAAGCCTTTTTTGTTGAGGCGGACCTGGACATAGCGGCAATAACTGAGACATGGCACACTGCAAATCATGAATGGGACATAAATGTACAAGGTTATGCTCTGTTCAGGAGGGATAGGGGAACCAAGAAAGGGGTGGTGGTGGTGGTGGTGGCCCTGTATGTCAGAGATGGTACAAAGGCAACAGAAGTGCGGGGTAGTCAGTGGGAGGCTGAAGCACTATGGGTCACCCTTGAGACTGGAAATGGCACAGCAATCCACACAAGGGTCATCTACAGGCCTCCAGCACAGAAGGAGGAAGTGGACAGGGAGCTTGTAGATGAAATACACATGATGGAGACAAAAGGGGAGGTTCTGCTACTGGGTGATTTCAATATGCCCGACGTGGATGGGACTACCCAGGCAGTTGCTTCAGCCAGAAGCAGAGGCATCCTAGATTCCCTACAGGGGGGAGGTCTAAGGCAGCTAGTGTGGGTGATTCTGGACCTAGTGCTAACCAATGGGGACAGAATCGCAGCTGTCCGGGTAGAAGGACAACTGGGGTCCAGTGATCACCACATAGTGTGGTTTACCAATGGGACAGGCATTCAGTCAAGTCACACACAGGCAAAGGTTTTAGATTTCAGAAGGGCAGACTTTGCTGAAATGAAGAAATATATACAAGTTGCCCTAGAGAAGGGGAAGGCAAGGGGGTTGAAGAGCAGTGGGGGCACCTAAAAGGAGCCATACTGGAAGTGACTAACCAATGCATCAGGTTGGTATCCAAAGGTAAGAAAAGAAGAAAGCCACTATGGTTCTCAAAAGAGGTGGCAGGCAAAGTGAGGGCTGAAAGGATGGCATTCAGGAAATATAAGGAGACCAAAAGGGAGGAAGACAGGGAGGTGTACCTAGAGTGTTTAAGGGAAGCAGGGAAGGTTGTTAGGAGCACAATGGCACACAGTGAGGAATGATTAGCAAAGACAGTGAAGAAAGGGACAAGACATTCTTTAGGTACTTCAGTGAAAGAAGAAACCTCGAAAAGAAGGCTAAAAGGGAGGAAGGAGAGTGTAAGGAGGGGGGACCTAGAAAGGCTGAAATACTGAATGAATACTTCTGTTCAGTTTTCATGGAAGAAGGGAAGGGTCAGGGACCACAGTTGGGTAACCAATACAAAGAGGGGGGAGAGGTAGCCACCAGTCCCTTCACAGTGGAGTGAGTTCTGGAAGGGCCCATGAAACTAAAGGTGGACAAGGCAATGGGACCAGAAGACATACAACTGAGGATATTAAAAGAGCTGTGAAGAGAACTAGCAGCACCTCTGGCAGCTATATTCACAGAGTCACTAAACACAGGAGTGGTCCCAGTGGACTGGAAGAGGGCACAGGTTGTCCCTCTGCACAAAAGTGGGAGTTGAGAGGAGGCAGGGAACTATAGGCCAGTCAGTCTCACCTCAGTAGTGGGGAAGATCATGGAGGCACTGCTTAAGGAAAGAATAGTGGAGCACCTAGAATCCAACAGAGACCGGAATCTGAGACAACATGGATTCACAGCAGGAAGGTCATATCAGACAAATCTGATAGACTTTTTTGACTGGGTGACAAAGGAAGTAAATATGGGGGTGGTGGAGATTGCCTACCTCGATTTCAACAAGGCATTTGACACTGTCCCACATAGGAGACTGGTCAACAAGGTAGGTAGTCTGGGCATGGGGCATAAGGTGGTAAACTGGGTTAGGAACTGGCTAACAGACAGCAGGCAGAGGGTGGTGATAAATGGGATCCAATCCGGGGAGAGGGGGGTGACCAGTGGGGTACCACAGGGTTCAGTCCTAGGGCAAGTCCTGCTTAATGTCTTCTTTAGCAACATTGCAGAAGGGCTGGAAGGAAAGGTATGCCTGTTTGCAGATGACACCAAGATCTGAAACAGGGTGGATACTCCAGAAGGGGTGGAAAGAATGAAGAGGGACCTGGGGAAGCTTGAAAAATGGTCTGAAGTGTGGAAACTGAGGTTAAATTCTAAGAAGTGCAAAATAATGCACCTGGGATGAAGGGACCTTGGGGAGAGTTACAGGATGGGGGAGAATTATTGATGATCACCAAGGAAGAATGGGACCTAGGGGTCATCATTTCAAATGTGTCCAAGCAGAGTACAAAGGCTGCAGGGAGGGACAGCGGCATGCTGGGGTGCATAGGCAGAGGTATCACTAGCTGAAGGCAGGAGGTGGTGATGCCTTTGTATAAGGCACTAGTGAGGCCTCATCTAGAGTACTGTGTGCAGTTCTGGAAGTCACACCTTTGTAAGGACATTGACAGGGTGGAGGCAGTCCAGAGAAGGGCAACTAAGATGGTACAGGGCTTGCACCAGAGAACATATGAGGAGAGATTAAAGGACCTCAGTTTGTACTCACTGGAGGAGAGAAGGGAAAGTGGGGATATGATAGAAACATTCAAGTACCTTAAAGGCATAAACAAGGTGCAGGGGAGAGATCTCTTCCAATTTAAGGGGAGTACAAGAACAAGGGGGCATGATATGAAATTGGTAGGTGGCAGATTAAGGGGAAATGTGAGGAAGTTCTTCTTCACAGAGAAGGTGGTGGACACATGGAATAGTCTGCCTTAGGAGGAAGTGGAAGTGAGCAGAGTGGAGGGATTTAAACATACCTGGGATAGGAATAAGGGAACCTTAGAGATGGGAAGGAGTGAAGAAAAGTCACTGACCAGATAGGGTCAGAAGACGTAGACGGGCATATGGCTTATGGGCAGAATGGATGGGCCTTGCGGTCCTTATCTGCCAACAATTTCTATGTTTCTATGTTTCTATACATGATAGCAACAGGGGTGATCGAAGGGTGGGCGGTCCACCAGACTACCAGTGTCGTTTGGGACATATACTGCAATGGGTGATTGGGGGTCCACTAGACTACCAGGAAAATGACAAATAAGAACAACAGGGGCGATTAGGGGTGGGAGATACCCTAGACTACCAAGGATGTTTGGGACATATATGGTACCTATAAGGGTGAATGGAGTGTGTGTGTGAGGACCTAGATGCCAGGGGTAGGACATAACATATCCAGCATGAGCAATTTGGGGGAGTGGGGACCACTTGACACCAAGGATTACAGTTGTGCTGCCACACAGCCAGCATGGGAGCTAAGGGACTGTGTGGCACGCTAATGATCCATAATGGGCATGCAAGTGTCTGTTTAGTGCATTAGCATAATAGGACTATACTGTATACTGCCCACAGGAGCCCTGGTACTATCCCATTTTAGGTAGTGCTGTCTCATGTGGGCTCCCTTGTGGGCCATATTTCAGCCTTGGGACATGACAGTGCAGCGCATAATCATGATGCGGTGTTCTGGTACGGCTCTATATTCAGACAGTTAGCACGCTCTATCGGAGCATGCTAGCTGCCTGAATATTGCTCAGAGCCATAGGTGCTTTATTTGCCATGCAGCGCTACTGGCTGCATGATGCTAATGGCCAGCTCTGAATATTGGGGCATTTGTCTCTCCAACTGTAGAAGACCAATGTTGTTTCAAAAACTGTTTGCATCAGTACCAACCAAATCTATGACAAATGGTTTATAATCACAGTTCCTCCGCTGCATTCAAATATAAATCACTTGAAGAGGGCTCTTATCAATTCTAATTTATGAATATGCTAAGCAAACACATGATCATAATCTTGGTTCCCAGTGAAATCCCTAATAATGACTTTGCCAGGTCTTGGCATAATTAATTGCGTGACAGGTATATCCAGCAGGCTCATTTTAAATTCAATAAAAACCCCTTTACACTAAATTTCTGCTTTACTATAAGCCTTTTGCAACATAATTAGAATTAAAGTAATAATGAATATCCCAGTTGTTTTTAAAATACAGGACTTCATAATAGTTTCTGCCAAGAGGATAGGAAGCACACAATACTAAAGGTTTGTAAGTGGGATAATTAGACTGATAACATATTATTTAAAGGAACACTGTCAACCCCTCCCCCTTAGGCTTCAAACTGTCCCCAGTTTAAAATACCCATTTTGTGATTGTTCGAATTCTGTAGTATGTGCTGATATAGCTGGTAGTTTGATTCTGATCCATTAATTTCTTCTTAAAACTGAAAAACAGATCACCATGCTGGTGTTACCATACCAAAATGTGTTTGTTTACATTTCCTAAACAATTCCCACTGCATCTTTCCTGGACTTGGGAACACCCCCAACACAGTCTAGCCACTCAAGATGCAGCAGGAGGTGAGAATGCTATTGCACCATGAGTGGTGGCTTTGTTTGGGGGTGCTCCTAATGTTCAGGAAGTGTGCAACAAAAGTAGGTCAATGATTTGAAGCAAAACAAGATTTATAACTACACCGCTAGCATGCATTTAAGTTCTACTATGAACGGAGGAAGATTAAACAACCAGCAACACCAATGAAGTTTGGAGAATGTGGGCAATCATAAAATATGGGGTTTCAACTAGAAATAGTATGCAGCAATGTCCCTTTAAATATTGTTTAACAATGATACAATTCAAAGAAATCAGATGTTTGCTATAGCTATAACAATAGATATCAGTTCCTCATTTCTATTTATGTGCCTGTTTGTCTAGCTGATATAATTCAGTAAATAAATATCAATATCTCACCTGCACCCATTTACAATTAAACTGTAAAAAAGTGTGATACCTAAGAAAGCTTTAATTACAAATGTGAAATATATTCTTGAATTTAGTTTTCTTTTTGTTCAATAATTCCCAGGATATGATGTCAAGGAATCCCTGACATGGGAACATTGATCAACCCCCCCCCCAAGTGTTAGACGAAGGCCCCATATCCAAAGGTCTCTGTTTATGCTGCAGAAAGTCCCTATACTGAGAACAAATTAGCACATGACCCTAAATATGTCAGATAGGTTCACAAGACTGTGTGTGTGCTCTACATCTCTTTGCATATAGCCTGCTGGTGCTTAGCCCTAATTAATTCACTAACAGTTGAACTCAGCACAAAGCACTGCCCTCTACTGGCCACAGAGTGCCTGTACTGACTATAGAGACTGTCAAGGAGCAAAGGTAGTTCATGCATCCCAAACATATTAGCGCGCTAGCACTAACTTGTTGCATTCAACAGTCCTGGTGCAAATGACCTATTTGCCCATACAAGGCACTAAAGGGTAATTTGCATACCATCATGAAGTGAGCACAGCATTATTATGAAGTGACTTGCTAGCATGTCTCCCTGGATTATGTATCTCTCCTGCTGTCTCTCTTGCATGCAGTGTGTTGACTGCCACCACCCAAGCAGGCATCTCTGATGCTGTATATGTTTTAAAGCAAGAAAAAAAACTGTGCCCAGTTCCCCCTCCCATCTCTGATCCACATACCCAGTATAATAATCACAACCTCTGGTAGTCTAGTCATACCCCCCCCCCCCATCACCCAGTCCTCATCTCTAGTGTAGCCATCATCTCTGGTAGTCTAGTGGTACTCCTACCTCTCACCCAATCCCCATACCCAGTATAATAATCACTATCTCTAGTAATCTAGAGGCACCAGCCTCCCTCATCTGATCTACATACCCAGGTGGTACCCAACATCATAATACTCTGTTTATTACATCATAATCATTTCCACTTCACATTATGTGTGGGTTTGGGTATTCAGTGCTTTTCTGTGGATCAGGCCTTATTGTTAGTCATATAATGTTGCTTGCAGTTAGGACTAGGCTGTGAATTCTTGAGCTGGCATCAATATCAGGTCTTCACAGAAACCAGCTTTTTTTGATATGACATCAAAATCATGGTTACAAAATGGCTTGTAACTTTTAAACAAAGTAAAGTAGCAGGTTCTGTCTTGATATGATGCTTAATTGTGATTTACTGATCTTGATTATGAATGTATTGATGTTAGAAATTTGTGACATAGCCCCTCTTTAAAAGTGTCTTCAGTTAAGGATACATTTGACTATACATACTGCAGTATAGTCATCCTATGGATGTGATACTTATTAGGATGGTGTTAGCAGACATTTCTGTTGGGAAGCATTAGAGAACTACACTATGATGTTAACATTGTTGGGTCCTGCAACAGTCAGACGTGGCAATGGGGCACAGAGCCCAGTAGGGATGGTGATTTGTTCTCAATTTTTAGAATACTGTGCTTATTGTTGGTGGGGGCTGTGCAAGAGGACATTGTGGGAGGTAGTGGGGCAGGATCCCAGGTGGCCAAACTCAAAGCCATTCTAGTGCAGGCAGCTATCCATGTAACTGCTAGTGCCAACTGTGCTAGCAGACCCAACTTAAAAAAAAGCCACAAGTGTTCTTTTTGTTCATTCAGGGCTAGCAGGAGTCAGAAGCAGCAGCAGAGCAAAGAGCCAAGTAAGGAGGGTGATTTGTTTTCAGTTTTTTAAAACACTATGTTGCTTTTGGTGGGGGCTGTGGGAAAGGGAGGTTGGGTGATGGGAGAGCATTGCAGAAGGTAGTGGGGTGGGATCTCAAGCAGCAAAACTCTGAACCATGTGGGGGTGGGATAGCTAACCGCGTGGCTGCAAGTGCCAATTATGCTAGTAGTTCCAATTTAAAAAAGAAACACAAGTGTTTTTTTTTCGTTTAGTCAGGGCCAGCAGAAGATAGAAGCAGCAGGCAGAGAGCCCAACAAAAAGGGTAATTTGTTTTAAGTTTTTTTTAAATAGTATGCTGATTGTTGGTGGTGGCTGTGGGAAAGAGAGGGTGGGAGGCAGGAGAGCATTGTGGGAGGTAGTGGTGTGTCATCTCAAGTAGCTAAACTCGGTATCATTTGGGTACAGGGCAAGTAGCTGTGTGACTTCTAGCACAATTGTGCAGTAGCAGTCCCATATTCAATTTCCACAATCCAAGCAACCCTTCGCGTGAGTGAACCTGGAGCATGAGGACCATGAAGCAGGAGGACAGCATCTAGGGGGGTGTCATCAGGAAGCAGCAGTGGGGTGGCAGGAGATGCTGCCCTTTTCCTACAGGACCTGTAAGATCTACCCTGGTTACATCCACTGAAGCTGAATTTATGTGAGTCATATTGACTGTAATTAGGGGTACTATGGCACATTTGAAGGTGAGCTGGGAAACTCCTATCCGGGGTACCTTATAATCTGTTAGTGGTAGTACCCATGATTTGGCAGGGACTGGGGGGGCCATAGCAAAACCTTATCTAGGATACCGCACTGTGTAAGGGTATTAGGGACATTTTTAAATGAGGTTATGGTAAATCCCTATCTAGGGTTCCTTAAATATAAGCTTCTCCACTTGGAGCTAGCTGCAGCCTAGGCTGAAATACACCAGCTGTGGTGTATATTAGAGTGGAGTCCAAGAGTTCCTACTGCTGCTCCTTTTCTTCAGTGGTCTCCTGGGGTCTGCAGTGGATATTGGAAGGTAGTGAGAAGGGAGGAGGGCCATTAGGTGGGACTGCATGGGGATGGGGTCCTAGAATTGCAACATGTATCTGCTTCGCCCCACTGAGTGAGGTGGTACTTATTACTCCTCCTCCCTGGGGACAGCACCTTGTTGCACCCAGGTCCCTGAGGCCACTGAATCAGCAAAGCCTACCTGGGGAGGATGGCAAAAAGCATTAGAGAGCTGGGAAGCAGGTTCTAGTTATAGGAGATTCAGTTTTGAGGGGTGCTGTGAGGATGGTCTGTGCCACATACCTGGAAGGCAGGGCAGTATGCTGTCTTCCAGGAATGATGGCTAATAGGGTACTTACCGGAGTAGAGAGGTTGGTTGGGTGAAAGGACAGCACTTAAAATTTAATTGTCTATCTGGGGTGATTGACCTGGTGGGGATGTTGGTAGAAGAAGTGAATGACAGCTAAAAGGAGCTGGGAACCAGGTCGAGGAGGATGACTGGTGTTGTGACCTTCCCAAAGGGCCTCTCACTGAGTAGATGGGGGAAGGCAAGACTACTGAAAAATCTGTCAGTTTAATAATTGGTTGAAGGAATAGTGCGTCAAGGATGGGTTTAAGATTCTGGGGGACTGCGGTGCTTTTCAAAGGGATAAGGGCCTATTTAAACTGGATGGGCTTCATCTAAATACAGTATAGAGTGGACAAAGGCACTGGAGCAAAGATTTCAGGCATACTGTACCTATTTGGATGTCTAAACTAGAAAGGAGAAGGCTGTGGTTAGGGACATTCATGAGGGGAACTCAGAGGAGGGAGACACAGTTACAGTACCACTCCTCAACAAACAGAGATTATGTGGGAATAAAGGATAAATCACACAGGGTATGTGGCAGTAGGGTTAACTCAGGAACAGGGTGAAAATTAGCCAGGGGGTACTAATAGGTGCACAAAAGCTACAGGGGTGAGCATTAAAAGACCAGGAAATGGACCAAGGGAAGGAAACAGGACTCCTGGATGGTGGTCAACAAAAACCCAGCATAAATGCGAGGAGCTACGAGAACACAATGAGTGACTATTAGGCTATGGTGGCAGATGGAAGACCAGATATCATGACCATAGCTGATAAATGGCAACATCCAATCATGACTAAGCATGAGCCATTGCTGAATTTACATTAGGTAAATGTGCTGAAATCTGGCATTCTGGACACTGGCGAAGCAAGTCTGAAAGAACTCGGCTTCCCTTGCATCTCAGCACTTTGATGTCATGACACAGCACTTTTTCCAAGGAAGACACGTGTCCAAGTTGTTGGCATTTCACATGACCTAGAGCAGCCAATTAGTGATGCTGTAGATTGAGAACGCCAAGTTCTGCACACATCTCATTTAACATTTCCATCTCTCTCTCTCTCTCTCTCTCTCACAGAGGAATGACCTGCTGCAGGAAGGAGCTCCTTTTATGTGAAAAATAATTACTTTTGCCCAGAAAACTTTAGATATCAAAATCATGCATTATCATTCCAGTAAGCTAATTCTCATTATATTTCACTGTAGTTCCAGGCACACTGGTTAGTGAAAGTGTGCTGAAGCGAGAGGAGAGGAGAGTGTACACAGTGCGAGCCTGCACTGGCAGTTGCAGGACCTTCAGCAGGGGCACAGCAGAGTCAAGTGTACTTAGAAGGCTGGAAAAGGTGTAGGGAGATTTTTGAAAGATTTCTTTTACACTTTTTTTTATTAAGTGCAGTCATGTTTTCTTGGAATACAAAAATAATGAAAATAAGAACAAACACAAAAATGATCATATTTCAAATCATATTATTTTATATCATACTACATTATCTTTGCATATCATTTCAGATTATATAAGATTAGATTTTTTTATAAAGATCTACGACGACGGCATGACAACAAAGACATCAACATCCTTGACTGTGCCAGGAACCTGTCAACACCCTGACTGTGACGCTGATCTCAAACTGACCAGCACCACTGTTGCGTGCACATCAGTGGGGCCAGCCCCCTGCACCCCCTGTTAGACATGATCTAACTCCATGTTGCACAGACAGTGGAGTTAGATATTTACCCCCGGCATCCTAGAGTGTCTCAATGCAAAACCCCTGTAGCTGCCGATATAGGCACGCTGGGGGTTTCACTGTGGGGGATTTGGTGTACCAGTGTCGCTGTAGCGACGGTATACCATTTTATAATATATCATATATTATATCATATTACATTATCTGTTCATATATCATATCAGTTTATAGTATATGCTCTTTTGTCCTACCATATTATGTCATATTATATTATCTGCTCATATATCATAATATATCATATCATGGAAGATGAGAAAGGGGATGGCAAACTTACTGAATCAATACCTCTGCTCGGTGCTCACTGTGGAAGACAACAGCCCATTGTCGAATGCAGCATTACAGCCAGTAGCGGATCATTAGAAAGTGCCAACATGGAGCCCATCATGGAGGATAGGGTGTTAAATGGCTTACAGTCATTGAAAGTAGATAAATCAATGGGCCCAGATGGGATGCATCTGAAAGTGTTGGCAGAGATGGGGCAGGTCCTAGTAGAGCCACTGTCAAATATTTTCAACTGCTCCTCAGAAATGGCGGAGGTACTGAGGGATTAGAGGACAGTAGATGTGGTCCCCCTGCACAAAAGTGATAGGCAGGATGAGTTAGGCAACAAAGGAGAGGCTGGTAGCAGAGCCGTAGGAAGGCATTTTGGTGCCCTAGGCAAGAGACTAATTTTGCGCCCCCCTACCCAGAAAACAGTCGGTGGTCTGGGGGCTGCAAGGCCCCCAGAAGCTCTAGGTTGTTTACATGCTCTGTAGTGAGTTTTGGGGCTTTTCTTGAAGGAAAAACATACTTTTGTTATATGTTCCCTACCCCTGATTTCAGGGAAAACTTTTCTCCCATAGAATCTGAGGTGTGGGAGTTGAAGATGCTGGCTGGCTGTCATCAGAGTGTGCAGTGTAGCTGCAATTAGTGTGGACAACTGTCTGACCAACAGTTCCGTCGAGAGTGGCTCATGGGGGCATATAAAGGCACCTCAGTAGCATAGATGTAGTCCTCTAGTGTTGGACACATGTACCTCTGAGATGCTCCACCTGCAACCACCCATCTTTACATAGGGGGATGTATCCCCATGAGCCCACTCACTCATCCCTGATGGCAGGCTCCACTACCCCTGTAGTGGAATCACCACCACCTAACAGAAGGAAAAGCCTCCCCCCCACCATCCTTCCTTCTGCTAGACTATCTCCAGCACTCAATGCTGCTGACCACCCTTCTAGACCATAACCAGACTCTGCCCTCCAAACATCCTACAATGGCTTGAACACCTCCACAACACCACACTCACCTTAGCTGCCTACCTTCCCTATAACTGAACCATCATCCTACACCAAGACAAGTGCCCATACACCCAAACAATCCCTGCAACTAGACCAACCGCACATACCTCTAAACTGTCCTTGATTCTGCAACAAAATTTGCATTTGTCCATCGTAAAGTTTGTTTTTATGGTAGAGAACAGTGGGGTGGGGGGATTAAAATCACGAAATAATGTAAAACATTAAAGTTACAGGCTTATTCTTCTTCAGAAAATGCAGATGAACACAAATCCCCTTTTTCTATCAGCTTTCTGAGTGAATAGTGTCAATTTATAACATGTGTCCAAGATTTTGGGTCTTTGTCCCTGATTATTTTAAGTCTTGACCCTGATACATGAGGCAAGAGGTTGAGAGGTATGCAGCCCCAAGTCTAGCATCCCTCCAGAGGACCACTCTTTCTGCAGTGGCATCCCCCCCACCAAACAATATTCTGACTGTATCCACTCCCCACCACAGGAACCCCCATAGGAAAGCACCCCTGCATCTGCTCTCCCTCCCCCAGTTGGAGAGGGCCAAGGAGCATAAGATTCACATCATAGAACTGCTGCTGTGGTGCTGTCCAGGGTCCCACAGTATAACTTCTGGCATACAAAATTGCACTGCTCTCTGGTCCACCCTCCCTCCCTCCCTCTCTTTCCCCAGCTCAGACTCATATACTCTATTGGCAACCACGAACATGGTAGGTATTTATATGTAATTTATAAGTGCTGCAGAAACTGTCAGATGTCAAGATCCAGAAGCCGTCAACTGACATCCATGATTTAGGTGACATGCTCAGTCTACGCAGTGTTATAAATTATTAATAAAACTGTCATGTTCATGGATGCAAGCCAAGCAGACCTAGTGAGTTGGGGAGCTTTCCTTTTCTGCCAGAAGTTTTACTGTGGGACCCTGGACAGCACTGTAGCAACAGTTCTCTGCTGTGGATCTTCTGCTTCCTGGCCCTCTCCTGACCTGTTGGGGGGGCAGTTGCAGGGGGTAGCTTGTCTTGTGGGGGTCCTGCTGTGGGATGGGGATGGGATACATTATGTAGTAGTGTCCCCAAGTTGTAGTGTCCAGGCGGGGCCCTGTAAAAAAAAAAAAAAGGCCCAACAGGGCATGATAGAGTGCTTGAGCTTGAGGACCCCCCCAAAGGCCCATTTAGTTAGCCCTGGTGATAAACAGTGTAGAGGCCCCATGATGCAATGAGAAGTGTCATTAGGGAAAAAACATTCTGCCTAGCCTATACCAGTTTTCAGTATGCCTTAGCAGTGCAGCCCTCTCCTCTGCCCAGTAAATAACCCCTGCACTGCACCCCCCAGTACAGCTGAGCCAGCCCAACTGCTCCAGTCAGCAATCCTGCAGCCAGAAGGATCCCCACTCTAAATCCCCTCATTCCCCTGATTCCCATCAGTTCTCCTCCACAGCCCAAGCCAATCCAGATACATGTAACTGTTAATATGTTATGATCTAAACTGTACAGATCCCCTCACATGGCATCCAAGACAACTAGGCAAGGCACTAGCAGGTGAGACCTAATTTTGTAAGCAAGACAGGTGTGGGTGGCGGGGTGAGAATGGAACAAGGACTCTGCTAGGGAGAATCAGAAGGAGAGGACACACAAAAAAAGGCAATGGAATGGGAGTGCAGGAGGGACATAGGTCAAGAGGAAAGAAAAGAAAATGTAACAACGTGGTGGACAGAAGGTATGGTGTGCCGTGGCCCACGCCATGGCAGTCAGACCAAGGCTGAGGCAACTGCTTCAAAATCTTCACTCCCATCCCAGTCCCCAGTCCAGTGCATGAAGTTCAAGTGAACTACACAGTTGCTGCCCACCTGCCCACCCGCCAGCAGAGCTGACTCCAAGACGGGCCCACCCAGGCCCAATAATTCAATGACAAGGAAAGCAGATCTTTGTCTCTCGACTTCCTGAGTGAGACTATCAATCCCACCCACTGCGCTCTCACCACATAGATCCCATCTCATCATCTCACAATTTGGATTCAGAAATTAATTTGGAATTATTCATTGCTTCCATAGATACGTTAGTGGGAGGATATTATCTATGACATATATCCCATGGAAAGAATGACTGCTCGACTTCAAAATAACCTGGCTCAGATACAGAATAGATGGACATCTTGGTTCCTATATGTGTTTGACCATTAAGCGGACATTGTTCCATAATCAGAGAAAGATGGAACTGCTGTATGATTGGGCCGATCAGTCTGCTATGAAAGTTTTCTTCTTCCAAACCATACATCACTCAGATATCTGAGCGCAAGAAGGGACAATCCCGAGCCCTATGAGCTGGATATATATTTTAGAAGCCTCCTTTCATCACCCTGTATAACTCTCCAATAACAATAACTTCTGTATCTTACAAAATGTGTAAGTTGTTAATGCATTGTATGTAACATGATGTGTTGAAGTAAATTATGTAATGTGTACCACTATAAATCTCTAATAAAAAGAAAACTAAAAAAATAAATACATTTCTTGCTCCATTTACTATAAAAATAACACTCAGGAAATCTGTGTGTATATCAGGTTTTTTACACATCTTCAGTGTGTGATGACCTCATAAACCTCTCGAGCTTTGCTTTTGAGGTTTATGGGTCATCACACACCTTAGGCATGTAAAATAAAACACAGCATATAGATGCCTGAGCATTATTTATTCAACATTTTAGCTCATTTGGATGGCTGTTAATGGACAGATGTAGTAGCTCTTTTTGCTTTCTTTTTTCACTTTTTGGTAGCACTTTTACAGCACCAGCTATAAGCAGTGTTTGTATTTTAGATCTTTAAGATTAATTCAATAATATTAATGCATTAACTTAATACAGATTTGGTCTGGCAGGTTTTATAAGCAGGGAGCTTCAACCAGTAACTCCATCCCTGAAGAAGATGTGTAATATGTCAATACATAGGAGAATCTTGGCATCTATGGTTAGCAGTTTGTTCCACACCAGTGAGGTTTTTATCAATTGTGCACATAGCTTTGGTGTTAATAAACTACATTTGTATGGACCGCCCCTGTGTGCCAGTTTTTTTTTGGGGGGGGGGACTAGTACTCTAAATGATGTACCTTTAAAAAAATTGTGCTGGGGCATTTTCCTCATACTTATCCCCATAAATGACTAGTGAAGTAGCTGAGTGACTTAGGGATGGGTGAAGACTTAATAAGGTGGGTAGAAAACTGGTAAGGGGAAAGAACCCAAAGTGCAGTACCAAACAGAAGGTACTCAGAGGTCAGAAGGGTGACCAGTGGGGAACCTCAGGGGTTGTTCCTGGGTCCTGAGCTATGTTTATCTGTGACATTGAAGAGGGTCTCCAGAACACAGTGCGTCTCTTTACAGATGACACTGATATATGTGGCAGGTGGATAGTGAAAGAATATTTATGGTCATGAAAGAGGAGTTAAAGTATTTAGAAAAGTGGTCAAAGATCTGACAACTCAAATTTAATGCCCAAAAGTGCAATATCATACACATGGACAAAAAGAACCCTAAAATACACTACTGTTGGGAAAGGGGGTCATGTTAGACCAGGATACTTTTGACAGATTGCTGTCACAGTACTACCCTACAAGAAATGAATGCAACCCCCATCCTCATGACAGCGAACCTTTATGATTATACACAATCTCTAACATATACGCTATGCATGCAAACACAACAATATGCAAAACACAATGAATTGCAATTTAAACACAAGAGATATTTGTTAGGGGGACAGGAACAGGCTTTGGATGGGGGAACAGAATTAATTAAATGCAGTGAAACAGTTCTGAGATCACTCCCTGTATCTCATCACCCTCTGGTGTGTATCCACACAGTATTTACTGTTTCCGCCTACCGATGCATCAGTAGTCCAAAGTCCCGTGGGAGCTCCCAACACAATTCATTAATTGTGTGCACACACTAGGTAGTTGCAGGCCTGATGTTGGACCCCAGTGCGGTGCTGATAGAAGGCATGTGGTTGGGGATCCCAAACAAATTATTCAACACAAATGCTAGTTGCTCCTGGCTGTTGCAGCTCTATAAATTGGTTCTGAATAATAATCATGCAGAAATTCCCAACAATTACTTTTATCTTCTACTGACCTAGTACTCACAACCTTAGCAGACTCTTCAGGCTTGCTCTGTCAGGAGGTCTCTCTCAGGGTTGCAGATACAGGTGATGGTACAAGTGCGGCAGATCCAACATGCTTCTGGGTGGCAAGGGTTGTGGGCTGTGCTGGTCTCCAATGTTCTCTTTACCCCACAAGGGACTTGCCTTCACTTCAGGAGTAGGCAATCTCTTGGGGCCTCAGGTCACTTTGACACTCTGTGAGGACAAGTCCTGATAGCTCACAAAGCCCAGGCAGGAGCTTTTGTGTTGTTCCTGGAGGTAACAGAAATATTTTAGTAAAAATTATTTAAACAGCTTTCTTTCCAACCATGTGGCTGACTGCTGATTTTACTCACAGGTCTTTCTCCATGTGTCTCCCAGACAAAACTGCTCTACTGCATTCATTTCCCGTAGGGTAGTACTGTGATAGCTATCTATCAAAAGGATCCTAGTCTAATATGACCCCATTCCCCAACCAATAACCAGGAACTTTAACTCATGGTTGAAGAACTGGTGCTGTGAGGAAGGATTTGGATTCATTGGTAACTGGGGACTCACCTGGAGGGATGGAGGTTTGTTCAAGCCTGACGGCCTGTATCCATCCTGGAGGAGAATCCAAGCACTCAACTATAAGTTTAAATGCTACATTCACAAGCATTTAAACTAGCCAAGGGGTGTGGCAGGCCAGCAAGGAGGGTACCTACTTGCTCACCCCCCCACAGCTAGCAGTGGAACCAGTGAACCGGAGGAGTGGATATCTCAACAAAGCAGTATGCAAAAGATGGAGATTAGCCCCCAAGGGGTGAATAGGCATAAAAGGGGAAAAAATCAGCAGAAGGGCAGACAGCAAGGAGAACCAGGGATAAAGGACAACCAAGGGAAGGGGCTGGAGTAGAACAGCTAAACAGTCTAGGGAGGTCAAATCATGGAAAGCCATGTGTGCCAATGCCAGCAGCCTTAGCAACAAGATGGAAGATCTGGAGGCTGTCATGGTGCAGTCAGACCTGGACATCGTGGCCATCACAGGAACCTGGTGTAATGAAAACCGTGACTGGGAGATGGCCATTCCTGGCTACAACATATTCAGAAGAGATCTGGCAGGTAGGATGGGAGGAAGAGTGGCACTGTATGTGAAAAATGACATAAGGGCCACAGAGATCCAGGAGGAACAAAATGGGGGAGAGATACTGTGGGTTAAGCTGGAAAGGAAAATGGGGCCAGCCATCCGCACAGATGTGGTCTATAGACCACCAGCCCAGGAGGAAGAAACAGATAGGGAGCTGATGCTAGCCATCTAAACGATGGCAGACAAGGGTGAAGTAGTACTGGTTGGAGACTTCAATATTCCAGACGTGGATGGAGCATCCCAGCCGCAGCATCAACTAGGAGCAGATTTATCCTGGACTCCCTTCAGGGTGCCTTCTTCAAGCAACTGGTCATGGAACCAACTCGGCAGAAGGCAATACTGGACCGTGTGCTCACAAACAGGGACAGTGTGATGGGGGTAACAGTGGGGGAACACCTGGGGGACAGTGACTACCAGTCATTGTGGTTTGAAATCACAGAAGGAACAGAACCAAACCACACAAAAACACATATCCTGGATTTTAGGGGGACAGACTTTGGGAAAATGGGGAGATACTTGAAAGAGGCATTAAGGGGAATGGGGCAAGAATCAGGGGTTGAGGAACAGTGCGCAGTATTTAAAACGGGGATTACAAGAGCAACAGAATTATGCATTAAGCAGGTTAGCAAGAGGAAAAGGAAGAGGAGACCATTATGGTTTTCCAAAGAGGTAGCAAAGAAAGTGAAAGCCAAAAAGATTGCATTCAGGCAATACAAATAGACACAGACAGAAGGGGATATGGAGAAGTACCAGGAGAAGCAAAGGGAGGCAGGGAGGTCAGTAAGGGAAGCCAAAGCTCAGACAGAAAAGCACATTGCCAAATCAGTGGGTAGAGGGGACAAAACCTTTTACAGGTACATAAGTGAAAAAAGAAAGGCAAAGGGAGGGATAGTGAGACTGAAGGGGGAGGATGGAGGCCGTGTGGAGGATGACAACAGTAAAGCTGACATACTGAACAGGTATTTCTGCTCAGTCTTTACTGAGGAAGAGGAGGGTAATGGGTCTGAATGGAGTACAAGGGGTGAGAATGGTGCAGAAATGGACTCAAGTCCCTTTACACAAGAAAGAGTCCTGAAGGAACTGGAAGTAATAAGAGTTGATAAAGCAATGGGGCCAGATGGGGTGCACCCCAGGGTCCTTAAGGAACTCAGAGAGGTGGTGGTTGAACCCTCTGGCTATCCTGTTTAGCCAATCACTGGAAACAGGAGAGGTACCCAAAGACTGGAGGACAGCAGATGTAGTCCCCTTATACAAAAGTGGGAACAAAGAGGAAGTGGGGAACTACAGACCAGTCAACCTCACCTCGGTAGTGGGGAAAATCATGGAAGCACTACTGAAGGAGAGACTGGTGGAACATCTGGTTGTCAATGGACTGCAGGATCCAAGGTAGCATGGTTTCACCAGGGGGGAGGTCATGTCAGACCAACCTCATTGAATTGTTTGACTGGGTGAATAGGGAGGTGGATCAGGGGAGGGCAGTGGACATGGCCTATCTGGACTTCAGCAAGGCCTTTGACACTGTGCCACATAGAAGACTATTACACAAACTAGGGAATATGTGTGTGGGCAGGACAATAGTGTGGTGGGTAGGTAACTGGCTGGGTGGCAGGACATAGAGGGTGGTGGTAAATGGTTGTCACTCCACAGAGGGAAGAGTGACCAGTGGGGTACCACAGGGATCAGTGCTGGGACCGGTCCTATTCAACATCTTCATCAGTGACATTGTGCAGGACCTAGAAGGCAGAATTTCACTGTTCGCTGATGATACAAAGCTTTGTAACAGAGTAAACACACCAGAGGGTGTAGCCAGAATGAGAAGGGACCTGCAAAAACTTGAAGAATGGTCAGGGGTTTGGCAATTGAAATTCAATGCAAAGAAGTGCAAGATGATGCATATGGGGCACAAAAACCCTGGCACAATATATCAGTTGGGGGGTGAGGGTATAGCGTGCGCCAATCAGGAAAGAGATCTTGGGGTTATCATCTCTGATGACCTCGAAGTAGGGAAACAGTGTGACAAGGCAGCAGGTAAAACAAATAAGATGCTGGGATGCATAGGCAGGGGCATCACCAGCAGGAAAAGGGAGGTCATGATTCCACTATACAAGACATTAGTGAGGCTCCACCTGGAGTACAGTGTACAGTTCTGGAGACCTTACCTATGTAAGGACATAGACAGGGTTGAGAAGGTTCAGAGGAGGGCAACAAAGATGGTACATGTATTGCATCACAAGTCCTATGAGGACAGGTTGAAGGAACTGAATATGTACTCCCTGGAGGAGAGGAGGGAGAGAGGGGACATGATAGAGACATACAAGTATCTTACAGGGAGGAATAGGGTACAAGAATACACTTTTTTTAAGCAAAAAAGATGTTCCAGGACTAGAGGGCATGGGATGAAGTTGGAGGGAGGACAATTCAGAGGAAATATAAGGAAGAATTTCTTCACAGAACAGGTGGTGGACAAGTGGAACACCCTGCCTGAGGAAGTGGTGGGGGCTGAAACAATCATGGGATTTAAGAAAGCATGGGCTAGACATAAAGATATTTTGGAGGTCAGGGGTAAGGGACAACTGAGTTCTAGATAAAACATAAACTGAAGTTACAAACTCAAATGGGCAGACTAGGTGAGCCATAGGCCTTTATCTGCCGACACTGTCTATGTATCTATGCATCTCTCTCTTGCACAGAAATCCAGAGATCAAATATCAGTGCCTTAGCATGTCATGCATTATTCATTATGCTAAACCTATGACTGTCAGTGGCTGTCAGTTTCAGGGAAAAGCATGCATACAAGTCCTGAGCCAGCTTGCAAATTTAGCTGCTTTGCAGAGCTGGGCTAGCCTTCAAATTGATGTCAGTTTCATAGGGACAGAGTGTACTGAGACCTGAGTTAGTCCGCTGCTGGCTGGCTTTGCAAAGCTAACACAGGAACATCCAACATTTCCAGCCAGATTGTGTGTCCTCTGACCCACGTTTCAGTAGTCCTAGGGATAGAGGAACTACACACATCACTGCGTTTGTAGCCTCCCACTTTATCTTCTTTTATAATATGTTTACCATTGTCAAAAACTGGTTTTGGATTTCAAACAAACATACTTTGATCAGGTGAGGGAATTAGTCAAGGGAAAGTTAGTTGGAGTGGACAAAATTGGGGGTGGAAGAGGGAGGAAGAAATTAAAGGGACCATCTGTAAAGGAATCAAGCAATGCTTGAGAATGATTAGCAAGGGAAATAGGCACAAGAGGCTAAGCTGGCTCTCTAAGAAGGTTAGGGCGGCAGTGAGGGTCAAAAAAGGGCCTTCATTGGCTATGAGGAGAAACAGGGATGAGGAATGGAGTAAATACCAAGTAAAGATGAAGGAGGCCAAGAAGGCACTCAGGGATACAAAAGGAGACACAGAGCTGCTTATTGTGGAGGGGAAAAACAGTTCTTTAGGTACATCTGGGGAAAAAAGGAAGATGAGAGGGGTAATTGTTAGACTGATGGTGGGGGCTGAGTAGTAGAGGAGGAGGAGGATGAGCAGAAGGTATCCATTCTAAATTACTACTTCTGCTTAGTATTCATAGTGGAGGATAACAGTCCTCTTCCAGAAAGTGGCACAAAGGCTACTACAAGGGGGATCCTAGAAATGGGATGCATGGTAATTATGGGAGAAATGGTTAGAAAAGGACCTGCAGCCCTGAAAATAGACAAGACTCCAAGGCCAGATGGGATGCACCCGAAAGTGCTCGGGGAACTGGCATTAGAATTTGCTGAACGCCAGACAGGACTATTCATTAGCTCACTATAGTAAGGGGTGGTTCTGAAAGACTGGATTATAGATGATGTGGTGCTGCTGCACAAGGGAAGGGGCAGGGAGAAACCGGGAAATTACAGGCTCATCAGTCTTACCTCCATTGTAGGTAAACTGATAGAGACACTAGTCAAAGAGGACCTAGTGGACTACCTGGAGAGAACTGGGCTCCAGGATAGTGAGCAGCATGGATTCATGGCAGGGAGGTCTTGTCAGAGCAACCTGATAGTATTCTTTGGCTGGGTAACAAGGGAAGTTAATAAGGGACTAGCAGTACATTTAATCTATTTTGACTTTAGCAAGGCATTTGACTCGGTGCCACATGTAAGGTTATTGAAGAAATTAGAGGGTCTGGGAATAGCAAAGGACCTAGTTAAATGGGTGGAAAGTTGGTTAGGGCAAACTGACTCAAATCATTGGAAGGTAATAATGAGTGGGGTACCCCAGGGGTCAGTCTTGAACCAGTCCTTTTCAATATGTTCATCAGTGACACTGGAGAAGAAATAGACAGCAAGATCTATCTCTTCACAGATCTCTTCACAGATGAAACTAAGCTCTATGGCAGGATAGACGGTGATAAAAGGCTGTGGGAGTTGCTGATGGACCTGTAGATGTTAGAGAGGTAATCCAAGGCCTAGGTGTTGAAATTCAATGCCAAAATGTGCAAGGTGATGCACATAGGGAACAAGAACCCCAGGAAGGAATACTGGTGGGGAGGGGTTAAGCTGGCCGCTTCTTCAGAGGAAAGGGACCTGGGGGTCATCATAAGTGACTCCCTAAAACAAATTGGACAGTGTAACAAGGATTACAGCAAGGTATCCAGAATGTTGAGGTGTATTGGAAGAGGTTTTAATAGCAAGGGGAAAGAGTCAATACTACCTATCTGTGTATCACTGGTGACGCCCCATCTGGAGTACTGTGCCCAGTTCTGGAGTCCTCACCTGAGGAAAGACAGAGACAGGCTAGAGCAGTGCAGCATAGAATAACCAAAATAATTCAGGGCCAGCAGGGCAGATCCTATCAGAATCAGCTTAGGGCACTGAACATGTACTTGCTGGAGGCCGTAAGGGAGAGGGGGACATGATAGAGACTTTCAAGTTCCTGAAAGGAATAAACTATGTAAACTGTGAGAAGCTATTTAGCAGAAATGGTGGGATAAAAAAAAAGGTGACATGAATGTAAGGTGGTGGCGGTGGTGGTGGGGGGGGGGGGGTTCAGGAGGGATGCTAGAAAGTTTTACTTTACCAAGAGAGTGGTTGAGTTGTGGAACAGCCTACCAGCAGAGGTGGTAGACTCAAAAAACATTAATGGGTTCAAGCTGGGCTGGAACAGAGTAAAGGGCATCATAGTTTCTCAGGGGGGTATCAGTAAGGCAGGGACCAAGGAGGTGGGGAGAGGAGGGTGAAAACCACATCTGGACAATAGGTCATGGAGTGGAGTAGAGTAGGATAAAACAGGACAGACTGGATGGACTAATGGAATTTTTCTGATAACATTGTCAGTGTTTCGTTGTTTCAATGTTTCTGTCCCTTGGTGTGGCTTCTGGTTATCAGGAGCAATACCTTCAATTCCCTGCTGCCATTTGGTGGGACTGGAGATGCATTGGTGGAAGGGGAGTGCATTTAAGTGTCCCCAAAGTTTGTGCTTCCAGGGGAGAAACAGTTTTGCATTTTGTGCAGTTCTGAGAGCTGTTTGAAATTGAGCAACCTCCTTACTGTAGGCTTCCCGACCCTGAAAGAAGTCCAGGGGGAATTTGAGTGAAAAGAGATGGCAGCACGCTGGTCACCCCTGAGAATGATGATGAACAAGCCCTAGAAACAAATGACAGTGTCTAGTCTGGCCCCAGGTCCTGAAGCTGCAGTCTGGACCAGGACTGGGTTAAATGAGCAGTGCAGGGGAAGGCGACAACAGGGCACTGGAGAGAGCCACAGGTAAGCCCCTTTTAGGAGGGGCTTACATCCTTCCCTCACTAAAATCCTCAGTGGCCTCATCAAGGCCTGAAAAACACAAACATTCTAAATACAAAAGAACAGTCTGTCTAATACACCTACATCCTGACTAAAAGATGACATTATTCAACATGAAAAAAGGTCATGCTTTTGAATTTTACTGTCTTCACCAACTGGTATGTCTACAATTCCCAAAAATGGCATGGGCAACACAAGGGGGGAAGCAACAAAGGATTGGGCAGCAGGTTTATTCTTTTATGCAGCACATTTATGGGAAGGTTGGTGGAGACACCAGGAACATCATACATGAGTGCCACACGTTGCTTGCCTTCTCTTGGGACTCCCTCAAAGGTGTCAGGAAATTTGATCTGCACTTCTATATTTCCATGATAGGGGTAGCTGGCATGACTCCAACCCCATGTGGCAAGTCCTTTCAAGAGTTGCAAAAGCAAGTGACCAAGTTACATTTGGCAGAAGGAATGAGACAAAAAGAGACGTGCAAGAACAAGGGGACACAATTTAAAGATGGGGGGGTGGTTCAGGGGCAATGTGAGGAAGTATTTTTTCACAGAGTGGGTAGTGGATGCATGGAACAGCCTCCCTGAGGAGGCTGTGGGGTCTAAAACTGTGGGAGAATTCAAGAATGCATGGGACAGACATAAGGCAATTCTTGTGGGGGGGTAGGAAGAAATAGGATGTTGGTCAACTAGGATCTGCGGCTTATCCTGTAGGTAGGGAAATGGGCAGACTAGATGGGCCAAGCGGTCCTTATCTGCCATCAAAGTCTATGTTTCTAAGAATGGTAGGTGATTGTCACCTGTGGTCTGCTGTCCAATAACATTTGGCAAGGATATTGAACAGACGAACATAAGAAAATTGCCAGCAGTAAAAGGCCATCATGGTCTATCTAGGCTGCTTGTGAATGCAGCTAGCTCCTTATTCAGCATCTGCCCCACCCCCTTCCCTTACCTCCCTTTACCCTCCCCATAGCCCTGTCCCACCCCTTCTTGAAGTATTCCACTGTGGTACATGCCACCACTTCAGCTGGTAGTGTGTTACACTTTGCTACCACCCTCTCCATAAAGATATACCTCCTCACCTCCCTCCTGAATCTACCCCCCTCCAATCTCATGTCATGGCCCTAGTGTTTCTCCCCACCCTCCTACTGAATAGACCCTCTGTGTCCATTTTGATTATCCCTTTCATGTATTTAAAAGTCTCAATCATATCCCCTGTTCCTCCTCTCCTCCAGCGAGTACATGTTTAACTCTCTTAGTCTGACCTCATATGGCAATTCCCTCAGGCCCTGAATCATCTTCGTTGCCCTATGCTGCACCCCTCCAGCAGCCTAATGTCCCTTTGTAGGTACGGGCACCAGTACTGCATGCAGTATTCCAGGTGGAGTCTAACCGATGATCTGTACAACGGTAGAATAACCTCCCTTCTTCTCGAGGTAATTCCCCTTGCAATGCACCCCAGCATTTTGTTGTCCATTGCTGATGCCTTTCTGCATTGTACAGAACTGTTCATTGCTCCTGTGATGAGCACCCCCCAGATCCTTCTCCTCTTCTGTTACCTCCAGCCGCACTCCCTCCAGATAGTAGCTTCTCCTTGGATTTTTTGTTCTGAAGTGCAGCACCTTACATTTGTTTGCATTGAACTCCAGCTGCCATCTGTCAGACCATGCGTCCAGCCTTGCCAGATCCTTCTGTAACCCCCACCACCCCCCCCCCGGTCATCCACCACCGATCTCATCTTGGTGTCATCCGCAAATAGGCTGATTTTGCTGCTGATGCCCTCGGAGATGTCTGCAATAAATATGCCAAACAGCACTGGGCCCAAAACTGAACCCTGTGGAACACCACTTGTCACAGGCTTAGGGGATGAGTATTCCCCACCTACTACCACCCTCTGCTACCTATCTTTTAGTCAGTTCTCCACCCACCACACCAGTTTTTCTCCCACCCCCTGTGCCCTGTAGCTTGATTCCAATTTTCCCATGTGGTACTGAATCAAAGGCCTTACAGAAGTCTAGGTACAGAACATCCACCGCATGGCCCTTGTCAATTTAGCTAGTCACCCCGTCATAGTATTTCACCATGTTGGTCTGGCATGACCTGCTCTTGACGAAGCCATGCTGCTTCCCGTCCCACACCCCATTCACCTCCAGTAGTGCCACTAGCCTATCCTTTAGGATAGTCTCCATTAGCTTCCCCTCAATGGACATTATACTTACTGGCCTGTAGTTCCCTGATTCATCCTTGGGTCCACTCTTGTGGAGGGGAACCACGTGAGCCAGTCTCCAGTCCTGCAGTATGCAGCCTGTGTCTAGAGATTAATTAAATAAGTCTGTCAAGGGTCCTGCCAGGACCTCTGCCAGCTCCTTCAGCACTCTCAGATGTACTCCATCCGGTCCCAGAGCCTTGTCTACCTTCAGTGCCCTTAACCCCTCCAGCACCCTCCCCACTGTGATTTCACCATCCGTCACCTCCCCCCATCTGTTTCTATATTCCCTCCTACTATGGGTAGCGCCCCTTCCTTTTCTTTCAGAAAGATTGAACAGAAGTAGTCGTTGAGCACTTCTGCCTTTTCACCCCCTTCTTCCACCCATCCCCTTCCTTCTTAATTCTTACAATTTGGTCCTTACAGCTTCTTTTCTCCCTGATGTGCCTAAAGAAGTCTTTCTTCCCTTTTTTTAATGCCCTGTGCCAGTCTGAGTTCCCTTGCTGCCTTGGCTGCCCTTACCCCTGGTCACTTCCTTCACTTCTTTCAGGTATTCCTCCCTATCATTCACCCTCCCTGATTTTCTGTATCTCCTGTAAGCTGCCCTTTACTTCCTCACCCTGTCTAGCACCCCTTTACTTATCCAGCTGGGTTTCTTCCCCCTAGCCTTCTTAGTCTGGGCCCTGCTACAAGTTTCTGTTGCCTCCACTATCCCCTGTCTTATCAGTTCCCACCTTTGCTGCGAGTCCATACCTGGTTGAATTTTGCACAGAAACCCCTGAACCACTTCCCTCATCATCTTAAAGTTGGCATTCCTGAAATCCAGCACCCTTGTGCCAGATGCCATCCTCTCTTTAGTGATCTGTAACTGGAACCATGGTGTCTGGTGGCCATTCCCCTCCTTTGATGGCAGTCTGTACTTGCAGTGGTGGACTCAGTAATCCAGGGGGCAACTTGTTTATCTGTTGTCAAATAAAGGAATAATGCACTCCAGTGTGTGTGTCGTGCTGGGATAACACCATGCTTGGGGTGGTTGGGCACAAGGTCGCAGGCCAAGTGCGTCCGGCAACCCAGGCGTGGCGTTATCCCAGCATGACACACACGCTGGAGTGCATTATTCCTATTATACAATGGCTCGGAGTGTAAAAAAAGATTATCTTAGTCTTTTAATCTGTTAAAAACAAGCTTTAATTATTAAAATGAAGATATAACATTACGCCAGGAATAGTAGTTCCTTACAAATTTTCTATATATAACATTGCTATATTTATTAAGTTAATGTTTCATTCTCTATCTATAACATTGCTATGTTTATCATGTTACTGTTATGGGCTTAAACAATTTAACATCTTAACAAGTTATTGCTAATAGATATTTTAAAAGTGTATTTAAATGGTGCAGAAAACGTCTAATAGTTTAAATATATACTAAAACTGTAGGTCCTATTAAGTTAATGCTATACCTTTAAAACAATTTACTTTTTATGCATTTTTTTAAAACACCTCAGCTTTTATAAATACTAAAAACACACATTGTGTTCCATGGATAATCATTTGTGTATTCGTTTTATGCCTTGCCTGTATGGAGTGAAGGATCTGGTCTTGAATTTCTTCGTGTTGCTGCAGGCTGCATTCGGTTGGTGGTTGCTCTGCTGCAATGTTGCATTCTCCGGTTTGCTGCTCTGTTTGGATGGGGTCAGTTCTGGGTGTGTAGGGGTTGATTTATGTGTCCTTTGAGGTTCCTGGGTTGCAGGTTGATTCTGGTGCGGTGACCTCAGCAAGAGGAAGTGCAGTTCGAGTCTCTGTGTCGGTGGGTTGTTGAATTCCAGAAAGGATGCTGCTCCATTTACTTCTTTCACAGCATGACAGTGCCCAATAACTTTTCAGCGATGACTCCTGTTTGTGACCAGTCACAGAAATGATTTGTCTGCTCTCAAGCCCTGCTCTGCTGAGGAGTGTGATCACCGTAGCTCGTAAGCTATGATTTGTATAACTTTTTCCCAGGCATGCAGCTTTGCAGATCCGAGGAAGCATTGAGCCTAGGTAATTTATACCTAGAGGTTTCAAGATGTACCATGTCTGCTTGTCATACCATGGTTTGCTGGGTTTGCATCGTGGATGCATGTAAAGGCTACAGCAATTTTCTGGCAGCTTTGACAAGTATTTGTGCAAGGCAGCTATGGGACACTGTGGGTGGCCAGGGATCTCAAACATGCACCCACGATACAAATCTCTGTCTTTTTCATTTGCTTTCACATGATTTTTGGTTTTCTCATTAAAACTTAGGGAAGCTTATTGAAGGCCGTTGGGTGACAATTTAAATATGAAGGATTGTGGTGTTAGTTGTCTCTGTCCCTCACTGCCGCGTTTGGCAAAATGTAGCTGTATTTCAAGTCAGACGCGGTGTCGGAGGCCTTCTGCTGTGTCTGGGCTGAGAGCCTCAGATTCTCGTAGGTGCTGAAGCTCAATTTCTGACAGGGCTGGGTGATGTTGTGCTTTGTCATGTCCTCGACGCCTGAGATTTTTTATGTAGGAAGTGAAGACGTTATCAGCAGCAGAGAATTTGGGATTACTGATAATGTTTATGCCACAGCTAAGCGGGGGCTCATTTAAATAATGGTTTAAACCAGCTCTGAGTCCCACATAGCTGCTGATGCCATATGGCTCACCTGAACTGTTTCTGACAGATTCATAGAAGTGCCTCAGTATGGATGCCAGTTGTTCAGTAGTACAGGTTTTAAAGTCTATTGCTGTGTTGGTCTCAGTCACCCACCCACTGAGGACTTTGAATGACCAATTTGTCTGACGCTTAGTTGGTGGTTCATTCCAATCGCATTCAGTCTGGTCTAGTTGTTCAGTCAGGATTTCAAGGTGCCGTTTTTTCGCAGTATGCTTTCTCAGTGGTGGCTCTGGAGCTTTATCTCTATTTGTAATGTCTTTCCCGAACAATTTCTCTACGCTACACATGTTTGCTAATTCAAACTGTACCGACAGGATGGGGCTCATTGCTTTTTGATGTCATTTAGTAACACAGCTGACAGATTAGTTTCACAGACGTGACAGGCGAGGCTGTTGTGTGATGGGTGAAGGGATTTCTATTGGCTACTGTGTGAGGCTACATGGACAGCTGGCACTATTTCTGTGGTGTTGTGCCAGGATAAGACCATGGGTACAGTAGCACACTGACCAATCAGATGCTGAAATTTCTTTGTGCCATTGTATAATCTGGTATGTTCCATTCGATGGAGCTGTTTGTGCTCAGAGTCCCAGTGTGCACCATTACAGGGCTCCACTGTCATTTCACTACCAGTGGGATTGCATCTCCCACTTTCAGGCTACCAATGGTGGGTTCTTTGAATTGTCACATTCTTGAGCAAAGTGTCCATCCTCTTTATAGTGTTAAAAAAAAAATACTGTCAAGGGGCAAAGTTGAGAGTCAGGCCTGACCCTTGTGACAGAAGGGTATTGGGCATGTCCTTGTTCTGGTGGCATGGATGTAGCTTGTGACTGAGAGGCCTGTGCCATTTGTCATGCTCTCACACATTCAGTCAGTTCCTTCAGTTGTGCCCCCACATGTAGTGTGACAGGCTTCGCTTTAGGTCTGGTAACCTGGGGTTACAGGGGCCTGACTTTCCTTGAGGTCACATGCAATGAATTAGCAATGGCCTCTTGTGACTCTTCCTCCCTCACCTCATCTAGCAACTAATGGAAAGATGGAGGGTTCATCCTGTATTCCGCTGGTCTCAGGGAAACCAACATCAGCCAGGAGTACATAACTTCTCTTAAAATGTGGTCCAGTCTCAGTTGTGCAGCCTGGGTAAGAATGGCTCCCCCAGCTTCCACAATGTATCTGTTCACAGTCTCTACACAGGTCATATAATGTGATAATTTCTGTCTCTTATTTTGAGTGGTGGCTCCCAATAGGAACTCAAGGTCTCTTCCACTCTCCATGGCTCCAAATTAACCCTTAAACATAGTTAAATGGTCTGTCACTGTACAATTGGGCTGGCTGGCATGCAAGGATCTGATCATGTCCGGGGGTCGTATTCCATAGGTTCTGAATTACTCACTTGCATTTCTTGTTCTTGGAGCATCTCCACACTTCAGCCATCTGTGTGGCATGACTAATCCAGCTTTCACAGTCATTCTCCCCTGCCGGAGTGGGGGTGGTGCCAGGGAAAGTACGCAGTCTATGGTACTAACTAGACTTAAAACTCAAAGGCGGGCCTGAGACATGCTCCTGTCCACCAGCGGGGATTTCTGTGGGTGGCACAGGTGGTGCCTGCTCCTCTTCTTAGAATAACTTTTTCACATCACTAGCAGCTTTCTCTTTATTTGCAAGGAATAACTTCAGCATTTTCTCAAACTCTGTTTCCTCTTTAGCACCCTCGGGGGTGGATCTAGACTTTCTTGCATCACAATGTGCCAGGGTGAGCTTTCCTCTTCCAGGGTGATTTGATCAGGCACTTTGAAGGGGTTTGCTATCTCATGATAGTCCACTAGCACGTTTTTTTTCCAGACAGAATCATACAATCTCCCCTGAATGGCAACTTTCTCCAAACTCTTGATGACCCCAAATATGCTCTCCATGCACTCTCTATTGGTACCCTCAGAGATCCCCTGGATGAGGAGGGCTTTGACAAGGTCCAGGTCTTCACCCTTGCACAAATTAAGAAACTTGCTTCAATCCATCCCAAATTCCAAAAATATGTGTGTGTGTGTGGGGGCAGCATAGTTCCTACACCAAGGTGTGGTGTTTCACAATGTTCTAGAACAGTCCCAATGGCACCTGCAAATTGAAATCACCCCTATACACAAGGTGTGAGAGTACACCTGTTCAATTATACTTGGGCATAGTTTATAAGGCCTTCCGATTGTTTTTTTTATATTGTAATAGCCATTTGGTGCTAAAACGTGGGCACTGGTCGATTAATAAGGGCCTTGTTAGTTGACCAGTGCCCACATTTTATCACCAAATGGGCATTATAATATAAAAAAAAAATCTGAAAGGTGCCGCCCATAGACTATAATGAAGCACATCTCCGCGCTCTCCTTAGCATCATGTCATAACGTGGCAGAGCGTGGGGGCAAAGCATGGGCAGCACCAGACACCGAAGTCCTTAGGACCCAGTTTTTCTAATTTTATGACTGTTACAACTTTTTTCTAAATGGATTATTTTTAGCAAGCTACATATTACAAGCAGTCCCATGAGGCAAGGCACCTATATATCAGGTGCAGGGGCTGTGGCTGGTGGGTCTCATTAAGCAGCTTTACTTTCTCCAACCTTGTGGCCAACTGCTGACTTTACTCACAGGTCTTTCTCCTTGTGTCTCCCAGACAAAGCTACTCAATTTTACATGTCTGTCTGTTGTGCAAAAATCCAGGGACCAAATATCAGTGGCTAGCATCTAAAGCTTATACTAAACCCCTGGCTCTCATTGGCTGTCAGTTCCTGGGGAAAAGCATGGATGTAAGTACTAAGCCAACTTGCAATTTAGCTGTTTTGCAGAGCTGAGCTAACCTCCCAATTGATGTCAGTTTTACAGGGACAGAATGTGCTGAAAACTGAGCAAGTCTGCTGCTGGTGTTCTCTGCAAAGCTAGCACAGGAACACCCAACATTCCAGTCAGGTTATGTGTCTTCTGACGCCCTTTTCAGTAATGATGGGGCTAGAGAACTCCACACATGACTGCTTTTATAATCTTTCACTTTATGTTCTATTTGAACATGTTTCTGTCTTTTGGTGTGGTTTCTGGCCATCAGGATCAATACCTCCCAAACCATGTTGCCGCCCTGTGGGATTGGGGGGTGAACTGGTGGCAGGGGAGCCCTGTTGAGTGTCCCCAAAGTTCAAGCTACCATGGGAGGAGTGGTTTTGCACTTTGTGCAGCTTTGAGAACTGCTTAAAAATGAGCAACCTCCTTGTTGTGGACTCCCTGACCCTGAAGACAGTCCAGGGCTTGGTTGAATGAAGAGATGTGGCGACATGTTGGCCATGATGAGAAAGGTGATGAACAAGCCCACAGAACAAATGACAGTGTCCAGTGTAGTCCCAGGTTCCACAGCTGCAATCTGGACCAGGACTGGTGTGAAGGAGTGGTGCAGGGGAAGATGGCAGCAGTGCTCCAGAGGGAACCAAAAGTAAGCCGAAAGCCAGTGTTAAAAAACAAACACAAATGAAAATGCTGATAAAACATTGAAAACAGTGTGGTATATGTACTACTAAAATGGTCTGCAGAGGAATAACACATTCATCTCCACAGGGGTGGTAAGACCTGTATAACTAACTTGTGTTTTTGCCACTGGTAAGTTATAGGTCTTGACACTCACTAGAGGAGGAAACAAATGAGTTATACCACTGCGACCTATTATGAATTCTCTATAAATATAATTAGTTTTCTAGTGATAACTGAATGGCTAGTTAGCAAATGCTAACTTCTTGTTCATTGTCCTGTAGCACTACATCAAGGCTTTTTTAAAGACCTCTCTGACCTAATGGCCTACTGTAGTTAAAGGCCATTGCTACCATTATATGAGTCTCTCTCTGCTCATATAACTAATGCCTATTTCTCTGCTCTAAGTCAGATGAGTGGGTATATTAATTTAGTTACACATTATACTGGCATGGTAGAGCAGTACAATTAGGGCTGAGTAAGGTGTTTAATGTTAAACCCCAATTTTTGTACCTTAAAAACTTTGGAGGCATTTGACAAAATAGCCCAATATTTGGCATGCACAGTCTGGCTGGCAGGTTCTCCGGACATGAAAAATGTTGCAATGGCATCTCGTGCAGTTTCTGAGATACGAATACCTATTTTTAATGAAGTGCATATCCCCCATATATGTAATACAGGTTTTATTCTTTGTTCTCACGTACAGCTTAGATAGTGCAGACTTTTTTGATGAAACTTTCAGGGTAGAAGCAGACTGTGCCACAGTAGTGCCCTTTGAAGGTTTCATGAAAAAGCAATTTAATGTTTCCAGAGTTATAAGGATTTAAATTTTTTTCTGAGCATGCTCAGTAGGATGTTTGGATAAGCTTCTGATACAAACAATAGATTTTCATTTCACGAGAGCATTTTTGGTTCACACCATTAAGTTGTCATGAACCAAAAATAGCTCTCATGAACTGAAATTTTTTTTTCAGTTCATGGCGACTGCCATCTTGTTTTTTGTCAACTAAACAATTTGGAAAATATCCTAAAAATGATGCGTTTAAAACAAAACAAAACACTTAAACCTAGCTAAATTGGATCCGTTAGTTAGATTCTGGTGTTTGCTTTTTTAATATGATGTTGGAAATAAGGTTTATGGGCATCCAAAAATCCTGGTTGTCCAGCTAAAGAAGAGGAGTCCTTCACCCACATTCTCTGTATGAGAATGGTGGTACATTCCTGACATCTGCAGCAATACATGGAGATGTGCTATAGGCCTGAGTGCCAGCAGTAAGCAGGCAATCACCCAATCTCTCTCTCTCTCTCTCTCTCTCTCTCTCTGCCATCTAGCTATCTGTCTACTCTATCTGTCTGTCTGTCTATCTATCCCTCTCTCTATATCTAGCTATCATTTTTTTCATTCTTTTTCCCTCCAAGCTCAGCCAGCCCTCCCTCGTCCTTCCCTGATATAATACAAAAGTGGACTAGGGTGTCCACAACCGGAACCAATTGCACAACCCCCTTCAGTCCATATCACCTGTCCCCTTAAGTACATAAGTGGTAACATCAGGGTACCCACTCCCAGTGCCACTGTAGAGCAATGGCTGACACTGGAGTGCCCAATCCCCAGTGTTAGATCCAGTACAGTAGAATAGCTGAAAACAAGAAAACATCTTCCATTGTCTTTTTTTGTTTTATTTTTTAATACCTGCTGAAAAGAAAATGGTGCCTTGCCAATCTGTCCCCCCACACCCCGCACTCACCCTACCCAGCCTCCCACTCAGCACCCCCACCCTCCACACACCCTCACTTACCTAAAAGAGTCCCATGGCACAGAGCCACTCTCCCATCAAAAAGACATCTTGCTGCTGGAACCAATGACTGTGACATGAGAAAACAAGGTAAATCATTTTAATGTATTTCAAAGCATTTTGAACTTTTACTCATAACTTTGTCATTTTTCAAAATTTTGTACATCAGATTTTCAACATGTCCTTTTTGGAACCACACATCATGAACAAAGTAGGTAAAATATTTCAAATTCACCCCAAAAGGTGATTTCATGGTCACTTTGCAAAACTGAAAATGTTCACCTACTTGGTATATAAGGTGGGGTCATAAGAAGATTATGTTGCATATTTGGAAGAAAAGCATGGTAAAAGCACTACGTTATGAGTGAACATTGAAATATTTAAGTGTTCACTCATAACTTCACTGATTTTCAATATTTTCCACAAAACTTTCAACATGGCCTTTTGGGATCCCACCTCATTAACAATGCAGGTGAAATGTTTCAAATCCATGCCAAAAGGTGGTTTCACAGTCGTTCCATGAGATCACATTTTGGTCAGGACTTCAACATTTGTAACTACTGGGTTCATGAGATGTGGTCTTAAGAAGACTATGTTGAACATTTGGTGTAAAAATACAGTAAAATGACCAAGTTATGAGTGAACATTGAAATATTTCAATGTTCACGCAGAACATTGCTAATTTTCAATATTTTGACTCCAATCTTTCAACATAGCCATTCCCTCAACTTATAAACATGATTGGTGTCATTTTTCAAATCCTAGACGAGATATGTCTTCACTCGTGTGGTGCAAAATGATTTTTTGGCCATTATGCTATAAAAGCCACATGTCTTATTTATGGGGGGTCATAAATGACTATCTTAAAACTTTGAGGTAAACATTTAAAATACATAATAATTCTTAAGAAACATTGTGTGATGAGCCAGCCTTTACCCCAGTGAGTAGTGCTTTGTGATCACATGCTGCTGATCTGAGTTTGGTGTGTGTGCCACCTTGATGGGATAAAGCTGTGGGACAAAGCTGCGATGCGACACCACCTTCTGGGCTGGGATGGGAAGGTGCAGGGTTGTCTGCATGTATCCAACTACCATACAGTGAAGAGAACTCTTCTTTTGGCAAAGTGCCCTGGACCTCTGCATCCATGGGTGCTAGAGGGCCTTGTGCTTCAGCTGACAGATTGATTCTTTGCCCTGTGCATCTGTATCTGTGGCTGATTGGAAGAGTGTGGCCCAGATAGCCCTGTACTTCTGCAGTCCACCTGACAGCCCCATGAATTCTTGACATCTGTTGCCACACAGAAGTGCAGAACCTGCAGGGCCCTGCACTTCCTTAGGTGGCCAGAGTGTTCCTGTAGCACAGGGACAAGAATGCACTGTGCATCTGCATCTGCATTTGTTTAAGCAGGTCCCAAACTGACCTGTATAAATGAGGATATGAATCCACTATCTCAAAACTGCATTAATTGCCTGGTGAGGATTCAACTTAATGCCACAAAAGTAGGGAAATGTGGCATTAGGGTTTCCAACTCAAACTCCCCATCCCCCACCCAAGCAGCAAAAGGACAAGACCACATAAGCAATCACAGATAGACATCATTAGGTAAGACAAACAATGTACAGCTGTTTTCAGGTGACTCAAATGCAGTAGCACTGATGAGCTACCTTCATGGATGTGTATCTGCTGCTGCAGAAGCACAGGCCCCACCTGTGTGTGTATGTCATATAGTGTATATGGGCACATGTGGCTGCAGAAGAGCAGGCATCCCCATGGTGGTCTGCACTTCTGAAGACAGAATTACTGTTGCAATGTAGGTATCATGGTTTCAGCAGCAGATATACAAGTTTTTTAAGGGGGTGGCAGTTTTGTTTAGGGGTAGCACTTTCCCTGAAAAAGTAAAGCTTTTTTCCTTTTGCTGCTCTGGGACTTGGGTTGGAGAGATAGTATTGGAAAACCTAATGCCACATTTCCCTACTTTTGTTGGGTTAAGTTGAACCCGAACTGGTGCATTAATGCAGTTTTCATTTTGCAAATAATTTCCTTTCTTTTTGAGATAGTGGAATCATATCCTCGTTTGTGCAGGTCCCTTTGGGACCTGTGTGAACAGATGTAGGTGTGCGAGAACACACATTCAGTGTGACATGGCTGGGAGCTGGATTGGAAGGACATTTAGACTACGTGCTTCAGAGCTGGAGGAGTAGACTCCAAAAGCAGGATTACACGGTGAGTTTTATTTTTATTACAGGTATACCATTGTTACCAGAGCATGTAATCTTTCCAGAAAATCTTACTGTTTATCTGTCCTGGTCAGTGGGCTGCCCTCTTTCTCTGCTTTCACCCTCAGGTTTCAGCCTGAGGAGGAGTGGAGGTGGAAGTGCTGCGAACCCGTGGAGGTGTACTGGCAGTGTTTTTTTTTGCCTAATGGTTGCAGTGGGCATAGCAGATGATGACGGAGGAGCAAGTCTATTAAATTGGCTCAAACTACTTTCCTTGCTGACTTACAAAGGAAAGTTTTCCAGTTCTACCAATACATATAAAGTATTCTTTATTTTGTGCTTGTTTGCAATTGCAACAAAACACACATTGGTTGATCGAGTTTTTTTTTTTCTTTCGAGCACTATGTATGCATGCCTTCTGTAGTATCTTGTTATTATGCTCATAAATTTTTTTAATTTGTAATCTGGCATATATCTATATATTATCTTTAATTTTTTAAAAAATTTTTGTGCGCTTTAGTCTTAATCAGGTGACTTGTTAGTATAAGGTGCACATGTCAGCCAGGTGGGCAGATTACCTGCTTCACTAGTATTGGAATGCTGCTTTTTTTTTTTAAATGCAGCTTTAATTCTCCCTTTTAAAAGTAAGTTTACATCTTTCTCTTCATATATTATTGTTAAAATTATGACAAACTGTTTTCTTTTTTGATAATTCCTGATAAATTCAGGTTGAATGAGAGCAATAATAGTAATAGCAGTAAAACATAGTTTTAAAGGTTTTTACAAAACTGCTGAAACTCACTGTAGTTTCTCTTTGTCTAGTAATCTTTTTCAAGAAAAGTTTACACCTGCTTACATTTGGGGTGAGCCTGAGCTGGAACCAGAACCGGTGCTGGAGCACTAGAAAACACCCTCTCTCCAGACCAAATTGAGATTGTTTCCTGAGTTCAAGCTTAAATTGGTGTCTTATCTGCTATTACCTGCTATTAAGAACATGAATTGGGACAAGGCTTTGCTCAAATTGCCAGAGCACCAGAATCCAAACTGAACTAAATTTGTTAAAACTGTGAGCGGTCCTTAGATGCTAGTTTGCGAACCTGTGTTTTGCTCTCCTGCTTTTTTGGACTGAAGTTTTTGCACTTATGAAAAGTATTTCATTTGATTTATTTGAGGAATCATTTTGCATTTGAAATTGTGACTGTGAAGATCTTTGTCCTGGACTATTTCTGTACTTTTGCACTTTAAATCTTTGCACTTAATTCATTAATTAGAAATCTCGTGCTAACTTCCGTTGTTTACTATTGTCTATTGACCACCTTTATATCACTGCTTATGCTGTTCAAGGATTTGAGCATAGTTGCAGGGAATAATTAGTACAGGTTTTGTGTGCTCGAATCCTATGATTTTTAACTGATATTAGTAGAAATTAAATATGGTCCATACTAGGAAACAGATTTTAACAATGGGGGGGGGGGGTTAACATCTATGGACCAGAGTGTAACCGGTGATTTGGTTTTGGGCTATCAAAATGGATAAGTGGAAGCAGAGAACAAACAAGACAGCTTCAGGTTTGAACTGATACATACTTCATTTAATTTACATTTGACCCTAGTCATAATTTGTTCAAATTCTGAGTCATCAGAGAAGGAAAAAAAAAGAAAAGTAAAAACAAAGGTAAAGGTAGAGGCATAAATAAAAGGGCTAAAAATATCAAAGATATCAAAGGAAAGGGTTGCAAAGAAAACGAAAGTAAAAGTAATTTTAGCAAGGGAGGAGAGTTTCCTAAAACATTTACAAAGAGTGAGCCTTATGAAAAAAAAGGGAGACTAAAGCAATTAAAGCAATCAAATATAAAAGACCACTATAAACCTTTGACTTTGGCTGAAAACAAGTTGTGCATGCCATATAATGCTTCTAATGGTCTACCACATATAGAAAATGACTGCTTAAAGGACAATCACTCCGATCTCTCCCAAGACAGGCAGTGAAATTTAAAGAAGCAGGGCATGATATTCAAACGCCTGTAGAGAACTCAAACTTGGGAGTTTATATTAATATAGACACATTTAAAAGTATAACTGAGCTTACTGCTCAGACCTCCAAATATACGGAGGAGATGCTAGAATTTTCCCCCGACTATTTTAGGGAATCTAATCCAGATGCAGATCCCTGTTGGAAGAATGACTTAAAGCATATAGCTGGGGAATTACAGTGAACCATAAATGGATTAAAACAGTTTACAGGTTTGAATTTTAATAATCAGTCTGATATTGGTATAGCACCCAATTTTATTAGCGCATTAAGCAAAGTGCATTGCATAGCTGCATCTAATACACATACTGCACACTTGATGATTTTGGATCACTTATTAGATTTGAAACATGAAATAGATCTCCTAAAGGAAAATGTAGCGATAAATGGATCAAGACTAGATGATGTTCTACATAAGCTTGATAAAATATCCCTATCTGAAAACATATGCCCATCATCTATTATTGAAGTGGAAGGCCCTCAAACACTACCCCGCCCAGATTTTTCTGTGCTGGACTTTTCTGATGTGCCTCCTATAGTAGCTGCAGCAACAGCTGTTCCACCAGTAAATGAGACTGATGGAGGTAGTAGGGATTTTAACAAAAGTAACAGGAAACTTAAGAAAAATAAGGGCACAAAGAAGAACCCAATAATGAAAAAGGTAAATTATCAGCAAAAAGGAAAAAAGGCATTAAAGAAAGAAAGGGTGCAAAACTCATGTAAGGAATAGAATGAATTGGATACAGTATGGTCACCTATAAATGATGGAAATCTAGTTTCTGATCATTTTACTCATATAGAAAAAACAAAGATAGATGTTCATAAAGAAAATACTGTCCTTGGGAATGGAAATGAAAAGGTATGTTGGGAAAATGTAGTGTCAGATTTGGATTACAGGGATCATAGGATTGTGGGTGGCTCAAACATGAGTAAAATGGTGAATCAAGACCAGAAGTCAGTGAGAGGGGTAAATGCTAGAACCAGCATAGATGAGGGTACATATTGTAAATACTCAGAGGAATTTTGCACAAAAAATATTACAGACATCTGTAGCTGCGCAGGTTTTGCATTCTATGGTTTCAAGTTGATACACAATTGGTCTTATGATGAGTTAAGGGACAAGATTGTGAACCTAATAAGGGCAGTGACAGGTGCTGATTTAACTGTCAGATATTTTACAAATCTGGAATGACAAGGATATTAATGGATTAGAGTGCTTATTTATATTGTGCACAGCTCCACAAATAGCAAATCAGATCTGGATTAATGAAGGGGGTCTCAGAAAATTTGGATGCAAAATGGAATATGTTAATAGGGAACTTTTGAATATGGGTCATCAACCATTAAGCAATGAGCTCTGTCATTTAAGTATTTTTGGAGTAAAACTAGCTTTTAGCGAAAATACAAGTAAACTAAAAACCACATTGTTAAACATATTTAGACATGTCTTAAAAATTCCAGCTGCTGATTTTATAATAGAAAAGGTTTCCAGTTGGAACAATGGTGCAAGTATGGGACAAGTGGACATTCTGTTAAAGAGTCCAGAGGTAGCAAGGAGCATTTTAGCCAAAGCGACACTACTAGATGATGCAGGGTTACATATAGTGGAGAGAATACTATTAAATGGGGGAAATAAACAGAACAAAGAAAAGGCAAGCACATTAAAACAGGTAGACTTGGTGGATAGAGCTCCTAAGTTATTGTATTTGTATGGTCTGGGGAGGATCAAACATGAGAATATTAATAACAATCTAAAAGACCTAGTAGTAGATATACTGGAACAAGTGCTGACTATATCTATAGAAGACCCTAAAGCAATAACTATAACAAGGCAGGGATCTGACCCGGACTGTGATCTAATAATCATTAAAGTGGGATTTTTAAGCTTATATGGTAAGATTATTGAGAATAGGGGTCTATTGGATGCACTAGGCATATATATAGTTACTATAAATGATTTCTCTTACCAGTGTCACATATATGCTCATCTCTATACTATGTACTACTGCTTTAATTAACCACTGTTGTTCCACTTTTGTGTTGGAGCATGCCACTCCAGGTTTGTACTGTGACTATGTATTTCTCTCATGTATACCTTGCAACTTTGTAATTTTCTCATGTACACCTTTGTCACTATGTATTTCTATCATGTATACCTTGTAACTCTCCCGGGTCGCACCTGAAAATAGGCACCAGCTGTCTAGTGTGCTTACCCGGTTACCAAAAGCAAATAAATAAATAAATAAATACCATTTCCAAATGCAATCCATCTGTTGAAAAAAATCAGGAGGAATCGTTATTTAACGTTACAACTCATAGTAGATTTGAGTTGCTGGATACTCCACCAAGCTGACTAACAAAAGGAAAAGAACAGCATTTTGAAACAAAATCTTCTTGTTTGTTATTAATCTCTTGGAATATTACAGGATTTTTTTCTAAATTAGTGGACCAAGAATGGATAGAGTATATAGCCAAGTTTGACATTGTGTGCTCCAGGAGACATGGCATAACAAAGTCCAAGAAATCCTATTAAATGGTTATCAAATTTTCCAAATACCAGGAGAGAAAGTTGCTGAAAAAGGGAGAGCAGTAGGGGGTTTAATTACTTTAATTAAAATAAACCCTGACATTACTGCAGATATTCTATATACCAACAAGAGTATAATGGTTATCTATATTAAAGTTAAAAAAGGTAAACATTTCTGCCTCGCTAATGTTTATATTCCTCCACTTAATTCTAACTCCTATTCTTCTACACTTTGGGACCAATTAGATGACTTTATCCATAAGAGCTGGGCAGTAACTTTATGTGATGATATATTACTCTGCGGTGATTTTAATGCAAGGATCGGACATTATCATGGTTATTCTGATAATAAATATAATAACTGGTGTCACGCAGAAGCCTTCAAGTTGCCCAGAACAACAAAAGATGGTAGACTGAATAAAACGGGTCAGAAACTAATAGAGTTATTAGCCCTGTATAATTTAGCACCAATTAATGGTAGGATCGATGGAGATAAGGAGGGTAATTTTACTTATTTTTCTGCCAGGGGTCCTTCAGTTATAGACTATCTTTTTTGGAATGGGAATATGAAAGATTGGGAAAATATGAAGATTCCAACTAGGGGTGAAAGTGATCACCTCCTTCTTGTCTTACAAGCAAAAGATACAGAATGCATCACTGGTGTCCCCACTAAACCCATACAATTTGTAATCTGTAATAACAAAATCAAATGGCATGATAATTTATCTCCCCTAATTAAATACTTTTTACAGGATTTGTGTATAAAGCTAAATGATGAAAATATAGGATATGGGCTCCTGCATCAGCTTTTATTCTCAAGTCTTGAGGATATAAAAAAAAATCACTTTAATCCTCAAAGAATAAAAAGAGTATAAAGAATAAAAATACATGGTTCAACGAGGAATGTTGCAAAGAAAAAAAAGAAACGAACAAAAAAATTAGAAAGGTAAGACAGAACAAAATCTCTTAAAATCTTATAGATTTAAATAGACACCGAGAAAAGTACAAGAAGCTTCTTTTACTAAAACAAGGACAACATCAACAAAAGAATTGGGATTATATGCTTAAAGCTATTTACAATAAGGATTATCAAACCTATTGGCTATTAGTTGCCAAGGGAACAAATAATATTAAACATGAAATAGACACCTATGTTATGCTGAAAACATGGGTCTCTTTTTATTCCTCAAAATTTTTTTCCCCAAATGTTGAAAATGTAGGAGTAGATTTAAACTTTAATATGCAAGTTTTTCATCCATTCCTACCCGTAGAAGTGTATTTTGTCATTGCATCTCTTTAAAAAAGGAAGGCCCCAGGTCCTGATATGATTCCATCTGAAGTATACTTGAGTGCCCCTGCTTTATGGTCTGCAGTTTTGACCAAATATTTCAATTATTGCATTAAAAAATTGGAATTTCCAAATTCCTGGAAGGGCGCAATAATAATTTCACTATATAAAAAGGGTGACAAAACTGATCCCAAAATGTATAGGCCTATCTCATTATTAGATAGCCTTGGGAAAAAATTTTCCAGACTTATCTGAAACAGACTTAAGGAAAAATTATTATTATTGGGGGGCCTTTCTGATGTTCAAGCTGGTTTCAGAGCTGGATATAGTACAACTGACAACTGTTTTATAATTAGACACATATATGAAAAATATGTTGTAATTAGGAAACATAAATTATTTGCTGCCTTTATAGACTTCAGTATAGCATTTGACTCAGTTTTAAGGAATGCACTTTAGGACATAATGAAGAAAAAGGGTTTACAGGGTAACTGATAGCAATTATTAAGGGATTATACTCTTTAACTTGGGCTCAAGTAGAGTCAGGTACTAGGGGACAACTTTCTTCAACCTTTTTGACTAATATGGGAGTTAGACAAGGTTGTGTAATCGCACCATTTCTTTTCTGCATATATATTGATAAGTTATTGTGTGATTTAAACTCTAGTGATACTGATTCTCCTAAAATTATGGATAAGTATTGTGGTGTGCAGATGACCTAGTCCTGTTCTCCCTTACTGAATCTGGACTGCAAGCTAAGTTAAATATACTTGCAGTAATTGCTGGTGAGCTTAACTTGACAATAAATGTTCAAAAAAGTCAGGTTGTCCCTTTAGGTTTGAAGGGTAAAAAAAGAAATCTTGAGAGCCGGGGTCTGCTAAGCTGGAAACTGTAGATAGCTATATATACTTAGGTTTACATTTGACAAGGGATGGGAAATGGAATAAACAACTGAATGCAACCTTAGCAAAATTAAAGAGGACAGCAAATCCGTTACTTACATTTAATAAAAAATATGGAGGAAATACAATCAGACCAATTCTAACTGCAGTACAGGCTAAATATTATGGCCAAGCCTTGTCTAACACTGAGATTTGGTATCATAATAATATGAATACATTAGATACTCCCATAAATAAACTGTTAGTGTAAGTTTAAGTTTACTCAGTTTCATTCCTGCTGCTGTACTGAGGGCTGAGACAGGTTTTTTTCCCTTGCAGGCATCTGTGGATGCCAGAAAAGTTAATTTCTGAATCAGAATTCTTCAACATGGACAAGACACATATACGGCCCTATGCCTAAATGAAAAATTCATGTGGTGCTCCCTAGGCTATCTAAAATCAGAATGGTTATCCTTGATACTCAAGTTATTACAGAAAGTAGGGTTAACCCACTTATATCAGTATAGGGCCAGAGAAATTATCATTAGCCTAAAATATCAGTCCTTTATTACAAAGGTATTTAGAGAACATTATAAGATCTCAGACCTAAATATCATTAACAAGCTGAAAATGTTCCCCTTTTTAGAGGAAATGATTTTCAACACTCCTACAGATATTACTTAGATACTCTAACAGAAGTAGAATATAGAAAACGGTATACTAGATACAGACTGGAAGTATTTCCTAACAACATCCTGGAAGCAGTTTATAGGAAAAATACTGCTGTTAGTTCCAGATACTGTTCCTGTACTTGTTCCACTCTGGAAAACTTGGAACATGTTATGTTTGCCTGTAAATGGTATACTGTACCAAGAATAAAATGGATCTGGCCCTTATGTCAAACTATCCAAACAACAGATCAGAGCATTTTATCGGTTATTTTCTTTACCTTTAATGATGATACTGTAATTAAGACTGTGGCCAAATACTTGGTAAATATATCCAGAATATGTTCTGGAAAGATAAAAACAAAGATGAATTAATACCTTTCCTCTTAAAAACTATATTTTGAAGGGAGCAAATATGTACAATATGATTGGACGAGTGTTATGCGTATAGGAAATATTGCATTTAATTCAACCTTAATTCAACCTTGTTTCTTCACTTAGCATTTTATGTATTATAGGGACATAATGGTAAATATTTACATTTTAGTACTTTTTATCTATTACATCTATATATTCTAGATAAGATGTTTATCTACTTATTTATTCAATTATTTCTTATTTATAAAGAGAGTGTGTATTCTAAAAATGTCTGGGTTTTTCCTTTCTGTTTTTGCTTTTTACTGTTGTAAATTATTTGTGTATATTGTCATGGTCTCTGACCGCTCAATAATAAACTTGAACTTGAACTTGATGTAGGTGTGCAGGGCCCTCTGGGCCCTGTGCTAAGGAAAAAGTCCATCTGCCTATGGAAGTGCAGGGCCTTTCTGGGCTCTGCACTTCTGAGTGGCAATGAATGTCAAAGATTTGGGCTACTGCCCCCAGGGGTTACCATTCAGAAAATGCATGTCCCACATGGAGATGGTGCTGCTGACCCACCTGTCCCACATTGTAAATGAGGTCACATCAAAAATGTGTATTCTGGTTTCTTACTAACCGAAAACTTCAAGGATAGGCAAGCACTTACTTGAGCCTTCTTCTGGATATGGTAATATGTCCAACAAGTGACTTCATTTTCTCACAGTCACTATTTTACTGGTAAAGACATTAGCTGGGTTTCTGCAGAAATCAGCTTACCTAAAATTCTGATGAGCTTGCATTGATGTTGATTACTTTCATTGGCAAAAGGTTGACAGATATAGATTAGACTTATCAGCACAGTCTGGATTCCTTGAATATTGTGATACTTGGACCAACTAAAAATGAAATTCCTTCAAGATGTTATTGTACACAAATGTTAGGGATCACACAGGTCCCATTATCATGGAAAGCTTGAGCACTATAACCTCTATGTACAGTTTTTTGTTAGTTCAATACCATGGTTGTAAATAGTTTCCAACACAGTGTAAACATGAGCAAATATATAATATCTGATATATTTCACCTAATCTTCCAGTTTCTTTCTTTTCAGTCATATTTTTATTATATTTTACTGGTATATATAAAATTCCATTCATATATATATTTATTTATTGAAAACAATCGGAATTAATACCTTTGAGTCAGCAACTCCTTTACAAAGGCTCCACGCCATAGAAATCAATACAGAGCATACAGTGAAGAGACATTACAGTATAAATAGTGGTGTGGGAAATATCACACCTTACAATTGATACAGAGTATAGTAGAACAGGTAGATGTGGTACAGGATAATTACAACAGTCATAGACAATGCAGTACAGAGGCAAACAGACATAAATAAAGTATCTACAGGGGTAATCATACAGTTCAGTGGGTGATGTAGAAAAGTATTTATGACTGAATTGTACAAGCAGAGCAGTCCAGTATATGTATAGTTTGTACAGTTTACATTTCTACTTTATAACAAACATTTAAATCAATTATACATATTTGATCTAAGAACATCTTTGTTACAATAATGCATACCTATTTATACCCTACTCACCCCATCCATCCAGCCTATCCCTTCCCTAGCAGTAAAATAGAGAACATATTTTTACAAAGACAGTATTTCATTTGTATATACAAACACATCTGTTAGATTTTCAGTGAAGGAGGTGGAATACTTAATATTTTGTTCCAAGAAGTATCAAATATATCAGCATCTTCATTTACATGGTCCATTAATTTTTCATAATATTGTGCATTTTTAAAATTATCACTCCATTTGTTTTGTTCAAATTCTAGGAGCTTGGCAGAGTTCCAATTTTCTAGTATCAATCTTTTAGTTGTCATAGTGGCTAATGCTGTAATTTTATTTTCCTTCTTTTGTAGACCTAGATCTTCTAGCTCATTGAAGAAGAATATTTCAGGTTTAAGGGGTATTTCTTTTTTATAATCTTCTCAATTCCTTTTTTTGTTTGTTGCCACCATATGAGTAGTTCCACATAATCCCAAATTAGGTGAAAATTATCTGTGTTTTTTTTGCATTACAATTGTACCAGCATGATGGACTAGATGAAGCATCTATAAATTTCAGTTTATTGGGAGTTACATATGCTCTATTCATGATTTTAAATTGAATGGATTTATTTTTTGCATTAGCGCATAATTTATTTGCTTGTACATAAATGTTTTTCCATTGACGTTTGTACCATTTAATATTCAGTTATTCCTCCTATTTCATTTTATATCTCTGGGTAATTTTATCTGCCTTTGTTGTTTTAATATTCAAAAAAGCTGAATAAAAAAATGCCATTATACTAAGTTTATTTTTCCCATTCTATTTTTGAAAAATATGAATTATATCCATGGTTTTCTTTGTTACAATGTTGGTGGGCTTTATAATATATTTATATACTTTGGGCGGGATATTCAGAAGGGTTGTGCATGGTGCAACACAGTTGCACCATGCGCATCCCACTGATGTCTCAGCATGATATTCAAAGGGGATTGAGCCTGGCATAATTCCCGATGCAAGCAATGTATGCGGTGCAGGTGGGGGCGTGCCCTTGCATACTCTGCACATCCCGATATTCAGCCCAGGATGTGCTGAGCCCATGCATGTGCAACCCCTACCTGCACTGTACACAGGTGAGCCAAAAAAAGGCACAACAGCTGGCCACCCACAGGTGAGCTGCCGTATTGCAGGGCACAACACGGCAGCTGCCACCTGTGGGTGGCCACCCGAGCTCCAGCAGCACCTTTGTGGTGGTGCCCCCCATGCCCGATCATGGGCATATGTAGAAAATGAAAGTCCTTTATCCCTGGTGGTCCAGTGGACTGCTTGCAGCCTGATCGCAGGCATTCCTGGTTTGTAATAGTCCTATATCCCTGGTGGTCCAGTGGACCACTCACAGCCCGATTGTGGGCATTCCTGATTTGTAATAGTCCTATATGCCTGGTGGTCCAGTGGACCTCTCGCAGCCTGATTGTGGGCGTCAGTAATTAATTATGACACTCCAATCCAACCCTGGTGGTCCAGCAGTATCCCCCTCCCACCCACTGAGCCCCACCACCCCGCCCCCCAGTCAGCAGTGGGTGGCAGCTCCCCACCCACCTGCTGCCCCACCGCCCACTGACTGACTCCATACGGTAGGGCTGTACGCCCATTGGTCCACAATGTGAGCCAATGGGCATGCAGCCTGTATGTACTACACAGTCCAGATATGGAATGGATCCATTCACATGTCTGGACTGTGTAGTACGGGTATGGCTGCACGCCCATTGGCTCACACTGTGGACCAATGGGCATCACAGCCTACCATACAGAGTCAGTCCTGGCGGCGGTGGCAAGTGGGTGGTGCTGCCACCGCCACTGACCCGGGGTAGCGGGCGGTGGGCCCAGTGGTGGGTGTGGAGGGGGGTACCACTGGACCCCCAGGGTTGGATTGGAGTGTCATTATTAATTACTGACACCCACGATCGGGCTGCGAGCGGTCCACTGGACCACCAGGGATATAGAACTATTACAAATCAGGAATGCCTGCGATCAGACTGCGAGCGGTCCAGTGGACCACCAGGGATATAGGACTATTACAAATCAGGAATGCCCACAATCAGGCTGTGAACGGTCCACTGGACCACCAGGGATATAGGACTATTACAAATCAGGAATGCCCATGATCGGGCTGTGAGCAGTCCACTGGACCACCAGGGATATAGGACTATTACATATCAGGAATGCCCACGATCAGGCTGTGAGCGATCCACTGGACCACCAGGGATATGGGAGTGTTGTTTTCACTGTACTTCTCCCTGCAATCGGGCAGTGGGGCACTTTGCTGCTTGTGCAGGGGGCATCGGTCCCCGATGGCTGCAGCCTGGCAGGACACCAGGAGCAAGTTGACAGGGATCGGTGCACCTGCATGCAAATGGGGCCATAATGACATGCAAATGGCACCATTTACACCTTGCATACATTATGGCCCCATTTGCATGTGCACTTTTGAATATCACGGTGGATGCGTTTATCGCAATGGCACTTGTGCTTGTGCATCCTCCTGCTCCACTCTGGCCACTTGCGCTGGTGCAGTGCCACTGCACCATGTGCACTGTGGGTGGCCAAGGTGCGCTGTTCAATGATGCTGTGCCATGGCACAGCTACGTTGAATATCACCCTATCAATGCCCCTGCACATCCAAATTGCACTGTGCCCAGGCTTGAGCCACAGCCTGGCGCAGTCTGAATATCCTGCCCTTTGTTTTCAATTGTTATGTATTTTAGCCATGCATTTTGAATTTGATGTCCTATACATTTTTTCCAAATGCTTCCCATTCAATGACTGTATCTTTATCTATAAAATCCATCCAGTTTATTATATTTAATACCTTTAGGTCTTCTTTGTTTATTATCATATTATTATCATTATTCCAGATCTTTGAGTTACTCCTTATAGTAGAAGTTATCTTAAAGTTATTATGTAGGAAGAACTTATTTATTTTGGTTCAAATTTTTTGTGTTGAGTTTATTATGGGGTTCTTGATATGCTGGAAATGTTGGGGATACGCCTAAAGATCTTGAATTTTTAATGGAAATGGTCTTTATTGAAAAGATACTGAATTTGGGACTGATAGGAACCTTTCTCATCTAGTGTACATTTCCAGGAATCTATTAACATTGCTGTTTGTTTCATTTTAGGTGCCCAATAATAGTAAATGGGATCATGACAACTCATACCCCCATCTTTGTGCAGAACTATTAATTTTTCCCATGCTATTCTTGGAACTCCGCCGCGCCAAAGGAATTTCCTAAAAATGTTATGCATTTGGTCAAGCCATGATAATGGGATTTCTTTCTGTGTACCTTTAAAAAGAAACATCAAATGTGCATTACCAACATCTTTATAGCTTCAGTCTTACCTCATAGGGATAGATCCAGAAGCAAATGGTTTGATACCTTTTATTGGACCAACATTGATGTTACAAAAAGAACAACGTGCCTAAGCTTTCCAACCAATCAAGTCCTTTTGTCTGAAAGCTTAGGCACTTTGTTCTTTTTGTAACATCAGTATTGGTCCAATAAAAGCTATCAAATCATTTGTTCTGGATCTGTTCTTATAAGGACCAATATGGCAACTAAACTAAATCTGTATGTCCCCATAGGGATAGAGCTCTATCATGCCAAGCTTCTTACATACTTGTGATCCACTCCATGTACGCTACTAAATTATTCTCTAAAGTTTTCTGTATAGTATTAAATAATTGTATTCCTAAATATGTTATTGTGTCTTGTATTTTCATTTTTATATTACTTCCTTTGCTTCTGTATCCAGTTTATTGACTATTAATATCATAGCTTTTGATCTATTCAATTTATAATTTGATAAACTTGAAAATTTCTCAGACTCCTGCATTAAAATTAGGTAGGTATAATTTGGATTTGATAATATTATTAAGATATCATCTGCATAAACATTTAGTTTAAAGTGATTATTTTCTGTGTATGTGTAATTTGTTTATTGTTATGAATATGATTAAATAATGGGTTTAAAGTAATTATTAATAAAATAGGGGATGGGGGCAACCCTGCCATACATCATTATGCATTAGCATAGGATCAGATTTAAATTGATTTATTTTAAAGGCTGCTTTTGGATTTCTGTAAAGTGCTTTGATGGACCTAATAATGAATTCTGGAAATCCTCTTTCATCTAATGTTATAAATATAATGTTCCAGTTAACAAGATCAGTGGCCTTGGTAGCATCCAGGGCTATAACTATAGTACTGTATCTAGATAATCTGGATCAGATATTTGAACTCAAGATATGGCAGTCTGGACTTCTCCTAAGCCTTCAAAGATATTACAATTTTTAACAAAACCTTTTTGGTCTGTATGTATAATTAATAATATTTAATAATAATATTTTTATTTTTAAGGCGCCTTTCAAAAAACCAAGGCACCGTACAAGATAAAAACAAACAGTTCAGATAAATAAATAGCCATTAAAATCAGACAGAACCATAAATATAATTACATAAAATAATCAGTCACCATAAGTCTGGTGCCACAAAAAAGCTTTTAAGGCTGATTTAAAGCCCTTCACAGTCATGCAGTCCCGTAACCGATGAGGTAGAGAATTCTAGAGTGTGGGAACCATGAACATAAAAGATCTGGCCCCTGAGAAATTCAAATGTACCTTAGGAATCTCTAGCAACCCCTCGCTGGCTGAGCAGAGTGATCACCCAGGGCAATAGGGAATCAGGAGCTCTTTCAGGTAGTTCGGGCCCAGTCTGTGTAGGGCTTTGAAAGTCAGCAAGCCAACTTTAAAGGTGATCTGCCACTGAACTGGCAGCCAGTGCAGTTTGCGCAGCACCGGCGTAATATGACAGGACCAAGGAGATCCTGTCAAAAGCCGGGCTGCTGCGTTCTGAACCAGCTGCAGGTGGCGGATTTCCACCCCAGAAATCCCTAGGTATAAGGAATTGCAGTAATCTAAGCGTGAGGACACAAAGGCGTGGAGCAAGGTAGGAAGGTCACTGGATGGTACCAGATGTTTAATCCTGGAGATATTCCTTAGATGGTAAAAGGAAGATTTGATGACAGCCGACAACTGTGAATGCAGGATCAACTCCTCATCAAAAATTACCCCCAGGTTTTGCACCTGGTTAGAGGTCTGGAGGGGGACACCCCTGAGAACAAGTCCAGAGGGTGACCCACTTCCCAAACCTCCTGTCCAACGACCAGGTTCCACAACCATCACCTCAGTCTTACCAGAGTTCAACTTCAGCCAGCTCAAATCCATCCACTCCTGGATTTCTTTGAGACAGTTATTAAAGATCGAGTGAGCTCTATCCTGATCGGGTACAAAAGAAAGGTAGAGCTGGGTATCATCGGCATAACAATGAAACCTCAGCCCATACCTTCTTACAATGTCTCTGAGGGGTAGCATATACACCGCGAACAACATAGGCGACAAAACTGAACCCTGAGGAACCCCACAAGACAGAGAAACTGGATCTGATGAAAACACTGCAGATACCACTCTCTGAGTTCTTCAGGTGAGGAAAGATGTAAACCATCTGAGGACAGTTCCTGTTATTCCACAGGTGTACCTCAGGTGGCTAAGTAACAACCCATGGTCCACGGTGTCAAACGCTGATGATAGATCCAGAAGAACCAAGATGGAACAGTTCTTCTGATCTCTAGCCATCAGGAGATCATTGAGCACCCGAACCAGCGCTGTCTCGGTACTATGTCTCTTTCGAAAACCGGACTGGAGGGGCTCATAGATGTCATGGATGGTCAAGTGGTCTTCCAGTTGTGCTGCCACTACTTTCTCAATAACCTTCCCTAAAAAGGGAAGGTTAGAGATAGGTCTGTAGTTAGCATGGCAGTTTGGGTCCAAAGTAGCATTCTCCAAGAGAGGTATCACTACCGCCTCTTTCAGAGAGTTAGAAAACTCCTCAGATTCCAAGGAGCACCAAACTATCCTTGCTAGGACCGGACCAATAACATCAAGACAACCCAAAATCAGGGAAGTTGGTCCAGGGTCCAAACTACAGCATGTAGGCCGTACACCCTGGATGATCTGCATGACATCCACGAAGTCGAGGTGGCTGAAGGTACTCCAGCAAAACCGAGAGACAGTGACCTTATGCTGATCACAAGCAATACCCAAAGAGTGTGCTGGTAGGGGCTCCACCCTGATGTTGGCCACCTTATCAGCAAAGAACTGAGCAAGGTCATCGCACTCTATTTGTGAAAATGCTTTCCAATCCTGAAGACAGGCTGGGTTGCACAGTCTGTCCACAGTTCGGAACAGCTGAGCTGGTCGGTTCTGAGCTGCCACAATCTCCCTGGACAGGAACTCTGCCTTCTTACGGGTGATTGTGGATTGATAGACTTGATAATGGTCCCTCAATCTAAGGCGGTCGGCATCAAGGGCGGATTTCCACCAGCTACGCTCTAGCCTTCGTCCTAGTCACCGCATCTCCCTCAAAACCCTGTCAAACCATGGGAATTGAGGGCAAATGGAAACAGGATGAACTCAGACTGGAGCAATGACATCCAAAGCCCCCGAGATGGCCGTATTATAGGCCAACAAGAGGGTCTCTGGATCATTACTTGCCACAGAGAGGGATTTGATCTTGAATTTTTAATACTATTAATTTGGCCATTATTTTATAATCAGTATTTAATCATGCTATTTGTCTGTAATTTTATGGTTGAAGTTTATCTTTATTTTCTTTTGGTAACAACACAATATCTGCTTTGGAAAAAGATGGGTGTAGATCTATGCCTTCTGCCATCTCCTTGGCCAGTCTATGAATCCAGGGTAAAAGTTCTTCTTTAAAGGCCTGGTAAAACTCATTGGTGAAAAAATCCGATCCAGGAGCTGAGTTCTTTTTCATTGAATTAATAGTCTCTATTACCAAATACCACTGACAAAAACGAAATCCCAATAGTTATCCAGATCAACTAACTCACCTGAAATTCCATTTCAAAATTATCACACAGAATGAAGTGTTGAAAGAAATAAAACTTGAATGCAAAAACATAAATAAATCTGGTGGCTTAGATCAAATCAAAGCAAAATTAATAAAGTACTCAGCTGAAACAATAGCTCCTGTCCTAACAAAGATCTATAATAGATGTCTAATGGAAGGGTCATAGCTGGACACATGGAAAATAGCTAAAGTGGTGCCCATTTTCAAAGGGGGAGAACAAGATAACCCATCAAACTACCAACCTATAGCACTACTGCCCACAGTGTCCAAAATCCTTTAAAGCTTTATCAGAAAGCAGATTAATGAACACCTGGATAAATACAAACTATTGTCTGACCATCAATATGGCATTAGAGCAGGGAGGTTAACATCCACTGCATTCATACACTTTGTAGATACTATATCCTCTGGACTTCATGGGGACGAACACGTAGGTGCAGTGTATGTAGACCTCCCAAAAGCCTTTGTCCTGGTGGACCACAAAATACTACTGGAAAGGTTAAATCAGACAGGATTCTCCTGTGAAGCCATGATATGACTCCAATCATACTTATGTAACAAACAGCAACAGGTCTCTGTAAGGGGTGTACTCTCAATCCCACCACCTCTGCAAAGAGGGGCAGCAGAGGGATCCATTCTAGGTCCCCTGTTATTCCTAACCTACACCCACATCAACAATGTAGACATAAAGTTATACGCAGATGATACTGTCTTAATAGGTAAAGCAGCCTCCATTAATGACCTGGAACTCACCCTACGATCAGACTTCAATAGCTTACAGGAATGGTTTGCTAACTCAAACATGGTCCTAAGTACCAAAAAGACTCAGGCAATGCTATTCAGGAACAAAAAGGGGAGAAACAAACCAGATCTGAACCTAAACATTAGGTCACTAGATGGGCAAATGTTAACAAATGTGAAGGAATACAAGTATCTTGGGGTTATGATAGATGATGCACTAAAATTTAACACACACATACTGTAAACAACACAGTCATAAAAACAAATGTCTGGGAGCTCTAAGAAGGAATGCTTACTTCATTTCCAAAAACACTAGGAAAACAACAGCAACACAACTCTTATTACCCGTACTAGAATATGGAAACCTAGCATACCAGCACGCTGCCAACTCAACACTGAAAAAGCTTGACAGAACATACAATAGGCTAACAAGATTTGCACTAGGATGTAAATACGATGCACGTAACTCCTCACTGTATACAGACCTACAACTGGACTTCCCAGAACTCAGTTGAGAAAAATCAAGAGCACTAATTGCTTACAAACTTTACAGGGATCCCAATACACCATCTGAAAATGAAAATGATGTAACCAGGTCATGTGCTCACAATCAAAGGGAGGTAAAAATAGGGGTGTTCTCTTACCTAAAACATCTAATTCCTATGGGGAAATGAATTTATACTGGTGGGTTGCAAACAAATAAAACAAGCTACCCCCAGAGATCAGGAAGGCATCTACAGTAACAGCTTTTAAAACCTTGTTAAACAAACGTTTACTTGATATCTGCACCTGTTATTAATTTTACAGTAACATCACATACATCACTAATATACATCACATACATACATCAGTTCGTACATCAGTAACAGCACATACATTAGCTGCACTGTTACAGTACATGGTAACAGGTTAAAGTATGCCTTTTTTTTATATAAGACACTTGGGCCCCGATTCCAAGACATTTGGTACAACTCACTGACACTTGCGAGTTGTGACACATACCAATACACCAGGGACCCTGCTCAGGATTCCAGAACAGGCAGGATCCCCGGCGGCAATGTCCTGCAACTAGCGGCACCCCAGGCAGTGCACCAAAGGGAAGGCACACCACAACAGGCCACAAGCTGTAGCAATGCCCTCTGACAGTGCACAGGTCCTGTCCCACATAGCCCGTAATGCACAGCCCCACCCAAGGCCTGCTCCCCAAAACAATTGCGCTGTCTTTCAGGGCTATACAGGCACTCCCCCACACACATACACACAGCCCCCATGCCAGCCACTGACATGTACCTGTGATCCCTGGTAGTCCAGTGGCTCCCCACCTTGCAGTGCCAGTCCACCTCATCCTCCCACACCTGTTTCCAGTCAGCGACTGGCACAACTCACATCTCACCTCCATGGCCAGCCACTGACAGAGCTCTCTCAGAACACATACTACTGCAGTACGTGCTCCATCAGTTATTGAGCACATACTGTATCTGTGGCTGCTCATTCAGGGAGCTCAGTTGAGGAAGCTAGCCATGGAAAAGGTGGGTTGTGCCAGTTGCTGACTGGAAATGGGTCGGGGGTTGGAGTAGACTGGCTGTGCCAGGTGGGGGGGCCACTGGACTACCAGGGAATAAGTGGCACAGCAGGAATACCAATAGTGGTGAGTTGGTGATCGGAAATTGGGGGACATGATCTGCCCTGTGGGGCACTACTTGGGGCTTCGGGCTTAGGGGTGCCAGCAGCCCAGAAAGGGCTTTCCAAGGCATCTGCCAATGGGGGTCAGGTGGAGGGGCTTATGTGGAACTGTGGGGGGGGTGGCTGTTGTGGCACTTGACACAGTGGTGTACCCTCGGTGGATGTAGAGTACACTTAGACCAGCTAATAGCTGGTCTAACTATACTTAGACCAATGTCCTCCGGGGGTTGTCTTGGAATAGCACATTTGCTGTTCCAACGGCCATCCTCTCAGAATTGGGCATAACTGCTGCCATACACCCCTCTGTGCCATGTTGCAGAGGGTTTTTGGTGTAACAAGTGGTATTGGAAGACTTCAGCGGAGGCAGCCTGTGGCATATCGCAGGCTGATTGCTGGAATACCGAATGTCATTACATATGATGCAAGATGCTACTTGCACCATTTTATTTGGCACAAGTCACTTTGCGACATGCATAACCATTCTGGAATCAGGCCCTTTGTATCCAAATGGATCTGTCCTTTGTATATACGAAACTTTGTATCTGGAATGTATATTATTACAATGGCGGTCTGAAACCTCTTGTATTCCACCTTTGTGTAAACTTTATATCCAAAAAGGACAACTTTGTAAACAGGGCTGCAAAGTCCTAACAGTTCTATCCTGCCAAAAAATAAAGCTTTATCATCATCATCATCATCATCCCTTTCCCATGCTGCCAGTAAACAGCAGTGGCAGAAAATGTGGGATCTACTTTCACCCTTCACAAAAAAGTGCTGGGTTCTCTGAAAATTCTTTTTCCAATGAACTATTTTAATTCTTTTTTTGCCTTCTCGCCTCACTTAATTTTATAACAGAGAATGCATAAGAACTATAAGAGCACACAGCCTTTTCTATTCACAGCCAGACCTGGTTTTGAGATGAATCTCTTGCTAATATCTGCTAGAAACCAGAGAAGACCTATACTACTACAACTACTACTACTACTACTACTACTAATAATAATAATAATATTAATGCAGCCATGGACAGCAAGATTTTTTTTTTACTTACAATCTCTTGATCTATTTTAACTCAACCTGAAACAATTTTTTTTGAGAGGGATGTATCCTGGACTGACTGGACTATATCCCATCAATGTTGCTTTGATGGGGAGTATTTCATAGAAGGCATGGTTTGGGGGTGCCCTATCCAGTGCATAGGATTTTATCCCCTGTGAATGCCGGACAACTTGGTTTTCAAATGGTACCCATAACAATGGAATGTGACCCCCCCCCCACAGCCAGTTATAGCCACAGATAAGAGGGACCCACCCATCATGTCTGATTGGCTATTTCCAAATCTAGGTAACATTATGTTCATGTCTCCTAATTGTTGAGTGTGTGTGGGTGTGTGTGGTGGGGAGAGTGGGTCAGGATAGAAGTGATGGTTTGTCTGCAGGTGAGGACCACATACAGTAACTGTCAAACTGTAAAATCCCTCCCAACTGTTTGGTGCAGGACTCAGGACATATTTGCAGCTCTACAGCCTCTGAGCGTCATGTCAAAGGAACTGTTGCTGAATGTGGCAATCACAGATGTGAGGGACTGACTAGAATTTCTGGAGATGAATTCACAGTTAAACATGATCCATCATATGCCAGGATTGTTTGATGTGGCATACCCATACTTCATTTTCTTCCTTTCAAACAAGTGTAGTTTCCCAATAGCAGTCTTAACATACAGAGGAAAACAGAAATTAGTATAACTGCAATTTAACACCTGCAAGTCACTCAGCCCTTATAGCATCCAGCTGCACTAACTCATTGTTATTTCAAAAAATATTAACGTGCTGCTCTGCTTATAGAACAACCAAAAAGACTAAATCAATCAATCGATCAATCAATAAATGAATAAATAAGTTAAATAAATAAATATCATAAAATAAAACAAATAAAAATAAAAAGCTTATATGTACAGCACAATAAATATGTCTTCATTGGAAGAAATTCGACTGGCTAAAATTGAAATATAAAAGGGGTTTCATTTGATTTTTGAGCCTATCAAACCATTTATTTTCATATATATTTTTTTGTTCCTGTTCCTCCTTGAGCTCGGACCTTCCCTCCTGCTACCCCCCAAGCACAGGCATGCCCCCTTGGGTGGGGCCACTGGGGAGGCTCCCCCAATGGACACCATGGGCAAAGCCTTAGCTTACACCCCTGGTTGGGACCATGGGAGTGAGACCCCCCCGGCGGATGTCAGAGGCAGAGGATGGTGAAGTGGGGTGGGTCATCATGCTGGGGGGGCCAGCTTTTCCAAGTGCTTTTGACCCTTGGGGTGGGGACATACAGTGATGTCCAGTGTCTGCCCTGCCCCCCGAACGGACTGGCACCGGTCACGGCAGTACCCCCAGCCTCCGCTAAGGGTCCATGATGCACTGGACACTCTTCCCCTCCCTCTCCCCAGAGAATGAGAGCAGTCCCTAGGATGCTCAATCCTTCTCCCCCAGCTGGCCCTCTGACTCCTGCGTCTGTTCCCGAAATCAGGTCGTCCATGTCACAAGTGGAAATCCAACTGCTGCACTGGCGGGCCAGCCCTATCAAACCATTTAAATTATTCATGTGAATTACAATCCTAGTTCAGGGGACCTCCCTCTCCCATGTTGCCAGTAAACAGCAGTGGCAGAAGCTGTGGATTCACTTTCACTCTTTACAAACAGTGCTGGGTTCTCTGCAATTCTTTTTTGTATAAGCTATTTTAATTCTTTTTTTTGCTTTCTCTCCCCACGTTATATTTGATTTTATGTGCCAGCCATCTATCCATGCTTGCTCTGCCCTATACCCCCCACTGCAGGACTGACCCAACTCTGAACACCCTGGCTTATCCCCAAGGGCAGGGCCACAGGGGGGCCCTTCTACCCCTGATGGAGACTAATAGGTAGCACAGGAGTGGGAACCTGGGCAGCGGAGTGAGATCTGTTACGTGGGGTGGACCTCATCCTGCAGAGGTGGAACCTCCGATTTTTCCATATTTTTTTCTCCCCAGGAGGCATGTTGTGCAGTTATGTTAGGGCAGCATTCCAAATGTTTGACATGCCTCCCTACAGATATAGTCCCAGCTCGGACCCCCTAACTGCTGCACAGGGTCTCACAAGCACCAGCAACTTCCCACCCTCTCCCCCAGAGGAGGAGGAGAGCAGTCCATAGGATGCTCAATCCTTCTCCCCCCGGTCAGCCCTCAGACCACCAGGGCCCATTCCCAAATCTGGGTCGTCAGCGTCATGAGTGGTAGCACTACTGTTGCACTGATGGGCAGGCCTTATATTTGATTTTATAACAGAGAATGCATGAGAACTACAAGAATACACAACCTTTTTTATTCATAGCCAGACCCTGTTTGGAGGCAAATCATTTGCTAATATCTGCTAGGAATTGGAGAAGCCCTATAATGACAATAATGCAGCCATGGACAGCAAGAATTTTTTTCTTCACTTGCAATCTCTTGATCTGTTTCAACTCGACCTGAAATTATTTCATGTTACGGTAAGATGGGCCCTGTACTGATCAGAATATAGCCCATCAATGTTGCTTTGATGGGGAATATTTAATAGAAAACATGGTTTGAGGTGCCTCTTTCCCATTCACAGCATTTTGTCACCCGTGAGTGCCAGACAACTTGGTTTTCAAATGGTACCCATAACAATGAAATCCAATCCCCCCCAAGTCAGGCAGAGCCACATATGAGAGGGACCCAACCCACCCATCATATCTGACTGACTCTATTTCCAGATCTAGGTAACATTATGTTTGTGTCCCTTAATTTTTGGTGTGTGTGTATGTGGGGGAGTAGAAGCAGGTTGGAATCGGTGGTTTGTCTGGAGGTGAGGACCACAAAACTGTCAAAATTAAACATCCTTCTGAACTATTTGGTGCAGGACTCAAAATGTATATGCAGATCTACAACCTCTGAGTATTGTATCATATCAAAGGAACTGTTGCTGAATGTGGCAATCACAGAGGTAAGGGATTGTCTAGATTTTCTGGAGATGAATTCACAGTTAAACACAATCCATCATATGCCAGGATTGTTTAAAGTGGCAAACCCACACTCCAGTCTCTTCCTTTCAAATAATTATAATTCTCAAATAGCAGTCTTACTATACAGGAGAAAACAGAAATTAGTATAACTGCAATTTAACAACTGCAAGTCACTCAGCTCTTATAGCATCCAGCTTCACTAACTCATTTTGTTATTTCAAAAAATATTAACATGTGCTGCTCTGCTCTTTTAGAACAACCAAAAAGTAAACAATAACTAACTAACTAACTAACAACTAACTCACTAACCAACCAACTAACTAACTAACTAACTAACTAACTCAAATGAAAAGCTTATTTACCCAGTACACTGTATGCATCTTCACCAGAATAAATTTGGCTGGCTAAAACTAAAAAATAACTCATACAAGAGAAAGGGATTTTATTTGATTTTTGAATCCATCAAACCATTATTAATGGGAATTGCAATCCCAGTTTAAGGACCTCCCTTTCCCTTGCTGCCAGTAAACAACAGTGGCAGAGGCTACAGGATCTCCTTTCACCCTTTATAAACAGCAATGGGTCCTCTGCAAATTCTTTTTCTAACAAGCTATTTTTTTTTTTACCTTGTCTCCACACTTTAAATTTGATTTTATAATACAGAATGCATGAGAACTATGAGATCACACAACCTTTTTTTATTTACAGCCAGACCCTGTTTTGAGACAAATCTCTTGCTTGTATCTGCTACAGTAGGAACTGGAGAAGCCCTATAATAATGAAGCAACCATGGAGAGGAAGATTTGATTTTTTTTTTACTTAAAAGCCCTTGATCTGTTTCAACTTGACCTGAAAAGACATCATGTTTGAGTGGGATGGATCCTAGACTGATCAGACTATAGCCCATCAATGTTGCTTTGATAGGGAATATTTCATAGAAGGCATGCTTTGGGGTGCCCCTTTCCTGCACACAGCATTTTGTTCCCTGTGAATGCCAGACAATGTGGTTTTCAAATGGCACCCGTAAAAACATAATCCACTTCCCCCCAAGTCAGGCAGAGCCACAGATGAGAGGGACCCACCCATCACATCTGACTGGATTTCTATTTCCAAATTTAGGGAACATTATGTTCCTGCCCCTTAATTTTGCTGTGTGTGTGTGTGTGGTTGGGGGAGTAGGGGCAGAATTAAATTGGTGGTTTGTCTGGAGGTGAGGACCACAAAACAGCCAAGCTGTAAAATCTTCCCATTATTCTGCTACTACTTTATATAGCCATAACTGCTATATTGTCACATTTTGTCTTTCACAAATGGCAACCCCCAAAAAAACAGAAAAAGAAATACAAAGTCTACCTGTGAACATGTTGCATATGAATAAACCTGTAGAGAATTCAAAAGAAGACTCACCAGATGGAAGCTTCTTAATCTCTCTTTATGGGGAAAATTGCAGCCATTAAGATGTCCATAACCCCCAAGATTCTTTACCTGTTTGCCAATATTCCTTTAGTCTTACTGTCCTCCTCTTCTGCTAAAATTGATAAATCAATAGGTAATTTTATCTGGGATGGTAAACCACTGAGATTTAAACGTAACAAACTTCAATCACATTGGCAAAAAAGGGGATTTGGACTCCCCTGGTTTAAAGGTTACTTCTGGGCATTTTGAATGGCCCAAACCATTAAATAGTTTCAGAAACCCTCCCCTCATTCACCACTATGGGTTGCAATAGGATCTGCATTATGCCCTGGAGGAGTTCCCACTTCCTTCATTTTTAATCCCATTTCCTCTAAGCTAAAATCTCACCCAACTATATCATCCTCTGTTCTTTATTGGAAACTAATCCACAAATTCCTGAAATCCAATCCAACACCCTGGTTTTATGCCCCCTTATGGGGCAATCCACTGCTCACTCTGGAAGATCACCAAATTTTCTGTTGTGCATGGCAGAACAAAAGCATTTTCTTTCTTGGAGATATCTTGGACCAGAATTCTCTCACTCTTAGATCGTTCTCAGACTTGCAGACTTCATAGAAACTTCTTAAACAGGACTTTTGGAAGTTTTTACAAATTTGGCCAGCTTATAACTCTCTCTCTTGTTTAGTGTATAAGCATACTCTTCTAAACCCATACATCTTGCATTGGACTAATTTATCAGTTAAACTGAGTAGCTCCATTTACAAAGACATTATTGATAATCTACCTGATCAGTCTATACAGGCCAAAAATAAGTGGAGTACTCTTCTTAACTACAATATTTCAGATGCACAATGGAGCAATTGCTGGTGTCTTGCTCATAATACCTTTCAAGATGCCCGTAGTTCTTTAAAACAAACTAAAACTCTACATCTTTGATATAGAACACCCTCAGTGCTTCAACGAATGGGCCTATTAAATAACAATAACTGCTGGCGCTGTAATTTGTCCAATGGGGATCTACTTCATATCTTGTGGTTATGTGCTCCCATTAATAAGTTATGGCACAAAGTCCATTTAGTTGCCTCCAGAGTAACAGGACAAAAATTACCTTTTGACCCCAAGCTATTTCTTCTAGGCAACTTTATCCCCAATAGCTCTCTCCTCTCACATGCACACTTTAGATGGCTAAACATACTTTTTCTTCTGGTCAAACGTCTGATTCTTACGAAATGGAAATCAACTCTAGTACCTTCTCTTTCAGATGTTCTTCAAAGCCTTTCTCAGTATGCCTCCCTTGACCGATTATCTCATGTTACTCATAACCGACTCACTGTATATGACAGATGTTGGCAGGATTACTTTAAGTATATTGAACCTAGCTCTTCTAGACCCTAATTCTTAGGGATATTTAGCCTTCTTATTTTTCTCTCAGATCAGGTTTCTCCCGATACTTTTGTGCATAGATATCTCCTTTTTTTCTCATTCTTTCTTTTCTCCTGTTCTCCTTCCCTTCTTTCTTGCTTTTTCTCTTCTTTCTTTTCTTGCACACTTCTCTCTCATCTTCACCTCTCCATTACCGAACATTGTTCATATTACTACATTTATCACTTTCTACAATTTAATGTATTGCCTTGCCATAGCCTGCCCTAGCATTTATTTTGTAAATGATTGCTTTCCTTTTCTGATTCTAAAATACACTACTAATTGTAACCCTTTTGTTATCCACTTATAACCTATTTAGATCTGTGTTTTATCATCAATTAATGTACATAAGGCTTCTTCATTATGTTTATCCTACATACTGTATTTAAGTGATGCTGTATACCTTTTATGAAGGATATACTTCTATTGTATAAGATGTGTGCTTTCTTATATATACTTACATTTCAATAAAAAGATAAAGTGAAAAAAAAAGAAGGCTCACCAGAAAATTATTACACATTGTCATTAATGCTTTAGAGTTTTGCAGTATTCTGGTCCATAATTTACAAATAAATTGAATTATGTTGATATTATGGCGTTCATGTTGATAGGCAACATTTTATAATTAATGTTTTAAAAATGTAATGAAAATTATAATATTTTAATTACTGATTCTTAGGCAACATTGTTGCATTTCATTCATTTATAGCTACATATTATCTGTCAATATATGATTATTTGCTATTTAGCAGGTTGACTCACTGAAAAAAAAGAGCAATGTTAATTACCATTTTTAGCAATGAATTGTGTTTATACAACAAATAGTACACTGGTAAGATACATTTTAACCTTCAAAAGACAGATCATTTACATGCTGTATATAACAAGAACAGTAACCCTCCATCAGGTCATTGACATTCCTATGTCAATAACAAGTTTTCATCATATGCCAACCTTGCTGCAACAAAATTATTGTTATGGCATTTTTTACACTTCTCTTGTATCTGCTATAGTGCAACACATTATTTGTCACACTGGATATGGTTCCTACATACAATAAATACATCAAAAAGTAGTCCTACAACACCCTGCCTCTATACTGTACTCACATACAGGGCAAAAACAGTATATTGAAGAACAAAATAAATCAAATATATACGCTTTTTAACTTTCCTATTATCATTGTTATATCAGTTGATCTGAGATCTGTAAGAGTAAGCGGTGCAGTGTCAGGCAGGTGGCTGAAAATACTGAATTTAAAGGTCCTTCAGTAAACGGATGCTTCTGAACTGTTAATTGTAATCTTTGTTATCAGCTGTGAGTGCCAACAGTTGGGTTGTAAGGAGGGCTATAATGGGGGTTGGTAGGCTGTGAGTAGAGCTAGCAGACAAGCTGTAGATGAGCTGTGTGGTGGTGGGTGGGCAGTGAGTAGAGCCGACAGGCAAGCTGCGTGAGTGTCTGGTGGGCTGGTGAACTGGGTTGTGGGCTGTGTACTGTGCTTAACTTATTCAGGCAAATTATGTGTGTTGTTTTTATGCAGATCCATGGTATGGGACAGTCTGTGAGTGTGTGTGTGTGTGTGTGTGTGTGTGTGTGTGTGTGTGTGTGAAGATCGGCAACAAGCTTGCTATCAGCCATAACAAGCTGTTAATGTGGTTACAGTGTATGGAAGAGCGTAATTAACAATGAAATTCAGTGAATTCCTAATGTTGTTGTACCATCGTAGTGATGTCAAGAGGTTGTTGTACACTCTTGAGTACATCACTATAATGGTACAACAACTTCGAAAGTCGGCACGCACTGCTGCCTGCGATCGTAGTACCACTGTACCCACTCATTACCTTTTGCTGTTTTATTTTTTTAAACTGTGGCACTTATTCACCATTGTGATGAAGACTTGGTACAGGTAGTTTAGGACAGTAGAGAGAGAGAGGAGGAAGTAAGCACACCTTTCGGCTGATGATGCACAGTAAGAGTGGAATGTGGCTTGATCGGGGTGGGTGGTGGGGAAAGTTTTAAAACAGCCATGCAATGATGTTTTAAACAGATTTCTCAAGAAATGCTCTGTTGTTGTTGAACTGTTGCCCATACACTGTAAAAGACAATGGATTGGCAATAGTGAACAACACTGAGTTCACGAGGTGTCGTTATGCATAACGACCTCGCTTTGCTCTCAAGATCTCCTTGGTTATCATGACAACCTTTCAAAGGGAACAAGCATTGTTACTCACTGTTGCCCATCCATTATCCTCTATGTTCTTGTGCATTAATGACTGTAGTTCACAGCCTCTATGGAATTCAAACCCACAAATTGTATGCTATACCAGCCAAACAGAGGACCTCTAAAGTTAAGCGACCCATGCCCATAGCTGCTTGAAGAGGGTAAAGCTCAGCTGGTAAAGCACAGTAACCTTAGTTCCTACAGTAGTTAGTTTACTGTCAGCTAACCACTCAGCATTTAAATGTAATAAATGACAATCTCTATTTTTACCTTTTCCTGCCCTGGTCTGTCAGTTTATCTCCCAGTCTCTTCTTTTTTCTGATCAAGGCACAAGGGTGATTTAATTGAAACACAGAAATATAGAAACATAGGAACTGTCGGCGGATCAGGACCGCTAGACCCATCCAGTCTGCCCATAAGTCCTACACTTGTATGTGGCTTCTGACCCTATCTGGTCAATGGCCTCTTCCTGCTCCTCCCCACCTCTAAGGTTCCCTTATGACTGTCACAGGCATGTTTAAATCCCTCCACTGTCCTTGCTTCCACTGCCTCCTGTGGCAGGCTATTCCATGTATCCACTACCCTCTCTGTGAAGAAAAACTTCCTCACATTTCCCCTCAACTTGCCCCCTTCTAATTTCATATCATGCCCCCTTGTTCTTGTACTCCTCCTATACTGGGTATACATAGGGTATAGATGTCTCCCACCCTGCACCTTGTTTATGCCCTTGAGGTACTTGAATGGTTCTATCATGTCGCCTAGCTGCTTGCTGGTCCCATCTCTCCTCCAGTGAGTACATATTGAGGTCCTCTAGTCTCTCCTCATATGTTTTCTGGTGCAAGCCCTGTACCATCTTTGTTGTCCTTCTCTGAACTGCCTCCACCCTATCGATGTCCTTTCATAGATGTGGCCTCCAGAACTGCACACAGTACTCCAGGTGAGGCCTTACCAGTGTTTTGTACAATTACATCACTACCTCCCTTCTTCTGCTTGTGATGCCACTGTCTATGCACCCCAGCATAACACTGGCCTTCCCTGTTGCCTTTTTACTCCATTTGGACACTTTAAGGTCATTTGAAATGATAACCCCCAGGTCTCTTTCTTCTTTGGTGATAGTAAACAACCCCCCCCTCCTATAGCTCTCCCAAGGGTTTCTTCTTCCCAGGTGCATTATTTTGCACTTCTTTAAACTGAACCTTAATTGGCACACCTCAGACCATTTTTTCAAGCTTACCAAGATCCCTTCTCATTGTCTCCACCCTGTCTGTCATGTATGTCCACCCTGTTGCAGATCTTGGTGTCATCTGCAAACAGGAAAACCTTTCCCTCCAACCCTTTTGCAATGTCACTAACGAGGACATTAAATAAGACTGGCCTCTGAACTGACCCCTGAGGTACCCTGTTTGTAACTCTCCTCTTCCCAGACTGGATCCTGTTTACCACCACCCTCTGCTACCTGTCTGTTAGCCAGTTTCTCACCAGTTTTTACCGCCATTTGCCCCATGCCCAGACTACCCATTTTGTTAAACACCCTTCTATGAAGATCTTGCTGAAACTGAAGTAGGTGACTTCCATCACCCCTCCCGATTTACCTCCTTTGTCACCCAGACAAAGGGTAATGTTAATGCCATCATGGTCTGTCTCAGTTGCGGCAAATGATAATGTCATTTTGATCTGTCTCAGTTGTGGCAGAAGCTAGGGACTGACTGGCAGGAGAAGAAATCCTCCATACTCAAGCACTGGCACCTTGTTAACTGTTTTAAATCAAACAGTGAGTTTAAAAAAAATGTACAGCTAAATGATCCATCAGTGTTAGTGATATTTTGGCCACATGTGATACAGCTAAAAACTGAACTCTGTATATAGTGACTTTGTTTGACAGTTTCTGCAGTAAGAGCCAAGGCTGCCTTATATAAAAGTGCTATTCTGTATGAATTGCCTGAGTGAACTTATTTAATAAGTGTCTTTTTGCAGAAAATACCAGCATGAACTAAATCAATATATCTGCTGTTTTACATTGCACATACATAAATTGAGTGTGACAAAAGTCTACAGAAACAAGCAGACCTGAACAAATAATTTTCAGGTATTTGTATTTTTGGGGAAAAGCACTTTTCATGTTTATGCTCTAAAATTGTTCAGTATTTGGGGATGGTTCAATATTTGTGATTTTGTCTGCATTAGAACCTACTCAGACTTTTTGGTTTGTACTGCGGGTCATCTCATGCCCCAAGGGCTATCTTTTTCATCCCTGCTGCTTGTGGGTCCTCTTTTGCCATGAAGGGCTACATTTTAAACCCATGTTGGTTTCATCTTGTGCCCTGAAGACTACATTTTAAATCTTAGCTGCTTGCTGGTCCTCTTGTGCGGTGCCTCAAAATGGGATAAAGGTAAAGATCGCATGCATATGAATAAGTAAAGTACTGGGATTCACTGTTTGCTTATTCTTAGCCCATTAGGCTCCCTTACTGTCAAAGGGGTAAGAAGGAGGGAGGGCTGCCCAAGCTGAAAGGGAGAGGGAATTAAAAGAAAAAATACATAGATAGATAGATAGATAGACAGACAGACAGACAGACAGACAGATAGATAGATAGATAGATAGATAGATAGATAGATAGATAGATAGATAGATAGATAGAGATGAGAGAAAGATAGATATCGAGGATCACTGACTCACTGTTGTAACTGAAGCTGGCAGCACAATTCCAGCTGTGGGTTCACATTTCATGAAAGTCCCACTGTTATTATACTGAGAATGTGGGCGAACAACTCCTGTTGATAAGCTGGGCACACAGGATTTTTTAATGCCAAGAAATATTATTTCAAAGCCAATTTTCAGAAAATAAACACCAGAATATAGCTAAAGATATTCCAGTTACTAAGGTTCAGGTGTCTGTTTTTTGAAAATACGGTACATCATTTTTATGTATTTTCAATGTTTTGAGTTAAAAAACAAGATGGCAGTCACTACAATCTTTTTTTCTCACAAGTAAATTATTTTTCACAAGTAAATTGTGAAACTAATCTCTCACAATTGGTGTTTTTTACCAGTTTAACTCTGGAACCATATAATATGTTTTCATGAAACCTTCAAAAGGCATTACCTCAATACAGGCCACTTCTACCCTCAACGTTTCATGAACAAATTCTTCACTGTCTAGGCTGTGTGCAAGAAAAAAAAAATTGCCAAGTATAGGAAAACCAAGCACCATTTTTTTCTCTTTTTTTTGGTGTTCTGTATCTTGCAATTTGAACAAGATGCCATCACCAAACTTTTCAGGCCTTGAGACTCTGCTAGTCTGACAGTGCATGTCAGATTTTGGATTATTTTATTGAACACTGCCAAAGTTATTATTACGGTACAAAAATTGGGGTTTAACTTTAAACAGCCTACTAATCCCTAACTATAAGGGCACTAGTATGCCCCTGTAATATTAGGGCTGGGCAGGCTGTTCATCCACTAATCTGAAACCCCCTAGATCTGATGTTTACTCATAGACTCAGATAAATATGGACTTTGCTGAATAAGTCTTGTTCTGGGTCCACTGGTAAGTATTTCAGGTTTGTTAGATTCTCTCACCGTGTCAGGTATCTGTGCACTATCATCTCTCCTGGCTGTTTTGACCATTACTTTGACTCCGTCCAATATTCTGCAGTGAGGTTAGCACTGGGTCAAGTGGGTGGTGTGTGGCACATGCTAACTAGCCCCACTGCAGCCAGCACGTTAAGGTCAGGATTCCTTCCTGCCCAGCTTAATTTCTGAGAGCATTAATGCTGTCGGCATGCCCCACTCCACCTAGAGCATCATCGCAGGTGACTGGCAGAATCCAATAGGAAAAGCAGCAGAAATGGGTGTCATGTGACCCCAGGCACTCAGGGTATATAAACCCTATAAGAGTGCCATGTGGCTGCAGAAGAGAGTGAGCGGGCAGCAAGTTGGCATGAACAGGGGAGAGAGAAAGAGACTGGGCAGCTGGGATAGTGAGCCCAACAGTTAAAATAAAAAAATTAAAAATCAAGGACAAAATTATATACTTTAATTCTGGTGCTACTAGTAATACAAACGGAAAAAAGAGTGTTTTGGTCTGAGTTAATGCCACTCTGATTAGATGTCATGACTAAATGCTGTTGGCTGTATAGGGTAGGCCCGGGGAGGGCAAAGCAGTTATTAAAAAATAATTAAGGAGGACAAGAACAATGTTCTATGATGGAAGAAAGAAGAAAACAAAGAAAAAAACAAGTTGTCACTAATTACGTGGTGTAGTACTGCAGGCTGTGTAGGGGTAGGCCAGCTAAGGAAGGGCAAAGCAGAAGTGAACATACTGTTCTACAAACCTTTCCCCCACCCCCAAAAAAATAAATAAAATAAATGAACTAGTTGTCACTGACTTAGGAGGTACAGAGCTGCTGGCTGTGTAGGGGTAGGCCCAGGGGAGGACAAAGCAGCAGTTATTAAAAAATAATTGAGGAGGACAAGAAGTGAACAAGTACTTTTCTAGAATGAAAAAAACCCAAAACAACACCTAAGAAAATGAGTTGTCTCTGATTTTGGTGGTATAGTGTTGCTGGCTGTATAGGAGTAGGCCCAGGGGAGAGTAAAGCAGCAGTTACAAAAAAAATAAGGAGTACAAGAACAAATACTATTATACAATAAAAAAAGAAACACCAAAGCAAATTAGTTGCCACTGATAGGTGGTGCAGTACTGCTGGCTGTAGAGGTAAGCCCAGGAGAGGGCAAAGCAGGCCAGCATAAGGCAATCCTCCATTCTGCTGCTGCAAAAATTAAAAAAAAGGAAAAAAGAAGCAGAGAGACTGAGTGTGAGACCAGAGAGAGACTGAGTGTGAGACCAGAGAGAGACTGAGTGTGAGACCAGAGAGAGACTGAGTGTGAGATGGGAAAAGAGATCAGATGGAGAAGTTGTACCTGACTCTCATTATAAAAAAATGAGGCTTGAGCTACCCGTCAGATACTTTTATCAGGTATAGCGGTAATTAAAATTTTCTGCCACATAGGGTAGTTAGGGTAACATACAACCCTACCCACCATATGAATAGTGTAATCATGTTGGTTACTTGGAGCCAGGTAATATTGGGTACACAGAACCCCCCGGCTTGCCCTAATGTTTAAAACCTCTGTCGTTTGCACTATCAGACATGACTCACTGGTGGCAGCTGTGGGGTTAGGGAAATCAAAGGGCTAGTGAGACAGAGCAGGCAGGTGTCAGCTCATGAATATGCAGCCAAGCCCCACCCCCGCCATGGTAGGACAGCTCTTTCTGATCACATGATCTACTTGCTGCAAAGTCATGTGATGGTCGGAGGAGCAAGAGCACCTGAGTCCCGCAACACAGTCATTCTCAACACATTGTGTCGGTTAATGAACTGTCTCAGTGAGCTCTCAAGGTCTCAGCTCAGCCTGTGATCATCTTCAGTGTTTTGGCATAAAACAATGAAAAATTATATTTCTGACCCAGTCTTTCTCCCTGGCTCTCAGTGGGTGGTGGGTCAGGCAGGAGAAGCTCAGAAAGCATGAGGGGGAAGGAGTAACAGTCAAGCTCCCCAAGTCCCATGTCTAGCCCAGGCTGCAGCAGCAACATACAGCAGCAGCAAGACACAATCTTGATATTGTGCCTTCTGCCCTGTGTAATGCCACTCTGTCTGTCTGAGTCTCTTAATGTGTCTGCATTAATGTTCCTGGCAGAGAGAAAAAAACAAGGTAGATAAGTGACACAATGGAGTGTGAGAATGGAGAGGGAAAAAAAAGAAAAAAAAATATCACGGGTGTCCTTTTAGGGCTGCAAGATGAGTTTAGAACTAAAGGAAATACAGGAAACTATAGAAATATGGCAATTTTAGAGAAGGAGTTCCAATGTAGAAATGCCTGGCAGGTCAGGAATGTTTGGGTCAAATGTGAATCGACATATTCAGAGCGACATGTAGAAACTGAAGGCAATGACAGGACAGGATAGTAACTACCCTACCCATACCAACTACCTGTTTTGCATTAGGGTATTATTAGTGCAATTTAGGGTAGTTTGGAGGTACCCGGGGGTTATGTTTAGGGTATGGTATTTTACTACCCACCCATGCATAAAAAAATACCCATTAACATAAAAAAAAAAGTTAGTTGATTTTAAAAACAAATAGCCCTTAATATTAAAGGGGCTTCTGGCTGCTGAGGAGTCTGACCAACTGAGTCAAAGAGAGGCAGACTGTGCTGGAGGAGGCCTAAAGGGCAAGAAAACAAACAAAACAAAAGCAAGCAAACATCTATAAAACAAGCCTGTGCCTGTCATACAAAAAAAAAAAATAGAGAAGTGCAGTGAATCTAATGCCTGACTGTGCCTGCCAGCAGACTGCATAAATAAATAAATAACATTCCAAATACAGATTTGGCAGCAACAGGAGGAAACAAAAGCCATACATGTTGTTTTTGACATGCATTAATTTATTGAGACTATATTATCAGTATGCTCCAGATGTCTGCATCATTAATTTATATTCTAGGCTGTAGTAGCATAACATTGTTGAGCTGGTGAATACAGTCATTCACTGAACAGTAACACTAGGACTCGAAGTCACTGTTTTGCAATGAGCTTAGTAGGAAGTGGCGGTGGTCATTACTGAGTACTGTGTGCATTACAGTACAAAAATGTGGGCCTCTAGGTGTGGGAGTCTGGACACTAGGGAACCAAGAAGGATATTTTTTACATTAGAAAAGTAAAAATACAAAAAAAAAATCAAAATGTTCCAGCAAATTCTGAGTCTTCAGTGGGCACTGCAGCTTTAGGCAACCAAAAGGAATTTCCAAAGGAGAGGCTAAGCAATCGTCCTGCCCAGGGCCAACAAAATCAAACCCTAGATAAGTGTTTCTGGCAAATCTAAAGTTTCATCTTTGAAGTGAATGCTTGACTCCAATAAAGGTGCATCTGCTGGATCTGTCTCAATTAAAACAAGCATTTGTCAATGCCGAATGTTGTCACACTGGCACTGGCAGTGGCGGAGGTGGAGAGGCATAGCACTGTGAGTTTGATAATGTGTCCCAAAAGGTGATTTTGCACAGCGAGTATGCCACTGTGAAGCAGAGCTGCGGAAACGCGTTTTGGGCAGGTTGTGGAAAATGGCAGCTGGACTGTTGATAATGAGGTGTGCACAAATGCCAGTGGTGAAAATGTTGCATGAAAGTATTGCAGATTGACAGAGATTACAAGGGTGCGTGGAAACTGCGCAGTACTGCTTTGATCGACCTCTGGACTTTCGCCACCAAATTTTCAACATAGGCATTTTAGGACCTCTGCTGATGAATAGTGTCACCGCTATTTCTTCAAAGTGTCCTGAAAGTGATTTCAGACAGTGACTGTGCAATTCTGCACCGGACGCGCGAAACACATTTCCAGCCAGCTATACTGTTCATAAGGAGATATGGAAAATAGCAATGATGAACAGCTGGAGTGAAAGTATTACAAATTCACAAAGTCACGAGCGTGCATGCAAACTGCGCAATGCGCGCTAGTAAAGCACTCATTTTATTGACTTTCATCCCTAAATTTTCAACATAGGCATTTTAAGACATCTGCTAATGAACAGTGTCACTGCCATTTTCATTATGTGTCTTGAACACAGGCTTTCCACAGCAACCGTGCTATTGTGTGCCGGAACTGCGAAAACAGATTTTGATCAGGATGTGAAAAATGACAGCTGTACTGTTCATTAGGAGGTGTAGAACAATGGCACTGCTGAAAATGTGGAGTGAAACTATTATTTTTTTTTATTTAGTTGTTTAACCAGGTATAGCACACTAAGCTGAAAGCTTTTTTACAGGAGCGACCTGGGAGCACAAGGAGGTTAAGTGACTTGCTCAGGGTCACACAGTATGCAAGTGGAAGTTGTGGGATTCAAACCCAGGTCTGGCCTGCTGGATGTCACCAAATTTGCAGCTTAGAGCCTTAGACCACTGCGCTATACTGCCTCAATTATGTTTGTGAACTTCCAAGCGTGTGTGCAAACTGCGCAACGCAAGCTCGTAACACAGTCATTTTATGGAGTATTGTCACCAAATTTTCAGCACAGGCATTTTAGGACCTCTGCTCATGAACAGTGTTACTGTCAGTTTTGTAATATGTCAAGAAACATGATTTCGCACAGAGACTGTGCTAATCTGTGCCGGAAGTGCGAAAACAGATTTCGGCAAGGATGTGAAAAATGGCAACTGTGCAGTTCACAAGAAGGTGTGGAAAAATGCCAATGTTGAGAATGTGGCATGAAAATATTGTAAATGCACTAACTTATGAGCGTGCGTTGCGCTGTTGCTACGCACGCTCGTAAAACAGCCATTTTATGGAGTATTGTCTCCAAATTTTCAACACAGGCATTTTAGGACCTCTGCTCATGAACAGTGTCACTGTTATTTTTGCAATGTGTCCCAAACACTGATTTCGCACAGTGACCGTGCTATTCTGCGCCGGAAATGCGAAAACACATTTTGGCCAGGATGTGAAAAATGACAGCTGTACGGTTCACAAGAAGGTGTGGTAAAATGCCAATGTTGAGAATCTGGCATGAAAATAGTGTGAATGCGAAGTTATGAGAGGTAACATGCTTTTTGAGAGCCCCTCATGATCAGTGGTACTGTCACTATTATTGTCTCAAAGGTGATTCCACGCAGTGACTGTGAAATCACCTTCCGGGACTGAATAATGCCATGACAGTAATAATTCATGAGAAGGGGTCCCAAAAACCCCATGTTGAAAATTTGGGGCCAAAATTTGCAAAAATGCCCGAGATATGCATTAAAGTTGAAACACCCCTATTCATTCCATTATACAGCTTACCAGCATTTCTTCAGTTCATGGTCGGTTTTGAAGAGTGCAGACGTGTTCCTGGTCCTCCGAAGATCATCGTGCCAGACTCCGCAGGTAAGTATGTGGTGAGGGGGGATGAGGGGAGACAGGGTCTTGGAAGGGTGGGTGCGGTGGGAGGGGGGATCAAAACAACGAGGACCGTTTTCAATTTACAGGAAAAAACATCATGGGACATTTTTTTTGCAGAAGGATTTGGCAGGCAGGTTGAGCTCCCAGCGTGCCTGCAAACTGTTGATCTGTAGCCGATGGAGATTGGGCACCCTCATCTGCACACAACACTGGGGGATAGAAATGTGTGCCGATGGGATTGGGCATCCCCGTCAGCACACAAAAGTGGGGGTGGGACCAGCCAAGGATTGGGCACCTCCTCGGCATTCAACAATTGGGAAGTTTATACTGATGGGAGCTGGCTCCCCATTGACACAAAGAAAGCAGGGTGAGGTTAACCGACAGGAGGATTGGGCACCACTAAGTCGGCAGTACTTGAGCGGCTGCCCACTTGCCGGCCATGCTCATAATGTTGGCAAGCATGTAGGAAGGGTCTGCTGCATATGATGAGCTTTGCTTGGATTGCAGCGGACCTTTTCTTAGATGTGCTCACCACATTATGTATGCATGGTGTGGCGCCGGCATGCAGACTGATTGGGGAATGAGGGACGCACCTACCAGTGGGTGCCCTGCATTCGCCAAACAATGACTCTACCTCCAAAGCTGCACTGTCCCACGATGTTGGCTGCACAAGCACGCCAATATAAAAAGGTTCTTTAGTTAAAACTAAAGGGTTGGTGGGTAGCACCTGCAGAGGCACTCCCAGGTATGGAACAATTGTATACTATCCTACTGTTAGTCCCTCACAGAAAACATCTGATTCCTCTGAGGTTGAGCCCAATTAGGGTAAAGATAAAGATGAAGGCAGTGATTGGGCACAAGGTTTTCTGGAGGGGGTGGAAATTGTACAGGAGGAAGAAGTAGAAGCAAATGTTTCTATAGTTGAGGAGGACAGGAAAGGAATAAAGCACAACATGAACAGGCCCAAGAAGAATCTGGCAAGAAAACCCTGATAAGGTGCCTGAGCTGCAGTGCCTATCCCCCAGCAAAAAAAAAAAAAAAAAAAAGACGTTGGGCACGATTTTCAAAGGATAAACTATGATGCAAGGTGCCTGGGCCAAACAGGTATGATGCAAGTTGCACTTTGCATCATGATTTGTGGCAGGAAGTTGAGACCAGGATGCCTTGCACCCAAGCTTACCCTTTGCACCCAAGCTGCCCTGTGCCACCCTTGTGACAGAAGCACCCATTTGCCAGAATGCAAAGAGGCTTGCTCCACTGCAGGGGTTCAACATCCCCTTATTTAGTATTTTGGTAGCCCTGCCGTGGATGCAGCAAGGGGCTCAACTTAGACCAGCCAGGGGGTGGTCCTGATGGCTTTCTGTCGCCGCACACTATAGCAAATTGAGAATCTGAAAGTGGGGCTAGGGGTAAGAAAGGGGTCCGGGTGCCTAGAGGTGTGGAGGGATACAGCAGGCATGTCAGGGAGTGATACCCAATGGGGGTGCCCTCAGCAGAGCCAAACAGCTGATTACATGGTACCATTCCTGAGAAGGTTGCCAGGGCTGAACACTAACATGGCCTCAGGTAGGCACAGCCCACACAGCTGCCCCATAGGTCTACAAAGACAGAACCCTGTAGGTGGGAAGCTGGAGCTGCAGGTTGAGAGCTTCCAATGGTGGTAGGGTGGCCGTTCTCTGGCACAGTTCCTTAGTACCCACCCTCCCGTGATGTGGCAGGCTGCCTCTCACCTACAGGGTTTGTCTCTGAGGACCTATGAGACAGCTGCCAAGGCTATTCCCACCTGGGGCCATGTCAGTTTTTGACCCTGGCAACTGACAAGGAAGTGGTACCATGCGATCAGCTGTTGGACTCTGCAAAGGGCACCCCCTCTGGGAACTATCACAAATGCACTCAGCAGGTCAGGCCCTCTGCTCCCACAGTGAAAACCTCTGAGTGCAATAGTGTGACCAGGTAACAGACAGGGTAACCCTCCTGTCTACTTTTGGGTCCAAATCACCTTTAGTCTCAAGTTCTGGGGGGATTCAAACTTTGAACCGTATACTAGCGTACCCAATGTACAGGCTAAGATATGTGCCCTCTTCAGGGATTGTGGTACAATCTTATGCCAGGAGCACCTGGCCAGGCTTCCAAAATGAACCCTTAAAACTCTATAAAAGACCTTAGGTATATTCTTACCTTTTCCCAGTTTAGTAACACCATGAAGCTGTTGAACAATTATCAGACTTAACCCTCTATACGTCACATGCAAAAAGAACTAGCAGACACCCAGGCAGTCTTTCAAATAATAGGTACTTTACTAAAAGATGATAAAAATATGAAAAATGTAAACACAGAACAATATATCAAAGAGCTCACACTCACATAAAAGAACACGGGAAGACTACAAAACAAAACCTCCTACCACAATACAGTTGGACTTTTTCTATCTAATGTATTACCTCTATAAGCACCTTCAAAGTTAGATCATAGATCTGTCTTTTTTGAGTCCCAAAATGATATGTCATATTCCCCAGTTACAAGGATACATTTCAACCCCATCTCCCCACCCCCTTGGTGAGTCATCCAGTTCCTCCTTTTTTAGAATAAAAAAAAATACAACCATGATTTCCTGTCAGGAGATATGTTAAATAATGTCACATCAGAAGGAAAAGCACTTCCTAAATATGACTCCTTAGTTAAACATTTTCTCTTTGATCTTGTGTGCCTCCTGTTACCAAGGCAGATCACAGGGTTTAAAAACTTTTAACACCAAGTTGGTATCAATGTTCTTCCTATAGGAATCATAAACCTTTATGAGCCCTATAGCCTGGCAGCTGGGTCAGTTTTAATCAAGACAAAAAAAAAAAAAAACAGGAGACCTTTAATCAAGTCTCTCTGGTCTTTTTAATTACCCCCTGGTTTCAAGTCACTTGTCACTACTGACACCTTGATATGGGTCAATTTCTCCTATCCTCTGGTCAGCTTACATTCTATAGCTTTACTGAAACTGGGGGGGGGGTACCCATGAAGCACAGGCTGTCTCATGTGAGACAATCACATACTATATTTTTTATATTACAAATAGCATACAATAATCATAACCAGCTGGCCAAGCTTCACAATCCTCCCCACCTAGACTGAATTTGGGGGCTCTATCCCCTGCATGGGATAGGCTCCCTAAGTCAGTTCACTCCTCATATAGATGCGACAGGCCATCGGCATTCTGATTGGTCACTTCAGCCCTATGTAAGATCATCATGTCATACCCTTGCAAGGCAAGACTCCATCTTAATAGTCTACCATTAGTTTTTCCCATTTGTGTCAGCCAAACCAGGGGGTTGTGGTCTGTTTGTACCTCAAGATTCTGCCCATATAAGTATGGCTCTAACTTCTTTAGGGCCCACACTATGGCAAGACACTCTTTTTCCACAAAGAGTAAGCCTGCTCCCTTGGAAGTAACTTTTTACTCAGGTACACTACAGGGTGATCTTTCCCTTGGTTGGATGTTTGACTCAGTACTGCCACAATACCCACATCTCAGGCATCAGTATGGACTATAAAGGGTCTGCTATAGTCAGGACTTGTCAATACAAAAGCACTGCACAGTGCCTTCTTCAGTCTTGTAAAGGCTTTTTCACAGGCTGGTTCCCAGGTAATTTTCTTAGGTATCTTTTTCTTTACCAGGTCAGATGGGGAGCAGCCAGGGCACTGTAATTGGGTACACATTTTCTATAGTACCCTGCTGTCCCTAGAAAACCCCTGACCTGCTTCTGCGTCTCTGGTCTGGGCCATGCCTTGATCACCTCTATTTTTACTTGGTTAGGACAGAGCTGTCCCTGGCCTACAACATACCTGAGGTATGTCACTTCAGCCATGGCCACCTGGCACTTCTCAGCTTTGACAGTGATCCCAGCCCTCTGTTTCCTGCCCAGTACTTCCCTAAGGTGGGACAGGTGTTCCTCCCAGCTGGCACTAAAGATGGCAGTGTCATCCAGGTACGCCGTGGCATACTCCTCAGCACCATTTAACACCTGGTTCACCAACATTTGGAAAGTGGCCAGGGTGTTCTTCATTCCAAAAGGCATTACTTTAAATTCAAATAAGCCTATCGGAGTGATGAAGACCGACCTCTCCCTAGCTCTGTCAGTTAACTCTACCTGCCAATACCCTTTTGTCAGGTCAATAGTTGTAAGGTATGTCGCCACTCCCAACTTATCCAGGAGTTTATCCATCCAGGGCATCGGGTGGGTGTCTGACTTTGTGACTGCATTCAGTCCATGATAGTCCACACAGAAATGAGTAGAGTCATCTGGTTTGGGCACAAGGACTACAGGTGAGGTCCAGGGGCTGTGGGATCTCTGGATTACCCCTAAATCCAGCATTTCCTCCACCTCCCTCCTAATGTCCTTTTGGATAGCCTCTGACACCTGATATGCTGTTCGCCGTATGGGAATCTGTGTTCCTGTCTCTACATCGTGTGTTGCTAAGGGGGTTAGTCCAGGCTTGTCGCTAAACAGTGAGGCAAAGTCTGCTAAAACCTTCCTTAATTATTGGATCTTGTCCGGGGCCAGCTGGGGTGACAATTTAGCTGCCTCCACAGAGGACTACTGCTTGCTTTCTTCCAGCAAGTCCAGAAGGGGTTCTCCCTCATCCGTCCCCTCCCCAGGACTACATACTGCAAACACCATGTCAGCCCTATTAGCATATAGCTTCATCATGTTGACATGGTACATTCTTTATGTCTGTCTTCTGTCAGGTAACTCTAGGATATAGTTCACATCATTTACCTTTCTAACTACTTTGTACAGTCCTGCCCACTCAGCCTGCAGCTTGTCTTTCTGGACCGGAATAAGGACCATGACTTCCTGACCCACCGTGTACGAGCAAGTTCTGGCTCTGCGGTTGTACCACACTTTTTGTTTCTGTTGGGCAACTGTCAGGTTGCTCTTGGCTGTCACCATAAGCTCCTTCAGCCTTTCCCTAAACCTAAGGATGTAATCCACTATGAGAGTTTCCTGGGAGTTGCATGCTTGCCTTCCCAGTCCTCCCACATCAAGTCTAGGGGTCCACGTACCCAGCGTTCATATAAGAGCTCAAAGGGGGAACATCCTGTTGACTCTTGGGGCGCCTGTCTGTATGCAAACAACTGGTGGGGAAGGTATTTCTCTCAGTCCCTCCCATGCTGTTTAGCAAATGCTTGGAGCATTGACTTCAGGGTACCATTAAATCTTTCCACAAGCCCATTGGCTTGCTGGTGATAAGGTGTCATGCACCTCTGCACCTTCCCACACTTCTCCCACAAACATCTCATCAGGTCCAACATGAAGGAACCCCCTTGATCAGTGATGACCTCCTGTGGAAACCCAACACAGGAGAAAATCCCAAATCAGGCATCTGCCACTTTGCCTGTCCTCAGTGAGGATAGGGTGACTGCCTCTGGATACCGGGGTTCAAAATCCACCACAGTCAGAAAGAACCTTTTCCCAGAGGAGCTGGTGGTATTTAAAGGCACCACAATGTCCATTCCCACCCTCTGGAATGGCTCCTTCACTGTAGGCAATGGAATTAGGGTGGCTTAGGTTTTCTTACCCACCTTACCTATTTCTTGGCACCGATGACAAGACCTGCAATACTCTGTCACCTGCTGGGTGAAGTTGGGCCAATAGAAATTCTGGGTCAACCACTGTGTAGTGTGTGTGATTCCCAGGTGGTCAGACAAGGGAATATTGTGTTCAATCTTGAGCAACTGCTCACAGTACCCCTTGGGAAAGTCAAGCTGCCTGCCTATCACCCCTCCCTGTCTTCACATCCTGAGTATACATCAGTCCATTTTCCCAATAAACTTTATGTTTTCCGTCACCTCCCTGTGCACCATCAGAGTCTGCCCAAGCTCTCAGCTTCTCTAGACTAGGGTCACTTTTCTGAGCAGCTACAAACTCCTGACACATTCCCAAGGCATGGGACAGGTCCCCTGCAGTCTCTAAACTAGGGTTCCTAGCACTAGCATCAAGGCACTCAGGATCACTGTCATTTCTAACCCTCTGACAATGGGTCACCCCCCCCTTCTTCGGAGTAACCCTCCATAGTTGTGTGATTAACTGCTGCTGGATAAATTTCTACCCCCTTTTTATTACTCTCCATATCAGGAGACACAAGCCAGGGAGCCAGCCTCCCAATGGTTTCCACAATGGCTTCTGTGGGGTCCAGGGAACTAAAATATTCCCTTGCCACTTGGCTATGGGTAACTGCACACACCATCCCCTGTTTGAGATTGTTGCCAAGGATGGCATCAACTGCTAAAGTTTCAGCTACAGCCACCTGTTGCACAGTTCCCCCTGTTTCACCCCAGTCTAGGAGAACACTAGTGAGTGGCAATGTTCTCTCCTCATCAGTGAACCCTTGTACAGTTACAAATTTATTGGGTATAGGCTGACCAGGCTCTACCAGATCCCCTTTTACCAACGTCAGGGATGCCCCTGTGTCCCTTAACCCTTGTGTCTGTACACCATTCACCATGACTGGGTACATTTGTTCCCTCATGTTCACAGGCATGTTTCCAGGGACACACAAACAGCCCACTTCTTTCCTAACCCCGTGCTGCATATTGCTCATCCTTTTGGGACACTGTCTGGCAATATGCCCAGTTTCTTTACAAACCCAACCTGGGGCTAACTGGTTTCAGTGGAGGCAGTGATGGTTTTAGCTGCCCTAAAAGCACGCTTTTCCCTTTCTGCACCTCCACACCCACCCCATTCACTCTCAGAGCAGGTCTGCTCTTGGCATAGTGGTCTGAGAGTTCAGCAGCATCTTGAACTGTTTTGTGATCTCAGGCCTCCAGCCAGGTTTTCAGCTCTGCTGGGCATGCCTAAAAAACTGTTCTAACAATGTAGCATTTTCAAATTTATATACAGAGTTTGCTTCAATTCCTTCCCACCAATGTTTTAAATACTGACGTTGTTTCGTGGCTAGCTCCTCATAGCTCATGTCAGAGCGTCTCCTGAGCATACAGAATTTAGCTCTGTATGCTTCTGCAGTTAAATCAAACTTTTTTAAAAGTGCAGCTTTAAGTTTGCTGTAATCATTTCTGTCCTCATTGTCCATTTGACCCAATGCATCCCGAACTTTCCTGGAAAGTAGTGGGGATAGCTGGAAGCTCCAGGACCCTCTAGGAAAATTTACCTGAATACGAACTTTTTCAAAGGAATTTAAAAAGGCATCCATATCCTCCCTCTCTTTAAATTCAGGTATCAATTTGGAATTTAATTGGTAACTCAGTCCTGTAGTTCCAGTTAAACCCAAGCCACTTACCTGCTCTGGTGCTGGTGGTTCAAGTTGTAGCTTCTCTAGTTCATGTTGCCTCTGGTGCTCATGCTCTTCAAGGTCCACCTCTCACTGTTCTCACTCCCTCTTCTCCTCTGTGGCTTTATGGCACTCACGCTCTTCATGGTCAGCTTCTCACTGTTCTTGCTCCCTCTTCTTCTCTGCAGCTCATTTCTCTTGCTCAGCATCTCTCTGGAACTCCAGCTCCATTCTGCACAACTCAATCTGCAGCCTGATTGCTTCTGGCTCCAGAATGCTGGTGACCTTCCCCTGCTGCTGTGGCCCTTCACTTGTACTGGCCCTGCTGCCCTCCTCACCGGATCTGGACACTGCACTGGCCGCTGGCCCCTCTATGCCCTAGGTTTGTCCTTTACAGTCACAGTCTATGACGTGATGCTCTGGGCATCTGCTGCCATCAGGGCACCCATGAGTTTCTGCTTGGTGACTCTCCCCTCATGCAGGACTTCTCTGTCCTGGCACAACTGCCTCAAGTAGTCTGCACTGTGCCCACTGTAGTTGGACGCCATCTTCTTCCCTAACTATGGCTACTCTAACTTGCACTTTGAAAAAAAAAATAAAACAGGTAGGAACTTGACTGTAAGCAAAATGATATAGTTCGGTTTCCATTTTAAAAATAAATCACTGCCTTATTTTGCAAGTGAACTGTACGGTATTAAGCTGACACACTGAACAGTTAAAGCTTGTGTTACCAATTTTTTCACACAGCTGCCAACCAAATCTGTCACAAATGCACTCAGCAGATCAGGCCCTCTGCTCCCATGATGCCAACCTTTGAGCACAATAGTGTGAACAGGTAACAGACAGGGTAACCCTCCTGTCTGCTTTTGGGTCTGAATCACATTCAGTCTCAAGTTCTGGGGGGATTCAAACTGTAAACCTTATACTAGCATACCCAATGTACAAGCTCAGATATGTACCCTCTTCAGAGATTGCGGTACAATCTTACACCAGGATCACCCAGCCAGACTTCCAAAATGAACCCTTAAAACTCTATAAAAGACCTTAGGTATATTCTTACCTTTTCCCAGTTTAGTAACACCATGAAGCTGTTGAACAATTGTCAGACTTATCCCTCTATACGCCACATGCAAAAAGAACTAGCAGACACCCAGGCAGTCTTTCAAATAATAGGTACTTTACTAAAAGATGATAAAAATATGAAAAATGTAAACACAGAACAATATACAAAGATCTCACAATCACATAAAAGAACAAGGGACGATTACAAAACAAAAACTCCTACCGCAATACAGTTAAACTTTTTCTGTCTAATGTATTACTTCTATAAGCGCCTTCAAAGTTAGATCAGAGATCTGTCTTTCTTGAGTCCCAAAATGATATGTCATATTCCCCAGTTAAGAGGATACATTTCAGCCCCATCTCACATCTCCCCAACCCCTTGGTGAGTCATCTAGCTCATCCTTTTATAGAATTAAAAAAAAGTACAACCATGATTTCCTGTCAGGAGATATGTTAGATAACTTCACATCAGAAGGAAAAGCACTTCCTAACTATGACTCGTTAGTTAAACATTTTCTCTTTGATCTTGTGTGACTCCTGTTACCAAGGCAAATCACAAAGTTTTACAAATTTTAACACCATGTTAGTATCAATGTTCTTCCTATAGGAATCATAAAACTTTATAAGCCCTATATCCTGGCAGCTGGGTCAGTTCTAATTAAGACAAAAAAAAAAACAGGAGACCTTTAATCAAGTCTCTCTGGTCTTTTTAATTACCTCCTTGTTTCAAGTCACTTGTCACTGCTGACACTTTGATGTGGGCCAATTTCTCCCATCCTCTGGTCAGTTTACATCCTATAGCTTTACTGAAACCTGGGGGTGGGCATCCATGGAGCACAGACTGTCTTATGTGAGACAATCACATACTATATTTTTATATTACAAATAGCATACAATAATCATAACCAGCTGGCCAAGCATCACAGGTACCACATAACTCCCTGACACACCTGCTATATCACAGATACCCCATAGGGCACCCCAGAGCCCTTTCAGCCCCAGACCCCTCCTGGCATACAGATTCCCCCAACCCTCTTGCCTCCTCTAGTGTTGTGCTGGGGGGCTGGATCCCTGCAGCAATTACCACAAGTGTGCCAAATGTTTGTTGCTAGCTTGCAGCTGCAGCAGCTCCTGGGTTTTTGGTGCAGCGACACCCCCTTTTATAAAATTGGGTGCAGGGTCCCTGATGCACTCAGAGTTCACTGCAGCCCTAGAGTGACACAACTTGTGTCACTTTAAGGGTTCTTTGAAAATTTAGCCCATCATCTTTTGTTTGGTCGAACTTCTGTGTTAGTGCTTCTAATGATTTGGTGGCAACATGCACTACTTGTAAATGGGCAATCAGCAGGGGTAAAAAAAAGGAGTGTTTCCAACTTCAGCACTGAAAAGGAACCTACACAGGTGCCATAACATTAATGAGAAATCCATTTTTGAGAATGGAAGAGAAAGTGACAGTGATGATAGCTCACTACACTTAAGGGTAACTCCAATAGATAAAAACAGTGGCAGCTTCTGTAGCAATACAGAAACACCTCCATAACTTCCTTCCATATAAATGACTATGAGTATCAGTGTTACTGATAGTGGCCATGCCTTCAAAAGCCCTCCTCCTTCAAGAAAACAGCTTACCATTTCAGAAACATACGAATGTAAAGCCAAATATCTTTCAACCCACTATGCTGCTGTTACAATAACAAAGAAAATTTCTAGAGATGATAGCTGTTGACTTGCTACCATATAACATGGTTGAATGGCTCATCAGCACAGTGGTTAGATTTCCACTTGAGATGCTGGCAACCTTGGTTCGGGAGTGAACTTGGGATGCTGGAGGGCTGGCTGATGGGAGAAGGCTTGAGCATCCCAGGGACTGCTTACCTTCCTAGGGGGAAGGGGGACCAAGGCTCATAGCTTGCTTGATGCCAGGCAGAGGCTCAGGGTACAGCAAGTCCTGCTGGTAATGGGGTGGGCCAGTGGAGCTGCATGATGGATGTTGGTGCCTAGCGCCTTGACATCAGGGTGTAACACCATGCAGAAATAACAGGGGAAAACAACACTGGACTGATAGGAAGATGGAGCACCAGCACTGACCCTGATAGCTGTTGCCTGCCTGACCACCAGGGGACCCGACTAAATCAAGAATATTGGGGTGTAAGGGCCCCATGTTGTGCCCACTTGGGGGACATAACCATGGCTCCATGGGGGAACCTCTGGGGATATCAGGTAAGGCAGAGAAGTGGGGCAGTGCCAGATGTCTCCCAATGATGTGGAGCTCCAGCGCGGAGAGGTGGACAAATAGAAAGTTAAAAAAATAACATAGTTGAACATGTAGGATTCAGGTGACTGCTTGAGTACCTCAAACCTCAATAAAATATACCACTGAGAAAATATTTCTCCTCAACATGGATTTCAGGGTCCCAGTATTCTTCCATAAGGTGCAAAGCAAATGTTTGTGCTGTGATTTTCAATCACCCAGGGGTCCTAGGCTGGCATATTCAGTCAGATGCTATCCAACTGAATGTAGGGCCATGTCAGCACAGCATTAAGTTAGGTAGCGCTGCCCCAAAATGGCACCAAAGTGGGCCTCAAGCATGGATAGTGCCAGAGCACAAGCTGCAGTTTTCAAAGGGATCCATGCAAATTAGTCCATTGGGCATGCAAGACGCTAAGGGCCCATTTGCATGGATAGTGGAGGCAGGTAGCATGGCACCAGCCCCCCCCCACTGTCCATGACATACATAGCTACCTCTGGTGCTAGAGGTCTCCCCCAATCACTAACCCAAATTCCATAATAGTCTCCTTGGTGTGAGTGGTCCCTCCCCCCGATTGCCAGCCTATATTTAATAAAAGTATCCCTGGTGCTGCTGGTTCCCCACATTCCAATTTCAGGCCTGTATTTAATAAAAGTATCCTTGGTGCTAGTGGCCCCCCAATCACCAGCTTGTATTTAATAAAATTATCCCTGGTGCTAGGGGTCCTCACTCCCTCTGATTGCCAGTCCATCTATATTAAAAGTCTCCCTGGTGCTAGTGGTCCTCCTTTCTGATCACCAGTCTGTATTTAATAAAAGTCTCCTTGTCACGAGTGGTCACTCCTCCCTCTGATCACCAGTCCATATGTAACAAAAGTATCCCTGGTGCTAGTGGCCCCCCCTCTGACAGCCAGCCTGAATTTCATAAAAGTAACCCTTGTGCTAGTGGTTCCCTCCTGCAAACAGCAGCCCTTATATATTAAAAATATCCCTGGTGCTAGTGGTTCTCCCCATCACCAGCCTGTATGTATTTAAAGTACCCCTGGTGCTAATGGCCACCCTGATCACCAGCTCACAATTTAACTAAACCCCACTGGCATCCAGTGATTCCCCCCAGCACTGATCCACAGTATCTGCCGTCGCATGTCTCTGGCATCTAACAGCCCCCCACCATGACACTGAGCACCCATCACCCAATCACCTTACCTGTATCCTCTGTGCCACAGGTGTGATTAAGATAACCATCACAGTCCTCCTCACACCTCCTCAGCTAGCCACCATATGTCCAGGCAGGGAGCGTGCCTCTTATTTACAGGACAGGGTGACAATTCCTGTCCTATAAATAAGAGGCATGCTCCCTGCCTGGACATATGATGGCTGGCTGTGGAAGTGTATGGAGAGCAGTGCAAGTTGTTGTCATCATACCTGCAGCACTGAGGATACAGGTAAAGTGATGGGGGTGGTCAGTGCCACGTTGTGGTGGGAGCTGCTAGATGCCAGGGATGTGCAATGGCAGGTACCATGAATTGGTGCCAGGGAGGGAATCAATGGATTTTGGGGGGTTTAGTTATAAAACAGGCTGGTTATTGGGGTGGCACTAACACCAGGGAGACTTTTCATATGTACATGCTGGTGATCAGAGGGAGGGGTGAAACAGTAGCACCAGGGAGACTTTTAATATATATGGGCTGGCGCTCGAAGGGAGGGGGGAGGTCACAGACTACAGGGGGCAGGTGTGCTTCCTCAGTGGCCAACTGCTAGTTGGCTGAAGTACCTCCAACAGCTTCTAGGGTTGCATGGAGTAAGAGAGGATTTTGTTTGGTGGCATTTGTGCTGTTTAAAAGGACTGCACTAAGTTCATTTGCATGGCACAAGTCTGCTGAATATCATCTTGTGCCAATATTCCTGTTCCCACCCCCTATTTGCATACCCCCCATTTTGGTTTACATGGGCACTAACCATGTTTCTGGCACAATTTAGCCTTTGAATATTGGGCATCAGCACAAAATCCAGTTTGCATGGACAAACACTGGTTAGTGTATATGTAAACGATTGTATATTGGGCCCCCGATCTCTAAGTATGTAAACAAACTCAGATGAGTTTTGGCCAGTGTAATTTGTAGGGTGGTGCACCTCCCAACAGATATCTGGACAAGCTCTCAGCCTGAACCCTTTGTGTCTGTTTATTTATTTATTTTATTTATTTGTACATCAGTTTACAACCTTTGACCCATAGGCTCATTTCCAAAGGTACCTCGTCACATTGAGGACAGATACATAACAAACTCTTTGTTACAGCATACTAGTTACATACTTTAGCAAACACATGTGGTTACAAACATTTATACAGAGAAAACAAGTTTAGTTACAATGGCACATTCTTGCACGAGGGAACGAGCACATTTTGATTTGTTTTGGCATGTTTTGATCATTCTTATGGAGACAGTGAAATGCAGTTTGCTATTCTAAGAATGTTTTATTTTTCATCTGAACATAACTCATGCAACATCAATGAGGAGCTCCGTCAACTGATACAGGAGTGGGTCACATCACAGGGGTTGTCAGTTGGTTTTATTTTGCAAAAAAATGAGTCCAACATAAGGAAGGCCTTGAAGAAGGGGGGGGCTTTGTTCACTTCCGCTGCTTTGCACATTGCTTGACTTTAATAGTTCACGATTTTCTTGATGAGAACAAGGACTTTAAGGCTTTTGTTAGCACTGTTAAAAGAATCAGCACTCATTTCAATCACTCAAGCAAAGCCTGCCACTTGTTTGAAAAAACACAGGAGCAGCAAAATTACCTTTTCACAAACTGATGCAAAACATTTCTACTAGGTAGAATTTGACCTTTCTTAAGTTCCAGGGGCTTCTGGAACAAAAGGAAGCTATCAGACAGTACACCTTATTGATGATGCAGGCATTTACTGTATATTGTTCCATTACAGTGGGCCATGCTCGAGTTTGTAATTTTACTCCTCCTGCTCTTTGAGGAAATAACCAGAGAGGAGAGTGCAAACACAGCAACTCTGAGCCAGCCGATACCCATAATAACAATGTTAGAATTCAAACTGAATCTGATGAGGGAAAATTTAGAGAACACAGACAATTTCATCCCACACGCTGCCAGTGGTGCTGACACAAACAGGTTGCCCACCAGAATACAAAAAGATATAACCAAATACATGATTAAAAACATAGATGAAAATGAGAAACTATGTAACATGCTTCAGTCTGAGCACCACATTAAAGCAACAATCTTGGACTCATGATACAAATCAAAGCAACTATTGAATGATGATAACACTTCTTTTGAGATAAACAAACAAGAAATAATCAATAAAGTGCATGCTGTCATGGAACAGAGTACAGCATCAGATTCAGAACACAGCACAGCACAACATCAGGTAGTTACTCCTCTGATGTTCCAGCATTTTTCCCTCTTCCTGTTTGGACACCGCAGGAGAATTTTCTTCTTCACAAACATCCCAAAATAGCACTGTCCCACCACAATCATGTGCTCCAACTTAAGGTCTCTTGGTTCAGTTACAAGATGTCATTGTAATATCTTCATCCTCTTTTTCTAACACAGCCTCAGTGCAGACCATTTTTTTTTTCAACTTTTGTTTTCCCTCTGGTCGCGGTGTCATGAACCTCTCTCAGGCATCCAAGTCCATGTCCTACCTGTCAGAGGCCCCCCTGAGTGGTACCTCCTCTCTATCCCTCCTCCCTGCTGCTGGTACACCTGGTCTAACCCTCTCAGGATGGGTCGCCCTACTCCTCTTGGGCATGCTTACCGACAGACTCCGGCTACAGGGAAGGTCGGGTCGTGGAGGACCTGGAAGGTCAGTCAGGGTTGGCCCAGCGATGGGCATGGGGGACTGGTGCCATCACCTATCCATGTTTTCCCCTGTTCTTGTGCTTCCATGGAGCTCAGACGTGCAATGACGTCCAGCCCGGCTAGTGCACACTCCCGCACACCCCTGATTGACATCAGCCGCAGCTCCGATCCCCAGCCTCTTGAAGCTATGCACTGTAGTGCCTCCAGCCTCCACTGGAGGTCACCAGTACAGCGGTAGGTGGATCCCTCCCTTCCCGAGGAAGGAGAGCAGTCCTGGGGATGCTCAATCCTTTCCACTCCCCGCCGACCCCCGACAACCTGGGCTCATTCCCGAACCTGGGTCACCAGCGTGACACGTGATGTGGCATCCAGTGCCTCAACCCTCAGCGCCACTTGGCCAGTGGCAGTGCAGACCATTGTTGAGATGCACCTGGCAGAGCACAGTATTAATTGGATCCTTTGAAATACTGGAAATGAAAACAAAATATGTGGCCTCCTTTAGAACAAACTGCAATGAAGTACATGAATTGCCTTCCAACTAGCAGCTATTTAGAGCAATTGTTTAGTTTAGCTGGTAACACTATTACTGACACAAGATCATGTTTGCACCAGAAAACACTGAGCATTTGACATTTCTGAAAATCAACATTCCTCACTTTAATTTCAAATATGTTATCTGAATGAAATATTAGCATACTGACTCTGAACAGGCCCTATCTATGAAACAGTTAATCCCAATGTGCTTGTAGTAAACATTTTTTTGTGAATAGTGTATACTTATTATAGTAATACATGACACATGCATAAAATAGTGAAAACTAGTAAGTCAGGACAGGCCAGCCGGGGATTACTTGAATAAACGAAATGAGTACAGATACATAAAAAATAATAACATCAGTGTGTCCAGAGTCCATATAATACAGCAAGCAACTGCATTTCATGTCCCACACTTAATTGATAGTACTAATTATCTGATTTGGGAAGGCAGGTACTGTTGCCTACTACTACTACAACTACTACTACTACTACTACTTGTCAGCAACTGCATAAAATAGTATTATTTTACCATCTGACTGTGCTGTAGGATGATGTTAATACTCTAGTTACTGTTTTAATTTTCTTACAAGACATGGCTTTGCTGAAACCTGAATGCTCTTCTTTGGATAATGTATTTTTCCAGTTCCTCCATAACCATATTTGGCTGCAATTGCTTTACAGAGAAACATTTTACTAAATTCATTCATTCATTCATTGTTTGTAGTATGAGGTAATACTACATCTCAGTTACAGTAAGTCTCTGGACGACTGAGACTGTATTTTGCATTATATACGTAATGTACTTGGCACTGGCAGCAGTTATTTCTTGGAACTAGGAAGGATGTATTTATCATTGTGTATCATCAGGTGCACACACAGCAGTGGTGAGCTATTTTATTTTATTGACTGCACTACACTTAACTGATGTGACTGCCTGTGGTGGTCAGTAAGAAGAAATCTTTCATTTCTTGTTTAAAAGATGTTGCTGAGCAGAAGAGGTAGTAAAGAACATTACCACCTGTTGGACCAGGTAATGTACCATACCACAGTGAAATGGAACATGCAGTGCAGCTACATCATATGGATAGGATGGGTGGGCTCTTACTACTGCTCGTGTGGATCATTCATTACATTGGCCACTTGTTTTAGCCTGGTCTGCTCTGACATCCATCACAATATTTCCACTCAGCATTAACATATATATATATATATATATATATATATATATATATATATATGTATTTATATATCTTAGCTGCTTGGTACTGGATGGTGGTGGTTGGGGTATTAGGTACTTGCATCTGTCTCTGTCTCTCCCCCACCCCAGCAAATTCAGGGCCCAACCAGGTATATGTGAACAAGGGAGGCCAGCAATGAAAAAGCTCCTGATTGCTTTGCTTTAGTAGCTTAACCTTACTTTTTATATAAATAATGAGTTAAATTACTCCCGTTGGGCCTCTGTGGTCTCCGCCAATATCATTAGCTGATGCCGTACCAGGGATCTGGCTTGGAAAAAACAAAAATTAACTAACTCCCAAGAATCCCTACAAAACTATCATTCCCTCCGCAACTCTTGCACAAAATTGATATGCCAAGCTAAACAGAAATACTTCATGTTGGGCGCTGAACTCAAATCTTAACCACCCTACCAGCTTTTGGAAAACCATCAAATCCCTCCTCTCCACTCCTGCCCAACCACCAGCTTGGGTTGGCTCGCTCGTCACTGACCCTGGTGAGGTAGCCTCTGCTTTCTATGCTTTCTTCACCAGCAGCACAACCTCTCTCCTGCCCAGTCTCCCGCATGAACCACACAAACCAAATACCTCACCGAAATCCCAGAACTCCGCCTCTACCACCAGCTTCTCATTCCGACCAGTATCCCCGACTGAAGTGTTTAAAGCTCTGAGAGCCCTTAACCCTGACAAAGGCAAATGCCCCTCTGGCTTGGATGCTAAATTACTACATTTATCTGCCCCCACCATAGCCACTCCATTAGCCAACTTGCTCAACCTCTCCTTCTTGTTGGCCAAAATACCATGCGCATGGAAGCAGGTGACTGTCATCCTCCTACCCAAGGGAGGTGACCCCACTGGGAAATTACTGTCCCATCTCCCTACTCCCAGTTCTCGCCAAAATTCAAGAACACTTTGCCCTTGCTCAGCTCTCCCAATTCCTAAACACCTCCTCCTTCTTCACCCCTTATCAGTCCGGGTTCTGTAAGTCAAATTCTACCATCACCTCCCTATTAAGAATCACCAATGATATTCTCTCAGGCATGGACAAAGGCCATATCACCTCGGCCATTTTTATAGACCTGGCCAAGGCCTTCGACACTGTGTCCTGCACAATGTTACTACACAAATTAAGTGGTGCCAGTCTCTCCAACCATGCCACAAGCTGGCATACCTGGATGGTAGACACCAATCGGTGAAAATTGGCCCCTACATATCCACCCCCTCCCTATCACTATGGGGGTTCCCCAAGGATCAGTCCTGGGCCCAATATTATTTTCAATATTTCTAAATGACCTCCCATTGGCCTGCTCACACTCATCAATTCAAATGTACGTGGACGATACTGTACTATATGCCACAGGCCCTTCCACTTAAGCAGTGCACAATGTGCTGAAGCAGGATTTCAGTGCCATACGACAATGGCTCCAAACCAACCAGCTATTCCTAAATGAAAAAAAAAAGTCTCACTAACCTTCGGTTCGCAGTCACGGCTTTCTTGCCTAGCAACTCACCCTCCCACTGCTAACCCTGGATGGATCACCCCTGGAGTCCTGCACCTCCTTCAGATATTTGGGTGTATGGCTTGACCAATACCTCAACTTCTCCACACACGTTGAATCACTGCACAAAAAATTACACCCCAAACTTGGTGCACTATATTGCAACAAAGGCTGTATGTCCACTCCAGTCCGGAAGGAAATAGTCCAAAAGATGATACTCCCAATACTTGACTATGAGGATGTGGTCTATGAAGCCACCTCTTCATCCAACCTGGCCAGCCTGGACACATTTTTCCACTCCTTTTGTCGCTTCATCCTGGAGTGCCCACAACTGACACATCACTGCGACCTATACAGCTCCCTAGCCTTACCCTCACTCACGGCCCACAGACAAATCCACTGAGCCAGAGTCGCTGCTAAATTCTGGTTACAGACCCTTCCCCCATACCTAGGCTCCACACTATCGGCTCAACCTTCCCCTGTCTACCCACTCAGACACTCGGACTCCAGGCTTCTTCAAGTCCCACTCATGCACACCTCCAAGGGCCAATCAGCTTTCAAATATTGCTTACCAAAACTTTGGAATGACCTGCCTGCAGATATCAGACACTCCACCCACCTTAGCCACCTCAACCTGTGCCTCCATGCACACTTATCCACAGTGTGCACTTGCTCCCAGCAGACATAAGTACAAGCCCTCTAGACCTCTGGTGACCACCACCTGATAGTCACATGAATCAGCTGTCTTCGTTGGGCTCTCAATCTAGGTTGTCCCAGCCCGAGGCTGTATACCAGAGATGTTATGTTGGTACCCAGTACCTCCACTATTGTAAACTCTGTTCAAATGTAAATCTGTAATGTATGCATAAATGGAAATCTGTAATGTGTATATGACTTAGCCCTCTATTGTATACTCCCTAAAACTGTGACCCTGCAAGTATGTATTTCATCCTATGTGTCCCTCCACCCTATTTCCCCCAGGCCGCATCTGGAAACGAGCTGTTCTCCGCTCAGTATGCCTGTCTGGTTAATCTCTTTAATAAATAAATAAATGGTACAATTTGACCCCTTTTATGCATTTTATCAAATTTATTCAAATATTTATAAATAATTAGAATAATCAGATCCCCCCACCCTGTTATGGTTCTTATTTAACAAAAGTCAGAACTTCACAGAGTTCTACCAGCCCTAATATGTCTACACACACACACACACATGCTGGGGATCAATGTTTGTCATTATCTGCATTTGTATTTGGGGGTAGGAAAACACTGTTAAATTAAAACTTATATATTAAATGAAGGACCCTCTAGCTGTAATAATGAAAGTTAGACCACACAAATAAGTATGTGTCTTTGCACAGTCTACTATGTTTGTGCAGTTCCTTTTTTTGGATCCCCCCACCCTTAAAATGCTATCCAGTACACTGTACCATCACAGTCCAAAACTGTAAATAAATAAAGCACAAAAACTCTAAAAGCAAGCTAAATGTTTGCAGGTATTTTACAGTATACAGTAGCCAACATGTCACCGATGTTACCAAATACAGTTATGACCATACTAAGTACAGACAAGGAAAAAACATAGCCAACAGTCACCTTAGCTAGAACTCCGCCAGCATCATGGTCCTACAAAATCAATATATGTTTGACTCACTCTTGCTTTAAGTTTATTAACATGACATAATCCCCAGAATGGAATGCATATTTTCAAAAAACATTGCCCCAATCAGTACTGTGAATGATACAGAGCTGTGCATGCTGACGGTTGCTTGCAATACTGAATAATAACTGTAGGCATCCAACACCTATAGACAGCAGATTCTAGGTGTGCTGATGACTTTTATGTATTTCACATCAAAAAGCCCTTTGACTGTCCCTTAGTGGCCCCTCTGCTCACCTCCTGCTGTGTGACATCTTGCTGATGGTCAAGAATAACTGCATAATGACATATAATATATTCCAAAATCAGTAGCCCATACAGGTTACAATTTGTTTAGCTCTACCCCTGAAAAAGTACAAATCAGCAATTTGTTCACTCCAAATAGCTTATCCATCATAGGGGCTATATTCAACAAGTAATACAAATTAATGTTGGGAAGGACAGAATCATGGTGGAAGGTTGTATTGTGGGATGAAGTTATCAATATTTGTAAATATGAGCACAGTGTTTGTATCAGAATGCCAGGACATGTGATTAATTTATCTACCTGAAGGCTATATACAAGCAAATTAGTATTGCCTAATGTGAGTGTTTCTCAGCATTTTCTTATGAATCAGTGATAATCAGTATATTTAATTACCAGCGTCTAAGGAACAGGAGCACATCTGTAAACATTAAGATAGGAACAGATCTGATCCCATTACTGTGATTAGCAGAGAGTCTGTACATTACCCATTGGTGATTCACTGATACCTCAGACCATTGCTATCCACCTTTTGTCACTGAAATGAGGGACACATATATTCAAAATGAGGGACAATGTGGGACACTGACCCTCATAATGAGGGACACATCTTCAAACATGGAGATACAGTCTCAGAACCCTGTGAAAACCATTGTGTTTACTTGTATAAAGTTAGTTTTTAATTTAACATGTTGGAATACTATGAATTTCTGCTTTAACATCTAAAGCTACAGCAATGTCTCTGTGTGGGTAGCACCTTTTCTATGAGAGTTGGATGAGGGACAAAACAATTTTGAGGGGTAAAATGAGGGGTGTCCTTCATAATCAAGGGCAGTCGAGAGGTATGCCTCAGAAGGGTGTCAAAATCTGCAGCTGCCATGAGCTGGCGGTCAGAAAACCCCCTGTGGTTAAGCCCTCATGTCCTGGCTTTTTTTTTTCAGTAGAATTGTACTTTTTATCAAAAAAAAAACAACAAATGTGAACAAGCAATTTACACCGTACAGAGGGCCCTAAAAAATGTCTCCACTTTTATGCCATACCATATGGAAAACGTATAATATTGGTGAGGAATGAAAGCCCTTACCGAGAGCTTGCAAATATCACAGTCTGAGGTCAAAAAGTTTTAAAATAGAATCAGTGTATGGGCCCTGCTCTTGGCCCTTTTATCATTTAACCATACAAAATGGAGGGGGGGGTAGGGGGGTAGGAATCAATTGACCAATATAATTCCTTTGATGCCAGCCCTCACTGAAGTGCTGCTCTTCTAACAAATTGAAAATTCAGCTTCCTCGACCAAAACAAAACAATAAATTACACAAAAGAAAACAAAAACAGTAACATGCAGATTCACATACACCACTTGGTAGTTACAATGTCTTGTATGTGTAGATTTACAAACTTAGGTAGGCCTTGCTTGAAAGTTTAAAACTCCAACAACTAAGACATTAAAGGAAAAAGACAACAAATTCTTCTATTTGAAGGGAGGTGGGGGTAGGGGAAGCTGATGAAACGTCTTCCAATTTGAATATCAAGTGGCTAAAATAAATACACAAATTTGATTGGCTGACAGCTATATGGCATCCCTGCCCATACACAAAGTAAAAAAATCAAAGTAATAATGGTACTTACTGAAAGTTGTCAAGCTGTCCTATAGAAGCAGGCCCCCACTGAAAATAAGATGTGGCATCTCAGTCATCTTGTGTACCAAATAATTGCTTGTAAAGCACTTTGGAGTGCAGTGCATCAACATTACTACACAGATATAAATGCTATATTTTCAGTCCAGGCAGTAGCAGTAGTCAATTAAAGTGGCAGTTGTGATGGGATGTCCAAAGGCCATGTTACTACGCAGACTGCATTGAAGTCAGGGCTTCCATACCACAAAAATTCACATCATCAGCTTCACAACAGGGGTTAAATTGGACAATGCTATAGACAGTCCTGGGCCCTAACTGCAGAAAACATCTAGGAATCCAGGGCCAGCCTTTCATGAAAAGTACCCCCACACTGATAATAATTCCCTTGTAGCACAAAATGAGTTTCTCAATGATGGACAGCTACTGTTTTTTTTTCAGCTGCCTGAGAGTAGAGACATTTGAATTTTGTGTTATTGTAAGGAATAAAAAGAGATGAAATTATTTAAAAGAGAACAACTTCCTCATATCTTGCAAATGTTATTTGTTTCCATGTCAGTAGACAACTCTTTTTGTGTAACTGTTTGGGGATATAGATGTTTGCCTTAGTTTGTTTTCACTCTTCATTCTTGTCCCCTATAACTACCCTGTTTTTGAAATCTCATTGTCCAGGAAATATGCATTAGGATATGAGAACATGATGTCACAACACCAATTTATTCCATGTATCTCTATGCTGAAAGCACAAATATGCTAGAAAAACAACAACAACAAAAAAACCCAAAATAAAACAAACACAAAAAAACTCTCTGGAAACACACAGATTGAATGCAATTTAAAAGGAAAACCCCTGCATTACAACTGGGAAAGTTTGCAAAGCTAACTGAATGTAAACATGGAATTTCACACCTTGCTGTAACTTGTTTTGCTGAAGTCTAACTAAGCAGACAGGCATATGTGGCATCTAAAGGGTGCTGGAACATCATGTTCTCATATGCTAAAGCAGTTATCTGGGGCAATGAGATTTTAACAACCAGAAAATGGAGATCCCCACGATAGTTACAGGGACTAGCAAGAACAGTGAAAATAAACTAAAGCAATTACATATACTCCTAACAGCTACACAATAAGAATTGTCCATTGACATGGAAACAAATAAAATTTACAAAAGATGTGAGGGTGTAGTTTTCCTTTAATGATTTTAAGAAAGAAGAACAATACAGAGGATGCATAAATGATACAAGAATACAGATACTCTCTAATTTCTGTTGTTTCTGTAAACACACATACAGTACAAACTAAAAGCTTCAGATCCAGCAAAAAGCATCATGGGTATGCTTTGATTTGATTGATTTGATTGATTTATTTAATCTGGAAGGTTCATGAGCCGACCCATTTTCATGTTCGACCAGAGTACATAATGACATACAATTACATAACACTTAATAAATATGAGACCTAACAGGTATATAAAACATAGGGTACAAATTAATACACACAAGTGGTTCAGGCCAATGGGAAACTTGTACAAAATAATCAAGAAGGCCTTATTGTCGCCACACCTCACGCCACGCCGGCGACCCGTGTTCGGGAATGGGCATGGGTTGCCGTGGGTCGGCGGGGAGGAGATGGATTGAGCATCCAAAGGACTGCTCTCCATCTCCGAGGACTTCAGGCGGCAGGCTTGCCTGACCCCTAGCGGAGGCTGGGGGTCGACAACATGTAGCTGCAAGCTTGGGAGGCGGTTGTGGCAGGCAGCAGTTGGGGCACGCTGCAGGGAGGCGTGCTGCACATCGCTAGTGTCATTGCGCCATGACCGCCGGGAGGAAAACAGCGAAAAAAGCAAGCCCGGCAGCACGAAGTTGTTCCCCCGCGGCGCCATTCCTGGAAGGGCGCCTCCCTGGCATGGATCCGTTGGGGTGGGTTGAGTCGCTCCCCACCACCCTGCCGCGAAGGGTAAGTCGCGGGGTGCATAAGGGAAGGGGTCTGATGTCCGGGGATGGCGCTGGGGAGAACAACGGAGGGCGGGGGTCATAGCCGGAGCTCTGGAGGAGAGAAAATAATACCCAAAAAAAAAAAAGAAGGCCTTATTACACAGAACATTTACATTCACTGTCTAATAAGTAATTTCTCAGCCCCTTTTAATATCTACACCTGTGGTTCTGAGGCAGTGAAACTTAGTCATGATTGCGTTAACAAGCATTTGTCAATGCTGAATGTTGTCGCACTGGCATTGGCAGTGGGACTGGCAGAGCTAGAGATGCAGAGTGCTGTGATTTTGTGAATGGGTCTCAAAAGGTGATTTTGCACAGCGAGCATGCCATTGTGCGCCACCGCTGTGGAAACACATTTTGGGCAGGCTGTGAAAAATGGCAGCTGGACTGTTGATAAGGAGATGTTCACAAATGCCAGAGATGAAAATGTGGCATGAAATTATTGCAGATTGACAAAGTTGCAAGGGTGCGTGGAAACTGCGCAATGCACGCTTGCAACACAGTCATTGTATGGATTTTCGGCACCAAATTTTCAGCATAGGCATTTTAGGACCTCTGCTCATAAATAACATCACTGTCATGTCCTCAAACTGTCCCTAAAACTGATTTTGCACAGTGATTGTGCAATTCTGCGCCAGACGTGCGAAAACACATTTCAGGCAGCTGTACTGTTCATAAGGAGGTGTGGAAAAATGCCAATGATGAACAGCTGGAGTGAAACTATTGCAAATTCACAAAGTCGTGAGTGTGGGTGCAAACTGTGCAGCACACATTCGTAAAACACTCATTTTATTGACTCATTCCCAAATTTTCAACATAGGCTTTTTAGGACATCTGCTAATGAACATGGTCACTGTCATTTTCATCATGTGTCTCGAACATGGACTTTCCACAGCGACCATGCTATTCTGCGTCAGAACTGTGAAAACAGATTTTAGTCAGAATGTGAAAAATGACAGCTGTACTGTTCATTAGGAGGTGCAGAACAATGGCACTGTTGAAAATCTGGAGTAAAAATATTAGAAGTTTGCGAACGTACGAGCGTACATGCAAACTATGCAATGCACGCTCGTAACACAGTCATTTTATAGAGTATTGTCACCAAATTTTCAACACAGGCATTTTAGGACCTCTGCTCATGAACAGTGTCACTGTCATTTTTGTAATGTGTCCCGAACACTGATTTCACACAGTGACCGCGCTATTCTGCACTGGAAGTGCGAAAACACATTTTGGCAAGGATGTAAAAAATGACAGCTATACAGTTCACAAGAAGGTGTAGTAAAATGCCAATATTGAGAATCTGGTGTGAAAATATTGTGAATGCGCTAACTTATGAGCGTGTGTTGTGCAGTTGCTATGCACACTCATAAAACACTCATTTTATGGAGTTTTGTCACCAAAGTTTCAACACAGGTATTTTAGGACCTCTGCTCATGAACAGTGTCACTGTCATTTTTGTGATGTGTCCCAAACACTGATTTCACACAGCGACCATGCTATTCTGCGCCGGAAGTGCAAAAACACATTTCAGCCAGGATGCAAAAAATGACAGCTATACAGTTCACAAGAAGGTGTGATAAAATGCCAATGCTGAGAATCTGGCATGAAAATAGTGCGAATGCACTAACTTACCAGCGTGCATTGCACAGTTGCTACGAACGCTCATAAAACAGTCATTTTATGGAGTATTGTCACCAAATTTTTAACACAGGTATTTTAGGACCTCAGCTCATGAACAGCGTCACTGTCATTTTTGTGATGTGTCCCGAACACTGAATTCACACAGCGACCATGCTATTCTGAGCCGGAAGTGCAAAAACACATTTCAGCCAGGATGCAAAAAATGACAGCTGTACAGTTCACAAGAAGGTATGGTAAAATGCCAATGCTGAGAATCTGGCATGAAAATAGTGCGAATGCACTAACTTACAAGTGTGCATTACACAGTTGCTATGCACGCTTGTAAAACAGTCATTTTATGGTGTATTGTCACCAAATTTTCAACACAGGCATTTTAGGACCTCTACTCATGAACAGTGTCACTGTTATTTTCGTAATGTGTCCTGAACACTGATTTTGCACCGCAACTGTGTTAGTCTATGCCAGAAGTGCGAAAACACATTTCAGCCAGGATGTGAAAAATGACAGCTATACAGTTCACAAGAAGGTATGGTAAAATGCCAATGTTGAGAATTTGGCATGAAAATATTGTGAATTCGTTAACTTACGAGTGTGCATTGTGCAGTTGCTATGCACGCTCATAAAACAGTCATGATTTGGATTTTTCCCATCAAATTTGCAACATAGGCTTTTTGAGAGCCCCCCTCATTAATTATGGCACTGTCATTTTGTTATGTGGTCCCAAAAGGTGATTCCACACAGTGACTGCGAAATCACCTTCCGGGACTGAATAACACCATGACAGTGCAAGAATTCATTAGAAGGGGTCCCAAAAACACCATGTTGAAAATTTGGGACCAAAATTCACAAAGATACCTGAGATATGCAGCAAAGTTGAAAAAACCCTATTTATTACATTATACAGCTTACTGGCATTTCCTCAGTTTGTGGTCGGCTTTGAAGAGTGCAGAGGTGTTCCTGGTCCATCAAAGATTGTCGCCAGACTCTGAAGGTAAGTATGGGGTGGGGTGTGGGAGGCAGGGTGCGCAGTGGGTGGAGTGCAGTAGTGGTAGGGGGCACGGAGACTATGCGGACCATTTCGTTTACAGGTTCAAAGAAAGAAAAAAAAACAAAGGACAGTTTTTTGCAGGGATTTGGCACATTGCGGTGGCCTCCAGTGTGCCACCTAACTGTTTGGGGGTCTGCAGCCAACAGAGAATTGGGCACCCTCGCCGCAAACAACACAAGGGGGGTAGGAATTTATGCTAAGGGATTGGGCATCCCCGTCGGCACACAAAGAAGGGTGGGGGGTAAGAGCCCAGGGGGGGTTGGGCACCCCCCACGGCATTAAACAATTGGGGAATGCTTTAATGCTGACAAGGTGTGGACTCCCTGTTGGCACATTCATAGGGGGCAGGGTCAGCTGACAGGGGGATTGAGCACCCCCGAAGTTGGCAGTTTGGTGGCTAGTGTGCCGTCATGTGCATAATGTCACGAGCACATCAAGAAAAGGACTGCTGCATCTGATGAGCTTTGCTCGGATTGCAGTGGACCTTTTCTTAGATGTGCTCACCACATTATGTATGCATGGTGTGGCGCCGCCATGCAGGCTGATTGGGGACGGGATGTACCTACTGGTGCGTGCCCTGCATTCGCCCAACAGCGACCGCACCTCCAAAGCTGCACTGTCCCAAGATGTTGGCTGTGCAAGTGCGCCAACATAAAAAAACATTGGTAATTTGTACAGCAGTGACTTCTGGCCAATCACAGTTTTCATTTTTGGAACAGAGAAGTAACAGTGGTCAGATAAACAGGTAGGGGAAAGGATTTATGTATTTTCTAAATAAAATTTGAAAACTTGAGGGGACCTTATTCATGATTACCTTCTTCGCTAGCAGATCAATTTGAAATATAAATTTCTGCTCTAAAGAAAGCATCCCCACTTGCTTAAGGAAAACACGGTGGTGTGTTTGAAATGGAAGCTGGGTAGCCAATCATGTGACTTGATTTAAGAGAATTATAACCTTTGCAAGTAGCTCATCACTAGCAGTGTGATAGAAAATCAAACCATAATCAATAGTAGAAAGAAGAAAACTTTGTGATGACAATACTCTAGTTGATGGTATTAATAATGATTTAATCTATAAAGTGCTCTAATTCATTGTTGAAACAGAAACATAGAAGCTGACGGCAGATAAGGACCGCAAGGTCCATCCAGTCTGCCCATTTATTTTTCTACCTTTATAAATGTGCCATTGGCCTTTGCTCTGTCAGCGGTATATCTATTCATACTGATCTGTATTGCTCCCTTATGCCTATCCCATGCCTGTTTGAAGCCCTGCACTGTATTCATAGCCACCACTTCCTGAGGTAGGCTGTTCCATGCATCCACCACTCTTTCTGTGAAAAAGAATTTCCTCACATTCCCCTTTAATCGGCCTCCCTCTAATCTCATGCAGTGTCCTCTTGTCCTGCTATTTTTCTTATATTTAAACATGTTAGACTCTTTCACCTTGGTAATGCCCTTAAGGTGTTTGAACGTTTCGATCATATCACCTCTCTCCTTCCTTTGCTCAAGGGTATACATATTGAGCTCTGTTAATCTGTCCTCATATGTCTTCTGATGCAGTCCCTGCACCATTTTGGTTGCCACAGAGTGGAGCGGTTCACTTACTTTCATGTTTCTTGATGCACCGTATGATGCTACTCCATGTCTGGGGAAGTGGGTGGGGCTAAGCTGACTAGAACAGTATGCAGCTGGAGCTATATTCTGTTTCAAATGTCACTCCTCAGACCTCACCAAAGACAGTTCATACTCAATAAACATAACATTTAAAATCTGTACAAAAGAGTAAGCACAATGACAATAGGTGGAAGCCATCACTTGCTGCCTAAGAAGAGTCAGCCAACAGCCTTTTTGTTTGCCTTCATAGTATTCCATCCTCCTTTGGCCAAACATAATATGGTTGCCCTGGCATCCATTCCACAACACAGTGTTTTACAAAAGGTCTGGATTCAGTCAGTAAACCACTGCTGCATATACCTCCCAGTTCAATGTTTCCAACACATCTTACCTCCTACTGCTATACTCTCAAACTCTGAGCTCCCACCAGCAGGCTGGCCAGCTACCAGCTCAAAGCAATCCATCCTCCTGCCATTATCACATCACCTTTTGTTCTCTCCTGTGGAACATCTTACCTACTAACCAACAGTTAAGAGAACTATCTGCAGTGTAAAAAAAAATTAAAATTTTTCTTTTTCATTTTTTTATGTAAACACAAAAAACCTTGGGTAATAGCAATAGTATACTTAGTGAGTGGTATAGCAGGAGATATCGTCACTTTTTGGGTGCAAGTATCACTCTGCCTGTGGCTTCCTGACATAAAATGCACCCAAGGGGTGGCAATATCCCATGGTATACCACACCCTGACATGTATTATTCCTTAATTATACAATGGATAGAAATAATCCAGCAACTTGATTGGCTGAGACTACTTCTTACCAATGATTAAATCCCATCACTTAACCACGAGTAAGAAAGAGTACAACCCAACAGGTTGTTTTACCTGCTTCAAATTTCTCCACTCCACAGTCCAACATAAGGTTTGGAACAGCACTACCTACTTGCTAAAAGAGGACTAAACAGAGCAATTGTTCAAAAGTTTATATACACACACATAAAACACTTTAGAGAAAACTCAGTTTTTTGTTTTAATTTTAATACATACAAATTGATTCATTGCATTATAGTAATAAAGCACTCCAGGGTGTAGTGTGTCCTGGGATATCATTTTTTTGGAGCATGAGACACTCTTCATAATGCACCTCAGGCTTGACAGTATCCCAAGACATACTAGGCCCTGTCTTATATTATTGCTTAAATGCTTTCTTGCTAGAAAGTAGATTTCTTACTAACTATATAAATTACATTATTCACCATAACCACACCAAAATACTTCGGATAATGCTTTGACAACTGCAATGAAGTTTGAATCCACAGAGTACATTTCTGCCTAAAATAGTACTGAAAATATCAAATTCTGGCTTTAATTTTCCTTACCTTGCCTGTTCTATAACTGGTTTGAAGGTTCATAGCAAATTACATCTTATAAGGGCATGATGGTACTCTGTTTAATGTAGATACACAGTACTATTGGAACCACACACCACCTTGGATTGTGAAGCTTGCAGAGGCAGTGGGGCTGGAGGACTTTCCATGGACACTTTTGCAAATATGCAGTTTGAATTCCAGTAACCACTGGTTTATTGTGTGTCATTGAGTATGCACCTTGTGCTGCAGCTGCTGCTGCTCCAGCCATCCCAGTTGTAAAACTGGGCAGAAGCAGGGAACCACAAGAGATGTGCTACATCTAGATGAAACCATTTGGGGCCAACATGAATTTTAAAATAAAAGGAATCTTGTTGAACACACTATATAACTGACACAAAGGCACACAGTCAGAGCCCCATATGCAATGTCTATGTCTTTCCCCCTGGAGAATAAAAGGGATCAAGTTGTGTAAAGCACTGTCAGATGCTGATGGATAGGGGTATCAGAATGTGTAGTTACCTACAAAGTTAAATTACACTGTATGACCTTTTCATCATATACATTAAGTTACTCTGCATGAGGTGTTTATCATATTTGGTAAATGAATGGATTTTCATTTTTTTTCTCTGAAAGGGATGACAAATAAGGTGTAAAATTAACATAACGATATTTTGTTAACATCGCACCCCTTTTCAGATTTTTCAGACATGAATTTTGTAATGCCCAATCTACACTTTTAGTTATTTACTGTATTTCTGTACTGAGAATTAGAGGCAGAGAGAATTTTTATAGCTAACAGCTGTCAAATCAAAATACGCCACAGAGTGGAGCTGTTCACTTACTTTTATGTTTCATCACCTAGAGTTTTGGAAACTTTTGCTTGTCTTCAAATGCAGATTATTTTAGGAATCATTCAGGAACATAAGGCGTAATCTTTTCAAGAACCTGACAAGCGTGTGTTTGGCGTCAGTCTCAGTGTGTGCAAATATGGGCACCACAGTACAAGCAATGCACAAGCCCCTCTATTTATATAAAGGAAACTGTTTCAAAGTTAGCTGGTCAGTTGATTGTGAAGTAAACTTTTTTTATGAGTCGCATTCCTAATTCATCATTTAAAGAAAACACTAAGTTTTATGTTTATTTCGGGTGACAGGCAATGCATTTTCTGCACAAAAAAGTAATTCTTTTGACTGTACATACAGGGAATATATTTTGCTTGCCCATATTGGTATATCTATACTGTAACTCCAGATTGTATGTATTGCTTCTGCTGTCATACCTAGGACCTCTTTGTAAATGAGCCCTTCCTCATCTGAGCTTTTCCTCGTAAAACAAATAAAATAAATAAAATGTGAAGCTGGTTGACTATCCAGGTTTACTTTTTAAGCAGAAGGTGCAGTAAGTCAATAGTTAGATACTGTATGGCATGCCAGGTACAGCAGTTTAAGATGCTAGCAGCTTGGTTGAATTAGAAATGTTCGTTATTGATAAAACACCAGTACATTTAGCACATGCTTATCTTCACACCTTGTTTTAGAACTAGAAAATAAATATTGATAATGTCCATCACATCTATGTGGATTTGTGAGGATGACCGTATAAAATCCACCTTTAGTTCAAAGCAGAACAGTAAGATAATTCAAATATTTAGAGGCTGGAAGTGTTTCCCACAATCTTCCTCATAATTAAACGGGAAGCTCCTGCCATAGGAAACTGAATGGGGATACTAGGGGACTTCTATGTTCCCAGTGAAGAGATCCCCTCAAAGTTTCACCAACACATTACCTTAATTCCTATGCACCATCTAAGAGATACCGTTTTACTTTCTCAACATTGCTGTACCAACATAAAGGACACCATGGGCATGTTCGGCAGAATGGCATGTCATATATACCAGTCCCTGATCTAAGCACTTTTGGGTGCAGTGCACCAGAAAGCACAAGCTATTATTCGTCACAAATTTGGTAGGAACACATTTAGAGGAATTTATTCTTCCTTTTGTTGGGGTGGGGTGGGGGGCTATAATGATAGGGAATTAGTTGCTAGCACCTTATACAGTAGTGCAGCTATGAGGTTTAAACTATTAGTTATTACTATGGTGGAAAATGTGTTGTGCATCACGAGAGATTGTAGTGCGTATCAACTGCTTTTAGAAGTAATGTCAGTGGGGCAAAATAGGATCCCATAAAAATGTGTTCCAACAAAGTAAATGTAAGGAATTTAGATGTATCAGTTCTTAACCCTGCAAGTTTTAATTTCTGAGACATACAGTAAATGTGTTTGGCTGTCTGTGGGGTCTGGGGCAACGATCTTTTCAGCTCCACCTTCTGTAGACAGCTCAGTTCCTCCAACAATCCTTCCCCCACGTTCTGATCAGTTTATCTGCTAAATGTAACGTGCGTCTTTGTGAACATACCAGATAAATCAAGAACAAAACCCAAGAACCCCAACAGAATTTCAGCATACCCCCTTTCTTTGTCTTCTTGGTGATGAATGATGATGATAATAAACATTTATCTTACCTGTTGTAATCAGCACAGCTTTTTTTCTGGGCTGTTTTACTAATGACAATCCCTAACATTCTAATATCAGCTACATAATTGACACTATCGCTGGCATACAGTTGAAGTGACAGGAAATGTGATAATTACAATAATCCCAAAGTGTAATTTGGCATGGGCTGCTTGTAAGTTTATGACTTAGGCTAGATCATATACGAGAAAGGAAGAGTTATAGTCCGGGAGGAATTTATTTGGTGACGTCTTTCTGATACGTGACTTATTCTGTAAAAGGCAAGCTGTTTGATTCATGAATAAAAGTCCGGGCGCAACAGTATCGGGAACAATAGTTCGTATTTAAAGATAATATGTAGACAAATGTTTACTGATAAAGCGGTGTTTGCGAAGATTTCTGCTAATTGCATATATATAGTAGTGTGGAGGGCTGGTCAAGTTCCAAGCACAGAAGAAGGCAGCAGCGGAGACGCCTCATTGAAGAAGTGCAGTGTGAAAGATCTGATCTCATTCTCACCATCTCAGCCTAAGCCAAATCACATCCAGCACAACTCCCAGCTCGGACTGTTATAGGTATGTGACAATCATCCAACTTTGGAGACAAATCTACCAGTACGCCAGTTCTCCTGTACCAAAGATTGAGATAAGGTTTACAATGGTACACATGGTGTAAGATTCTGCGGATACCAGGAAGCGGGTTTCTTCATTTTAATTTTTATTCACTGTGGTGCCGGGGGTTAAGAATTTTATGGTAAGAATATGAATTTTGCACCTGCAGAATAACACAATGCATGTTTTGCTATAAGAATTTATTTCAGTACCAAACCAAGTTTAATAACTACAACGGTGTGGATAGCGTCTCGAATTTTTATGTGTTTGAAACAGCAGTGCTCTTGTATGTATTAATTAAATTTTTAGTATTTTCTGGAAAAAAAATGACTATACCAACATACTCCAGCTCTGTTTTTTAACTGAAATATATTTTTGACGATTGTTTCCTATAGAAAAGCAATGTCCAGCAAAACGACAGTAGCATTACTTGTCTATGGGATAATAATGCATTGTAGCGTCTCCTGCTCACCTGCTGGTCTCAAGTATCCTGCAATTAGGTAGGCAACTTTTCTTGTTTATGTGTTATATTTCCTTTGAGCTTTCGAATTATCATTGCCCTGCTCAGTGTGTAATATGAACCAGCTTTAAAGACGGCATGTTATACTGGCATTGCTTCATTTATGCTTCAATAGCCTTTCTTTACATGTCTACTGTTACATGTTAAATAATGGGTATTGGGACTAAGGATAGGCAAACCATATCAGTGGGGCGACATGGACGGACTCTGTTTTTACTGTTACGGGCCCTAGACAGACAAATAAAGGTGCGAATTCAGGTGAACTATAGAATAAGAGTCTGCAGAAGGAAGTCCAGTATCATCTCATAACATGGATGATTGTTGAGCAAATTAAGATAATAAACTGCAGCACCAACCTAGCAACTGAAAGTAAAATAATTGTATTAAACCGAAACCTGCCCCCTTAAATGTCAAAGAGTGATAGGTAAGAATGTTTGTTCACTTGAATGTTTTTTTTTTCTGTTTAGCTTCTGCTAGGAAATAAAAGTAGTGCATCAATTTTAACGGGTGAGAAGCTGAGTCTGGTAGCAATCCATTCCTTATTATTCCCATGGTTCTTAAAAGACGAGTATTTCTTGGAAGGAACGCAAGTGCACAGGGGTAGACACGTTTCATAATTCTTTTGTGTTTGGTATATAAGTCGAACTCGGACATTTAGGAACAGCAGTGCAAATCAAACAGACTATATCTGTATTATTCACATGCCATATATATTGGACAAATACGGCACCACTACGTTTCATTTGGGCGCAGCAAGCACTAGCAATGAATCTGGTTGATTTTGAGCATGATTGATGTTGCTGGATGGATAATGTCAATTAACAAACATTACTTATTTATGGGCATAGAATGTCTAATTGCTGTTGAGATCACAGTTAAGGACATTTAGATTCTCTGATAATTTCTCTTTGGTGGAAGGGGATTGCTAAAGATAATGAAGGAAATGGGAACCGCAGGGATTTGAGGAATGGCGTCATTTACTGAGCAATGGGGTAGGAGGAAGAGGAGGAGGAAAAGAGCAGGGGGAGGATACAGCACTAAATACTATCCCATAAAACAAAGAACCACTATTCATCATTAAATGCATGTGATGGAGACTTCACAAAGCTGCAATCAATAACGGGCTGAGTCCTGCAGGGACTGTCTACGATTAGCAGGGTTTCCGTTTGTGCTCCCTGTCCATGTGGGTCCAGTCGTCTATGTTTTTAAAAATAAAACAAATAAACAAACAAATAAATAAATAATTTTTGGATTCAACGAGTTTTGTAGAACTATGAGCTCAAACCATGAATGTTTCTACAAACATAACCAACGGTGCTTCACCTACAGGTCTGCCCGCTGGTTAAAATGTGAGATGTCTTGCTTATTGCCATATGGAAAACACATTAAAAATCTTATGGTAGATAATTTTCAACCCATAGCCGAACTAGAAGATTTGGCGTCTTAAGCACTTCAGAAATATAGAAAACAATGGGAATTAACTTTTTTTGTTATCGGGGAAAAAATGAACACAAAACAAAATGTGCGTATGCTTCTTGTCCTGGGTCACAATTATCGCTTCCAAAACTTGACATACCTTGTGTCCCTTCACACAATGACTGGGCTCAGGCTGCTGAGTTGTGACTGCTGTTGACTATCTGTTTGGTGGACCACAGAATACCACAATATTCACTAACTGGTCATCTCAATAGGACACTCTAAAACTCTTTAAACAAGTACATCATGCAATTAATTGGTATGTGTTGTGATAACTTATATACCTTAAAGTTAATTTTTCACATTTGAGAAAACTTGAAAAAAAACATTATTCAGCCAAATTCAGCTTACAGTTTGTAGGGTTTCTACAGTTCTAGTCCGTTTATTTTTCATTAGGTTCATTTACATGGAGACAGGATCTGTGTGCCTTATAGTGTATCTACTTCATTCTGAATTATTGCGTTTATGACATCTTATAATATTTTCCACAGCAACAGACTGTGATGTCAAATTAAGGTGATTTCAGCAAAGGATAAGGCGGCAGAAGCAGATGGACTCTAGAGGACAAGGATGCCCTTTCCATGAAAATTAACATTGTAGTGACGAGCAAAGGGACTAGAAATACAAAATAGACGACAAAATATGTCGAAATACTATGTTTTTCAAAGTATTCTCAAACGTGACAAGCACACTTTAAGGTCTTCAGAGATCCGAGAATTCAAAATGCCTCGGAATCCGAAAACATTGCCAAATATTTGATAATTAGAACATACCCTCTATTCAACGTATTGTCTTAATTACTGTACATGGCATTTGTCTTGACTGGTTATGTTATATTGCAACTTATAAATTGGGGTTATCTTTATCAACTTGATGAGATAATTGTAGGATATATAAAGGTTTTCGGTAACTTTAGCCAATTTCAAATAATTTTTTAGGCACCACTTTAAAACCTGGTGCTGTATAAAATAGATGGGTCTCACTTGTTATTTCCCTCACGCTTGTTCCCTCAGATTGATGTGGTCTCTGTAGGCTTTTACATCAATGTCTTAATCTCACTATTGAGCAGTAATAATAAAGGGTTGCAGTGTAGACCTGAAAAAGAAATGGCCCCTGCCAGGCAAGAAAGCAAGGCGAAGAATTGACCGACTCATTATAAATGTATGTTTAATGCAGTGTTGTTTTCTAAATTATTCACGTTGATCTTTTTTAGGCTTGACGATGAACTATATGATGAAGACGGCAACACTGTACCGGACTTGACTTTTGAAAATGATCAGATTGGTATACGAAGCCCTTCGTCGATTACTGAAGATATGTATAGGTTATATTACCCACCGGAAAAGAGGTGATTTTAACTTCTAGCATACTGTAATTTATGAACATCGGCCTAGAACTTAGGTTAGATTAGTACCAAAATAGAAATATTCAGATATAGAGATGTCACTAGGGGAAATCAGTTTTGCTGAAGTAGAGGGCATAGCAGTCAGTGCAGACTGTCCATATTTGCATAGCTACCAGTTGGTTTAGGGCCATCCTTCAAACTGCAGGTATAATCATTCACAAGAGTAATCAATTCAGTTATCTATGAAGGCACAGTAAAGAACTGCCACTGGTAGTACTAAGAAAATGTAGTACACTGGCTTAAGAAACTTATTTATGTGGTGCATTTCCTTCATAAATTCTTAAAATATTCCCGGTGAGAAAAAAAAAGTTAAATAATCTGGGATGTCGTGTTGAAGCTGGGGCATTGATATGCATTGTATTTGATGTTTTATTAGACATGCTGATAAAGTATTCCACGATACATATAGGGCCATCCTGGGTGAGTTAGCAGCAAGGAAATATGTGGCATCTGTGATGAACAAACGCGTAGGGTAAGGGTTTACTTATAAAATTTTCTTGTAAGAACTCTGCATAACAGACACTGGCTTAGTATTGACATATAGCACTCCTTTACTTCTGCTTGATTCGCTCGCTGAATCTCTCTCTCTCTCTCTCTCTCTCTCTCTCTGTATCTACATACAGAAAACGCATTCATCAATAGGTTTCGATGTTTTTGTCATACGTACACCTAACATCCCTTGTCCCCAAAAATGTATTTGGTTCTCGCAGACCATGAATGCAACAGTGCAAAAAGTGCATAGCAAATATACTCCTGCAGAGGGTAGCACATTAATAAATCTCTTGGGGAACTAGATTACATTTTCGTAATGCATAATTCATATGATGACTAAAGTCTCCAGACAGTCGTCTTGTATTATCAAACCTCGACTCCACACGATGCATAAGCCTCTTCCCTGCCTGAACCTGTCTGTATAAATAAGTTCTTTCTACTTCCACAGTGCCTCTCTTTTGACTTTAATACGTGTTTGATTATTACATGAAAAACGTTATAAGAAATAACAGAAGGAACATGAATAAATGAAAATTGTTACACAATCAGCCTTTTCTGCAACTGTTATGATTTTCCATTTACAGCGGTGGACGCAGTGTGGAGGAAAATTCAGAACCCTTATCCAAACGACACTCGGATGGGATCTTCACAGACAGCTACAGTCGATACCGAAAACAAATGGCTGTCAAGAAATATTTGGCAGCAGTCCTGGGGAAAAGGTATAGACAAAGAGTTAAAAATAAAGGACGTCGACTAAGCTATTTGTAGCGATGAATATAGACATCTTGTGTATACAACCCTCCAAACCAAGAGTAATTTCAAATTGACTGAACAATCATCGCTCATGTGTTATTTAAACATGTATTTATGTATGAAGTAAAGCCATTAAATGAATATTTTGATAATAATATTGTTTTTCTTTTGTACAAAGCACTAGAGAACGCACAGATCTACTTTGTGGACCAATCATTAAGTTATATATATATATATAATATATATAAATATATAGAACAATTCATATAAAGTGTGCACAAGAACAAAGAAGTCGCCTGAGCTGTTTATGTTTTTGTATAAAATAAATAGAAAAAGACAATCATTGTTTTGAATATCACTCCTATTTTTGTAACTGAAATTAAAAGGATAGTATTTTTATCCACAACAGCCTTGAAGATATTAATAGTGACCATTTGCTACTGGACATAGACTTTGATGCCCTGCTTCCAGGGGATTATGATGCTATTTTGGGAGAATTGCTGAAGCAGATTCCTCCCCCGGTGAGTGTCAACCCCCCCCCTCCTTTTCACACCAGCCTGTCTCAAGGGGCACTGTCCCCCTTGCTAGAGATTTCCAGTTTTCTTGCTTTCTTTGATTCCAGTTTCACCTGTACCTGTCTCTTTAAACTAGTTATTGTAAATCATGACATTTTTGGCCAATCAGGAATGTTTATTTGAATACAGTCCAGATAGTTGTATGATGCCTCCTACTAACTGTTCCAAAATTCTTAAGTTATGGAAAAACTTATTTTCCACACAGGAGGTTCCATAATTTCCTGTAAGGTAAAAACATTTTTATTTTAAAGTTCCATTTTTAAAACATATTTTTTTCTGCATGATTTATAATAGTCCTATGAGTACATGTTTGAAAAACATACTTATTTCATTCCTGCCTATGAAGCAGGGGGCAGATATGATGGCCCAGAGCCCCTTCCGACCTTAAATTACTGTTACCTTACTACATATTTCTATGTGTCAACACTGTGCCTCTTATGGTTAGACATGTCTTCTCAATGTCATTGTGTGCCAGAACTGCTCGGCTTCCCGGTGCAGTTCTTTCACCTAAAGAACTGGAGAAGACAGTCTGCTAACCACAAGTTACACATTAACTGTGCATGTAAACATGAGGTGTACAACAAAATCTCTCCAGGTAAAACAGCTCTATAAATCAGTAGGCATACATATTAATAGTCTTATCAGTATATTGGCAATATGGGTTTACCATCCTTGCTGAAAAGCAACCTGAACTTGATCACTGAACCATATTCTTAAAATTCGTTTAACATTAACGTTCGAAATTGATGAAGATGAAAGGAAACAGCACAAGAAACATGGATGTTCCGTTAAGTGTTTTTTTCAAAAACCGGAATAAAGTCAGGGTAACTGGAGGGAAAGGCACCCCTTTTAGCTCCACTGCCTAGCTGAGACCAGCTTGGGAATGGAACTTGATGCAAAGTACTATGTGTTACTCTCAAGTGCTGTCCACGCTTCTCATCGTGTACATAAATTAGTTTGAGATTTCTCTCTGTCCCTCTCCTGAGCTTTCGACTGGACACAGCTCTTTCTTTTGCTGCTTTCTTGTAGATTTATAATCTTTCAATTCTGTCCCAAGCTTACAAAGCACTGTTGCCCTTCTTGTTACGCTTTGATTGTTAATGCCTTCCACTTATTCCTATGTTATGTTTATGCTAGCCTATTGTGAATTTTAGGAACCCCTTACTGTAGCTACCACTAAATAATTATGCACTTATACCAAACTTTATTGTTCCTTGTTGATTGATTTGTTTGGCGGGGAGGGTAAACCTGCTTTAGTAATATTTAATAAAAGCATTTTTGTGACATATATAACACAACATGTAAACTTATAGCTCCATTGGCAGGTATCCAGCAAGTGATATATTTGTTTTTAACCTCAGTATTGTGTTTTTGCCTTGTCGTTTGGTTTAAATATGGCGAAGACCCCATAGTGGGCCGTTCTAGAAGACAGCGCTCAATTTTACATATCTATATGTATAGACACGCACGCACGCACGCACGCACACACACACACACACACACACGTGGTACATTTTAAGTATTAGACAGTCTTGAGAAACTACAAAAGGTTGAACTGACCAGCTACATTTACCAAACAAGGAGATGCTAGCTGTAAAACCTGAACATACATTTTACTTTTCTCCTTATCATTTTATAGGGTGGGAATTGATAGTTCGAAGAAAACAGAACTGAGTTTAGGGGTCCACGCAAGAAGGATATGCCAGCTGGTCCTATTTTAGTATATTGCACGCTTATCTAGGCAGCCGGAGTCTTGTGTATGAAATCAATCTTACTTGAATTTTGCATTCTCCTCAGGCCATGTGACGCAGGATGCAGCTTGCAGCTTTGGTGCCTTCCCTCGCCTTTTAAAACGCCACGAATCACAGATGGCTATTTAGTGGCCCTACAATGCTGCAATACATCAGCTTTGCTTAGAATTCATTTGCTTGTTCTCTCATCATGGTTGGCAGGAATGTTTTTTGTTGTGTAGGATGTGGTCTTTGAAATCCGGTTTTATTAACTTTTTTTAATGAAAAACAATTTAAAAGTATAAGTAGCTAGCTACAAGCATCCCATGTTCGCAGTGGGTTTTCCTTTGTAGGATTTCTAGAATGCCGATAGCCTTACTAAATTACACAGATCTTTAGATTCAAGTAGTGAAGTAGTCTGGTCAGATGTCATAAATTAACTCTTTATTTTCTGTACAATTAATCATAACGCTAATTTAAACAAGGATTATTACACCAAACTGATCTAACTAGGAGTAAAGTTTATAAAAGTCTATTCATACCGTCTGTAAAGTTTGTATTAATAAATTTTTGTACACAACAGAACTTGGTCTAATGTTTGGAAAGATATTAAGACGGCTGTAATACTGAAACCATATATAGACATTTTAAAAGTTTATATTTTCCATAACTCATTTAGAAGTATTTTCTCTTTTAGAATACAAATCACTTACAGGTCTTAAATTGTTTTGCTCATTGTTTAAAATATTTAATAATCAGGTATGTGAACCAGGGAGTGAAGTATGGGATTTCCCCCCAAATCATGGGCGGATATTGACTTGAAAGACACATTTGTACAAATTCCAGTTGACCTTGCCAAAGGCATGGCTTACTCAATGCTCTTAGCTGGATATTTTTTTTATTATTATTCTTTGGCAACCGGCTAAGGCACACTAGGCACACATGCCTGGTTTCAGGAGCGACCGGGGAGCACTGGGGAGGTTAAGTGACATATTCAGAGTCACACAATGTGCAAGTGGAGGTTGTGGGAATCAAACCCAGGTCTGCTGGATGTACCAAGCTCATTTGCAGCTCATTACTCTAACCTTTAGGCTTCTATCTACTACTGAGACAATTGTCTTCAGTATTAAACAGAACTTAAAGTAGACCACCTAAACGTGAAGAGCATATAAACCATATATAATAAAGCAAAACTTAGCTGTAGTATGCTGAGTCACATTCACTTCATACTTAGTGTCAGTTACCCAGATAGGGTTAAATAACTGAGTGAAATGGCATTAAAGCTACCTGCCCATAGGGAACTAACTATGTTGGTAGTAAGGGAATATATTGCCAGAAATCATGCATGTTTTTGCAGGATCTGTGGCACGAAAACACAGCCTAATAATGAATAAAGTCTCACAACCTATAATGACAGTTTATTCTGGCAATGATTTTTTATGGTAACCTTATACTGTATCTGGTATTAGCCTGAGAATGTATGCTGTGCAGGCATCTGCAGTTAGAGTTTGAGATGGAAAACTAACAAAATAACAAGGACCAGTGTTTAACTAACTACTAAGCAGAAGGCTTGTGACACATTCTGTGAAGAGATATTGCACCAGTTTGTGTGTTCATCATACAATTCAGACAGGAACCAGAATCATTTGACCCCTCTCAACAGTACTTATTCATTTTACAGAACCAGCAAACTGCCTTTCATGGCAGAGGTTGAGGCAATTTTTGTTGCTTTGGAATAAATACTTGTGAAGTTCAAGGTTAAATTCCATCTTTCGGAGGGGAGAAGGGATGTCATTTTCTGCACCCCATGTTATTAGCAACCTGGTTTCTCTGCCTTTTTTCTCTTATCCTACAATGTGTAAAACATATAAAATGGCAGAAAAAAACAAACAACAACAACAAAAAAACAACAAAAACAAAAAAACAAAACCCAAAAACAAACAAACAAACAACCAACAAAATAACTGTCCATTAAAACAAGTTGGGAAGATATTTTCTGTAACGTCTGAGAACAAAAATAACAAGAATAACTGTGTTTTGTAATCATGCATAAAAAAATATGAATAAGTAATAAATTAACTTGTTTCCTACTTCAGGGAGAAGTCTCCTTATGCTTATCTAATTTAAAGTACAGCTGGCACCTGATGGAAACATGTTCTAGATACCATCAGGTTTGCATTTCATATGTTCTTTATTTCTCGCCTCCCATTGTTTATTAGTAGGCGTATTTGCATGGGAACCATATTGTTTTTTCTATTATAGCCATAATCTGCACATAATTGTTGCTTATCCTCCTCTTGAAGTCCCAATCCTCTGCCTGTGATGGCATCAGAATATGTTGCTATGAAAATATTTTCAGTATCTTGAGTAGAGCATTGTGACGTCAGGTCGTGGGCATGCAGCAGAAGCAATCCAACTCCCAAGGGCAAATATTTGCTTCCAACAAGTTTTTATCGCAAATAGTAATGTATGGGGTAAGAGACATACAATAAGGACAATATGCGAACTACATACTAAATGCATGACTAAATATCATTGCTTTGGCTGAGAGGTCACATGGTTTTTAAGGTTAAAGTACAGTAAAAAAACAAAAACTCCATGCAAAGTATGCCACGTAGCACATGCATAACATTTGTCCACAAAAGTGTTCTTTAATATATCATTATTTAAAATATTAAACTCTTCCTAATTCTATTCAAACCTATGTTGATTTAATTAAAAATAAGCATTCAGCTTGTTTTCTTTCCACTATACATGTTTGAAACTTGAAAAACAGAAACAGGAATTAAAAACTTTAAAACAGCTTCACCTACCCGTGGCAATAATGCAGTTAGCTTTTTACAATGAAATCTGCATAAGGATTCTGTTGTCTTAATGCATAAAACTGGTCCTGCCTAGATACTAAAAACTATTTATAAATAATATGAACATAAAACCATATACAATCTGAGTTCAGACATGCAACATGGAAAATAGTTGCCAAAAGATACGTTTGTCGCGACATAAACTGTTGCTTGGGCCAGCTCCAAAACTCAACAGTTCTTTTGAATTTAATAAGTGAAACCAGCTTTGTAAAGTCTTAAAATGTATTGTTTCATCACAAATTAATGTTATGATGACTGCAGATACATAGATATCGATTTAAATTTATAAGGCCTGCTAAAGTTATTTTGTCTATGGAATTGCTGTATGTGCAGTAGGGAAGTGCCAGACCCATACTTTATGATACGTCAATACACAGAAACCAATATTTTATACAAAGTTAGGAGGACAATAGCGAACTACAGTACAGCCACTCGGAAGGCAAGATTGCTCCGGGAGATACTCCTCTTGAATTTTTCGTTCGAAAGGGCACCCATGATTAACTTTATTTCGATAAGGGTTCATGGAGCCAAAGACAAGCACTGCTCTTTAGAAATCAAGTTTCAAATAGGACAACCTCAGAACGGAGGAAACGCCATATACTGTTGTATAACGGGCAACGTCACAACTGCAGAAGAGTAACAGCACACCTAAATGAAATATAAAGGAAAAAAAAAGGCTACATGAAATAATCCCAACTTCCACAGGAAGAAACGGAGCGGTTTGGTAAGACATATGACAAGTTTTTTTTTCTAAATTTTATTTCCTTATTTTATGTAGTCTAATGAGGTGCTCTCATAGATTATTTACAGCCTATTGGGAACTTCTCATTAGAAACTCGATTATTTCCCCTTAAATATTTTATCAAGCAGACAAGGTCAAAACAAATTCCCATTAAGTAATTGCTAGTAGACAATGCATTCTTCGGTAATGGATGAGTGCGAGAAATTTAGTAGCATTATGTAGCATCTAGAAAAGTGAACTCATTATGAACTTTTTAGATGTTCTGATTTGTATTACAGGCAAACACACATCTCAGGCGGTATAACGTTGCTTTTTTTGAAACACTGGTTTCAATGGTTAGTCCTGAACATATTTTTATTTGTAATCTTGTTAAACCAGCATATAGCCAATTAGTTATTTATGTACCTAAAATGTTAAAGATTTATTTATTTTTAAGAGAACTTTCATTTTGTTTTCATGTAATATTAGCCCACATCTTCAGTAGTTAACTCAGTCATACTTTTAATTTCATTTTTTTAATGCACTTAGCATGGTAAATCAACACAGTGGTAGTGCAGGAACAAGTGTCTGGATCTGCTACTAAGTTTATTGAAGTCTTTTCTCAGAAAAAAAGGTCTACACTGTCAGAGCAGTACAGATAATTTGCTCTAAAAGTCAAATGTTAAATATTTAGTACGCTGCTTGAAATGAATATTACATTGTAAAAGTAGTTGATTGTTACTCTTTTTATCTGAAGTAGTTTTTATTTTCCCTTTTCTTAATTAGAAGATTTTCTGCCTGATAGTAGGTGTGGTATGTGGAACTGTACTCTGCCTGGAGGCTGGGCATACTTAATTTTGCTTTCTTTCATACATCATCAGCATTGTTACTTCACTTAACAGGCCATCACATCTGACCAGGAAGAGCCCAGCTTCTGTCAGATTGGTTACTGGTGATGTTGCAATGAGCAAGGTCATAATGCTAATGAGGAATAAAGGAACACTTGACATGCCAGGTTGTATATTAGGTATAAAGCACTGGCTATATCAGCATACAGGTAAAGGGTTGTTCTTTGTATTGCACCTAAACTCTATCAGGTAGAACATATTCTAATTAGCAAAGGTAAAAAGAAAAAAAAATCCTTTAGAAATAAAGTAACAATTAAATACTTAAAAATAATAAGCATTTCTGTCTGCATTTTATGGGGTTACTAACTTTTACATTTTTATTATGAAATGGGTAGAAAGAATGTTGACTCCTGACTGGCCAAGAGCAGCTTTCAGCTGGGCCATTATACTAGCACAATGGCCCAGCTAAAAGTAAAATGTTTAGAAAAGGCATACCATTTACTAAAAATGACCCATTTCATAATCGCAATAAGGCACTCCAGGGGGTGTGTTATGGTGGGCTAACAGCCCTTGTTAGGTGGTGGAAGCGCTCGGCTATACCTTGTGTTTCAACTCACCTGAGGTAGGCCGTTATCTCACCATAACACCCCCCGTCATGCCTTATTGCTTAATTATACACCACCTGCCTCACTGGGTGACCTTGTCAGTGACCTTAAGGTAACTTGAACTCCATGTGTTTGTTCCTCTCAAAGTAGAACATCACGGAAAACATGGAGTTGCACTTTAATCTGCCTGTCCTCCATGAATCAACTGGAAAATAAATACACCCTTATAATGAACAGTCCCTAAACTGTTTAGTGCAAGTCTACACATCTGCAATTCCCCCCCCCGACCCCTCCTGCTATTCAATCAGAAACCCTCAGAAACTAAGTTATTTTTAAAATGAAGAATCTGATCTTATAAAATATCCTTACTTATGGCCCTATATCTAGAGCTGTCTGCATTCCTAAAATTGCAAAAATATTTTATCATCTCACCATGTAACAGTAAATCTGCTGTATGACATTATTATAACTTGTCTCAAATATCTGTGCATATACCTTTACACTGCTCTTCATGGCTGAGGGAAAATACATGAAATAGTTATTTTCAAACACAGAAAATTCTATATAGGGGCCATATGTATTGGAGGGTGCTACCATTGATCTCCCTGGGGCTAGGCATGACCTTATGTATGGCATATTTCTAAGAAACTGAAAAACCTTGTTAAAAATATCTGTTCACTGCTATATGACATTCCTGTTTTAGGAATTAATATAGCTATATTTTTTTACACAAAACTGCAATGTCCAAAACTTCTTTCATTTTTACAGTTTTGAAGCGGGATATTACCAGCAATCATATGGGTCCATGTTTGAGATGGGGTTGATGCATTGTTTTCTCTGCATTACAGTGGGGGGAGGAGGGCTGGGGTGGAGGGTGATTCCCATTTGGTGTTCCAGATCTCGGAGTCCTACTCAGTACCACCTTTCCTTGTGCATGCAGGTTTCTTTTATCAAACAGATATTAACTTTGTGTGATAATGCAATTAAGAGTCCTGGAACTCAATGATTACATAGTGTGTTGCACATGAGATCCATGTACTAGCTCTGATAATGTGAGGATTTGCCCAACTGATCTAGTTTTACTTATATAAAGTCACAGTAAGAATCATTTTCTTAAAGAAATTGGTAAGCAAAGCAAAATACAGCACAAAGGATGTTCATTTTGTTACAATCTTAACACAGGATAAATACCTCAGCATTTCCACTGACTGGAAACCAGCTGCAATGAAAACACTTCTCTGTTCAACAGTCATCACCCCCACTTTCTTGAATAAGAACCAGCCAGTGAGTTAGTTTTACTGTGTTTCAGCACCTGGCAAAGTCAATGCCAGAAAGATTTATAGAGAGGCTACAGCCAGAGACAGTTATCATAACTCTAGTCCACACATCCAGATGAAATTCTTACTGGGTTCAGAAAATGTCACTGATACAGAACCATGATCTTTTGCTTTTGTTTTTTTTAACACATATAACTATTCTGTATCTCATCTAGTTACATGAACAGATTAATATGTATTAGTCACTGATATAAGTCTGAGATGGAAAATAAGGACCAACCAGCATCTCAAAAGTACAAGAAAGAAACCCATTTAGGAAACAGTCTGTACATACCTTACATATTTGTTTCTAAAGGACTGCTGAGCCTCCTGCCTGATAATAATTACAGGTGTGGTAACTCTGTCCAGTATAGTAGTATTGTACTTTCAAGATACAGCATGCCCATTACTGTACGATACTCTTGGGTAGATGTTTAACATAAAGGGTGCTATCACCTACAATGCTATCGATACTGCATATATACCTTAGTGCCCATGTGGCTAGCACTTGTAGATATGCCCATTAGGAGTTGAAAACAAAATGAGGACAGTTAACCGAAAATTACTACAAGGGGTAGCTCATTTTAAGTGTTAGGGTTATGATAGCTTTTTCTGAAACTACAATGTATGTATCAAGGGAGGCCATGCACCAAAGAAGCAATTTGAACATTTTGCCTACATGAAGGGAAGCCTACTAGTTACACACAACAATGCCTTCAAGATATATAGTATGGAGCTTAACAAAGAATGTATGTTATCCAGTGTCTAAGTGACATTTTCTTCCTCATTAAAATACTACTAGGGTACTATATAATAATTCTAGATTTGTATCAGAATGTGCAAGATTACAATGCACTTGAGGCCTTTTGTGTTTAAACAAGAAGTTTTCACAGATACTTTCTCCTTCTGCACTTCTTCCCTTAACCTTATTGCATATCATTTGTTTTCACAGTCTCTTTAAAATATATATTTATATATATATATTCTTTCTTTTTAATGAAGAACCATCCTTGAACCAACAAGTTGAATATGGGAATAATATTTTTGTAGACATCAAAATTAGCTGGGTGATCACAAGTAGCTTGTTTGATTACTACTACCTTCTATATCTGTGTGCTTGAAGCATTTCAGTATATACACCATTGGAATATTTTCAAATTGTAGGGGAATAAATCCTCAATAACATAATATGTTTGTGGTCAATTTGCCTACTCATGTTTTTCTATATATTTATGTGTGCATATGGAGACACTATCTTGTATATTGCTGTTACATGAAATAGGCTGTATGCTGAGATGTCACATACTACAAAGCCTTGTCTGTGTATAACTGAGTTTTGATTTTCTGCAAATAAACTGAAATGACAGGAGCTCTTAAATGAATTATGTCCTATTTGCCTTGTAACATTAATATATTTGTACAAAAATGGTTAGGTATGCATAGCTCCACATCAAATATCTAAGCACACATGTCCCTTCAGAGATTGTTTTAATTATACTGGCATAGACAATATTTACATGAATTTCCTCTTTTCTGTTCATGCAAAACTTGGAAAGTCTGGTGGGGGCAATGGTTTGGCAAGGTGCCCACTTATCTGCACTGAATATAGTTTTATGCAACTGCCACATAATAAGATATATGTATGTATTGTATACACAAATCTTCAAGTGAATTGTTTGCAAAAGTTGTTAATTGTCCTACACTTGGGTTGTTTTGATACACCTTCACATAATCATATGATGGGTTAATGTACTGTATAATTTTAGAAAACATATTAATTGTGGGGCAAGAATGTAAATTATAGAACTTGTTAGTATGAAAGACTGTTGTGCCTATAAGCTACTGACTGATTTAAAACCTATGCTGAAAGAGCTACACTGCAAACAAACAAACAAACAAAACAAACAAAAAAACTACATAAAACAATTTCTTTTTTTTTTTCAATAAATAAATAACAAAAAAAAAGTCTGCACAAAAATTCTTTACTATGATCTCCTGGACATTTTTGGAATGAAGGCTAATAGGTTTGGATAATGCATGACATTTAAAATCATACACGCTATTGACTGTCAACACATTTTAAATAAATAAATAAATAAACCATAGCAATCAGTACCTTTATAGTGTTTATTATTATCCAATAATGCTCACCAGCAGTACTGAGGAGTTGGAAATGGAAGGTCTTTTAAAAGTTTTGATGTTCTTAAAGGTTATGACAACATATAATGTTTTTACAATTTATTTGAGTACAGTCAGACTGAGATATAACATGTGATTTTAGTGCGATTCCTACTTCTAGCCAATTCTTCAGCTGGAGGGAGTAAAGATCACAATAATTAAATGACTTCTTTAAGATCATAGCTAGCCATGGGACATGTGGGGTCTGGACCTGGGATCTCCTGGGTTACTATCCAATTCCCTAACTCCTAGGCCATCATCCTTTCATAAAATATCCCTTAGTTATTTCAATTCAAATTTTTTGACTATGATATTTGACAATTAAATGCTCTGGCCTAACGAACAGAGTATGACTTTCAAAAGCTAGTCTTAAAAATCTATTTTTTAATCTACAGTATCACATGTAATATGCAGTATATATGTTGTTTATTTCCCGTATCTTTAACTGGGTTAACATGGCAGCCACAACCACAGACTTCCATTGATGTCACCCTCCTGGTTGCTACCTAGAGCTTCAGCTCTGCCACCCTACCTCTTGGAAACTCCCCATAACACTTGTTTATTGCTGCCAGATTGATTACAAACTGTTTAGAGTGAGACTTTATATTTTGATTTTAAGCATGGACTCACAAGCCTCTTCATCAGTTGCTGGTTCAAGCAAACAGGGTAGTAAGCAGACCCCAAAGAAAGCTAAAGAAGCTCAGCATTACAACACTGGAGCTTTGGGGCTTCTACACTGAAATTAAGTTGGTGCTGCAGTCAGTCTGTACAGATGTAGACACACATTCTACAAACTAGAACCACAGACATGGGACAATAATTCACAGCACTGGATCAGCATGTGGACACTTTAGGAAATCTGGTACTGCAAATGGCACACATGCAATCACAGTTCCAGGATAAAACTTAAGATTGGGATGAGAAAGCCAGATGGTATAACTTATGAATTTATGGGATGACAGAGGGGAAAGTAAATATTTAAATGTTGGCCTTTGTACAGCAGATGTTGAGAGAAATTTTTAATTTGGAGGAGGAATATGCTATAGCGACAAAAAAGGGTGCACATGTCTTTGATGCTGAAACCCACATATCCATCTGCATGACCCTGATTCATTGTGATTTGCTTCCTTCATCATATGGTTAAGCAGAACATTTTAAACAGGGTATGGCAAAAGAAGGAGGTATTTTTTTGAGGGGTACAGGCTCTTTTTTGACAATGATTACTCTCTGCCCATGCTGAAACAATGAAAAGCCTACATCCCATTCCTAAAATCAAGCCAATAAATTATGTTGCAGACCTCCTTCCCAGCCAAGCTGGTGGTGTAGTTTCCTGATGGCCAGTGTACTTACATTACAGTGGAGGAGGTGTTCAAAGATTTGTCTGACAGTGGGATTCAGCTGGTGCAACAATCTCCTGCTCGAGAGAGGGCAGTGGCACTACAGGTCACCTAGAACACATGACAGTCTGCTTCCATGAGGGGAAGTAAATGGGCACGCACCAAACCTACTACTACTACGAAGTCATCATGCAAATGAAGGGCATGCAGGAGAGAGACTGGAGACAGCAATGAGAACTGGTATTTCAATAGTTGAAGGATACTTGATGTGGCATAAACTTTTTCCAGTGATTCAATGCATCTCTGTGATTTGGGACAGTTAATTTGGGGCAGTTAATTTCCCTCCCTTTATTTAGTTCCCTCTCCCAAAAAAAGTGATGGAGCAACTGTTGTTTTTTATTTTTTAAGTTTTCTATTATTACCAATGTGTGGCAGCTCTTTGTGGTGGGTATTGACTACAGCTAGTACATTTCATTGGGGTGATTTGGCAGGCAGGTATGGGGTATATAGGATGTGGTTGACTGTTCTTGGTCTGTGTGGTATGATCACTATCAGTAGGCAATTTCGGATGGTGTCTCAAATCTGCTGGGTGGGCACTGGCAATTCCTCCTAATGGTGACCAATTGGCCAGCCTAATTAACATATAGCCAGCAAGCCTTGTCTGGGGCACACATGATATGATTAAGGGGTTACACCCAATCAGGCATGAGGAGTGGTGAAAGAGTTCATGTAGCCTCTGATGCACCAGGGCACCCCATGGTCCTGGGGTAGCCTGGTATTGCCAGGGTATATGGCTGCTTGTTCTGACAACTTTGAGTTATTCATGTAGTGCAGCATCACCCTTATAGTTTTGATTTCCAGATGCTCCTGATTGGTAAAGCGGAGGGGCTGCCTCATTCCAGAGGTTTGGTTCTAGAGTGAACTGGTATGTGTATACTTTACACCACACATTTAGAGTTTAGCATGGTGGGTGCCACATCACTGACTTTGCCCCAGTCCAGCACTTTGAAGTCTGTGGTGGTTGCATCATATATATCTATATCTATATCTATATCTATATCTATATCTATATCTATATCTATATCTATATCTATATCTATATATCTATATTAGATAAACCACTCTGAGGTGTGCGTCATGCTCTGATATACGCGCCTTGGTGTATGTCAACCACCATAAAAGTATTATAAGAGCGTGACGGCCACCTCAGAGTGGTTTACTATCTTATAAAATGTCAAAATTGTTTTGAAAGGGGTAAAAGTGCAGGTGTGTGGTTGCTCTCTGACATACACATGGTCATGTGGTGCTCAAGGTCTAATAAATCTCAAGCAATTTCCTTGCAGGTAGTCCAATAACTGGGCAGCAATTCCTACTCATTTTATACATATATATGTATATATGTATATATATATATATATATATATATATATATATATATATATATATATATAACTTAATTTAGGTTTAACAAAAGTGGCAGTAGTTTGGGGGTGCTTAAGCTATATAAACTATACACATTTTTGGCATTTGACTGTATGCACCAGAGAAGAGAAACCCTCCATCAGATTGCCTCTTTTACTCATTGACTTTTATAGGTGGGTCAGTTGTTCAAGTTTCTGGGGCAATGTTGGGGTGGGGGGACTTAGAGTGGGAATCTAGTTTACATTTAGTTTAGTTTCTTATACAAACAGCTACCAGATAGGGTACAACTTTTATGAGGGTACCTCTAATAGTGGAGACCCAGTTGCCTGTGGGACCTTAAGGCTGAAGGATGATGTCTTGATTCTTCCACTTTACTTCTCAAGATGTCAGTGAAACCATCCAGTCTCCCTGTGTATGAACTTACTTGATCAAGTTGTTCATGTGTTGGACATTTACCTAAGATTTCTACTGTTGAACACAGTTCTGGTTTCAGGTATCATTACAAAGTTGTGTTATTTCTCAGAGACAGGTTAGCCCTTAGGGTGCAGCCCAAACAAGCTCTGCAGTGTTTTAGGGTTCCCAAGTTTTGGGTGAGTATTATCAGATCTTATCTATGTGGCACCACCCTCCTTAGGGCTATACTAGTGAGTAAATGGAAGCTTGGGGGACCCACTTCCATTGTGTAACCTATGACTAAATGTTAAGGGAATTAATTCTCCATTTACACAATAGGTTTGGAGCCAAAAGCCATTGCATAAATCCGTTTATCTCCATGTATGTGGGATAAATCTCAAACAACAAAATTTATCCCACACATGTGGGATAAATGCAAGCTGTTAAGCAACCCCCTCCACTGGCTGGTCCTACTTTTCAGACTCCATCCACACATGATACCCCACCCACCCACTGACACACAGATGCCTATCTCTCTGTTCCTAGTTTGCCGACTCCTGCTCTCCTAATGACTCATGAGCTCCATCCTGCTTTCTTCTTCACAGTTCAACAAGAACCTAAAAACAGGAAACTTTTTTTCTTTTTAAAATGCAATTCCCAAACCGTGGTTACCAACGGTACCACTCGCTCACGCCCTGACTTCAACATTGTACTTCCTCACTAGGCCTGCCCATACTGGTGAACCATATTTACAAGATCAAAATGTGGGTAAGCAAGAATGCCATTCTATGATTCTATGAGACTAACCAAAGCATTTAAAAAACACAACAAAAAGACAAACAATACAGCAGGGTTCCACTCCACTCCCCCACCCACACCCTTGCCTCACTTACCTGCTTCCTTCTCTGCCCTGTTTTCTCTCCTCTTTCTCACTTCAAAGCTCATCCCTAAGCACCACCACTCCTTACAAAATAAATAAAAACAAAGTGATACACACCAGCCGACCGGGAAAAAAAAACACAGAAAGTTTTCTCATGAATACCGAATCGCGATTTAGAAGTAAGCACAACCGCCACCATCTTTTTCAAACTGTTTGACCTGCCTCCAAACACAGTCACAGCCAATGAAATGGCACAGTATGGTACACAAGATATGGACACATACTTGTTGGAAAAAAGTTCCTTCTATTTCCTTAATTTAAAAATAATAAATATAAGGAGGAAACAAAATAACCTATAACACACTGTTCTCCTCTATTGCATAAATCAAATATGCGATGGGGGGCCATGGGATAAACATTTTATTTTCACTTATCCCCTGGTGACCTCGGGTAAATCACTTGGGGCTCCGCTATACTCTGCCACTTGTGAGGATACTCAAGGTCACTGGAGACTTGTGAAAATAAACTGTTTATCCCACAGCCCCTCCATTGCATATCCCCTATTTATCCACAACTAATCTAATATATATAGATATAGTAATATCAGAATGGTGCGATAGCACCACCATAGTTAAGGTACAGTGCACACTTCTATGTTAAAGCCAATTTTTTTTATCCTTAATAACTTTGAAACTGCTCAACAGATTTGTATGAAAGTTGGCATGCATAATCTCAAGGGGTAGGTTTCTTGATATGATAAATTTCTTGTGAATCTCTTGTGTAGTTTTTGAGATACAGAGTGTCATAAATCCTTACATTTATGTGTTTTTGCCATTTATTTATCCACCTGTATCTCAGAAACTGTTTTAGACTGTAGTCTAAAATGTTCAGGGTAGAACGCCTTTGCCTCACAGATGTGTCTTATGAAGGTTTGGTGAAAAAAATATGAATCCATTCCAAAGTAGTTAAATTTCAAAGTTTCCCATTATTTCCTATGGGAAAATTTTGATGTTCCGCATGAAAATACTTTTGTTTTTGCAGGAGCTGTTGTATTTTTGCATGGAGGGTTTGTTTTCACAGGAGCTATTGTATTTCTTTTGTAGACAGGGTCACATGGTGTTGCAGGGAGCCTAGTGTATTTTTACAGAGTGAGCTAAATTTGAACCTGCAGTCAGCAGCGTGAGTTCCAGTTGTGGCTGCAGAAGTAAAAAAAATTCCACTGTGCTCATACAGAGAACACAGCAGAAGCGGTTTTCTCACTAACCTCAGCACCCAGGATTTTGGATGCCCACAAAATGTGGTTCTGGCCACACCTGAAAAAAAAGAACATCAGAACTTAGCTAAATGGGACTGTTTAGCTACGTTCTGATGTTTCTTTTTTGTACTACATTCATTTTTACTTTTCTTTATTTTCTGTGTCTTGCTAACTGGAAAACAACATGGCAGACACAACAGAGATCTGCAAAAATACACTAGGCTTCCTGTGACACTATGTGATCCTGTCTGCAAGAAATACAGCAGCTCCTGTGAAAACAAACCATACTGTGACCCTCCATGCAAAAATACAACAACTCCTGCAAAAACAAAAAGTATTTTTGTGTGGAACATCTAACTTTTCCCATAGGAAATAATGAGAAACTTTGAAATGTACTAACTTTGGAACAGATTAATATTTTGTCACAAACCTTCAAAAGGCACATCTCGGAGGCAAAAGCTTTGTACCCTGAAAATTTCAGACCACAATCTAAAACAGTTTCTGAGATACAGGTGAACAAAGAAATGGCAAAAAACATACATTTAGGGATTTTTCACACTCTGTATCTCAGAAACTGCATGAAGGATTCACATGAAATTTACCACATCAAGAGACCTACCCCTAGACATTATACTTGACAAATTGCATGCAGATCTGTTGAACAGTTGCAAAGTTATTAAAAATGAAATAGTTGGCTTAACATATAAGTATGTACTAACCCTAACTATAGTGGCTTATTGTGCCACTATAATACAGAGTGTATATATATATATATATATATGTAGTAGTAGTAGTAATAAAATCGTTATTTTTAGTCAGGATCAGTTGACATAAACACACCATTAGGACAAGTCCTATTTACAAGGTGCTTCTGAATCTGAACATAGTAGTCCAATGTTTCATATGCAAATTCACAATACAATACAAATCCATATTACACACCCACATGACATTTAATTTAATAAACAACGTTATCTAGACCAAATACATAACACATATAAAATATAATGTTATGGGAATTAAGTTTCCTTTGAAAAGAACTACAATTCTTTGTGAACTCAGTAAATTTCAATGTGATGTGGGCTTTTCTACAGGAGACACATCTCAGTAATGCAGAACATCAGAAGTGAAGGAGGAGCTCAGTAGGAGAAATTTATTACTTAACTCACCCTTAGGTTAAATGGGCAGGGACTGTCATTCTTTTGAAACAGGGCTCCCCTTTTATAATGATTAATTTTCAAACTGATAAACAAGGGACATTCTCACTGTAACAGGTAGGATAGAAGATATTTTTATGTGGTTAATGTGTGTGCTCTTAACACCAATCTTGTAAACCTCTGTCCTTCTCTCTCTTTTTTTTATATATAGCTTTTTAACCCATCAGAAGAATTCTTGCAGGCTATCAGCCCTGTCCCTGCCTGCACCCCACAACCCACCACACCACTGAAAATTCCACCATGAACTGCCCCCTGTGGTGGGGCTTGGAAGGAGAGGGCCATCCTCCCGCCCCTCCTGGTGACTTGCATCCAGAACTGGGGACAGTGGTCAGGTAGCGATGTGGGAATTAGGCAGACAGAGCTTCCCTTTTCCATTTTTTTCTTTCTATCCCCTGGCTGGTGCGTGCTCGCTACTATGGCACACAGACTCTGGTGCTGCCACACGACCTCCACCAGATGGCAGCCAAGGAGTGAAATGGAATCTCTCTCTATGCCTGGGATAGAAGAACAGTCTATCAGATGCTCAATCCTCTCCCCTCCCTCCAATCCCCTGGCACCCCAAGCCCATTCCTAAACTTGGGTTGCTGGTGTCGTGGGAGGTCAGGTGCATAGCACCTCTGTCTTCGGCACTGCTGGGCCTTGTCATTCTCTTTTTTTAGTGCATCTTTTTCTCCCTGGTCCCCACCAGTCAGCATGCCTTCTCAGCCTTCCTCTCAGCACCACACCCAAGATCAGGCCACTGTCCCCAACACCCCCTCACTGCTTTCCCTCTGTGGCAGGGTGGTGAGGAGCCCCAAATCTACTCATCCTGGATAGGATCCAGATTGTTGAGGGAGCACCATTTAAGTCAGGGCCTGCAGAGGGTGGCTGTTCATTCAGTGCCACCTGGGACCTTTATCCTGTTTCTCCCATGAGAGTGGGGTGTGCAATGACACCAGTGGAGAGGGTGTGCACATGTCTACATGAGCTCCTCCTGGCACCTGCCCCACTCAGTACCTTCTTGCAGTATCAGTGCTCTGCACCCAGCCACCACCAGGGGTCAGAAGTGCACCAACCACTGAAATTCCCCCTCTCCAGAGAGGGAGAGCAGTCCCTTGGACACTCAGTCCCTCTCCACCCCTGCCAACCCCCAGCAGCCCATGCTCATTCCCGAACATGGGTCACCAGCATAGCGTGAAGTAAGGCAACCAGTGCCTCAGCCCTTAGCACCACCGGGCTGACCTTGTCATTCTCTTTTTAACAGAATTAGTATGCTCCTCTAGGATTGTTCCTGAGTGGGGGCTTTAATTGTGTTACCCAGCCTGTCTTGGACAGTTTCTTTGGTAGCATCACCACTGTGGTAAAGCCTCAAAGCTTTATACTATGTGAGTGGCTTGTCATACAGGTGGAAGGCTTAGCATGAATCTAAGAAAGATTATACTTTTTACTCTCAATCAAACAATGCATCCTCAAGGTTGGATAGATTTTAGTCCCAAGCAGTGCGACTGCACAGAATATCTCACTCTCAGTTTCTTAATATTACAATTTCTGACCATATCACAATATATATGGTTCTCCAACTTCTCCACTAAAATCTCTCTGGCAATTTAATGTACCTTTATTAAGTGACATATTTAAAGCACAATGTCAAGCAAGGCACTCACAAATAAATTATAGTTAACACAGAGCAAGGCAGCAAATTAAAATTTATATGAGGAGTTCTTGCAGGCTGTCCTTCATGAGCACAATATTCCATACAAGTAGTACAAATCCAAGCATTCCAAGGCTCATCAGGCTGGATTGAAATCCAAGCAAGCAGACCTAGAAAAAAGGCATAAACAAACCAGTCATGTGGCAGATTTAAAACTACTTAAAAAAACATTCAACAAGAACTGAAGGAGTTATACACCAGTAAGGCTGAAGGTAAGCCCTACTTTAGCAATCAAAAATATTATGAATCAGAGGACAGGGCAAGTAGGTTACTAGCCTGTCAGATATACTACTAAACTCAGGGTTGAAGGGAGTCCACTTCATCGGTCTTCCACACAGATCAAACTGCCAAACAGTTCCTAAAGTGTTATTCTCACTTATACAATTATGAACCAGGGGTGAGGGAACACCTTCTGGTTCAGCAGTTCATAGATTGCATATGCTTGCACCTCTTATTGGCACAGGAGCATAATGCCATTGAGGGACCAAACTCTGTGAGGAGCTTCTACAGGCCATCAAAGGCACCAACTCCAGCAAAGCATTGAGACCTGATGGTTTTGGCACAGAATTCTGCAAACTTTACTCAGCTGACTTGCTACTAATGCTAACCAAATTGTGTAATAAATGTTCTGATTCAGGTGAAATGCCTACACAGTTGGCAGAGGCTTACTGTACTCTAGGAGCCTGGAAAAAGACAATACTAAATGCTCAGGCTTAAAACCAATTTCTCTAGTGAATCAGGAAGCCAACCTATTTGCAAAAGTTCAAGACACCAGACTTCAACATTTGAATGATGATTGAGAGCTGATGACCAAACATGTTTTATCCTAGGGAGACATACTGTATCCAAAACAATGCTAGAAAACATTTAAATGTTACTGCTGGTATGAAAATTTGTAAAGAACAGGGCCTGGTCACTGTGGTTGACACAGAAAACAATCATGTGTCAATGCCAAATGTTTCCTTGCATGGTTTATGTGGCAGGTGTGTATTGTGTTAGTTGAACTTTTGGTGGGAGGAAAAACCTGCCTGAACTATGTTTTGACAAGCTGTCATATTTTGGACAGCAGTTGAATACAGAAGCTCAGGTAATAAGAAGGCTATGCTGAAAATGTGGGGTGCATCACTGGCTCAGTGGCACTGAGGGTTGAGGTGCTGGACGCTGGCACAAATGCACTCTGGGGATCAGGCCCCCTGCTCCCACGGTGCCCAACCTCAAAGTGCAATATGTGAACAAGAGACAAACAGGGAAACCCTCCTGTCTGTTTTGGGTCCAAGCAACTACCAGTCTTGAGTCCTGGGATCAAATATGAGCCCTTTTTGCTAGCACTCCCAGGTAACGGGTCCAAGTATCACACTCTCTTTAGGGAAAGCAGTGCAATATTTAACCCAAAGCCTCAAAGCTTTATACTATGTGAGTGGCTTGTCATACAGGTGGAAGGCTTAGCATGAATCTAAGAAAGATTATACTTTTTACTCTCAATCAAACAATGCATCTGTAGTCTGAGTAACAAGTCTGAGTAACAAGCTTCCTGAATTAGTGGCGTTGATGGAGGAGGAACATCTGGATATCGTGGCAGTCACAGAAACATGGTACACACAAAACCATGACTGGGACATAAACATACCAGGATACAGTATCTACAAGAGGGACAGGGAGGGTAAAAGAGGAGGAGGAGTAGCTCTTTACATAAGGGAAGGAATCAAGGCAACAGAACAAAAGGGAAAACAGGGAGGAGAAGAAGCACTGTGGGTAAATTTGGAGACCGGCAATGGCACCACAATCCGCATAGGGGTTGTATACAGACCCCCTTCTCAGGGGGAGGAAATGGACAAGGAAATGATAGAAAGAATACTTAGAATGGCAGAAAAAGGGGAGCTATTGCTGATGGGTGATCTGAATATGCCAGATGTTAACTGGAATGCAGTTGCAGCAGCCACTTCAAGAGTGGGGTTATTCTAGATGCCTACAAGGGCATGCCTGAGACAACTAGTATTGGAGCCCACTTGACGGGGAGCAATCTTAGACCTGGTTCTCTCAAATGGAGATGAAGAGAGATCACAGATGTAGAAGTGGGTAGCCACCTGGGAACTAGCGACCATCGAACAGTATGGTTCACAACAAACACAGCAATAGAGTCAAGCCATACAAAGGCAAAAGTACTGGACTTTAGGAGGGCTGACTTTGCTAAAATGGGTGAGTGCCAAAGGAATGCACTAGCAAATGGGCAAGAAGGAGGGGTGGAAGAACAATGGGGAATAATAAAAACTGCCATCACAGAGGTAACAAGCCTTTGTGTGAAGCAAATTAACAAAACGAAACTATGTAAGAAACTACTATGGTTCTCAAAGGAAGTGGCAGTGAAGGTTCAAGAGAAAAAGAAAGCATTCAGGAAGTACAAGGAATCACAGAAGGAGCAGGACAGGGAACTGTATCAGTTAAAGCAAAAGGAAGCTGGAAAGGCAGTCAGAACAGCAAAGCCCAAACCGAGGAAAAGATAGCCAACTCTGTTAAGAAGGGGGATAAAACCTTTTATAGGTACATCAGGAGGCGAAGGAAGACCAAGGGAGGGCTAGTGAGGCTTAATAAAGAGGAGGGAGGTGGGCAGAGGGTGACTGTGAAAAGGCAGAATACTAAACAAATATTTTTGCTCAGTATTTACAAAGGAAGTGGGAGGTACCTAAAACAAACAGTAGAAACACTCTGGATACAGAAGTTGATACCAGCCATTTACAGAAGAAAGGGTTCTGAAAGAACTCTTAAAACTGAAGGTGGACAAAGCAATGGGCCTGATGGGATTCACCCCAGAATTCTAAAAGAACTAAGGGTAGAACTAGTGACACCACTGACTACCCTCTTTAACAAATCATGGGAGGATGGGGTGGTACCCGAGGACTGGAGAAGGGCAGATGTGATTCCCCTTCACAAAAGTGGGAGCAAGGCAGAGAAAACTACAGACCTGTTAGTTTAACCTCAGTGGTAGGGAAAATGATGGACTCACTTCTGAAGGAAAGAATTGTTGAGTATCTAGAGGCCAGAAGGGCTCAGAACCCAAGGCAGCATGGATTCACAGCGGGAAGGTCATGCCAGACAAATCTGATAGATTTCTTTGACTGGGTGACCAAAGTAGTAGATGAGGGAGGGGCTGTGGACATGGCCTACCTAGACTTCAGCAAGGCATTTGACACAGTCCCACACAAAAGATTAATATACAAGTTAGCCAGCCTGGGAGTGGGTCCCAAGATGACAGCCTGGGTAAAGAATTGGCTGGAGAATAGGACACAGAGTAATAGTAAATGGAGTCCACTCTGAAGAAAGGGGGGTTACTAGTGGGGTACCGCAGGGTTCAGTATTAGGACCGGTCCTCTTCAATGTCTTTATAAGTGACATTGCAGAGGGACTGGAAGGAAAAATATGTCTCTTTGCAGATGACACAAAGATCTGCAACAGAGTTGATGCACAAGGTGGGGTGGAAAGGATGAGAAGGGACTTGGCAAGGTTAGAGGAATGGTCAAATGTATGGCAGCTTAGATTCAATGCTAAGAAGTGCAAGGTAATGCACCTGGGAAACAAAAACCCAGGGGAAGAGTACACAATGGGGGTGAGATACTAACAACAACAAAAATGGAAAGGGACCTGGGAGTAGTCATATCAGATGACCTAAGGTGGGCAAGCAATGTGAGAGGGCAACAAGGAGGCTGGGGGATACTGGGATGCATAGGGAGGCATCACCAGCAGAAAACAGGAAGTTATTATCCCTCTGTACAGACAGTTGGTGAGACCCCATCTGGAGTACTGCGTGCAGTTCTGGAACAATCTCTGCAAGGATATAGACAGGATGGGCTGTCCAGAGGAGGGCAACTAAAATGGTGCAGGGCCTGCACGGAAGACATATGAAGAGAGACTTAGGAGCTGAATATGTATAGCCTCGAGGAAAGGAGAGAGAGGGGACATGATAGAAACTTTCAAGTATCTCAGGGAATCAACAAAGTCCAAGAGGTAGCATCTTTCAAAAAGAGGTGTGTAAGAACAAGGGGCACAATGTGAAGATAGAAGGGGCAGCTCAGAGGTAATTTAAAGTATTTTTTCACAGAGAGGGTTGTGGATGCATGGAATGGCCTTCCAGAGGAGGTTGTGGAGTCAAAAACAGTGGTGGAATTCAAGCATGCATGGGACAGTCATAAGGCAATTCTAGGGGGTTGGGGTAGGAAGAAGTAGGCTGCTGGTTAACTAGGATCTGCAGCTTATCCAATAGGTAGGGAAATGGGCAGACTGGGTGGGCCAAGTGGTCCTTATCAAATCTATGTTTCTATGTTTCTATGTAACCCAGTGGGCACACAACCTGGTTCACAAGCCCCCTTCTGACTCAATTGAGACCTAGGTATTTGCTTACCTTGCTGCATATGGTGACACACTATAAGCACTTTAACTGTTATGTCAGAATTATCAACACTGTCCCAGCATTCACACTCAAAATGAGAAAATGGCTCAGCTAGGATTTCAAGGAAAACAGAGTTTACTAAAATTAAAAATAGTAAATAAAATACAAAACACAGAACATATAACATTAATGGTACAGTCATAAAAATAAATGGACAAGTAAAAACAAACCACCTTATACTGAGTAACTGATCCTACCCCAGTTTCAGTTGGCAAATAGTGATGCTGAAACTATCTAATTTTGGTAGAAGTGCTTCTTAAAAGTCCAGAACACAAGTGTCTCTTGAAAGTCCAAACACAAGTATTCAATATCGGGGGGAAAATGGTCCCACCCAGCTTGTGAGGTCACAGCTCTGTAGTGATGCTGGCTGTGAGGTCACTCTCATTCCTGCATACCAAATTAGTCACATACCACTGCACACTGCTAAACATTCCAATTAAAAAAATATATTCTTCTTAATTAGTAAGCAGCATGCTTTATGACAGATCAGAATTACCCCTCTAATCTTCAGAAGAACATCCTGAAAGACACTTCTCTTATTTGCGTGAATTGTCACAGGTAACTGTCAGAGTTGGCTTACCGCCTGAGGTCATAAAAATGTAGTCTTTTATAACAGGTTTCCTAGGTTCAAAGCAGTGGATAGTTTTACAACCTGTTATATCAGCTAACACAGGCTTCGACAGGTAGATGTCAAAAGGAAGCTCTTAATTAGTTTATCCACTGGTTCAAGGAGAGCAGACCCTTCTTTTCTTTCTGTTCAAATCCCATGTTCCATGATGCTTTGCTGCATGGCCTGTTTCCTAAGCAGAAGTCTAAAACAGATATTTATATCAAAACCATATGCACATAACTAGTAGACAGTTATCACGTCACAGATGCCACACCTTGCACCATACTGGCGACCCGTGTTTGGGACTAAGTGCAGGCCGCTGGGGGTTGGCGGGGGAGGAGAAGGATTGAATGTCCCAGAGACAGCTCTCCTTTTCCAGGGAGAGGGGTGACCAGTTGTCAATGCATGTCTGGACCCTAGTGGTGGCTGGGGGCTGGCACACTGACTCTGCAGACATGGGATCAGAGGTGGGGCAGGTGCCTGATGGGGTGCACACATGGGAGTGCTGGTGTCCTTGTACACTCTGCCCCTGAAAGGAAGAAACCAGGAGGAAAAAAGCTCATGGTGGATGATGGAGGGAGCTCGCAAGTCCTGCCCCTGAATAGTCATGGAGCTGACCACTGTGCTTGGATACGATCTTGGTGGGGGTGGGTCCAGTCCTGGTGGGGGCAGACCCCCACTGACCCTGCTGGGGGGTAAGCCCTGGGGGTAGATAGTTGGCATCAGCTGGTGGATGTCAGGGGCAGGGCTGGGGCTCTCTCCAGATAGAGAGGCCCTTGGTGCAGGAGTACAAATAATAAAAAAAAAAGTGAGCTGCAAATATTTAAGATTTCCACAGTTACTAGCATGCGTACCGAAATTGCAACAGGTGGCCATAACTTTGTCATTTTTTTCATATTTTGACCCTAAATGTTGAACATAGTCTTCTTATCACCCCACCTCATGAACCCTGTAGGTGAAATTTATCAAATCTGTGTGAAAACGGTATTTCACACCACAGGTATGAAAACACATTATGGGCAGGATGTGAAAAATGACAGCTGTACTGGTCTTGAGGTGGTGTGATAAAAAGGCTATACTGAAAATTTGGAGTGAAAATATTGAAAATGACCAAAGTTACATGCATACGGAGAAAATTTTGAACTGCCGGGTGTACCGCAGCTATTTTTTTGAGTTGTTTCACCAAGCTTTCAACATGGCCTTTTTGAGACGCCACCTCATGAAGAGTGCCATGGTCATTTCATTCACTTTTCCCGGAAGGTGTTTTCACAGAGTGACCATACCATTCTGCACCACAGGTGTGAAAACACATTTCAGGCAGGATGTAAAAAATAACAGCTGTACTGTTCATAAGGAAGTGTGAAAAAATGGCAAGGTTGAAAATCTGGAGTGAAAATATAAAAAAATTGGTAAAGTTAGTAGTGTGCGTAGAAACTGAGCAATGCACATTCATAACACAGTCATTTCTTGAAATTTTTTCACCAGATTTGCAACATAGGCTTTTTGAGACCCATCCTCATGAACAGTGGCACTGTCGTTTTGTTAATCTGTCCCAAAAGGTGATTCCATGCAGCGACCGCAAAATCATCTTTCAGGACTGAGTAACGTATGACAGTTACAGTGTTCACAAGGTGGGGTCCCAAAAATCCCATGTTTAAAATTTGGGGCCAAAATTTCTAAAATGGTTGAGATATCAACCTAAGTTGGAAACCCCATTGACTGCCATTATACGGCGCTGCTTACCTTTGATTCTTTAGTTTGCCAGTCGGCTTTGAAGACTGCAGATGTGTCCTGGTCCTCAGAAGATGACTGCGCCAATCTCTGGAGGTAAGTATGGGTAAGGGGTATGCAGGGAGATGGGTGCTCAGTGGGATGGTGGGGATGGGGGGTCTAAGGAGGACATGAGGTACCATTTTCATTTTTATAGTTTAAAAAAAAGAAGTCGGGGACGGTTTTCTTTATTTACATGTACTAAAAAAAATTGGGCACACTGGGGTGGGCTCCCAATGTGCCACATGAGTTGGGGCGTACATGATGCCAACATGGGGATTGGACACCCCAATGTCAGCATGGGAATGGAGGCTGTGGGGCAGGCAGCACACAGTGGGAATGAGAGGAAGGGTTTCATAGAATCATGCAATCATAGAACTTGACAGCAAAAAAGGACCCCTTGGTCCATCCAGTCTGCCCCTTAGATTAGATGCCTGGGGCTGGGACAGGAGTGGGGAGGACAGCAGCATTGGGAGGCAGTGGGAGGGTTTAATAAAAGATGTTGGGCTGGTGGGGAATGGAGGGTGCGTGCAGGGCAGACTGCAGCATGCAAATGAGTGAAATGGAGCATACTCTGTCATTGGTGCGGTTCATTTCTCTCAATTGCGAGCTGGCTCCCCACTGTGAAATTCCAACGGCTAGTACACTTAGCTTCAGTGGTCATTGGTGTGTCAGGTTCACACCCACTGTACAGTGCTCTGCATTGGACTCAACCCTGACACACCTCTCAAAAGTGGTACTGTCCCAAGGTGTTTCTTGCGCAAGTGCAAGGAAACACAAAAAGTAACTGACCATCAAGACTGGTCTTTCTTAGACATCACCCTGAAAAATCTGGTTTTGTCCTCTACTGAAGCGCAACCACAAGGATTATGGCTGACGGCCCCCTGTCTTACAGCCTCTCCATCCATAGGAGCATGAGACAAGCTGACCCCTTTCACCCTGTTATTTACTCTGAGCATTAAATCTTTACATAAAACACTATGATCCATGCCTAACATGAAGAGTATTAAAGTAGGTGATTAAATCAAAAGATCTCTCAACATGGATAGAAACATAGAAACAGAATTTGTTGGCAGATAAGGACTGCTTGGCCCACCTAGTCTGCTCCTCTTTTCTCTGCCTATTCTGTGATCACAGACCCTGCCTTGTTTCCAGCCACTTCCTTCCCCCACTTTGATAAAAGTTTTCCTATATGCCAATCCAATGCATGCTTGATGTCCCAAATCTGTTTTCACCCCCACCACCCTTGCTGGAAGATTGTTCCAGGAATCCACCACCCTCTCAATGAAGAAGTACTTCCTCAAATGCCTCCTAAACTTCCCCCCTCCATCTTCATTGCATGACCTATTTTGTGTACACCTTCTTTTGTGAAAAATGCTCCCTTTCTGCACCTTATTCACCCCTTGAGGTATTTAAAGGTCTCTATCATGTCCCCATCTCCTTCCTCTCTTCCAGGATGTACATGTTTAGATCTCTCAGTCTCTCCTCACAGGACATTTGGTGCAACCTCTGCACATCTTTGGATGATCTTTACCCTGTCTATAACCTTTCTGAAGTGTGGTCTCCAGAACTGGACACAGTTCTCCAGGTGAGATCCAACCAGTGAACAATACAGTGACAACACTACCTCCCTCCTTCTGCTGATGATATCTCTCTCCCTATGTACTCCAGCATCTCACTGGCTTTCCCTACTGCTTTGTTGCATTGCCTTGTCAACTTAAGGTTGTGCATTATGATTACTCCTAGGTCCCTTTCCTGTTTAGTGACCCTCTATACCCCCATTCTGTACTCAGCCTCTGGGGTTCTGCACCCAAGGTGCATGATGTTGTACTTTTTTTGCATTGAAACCTAGCTGGTATACCCTTGATCATTCCTCAACCTATTTCAGGTCTCTATTCATTCTCTTCACCTTCTCTAGCATGTCTACCCTATTGCAGGTCTTGGAGTCATCTACGCAGAGGCACACCTTCCCTTCCAGTTCTTCTGCAGTGTCACTTATAATGATACTAAAGAGGACTGTATCTAGTACTGAGCCCTGAGGAACCCTGCTGGCCACTGTTCCTTCCTCAAGTAAGTGCCATTAACCACCACCCTCCATTGCCTTTGCTTCAGCCAATTACATAGTCAGTGTACCACCTTGATTTTCACCCCCAAGTTTCCCAGTTTTCTTATGAGCCTCCTATGTAGCACGGTGTCAAAGGCCTTGCTGAAGTCTAGGCATGTCACATCCACTGCTCTGCACAGTCTATTTCTCTGGTTAACCAGTCAAAGAAATCTATCAGATTTGTCTAACATGATCTACCTTCTATAAAACCATGCTGCCTTGGGTCCTGTAACATACTGGATGCAAGGTAGTATTTTCTTTAGTAGTGATTCCTTTAGTTTACCCACTACTGATGACAGACTGACCTGCCTGTGGTTGCCAGACTCTTTCCTCCTGCCACTCTTATGGACCAGGAGTACATCTGCTCTTCTTCAATCCTGAGGAGCCACCCCTGTATGTAGTGAATTATTTGAACAGGGCTGTCAGAGGTGACAACCAGTATCTCCCTGATTTCCTTCACTACCCCTTTTGATGTATTCCGTCCTACCCCATAGCCTTGTCCACTCTCAGATTTGCAAGTCCCTTCAGGACTCTTTCATTCTCAAATGGACTTGTGTCTACTTCCCTCCCTCCAGTGGTTCTGTAACTTATATGTTGCCCATCCCCTTTTCCTTCCACTGTGAAGACAGAAGTACAGTATTTGTTCAGGATATCTGCTTTTTCCTGATCATTCTCTACACAGTCTACTTCTGCACCTCTCAGCCTCACAATTCCTCCCCTTATCTTTTGTTTTTCACTTATATACCTAAAAAAGGTATTGTCTCCCTTTTTTACCCTCTGACTATTCATTCCTCAGTTTGTGTCTTAGCACCCCCTCACCGCTTTCCCTGCTTCCCTCTGTTTTTGGTGGTATACCTCTCTGTTCTCTTCACTCTGCATCTCTTTGTGTCTCTTGAATGCTGCTATTTTTGCCCTTAGCCTTGCCACCACCTCCCTTGAAAACCATATTGGTCTCTTTTTCCACTTGCTTTTGCTCATCTGTTTTGATCAGAGGTTTGCTGCCTTCACAACTCCATTTCTTAGTCTTGCCCACTGTCCCTCCATCCCATCAGGGTAATCCCCCCAGCTAGAGTGTCTCTGAGGCATTCACCCATATTTTTTTTCAGTCTTCCCTCCTGAAGTCCAGGACCCTTATCCTTGTGTAGTTTGCCTCCGCTGCCATCCTAATATTAAAACACACTGTCTGGTGATCCCTGGTCTCCAGGTGGCATCCCGAGGTCCACAACACTGTCTTTGTTCATAAGTACCAGGTCCAGTATTGCACCACCATGAGTGGGTTCCTTGACTAGTTGCCTCGCAAATGCCCCAAACAAGAAGTTTAAAATGACCCTACTTCTAGCCAAAGCTGTATCTGGGAGGTTCCAACCAATATCTGGTAGATTGAAGTCCCCCAACAGCAGTACCTCCCCCTTATCTGTCATCTTGCTAATGTTTCCCCCATTTCCTCATCTACATCCTCTCCCTGTGCTGGAGGTCTGTAAATCACACCAGTGTGAATGGAGGCTCTGGCTGCTGTCTCCAAGGTGACCCACAATACTTCCAGTCCCTCCTTACCCCCTCGTATTTCTGTTGCTGCGATATCTTCCATGACAAGTAACAACCCCTCACATTTTCTCCCCTCCCTATTCTTCCTGAACTATGTGTATCCTGGTATAGCCATATTCCAGTCATGGTTTCCTGTGCACCATGACTGAGTGATAGCCACTATATCCAGGTTTGCCTCTGCCATGATAGCTTCAAGATTTGGAATTTTATTTCTAAAACTTCTTGCATTTGCACATATGGCATTCCATATCTTTCTCCCACCTTGCTTGCAATTAGCTCTTTCTTCCCTCCTTTGTTCCTTTGGCCCTGCCTTACTTCCCCTCTCCTATTACTATATGTGTTCCATGCCCCTTTATCTGTAGTCCCCATTCTTTTGCCTTGAACCTGTTTCCTGGATGAGTTTTCTCCCTCAGGTTCTCATTCTGTCTTGCTTCATTTTGTGGGGTGGGGGCAACACATGCCTCCCTCTGTCCTTCCACTCACCCACTCAGCTAGTTTCAATGTTTGTCAAAGTACTATTGGAACCATCCACTGAGGACTGCAGTTACTCTCCTAGATAGTTGCAGGCCATCACCATTGTACAGGCCCACATCCTCCCAGCTTGGTTCCCAGTCCTCAGTATAGTTGAATCCCTCCTCTCGGCACCATTCCTGCAACCATGAGTTGAAGCTCTTGATGTGGAGTTCCCTGGCTTCATGTCGGTCATATATAGGTAACATCTTGGTGAATACCACCATGTGTGCAACCTGTTTTAGGCACCTCTCCTGATCCCTGAACTCTCCTTGAACATTCCCAGCTGCATCCCTTGCCAGGTCATTGATCCACAGGTGGGCAATGACATCCAGCTGCTCTCCTGCTGCACCACCCCAATGATCCTTAGGATGCACTGCCATCATTCTGAGTCATGGCACTAGATAGGTACCTTACCTCCCTCTCTAACCCTCCCTGTTCTCAAATTTATCTGCTTAATAATAGAGTCCTCCACCAGAAGCTGCTTCTTCTTCTGCAGGGGTCCTCTGCCACCCACCTTGGGTACCCCTGTTTGGGGGAACCGCACATCCTCCCATGCCTCTACTACAGGTGCCACCTCCCAGGAGTCCCCTCCTGCCAGAACAGTGAAGGAGTTGCATAGTGCCATTGGTGGAACAATGTGCCCCTGCCTTGCCACCCCACCCTCGCAGAGCTCACCACTGTCCAACTGGCCCTTCATCCCCTAGGCATCCTTTTGGACAGTGGCAGTGGACTTGATGGCCCCTGGGTGAGGGACAAGACAATATAGATCCTGGTTAGCTCAGCCTGGAGTCTAGTGACTTCCTCCCTTATCCCAGATAGGTGTGTACATATGGAGCAGCACCTCAGTCTCCAGAATGTCTTCCTGAAAACTGGTGCTCTGCACCCACTGCAGTGCACCACTACCAGTTCTGGCTATATAGTTTTCCTCTAGCTCCTTACTGCACCCTGTCCCTCTGTTTTGTTCTACCCCCTTGTACCTCCTAGCAATTGTTCTTATACCAACCTACTCCATAGGGTCTCTCCTGACTTTCCATTTTACCCTTGCTTTCCTGTTTACTACCATCTTTAAATTCCTTCATGTTCCACTGTGCTGCTTTACTACTTTTAGATATTTCCCCTTTGTGCCCCAATAGAAACTTTTTTCACCTTACCCTAGATAGGGTGTTCTTTCTATTCCTACTAATGGCCTGCCTTCTACCCTGTATCCTTTCCCTACCATAAGTATAGCAGCAGAAGTGACAAGGTACCTTATTTCAACCAACTGGCAGAGCCCCCTTCTTCCCTGTGTCCTCTGCTGGGACATGGCATTAGCATGCTGGGACATGTTGGACAAGGGTATCTTTTATAGTGCACTTTATATAAGGCACTAAGCCTCTGTCAGCTCCATCCCCCAATTAAACACCTGATTCACAGGGCTTCCTGAATCTACTCAGCCCCAAGATTAATCTTCTGAGCATGTTTCCCCCACACTACCTGTTACAATGTAAATACAAGTCTCAAAGTGCCCTGAACACTGCCTACAAATCTCTTTTTTTTCTCCCCACTTATTCTGCTGCTTTCTGCATGAAGGGAAATATAAATAAATATAAACATACCTTTAAGGTAAAGCTAGGTGGTAAAAATCCGTTATGCCAGCAAAATCTGTACTTCCAGCACAGGACACCATTCCACTGTCTTTTATTAGAAGGCACAAAGCCTCTGTTAGCTCTGCCCCCCAATTACACACCTGATTCACAGGGCTTCCTGAGTCTACTTAACTCTAAGATTAATCAACTGAGCTCCTTTTCCTCACATTACTTGTTACAGTTTTAAAGACAAGTTTCAAAGTGCCCCAAACACTGCCTACAAATGTCTTTTTTCCACCCTACTTATGCTCCTACTTTCAGTATGAATAGAAATATAAAAAAATATAAATATATCTTTAAGGTAAAGTTAGGTGCTTACACTCCACTCATCAGCAATAGCTATACTTCCAGATGACCCTCTATTTTATGTTGGAGAACCAGTCATTCCCTCCCCAGCTATTGAATGGCTATATCACTTTGGTCTGACCTTGGGATTTAAAATACCAGTGGTACTCTTGTTAAGAGGCACTCTCTTCCTGACACTGCGGATATTGGTCCCCATGCAATGTTTCAAAGGGGGTTAGATATATTGGGGTCTCATATCCATGCACTTGGCCTGACTGTATGATTTAAACTATGAACCTCTTTTTGAGGACATCAAACATGACCTAGGCAGATGGGATACCTTCCCAATCCCTCTCTTAAAGACAGGGTAGAGTCTCTTTAGATCAATATCCTCCTGAGTTTGCTTTTTTCTGTTCTTATCTCTCCCTACCCCAGCACTGATAGGGAAATGGAAGAAATTCTATTCAACTATTGAGAAATTTGCTTGAGGTAACAAAAATCCAAGGGACAATCAGGGAATCTTAGCTGTCAGTATGAGGAGGGGAGGTTTGGGCCTCACAGATTTAAAATTTTATTATAGGTGGCCCAAATGCTTCGACTATTCTCTTTTATTCAACACAACCTGGACATGGGGTGGTGGGCAATGGAGAATGCTGTACTGCCTACCTCAACGTTTGGTTATGGGATCTGTAACAGGTTAACTAATGGGATGACTGCACACCTAATCAACCCATGGATGAGTCACACATTGTCACATTTACTCCAAGTTATTAAAACATTACAGTTAAATAAATTATTCAGCTAACACCCATAAGGGCATGAGCCCTCATTGAACAGGTTCTAACAAACCTAACCTTTTGCATATTGTATGTCAAAGACCTTGTTAGAGGGGGCAAGTAATGGTAGCTGGGATGGTAATCTCATTTCACAGATTGTCTGTCATATGGCTTTTTATTGTAACGTTCGGTAGTGAGGGAAATCACTTCTATAACTAACTGTCCTCTCTCAGGTAGAGTTGGTGATCCATGCCTAACTCTTTTTCTCTGCTTAAGTTGTATCCCAACCTGACTTATCTCTCTCAAGTCCAACAAGATCCTCCTTGCTTGTCCTGCCTCTCTGAGTAGATTACCTTTCTATTACTGGAAGTCAGGCAGGATTACTCGTGGCACCATATCTTTTCCCTTCATCAATCTCACTTGGTGCCCTGTCTTCTAACCACACCTTTGTTTTTCATACCTGTTATTTGGATTGCTTCACCTGCTTTTGTCTCTTTTGCTGTTACAGCAATGTTGGACCATGAGTCAACATCTCTGTTGCACTCTGTTGTTATTACATAGTATCACAATAGCAAAGCATCAACACTCTCATTTCTACCCATCAGTATACTGCAACAAAGATTCTTGATTTTATTTAACAGTGCATTGTTTATGACAAGTGATCTCAACTTTTCTGAGACTGCAACAATGTTTGAAAATGGTTAACCTAAAAGTGAAAAGTAGATGCTTAAGAGAAAGTTTGGATTTTTGAAGAACAATTTTCCCGAACCCTTCCAAGGATCTAAGGCAATAATATAATTGTGTTTTTCCTCTGAGAATGTTTACCTTGTTGGGAGTTATTTTTAAGTATTTGATATAGAGATATAGCATGATAGGTTAAGTGTGGTGTATGGGGAAATATACCATCAAAGGGACTAATTAGCACAATAACCCATAAACTGAAGGGTGAATGGGGTTATGAGCTAATTATCCTCCTGAGATGGTAGATTTCCCCATTCCGGACTTGTCTGACATTTATTTTACATGCTACATTTGGATGGTTATTTTTCATTGCTGTAGATCTTGTTTAGCGATCTTTTCGAGGTTTACCTTTTTGTTTTTTGGAGATAATGTTTTTTCCATAGTGTAGTGGCATTTTTGGCCTTGTTATATTTTGGCTTAAGTTGTTTTCTGAAGTGCAGGGTTCTCCTATACAAGGAGGTGTGGCTGGGCTGGTCCATCTCTTAGTTTTTGAATGCTGTCCAGAGTGGCATGTGTTTGCTGTCAGGAGTGTCATATGGTAGAGTTTGGGATGAGTGGTGTGCATTTGCTGTTGGGAAAGGCATTTGGGTACTTTTGGGAGTGGCGTCTATTTGAAGTCAGAAGCAACATATGAGGGAGGTTGGCATTAGTGGTAACAACATGGAGGGCATGGTGTCTTAGGGGAGAGAGAGAGAGCTGCAGCTTCATGGGACATGAATGTTTGGCGAGGAATTGGGGAATATAAATGAGTTTATTAATCTGGCAATTAACTGTTGTTAGTGTGGTCCCTTAGGGTTGTATGTAGTGTAGTGTAGGTATATATTTTTAATTAGTGTAGGTATATAATTTTAGGTGTTTTATTAGTGTAGTTATATACAGTAATTTTAATTGATACTTTAGTTGCATTATACAGGGAAACAAATGATTACCTTTTGTATAGAGAACATGTCTGTCTGTCTCTCTCTCTATATATACATATTTTGCAAATAACTACATTAATGCATCAGTTAGGGTTTTTATTAAAGCATAAAAAGCTGGGAAATTTGACGTTAGGGTTACTAACCCTATCACCCCCACCCTCCACACACCAACAGGCATTGGAGAGTGCCTAGGAGTCATCAGCTCTAAGTCTCACCCCATTCCATGTGTAAACAAGATCAGATGGTTCAGTATAGGGAATGGGTTAAGAGTTAGGCCTAATGACTCCAAAGCACACCCGAGACCTGTTGGTGTGTGGAGGGTGGGAATGAGGTGGTATGGTTGGTAACCCTAACGTCAAATTTTCCAGTTTTTTACACTTTAATAAAAACCTTGACTGGTGCGTTAACATAGTATTTTGCAATGAATTTCCCTTCTTTTTGAGAAAGTGTAATGTAACTGGTATGTGGTTGTGGGAGCACAGGTCCTCCAGGCCCTGCACTTCCCTCATGCTACCAATTTTTACATAGTGATATGCAAAAGTGGGCCTGTGCTCCCACTTACACATAAGTATGGACATACCACAGCCATATAATCATGAAAAGTAACCCTTGTAACACTAATTTAGCAATAACTCAGTAACTGTAGCAACTATGAAAAAAATTCCACTGCAGTTGTAATCATGACTTTGAAACCTCCACAGGTGCTACCTGTCACAAATGCACTCAGCAAGGTCAGGCTCTCTGCTCCCACAGTTCCAACCTCAGTGTGCAAGAGTGTGAACAGGCAACAGACAGGGTAACCCTCCTGTCTGCTTGTGAGTCAGAATCACCTTTAGTTTCAAGTTCCGGGGGTATTCAAACTGTGAACCTTATGCTAGCGTACCAATGTACAGGCACAGAGTCGTACTCTCTTCGGGGATTGCGGCACAATCTTACACCAGGGGCACCCAGCCAGGCTTCCAAAATGAACCCTTAAACTCTATAAAAGATCTTAGGTACATTCTTACCTTTTCCCAGTTTAGTAACACCATCAAGCTTTTGAACAGTTTTGTCAGTCTTAACCCTCTATGCCTCACGTGCAAAAAAAAAAAAAAAAAAAAAGAACTTGGAAGACCCAGGCAGTATCTTTCAAATATAGATTTTACTAAAAATGGATAAAAATATGAAAAATGTAAACACAGAACACTATATCACAAAGCATACAATCACTTACAAGAAAACAAAGAAAACTAGACAAACATACAGTTAGATACTTTTCTATCTAATGTATTACCTCTAAGTGCTTGTCCAAGAGTTGGGTGTTTCTCTCTCCCAAGACTGAATATATCCAACAGTGCAGACACAGTATAGTTTAAACTGTGTCTCCCCACACTCCTTTCAATGAGTCATCTAGCTCCTCCTTTTTAGACTATAAAAAAATACAAACATGATGTCAAATCAGGAGGTATTTTAAATAATGTGACTTCAGCAAACACTAATTCCCCAAAATAGGGCAGTCTTTAATCAAGCCTTTCCTCTTTGATCATGAGCAGTTCCTGTTTTCGCAAGGAACATCAAAATGTGGTGGTATGAAAATGTTCTTCCTATAGGAATCATAAAACATTATGAGCCAGGTCCTGGCAGCTGGGTCAGTTCTAATTAAAACAGAAAAATAGGAGACCCTTAATTAAGTCTCTCTGGTCTTTTAATTACCTCCTGGTTTCAGTTCACTTGACTGTAACTGAAACCTGGGGGAAGGGGGCACCCAAGGCACACCTGCCTTGTGTGAGACAATCACACACTACATTTTTATATTACAAATATCATAAAACAATTAACAATTAACCAGCTGGCCAAGCATCACAATCCTCCCCACCTAGACTGAATTTGGGGCTCTATCCCCTACATGAGATGAGCTCTACAAGTCAGTTCACTGCTCATAAACATGCGACAGGTCATCTGCGTTCTGATTGGTTTCTCCAGCCCTATGTAAGATCGTCATGTCATACCCTTGCAAGGCAAGATTCCATCTTAATAGTCTACCATTAGTTTTTCCCATTTGGGTCAGCCACAGCAGGGGGTTGTGGTCAGTTTGTACCTCAAAATGCTATCTATATAAGTATGGTTCTAACTTCTTTAGGGCCCACACTATGGCAAGACACTCTTTTTCCACAGTAGAGTAACCTGCTCCCTAGGAAATAACTTTTTACTCAGGTACATTTTAGGGTGATCTTTCCCTTTGTTGGATGTCTGACTCAGTACTGCCCCAATACCCACATCTGAGGTGTCAGTCGGGACTATAAAGGGTCTGCTATAGTCAGGACTTGTCAATACAGGAGCACTGCACAGTGCCTCCTTCAGTCTGGTAAAGGCTTTTTCACAGGCTGGTTACCAGGTAATTTCCTTAGGCATCTTTTTCTTTACCAGGTCAGATAGGGGAGCAGTTAGGGCACTGTAATTGGGCACAAATTTCCTATAGTACCCGGCTGTCCCTAAAAAAAAACTTCTCACCTGCTTCTGCATATCTGGTCTGGGCCATGCCTTGATAACCTCTATTTTTACTTGGTAAAGACAGAGCTGTCTCCGGCCTACAACATACCTGAGGTATGCCACTTCAGCCATGGCCACCTGGCACTTCTCAGCTTTGACAGTGAGTCCAGCCCCCTGTATCCTGCCCAGCACTTCCCTAAGGTGGGACAGGTGTTCCTCCCAGCTGGCACTAAAGATGGCAATGTCATCCAGGTATGCCATGGCATACTCCTCAGCACCATTTAACACCTGGTTCACCAACCTTTGGAAAGTGTCCGGGGAGTTTTTCATTCCAAAAGGCATTACTTTAAATTCAAATAAGCCTATCAGAGTGATGAAGGCTGACCTCTCCCTAGCTCTGTCAGTTAACTCTACCTTCCAATACCCCTTTGTCAGGTTAACTGTCGTAAGGTATGTCACCCTTCCCAACTTGTCCAGAAGATCATCTCTCCGGGGCATCGGGTGGGCGTCTGACTTTGTGACTGCATTCAGTCCATGATAATCCACACAGAAACGAGTAGAGCCATCTGGCTTGGGCACAAAAATTATGGGTGAGGCCCAGGGGCTGTGGGATCTCTGGATTACCCCTAAATCCAGCATTCCCTCCACATCCATCCTAATGTCCTCTTGGACAGCCTCTGACACCCAATATCCTATCCACCATACGGGCATCTGAGTCCCTGTCTCTACATCGTGCATCACTAAGGGGGTTAGTCCAGGCTTGGTGCTGAACAGTGGGGCAAAGTCTGCTAAAACCTCCCTTACTTCCTGGATTTTGTCTGAGGCCAGCTGGGGTGACAGTTTAACTGCCTCCACAGAAGATTCCCACTTGCTTTCTTCCAGCAAGTCCAGAAGGGGTCTCCTTCATCTGTCCCCTCCCCAGGACTACATACTGCAAACACCATGTCAGCCCTATTAGCATATGGCTTCATCATGTTGACATGGTACATTCTTTCTGTATGTCTTCTGTCAGGTAACTCTGTGATATAGTTCATGTCATTTACCTTCCTAACTACTTTGTATGGTCCTGCCCACTCAGCCTGCAGCTTGTCTTTCCAGACCAGAATAAGGACCATGACTTCCCGACCCACCGTGTACAAGTGAGCTCTGGCTCTGCAGTCATACCACACTTGTTTTTGTTGGGCAGCTGTCATGTTGCTCTGGGCTGTCCCCATAAGTTCCTTCAGCCTTCCCCTAAACCTAAGGATGTAATCCACTATGGGAGTTCCCTGGGTGGTGTGCTTGACTTCCCAGTCCTCCAGGATCAAGTCTAGGGGCCCACATACCCGGCATCCATATAAGAGCTCAAAGGGGGAAAATCCTGTTGACTCTTGGGGCACCTCCCTGTTTGCAAACCACAGGTGGGGAAGGTATTTCTCCCAGTCCCTCCCATGCTGTTTAGCAAGTGCTTGGAACATTGACTTCAGGGTACCATTAAATCTTTCCACAAGCCCATTGGCTTGCAGGTGATAAGGTGTCATGCACCTTTGCACCACCCCACACTTCTCCCACAAACATTTTATCAGGTCTGACATAAAGGAACCCCCTCGATCAGTGATAACCTCCTGCGGAAACCCAACATGGGAGAAAATCCCAAGTAAGGCATCTGTCACTTTGTCTGTCCTCAGTGAGGATAGGGTGACTGCCTTGAGGTACCAGGTGGCATAATCCACCACAGTCAGGAAGAACCTCTTCCCAGAGGAGCTGGGAGTATTTAAAGGCCCCACAATATCCATTCCCACCCTCTCAAATGGCTCCTCCACTATGGGCAATGGAATTAGGGCAGCTTGGGTTTTCTTGCCCACCTTCCCTATTTCTTGGCATCGGTGACAAGACCTGCAATACTCCTTCACCTGCTGGTAAAGTTGGGCCAATAGAAATTCTGGGCCAACCACTGCATAGTGCATGCGATTCCCAGATCACCAGACAAGGGAATATCATGTGCAGTCTTGAGCAACTGCTCACGATACCCCTGGGAAATGACAAGCTGCCTGCCTATCACCCCTCCCATTGTCTTTACAACCTGAGTATACATCAGTCCATTTTCCCAATAAACTCCCTGTGCTCCATCAGAGTCTGCACAAGCCCCCAGCTTCTCTAGACTAGGGTCACTTTTCTGAGCATCTGCAAATTCCTTACACGTTCCTAAGTCATGGGACAGGTCCCCTTCAGTCTCTAAACTAGGGTCCCTAGCACTAGCATTAGGGCACTCAGGATCACTGTCATCCCTAACCCTCTGACAATGGGTCACCCCTCCTTCTTCAGAGTAACCTTCAATAGCTGTGTTGTTAACTGCTACTGGGGAAATTTCTACTCCCTTTTCATTAGTCTCCATGTCAGGAGACACAAGCTGGGGAACCAGCCCCCCAGTGGTTTCCACAATGGCTTCTGTGGGGTCCAGAGAACTACAATTTTCCTTTGCTGCTTGGCTATAGGTCACTGCACACACCATCCCCTGTTTAAGATTGTTGCCAAGGATGACTTCATCTGCTAATGTTTTGGCTACAGCTACCTGTTGCACAGTTCCCCCTGTTTCACCCTAGTCTAGGAGAACACTAGTGAGTGGCAATGTGGTCTCCTCACCAGTGAACCCTTGCACAGTTATAAATTCATTGGGTATAAACTGACCAGACTCTACAGGTCCCCTTTTACCAGTGTCAGGGATACCCCTGTGTCCCTTAACCCTTGTGTCTGTGCCCCATTCACCATGGCTGGGTGCAGGTGTTCCCTCATGTTCACAGACATGCTTCCAGGGACAAACAACCAACCCACTTCTTTCCTAGCCTCCTTCTGCATATTGCTCACCCTTTTGGGACACTGTCTGGTAATATGGCCAGTTTCTTTACAGACCCAACATTTGTTTCTTTTCTCAGAGAAATATTTTCTCTGAAACCTGGGGTAAACTGGTTTCAGTAGAGGCAGTGAGGGTTTTAGCTGCCCCGAAGGCATGCTTTTCCCTTTCGGCACTACCATACCCACCCCATTCACTCTTACAGCAGGTCTGTTCTTGGCATAGTAGTCCAAGAGTTCAGCAGCCTCTTGCACTTTTTTGGGATCTTGGTCCTCCAGCCAGGTTTTCAGCTCTGCTGGGCATGCCCCAAAAACTGTTCTAACAAAATCAGATTTTCAATTTTATCTACAGAGTTTGCTTCAATTCCCTCCCACCAACATTCTAAACATTGACGTTGTTTTGTGGCTAGCTTCTCGTAACTAATATCAGGGCTTCTCCTGAGCTTACAGAATTTAGCTCTGTATGCTTCTGCAGTTAAATCCAAATTTTTTAAAAGTGCAGCTTTAAGTTTGCTGTAATCATTAGTGTCCTCATTGTCCATTTGACACGATGCATTCCAAGCTTTCCCGGTAAGTAGCGGGAATAACTGGAAGCTGCAGGACCCTCAAGGAATTTTAGCCTGAATACAAACTTTTTCAAAGGATTTTAAAAAGGCATCCATATCCTCCCCTTCTTTAAATTCAGCTATCAATTTGGAATTCAATTTATAACCCAGTTCTGTAGTTCCAGTTAAACCCAAGCCACTTACCTGCTCTGGTGCGGGTGGTTGGAGTTGTAGCTTCTCCAGTTTATGTCACCTCTGGCACTCACACTCCTCACGGTCTGCCTCTCGCTGTTCATGGTCCACTTCTCACCGCTCTTGCTCCCTCTTCTCCTCTGCAGTTCGCTGCTCTTGCTTCTCTTCTGTCTGGAACTCCAGCTCCATTCTGCACAACTCAATTTGCAGCCTGATTGCTTCTGACTCTAGAATGCTGGTGACCTTCCCCTGCTGCTGTGGCCTTTCACTTGCACTGGCTCTGCCATCCTCCCCACTGGATCTGGACACTGCAATGGTCGCTAGCCCCCTCCACACCCAAGGTTTGGTCTTTTACAGTCACAGTCTGTGACTCGATGCTGTGGGCATCTGCTGCCATCAGGGCATCCATGAGGTTCTGCTTGGTGGCTCTTCCCTCATGCAGGACTCTTCTTTCCCTCCCTTCCCCCTACCATCACCTCTACCTGGTATATATTTTTATTTTTTTTCTTCCGTTACTTCCTCCTGCAACCTTAGATAACCTGCTTTATCTTTCTATAGACACTTCTATGTATGTAAATACTGTGTAATCTGTACAATATCTGTATAATTCTGTGTACATATGAACTTCTCTTTTTCTTCTTCTCTGTAAAGAGTATTATCTGTATTGCCTTGTAAATACCTGTGTTGACCTGTATAGACAATTGTTCATGCTCCACCCAGGTCCATCTTGCAAATGAGCTTCTGCTCAACGATGAACATCTGGTTAAATAAAGACTTGATTGATTGATTGATTGATCTTCTGTCCTGGCACAACTGCCTCAAGTAGTCTGCAGTGTACCCACCATAGTTGGAAGCCATCTTCTTCCATAACTACTGCTACTCTAACTTGCACTTTAGAAAAAAAAATCAAACAGGTAGGAACTTGACTGTAAGCAAAATTATGTAGTTCTGTTTCCTTTTTAAAAAATATATCACTGCCTTATTTTGCAAGTGAGCTGTACAGTATTAAGCTGACACACTGAACAGTTAAAACTTATGTTACCAATGTTATCCGCACTGCTGCCAACCAAATCTGTCACAAATGCACTCAGCAAGGTCAGGCCCTCTGCTCCCACAGTGGTGAGAAAATACAACAAAATGGCTGAGATATCCACATTTACATTCTTTGTTTGTATCAGAGTCATACAAAGTAGGATCCTAGTTTGTATCTTGTCATACAAAGGTCCTATGTCATAGGATGCCGATATGAACAAAGAATTTAAATGTTAAATAACATACTTTTTAAGGGCATTTTATGAACAGTAAACTGCAGAATGCACCTAGGGGTCACAATAAGCAAACTACATATGTTGGTTCCTCCCCAGAATACTATTTTGGGAGGTTTCCAAATTTGAATTTCAGGCACACTGAGCATGCTCAGAACCATAAAATTCAAAATGAAATAACTTTGAAATGGATTAATATTTGTTCACCAAACTAACACTGGATTGTTCTTTCACCAAACCTCTTTCTACCCTGGAAACTTCAGCCCAAAATACAAAACAATGCGGCAACAGCACGATAGGGAAAAATCAGCAAAAAAGTTCAAATAAAAGTGAAAAATGCATTTGTTTAGTGCTTTTCTGCATGAAAACTGCAAGTTCGATCAAAACACAACTTGGCAAATCAAGAGATCTGCAATACGAGACTGTATATTCAAAATTTCATGCAAATCCATTGAACAGTTGCAAAGGTCACGAAAGGGTATTTATACTATGTATATTACCCTGTCTTTGTGACTCTTTTTATTGGTTGTTTCCTTCTGTATGCCTGTATTGTCTTCCCAGGTCCACCTCAAAAATGAGCTTTCTCAATGGTGTCTGCCTGCTTAAATAAAGATTTTGATTGATTGATTGAAACAAGATGGCGGCCATATGAAAAAGGAATTTTCTCATACAATGCAGGATTCTTCTTTCATATCAACCAGCTATATTGAAGAGCCTACTGAGCATGCTTAGAAATGATTTTTTTCACATTTTTAAATTGCAATAACTGAAAAATGGCTTATTGTTTTTTTCACTAGACTAGCAAAAGGCACATCTGTGGGGTAGTCCCTTTCTGTCCTGAAAATTTCATACCAAACAAACAAACCCTCTGGGCTGCAAGTAAGTTCAAAGAAAATCCCAGCAAAGTCAATGGGTAAAAAACATGTTTTTTTCACCTCTCCATAACTCAGAGACCACACCTATGACTGGAACAAAAGTTGCCACATCAAGAGATCTGCACCACAGAACAGCACATACCAAATTTTGTGCAAATATGTTTAACAGTTGCAAAGTTATTAAAGTGCACAATTTTGAGTTTAACATTGAAGTGCCTACTCAACCCTAAATATAGGGGCATGACTGTGCCCCTATAATATATATTATACAGGTGCGGTCGTGTCAGTATAGTTAGGGTTGAGTAGGCAGTTTAATGTTAAAATCCAAATTTTGCACCTTAATAACTTTACAACCATTCAAAAGATTTGCACAAAATTTGTAATACATGGTCTTGTATGGTAGATCTCTTAATTTGGCAAGTTGTGTTTTGATCGCACTTGCAGTTTTCATGCAGAAAAGCACCAACAAATGCATTTTTCACTTTTAATTTGCACTTTTTTGCTGATTTTTGCCCATCATGCTGTGGCCACACTGTTTTGTATTTTGGTCTGAACTTTCCAGGGTAGAAAGAGGCTTGGTCAAAGAACAATCTAGTGTTAGTTTGGTGAACAAATATTATTTCAAATTTATTTAATTTTGAATTTTCGGGTTCTGAGCATGCTCAGTTCAGTCTAAGATTTATAGGCATGTTTTGCAAAAGCGATTGGGCTCGTGAACAAGGATTTTGTTACCTCAAGAAAGGGGATTTATAAAATCCCTGTTCGTGAGAAAGAATTCCCCTTTCATGAGCCACCATCTTGTTTTCATTTCCGCCCCCAAACAAAATGTTGTAGCTTGCCCCACAGCTGACTTATTTTGCAAATGAAGCATGGGTTTTGTTCAGGGTGACACCCTCTACAAATCCATGCCTTTGCTTTCCTTCATTTTGGCCAATAAATGGGCATTTTAAATTTTGAGATTCTTTGTTCGTGACTCGCTTCTGATTCTCTTTCGCGAGCTGACAAAATCCCCTTTTGACAGCTTGCAAACGGGGATGGACCTCGTGAATGGGGATTTTGCCACCTCACAAAGTAGGAATTTAAAAACCTTGCCAGTGCACTGTAAATAAACAGTTTGGTGTTTTGGCTTGAAATTTGCAGGCTATAAAGGGAGTGTTCCAGAGATGTGAATTATTTATTATATTTATTTATTTAGGTTTTGTTGACCGGGTAAGTGCACTAGACAAATCCTGCCTATTTTCAGGCATGACCCGGGAGAGGGAGATACAGATGAATGCAACTGACCTTGAACCAGATGAAACTGTTGGTGGTATTTTTTTAGTGAATGAAGGAAATTTGGCCAGGACACCAGGGAAATTCCCCTACTCTCTACGATAAGTGCCATGGGATCTTTAATATCCACCTGAACTACCACCAAATCCAAGCAGATGGGACCTCGGTTTAATGTCTATTCTGAAAGACAGCACCTCAGAAGTGCAGCACCCCCTCATGCTGCACTACAATGTCAGTACTGGGATATTAACCCACGTGCCAGATGTGGGAACTGAACCCACAGCCCTCTGATCTCCCAGCCTCAGAGGCGAGTGTGCTACCTACTGAGCCACTGACACTGAATTATGCTGTCTAGGTGTAAAAAAAGTTCATCAGTTTCATAGATATGCCATCATGAAGTTGAGATTTTTCCCATAGAATAACACTGCGATGCCCACAGTGACTTTTGGTGCCCGTATCTTGGAAATGATGCAAGATACAGATTTTTTGCTATGCACGCATGGAGGTTTCTAAGTCATGATTACAACTGCAGTGGACTCTTTTTGTAGCTTATACAGTTACTGAGATATAGGCAAATTAGTGTTACAAGGGTTTCGTTTCAGCCCTATAGGGCTATTGTATGACTCTGTTGTTATGTGTAAGTGGGAGTGCAGGGCCTGGAAGGCCTGTGCACCCACAGACACATATCGTTATGCAAAAATGGGCAGCTTCATGGGAGCATGTGGCCTGGAGGGCCTGCACTCCCACCAACACATACCACTTATCAGTTACATTACAATTTCTCAAAAAGTAAGGAAATTCATTGCAAAAAACCTTGTTAATGCATCAGTTGGGGTTGAAGTGACAAGAGTAGGGAAATGTGATGTTGGGGTTGAGCCCCTAACTCCCCCACCCTACCACCCCACCCTCCCATACCCCATACACCAGCAGGCATTGGGGTGTGCCTTGGGATCATTCGGCCTAACTCTCTCCCCATTCTCTGATGTTGTATCATGTCAGCCTCTTTACACATGGAATGGGGTGAGAGTTGGGCCTAACAACTCCATGGCACACCCCAATGCCTGTTGGTGTGTGGAGGATGGGAGGTGGGGTGGTAGGGTTAGGGGCTCAACTCTAACATTTAATTTTCCTACTTTTGTCACTTCAACCCTAACTGATGCATTAAAGAAGTTTTTTGCAATATATATGTGTGTGTATATATATATATATATATATATAGCTAATATATATATATATATATATATAGGGATACATGATGGGCGACTGTGGAATATGGAAAATATTTGCACGAGTGCAGAGTGAACTGTGATAATATCATGAGTACCAAAGGCATGAGTGATATTATTGCACTTCACTCTGCACAAGTGCAAATGTTTGCCATATTCCACAAGTTGCTCATCATGTGTGTGATTTATGCAATAGGGCTACTATCCTTTGGGAACATTTCTTTCTGTGTGTTCTCCCTGTTTACTCTGTTTTTTTTTTTATTTTGGTAACTGGGTAAGTTTTTAGGGGGGACCTGGGAGCACTGGGCAGTTAAGTGATTTGTTCAGAGTCACACACTGTTGAAATGGAAGTTGTGAGAATCAAACACTGGTCTGGACTGCTGGATGTAGGAAGTTTGTTCATTGCTTGTTACTCTAAACTCTAGGCTAGACTGACAGCACTGTTTGTGTGTGTGGTCTGAGTGTGTGTAAGTGTTTCTGAATGGGCTGAGACTGTTAGACACTATGAGAAACAGGTGCATGTGATTTGCAATGATAATTGTATTACCTGCAGCTAGGAGTGAGAATCAGACTGTTTATTCAGTAAGTTGCAGGCTTCACTGAGACAGAGAAACTGTTGCAGTCAGCACTCAGAAAGAGAAACTGGTTTATGAAGGAGGCTGGTTTGAAGATTAGAGTGGCACAGTAATGGGCTAGGATTGCCAGAATAACTATGGAACACATGTGATTGTCTTTTACAATGCTAAATGAGTTAGTTGCAGGATTCAGTGAGAAAGAGAAACTGTGAAGCTATTAAATGCAGGGTGCAGTGTAGATTGTCTCACTCTGGTGACATCACCATTGTTGTATATTTGGTGGTGATGTAGACACTGTGGGTTTATCAGGAAATCAATCCACAGTGGTGATGTCATCACAGTGGTTATACAATGGCTGTGAAAATAACACAATTTACTTCATAGCATATCACCTCACCCTATTGTATAACTATATATATATATATATATATATATATATATATATATTTAAGCAATATACCACGAGGGTGTTGGTGATGGAACCTGCATATCCCTGGGGTGTTGTTAGAGTCCGTAGTAGCTGGTGACCAACAACACCCCAGGTCGTGGGTAAATCCTGGCATCACCAACACCCTCGAGTGGGATATTGCTATTATACAATGTTTATATTTTGTGTTAAGTAAATTTTTTTATTTTAAGTAATTTATTTTTCATTTTAAATAGGAGAAATAGTGAAAGTGTTAGTACGCCAGAGAAAATAGTCCATTTTGTTGTAAATGGAGTTTATTGAGCAATAAGATGGTAACAGTTAATAGGATTGCAGACATATCTAGAAACATATGAAGTAAATGTTGAATGTTTAATGTAACTTTTTAGTTTTTTAATGAGGAACACAAGTGCTTTTATTAAAGTATTAGTGAATGAATGAATAACTGTTTTGTCCATTATATAGTTGTTTTTTGATGCTGAGAGTCTTGGTGGTGATTGTCGTCTGGTGAATTAGCATAACTTTTTCTTCTGAGGGAGATTTTTTCTTTTCTGTAGAGAGAGAAGAGAAAGGGTTTAAGTAAGATTTATTGGGGGGAGGGAAGGGGTGGTAGTGTTGAATTAATTTGGGTTTACCTGTTGGTGGAGGTAGTTGGGTACGTTGCAGATCATTTCCGTGCAGTAGACATGTAAAAGTTAATGGAGCCATAATTTATAAAATGACTCATGCTTGGTGCAGGATATTGATGATCTGCAGGATGTTTTGTAGTCATTTCTGTGGTTTCCATAGATGGTGTTTCAGTGGCTTGAGTTTTGTGTATTAGTTGTGTTGTTGGTAATATATCTGGAGAGCTTTGTAAGTGGGATATTATTGTTGGAGTTTTGGCAGCTTCTAGCAGGATTTGTTCTTGAAGGAACTGGATTTGGCTTGATGGTAGCTCATATATGTCTGGATGTAGACTTTCTGATTGCATGGATTGAGTTTCTTGCTGACAAATGTAGGTTGTGTGTTTCAGTTTGGCAGTTCTTTTTTTGGGAGGTGGGCTGCAGCTGTACAATATTTGATTTTGTGTAAGTACTGGGTTTTGGTTTGTTGGGTTGAAGTTTGTACTTGTTGATGCTTCTTGGTAGTCTTTGAGAAAGTAAAGTTCTTTTTCAGTGGATGTGACTGGGGTCTTCTGTTGTGTGAGGGCTGCTGATGTGGTGGGCTTGCCGCCTGCAATAATGTCTCCCCATGTCTGGTGGTGTTGTGGGTTAGGTCTCCAATAGCTTCTAATGAAGATTCATTTTATGTCCTGTGATGGACATTATTTGAGTGGCTTCTAATCCTGCTTCTGATAATAATGTTACCGCTGCTCAAGAGAATGGTTAGTATAGATTTGTTGGAGGCCTGCTTCGCTGCATATTTTGGTAACATTTTTCCCAGTGTGTTTACTCCTAGTGGCTCTCGTGTGTACCATGTTGAGGAATTATCCAGGATATGTTAGGTTGTCTTTTGGATGGCAGAAGAGCTGGAGCATTTTCTGGAAGTTTTGATATGTATTTGATGAAGCTTTGGACAGGACAGAGGGGGTCGTTAGGTTGCTCATACATGAAGCCTCGGTGTGATTGTCTGGTTGGGTCATTGTATGTTTTATGATTTTTTGTTTGTTCGTTGTATGTCTTTGTGACATATTTTTTGCCTTCAGTGTCTATTTTTATTTCAAATGATGATGGGGTGAAATGTCGAACTCCTTCATTTCCTCTTCTTGCTAGGTGTAGCTGGAGGTCTAGCCAGACTTTATTGAGTAGTCCTTTTGATGTGTTTGGAGACAAAGCTTCAGAATTTCTTAGAAAAATCAGTTCATTGTGAGTTAGTGGGGTGGTGAGATTGTTGATCTTTTCCTTGTTTTCGATATGTTTTGACAACACCTTTAAATACATTGTTAGATGTTGTAAATTCAGTATCTGTGATAATGTTTATATTGCGGCTTATGGGGGGGTCATTCAGAAATCTGTTGATTCCTGCCCTGAGACCTACATAGCTGCTAAGAACATATTGTTGTCCAGATTAATTTCTGACAGAGCTATAAAACATTCTCAGTATAGAGTTTAATTCCGGTAGTGGTATAGTTTGAAAGTTGATTTGTACCTTGTTTTCTGAGAGCCAGTCTTGGAATACATTTATTGCCCACCTTGTTTGTTTTAAAGTTGTTTCTTCATTTCGATTAATTTCTAGAGCTGTTAGGGTGGTTTCATTGACATTTAAATGTCTTTTCTTTTCTGTGACTTTAAATGTGGGTGGCCTGGTTGCTGTGACGTGCGCAGGGGGAGTCTGTTGAAAGAATGCCAGTGAGGAAGTGCTTTCAGCACGGTTCCTTTGATCTGGAAGGGCGGAGTGGAGTTCTGAGTGAGGAGCCTGTTTAGATGCTGAAGAGCTGGAGAGTATCTTTTGGGTAAAACTTTGTTGTGGTGGAGATTCGGTAGTTTGGCTTTCTAAGATGGTGAGCATTTCTTCTAGATCCGTTTCGTCTATTAAGAAGAATGTAGTATCCATTTTTAATTTTTTCCTGGTACTGGCGTTTTTGTGTTCCGAGGAGCGTTTGTTTGCGAGAGGTGAATGTGTCGGTGGCTGGAGCATGAGATGGAGTCACAGTGATTTTTGCGTGCTACCTCGAGCAGCTGTTTGGCATGTGGTATAATGGGGCAAGCTGGAGAGAATGAGATGCATTTTATTTGGTATGTTTGGATGGCTGTGTAACAGAAACTGGTTTAGGAGTGGGTTTTTGCGATTGTACAGTGTTTTTTGGTTTTATATTGGTAAACCGGAATGGATATCTGAGTTTTCCAGCGGTCGGACGTAATGTCTGTAATAGTTTGAGCAGTGAGAGCACAACAGTAATCGTCTGCAATGTAGGATTTTATTCAAAAGGCAGTTTGAGAAATGATGAAATGTGTGGAGATGGAGCAAAAGAAGTAAATGTAGGAAGGAGGATGGAGGGGAGCAACTTATTTTTTTGATATTTCCTAGTTGAGTTTTGTGGATGAAATGTAAGCTGTGTGGCCGAAATGATTGTTGCGGTAGTGGAGTTTGAGATGGGTGTTTAGCGTCTATTTTAGTGGTATAGATTTAGGGCTGGCGATGGTCGGAGTGATATTCAGAGTATTTTTTAAAGTGGCTGAAGGGTGGCTGGTACCTCTTCCCGTGGGGTGATGCTGGATTTTACAACAGGAGAGGGGTACAAGTCAGCCAATCAGTATAGCGTATTTACGTTATGTTTTCATGCCCATTGTATAATTATTTATATATACTGTATATATGAAATACTGGTGCTGTAGCACCAGTAAGGTTAGGGCTGAGTAAGGTGTTCAATGTAAAACCCAGTTTTTACACCTTAATAACTTTGGCAGCATTCAACAGAATAGCCCAAAATTTGGCACATTCAGTCAGGCTGGCAGATTCTCAGTACGTGAAATGTTTTGTGATGGCCCCTTGTGCGGGTTCCAAGATCTGGAACATCAAGTTTTATAAATGAGAATTTTTTTGTGTACTTAAAGCAGCAGTGCAACAATCTGGTGAAAATTTTGACCTATAATTTTTTATGCTGTTTTAGATTGACATATACCTCCTGACTGGTATGATACCCTTTTTTCCACAATTTGAGTCTGCTTTAGTATTTTTTTCATGTCTGAAATAATAAAAGGAGCACTCCTTTTACTATGGCTTGGATCAGGCTTTCATCAGTATTTGCAGCCATTTTTGAACAACTATTGTTCTGTAAGATCAGAGAGCACTGTCTGCTGCATAATAATCAATTTTAATCACAACAGAAGTGATATATAAACAACTGATGGTCAAAAACAGCTAAAAATACTGATGAAAACTTGGTCCACACTATATTAAAAGGAGAACTCCTTTTATTATTTCAGACATGAAAAAAAGTACTAAGGTGAACTCAAATTGTGGAAAGAAGGGTATCATACAAGTCAGGAGGTAAGTGGCAATCTAAAATATCATAAAAAAGTATAGGTCAAAATTTTCACCAGATTGTTACACTGCTGCTTTAATACACTTTTGTTGCTCTCTCTCCTACGGCCTAGACAGTGCAGAAGTTTTTCACAACATTTTCAGGGTAGAATCTGCCTGTATTAAGGTAGTGCCTTTTGAAGGTTTGGTGAAAAAAATATTAAAAGGTTCCATAGTTATAAGTATTTAAAGGTTTGTTTCTTAGCATGCTCAGTAGAGTTTTTGGATAACCCTCTGATATGAACCAAACATTTTTGGTTGACGAGAACATTTTCAGTTCGCATCACTTAGGTGTCACAAACTGAAAATGGGTCTCATAAACCAAAGTTTTATTTTTTCAATTCAGAATGGCTGCCATCTTGTTTTTTCATCTTGTGTAACAAAGAAATCCCCCAAACCCTAAAAATGAACATTTTGGAAAAAAAAACAACAAAACAAAACATGAATCTTGCTAAATGAGATCTCCTAAGTAAGATTCTTTTTTTTTTCTCCATCAAAACAAGTCCAAAATAGTATTTTGGCACTTTGTGGGGGCCACTGTCATATTTTCAGTTCATCAGACATTTTTTTTGCTAGCATGCAACATTTTTGTCTCACGCTGAAAATTTAATTTGCACTGAAAATTATGGTTCATATAGTAAATCTGATTTTCAGTTCACATTGCAAATTTTTAGTTCACACTGAAAATTTTGGTTTACACTGGAAATATAATTTTTTAGTCAAACCAAAACACTTTTGAATGGATTTGTTGAGGTAGGAGACCTACTTAGACCCCTAAAATGTTCTGTGCACATGAGACATTGAGTTCCTCTGTCTGTATTTCTCATCTGAATGGGGAAATGGACTTCTGGGGCCAGACACATCTTGAGACCTCCAAATGTTCTGTGTGCAACAGAAATTGAATTTTTGGGCCACAATTTGCTGTGTGTATGGGGAATGGATTTTTTGGGTCAGGCACATCATGAGAACCTTCAATTTTCCATGCTCAAAGCAAATTGAGTTTTGTGGCTGCTGTTTTACATGTGCATGATGATTTTACTTTGACATAAACTCCAACCTGTGGCTACAGCAGCACAGCCACTGTGAAATCCATGACCCCAAAATTGCAACAGTATTTCTGTACTCTTCAGCACAGATGTAAGACATACACACCAACCTCTGGCTGCAAAATTGATTTTTGGGTTGTACTGAAAATGTTGTTTTGTATGTAGTTATAGGGTCAGACACATCCTTAGAACTAACATTTTCTGTGTACACCTGTGGGTGTTACAGGGCTCTGCACATTAGCTGACAGAAGAATGTTTTGCTCTGTGCATCTGTAACTGTCACCACATGAAAGTACAGGGCCCACTGGGCCCTGTGTTTTCATTGCTCACCAGACAGACCCACAAATCCTTGACATAGGTTGTCACACAAAAGTGCAGGGCCCTACTTCCATAGGAAGACAGATTCTTTGATTGGTACAGGGCCCAGAGGGCCCTGTGTGTCTCCTTCTATTCATGCAGGCTCCAAAGGGACCTCCATAAATGAGAATATGATTCCACTATCTCAAAAGGAAAGGAAATTCTGCAGCTACCTATACAAATCCACAAAGTTAGCACATCGGTGCTACTGCATTTATGTCATCTGGAAATAGTGATATGTTGTTTGTATTATCTGATGATGGCTGCCTGTGGTTGTTTGTGTAGATTTGTCCTTTTGCTGCTTGGGGTAGGTGGGGAGCTAGGGTTGGAAAACCTACCGTAATGCCACATTTCCCTACTTTTGTCACATTAAGGTGAACCCTAACTGGTGCATTAATGCAGTTTTTTTTGCAAAGAACACACACACACACACACACACACTTTCTGTGTTAATGCCTCTATTGGATGTTACTTTCTGTGACAAGACAGTGCCAATATTAGGGTAGCACCAACCCTGCATTCATGACCATTCAAATCCCACCAAACCACTGATTTTTCTACTTCGTATAGTTTATGTTTCAACCCTAACAAATGCTTTATCATAGTTTTTTCAATTTATTTCCTTACATTTTTGAAAAGATATCCAAAAGCAGCTTCATAGTGGTACTTAGTCTGCCAGACCTGAAATTTGCATTGCAAGTGGCCCTGCTACGTGGGAGAGGTTGGAAGGAAAGAAAGATACAGTGGCAGCAACACTACTGATGGCAGAGATGGGCTTCTGACTGCCAGTCATGTGAGTGGAGCAACGGTGGCTTCAGTGTTTGCTCTAAGCTCTGTTTTTTTCTGCACATGCCAGAGGCAGTGGTATGTTAAATGCCCTAACCAGAGCCAATTTTCATATTTGTCACATTTGTTTGCTGCTCCCTATTCCCCCCAGAAAATCACTGAACCAAATTTCACCAATTTTGTCAGTTCAACTGCTGTATCTCACCACTGCTGCCTTGCTGCTGCTCCATACCCCCAATGTAGAGGGATCACTGCTGTGAAAAGCTTCCCTCTCCTGCACCATGCCATTGGACTTTGCATCTCTGAACAGTCAAGGAAATTAAAGCTGCTAGATCCATACTTGAGGACGACTGGCACCATCAATCAGTGGCTACACCACTAGAAAGGTGTGCCTCCTTTTCATACATCCACCTACTGGATTCTGCCTGTTGGCAGTGCAGAGGACTCTGAATAGTCCTTTATAAGGCTCCCCCCATGGTACTTCACACTGAAATCCAGAACACAAAAGACTGCAGTGCAAAGGACAGCAAAGTAGTCTACCATAGGAAGACATCCAGAGAAGACAGATGGTAGCCAGGATCTCTGCCTGAAGTTTATGGCAAAAATCAGTGTACTTTGCTTGTTCAGCTTTTAATTTGGCAGTGAACTGAAATGTTTTCCAGCTCTACTGTATTGCTACATGCCTCTTTAGAGTGTGTTCTGCTATGTACTATCACTTGTACCCTTACCCATCATGCCCATCAATGGCCTCCAGGCTGGGTGTGCTGTAAGCTGCTCTCTGCAACTCAATTTCTAAACCTGCCCTTTACTCATTTTTATTTGCTCCTTCTTGTGCATTCTGTCATTTTTTCATTCATTATCCCTGTTGATTTTATATTGATTAGCTTAAAGTTTTAGCTAGGCAGGGTTTTTTGGAGTGAGGCAGTTAGCTTTCGATCGGCATCAGGATTTATCAAATATCCTTACAATGTATACCATGGACTTTTGAACGGCCCGCTAGTGCCTAGATGAAAACAGAGATTTGTGTTATTGTATTTTGCCCGCTCAACCCTGAACAATATTTGCTGGAGGGGGGATGAGATGAACTTCATTGTTTTAGTGATTCAAGATTAGTGGAGCTGAGAAGAGGGAGCGGGACTGGCTGAGAGGAGAAGGTGTGTGGCTGAGAAGTTTCTTATCGGAGGATCCTTTGCAGTGTGGACTGGCCAAGTGTGATTTTTCAGGCTGTAAATGTGATCTAGCCCATGTACTGGAGTAGAGCTGAGTAGTGGGCCTTGAGATCATCTTCAGTGGGGTCAGCCGTTGGTGATGGGGAATGGGCCTGACTCCATCTGGTGACCACTAGCTGGATTTGCTGACTCATGGGGGACTGGGCTCTAGTTCAGCCAGGGAGTTGGCTGGCGAACCTGTAACTCCCATTGATCCACGGGGTTGGCTATGGTGTGGTCATTGCTTGGGTAATGCAGTGGTGCAGTAAATATTTCTGGCTGTGGTCACTGTGAATGGAGTTTGGTGGGCTCTTGTTTGCTGCCAACCGCTGACCCAAATTTCTTGGCTGTTTCTGATCTGATTGAACTCTCTGTTGGATTACCCACACCTTTTGGATTATCCCTTACTTTGCTTGGGATCCATGGCCTAAATCTTTCTTTGTGGTTTCCCTTGTGGTGAGAGGATCTTGGCATCCACATTTTGCTTACTTTGCCATTACTTACTGAAAGAATATTATCTGGAATTTTACTTGCTTTGACTTAATCGGAGTAAATTCTGGACTTTTTAATTTTGGGCAGTGAGAGTGCCTGGACTTCATCTACTCCCAGGCAATGAGAGGGCCAGGGGGGATTTATAATTCTATGTTCTGCATTTCCAGTGAGAGGGGACTACAGGAGATTTTAATTTGATTTGATTTGATTTATTTTATTATCTTGTGGTTTTTGCCTTCTATGAGCCAAATGTAGGACTGAATCATCCATATAGTGTGGAATAGGTTTTATTTTTATTGTGTTTTACTGTTTGTTTGGGTGGGCATTTTATTTTATTTATCAATTTTGTTTTTTGTTTGAATTGGGTAATTTTTATTACTGTTGTTTGGGGATCTCCTCTGGTCAGGTGCTTGGGTGTTGTGTATTCTGGTTCTGGATTCTCTTGTGGAATGTGTAGGTTCCCCCCAAATTGTGTGCTATTCATCCTCTGCCCTCCGTTTCCTCTGCCCATTTCCACCCTCCACTGATGTTGTCAACTTACCAGCGCTGTCGAGCACTGGGTATTGCCCATAGGAGGGGTGGGTGGTGGGGTGAGGGTGCTGGACATCAGAGGACTAATGAATGGGTCTCTCACATCGGGGTTGTTAGGCCTAGAAGATGCCCTGGGGTGAAATGGAGTCTAGAAGGTGATGCACCATGTCTAGTCCCCATACCCAGTGGCACCACCATTTGTAGTAGGCAAGTTGCTGGGGCGGACCTTGAAACCCGTCCAACTCGAGCAGTGTTATGCAGTGCCAGATATATGAAGAATGAAACAGCAATTGTTACAGATCTTTTTGGAACAACTGATCTAGCTTGCATCACAGAGACCTGGCTGGATGAAAATGCTGGCCCCACTTTGGAAGCTGCAATTCTGGCTGGGTACTCGGTGATACACTGCTTGAGATTTGACCATGGAGGGGGTGGCAGTCTGTTTCAAGACTGAGTCAGGCCTCACGAGTGTACCAGTTGAGGAGGGAATCATTCGAGTGTACCATGGTGGCAGGTGTAGGTTGCAGGACAGCTCTCGTCTACTGTCCACCTGGGGATGAGAAGCGATTCCTACAGGAAGTAGCAGATTTAGTGGTCGACATGGCATTGGAGTTGTCCAGACTGATGGTTCTGGGTGACTTTAATGCCTGGGTCAATGACAAACTCTCATAATTTGGACAGCACTTCCCCCGGGTGATGACATCGCTGGGCCTTACACAGTTTGTTACCTCTGCTGCCGATAAATATGGTCACTTTCTTGATTTGATCTTCCTCCTGGGGATTGAGGCCTCCGACTTGGGGGTGGAACCTGTTGGTTGGTCTGACCATTACACCGTGAGGTTCAAATTTTGTGCTCCCCCCCTCTGAAGGCCTGCCTCTTTGGACATGGTCAGTTACTGCCCTTCATGGGAAATGAGCCCTGAAGGCCTAGCGGCAGTGATTGACCTCTCGGAGTTTCCTGTGGCCAGCTCAAGTCCAGAGACTTTGTTTTTGGCCTATAATAAGGCCATTTCCATAGCCCTGGACTTGACTGCTCCTGTCCGTGTTCATCCTCTCCCCCTTTGCCCTCGGGCCCCCTGGTTTGATGAGTCCTTGAGGGAGTTGCAGTGACTACGATGTAGGTTAGAACAGTGTTGGTGGAATCTGTCCTGGAGGTTGACCACCTTAGATTGGTTGAGCACTATCAGGTCTAACAATCAGTGATCTCCCATAAGAAGGCAGCATTCCTGTCCGGGGAGATTGCTGCCGCTCAGAACTGACCAGCTCAGCTCTTCTGAACTGTAGATAGGTTGTGCAACCCAACCTGTCTGCAGCTCTGAAGACCTTTTTCGCAAGTGGAGTGCGATTAGCTTGCTCGGTTCTTTGCGAATAAGGAGGCCGACATCAGGTCAGAGATCCTCACGACTCCCTCTGTGGGGGATGCTGTTGATCAGTGCTTGGTTACTTCACCTCGTGCTTCCTGGAGTACCTTTGTCCTGCCAGAGTTCAGGGATGTCATGCAGATTGTCCAGAGTATGTGCCCTATGTGCTGTAGTATAGATCCGGGCCTAACTTCCCTGATTATGGGTTGTTGTGATATTATCAGCCTGGTCCTGGTACAGATAGTTCAGTGTTTCCTTGTATCAGGTGAGTTCCCAAGCTCCTTGAAGGAGGCAGTGGTAACACCCCTCCTAAAGAAAGCTTCTTTGGACATGGACTCTCTGGCCATTTACAGACCAATCTCAAACCTCCCCTTTATAGGGAAGGTGATTGAGAAAGTAGTGGCCGTACAGCTGGAGAACCACTTGACCATCCATAACATCTACAAACCTCTCCAGTCTGGTTTTCAAAAGAGGCACAGTATTGAAACTGCACTGGTTTGGGTGCTCAATGATCTCCTGATGGCAAGAGATCAGAGAAGCCATTCTATCTTTGTGATCCTTGATCTCTCTTCAGCTTTCGACACTGTGGACCATGGGGAACTGCTTGGGTGCCTGAGGTCTATCTGTGGCCTGACATGTATGGTCCTCAGGTGGTTTACATCCTTCCTTACTGGCAGAAGTCAGAGAGTGGTGTCTGGGATTTTTTCCTCAGACCCATTCTCTCTGCCATGTGGGGTGCCTCAGGGTTCAGTGCTGACCCCCATGTTGTTTGCAGTGTACATGCTGCCCCTCAGAGACATTGTAAGACAGTATGAGCTGAGGTTTCACTGCTATGCTGATGATACCCAGCTCTACCTGTCTTTGGCACCTGACCAGGATAGTGCTCTCTCAGTATTTAATGACTGCCTTGCTGAAAACCAGGATTGGATGAATTCGAGCTGGTTAAAGTTGAACGTGGGAAAGACCTAGGTGATGGTTATGGATCCGGGTCACCAGATAGAGGGGTTGAAGGCTGGTCAGCCCTCCGGACTTTTTCCTTGGGATCTCCCAGATCCTCTCCTTTGAAAGGGTGCAAGACCTGGGGGTGGTGCTGGTGCTTGACGATGGGCTGACTCTATGATCTCAGGTGTGTCGGCGGTCGTCAAGTCTTCCTTTTATCATCTTAGGAACATCTCCAGGATCAAGCACCTTGTTCCATCTGGGGATCTACCTATGCTGATCCATGCCTTTGTGACCTCGTGCCTTGATTATTGCAACTCCCTGTACTTAGGGCTACCTGGGGTTGATATCCGCCACCTGCAGCTTGTGCACAGTGCGGCAGCACAATTGTTGACGGGGGTTTCTCAAACCTCTCATATCACTCCTGTTCAGAGAAGGGTAAAATGTCGATATTGTTAATGATTGACAAGTGCCCTATGCCTGACTATGAAACAGAAGGGCAAAGCTTGAGGTCCCTTCAAGGCCACAGGTCAAACTGTAGATTAGCAAAACTAGAGATGACTCAGAAATGCTTACAAAAGTGACCTTAAAAGAGCAGAAATAAAATATGTTACAAGTCTGCAAGATAGAAGCCTACCTAACCAAAAAAGCTTTTGGAACTAGATAAATGGTCTCCTGAAGGGTCAACTTGATACCTTAATGAATTCAATTTTATATGGTGGTAATGTGCTCTCCGATTCTGCCTCCTCTGTCACTGCTTTTAAATGTCTTTCTCAACAACACATGGTGGTATTTTGAATTTATCCAGGTCTCCACCAAAGTTTCACTTCAAACTAGTAACCAGGAAAGAGGTTCTTGCACAACTCAATAGCCTGAAACCTGATTCTTCAACTGGTTATGACACCACTGAGCCCAAATTACTCAAATTGACAGCCCTGCTAAGGCACTTGTTCAACAAATCCTTGATCCAGGGCATGTACCGACAGCATGGAAAGTCAATGTGGTAGTGCCAGACCACAACGGTGGCACCAAGGAGCCAGCCAGAAATTATAGATACGTTTCCCTCCTTAGCCATCTGACCAAGATCCAGGAGAAGCTGATTTTCAACCAACTTAAACGTTACCTTGGCACCCATGACACCCTGAATGCTGCTCAACATTGCTTTAGATCCAGCCATAGCACAGACACTGCATTAGTCTGACTGACCACTGATATCTTCAGTACAATGGACTTTGGCTTTGCAACAGGTGCCATCTTCATTGATTTGACTAAGGCCTTTGATTTGGTTAACTATGACATTCTCATCACAAACCTAAACATACTGGGCCTTGATGAGCTCTCCTGCTTTTGGTTTAAAGACTATCTGTTGAACGGGAAGCAGTTGATAAAATAGAGAGGTTGCTTATCCCCTCAAAGATCCATTACAGATGAGGCACCCCAGGGCTCGATACTTGGCCCTTTGATCTTTCCTCTATTTGTAAATTATCTGCCTGGAAACTGGGATGGGGCCGATCCACTTCTTTATGCAAACAATGCTGTACTGTACTAAAGCCACTCTGATGCAGACTTCCTAAACTCAGGGTTGGTGGAAGACTTTAACCAATTTGAAAAATGGTTCAGAAGGAGGACATTTGTGTTAAACACAAAAATGACCAAAGCAATGTTGGTTGGAACTAGGAGGCTGGGAGTGGACAGAGGTAATCTGTTAAAACTTTATTCAGTGTCTGGCACCCATCTTGAAGTGGTAAATGTTCCATGATACCTTGATGTCCACCTCAGCCTAGAAGTAAACTTCAGGCCCTATGTTGACTACCTGTCAAAAGCTGTCCATCAAAAACCTGGGTTAATGTTCCATCTTCGGGCCTACCTCTCCCAGACAGCATAGCTAACCATTGCCAGTAGTATTCTGCAACCTTGGCTACTGCATGGAGCCCCAGCACTTCCATCAGTGAGGGAAGCAGAGCTTAGCAGGCGTAAGGTACTATATAGCAAAACTGGGCAGTTTGCTGCTGGTATCGCCAGTAGGGAACATCACTGTAGAGGTTTCTCCCTACTAAAATGACCCTCCTTTGAAAGGAGGCTGGAATTCCCCTCTCTATGCATTATGCACAAATTAGTTGTTTGGTAACCCCCTTCCAGCCTACAAGATATTCTAAAGCTTAAGCCACAGCAGTGAACTTTTCGCTCCTCATCCAACTCCTTCCTGAATGTTTCCAGCTCAAAAGCAGGCAGCAGATCCTTTGCCTGCTTTGCTCCAGAAATTTGAAACAGCCTCCCTCCAGAAATCCAGGACTGAGGTAATCTAACTAGAAACATACAATTTGATGGCAGACAAGGACCACTTGACTCATCCAGTCTGCCCATTTTTCTCCCTGCCTATACTGTCACTGCAGACCATACTTGATCTGCAGCTCCCCTCCCCTTGCTTTCCACTAAGATGCCCTTGTGCCTATCATATGCATGCTTGAAGCTCATCACTGTTTTTGTACCCACAACCTATGCTGGAAGACTGTTCCAGGAGTCCACCACTCTTCCAATAAAGACATAGTTCCTCACATCTCTCTTGAATTTATCCCCTTGCAGCTTCCTTGCATGTCACCTTGTACATGTGAATCTTTTCTCAGAAAATACTCACCTCCTGTACTTTATTTACCTCTCTAAGGAATTTTTAGGCTTCTATCATGTTTGAAAACAAGAACAAGGTGAAGCACTGCTATGCTTTGAGGACTGTAGTATTGAGGCTGAAAACTGTAGATCAAAACACAGAAAAAGTACAACATTCACTCATATTCTGTGTGCCAAAAAATGTTCTTTTATTTGCCCCAACACATGAATACACTTTGATGCTTTGAGGTGCACCTCCTATTCATCAGGAAGTTAGAGTTGCCCATTAGTGTTCCATATAAATCCTTATAACAGTCAAAAGTTATTTTGTAACCCCAGCTGTGTATTATCAAATGCATCATAGAGGAGCGGTTGTGCCCCTATAGTTAGGGTTCAGTCTTCACTTCTATGTTAAACTTGAAATTTTGCACTTTAATAACTTCGCAACTGTTCAAGCAATTCACATGAACATTTGCATACAACATCAGGGACTAAGGATCTTTTGATGTGGCAAGTTGTGTTCCAGTCAGATGCATGGGTGCGGAGATATGGAGTGTCAAAAAATTTGAATATTATCATTTTTGGTGAAATTATTTGTCACGACACTGCACAAAACAGCTTGGGATTTTGGTCTGAAATTTTTAGGGTACAATGATCTTGGGTCACAGATGTGCATTTTGAAGGTCTGGTGAAAAAATATGAATGTGTTCCAAAGTTATATTTCAAAATTTCCCATTATTTTCAATGGGAGCAGTTAAATGTCATGCTAGAAAAAGGATCCTTTGTCGCAAATTGGTAACCCGTTGTTGCAAATGGGTAATCATTTGTCACAAATGGGAAATCCTTTTTTGTGCTGCTGCCATCTTGTTTTTAGTTAGTGAGAAAAACAAATTAAATAAGTAAAAAAAAAATGGGTTTAGTAGAAAGCTACAGTTGTGTTACCTAATCGGGATCCGTTCTATCCGATTTTGGCCTTGTTTTCTTGATAAATTACTTGGAAATGTGTTTTTTTAACATGCCGAAATCCTTTTTCACAAATTGCAAAACAAGGATCACAGAACAGGATCCTTTTTCGCAATTTACGAAAAATAATTTTTATTTTTTTGCAAATTGCGAAAAAGGAAGCACGGAAAAGGATCCTTTTTCGCAATTTGTGGAAAAATAATTTTTACATAGCTGTTTTTTGTGTAAAACACACTTCCAACTCATTTGTGGTCCCTGATTAGCACAACACATGTGTTTGCTTGAAAAATCTCACCGGTGTCTAGTGGACCCCCCCCCTCAATGTGTGCCATCCACAGATCCTCCGTTCCCTGTCCCGGCACTGATGTTCTTTAAAGAAACCCTCCTGCTCCTTCCCTCTGTGTGCTGTCCACCCCCACACTCCATTTTCCATCCTGGCACCTGGTGTTTAATTAAATCCTTCCGCTCCATCTCTCTGTGTGCTGTCCACCCCTACATTCCATTCCCCATCACAGCAGCCAGTGTTTAACTAAGCTCTCCTGTCCCTCCCTCCCTCCTCTGTGTGCTGTCTGCCCTCATCCTCTATTCTCCATAGCAGCACCCGGTGTTTAGTGAAACCATCCCACTCCCTCTGTGCTGTCTGCTCCCACCCTCCATTTCCCATCCCAGCACCCAGTGTTTAATTAAATCCTCCTGCTGCCTATATCCCTGGTGCCTAGTGGCACCCCCCACTCTCCAATCCCTGTATTAGTTTAATTTCATATCCCCATTGGTGGCCAGTGGCACCCCCCAACCTTCCATATCAGTGTGAACCAGAAAATCAGAAAAGAGTCCCTCAATGCCTTTATTATTTTTTCAAACCTGTAAAAAAATATTTGCCCACATTGCTCTGATCCACACCCCACTCGGTCTCCCACTGTGCACCCACGACCCTCACCCCCACTTGACCACGACACACATCCTCACTCACCTGATCTGGCCCCACAGTGAATATTCACTCTCCAATTGAAGACACATCTTGCTGCTGGAAGTGGTGACTGGTGTATGAGAAATAAGGTAACTGTGGTTCAATGTATTTTCTGACCGCAGTTACCTTACTTGTCAGACAGCAGTTGCAGGTTCCAGCAGCAAGACCCATCTTTGATCAGAGTGTGGATCTTCACTGTGGGGACAGCTTAAGTGAGAGAGGTTGTAGGGGATTAAAGGGGTGCAGGAAGTGGTGCATTGTAGGAGGTCAGGTAGTAGTAACAGGCGGTGCCTTGAGTTGTCAACCCCAACGCCACTCCATTCTATGAGCAAATAAGCTGACATGGGTACAGCATATGAGAATGGGTGAGTTTTGGGGTTGACAACACCAAGGCACACCCCACGCCTGTTGCTGGCTACAGGGCAAGGGTGGGGTGTTAGGCTGAGAAACCCTAACATGACATTTCCCTACTTTTGATGCTGGAACCCTTACTAGTGCATTAACAAAGATTTTTTGCAAAGACTATATAATTAAAGATACAACACGTTCTTAAAATATTAAAAAAAATCATAAAGTAATGTATGTTGCAGTTTCTAATTTATCTAAAAGGAAAATACATTCAGTAATAGTAGTAAATAATTAAAATCATTTAAGTGTGACTAACTTTAAGCACATACAGTATCACAATAAATGCATGCCCCATAGACAAATCAAAACTGCCCACCTTAACACCTTAACACACATAAAGTGCTCAAGACATGTGCAAAACTGCATACAAATTCATTTGAGTGTTTATCATCAACCAAGCACATCTATTAATATAACACGGGTTACGCTGCAGTTTTCCAGTACACAGGGATGCTCCGCTAAAGCTTTAAAATTTGTGATACAAGATCACTTTTCCCTCTTTTAGATCATGCAATCTTCCAGCAATTTCAAATTTTTTTTTTTTTAGCTGTTTTTATCTTATGGTTATCTGATAGTTTGTAAAATGCACACTGACCGAGTTTGGTCTGTAGTTTTCAAGATGCTTGCTAACTTGCTTGCCTTTTTAGTTCTGATTGCTTTACTTAGCTGATAAGTTTAAAAACACTATGCTTGAATCATAAATTTTAAAGCTTTAGCAGAGCATCCCTAAGTACTGCAAAACTGCAGCGTAACCCATTTTACATTAATTGATGTGTTTGGTTAATGATGTACATGCTAATGAATTTGGATGTAGTTTTGCATGTCTTGAACACTTTATGTGTGTTAAGATGGGTAGCTTCGATTTATCTATGGGGCATGCAGGGGCGGACTGGCTGGGTCACAGGCCAGGGAGCTACCTGAGGAAGACAGTCCACAGCCACCTGAGCTGCCTGATGCCCATCTACTTGGAACATACTAATTATTCCTATACTGATTATAATTGTTATGCTACTTGTCCTAAAGTTAGAAGACAACATATATATCAATGTTCAACATCACAACTTATTAAACCTTACAGTAATTTAAAATAAAAGACCACACATATAAATATTTTTTAAGTGACTAGTGTGCCACCATAAGAACTTAATCACCTGATGGTGGTACACTTGTAGCTGCCATTCAGTCTCTTGCCATAACGTAGAAACAGAGAAACATAGAAGTTGATGGCAGATAAGGATGACAATGCCCATCCAGACTGCCCATTTTTTCTACCTTATGAATGTGCCATAGGCCTTTACTCTGTCAATGGCCTATCTATTCATATTCATCTGTATTGCTCCCTTATGCTTATCCCATGCCTGTCTGAAACTCTGCACTATATTCATATCCACCACTTCCTGAGGTAGGCCGTTCCATGCATCCACCACCCTTTCTGTGAAAAAGAACTTCTTCACATTTCTCCTTAATTGGCCTCCCTGTATTCTCATGCTGTGTCCTCTTGTCCTGCTATTTTTCTTATATTGAAACATGTTAGACTCTTTTACCTTGTTAATGCCTTTAAGATGTTTGAATGTTTCGATCATATCATCTCTCTCTCTCCTTTGTTCTAGGGTGTATATATTGAGCTCCATTAATCTGTCCTCATATGTTTTCTGAAGCAGTATCTGCACCATTTTGGTTACCCTTCTCTGGACTGCCTCCATTTTGTTAATGTCCTGTGCAGGTGCAGCCTCCAGTACTGTGCACAGTACTCCAGATGGGGCCTAACCAGTGTCTTGTAAAGAGGGAATATTATCTCCCTCTTACGACTTGTGATACCCCTACTAATACACCCCAACATCCCTCTAGCCTTACCTACTGCTTTAGTGGTCTGCTTGGATGATTTCAGGCAATCTGTGATGATGATGCCCAAGTCTCTTTCTTCCCTTGTGATTGCCAGCAACTCCCCTCCCAACCTATAGATAGCTTCAGGGTTTCTCTTCCCTATATGCATGATCTTGCACTTCTTTGCATTAAACCCCAGTTGCCACTCTTCTGACCATTTTGACAGTGTATCCAGATCTCTTCTCATTCTGCTCACCCCATCTGGATCATCTACTCTGTTGCAGATCTTGATGTCATCTGCAAACAGACAAACCTTACCTTCCAGTCCATCTATAATGTCACTGATGAAGATATTGAAGAGGACTGGCCCCAGGACTGATCCCTGAGGTACCCCACTAATGACTTGCATCTCTTCTGACTGTATACCATTTACCACCACTCTGTTTTCTGCCCACCAACCAGTTTACCACCCAGTTGACCAACCTCTGACCCACCCTGAGCCTACCCAGCTTATTAATCAATCTTCTACTGTATGTGGAACAGTATTGAAAGCTTTGCTGAAGTCAAGGTAGGAGACATCAACTTCACCACCTTGGTCCACCACTCTTGTTACCCAGTCAAAGAAATCTATGAGATTAGATTGACAGGACCTTCCTTTTGTAAACCCGTGCAGTCTTGGATCCTGTGCTCCTATGGATTCCAGGTATTGCACTATCCTTTTCTTAAGGAATGCCTCCATAATCTTGCCCACTACTGAAGTAAGACTGACTGGTCTGTAGTTCCCTGCCTCCTCCCTACTGCCACTCTTATTGGGCGGGATCACATGAGCCCTTCTCCAGTCTTCTGGGACCCCTCCTGTGCTCAGAGACTCACTAAACAGTTCTACTAATGGCTTTGCTAGTTCCACCCTTAGCTCCTTTAGTACCCTTTAATGTATGCCATCAGGTCCCATTGCCTTGTCCACCCTGAGCTTATTGAGCTGTTGTAGGACCCTTTCTTTTGTGAAGTGACTTGTGCACACCTCCTCCCCCTCCCTGTTTCCATGGTGCTGAGCTGTGGGCCCTGTGCTACTGTATCTTCTCCTCAGTAAATACTGAGCAGAAGTATCTATTTAGGATAGATGCTTTTCCTTGGTCCTCCTCCACACACTCCCCCTTATCCCCCTTTGATCTTAGCAATACCCCTTCTGGACTTTATCTTTTTACTAATTTATCTATAGAAAATCCTGTCCCCTTCTGTTACTGTTTGTGCTAGTGTTTCCTCAGTTTATGCCTTTGCCTGCCTTATTGCCTTCCCTGCTTCCCATGTGGAAAATTGGTATGCCTCCCTATCTTCGTCCAGCTGCATTCTCTTATATTTTCTGAAGGTCAGCCTTTTGGCTCTGATCTTTTCTGCTACTATTTTTGAGAACCAAAGTGGTTTCTTCCTTCTTTTAGTGTAAATCACCTGGCATATCAAATCCATTCCTATACCACTGTTTGGGGTGGGTGGCATTTTACTGGGCAGTATATTTAGAAGTTGTCTGAGACATTGACTAGGAAGAAGGAGGCAAGAAAATATTCTGGAAAGAAAGGGATAACAATACTACAGTATGTCCTATTATTTCAGCATTTGAATCGGTGTGTGTGTGTGGTGGGGGGAATCTGTACTAAAACTCTCTCTAAAGATTCCAGAGTAGCCAGTAATCCTAAAGTTCTGTCTCATGATGCTGTAGTATGCTGAGACCTACTCACAGTTATTGAACAACAGCCGCTTCTTATTATAAAAACATTGTCAATCTGCTTCTGCTTTGAAATTTGTACAATATATAATCTGCAGTGTGCAATGCATTCTTACCTCTAAACTGTCCCTGATTTTCAGGGATTTCCCTGATTATGACACAAACATTTTGCCTTTCTCAGTGTTTAGTAGTCCCTTGTACATCTGGTATTTCTTGTCACCGCTCGCTGTCACTGAAACAGGGCTTTGAAGCATATCATTTTGCCAGCATAGTACATGTGGGATTTATGCCTGTGATTCCCATCTTTTTCTCCTTCACCTTCAGAAAAATGAATGAATTAATTTCCAAATTATTGCAACCCTTAAATAAAATGATACTGTATTTACTTTAACTGGTGGCCCAACTCTCCCTGATTTTTTAAGTCCCCTATCACCGTCTGGTTCCAGATTTGCAAGACAGGCACCAATGACAGTATGCTTTCTAGTGGTATGAAGAAGTTTCCAGGCTAGATGAAAATATAAGCAAAGATTCAAATTTCAAAAAAAGAATTGAAAGCCGGTCAAGCAGCAGGAGGAACTTTTTATATTTTATTTGCAGTACTTTCAAGTAGTGTGCTGCTACTGCTGTGTGCTGTTGGATATAGTAGTCCATGCAAAAAGACCATTGCCTCCCTTCTCCTTGTCCCCTTTGACTCATAGAGTTCCTCTCTTTTGTTAAGTTCCAAACTCTGTTTTCTGCTTCCTGGCCTGGTGGCCAGCCTCAGTTCACCTGCTTCCTCAGTCCACCCACAACCAGAGAGTGCCACACTGGATGACTCAACTACTTCCTCTCATCCAAGCCAATTCCTGTTGAGTGGTCTGTGGAGGCATGGGGGCAGCCCATGGCTACCTACTACTCTTTTTTCCTGCTCCAAGTCTGTCCTGACTCACCACTTGCCCTAACTATCTGGTCCTAGTCTTATCTGTCCTCCTCCTGTACCATATGTAGACCAAGACCAACCTCACCATCAACTGAAAGAGCCTGCTGTGTTGCTGCTGCTACAAAATGGTGATTGGCGCCATTAGCAGCAGGCAGCAGCTGTGTGCATCAGGAGCTGCCTTGCAACATGGCAGTTTGAACTTGCCTGCAGATTGTTTGTTGTCTGTTTTCTGAACTGTAGACTGTTGTTTTACCTTGGAGGTCAGAAGGGGAGAAGAGTTGGGTGGTGGAGGGAGGACCCAGTCCTCAGGGAAGACTGAAATCTACTAACTACTTGCTAGGGTTGCATGTAGGAAAGTGCTACTGCTGAGCTCACAGGCACATTAACTTAAAAAAAAAAGACATAAGTTAGAGTCATGCAGGTGCAGCTCAGTCAGTGGTAGAGACACTCAACCCCCCCTCCAACAAGTCACATCATCTCACCCATGCAAGCAGCCATAGGCAGGCAACAAAAAAGAAAGTGCGTGACAGTGTGAGCACAGGCCAGGTTGTGTGACAGGCAGGATGCGATTAACATCCCTAGCACCCGGGGCCAGTCTGCCCCTGGAGGCATACATTTATTGTGATACTGAATGTGCTTAAAGTTAGTCAGATTTAAATTATGTACTACTATTACTGAATGTATTTGCCCTTTAGATAACTTAGAAACTGCAGCGTACATCACTTTTTGATATTTTTAGATATAGTAAGGGAGTGCTCTTTAATTATATATGAATTTGACAATACATAGCTAGGGTTACTGATTAACATTTAATTGTTATAAGTATTTAAATGGAATACTAGTGTGCAGCTCTAACTTCCTGATGAAGAGGAAGTGCACCTTGAAGTGCCAAAATGTATTCATGTGTTGAGGCTAATAGAATTTTTTTTGGCACACAGAATGTGAGTGAGTGCTGTATTTTTTCTGTGTTTTGGTATACATATTGCGATCCTTCAGTCTCTTCTCATAGGACATTTGATGCAGATACTGCACCATTTTAGTTGCCCTCCTCTGGACTGCCTCCACTCTATCCATGTCCTTCCCGAGGTATAGTCTCCAGAAGTGGATACAGTACTCCAACTGGGGTCCTCATCAATGATCTGTACAGTGGTATCATCACCTCCCTACTATTGTTACCCCTCCCTATGTACCTCAACATCCCACTGGCCATACCCACTGCCTTGTCACCCTACCTTGCCATCTTGAGATGACCAGATATGATTACTCCCAGGTCCCTTTCCTGTTAGGTGACCGTCAGTACCTCTTATACCATACTGTACTCTGCCTCTGGCTTTCAGTGCCATAGGTGCATTATTTTCCACTTTTTCACATTAAAAACCAGGCTGCCAAGCCCTTGATCCCTCCTTGAGTTTTCTCAGTTCTCTTCACATTCTTTCCAACCCCTCTGGAGTGTCCACACTATTACAAATGTTGGTATCATCTGCAAAGAGGCAGACCTTGCCTTCCAGTTCATCTGCAGTGTCACCTACAAAGACATTAAAGTGGGCTGGTCCCAGTATGGAACCACGTGGCTCCTCACTGGTCACCCTTCCATCCCTGGAGTGAACTTCATTTACCACTACCCTCCACTGCCTATCCATCAACCAGTTTGTAGCCCAGTTTATCACCTTTGGACCCACTCCTAAGCTATCCAGCTTCTTGCTGAGCATCTGTGACAGAGTTGAATAAAACTGTCCCATTTGTTATGCAGAAAGAGTTAAATGCAAGGACCTGTTCTATCCTCTCCTTTTCTGTCTCTTGTCTGTCTGATTGTGCCACCAAATGTTCTTGTGAGACCTAGGAACTGATCACTCTGATGGTCTTGCAATTTTTTGCCTTTTATTATCTACCTTCATGTTCTGTTTCTGTCTTTTCTTCTGCTTGCATAGCTGTGGTTATAAAATATATGTGAATCTGTATGTGAAACTGGGATCCCTTGGTTTGAAACTGTACTGTATATAGTTACACTGATGAAATGACTGCAAAAAGCTATTTGGAAATTAGGAGGTTAACCTGAGATGTAGTTTGAGCTCATCTCAGGCTTATTTGCAAACTCTTTTGCAGAGCTGTCAGCAAGAGACCAGCTTGGGACACTGTTCTATTTGCAAGGCTACTCTGCAAAGAAACTGACAAGAACTCTGATACATTTTGTGATTAACAGGATGTCTTCTTAATGAGCTCAGGATAAAGAAGTTAATTTTCAGGCAAAGACGTATTACAAAAAAGCAGCAATCTTTTTGCTGGAGAGACTTCTTGGAAACTGGAAAGAAACCTCCAGATGAAGGATTATTGTTTTCTCTGTTTGTACTGTCTTTGCGCAACGCTATCCAGAACAATTTTTAAAAATGTTTTATTTTACTCTTATTGATAATAATAAAATGCTACTTGTGAATTTGTTAACTGCTCCTGGTTTTCCTATGCTTCCTGACCTGTATCTCAATGACAGCATCCTATGTGGAATGGTGTTGAAAGCCTTACTGAGATCTAAGTAGGCCATGTTGAATGACCCACCTGATCTATTTCCCTGGTCACCCTGTCAAAGAAATCTGTCAGATTTGTCTGGTATGATCTCCCCCTCCCCATGAATCTGTGTTGCCTTGTTCTTGTAACCTAATGGATTCAAGATATCCACAACCCTTTCCTTTAACAATTACTCCATTAGCTTCCCCACCACTGATGCCAGGCTGACTGGCCTATAGTTGCCAGTTTCCTCCCTACTACTGCTTTTATGAAGTGAAATTACATCTGCCCTCCTCCAGTCCTCTGACACCACTCCTGTTTCCAGTGAGTTGTTAAAAAGGACTGTCAGAGGTGTAGCCAGTAGCTGACTCTGCTCCTTCAGTACCCTTGGGTGTATCCCATCTGGTCCCATAGCCTTGTCTACATTCAGATTTGTGAGCCCCTTCAGGACTCTGTCCTCTGTAAAGGAACTTGTGTCTACCTCCCCTCTCCAGCTCCCATGTTGATTTTATGTGGCCCATCCCCTTTCCTTTTCTCTGTGAAGACTGAACAAAGGTATTCATTCAGGATATCTGCTTTTTCCTTATCCTCCTCTGCACAGTTCCCGCCTACCTTTCTTAACCTCACAATTCCTCCCCTAGTTTTGCTCTTTAAATGTATGTACCTAAAACATGCCTCATCCCCTTTAGCTATTCTTTACTCAGTTTGCACCTTTCTGCTTCTTGCCACTTTCCCTACCTCCATCTACCTCTCCAACTACACCTCCCTGTCCTTTTCCCTCTGTGTGTCTTTATACTGTATCTCCTGAAAACTACCCTTTTGACCTTTACCTTTTCAGCCACTTCTTTCAAGAACCATAGTGGTATCCCTTCCCTCTCATTTTTGTTCACTTCCTTTCTGCAAATGTCTGCTGCCTTCACTATGCCTTCCCTTAGCTTAGCCCACTGTTCCTCCACCCCACCCAGGTCATCCCCCCACTTGGTCATCTCTGAGTCATTCGCCCATTTATTAGCATCTGCCCTACTGAAGTCCAGGACCCTTGTCCTTGTGTGGTTTGCTTCCACTGCCATTCTTTTATTGAACCGCACTGTACCGTGATCACTGGTCCCCAGATGGTTCCCCACTATGATGTCTGTAACATGTTAGTACGTACCAGGTCCAGTATTGCCCCATCACAAGTGAGCTCTCTGACTAGTTGCCTGAGAAATACCCTCTACAGGAAGTCCAGGATATTCATGTTTCTAGCTGAAGCTACAGCTGAGATCCTACCATCTACATCCAGCAGACTGAAGTCCCCTACCTCCAGCACCTCCTCTTTTTCTGCCATTATGCTAAAGGCTTCCATCAGTGTCTTATCTGAATTATCCCCTTGTGTTGGAGGTCTGTAGATCACACTAGTGTGAATAGTGGCTTTGCTTCCCATTTCCAGGGAGACCCACAGTACCTCCAACCTTTCAGTTCCCCCTTGGATTCCCTGTGTTCCAATGACCTTGATATTCTCCCCTATGTACAGCACCACCCTGTCACAACCCCACTCAGCAGGTCAGGCCCTCTGCTCCCACAGTGTCAACCTCCAAGCGCAGTATTGTGATCAGGGTAACAGAACACAGTAACCCTCCTGTCTGTTTTGTGGGTCTGAATCACCTTTGGTCTCAAGTTCTGGAGGGATTCAAACTGTGAACCTTCTGCTAGCATACCCAAATGTACAGGCTGAGATAATTCTGCTCTTTGGGGAAATGCCAGATATCTTTCACCAAGGGCACCTAACTAGGTACACAAAATGAACCCTTACAAACTCTATGAAAGACCCTAGATAAATTCTTACATCTTTCCCAGTTTGGTATACCATTAAGCTTATGAACAGTGTTGTCAAAATCTTAACCATCCATGCATCACAGGGAAAAAGGAAGGACTTGGAAGACACAGGCAGTCTCTTTAAAATAAAAGGTTTTTACTTAAAATGAATAAAATATGTAAAATGTAACCACAGAACAATATATCACAAAACATACAATCACTTAAAAGAACAAGGTAAAATACAACATAAACTCCTACCACAATACACTTAGATTTGCTACCTAATGTATACCTTCTTACAGTGCTCTAGTTAGCTGTTGTTTCAAGAGAAAGAGACCAAACAGGAATGTCTCAGTAAGTGGAAATACAGAATACAGTTTAAACCCTGTGTCTCCATCCCTTCAATGATGCCACCTAGCTCCTCCTTTTAAAATATTAAAAATTATACAACCAGGATGTCTTACTACTCAGGAGGTAAATTAAATAAGGTGACATCAGCAAAAACTCATTTCTCAATATGACTCTTTGATCTAGTGTGGTTTTCCTGCTTCCCAAGGCATCACATGAATTTACAACTCAGCAGTTTTTCTCACTTAGCTGTCATATAGCCTCTTTTAGCACCAGTTGAAATTAACTGTTCTTTCCTCTGAAGATGTCATAAAATGGATATTTTAGTTCTTGGCTTCAAAGAAGCACAGCTCAACAACAAGGCCATAAAATGCGACTTTTTGGAAGTTAATCACATTACAGAGAGCTGCTGTTTAACATATCCTGTCCTTTGAACTGAAACTGGGGGGTTGGGGGTTCATTCCAGGAGCACAGGATGTCTCGTGAGAGACACTCAATGACACATTTGTATATTACAAAAATCATACAGTGATCAGAACCAGCTGGCCAAGTGTCACGTCCTCCCTTCTTTCCCACCCTATCTTTCCTAAACTGAGTATAGCCTGGTATGGCCATGTCCCAGTTGTGGTTTCCTGGGCACCACAACTCAGTAATAACCACTATATCTAGGTCTGTCTTCACCATGATGGCCTTTAAATCCAGAAGTTCATTTCCTAGACTTGTTGCATTTGCACACATGGGCTTCCACATTTTGTTCCCACTCCATCTGCTACTCCCTTGCTTTCTTTTTCCCCTGCCTCCTTTTAAGCTGGTTTCAAAAATAGTGTTAGGTCCTCTACCTGGGAGGAGTCACTGTAACTGTTACTAGTGAAAAAGCTTGGCTCATATTTGTCTTTTCTGTCTCAGAGCTCTCTTCCTGATGTTTTCCCACTAAACTTATGTATTGCGATAGGACTGTGATGTAACAAATGGATCTTGTGTAAAGGCTGCTCCCATCTCTGTAATTTTACTTACTTTGTTAAGGTTCATATCTGTACTGTCTTACAACATTGATGTGCATACCTATTATTATCAATATGATTTGTTTCTTGTTAACTAATTCCGGGATGCCCCTGAAAAGGGGACTTTTAGTCTCAGTGGGCCTACCTGGTGAACAAAATCCAAATGAATAAATAAAAAGATAAAAAAGTGACCCTTTGCCAGAGTACAGGCTTTCAACAAGTTTGTGAAATTCTGTTGAGGAATGGCCAAGATAAAAATGGGTGAATATGGCAGTTTAACAATACACTACCTAACCAACCCTAACAACAGTGATGCTATAGCACCACTAGAATTCAATGGAAAAACTATGTTTCTGCATCAGTTGGGGATTAAGTACAAAGCAACAGAAGTGCAAAATTGCAATGTTAAGGTAGAAAGTCCCCTGAACCTCAGTGAATGTGGGGCATGGTTTTCCTTGGGAATTTAACAATCATGCAATGCAGCATTTGGTGTTGCCCGAACTTCAGCGAATCTGGCGCATGGTTTTCCTTGGGAATTTAGCAATCGCGCAATGCAGCATTTGGTGTTGCCCGAACTTCAGCGAATCTGGGGCATGGTTTTCCTTGGGAATTTAGCAATCACGCAATGCAGCATTTGGTGTTGCCCGAACTTCAGCGAATCTGGGGCATGGTTTTCCTTGGGAATTTAGCAATCACGCAATGCAGCATTTGGTGTTGCCCGAACTTCAGCGAATCTGGCGCATGGTTTTCCTTGGGAATTTAGCAATCACGCAATGCAGCATTTGGTGTTGCCCGAACTTCAGCGAATCTGGGGCATGGTTTTCCTTGGGAATTTAGCAATCACGCAATGCAGCATTTGGTGTTGCCCGAACTTCAGCGAATCTGGCGCATGGTTTTCCTTGGGAATTTAGCAATCACGCAATGCAGCATTTGGTGTTGCCCGAACTTCAGCGAATCTGACGCATGGTTTTCCTTGGGAATTTAGCAATCATGCAATGTAGCATTTGGTGTTGCCCGAACCTCATCATGCTCTTTCGAAGCACCATGAGTATTTTTCTGTGCTTGGAAAGACAGTGCCTACATTAGGGCAACATCAACCTCACACCACCTGAGAAACATCCCACCACAGAGTCAGCAAGGCTCAGGGTATTTTTTTTACCTTAACATCACATTTCTATACTTTTGACAATTTGTGCTTGAAACTCTAACTGATGCATTAACATAATTTGTTTGCAACAAATGTCTTTCCTAAAAAAATATATATATAAGAACACATGCATATAAGTTTGTATTGACAATGCCAACCTTTGGCTATCATTGCCAATGCTTGCAGTGGAAAACATTCCCATGTCTGTCCCTGCCCTGTGCCAAGAAGTTCTCAGATGTTCAGTGGTAATCCCCCCCTTACCCAGCCCCAGTCCAGTCTTCCCTTGGCTTCAAGTGCATCCTTCCAAAATAGTTTTGTACGTTGCTGCCAAAACATATCTGTTTTGTGTAACACCATTTGCAACATATTTTTGTGAAACTTTTTTTGTTCAGCACTATCTACAAACTATTTTCTTCATACTTGTGCACATGTGACTCATTTATCTTCTTAACTATTTACAACTCAGTTGCCTTAATTAATAAAAACAATAAACTGCTCACTTACCAATGTTACTGTCACATACATGTAAGCCCTCAATCCCTGGATACATCAGGGCATACAGACTGCATGGCAAGGGGGAACAGAACAAAGAACACTTTTCCAACAAAGGGCAATGTCCAAACTTTGAATAAAACTTCAAAACAGGATCCTTTTATTAAACTGTTTACTCATGAGAAGACATTTCACTTACTACCCAAGGTAGACTGCAGAGTCTCACAGTGTCTCATACATTGCCATCTCTGATCCCACATCGCCAAGGGGTCACAGTAAAGGCATTTATTAGGTGACAAATTCAAGTTGAGGAATATATGGCATTGTTCCAACAACCCAGACAGCACACAGGTATTTATCATTTTCTATTCACAGCTGAAATCACATTTGGATTATCACACAGCAACATCCCAGGACCTGCACAATTTACAGGGTCCTCTGTAGCATAAACCCTATAGGGCGCATAGTAACAGGATCCATATTTACAGTGATGGGAGCTTCAGGATTCACCCTGCACAGTCCTTCCTTATGCAGAAAAGGGGTATTTGGCTCCATAGAGCTATCTGGAGAATCAGGCAGCAATGTTCCCCTGAACCCAATGCCAGACACCCACTCCCCTCTGTAATTGGCAAGACAGGGACCCCAGCCCTTAGGCTGACATGTACTGCAAATGCTTTCAGCACAGTTTAGGCAGTGATGCCCATAGGGGCTGGCCTCACCACACTGTTTACATGGCCAGACTAAACAAGAGTTACAGGGGCATATTTCAAAACCCTCCTGTCTAATGCAGGAAGGGTGGGCACCATTGGATGCCTTGTGCAGCCCTGAGGATAAACATTTTTTACATCACCTCCCTCCTTTGGTTTAAAAGTTCTGACAGTTCATAAATTCTGCTCATCTCTCAGCCTCTGCTTTGATGGAAGTAGTAGATGATTTTCCTTCCTGAGGATGCTTGCCAATGGTAGCCACCACAATTCAACAAGTTTGGTTTGGGCCTTCACGCTGGAAACAAAGTTCAGAAGCAAGAAGCAGGCATTGTACATATATTGTACTTACTCCAGATGTTGATTTCCTCCAGCTCTTTCAGCCACAAGCAGCTGACTCCTCCCCTCAGGAAACTGGAACAGACCAGCTGGCCTAGCCTCCTTAGACTTCAGGGAATTAACCCTTTAGAGGATTATAACCAGGTCACACAGACCTACAAGGTTTTAAACAGTAGACCTAAATAAGGAGCAGAAAGGGAAAGGGAAAATTGTTTAACCAGGAAAAGCACACTAAGTTGAAGCTTGTTTCCAGGTGTGACCTGGGAGTACAAGGAAGTTAAGTGACTTGCATAGGGCCACACAGTATGCAAGTGGGGGCTGCGGGATTCAAACCCATGTCTCCAGGTTTGTAGCTCAGTGCCCTTAACCACTTCACTATACTATATCCAATTCACTTTAGTACTGACTCATGAGCAGAGCACCTTATGGGGGCTACACGCACCCTCCTTTGAAGCTTGATAGCCCCAGTGAGCATCTAAGGCATCTGGCTAGCCTTCTGTCCCAAGAACTCAGGCAGAGAGATTTGTGCCATCCCCTCCACCACGGCCAAGGGAGAAATACGGTTGCCATGCTGGTATTGCACAGTATGTCATAATTCAAAAAGTTAGGGATCCCCTGAACCTTGAGGTTCTACACCTTCAAAGCTCCTCTGATAACCCCACCCTGCAGGCCCCTTGGGGCACTGGGCCCAAGTGACCAGGAGTGTCACATCAGTTCTAAACCTGGTCAAAACAACCATACTTTTGGCTGAGTGCTAAACTAAGCATAGAAACATAGAATCTGATGGCAGATAAGGACCGCAAGGCCCATCCAGTCTGCCTGTTTTTTCTACCTTATGAATGTGCCACAGGCCTGTACTCTGTCAATGGCTTATCTATTCATACTCATCTGTATTGCTCCCTTATGCCTATCCCATGCCTGTTTGAAGCCCTGCACTGTATTCATATCCACCACTTCTTGAGGTAGGCCAGTCCATGCATCCACCACCCTTTCTGTGAAAAAAAACTTCCTCACATTACCCCTTAATTGGCTTCCCTGGAATTTCATGCTGTGTCCTCTTGTCCTGCTATTTTTCTTATATTGAAACATGTTAGACTCTTTCACTTTGTCAATGCCCTTAAGATGGTTGAATGTTTCGATCATATCACCTCTTTCCCTCCTTTGCTCTAGGGTATACATATTGAGCTCCATTAATCTGTCCTCATATGTTTTCTGATGCAGTCCCTGCACCATTTTGGTTGCCCTTCTCTGGACTGCCTCCATTTTGTTAATGTCCTTGTGCAGATGCAGCCTCCAGTGCTGCATGCAGTACTGCAGATGGGGCCTAACTAGTGTCTTGTAAAGAGGGATTATTATGTCCCTCTTACAATTTGCGATACTCCTACTAATACACCCCAACATCCCTCTAGCCTTACCTACTGTTTTAGTGGCCTGCTTGGATGATTCCAGTTCATCTGTGATGATGATGATACCCAAGTCTCTTTCTTCCCTTGTGTTTGCCAGCAACACCCCTCTCAACCTATAGATAGCTTCAGGGTTTCTCTTCCCTATATGCATGATCTTGCACTTCTTTGCGTCAAACCCCAGTTGCCACTCTTCTGACCATTTTGCCAGTTTATCCAACGCTCTTCTCATTTTGTCCACCCCATCTGGATAATCTGCTCTGTTGCAGATCTTGGTGTCATCTGCAAACAGACAAACCTTACCCTCCAGTCCATCTGCAATGTCACTGATGAAGATATTGAAGAGGACTGGCCCTAGGACTGATCCCTGAGGTACCCCACTTGTGATTTGCATCTCTTCTGACTGTATGCCATTTACCACCACTCTGTTTTCTGCCCGCCAACCAGTTTACCACCTAGTTGATCAACTTCGGACCCACCCCAAGCCTCCACAGCTTATTAATCAATCTTCTCTGTGGAACAGTATCGAAAGCTTTGCTGAAGTCAAGGTAGGCGACATCAACTGCACCCCATTGGTCCACCACTCTTGTTATCCACAGACACAGACACAGTGTACCCACCGTCACAGCTGTGTACCTATACATTTCTTTTTAAATGTCTTTGCCACACATTAGATACATTGGCTTTACGCTTACCACAGCTGCATGACTGTTACCATGCTCACCCCAAGAACCATGCGACAGACCCATTTAAACATCACAAACACATTTATTATAAAAGTCCCCAAAACAGGAACCCCAAATTAAAAGCAGCATGTGTAACTATGGGTGGTTTGCATTTCTAACAGACAGGTAACTACTGTTGTGAACAATTCTCTTGGGAGACTGGCAAACAACTAGCCTGACTCTGTTTAATCAGTTCTCCCCCAGGATAAATAACATCACATACTCACTAATAAATACCTATCTATATACCCAAAAGGGGCATTATACATATCTATAACACTTCTAATAATTATTATCGATTTTCGACAAGGAGGGAAGGTGTCCCTAATGGTCCATCTAATAAAACTGTAAGTACTAAACATAACAGGTATGCAATCTGTCAACATCTGTAGAGGGTAAATATATTCAGGCTCATAGGCAGACCTTTAGTGTCATTATTCCCCAGATAGAAAATAGAAAGAAAAGGTTCAATCTCAGCCATTTGATGTCTCAAGGTTTCTCCAGCCACCGTCTCTAGGATGCTGCAGTCCCCCAGCTGGATGGACATCCCCGGGGGTGAAGAGGTGTCATCAGGGGTAGCTACCCATGGTGAAATGGAACGACAGAAGAATCTTTGAAAAACAGGAACAAAAAGGAAAAAGAACATATGGGGTCACTACCCTGTGTGAAATCAAATGCCAGATGAATCTTTGAAAAGGCTTCAGGTGGCCACTACAGACACCATTTTACTTGTTGCAGGTGTTGCAAAAGATGCTGTCGATGTTGAAGCAAAAACTGAAGAAACATATATCTCACTGAAGATTTTTATCACCTGCTGGTGGGTGTCCTTTGGTCATCAGGTTGGATATTTTGAAGAAAGCAGAATACAGTACTCCTTGGGGACTAGAAGTAATATTTGGGGTCTGGTTCAGTACAAAGGATACCATCAGAATCCTGGGACTCTTTACTGTAACAAATCCTCTGCCCATCCAGATCTTATATCAGGGCACAGCACTTGGTTATTGTCAGCCCCTCATACATGTTACTTAGAATGGATTTAGCCACCCACTGGGCTTTCTCTAGCCAAGAAGGATTACTGAGTTCATTCAGCAGATGTTTGGTATAAACTTTATTCAAGGCAGCTTCATACAACTAGTCCTCTCTCTTCCTTTTAGTTTCATCCCAAAGCCACTCTGGAACATAGGGGTAGGAATATGCATCATAGTTCCACTTCAGATGATGATGGATCATCCTTTCTGCCTGGGACCACTGGGGAAGCTTTCTGATGGGGACTTTAGTGACTTTTTCTGGGGGCAGCCATTCTCCCCTCTGACATTCATGTAGTTGGGATCTTTCTCATTCTTTGGATCTACTGTGGATTCTTTGACTGACTGGCATTTTGGGGCATTTGGATCAGGCCCCTGAGGGTTTACACTGGGAGTCTCTGATGTTCTCTGGTGGATGTCCCCTTCCCTCAACCTCCACAGGTGGCCCCACAGGAGGCAGCACCTCTTCAGCAGTCCATGCAGCTTGGGAACATTCTGGGCTGGTGGGGCTTGAGTGATCACTAAGGAGGTGGTGTGGTAACTTGGCTTAGATGTTTTTTCTACTGGTGACCTTCTTGGTTTCCTAAGGGTGTGTGATGCATTTCTAAACTCCCACAGTCATAAGACAAGAGGGGATAACTCCTCTGTGCTCTGGAGAATAGGAAACAGACTGGCTGGTTTGGTAGCTATTGATCATTTGGTGGCCCTGGGATGTGGTGGTGGGCTCCTGTCTATGTATGGAGGTTTGTGCTGTTTGAGAAGGACATGACCATGCATCTAGGGGCTTTACATCAAAAGGCTGTCATGATGCAGCGCTCTGGGATGCATCGTCAGACCCAGTTCTGAGCTGTAACCACCTCTTCCATGTATCCACATACAAATTGTCTGATACAGCTTGGGACACTATGCTAAGCGGCCCTAATTTATGGGCATGGGACACCTAGGCTTGGCTTCCCCCTTCTTTACAGAGCTAGCAAATTGGTATATGATCAACATCAGGCCCTTTGTGTCAGCAAAAATAACATTGCAGGGGTTCCTTGAGTTGTGTTTTCCATTCTACCCACATGGTGAGCCATTCAATGAATTGTAAAGGGACTCTGACTCCAATCTCCTTTGAACATTCAGCCATGCTGCTGCTTGGACACTACACATAACCCCCTGCAGTGGAACAGAAAACAAAAAGGAGATTTCCATAAGGATTATACCTCTAACTGCTCTGACTCAGTGCACCAGTCCTTAGCCTGCCCTGTGCCCCTAGAAAAGAAGCAACACCAATCACACTACACTGTTGCCAAAAGTCTATTTTTTTCTGAGCTATGCCAACTAATTGATCAGTTTGTAGGAAAACTCTGTACTTACTGTGGTTCAGGAAATCCTTTTTGGTTCTGGTGGGTTTCTAATATTGTGGCAGCACAGGGTCAGACCTCAGGGTTGATCACAATTACTCAGTGGGTATAGACACTATGCTATTTACAGCACTTTTTTCTAGTTTAACATTGAGGTTGCACTGGTCACAGGCTCCTTCCACCTCAATGTTTCACCCAGATACCTTTCTGTAGCATGAGGCAGCCATGGCACAGGAGAGACTACACTTCCCCCTTGAAACATCATTCTGATTCACTTTAAGAGTTGGTGCATTTGCATATTCAAGTACAAGCACATGGCTCACTCCACTGTCTGTGTCATACTAATACCCTTTGATTTCATAACTCAGCCTAGCATCACATGTCCCTCAAGCCCTAAGGTTGTCAACAGTTCTGAATGGCACAAATTTAGCCAAGCAGACAGTGCCATCTTGAAAATTAGCACTACGCATTAACATTTTTAGTTAAATAGTTCCAGTCTTCACCTGACACCACTGAACATGTCCTGAGCCTTGGGGAAAAGCATAATCCCTGATGATGTCTTCAGTGTAATCCCTCATTCCTTGGACACATCAGGACATACAGGCTGCAAGGCAACGGTGGTAGAAAAAAGAACATGTTTCTAACAAGGGGCAATGTCCAAACTTGGAATAAAACTTCAAAACAGGATATTTTTATTTAAATGAATACTCATGAGAAGGCATTTCACTTACCCCGTGGAGCAGGCTGCAGAATATCACAGTCTCTCACACACTGTAATCTCTGAATCCCATATCACAAGGAGGTGACAATAATGGCATTTATGAGGTAACAAAGTCCAGTTGAGGAATATATGGGGTTGTTCCAACAACCTAGAGAGCACACAGGTATTTCTTGATTATTTTCTATTCACAGCTGAAATCACATTTGCATTACTTTCCCCTCTGCAGCAGGCAATGCAGGGACCCTAGACCTTAAATTCACATGTACTGCAAAAGCTTCCGGCACTAGTATCCATGGAGGCTGACCTCCCACACTATTTATATTGCCAGACTAAACAGGAGGTGCAGGAGTATATTTCAGTACCCTGCTGCCTAATGCAGGGAGGGTGGGCACTGATGGGTGCATTGTGCAGTCCTGAGGGTAAACATTTTTTATATCATCTCCCTCCTTTGGTTTGAAAATTCTGACAGTTCATAAAGTCTACCCATCTCTTAGCCTCTGATTTGATGGAAGTAGTAGATGATTTCTCCTTCTGGGGATCCTTGCCCATGGCAGTTACCATGATTCAACAAGTTTGATTGGAGCCTTCACACTGGAACAAAGGTTCAGGATCAGGGAGCAGGCACTGTATGCCTGTCTTACTCCTCCCAAACACTGATCCAACTTCCGGTAGCTCTTTCAGCCACAGGCAGCTGACTTCTCCTCTCAGGAAACTAGAACAGACTAGCTGGTCAAGCCCCCAGAAACTCCTGGGAATTAACCCTTATAGAGGATTCTAACCAGGTGACACAGACCTACATGGTTTTAAACAGGCCCAGTACACTTAAATAAGGAGCAGAGCCCATTATGGAGACTACATATAGATCACTTTTCATGAGTCACAATTCACCATAAAGACACCTCCACATTCATCAGGAAACATTTTGCACATTGCTACAAAAACTTAATATTTTGCCACTGTGTGCAACATAGTGCTGGCAGACCTATTTTTGTCCAGCAGCATATGCAAAATATTTTCTTTGTAGTTGTGCACAGGCACCTCCTTGATTTTTTCAACTACCTCCACTTTACTTGCCTTTCTTTTTTTTAATAAAAATAACTACATTGCTCCATTGTCAGTGTTAAATTCATAAACACATCACTTTTTATAAGTTTTAAAAGCTGTCATAAATTCACCAACACATTCAGAAAATGCTTTGCACATTTTTGTGAAAAGGAATCCATTTTGTCAGACACTATCTGTGATGTATTTCTGCTAAATATTTTTTTCCTCTCTAACTGCAAAACATTTCTACTTACACAGTTGTGCAAAATAGCTGTTAAAAATTCTATCAAAATCAAACTTTTCATGCTTGACCATATGATTTTTACATTAATATATATTTTAACCTATTACACATTTTACTTCTAATGCTCCAAAAGCCCCACATTTGATATAGGATCTACCAAATCTGAAAGTTTCAGGTTTCAAATCTCAATCATTTTTATGCCTGCATGGTGATGTTACCATGTTGACGTAATGCTATGAGCAGGAGAAAGGACTGACAGGATTGTGAGATTGTGGCCTTCCACTGAGTAGTTCGGTTTGGACATGATGATTCATATTACTCCGCTGTTATCTCCATTTATTACAGTGGTGTGTGTGTCTGCACCCCTGCCTGCAGTAGATAGCACTATTTCTAGAGACCCTTTAATAATTGCGCCTGTTAAAAGAGCTTAAAGCAGTAATTGCTGTAATTCCTATTGAAACACATTCATCTTTTTACGGGCATATAACATAAATAGCTTTGGAACAGTTAACTTCCATAAACAATGAAAAGATGATTTTCTTTCCACTGCACTTCTTCGGCTGCACTTTGTCCTGAATGCAACTATTTAGCATGTCAGTCTCTGCTTCAGCTCCATTCAGCATTATAAGATCTTGTCTTTAAAGAGCATGCTCCTACTATGTGCTTATATTTTTTTTATTGCTACATATTTACCTAATTCTGTGGTATATATGTTGATTTCCTGCAAAATGTGTCTTTAAAATAACATATTTATATTAATTACATAGCTAATGGAGCTGTGTGCCTTTTCTGGGTGGCTTTGTTTTTCATTGCCCCCCCAACCCCCACTCTCAGATTACCTTGCAACACATTTGAGTATTAACCCTTGATTATCCTGGTAGTTTATTTTCAGCCTTCTTGTGTGCTTTTAAATAGATACATAGAAGTTGACATTTTATTTTAGCTGTCTGTTCTTTAGTCCATTTCCCTGTTCAGACCCATAAAGGCACTGTGTTGTTACAGAGTTTGTTAAATTGCTCACCTCTCTCATTTTATTTTGTTGTCCAATGTCCACCTCCACATTTACATTTTTTATTTCTGTTTGATCAAGCTTCACAGCACATGAGGCTACCTAGGAGGAAGGTTCACAGCTGTAGCAGTCTGTATAGTGAGGGACCAACAATGCTCAAACAGTTTGCTGCCCCCGTGCATGCAGAGGTCCTGGAAAAGCATGTAAGGGACTCTGGTTCTATCATGTCCAACCCCTCACTGTAACATAGTAATTTAATGCTGCAAGGGACTCTGAGTCCATCATGTCCAACCCCTCACTGTAACATAGTAATTTAATTGTTATAAGAGACTCTGGGTCCATCATGTCCAGCCCTCTCACTGTAATATAGTAATTTAAGGTTGTCAGGAAGTCTAGATCCATCATGTCCAATCCCTCACTGTAACATAGTAATTAAATGTTGTGAGGGACACTAGGTCCATCATGTCCAACCCCTCAATGTAACATAGTAATTTAATATTGTAAGGGACACTAGGTCCATCATGCTCAACCCCTCACTGTAACATAGTAATTTAATATCGTAAGGGACTCTATGTCCATCATGTCCAATCCCTCACTGTAACATAGTAATTAAATGTTGTGAGGGACACTAGGTCCATCATGTCCAACCCCTCACTGTAACATAATAATTTAATATCATAAGGGACTCTAGGTCCATCATGTCCAACCCCTCAATGTAACATAGTAATTTAATGTTGTAAGGGACTCAAGGTCCATCATATCCAATCCCTCACTGTAACATAGTAATTTAATGTTGTAAGGGACCCAAGGTCCATCATATCCAATGCCTCACTGTAACATAGTAATTTAATGTTGTAATGGACTCTATGTCCATCATATCCAACCCCTCACTGTAACACAGTAATTTAATGTTGACAATGAGTCTAGGTCCATCATGTCCAAGCCCTCACTATAACATAGTAATTTAATGCTGTAAGGGACACTAGATCCATCATGTCCAACCCCTCACTGTAACATAGTAATTTAATTGTTGTAAGGAACTCTGGGTCCATCATGTCCAGCCCCTCACTGTAACATAGGAATTTAATACTGTAATGGACTCTATGTCCATTATGTTCAACCCCTCACTGTAACATATTAATTTAAGGTTGCCAGGGAGTCTAGGTCCATCATGTCCAATCCCTCACTGTAACATAGTAATTAAATGTTGTAAGGGGTACTAGAGCCATCATGTCCTACCCTCACTGTAACATAGCAATTTAATGTTGTCAGAGAGTCTAGGTCCATCATGTCCAATCCCTCACTGTAACATAGTAATTAAATGTTGTGAGGGACACTAGGCCCATCATGTCCAGCCCCTCACTGTAACATAATAATTTAATATCATAAGGGACTCTAGGTCCATCATGTCCAACCCATCAATGTAACAAAGTAATTTAATGTTGTAAGGGACTCAAGGTCCATCATATCCAACCCCTCACTGTAACATAGTAATTTAATGTTGTAAGGGACTCAAGGTCCATCATATCCAACCCCTCACTGTAACATAGTAATTTAATGTTGTAAGGGATCCAAGGTCCATCATATCCAACCCCTCACTGTAACATAGTAATTTAATATTGTAATGGGCTCTATGTCCATCATATCTAACCCCTCACTGTAACATAGTAATTTAATGTTGACAATGAGTCTAGGTCCATCATGTCCAACCCCTCACTGTAACATAGTAATTTAATGCTGTAAGGGACACTAGATCCATCATGTCCAACCCCTTACTGTAACATAGTAATTTAATTGTTGTAAGGAACTCTGGGTCCATCATGTCCAGCCATTCACTGTAACATAGGAATTTAATACTGTAATGGACTCTATGTCCATCATGTTCAACCCCTCACTATAACATATTAATTTAAGGTTGCCAGGGAGTCTAGGTCCATCATGTCCAATCCCTCACTGTAACATAGTAATTAAATGTTGTAAGGGGCACTAGAGCCATCATGTCCAACCCTCACTGTAACATAGCAATTTAATGTTGTCAGAGAGTCTAGGTCCATCATGTCCAACCACTCACTGTAATGTAGTAATTTAATATTGTAATTGACTCTAGGTCAATCATGTCCAACCCCTCACTGTAACATATTTAGCAGTGTCAGTGGCTCAGCAGGTTGCACACTCAACTCTGAGGCTGGAAGATCAGAAGGCTGTGGGTTCTATCACCACACCAGGCACTTGGATTAAAATCCAAATACTGACACTGTAGTGCAGCATGAGGGGGGTGCTGCACTCCTGAGGTGCCGTCTTTCAGATGAGATGTTAAACCAAGGTCCCATCTGCCTGTTCTGGTGGTTGTTGAGGTGGATATTAAAAATCCCATGGCACTTCTTGAAAAGAGTAGGGGAGATTTTATTGCAAGAAAAACATAACATACATTATAATACAAAATGCAAAGAAATACCATATATACATTTTATAATATACATCCAACCTTCCAAATACTCACCCTGTTCCCCTCCATCCCCACCCTCCCCTCTCATTTGTACATTTTTAAAGCAATTTCAAAAACTATATTCTATAACATACAGAAAAAAATATTTAAAGTAATCCTTTACTAACCATATTTCTGGATAAAGGAAAAACTCCTCCACCAAATCAGTATTCGTGCTCTTGGATGCATCTTCATATCTCACCTGAAAACTTCCCCTAGTGCACTTTCATCTGTTTTAAAAAAAATGGGGTAACTGATATACTTCTGCTGGAAAAGGAACTGGCATCTACTTTGCCACAGGTAATATTTTAAACATGCAAAAAAAAAAAACAGTTAAATTATCCGCATCATATCTTGACAGTTCCTGTGGGAATTCCTCCAAAACTAACATACTGTATGTCATCCACTTCAACCATGGCATCTTCCACATGGCTGCTAGGAATTTCCATGATCCTATGGAATAAGAGCATTCTGTCAAGAAATGCTCCTGAGTTTCCAAAACATTTACACAATCTGGATATAAATATTTTCTTTCCTCCATTGCCTTATGTTTATGATTTCCCCTAACACCCACCCATCCATGCACACTTAACCATTGGGTGTTCCACATCTTTAGTGGTATTCTTGAGTTTGTCAGCTGTTTATATACCTGATCTTTATTTCTTGCCTGGCAGTGTTTAAAATCAATTTCCCTTGGGCCTATTTCTGCCAGAACTTCTTGACAAAGCTGAGATCTGGATAACTGCAGAATTTTTTGTTTTGTTACTTTCCATTTGAACATTTTTTGAAATGTAACCTTAAAACACTGTGACACCCTCACCCCACCTCCCAGTCTTATAGGTATGTTTATCCATATCTTCAAAATTCCCTTCAAGGTTTGCAGAAGCCATACCTTTACTAAAGAGGATCTGCTTAAAAAATGATTATTTAATATAAACAACCTAAAATAAAGTGTGAAAAAAACCCCACTACCGGATTAACCATCCCCACACCCACCTCTTCTGAACTGACAGGTATGTTACATCTTGTTTTATTGGATTGAGGCGGCTCTCCCATAATAACTTAAAAAATACTCTATACACTCTAGTCTCCTGGGCCAAGGGTATCGGAAACACTGCACTTATATTAAGACTGAGACTGGTACTAGTAATTGGATTGTCTTCTCCACCACTTCTAATGGTTCAATTTGCTTTCTCCTTGCTGTATGGTGTGTTCCCAATTGTGTCTTGCCATACCTCCTGACCCAAAATATACTCCCAAAATTGTTATGGGTGCTAGTGATATTTGAATGCCTCCAGCTGCATGATTTATACTGTATCCTCTTCTTAATAGCAGAGTTTTACTTTTCTGAAGGTTTACTCTTGACCTTGATACTAAGCCAAATTCTTGTATTTCCTGTAGTAAACCTTTCACCCCACCTCATCTTTAAGGAATGCATACACATCATCCGCATAAACCATCAGCTTCACTTCACTCCCTGCTAATGTACAGGGTATATCTTTTATCTGTTGGTTTCCTAAAACCTTGCAGGTGAAGGGATCTAGTATAAGCAAATATAACAGGGGGCTGAGGGGACACCTCTGCCTTATACCCTTTTGTATGATGTACTTCTTCCCATTTGCTCCCGTTAGCACAGATGAAATTACTGCGTTGCTATATAGCAACCTCAACCAATGTACAAATCCTGGAGGAACCCCATAGACATGTAAAACTTTAAACATAAATTTGTGATTAACCCTATCAAAAGCTTTATACTGGTCCAAAGAAAATAAAAAAAAAAAAAGTTTATGTTGCTCTCAGTATCCATACACATCTCTGATAATACATAGGTTGTTCTGGATATGTCTACCTGGTAAGGCAGATGTCTGCACTGGATGAATAACTTCTTTCACCAGTATTTTTAAATGTTTCTGTAGTATGAATGTAAGAATTTTTAAAATCAGTGTTTAACAGACTTATTGGTCTCCAATTTTCAAATTTTTCTCGCTCTCCTGCTTTAAATAAATATATCACCAGACCTTGAGTAAAGCTCACTGGAAGTGATTCTAAAGTTAACAGGAACCGAAAGACTTTCCCTAAAATGGCTGCAAATATATCAAGAAACATTTTATACTATTCATTTGGGATACCATCCTCCCCTGTGGAAACCCCCAACTTCAGTGAATTAATAACCTGGAGTATGTCATCATTCTCTATATCAGCCAGCATTGTATCCCTTATTTCTGGCTCTACCATGGGGACTGGGATGTCCTCCAGGTAGGTGTCCATCTCATTAGTGTCCAGGGGCTCACACTGAGTAAAATGTTCTAAGTGTTTATCTACCACTGACATAATCCCTCTGTAACCTACCTGTCAGATTTCATTTTCATTTACTAGAGCAGAAAACTGGGCCTTTTCCTTTCTTTCTTTACATGCTACACAAGAATCATTATACAGAGTCTTTCTTGTACCAAACCTGAACTCATTCTGCAGCGTCACTGCTCTATTGTGCTGTACCACCATCATTTCCTGTTTAACTTTCCTAATCTGCTCACTTAAATCCACATTCTGTGCATAGGTGATTGACATTAATCTATACAGATGGGTCCTTAATTCTATGTACAGCAACCCTTTTATAGTTGTCTTATGTTTACCATACTTTTGAATCCAAATCCTAACATCTGCTTTTGATGTCTGCCACCAGTCACCTAAGTCTTGGTACAATGATAAAACCGATATTCTAGTAAGCAATACCTCCATCATACCTTTTTTCACTTTCAGCTCTATTAAACTTTCTGTGTTCATTTTCCACCCCAACCCATCCAGTTGAACCCCTATATCTTCATCAATCATAGCCCATACTGCCAAATGTTCTGTGAATTCCACTGGTATCCCCTTACTACTTTTAACATGCAGCCTTTTAGATACAAATACATAATCTATTTTTGATGTTACTACCCCCTTGCACGAATGTATACTTAATTTTGGGTCTATCTCTATCACTGCAATCCACTAAATCTGTGGTCTCTATACACTTTTTTTAAAGCAGTTGAATCACAGAATACTTTTTTGCCCTGTGCCTTACAATGTATTCCACCCAAAGAACAGTTAAAATCCCCCACCAAATAAACATTTCTTGCAGTTGCAAGGTATGGGTGAATATCCTCCAGCATCTGAACTCTGTTTGCTTTAGACTGGACCCCATATACCAATATAAACCTACTTTCTTTACCCCTCCAGATGCCATCCAATATTAATACCTGTCCTGGAGTCAGCTCTATTATCTTTTGATATTGAAAACCCACTCCTGAAAATAAAATGCTAACCCCATCAGCTCTGTCTTCCCCAAACAAGCAGTAAGAATGCCTCCACACCCATGCCTGTCTGGCTGCTGCTATTTGTGTTCAAGAAGCAAACCAAGTTTCTTGCAAAAAAATAATATCTACTGCAACATCATGTAAATAGGAAAAAAACATTCTCCTCTTGGCCTCATTTACTAAACTGTGCACATTCAAGGTGAAAACAGACAGAGGAACCATTTAACAACAAAAAGTTAATATAACTGGCATCAGCTTTTCCTTCTTCAACTTCTTCTTCTGTTTTCTTCTCCTCCTCCACACTAACTTTTTCCTTTTCTAGGCTCACAGAATGTGTTGAAGATGTACCAGAGTCCTGCTCCCCTAACTCCATTGATCCTCCGCTTGAGGACCCTAATACCTCATAAGGGTTGTCTACCTTCACTTCAGAGTGATGCACCTTTTGTTTCCTTAACCCCCTTCTCCTTGGTAGGGGAGTTTTCCACTCCAGGGAGGTATAAGCCCTTTGCTCTGGTGCAATGGCACTTCTTGATGGCTTATTTTGCACCGGATCTTGATTATCTGTGTTCCCCTTCATCTGGGGGGTTACTTCCATTTCTTGGACTTTGGCCTGAGTTGTCATTGACTGATTTTCAGACCTCTGAAACCCTTGACATACTTCCTTTTGATTTTCCCCCAGATGTGGTCCAGCAGGGACTGGGGTGGAGGGGTCCTGAGAGGGAGGTGGATCATTTCCTCTCTGTTGTGTTTTTTTTTATCAATTCATCTTGATTTATTTTACATACCCTGTTATGTGCTGCCCATAGGCAGTTTTGGAAAACATGCCCATACTCCTCACATAAATTGCACCTTGCGTGATTGGCACATTGCATGCTGATGTGGCCTAACTCATTGCAAATCCCACATTTCAATTTATCGCACACACTAACAAGGTGCATTCTGTCCCCATACTTGTGGCATGCTTTTAGTTGTCCTGCATAGTAAAGGACCCCTCTGTCCCTTCCAATAAAAAAAACTGTTAGGGAGATGTACTGTATTTTCTGTTTCCTGGAACAGTTTTATTTTAAATTTCCAGTCACCTGTCCAGAAAAATTCCTCACCCATGACAGCATCTGGTGGGCTGAGATCCTCACACCTTTGATTGAGCCAGTGTATAATGTTACTAACATGAATCCCCTCATTCAGAAACATTACATTCACATATTTGATAGTTGGTTTAGATAATGGTATACAGATGAAGGGTGTCCATAGGGGAGAAAACATTAGCTGGTACTTCATCCAAAATCTATCAAGTGCATAGGGGGTTCTAAAACTCACATCAAAGTTATCCTCCCTGATACGTGTATCAATGCATACACTTCTGATGCCATAAATCTCATAGATTCCTTTAGAAGCTGTTTACCCACAAAATACCTGTCTGACCTTGTCTCCATCCCTTCTCTATAACACAGTCATACTGCATTTCTCCTTGGGGCAGGTTCAGTAGTATCAAACAAGTCTGCATAACATGGCCTAGAGTCCCTAGATGGGAGGGGGGTCCGGGCTCTTAATGGGCTTTCTCTAGTTGTGCTGTATGTGTCTTGGGGTTTTTCTAGCTGCTCATTTTCTACCTGTAGTGGTCTCCCCTGGATCATTTCTGTGTTAGCTTGAAACCTTTCAATTCTCTCCTCCACCCCTCCAGCGTTACGAAACGGGGGTTGTATGCCTAGTTCAATAGTTCCTGCATTTTCAAATTGTTCCTCTTCTGCTCATATTTCTATTGCAGGTGATGATACTAGACCTTCCCCTTCTGCATCTCCTCAGAATGTACCTGGCACCTCCCCGAGGGTTGGTTCTTTCCTCTGTATATCTTTTCCTCTACTCCTCCTTCTACATTCAACCCTTCTTGTGGCAATCCCTCACTCTCTTCATACCCAGTCATTTTAAGTACATGCAGCTTCTCTCAGCAGACAGGGCCCTCTACCTGGTTGCTGTCCTGTCTGAAAAGCACACCACCAGAGTTCAGGAAATCCGTATTTGAATTGGGAAGCTGTTTCCCTGATTTGTCTTGTTGTCAGCCTGCGTCTTGCAGTGCATTGTCTGGCATCCATAGTTGCTTTTCCGCTGGCTCCACTGTAACCTCAAATGCTTTCTGTATGAGCTCCTGGGATGTCATCATGCTGGTGTCTCCTTCTGCTGCCTCCTTCTGACTCCCTTGTGGTTTCTCCATTGAGCAACCAGCCTCCACTGGATCTGTTCTAACTTGTTTCTCCAGTTCCTTATTTTTCATGGGTATCTTCCTATGGGTGTACCACTCTTCATACTCTGCCAATAATTTGAATAAAATGCTCCTTCTTTCATCCAGCTCTTTTTCCAGTTGATTCTTCATGATGGCAGTATCCTCTGGTGAGGTCTCCGTGCCAATTTTTCCTTCATCCTCTGAATCGCACTCTTTGAATTCCTCATCAGAAAGCCCTTCCGAAACTTCTTCATTGCTACCATTTTCCTCCATAGCCACATCGACTGGGGCAGAGGACAAACCTGTAGCCTGTTGCTCCTCACTCCTCTCTGGTGACACTGACTCCATCAGGCTGGCTGATAGCACTCTCACCTCCATAGCAGAAGTTGATTCCTTAGGCAAATCTCCAGCAACTCCACCACCAACTGACCTGTCATCTACCATCTTGGTACAGCAGACAAAGGGGTCCTCTCTGCTCACAGGAAGCAAGGCCCCCTGCAGGTAGAGTAGGGGAATTTTTTTTATTGAAAAACATCAAAGAAAAAAGGGTAAATCATAACAAACAGTGTTTCAATCCCACAAACTTAAAAGGTTACACATAGAATACCCAAACCCTTTTGAACACAACCCAAAATATCTACCTTTACCAAACCCACTCATCACCTTAAATTCTAAAATTTAAACCAAAAAAATAGTAATAAACAATATTAAGCTCTCATTTATATTTGATAAACATAGAAAATCCCTTCCACCAAAATTTTACCTTTTTAGAAGTATGGAGTTCTGTATCTTTTATGTAGACAGTCTCCATAGCATTTTGAATCAACCCTCTTACTGACTCAAAGGGCATAAGTCTCTGATACAAAACCCATTGGCATCTAGGTTGCTATAAATAATACTTGAGACAACAGCAAAAGATAACCAATGTATCCTTATGATAAAGGGTTCCAAGAGTATGAAATTGTCCCAAAACTAAATTGTCATAAGTTAACTTCTTCAACCACTCCATTTTCCATTTCAAGGCTAGGAATTTCCAGAGAGAACTGGCATAGGAGCACTGGAACAGAAAATGTTCCACAGACTCTTCCTGACTAATGCAAGCATCATATGGACAATTTCTTTCTTCTCTAGCTTTATGCTTAGCGTTACCTCTAACCGCTATCCGCCCATAGACTGAAAGCCACAAAAATTCCCAAATATGTACTGGTATTCTAACATTATTTAATTACTGCAGGACACCCAGAATTAAAGGAGAAGGGAAGTTTTTAAAACCTGGTGCTGTAGGGAGGAGTGTGAACATTATCGCCTGGTATAACTTGGGCCCTTTATTGTCCCTCACTTTCTGTTTAGTTAGGCCCCATTTATAAAGCTTTGTGCAGCAGATCTAAAAAACTGTTGTACCTGTCAATGTTCTGACAACTTAGGTGGAGTTATATGCCATGTTGACAAATACTGAGATAAAAGTAATCTTATTAAAGAATTATGGGGTGAAATCATGGAAACCAGGCCTTCTCTTATTGTCTGAGAAAGAAAAAGAGTATGAAAAAAGACTACTGGGTTAATCATACCCAGACCTCCTTTTTTCTTAGCTAGGTAAGTGTATTGCCTTTTTATAGGATTTAATCTATTACCCCAAAGCATTTGGAAGAAAAGACTGTATAGTTTGGTTTCTAAATGAACCGGAAGGGGAAATATCATTGCTACATATAAAATCATTGGAATAATAAACTGTCTAAGAATTTGAACACATTTAAGTTTGATCAACTTCCAATGTTTCCGCCTCTGAATTTTTTTTGTCCACAGCCAGAAAAGTATTCTCCCAATTTAGGGAGGGGAGATTTTGGGGTCCAAAGAGAATACCCAAAATCTTAAGCAGTTCTATAGAAATTTGAATGCCATGAACAATCTCTGGGTCAGGATATCCGACTCCCACAAACAGACCTTTACTTTTCTGAGTATTTAATTTGGAATTTGAAAGAAAAGAATAAAGATGCATAAATTCCAAAAAAGAGGATATTTGAGTATGGTCAGAAAAAAATAAACAAATATCATCAGCATAGGCCTGTAAATGAAATACCATCCCTGTAGTTGCCCCTGACATCCTGATCCAGCAGGGAGAATCAGTCAAAGACCAAAGTAGTGGATCAATAGTGAATACATAAAGAAGGGGACTGAGCGGACATCCCTGTTGAACCCTAGTCTGTAAGTGGAAACCATCAGTGACTTCATTTTTTATTATGGGGTGTACAATTGCAGTGGCATATAAGGATTTGACCCATCTTATTAGTTGAGCAGGGACACCATATGTCTCCAAGGTTAAAAATAAAAAAGGGTGGTAGACCCTATCAAAAGCCTTCTGTTGATCGACTGACATAATACTCCCATATTTCTCATTTAATGATAAACGTTCAATCAGACCTCTAATAATCATTAGAGCATGTTGAATTTTTCTACCCGGAAGGCCACAGAATTGCATAGGGGAAAGTACTGAACTAGCATAAACCCTTAATCTAGCATTCAAAATACCAGTTAAAATTTTGTAGTCTGAATTTAAAATGGTGATTGGATGCCAATTATCCAGAGAGGTTTTGTCCCCAGAGTTAAACAAAAAAATCAGTAATCCCTCCATGAACCATATAGGAAAAATTTCTGATGACAAAAAGAAATTAAATACTTTTTCTAAACATAATGACAATTCTTCGGGGAAAGCTTTGTATAATTCATTAGTTAGGCCATCAAGGCCTGGGGATGTCCCTTCCTTCAGGGATTTGATTATTCTCTCAATTTCCACTGCCAAAATTGGTCTAGTCATCCCCAAGGAACCTTCTGGATCCTGTGGAAATGTAATAGTCTGTAAAAACTTTAAAATCTCAGACTCGCAGGGAAGCACAGAGGGGTGATGAGATAACAAAAAATCCTTCATAATAGTATGAAGCCCTTCCTTAGAATAAGTAATTTTCCCATCTTGATTTTTCAAAGAATCCAAAAAAGTTATATCTTTAAATCTTTTAAAAGCTTCATAGGGGTGTCCCTGCAGAGGATATTTTTGTACCATTTTGTAATAGTGCCTTCATAGTGTTAGCCCTATCATATTGGTACTCCAGCATTTTGTTTTTTAAGGCAGCTATCTGGGTGGTATAATCATGTCTGGAGGTATTAGCTATGGAAAAAAGGTATTGCAATTGCTGCCATAATTTGAGATATTTGAGAAATTTGACATGTTCTCCTGTCTTACCCCATTTCATAAGTAAGGTCTTAGGGTCAACTTTTGAATCCTTCCACCATTCTCGTAAGTTATCATATAGAAAAGTAACAGAAAGTCTGGCTAGTAATAACTCCTTAATTTTCATTAACACCCTGAGGTTCAATAAAATAGAAGAGTTTAGTTTCCATCTAGGTTTCTGTGGTATTTGTAATGGGGATGGTAAAAAATTACATTGCAAAAGCAAATGGTCTGAAAACTCAACTGGAATAGTCCTAGAGTTAAAGGGGGGAAGATTTTGGGAAAGAAACAGATAATCTATAGTAGAAGTATATTTACTTCGTTTGTAAGTAAACCCTGGGCCATTAAGCCTATTCCGTCCACAATCCAATAGACCTGCTGAATCCACTAGGTTCCTAAGGGCATTTGAATCACAGTATTTTTTTTTCTTTTGGCCTCCTGGTTTCTCCACCTTAGGTTGCAACACACAGTTAAAGTCACCATCCAAAACAATTTTATAAGAAGTAAGTAAAAAAGGCCTCAAGGCTGAAAAAAGGCTTACCCTTTCAGCTTTGACCTGGAGCAATATACAATAATAAATCTATAGGCCATCTGTTTCCATGAGCTATCTATAATCAACAATCTCCCAGGAATTAAATCTACCAGTTTAAGTAAAGAAAAATTACAAGAGTTAAATAGTATTCCTATCCCATCGGCTGTTTCTGTACCGAAAGACCAATAGGAAGGACCCTAAATCCATTCTTTCTGGAAAAACTAGGTCTGGTCACATGTAAACATCCAGGTTTCTTGAAGAAAACATATATCAATAACAGTTCTATGAATATACTCAAAAATTACCTGTCTTCTTCTAGAATTCAACAAACTATGAACATTTAAAGTTCATACACTAAAGAAAGCCAGGATTAAGCTAAACCTCAAACATCTTTTTTCCTTCTCTTCTTTTTCTTCCCTTTGAACCCTCCCTGAAGATGCTGGGAATCAGAATTTCCATAATCCATTTCTGAATCTCCTCATTGTGTGGTAAGGACCGAAAAAGGATTGCTGGACTCAATATCTACCGGGTTTGGGGCCAAAACAGGTTTGATATTGGGGGATGATCTTCGAACAGGGACTACCAAAGGAGGTGCAGAGGGAGGTTCAGGAACCTTCGTCTCCTGCAAATCTGTATAACACACTGGCGTCAACAGAAGAGGGGCAGAGGGGAGGGGAGTGGTCTTTTGCTCATCTATTTCTTCTTGTAAAGAGATCATACGGGGAGGCTGAACTTCAGTGGGGCATGGAACAGGCTCAGGCTGATCCTGAGAAGTTTGGCAAGGAACAGAATCCTGCGCCTGTTGAATTAAAAGATCTGAACTGATGCATGAAGCCTTATTTTTGGCTGCCCAAGTGCATTCTGAAAAAACATGTCCAGTATCTTCACAGAGGTCGCATTTAGTATGATTGGCACACTGGAAAGTGATGTGACCTATGTGTCCACAGTTGTTACATCGGGGTTTGTCACAAGAGCTAGATAAATGGGTTCAAGACCCACATTTATAACAGGCCCAGGGTTTCCCTGCATAAAAACATACACCCCTATCACGCCCCAACAAAAAGGAGTTTAGAATATGCTCAATTCCTGCATCTGTTTGTCTGAGTTTTACCTTATAGCGCCATCCCCCTGTCCAAAACTGCTCTGTATCAAGTATAGCCTCAGGTGAACTTAACACCTCACATTTAAGGGATAACCAATAGGTAATATCCTCCACATGTACCCCCTCATTCTGAAACATAACTGTAATGAACTTAATCAATGGCTTAGATAGAGGAATGACCAAAAAGGGGGTCCATGTGGGGGAGAATTTTACCTGGTTATACCGTTCCCAAAAGAGGTCAAGTGCATAAGCAGTACGAAAACTGACATCAAAGTTGTCTTCCCCAGACATATTTATAAAGGCAAATACTTCCCTCGGGGAGAAGTGAAAGGAATCCTTTAATAATAATTTTTCAACATAATGCCTATCAGGCCGAACCTCAAGTCCACCTTTGTAACGTATCCGAACTGCATTCCTCCATAGTGTAGCTTCTTTCTTGAGTTTCGAAAATAAATCTGACAATAAAGGTTTGGTGTCCTCAGGAGTATCCTTTATAGGGGAAATATGATCACTATCTGCTTCAATAGGAATGTCTGAATCTACCCCTTGCCGTGGTAAGTTTTGGTGCACCATGGAAACATTCAAGCCAGTCACTGGGAGTGGGGTTGTAGTATTGCTAGGGTAGCTAACGCCTTAGGCCTACATTCAGGTGTATTTTGTGAAAAATTCAATTTGGGGTCCCAGTCAGGTGTGGGAAGCCATGTCCCTGATCCATTTTGTGTCCAACATGCCTCACTCAGAGCTTTCTGAGGTGACCAGGGTTCCATGGGAGACAGTATGGTTTTGAGATGGGGGTTGTAGATTTTTTAAAGGAGGATGTAATGCAGATGACTCTTCATGGGGTAAAGGGGGTCCTACTGTTGTTTGTGGAGCAGCATTACTCCCCAACTGCCTATTAGCCAAACTGATGGCAGTAAGTTTTTCTTTTTTCTCCCCTCCTGGCCCTAAATGAGGCGGCAAGCTTTTTTTGGGAAAGGAAAACACAGTCGTTCCATCTTGAACCGCTGGGTCAGTTTGAAAAATCATTTCAGCCTCTGGGACCCCTACCTGACCAGAAGAGGGAGGTGAATCCCAGCGAAAAACAAATCCCATAGTTTTAGATAATGTGGTGACCCCGGGAGAATTATCCGTATCAGGCTGAACCAAATTAACTTCATTTTGCATCTCAGTGCCTGCTAGGTGTTCACCGTCTTTGTTGCTTTTCAGCGTGATGTGTGATTTAATAAGCTCAGACATTGGGTATAAACCTGAACCGGTTCTAGCACTGCCAGTCTCTAACTCGGGTGAAACAGTATAAACATTGTCTGTCAGAATGGAGGAAGAGCTTGGAGACTCACCCAACCTTGTTGCTTCTTCGGCTACTGCCACGTCATCCCCAAAATCAGACTTCTTGACAGATGAAATCAAGGGTTTGACAGCCGCGCTCTCTCTTTGTAATTGTGTCAGCCTGTCCTGCAGACACTCCATCTGTCTCTGCAATTGCAACGCTTCATTTGACTTGAGAAAATCACGTCATGCAGACTGCTTGTCGGTTTCAACACCAGACTTGCTCAGGTCCTTGGCGGACACAAAAATCTCTGTTTCCTCTTGTGCTGTATAATTAACTCGTTGCTCAGTGGAATCGATGCTCTCTGACCTGGTAGAATGTTGCATCTTTCCACTTTCTCCATGAACTTCCATTTCTTTGGGGATTTCAGTCTCCAGACTACCGAAATCCGATTGCAGAGGAGCAGCTATAGCTCCAGGCTCCGACACCTCTTCCATTCTCCACACACTGACCAAGACTGACACAGAAACAGTCAGTCCATCCTCCTACAGGAGAGTAAGAGAATTTCCCTGGTGTCCTGGCCAAATTCCCCCATTCACTAAAAATACCACCAACAGCTTAATCTAGTTCAATTTCAGTTGGTTACCATCTGTATCCCCCTTCCCCCAGTCACCCCTGAAAAAATGACTTCCAGTCTCAGTGAGCCTACTGGGTCAACAAAATTCAGTAACTAAGTAAATAAATAAATATTAATTTAATGTTGCAAAAAACTCCCTTACTGTTTAACAAGAGATATTGTAAGTCTTAGGAGGTATGTGCATTCCAAAAGAGACTTGTTACTTTATTTTTATGTACACCACACTCCTGTGTGATTGTTACAAGTAAATATTTGTATTGCCATTGGGTTGTGCATTTGAGAAGGAGTAATGTGCTCAGGGACAGCTGAGGTTCCAGTTGTGTCAGCGGCACAGCTAGTTAGCACAATTGGAAAGGTATCCCAGGTAGCCTGGGTTCAAGTCCCAGCTGAGGCACTTACTTCTTTCTCACCTGTGTTTGTATGTGTTTCATAAATATGCACATCACATTCCTGTGTGATTGTTACTTCATTTTAATTAAATGAAGAAAAGTTAATCCTGCCTGATACAGGGAAGTGAGTGGATTCAAATTTTATAAAACCAGAGCCATATTTCACCTGGGGTTTGAGCAGTCAGCCTTGGCCTGATGCAGGGGACTGATGACTGGGCTTCAACAATCCAGGAGTCTAAGGCATGTCACTTTCACTGAGAGGGCTGGCTGTGGGCACAGGAAATGGTGAGGGGCAAACACAAGTGAGGGTCTGTGGCAGCTATGTGTGTGAGAGGCATGCTGGTTAAGGCATGTGTGGGGGATTTGTGACACAAACACAGAGCTGTCAGAGGCATACGAATATTGCTTCTGTTTGAAAACCTGAAGCTGCCACTATCAATATAGCTAGGCAGTCACCAGGAGCCAAGCCCCAGTGCCGCGTCCCCTTCCTCTCCAACACTGGGTGCCCAATTCTGGAGTTGAATGGTAAACTAAAATGAAAAGTAAGTTACCACTTGCTGCCCAACCCTGGTGCCACCAAACTTTCTCCCTTCTGACACCATGTGCCCAAACCTGGAGTCAGATAGTAAATAAAAAAAAAGTAAGTGGACAATGACAACCAAACCTTGGTGCTACCACCCCCCGATTCCGACAACAGGTGCCCAGCCCGAGGTCCAAGAGTCAATGAAGCAAAAAAGTAAGCAGACACTGGGAGCCCAACTCCAGTGATGTTTTAGAAATAAATGTTAGTTGTTTTTTGCACTAATCTATTGTAGCATTGCTCCCTGCTATTCATTGTACTATTGCACTTTTGCATACTTGCCACTCATAGGAGGCAGTATAGCTCAGTGGGTTAAGGCTCTGAGCTGCAGATCTGGAGACCTGGGTTTGAATCCCACAGCTGCTGGGTGCATACTGTGTGATCCTGAGCAAGTCACTTAACTTCCTTGTGCTCCCAGGTTGTATCTGGAAACAAGCTTTGGCTTAGTGTGCTACTCCTGGTTAAACAATGTTCCCTTCCCTTTCCCTTTCATACATCAAATAAAAAAACAGCTTTACTCCATAGTCAGCAGTAAAACTTTAACCATCTTCATAAAAAAAGCATATGCGAATTCATAGGGTGAATACTCAAAACAACAAAAGTGCAGTAGTGCAATGAATAGCAGAGAGCAATGCTATGCCAGATTGGTGCAAAAACATCTAACGTTTCACTCCAGAAGCAGAGCTTCGTCAGAGTTATTAAGTTAATGCAGAAATGCCCTTATATTATCCACCACCAATGATGTGTACAAATTAAAAATTTAAAACAGCAAATGTGACACATCCTCAGGATACAAGGAGGCACTCATAAAATTACAACCGGCTATTAAGGTAATGAAAAGTATAATATCAGACCTGGTATGAACTACCCATGAGGCATGTTTTCACAGTTGCTTAGTGTATGTAAATAGAAAAAAGCTTTACATATAAACTACAATATCAGGAAATATAAATTTCTATAGATGTCCATTTTGTGGATGTTGGGGTGAAGCACTGAGGATATAAAATATACAGGTATTCATTCATAGTGTACAGAAGAGCATTGTTCTATATAGAAATCCATCCTTTTCAAAATGCTTTTGTACCACAATTCAAAGGTCATGGAGTGTGATTGTACCCTTCTGTGGCAGAACGGCATCCTAGAACCTCTAGAGACTACGTCGGTCAGCTTCATTGTGAAAGAGAAAAAACACAATGCACACATTTCACATACTACAATACACTATAAAAAATACAGGATGAGCAACATTATGCACAACGGGTGTGTTTTGCCACCTCGGGGTTCTGATACCAACAAATGTCTTGAGCTTCGCTCTCAAGGTCCGGGGAATCAGAACCCTTCTGTGACAGAACACACTGGTTGTGCACAGTTGCCCATCCAGTACTCTCTATATAGCCCTTCTCCTGAGAGACATTTAGTTTAGGACTGTGGGTGGCAGTCAAACAGCATGATGCATCACCTCCCCCAGAAGGAGAGCTGTCTATGGGATACTCAGTCTTCTGTTACCTGGCCAGCCTCTGAGTGACTCAAGCTCATAGCCAACCCTTGTCACTGCTGTAGCAAGCAGTTCCACTGTTGCTGTTCTACTGGGCCACCATATCAAACCGAACTCTAGTGCTGCTACTGTGCCACCATAAAATATCTATCTATCTATCTATCTATCTATCTATCTATCTATCTATCTATCTATCTATCCATCCATAATCTATCTATCTATCTATCTATCTATCTATCTATCTATCTATCTTCTATTGATCTGCAATATTCAATGCAAAAACTACACTAATGGACAAGTAAGGATTTATTATTAAAGCAACAAAAGTAGTGAAATGGGACATCAGCATTTTTTGAACCCTAGCTCCACCAACCTTATTCACCTGCCCCCGTAAACACCAGCACACTGAATGCAGAAGCACAATCCAGGTTTTGCATAACATAGTATGAAGAATATAGTTACACCCCATGACAATCACTGCACTGGTATGTTGTGAGACATACAGTAAGTGGCAGTGTGTGTGTGTCTGTGTGTTGCAAAGCAGTTGCACCATCACAAACATTGCCCCAAATGTGTAGTGAACTTTGCTAGTGGCCCTGCAGGCCTTTCACAAAGCAGCTACATCATTATATACATTGCACCAAACTTGTAGCGATTTTCGTGAGTTCCCTTGTGGGCCACTCATGAAGCAGCAGAGATGTCACACACATTACTGTACACCAGACATGTATGTTACAACCTTGTGTCTCACCACATACAAGTGCAGTGTTCATCATGGGGTGTAATGGTGTTCCGTATATTATGACATTTATTCATGATGTTGCAACATACGTCTGAAGCCTGAATTATGCTTTAGCATTCAGTTAAATGGGGTTCATTGGGGTGGTGGATGGTGGTACAGTAGGTGGAGTTAGTGTTCTCACTAACACAGCATTTTCTTAGTTTTGTTGATTTATAGTAAACCTTAACCTGTGTATTACAGCAGCAGTATTTGTCAGTTGGCAACACATTTCAATATATTGCTTTTTAGCAAGAACATATTTTTGACATCTTCTGTATCTTTTTTATTTTGTCAGATATTTTCAAAACTACTTTTATAACTAATTTAGTGATTAATGACTCACATCATTAGAGATGGCCAAAATTTACAACTGTTAAAAATCTCTCCTACAGAGGTTGCTATTTGAATGTAAGTGCTAGATTCACACTGTAGATTCATTAGAATGGTACTGCCACATGTTTCTGCTGGTGAACAGCAAGGCATGACGCCAAGATGATTTATTTTTTCATGATGGGCATAGCAAGGGAATGGGACTTTTAGAAACTGACCCATATCTTATTTCAGGAATGAAAGAAAATGAAAATAAAAATGAGAATATTAATTTTTGTTTGCTAGAAATACATATTACTGAAAAAAAATACATGGTCATTAGCAATTACTTTTGTTGAAACATAGTTTTTTGCAATAAATTTTCATTCTTTCTGAGCTTGATAGCCATAGTAGCTGACTTTGTAAATTTCCCTGTGGACCAGATACAAAGGAGCTGCAGCTGCATCATCAAATCCATTTACACCAGGCCTGTAACAAACTTTGCAAATACTCATGAAGCGGCTCCATCATCATCATCACACTCATTGTACCAGATCTGTAGTGGACACAGTGAATGGTCTGTAAATAGCTGCATTGTTATACTCATTGTACCACACCTGTAGTGGACACAGTGAGTGGTCTGCAAACAGCTGCATCATCACACTCATTGCACCAGACCTGTAATAGACATTGGGAGTGATCTGCAAACAACTACATCATCGCATACATTGTACCAGACCCGTAGTGGACACTGTGAGTGATCTGCAAGCAGCTGCATCATCGCACTCGTACCAGACCCGTAGTGGACACTGTGAGTGATCTGCAAGCAGCTGCATCATCACACTCATTGTACCAGATCTGTAGTGGACACAGTGAATGGTCTGTAAATAGCTGCATTGTTATACTCATTGTTCCACACCTGTAGTGGACACAGTGAGTGGTCTGCAAACAGCTGCATCATCACACTCATTGCACCAGACCTGTAATGGACATTGGGAGTGATCTGCAAACAACTATATCACCGCATACATTGTACCAGACCCGTAGTGGACACTGTGAGTGATCTGCAAGCAGCTGCATCATTACACTCATTGTACCAGACCTGTAGTGGACACTGTGAGTGGTCTGCAAAAAGTTGTATAATCATGATCATTGTACCAGACCTTTAGTGGACACTGTGAGTGGTCTTCAAAAAGATGCTTCATCACACTCATTCTACCAGACCTGTAGTGGACACTGTGAGTGGTCTGCAAAAAGTAGCATCATTACACTCATTGTACCAGAACTGTAGTGGACACTGTGAGTCATCTGCAAACACCTGCATCATCCCGCTCATTGTACCAGACCTGTAGTGGACACTATGAGTGGTCTGCAAAAAGTTGCCTTGTCACACTCATTGTATCAGACCTGTAATGGACACTGTGTGTGGTCTGCAAATAGTTTCATCATCACACTCATTGCACCAGACCTGCAGTGGACACAGTGAGAGGTCTTCAAAAAGTTGTTTCATCACACTCATTCTACCAGGCCTATAGGGGATACTGTGAGTGGTCTGCAAACAGCTGCATCATCACACTCATTGTACCAGACCTGAAGAGAACATTGTGAGGAGTCTGCAAACAGCTGCATAGCCACATCTTATTGTACCAGACCTGTAGTGGACACTGTCAATGGTCTGTAAAAGGCTGCATCATCACACTCATTGTACCAGACATGTAGTGATCAGTGTGAGTGATCCCCAAACAGCTGCATCATCACATTAATTTGTAGGAAACCTGTAGTGGACACAGTGAGTGGTCTGCAAACAGCTGCATCATCACACTCAGTATACCAGACCTGTAGTGGACATAGTGACTGGTCTGTAAACAACTGCATCATCGCACTAATTGTACCAGACCTGTAGTGGACACTGTGAGAGGGCTACAAACAGCTGCATCATCACACTCATTGCACCAGACCTGTAGTGGACACTGTGAGTGGTCTGCAAACAGTTGCATAATCACACTCAATGTACCAGAACTGTAGTGGACAGTGTGAGTAGTCTGCAAACAGTTGCATCATCACACATGTTAATCCAGATGTGTAGTGGGCACTTTGAGTGGTCTGCAAAAATTTGCATCATCACACTCATTGTACCGGACCTAAAGTGAACAGTGTGAGTGGTCTGCAAACAGCTGCATAGCCGCATCTTATTGTACCAGACCTGTAGTGGACACTGTCAATGGTCTGCAAAGAGCTGCATCATCACACTCATTATACCAGACCTGTGGTGGACACTGTGAGTGATCTGCAAAACATTGCATAATCAAAGTCATTGTATCAGACCTGTAGTGGACACTGTGAGTGGTCTGCAAACAGCCGCATCATCACACCCATCATACCAGACCTGTAGAGGACACTGTGAGTGGTCTGCAAAAAGTTGCATCATCACACTCATTGTACCAGACCGGTAGTGGACACTGTCAATGGTCTGCAAACAGCTGCACCATCACACTCATTATACCAGACCTGTAGTGGACACTGTAAGTGGTCTGCAAAAACTTGCATAATCACACACATGTTATTAGACCTGTTGTGGACACTGTGAGTGGTCTGCAAACAGCTGCATCATCACAGCCATCATACCAGACCTCTAGTGGACACTGTGAGTGGTCAGCAACAAGTTACATCATCACACTCATACCAGACCTGTAGTGGACACTGTAAGTCATCTGCAAACACCGGCATCATCACATCCATTGTAGCAGACCTGTAGTGGACACTGTGAGTGGTCTGCAAAAAGTTGCTTTGTCACACTCATTGTATCAGACCTGTAATGGACACTGTGTGTGGTTGCCAAACAGCTGCATCATCACACTCATTGCACCAGACCTGTAGTGGACACCATGAGAGGTCTTCAAAAAGTTGTTTCATCACACTTATTCTACCAGGCCTATAGCGGATACTGTGAGTTTACTGCAAACAGCTGCATCATGACACTCATTGTACCAGACCTGAAGTGAACACTGTGACTAGCCTGCAAAATGCGGTTTCATCACACTCACTATACTAGTTCTGTAGTGGACACTGTAAGTGGTCTGCAAAAAGCTGCATCATCACACTCATTGTACCAGACATGTTGTGATCAGTGTGAGTGATCCCCAAACAGCTGCATCATCATATTCATTTACAGCAACCTGTAGTGGACACTGTGAGTGTTCTGCAAACAGCTGCATCATCACACTCATTATACCAGACCTGTAGTGGACACAGTCACTGGTCTGTAATCAACTGTATCATCGCACTAATGGTACCAGACCTGTAGTGGACACTGTGAGAGGGCTACAAACAGCTGCATCATCACACTCATTATACCAGACCTGTAGTGGACACTGTGAGTGATCTGTAAACAGCTGCATCTTCACACGCATTGCACCAAACCTGTAGTGGACAGTGTGAGTGGTTTGCAGAAAGCTGCATGATCATATTCATTGTACCAGACCAGTAGTGGACACTGTGAGTGGTCTACAAACAGCATCATCACACTCATTGACTAGACCTGTAGTGGACAAGGTGAGTGGTCAGCAGAAACTTACATAATCACATTCATTATACCAGACCTGTAGTGGATACTTTCAATGGTCTGCAAACAGCTGCATCATCACACTCATTATACCAGACCTGCAGTGGACACCGTGAGTGGTCTGCAAAAAGGTGCATAATCACAGTCATTGTATCAGACCTGTAGTGGACACTGTGATTGGTCTGCAAACAGCTCCTTCCTTACACCCATTGTACCAGACCTGTAGTGGACACTGTAAGTGGCCTGCGAAAAGTTGCTTCATCACACTCATTGTACCAGACCTGTACTGGAAACTGTGAGTTGTCTGCAAAAAGTTGCAAAATCACACTCATTGTACCATACTTGTAGTGGACACTGTAAGTGGTCTGCAAAAAGTTGCATAATCACACTCATTGTATTAGACCTGTTGCGGACACTGTGAGTGGTCTGCAAACAGCTGCATCATCACACTCATCATACCAGACCTGTAGTGGACACTGTGAGTGATCTGCAACAAGTTACATCATCACATACCAGACCTGTAGTGGACACTGTGAGTGGTCTGCAAAATGTTGCTTCATCACACTCATTGTACCAGAACTGTAGTGGACACTGTGAGTCATCTACAAACACCTGCATCATCACACTCATTGTACCAGACCTGTAATGGACACTGTGAGTGGTCTGCAAAAAGTTGCTTTGTCACACTCATTGTATCAGACCTGTAAAGGACACTGTGTGTGGTCTGCAAACAGTTGCATCATCACACTCATTGCACCAGACCTGTAATGGACACTGTGAGAGGTCTTCAAAAAGTTGTTTCATCACACTTATTCTACCAGGCCTATAGTGGATACTGTGAGTTTTCTGCAAACAGCTGCATCATGACACTCATTGTACCAGACCTGAAGTGAACACTGTGACTAGTCTGCAAAATGTTGCATCATCATTCTCATCATGCCACACCTGTAGTGGACACTGTGAGTGGTCTGCAAACAGCAGCATTATCACACTCACTGTACCAGACCTGTAGTGGACACTGACAGTGGTCTGCAAAAGGTTGCATAATTATAACTGTTGTACCACACCTGTAGTGGACACTGTGAGTGGTCTGCAAACAGCTTCATCATCATCTTATTATACCAGAGCTGTAGTGGACACTGTGGGTGGTCTGCAAAATGTTGCTTCATCACACTTATTGTACCAGACCTGTAATGGACACTGTGCATCATCAGCAAACACCTGCATCATCACACTCATTGTCCCATTCCTGTAGTGGACATTGTGAGAGGTCTGCAAAAAGTTGTATAATAACACTCATTGTACCAGACCTGTAGTGGACACTGTGAGTGGTCTGCAAAAAGTTGCTGTGTCACACTCATTGTATAAGACCTGTAATGGACACTGTGTGTGGTCTGCAAACAGCTGTATCATCACACTCATTGTACCAGACCTGTAGTCCACACTGTGAGTGGTTTTCAGAAAGTTTCTTCATCACACTCATTGTACCAGACCTGTAGTGGAAACTGTGAGTGGTCTGCAAAAAGTTGATTTATCACACTCCCAATACTAGACAAGCAGTGGACACTGAGTGGTCTGCAAACAGCTCCATCATCACGTGCATTGTACCAGACCAGTAGTGGAGACTGAGAGTGGTCTGCAAGCCGCTGCATCATCACACTCATTGTATCAGACCTGTAGTGGACAATGTGAGTAGTCTGCAAAAAGCTGCATCACCACACTCACTATACTAGACCTGCAGTGGACACTGTGAGTGGTCTGGAAAAAGCTGCATCATCACACTCATTGTACCAGACCTGTAATGGACACTGTGAGTGGTCTGCAAAGAGTTGCATAATCACTCTCAATGTACTAGACCTGTAGTGGTCACTGTGAGTGGTCTGCAAACAGCTGCATCATCACACTAATTGTACCAGACCTGTAGTGGTCACTGTGAGTGGTCTGCAAACAGTTGCATCATCACACTAATTGTACCAGACCTGTAGAGGTCACTGTGAGTGGTCTTCAGGAAGCGGCATCATTACACACTTTGTTCCAGACCTGTAGGGGACACTGTGAGTGGTCTGCAAACAGTTGCATAATCACACTCAATGTACTAGAACTGTAGTGGACAGTGTGAGTAGTCTGCAAACAGTTGCATCATCACACATGTTAATCCAGATGTGTAGTGGGCACTGTGAGTGGTTTGCAAAAATTTGCATCATCACACTCATTGTACCAGACCTAAAGTGAACAGTGTGAGTGGTCTGCAAACAGCTGCATAGCTGCATCTTATTGTACCAGACCTGTAGTGGACACTGTCAATGGTCTGCAAAGAGCTGCACCATCACACTCATTATACCAGACCTGTGGTGGACACTGTGAGTGATCTGCAAAACATTGCATAATCACACTCATTGTATCAGACCTGTAGTGGACACTGTGAGTGGTCTGCAAACAGCCGCATCATCACACCCATAATACCAGACCTGTAGAGGGCACTGTGAGTGGTCTGCAAAAAGTTGCATCATCACACTTATACCAGACCTGTAGAGGACACTGTGAGTGGTCTGCAAAAAGTTGCATCATCACACTCATACCAGACCTGTAGTGGACACTGTGAGTAGTCTGCAAAAAGGTGCATCATCACACTCATTGTACCTGACCTATAGTGGACACTGAGAGTGGTCTGCAAACAGCTGCATCATCACACTCATTGTACCTGACCTGTAGTGGACACTGTGAGTAGTCTGCAAGCAGCTGCATCATCACACACTTTGTTCCAGACCTGTATTGGACACGGTGAGTGGTCTGCAAAATGTTGCATCATCTCTCTCATTGTGCCAGACCTGTAGTGGACACTGTGAGTGGTCTGCAAGCAGCTGCATCATCACATAATTTGTTCCAGACCTGTAATGGACACTGTGAGTGGACTTTAAACAGCTGCATCATCACATAATTGCACCAAACCCGTAGTGGACACTGTGAGAGGTCTCCAAACAGCAGCATCATTACACTCATTGTACAAGACCTGTAGTGGACACTGAGAGTGGTCTGCAAAAAGTTGCATGATCATAATCATTGTACCAGACCTGTAGTGGACACTGAGAGTGGTCTGCAAAAGTTGCATCATCGCACACTTTGTTCCAGACCTGTAGTGTACACTATGAGTAGTCTGCAAACAGCTGCATCATCATATCTTATTGTACCAGATCTGTAGTGGACACTGTGAGTGGTCTGCAAAAGTTGCAAAATCACACTCATTGTACCAGACCTGTAGTGAACACTGTCAATGGTCTGCAAACAGCTGCATCATCACACTCATTATACCAGACCTGTAGTGGACACTGTGAGTGTTCTGCAAAAAGATGCATAATCACACTCATTGTACCAGACCGGTAGTGGACACTGTCAATGGTCTGCAAACAGCTGCACCATCACACTCATTATACCAGACCTGTAGTGGACACTGTAAGTGGTCTGCAAAAAACTTACATAATCACACACATTGTATTAGACCTGTTGTGGACACTGTGAGTGGTCTGCAAACAGCTGCATCATCACACCCATCATACCAGACCTCTAGTGGACACTGTGAGTGGTCAGCAACAAGTTACATCATCACACTCATACCAGACCTCTAGCGGACACTGTGAGTGGTCTGCAAAATGTTGCTTCATCACACTCATTGTACCAGACCTGTAGTGGACACTGTGAGTCATCTGCAAACACCTGCACCATCACATCCATTGTAGCAGACCTGTGGTGGACACTGTGAATGGTCTGCAAAAAGTTGCTTTGTCACACTCATTGTATCAGACCTGTAATGGATTCTGTGTGTGGTCGCCAAACAGCTGCATCATCACACTCATTGCACCAGACCTGTAGTGGACACCATGAGAGGTCTTCAAAAAAGTTGTTTCATCACACTTATTCTACCAGGCCTATAGCGGATACTGTGAGTTTACTGCAAACAGCTGCATCATGACACTCATTGTACCAGACCTGAAGTGAACACTGTGACTAGCCTGCAAAATGCGGTTTCATCACACTCACTATACTAGTTCTGTAGTGGACACTGTAAGTGGTCTGCAAAAAGCTGCATCATCACACTCATTGTACCAGACATGTTGTGATCAGTGTGAGTGATCCCCAAAAAGCTGCATCATCATATTCATTTACAGCAACCTGTAGTGGACACTGTGAGTGTTCTGCAAACAGCTGCATCATCACACTCATTATACCAGACCTGTAGTGGACACAGTCACTGGTCTGTAATCAACTGCATCATCGCACTAATGGTACCAGACCTGTAGTGGACACTGTGAGAGGGCTACAAACAGCTGCATCATCACACTCATTATACCAGACCTGTAGTGGACACTGAGAGTGGTCTGCAAACAGCTGCATCATCACACTCATTGTATTAGACCTGTTGTGGACACTGTGAGTGGTCTGCAAACAGCTGCATCATCACACTCATCATACCAGACCTGTAGTGGACACTGTGAGTGATCTGCAACAAGTTACATCATCACACTCATACCAGACCTGTAGTGGACACTGTGAGTAGTCTGCAAAAAGGTGCATCATCACACTCATTGTACCTGACCTATAGTGGACACTGAGAGTGGTCTGCAAACAGCTGCATCATCACACTCATTGTACCTGACCTGTAGTGGACACTGTGAGTAGTCTGCAAGCAGCTGCATCATCACACACTTTGTTCCAGACCTGTATTGGACACGGTGAGTGGTCTGCAAAATGTTGCATCATCTCTCTCATTGTGCCAGACCTGTAGTGGACACTGTGAGTGGTCTGCAAGCAGCTGCATCATCACATAATTTGTTCCAGACCTGTAATGGACACTGTGAGTGGACTTTAAACAGCTGCATCATCACACTAATTGCACCAAACCCGTAGTGGACACTGTGAGAGGTCTCCAAACAGCAGCATCATTACACTCATTGTACAAGACCTGTAGTGGACACTGAGAGTGGTCTGCAAAAAGTTGCATGATCATAATCATTGTACCAGACCTGTAGTGGACACTGAGAGTGGTCTGCAAAAGTTGCATCATCGCACACTTTGTTCCAGACCTGTAGTGTACACTATGAGTAGTCTGCAAACAGCTGCATCATCATATCTTATTGTACCAGATCTGTAGTGGACACTGTGAGTGGTCTGCAAAAAGTTGCAAAATCACACTCATTGTACCAGACCTGTAGTGAACACTGTCAATGGTCTGCAAACAGCTGCATCATCACACTCATTATACCAGACCTGTAGTGGACACTGTGAGTGTTCTGCAAAAAGATGCATAATCACACTCATTGTACCAGACCGGTAGTGGACACTGTCAATGGTCTGCAAACAGCTGCACCATCACACTCATTATACCAGACCTGTAGTGGACACTGTAAGTGGTCTGCAAAAACTTACATAATCACACACATTGTATTAGACCTGTTGTGGACACTGTGAGTGGTCTGCAAACAGCTGCATCATCACACCCATCATACCAGACCTATAGTGGACACTGTGAGTGGTCAGCAACAAGTTACATCATCACACTCATACCAGACCTCTAGTGGACACTGTGAGTGGTCTGCAAAATGTTGCTTCATCACACTCATTGTACCAGACCTGTAGTGGACACTGTGAGTCATCTGCAAACACCTGCACCATCACATCCATTGTAGCAGACCTGTAGTGGACACTGTGAATGGTCTGCAAAAAGTTGCTTTGTCACACTCATTGTATCAGACCTGTAATGGATTCTGTGTGTGGTCGCCAAACAGCTGCATCATCACACTCATTGCACCAGACCTGTAGTGGACACCATGAGAGGTCTTCAAAAAGTTGTTTCATCACACTTATTCTACCAGGCCTATAGCGGATACTGTGAGTTTACTGCAAACAGCTGCATCATGACACTCATTGTACCAGACCTGAAGTGAACACTGTGACTAGCCTGCAAATGCGGTTTCATCACACTCACAATACTAGTTCTGTAGTGGACACTGTAAGTGGTCTGCAAAAAGCTGCATCATCACACTCATTGTACCAGACATGTTGTGATCAGTGTGAGTGATCCCCAAAAAGCTGCATCATCATATTCATTTACAGCAACCTGTAGTGGACACTGTGAGTGTTCTGCAAACAGCTGCATCATCACACTCATTATACCAGACCTGTAGTGGACACAGTCACTGGTCTGTAATCAACTGCATCATCGCACTAATGGTACCAGACCTGTAGTGGACACTGTGAGAGGGCTACAAACAGCTGCATCATCACACTCATTATACCAGACCTGTAGTGGACACTGTGAGTGATCTGTAAACAGCTGCATCTTCACACACATTGCACCAAACCTGTAGTGGACAGTGTGAGTGGTTTGCAGAAAGCTGCATGATCATATTCATTGTACCAGACCAGTAGTGGACACTGTGAGTGATCTGTAAACAGCTGCATCTTCACACGCATTGCACCAAACCTGTAGTGGACAGTGTGAGTGGTTTGCAGAAAGCTGCATGATCATATTCATTGTACCAGACCAGTAGTGGACACTGTGAGTGGTCTACAAACAGCATCATCACACTCATTGACTAGACCTGTAGTGGACAAGGTGAGTGGTCAGCAGAAACTTACATAATCACACTCATTGTACCAGACCTGTAGTGTAACACTGTCACTGGTCTGCAGACTGCTGCATCATCACTCTCATTATACTAGATTTGTAGTGGACACTGTGAGTGGTCTGGAGAAAGTTGCATAATCACATTCATTATACCAGACCTGTAGTGGATACTTTCAATGGTCTGCAAACAGCTGCATCATCACACTCATTATACCAGACCTGCAGTGGACACCGTGAGTGGTCTGCAAAAAGGTGCATAATCACAGTCATTGTATCAGACCTGTAGTGGACACTGTGATTGGTCTGCAAACAGCTCCTTCCTTACACCCATTGTACCAGACCTGTAGTGGACACTGTAAGTGACCTGCAAAAAGTTGCTTCATCACACTCATTGTACCAGACCTGTACTGGAAACTGTGAGTTGTCTGCAAAAAGTTGCAAAATCACACTCATTGTACCAGACCTGTAGTGAACACTGTCAATGGTCTGCAAACAGCTGCATCATCACACTCATTATACCAGACCTGTAGTGGATACTGTGAGTGGTCTGCAAAAGGTGCATAATCACAGTCATTGTGTCAGACCTGTAGTGGACACTGTGATTGGTCTGCAAACAGCTCCTTCCTTACACCCATTGTACCAGACTTGTAGTGGACACTGTAAGTGGTCTGCAAAAAGTTGCAAAATCACACTCATTGTACCAGACCTGTAGTGAACACTGTCAATGCTCTGCAAACAGCTGCATCATCACACTCATTATACCAGACCTGTAGTGGACACTGTGAGTGTTCTTCAAAAAGATGCATAATCACACTCATTGTACCAGACCGGAAGTGGACACTGTCAATGGTCTGCAAACAGCTGCACTATCACACTCATTATACCAGACCTGTAGTGGACACTGTGAGTGTTCTGCAAAAAGATGCATAATCACACTCATTGTACCAGACCGGAAGTGGACACTGTCAATGGTCTGCAAACAGCTGCACTATCACACTCATTATACCAGACCTGTAGTGGACACTGTAAGTGGTCTGCAAAAACTTGCATAATCACACTCATTGTATTAGACCTGTTGTGGACACTGTGAGTGGTCTGCAAACAGCTGCATCATCACACTCATCATACCAGACCTGTAGTGGACACTGTGAGTGATCTGCAACAAGTTACATCATCACACTCATACCAGACCTGTAGTGGACACTGTGAGTGGTCTGCAAAATGTTGCTTCATCACACTCATTGTACCAGAACTGTAGTGGACACTGTGAGTCATCTACAAACACCTGCATCATCACACTCATTGTACCAGACCTGTAATGGACACTGTGAGTGGTCTGCAAAAAGTTGCTTTGTCACACTCATTGTATCAGACCTGTAAAGGACACTGTGTGTGGTCTGCAAACAGTTGCATCATCACACTCATTGCACCAGACCTGTAATGGACACTGTGAGAGGTCTTCAAAGTTGTTTCATCACACTTATTCTACCAGGCCTATAGTGGATACTGTGAGTTTTCTGCAAACAGCTGCATCATGACACTCATTGTACCAGACCTGAAGTGAACACTGTGACTAGTCTGCAAAATGTTGCATCATCATTCTCATCATGCCACACCTGTAGTGGACACTGTGAGTGGTCTGCAAACAGCAGCATTATCACACTCACTGTACCAGACCTGTAGTGGACACTGACAGTGGTCTGCAAAAGGTTGCATAATTATAACTGTTGTACCACACCTGTAGTGGACACTGTGAGTGGTCTGCAAACAGCTTCATCATCACATCTTATTATACCAGAGCTGTAGTGGACACTGTGGGTGGTCTGCAAAATGTTGCTTCATCACACTCATTGTACCAGACCTGTAATGGACACTGTGCATCATCAGCAAACACCTGCATCATCACACTCATTGTCCCATTCCTGTAGTGGACATTGTGAGAGGTCTGCAAAAAGTTGCATAATATCACTCATTGTACCAGACCTGTAGTGGACACTGTGAGTGGTCTGCAAAAAGTTGCTGTGTCACACTCATTGTATAAGACCTGTAATGGACACTGTGTGTGGTCTGCAAACAGCTGTATCATCACACTCATTGTACCAGACCTGTAGTCCACACTGTGAGTGGTTTTCAGAAAGTTTCTTCATCACACTCATTGTACCAAATCTGTAGTGGAAAGTGTGAGTGGTCTGCAAAAAGTTGATTTATCACACTCCCAATACTAGGCAAGCAGTGGACACTGAGTGGTCTGCAAACAGCTCCATCATCACGTGCATTGTACCAGACCAGTAGTGGAGACTGAGAGTGGTCTGCAAGCCGCTGCATCATCACACTCATTGTATCAGACTTGTAGTGGACAATGTGAGTAGTCTGCAAAAAGCTGCATCACCACACTCACTATACTAGACCTGCAGTGGACACTGTGAGTGGTCTGGAAAAAGCTGCATCATCACACTCATTGTACCAGACCTGTAGTGGACACTGTGAGTGGTCTGCAAAGAGTTTCATAATCACTCTCAATGTACCAGACCTGTAGTGGTCACTGTGAGTGGTCTGCAAACAGCTGCATCATCATACTAATTGTACCAGACCTGTAGTGGTCACTGTGAGTGGTCTGCAAACAGCTGCATCATCACACTAATTGTACCAGACCTGTAGAGGTCACTGTGAGTGGTCTTCAGGAAGTGGCATCATTACACACTTTGTTCCAGACCTGTAGGGGACACAGTGAGTGGTCTTTAAACAGCTGCATCACCACACTAATTGAACCAAACCTGTATTGGACACTGTGAGATGTCTCCAAACAGCTGCATCATCACACTGATTGTACCAGACCTGAAGTGAACACTGTGAGTAGGCTGCAAGATGCGGCATCATCACACCCACTATACTGCTCCTGTAGTGGACACTGTGAGTGGTCTGCAAAAAGCTGCATCATCACACTCATTGTACCAGACATGTAGTAATCAGTGTGAGTGATCCCCAAACAGCTGCATCATCACATCTATTGTAGCAAACCTGTAGTGGACACTGTGAGTGTTCTTCAAACAGCTGCATCATTGCAGTCATTATACCAGACTTGTAGTGGACACTGTGAGTGGTCTGTAAACAACTGCATCATCGCACTAATTGTACCAGACCTGTAGTTGACACTATGAGAGGGCTACAAACAGCTGCATCATCACACACATTGTGCCAGACCTGTAGTGGACACTGTGAGTGGTCTGTAAACAGCTGCATCTTCACACACATTGCACCAAACCTGTAGTGGACAATGTGAGTGGTCTGCAAAAAGCTGCATAATCATACTCATTGTACCAGATCTGTAGTGGACACCATGAGTGGTCTACAAACAGCAGTATCATCACATTCATTATACCAGACTTGTAGTGGACACTGTGAGTGGTCTGGAGAAAGTAGCATAGTCACACTCAATGTACCAGACCTGTAGCGAAACACTGTCAATGGTCTGCAAACTGCTGCATCATCACATTCATTATACCAGACTTGTAGTGGACACTGTGAGTGGTCTGGAGAAAGTTGCATAGTCACACTCAATGTACCAGACCTGTAGCGAAACACTGTCAATGGTCTGCAAACTGCTGCATCATCACTCTCATTATAGCAGACTTGTAGTGGACACTTTGAGTGGTCTGCAAACAGAAACTTTATCACACCCATTGCACCAGACCTGTAGAGAAGACTGTGAGTGGTCTGCAAAAGGTTGCTTCATCACACTCATTGTACCAGACCTGTAGTGGACACTGTGAGTTGTCTGCAAAAAGTTGCATCATCACATTCATTTTTCCAGACCTGTACTGGACACGGTGAGTTATCTGCCAAAAATTGCTTCATCGCATTTATTGTACCAGACCTGTAGTGGACACTTTGTGTGGTCTGCAATCAGCTGCATCATCACACTCACTGTACCAGACCTGTAGTGGACACTGTGAGTGGTCTGCAAAATGTTGCTTCATCACACTCACTATACTAGACTTGTAGTGGATACTGTGAGTGGTCTGCAAACAGATGCATCATCACACTCACTACACTAGAGCTGTAGTGGACATTGTTAGTGGTCTTCAAAATGCTGCTTCATCACACTCACTAAACTAGACCTGTAGTTGACACTGTGAGTGGTCTGCAAAAAGCTGCATCATCACACTCATTGTACCAGACCTGTAGCGATCAGTGTGAGTGGTCTCCAAACAGCTGCATCATCACATGCATTGTAGCAAACCTGTAGTGAACACTATGAGTGGTTTGCAAACAGCTGCATCACCACACTCATTGTAGCATACCTGAAATGATCAGTGTGAATGGTCTTCAAACAGCTGCATCATCACACGCATTGTACCAGACCTGTAGTGGACACTGTGAGTGGTCTGCCAAAAATTGCTTCATCACATTTATTGTACCAGACCTGTAGTGGACACTTTGTGTGGTCTGCAATCAGCTGCATCATCACACTCATTGTACCAGACCTGTAGTGGACACTGTGAGTGGTCTGCAAAATGTTGCTTCATCACACTCCCTATACTAGACTTGTAGTGGATACTGTGAGTGGTCTGCAAACAGATGCATCATCACACTCACTACACTAGAGCTGTAGTGGACATTGTTAGTGGTCGGCAAAATGTTGCTTCATCACACTCCCTATACTAGACTTGTAGTGGATACTGTGAGTGGTCTGCAAAAAGCTGCATCATCACACTCATACCAGACCTGTAGCGATCAGTGTGAGTGGTCTCCAAACAGCTGCATCATCACACTCATTGTACCAGACCTGTAGCGATCAGTGTGAGTGGTCTCCAAACAGCTGCATCATCACACTCATTGTACCAGACCTGTAGTGGACACTGTGAGTAGTCTGCAAAATGTTGCTTCATCACACTCACTATACTAGACCTGTAGTGGATACTGTGAGTGGTCTGCAAACAGATGCATCATCACACTCACTACACTAGAGCTGTAGTGGACATTGTTTGTGGTCTGCAAAATGCTGCTTCATCACACTCACTATACTAGACCTGTAGTGGATACTGTGAGTGGTCTGCAAAATGTTGCTTCATCACACTCACTATACTAGACCTGTAGTGGATACTGTGAGTGGTCTGCAAACAGATGCATCATCACACTCACTATACTAGACCTGTAGTAGATACTGTGAGTGGTCTGCAAACAGCTGCATCATCACACTTATTGTAACAGACCATAATGGATAGTGTGAGTGGTCTGCAAATAGATGTATCATCACACTAATTGTACTGGAGCTGTAGTGATCAGTGGGAGTGGTGTAGAAACAGCTGCATCATCACACTCATTGTACCAGACCTGTAGTGGACACTGTGAGTGGTCTATAAAAATTTGCTTCATCACACTCACTATACTAGATCTGTAGTGCACACTTTGTGTGGTCTGCAAACAGCTGCATTATCACAGTCATTTTACCAGTCGTGTAGTGAACAGTGTGAGTGGTCTGCAAAGAGTTGCATCATCCAACTCATTGTACCAGATTTATAACAGACTTCATGAGTCATGGTAGGCCACAGATTAAACAGCTGCATTAGGGGTGATGTAACTCCCAAAACCAATTTGGGTGATTGAACCTTTTACCACCTATGTGGTCATGAGAGTTGCCCTAACTGAGCCCTTCTCCAAGTTTGGTCCCAAAGATACATATTTGGTAAGTTATGGGCATCTAAAGATTTTGCTGTCAAAGAAACCTAAGTCCACCCCTATGCACAGTGTGCAGTTTCTAGGATTTTATTTTCCACAGAAACATTTTTATATCCCCATACTCTGGCCAGTTTTCAACATTCTGGGTCCAAACCTGAGTGACAGCTTAGCTAGGAACCCCCCCTTATGACCACATATGTCGGGGGAAATCTCAGAAACCCAGTTCAGGGGGCATTTAATTGTAACCACTTATGTGCACATGGGCTGTGGTCTTCACATAGCTATCTTCTATGTTTGGGACAAATATGTTAAAAAGTAGCCAATTTGTGGGCATCTAAAAATTCTGGTGATGAAAAAAAAAACTGAATCTGTATGCATACGCAATGTGCAACTTCTCAGGCATGTTTTTTATTAAGTTAATTATAAAAGTCTTAGAAATGGTTCGATATGCATGCACCCAGACATACAGTAGTTTATTTCAGCACCTGGGGCCAGATATTCAAAGCTTTGCACCGCGTGCAAAAGGATTGCACCGGGTTTGCACTGGATTTTTGCAGGACTGCAATATTCAAAAGGGGAAATAACGCTGGCGCAAAAAGATAATGTATGCAAGTGGCAAAGTGAGAGGCATGAACATGCATGCAGGCGTAAAGGGATATTGAAAGGTATAACAGTGAGCAAGAGATGTTTGCACACCCTGTAGCACGGCACTGCTTACTGCCTATAAAAGGCATATCTTAACCTAGGGCAAAACAAAGAGAGGGGTATGGACACTGCAGGAGACAAGATGGCGGTCAGTAGCAACACTGTGCTGCTTTACCTGATGGAGGCTATGCTGGAAGAGGAGGAGAGGGACCAATCCCACCCTGGCCCACACTGCAGGCAAGGAGAAGATATGCTACACACAGGATGTACCGGCCCAGAGGCTCCTTCGAGACACTCACTGATGACCACCTTGTGGGCTGGTACAAGATGAACAGGATCATGCTGAGGTAGCTGTGTGAACTCCAGCATGAGCAGCTGTGTCCGAACATCAGATCCAACCACACCGTGACAGTTGAGGAGAAGGTGACAGCTGCCATGTGCTTTCTATCCACCGGTACATTCCAGACACCAGTTGGAGATACCATCAGCGTGTCGCAGTCGGCCACCTCATGCCTCCTGACCCTGTTCTTCGATGCCTTCCTGCCACATGCTGCTGAATTCACAGTATTCCTCAGCATCGCAGGGGAGTAGAGAGAAACCATGCAGCAATTCTATCGGGTTGCGCACCTACCAGCTGTACCCACATTGCCATCCGTGCACCACCTGGTGACGGTGGGGATGTGTACATCAACAGGAAGGAGTACCATTCCATCAACTGCCAGGTGGTGTGTGATGCAACGGGGCACATCACCAATGTCTTTGCATAGTACCCCGGCAGTGCCCATGTCACCTTTATCTGCCACCAGTCCAGGCTGTGTCAGTCATTCGAGGAAGACCTGATACCCAGTGGGAACCTTGTTGGTGAGTATCAGCAGTGGGCACAACATAATCCACAGCAATGGTGGGACAGTGCCAAGTACCAGCAAACTGGGGGGAGCAGGGGGCAGGAAGACTATCACAGAAGGGCATCAAACAGGCATAGTGAGTGACACAGTAAATAGCAGCTAACATATGGTCATGTGTTCACAAGGGACAGTGTCTATCCCCTGAGACCCTGGCTCCTAACACCAATCCTCCAGCCAGCAACAGTGGCCGAGGAGCAGTATAATGAGGCACATGCTGCAACTAGGAATGTTATAGAGAGAGAGTCTTTGGCATACTAAAGATGCAATTCTGCTGCCTAGACCAGTCTGGTGGTGCCCTACAGTATAGCCCTCACAAGGTATGCTGCATATTCCTAGCGTGTTGTATGTTATACAACATGGCGCTAAACCATGGAATATGCAGGCCTGAAGCCGAGGAACAGCCTGAGAGTGAGCCAGAGCCAGAGGTCCAGGGGATAATAGAGCAAGTCGAGAGGCGAGACCCTCGAATGGCCCGGAGGTCACAGGAGCACAGAAATAACATCACTGCAACTCTAGCATGGATGGCCAGGTGAGTGAGACAACACTGACAACAATATATGAACAACACTGTATTTACTATGTGTACTAAACAGTGCAACACACAGAAAAGTGATGAAAGTGTAATACAGTGGTAACATAGATAGGTGAAATGTGCAAAGGGTCGGTGGATTGAATGTGCCTAGACTGGTGTGTATACCTGTGAGTGTCGTGTATGACTGCAAAGCGTGCAAGAGTGTGGAACTGTAGAACCACTATAGCAGTCTCCCACCATGGACCCTGACTGACTCCCCATGGTGTACGCTGGAGGTGGGTGTACTGTGAGCCGAGGAGCCCAAAGGTGATGACTGCGGTGAAGTCTGTGCTGCAGGACAACCATGGCCATAGCGCGGTCTGTCTGTGGCTGATGACCTCCACCATTCATGGCACCATGCTGCGCCTGTGGATGAGGCTGATGCAGCAGTGGTGGAGGACCCCGTGGCAAGACCACATGCACTTGTGGCATGCCAGAGAACAGCAGTGGCATGCCAGTGGGTTGTTCCAGTGGTGTGCCACTGCTCACCCTTTGCTGCATCCTGCACTGCAGCTGTGTGCTCCTTCACAGTGCAGTGAGCTCACCAAAACACTGGTGAATGCTGTTGAGGATACCTGCCACATGGTCCTCTGAATGCTGCTCTGCCCACAACCATCCAGCAGACATCGCCTCCCAGAGGAGGGAGACTTCCTACTGCACCTCCCTATGGAAGGAGTGGAGATCATGTTGTGTGGCGGTCTGTGACTCCAGTGCAACATAAAGGAGCGGTCATGAACCTGGGGAATCCTGTTCCTGCTGTGGCAGCTCGCACTAGACACTGGCTGGGGGTCGCTGTCGCCTGTTTGAGGCACATGTGTGTGATGCTCCCTGGGCTGATGTCTGCTGACACATGGCACTCCCTGGCCTATGGAGCATGTCCAGTGGTGCCACCTGCAAAGCTGCCTGGTCATCCACTGCCTGCTGCTGTGTCATGGGGCCTGGGTGTGTGGGTACCGACCACTGGACTGCAGCTGCAGTGCCACTGATGCTGGTGGTACATGTGGTAGACCCCAAACATGTCCCCAGGGCAAACACATTTGGCGAACCCAGCAGCAGCACCTGAGCCAGATGTACCACTGGCGACCCTGCCGCTGCAGCACTCTGCCCACTGAACCCAGCCCCTGCCATGTCCACCTGTCCATGAAGGTGACCCCTCCTCATGTCCAGTTCCACCATGTATTCTAGGCCCAGGACAAAGGTGATATCATCATCCTCAGGGAATCATCATCATCATCATCGTTGTCATCATCGTCATTGTCCTGAACTGCAGCCATGCATGCTGCCTGTCCCCTGGTCATGTGCTGCCGCACAGCCGATGACTGATCCTGGGCCACCTGCATCCCTGATGTTGATGGTCCATCCTGGGCAGGTTTGTCCACACACACCACAATGTCCACTGAGATACGACACTCACCCTGTACTGTGGAGCAACAAGAACAGTGTCAGTGGCCTGTCAATCAGACAGGCATCAAACACCCCTGCAACCCCATGCAATACACAACCATGCTGAAAATGCAAAATAGTGTCCGCAGAACCCCTGCACCACCCGCATGCACAATGGCACAGCCAATATGCACACACCCACAACCAGAACATGCATCACACTGTGCAGATGACCCCCAGGTAATGCTGTGAATGACACATCCATTCACACCCAAGTGGCACATGGTAAAATACAGGTGATCGAAGTGCACGGCCTTCAGTAACACCCATGTTTTCATGCAACATGCCTGTGTGTGTGGCCACACACACACTGGTGGTCCATATGGTGAGTGTTGAGGCTCAGTGTGACAGCCTGCATGAGAGACAGTGCCCTGTCACTGCAGGCACTTGCGGCATACACTTGTCCGCAGTGCACAGGTGGGTATACACACCCATACTGTATGGTGGACCAACACCTGTCCACAGTTGTGGACATGTGGGACACCAGTGTGCCACAACATGACCAGAGAGACAACACACCATGGTAGGTGACAGGAAAGTCTTCCATGTTACTAAAACTTCCTGTACAGATTGAATGGGATCCCACATCCACCGCCCTCCACACCTTCCAGGGACACCGACCTGATGATGGATGCCACAACGGCCATGATTGAGTCTGTCATTCTCATTCCCATGGGTATGGGACCTCCCCTTGTGCAGTGTAGTTCCCTGAGTCTGCATGCCACCACTTCCGCATGACCTCCACTGTCCTACCATGGCCACTCACGGCATTCACTTTGGCCGTGATCTCCACTCACATTTGTCGGACAGTGGTGTCATTATTCCTGTACCATCTCATCAACTGCTCCCTCTTGTTATAGCCATCCACCAGGGCCTTCAGCTCCTCCACTGAGAATTTGAACACATGCAGCATTGACTGGCCATCAGTATCACCTGTGTGGGACAGACGGTATGGCAGTGGTGAGTTCCTGGCAGCAACACTGTGTGTGTGTGTGTGTGTGTGTGTGTGTGTGTGTGTGTGTGTGTCTGCATGTCTGTGTGCATGTGTATGACAGATGGACATGCCACAGCACAAATTGGACTCGATAGGCCAGGGGCTGTGGCCCCATGACATGGGGATGGGTGCTGTGTAATGTGCCCCCCACCCTCAGTTGCTGCAACAACAGGGGATGGTGGGCCACAGTTGGCCAGGCTGTGGACCAATTCATGTTTGACACAGGCAAGTGTGTCAGCTGACAGTGGTTGTGGAGTGTACTGCTGCATGGCATGTGCTGCACCTGGCATGCCGTGGTAGTCTTCCTAGGCCACCATACAGATGGTCAGTGTAGAGCAGCGCACATGGATATGCCGCAGTGTTCCTGACATGTACCCCCCCAATTGTACATGTGCAGTGATATTGCAGGTGTGCGGGCAGCTGCGTAACACTGGAATCGTGTACAGGCACACACAGAGTAACAGTACGAGCAACACTGAGGCACCACTGTCACACTGTCACGGTGTGGGCCTACATGCATGGCCTGCTGTATGTGGTCCAGCAGAGCACCATGTACATAGACTCAGTCCACACGTTCTAGCATCCCAGAGCATAGGTTATGTGCATACCATTGCGGATTGTGTACATGTGTTGTAGCCCACAGCACAGCTGCTATTTGAGGGTGCTTACCTGCATCATTCTGGTTGTATTCCTGCGACATCCTGGGCCTGTTGATTTGCAGACACTCTTCCTGCATGCACCTGCAATGCCTGTCAGCAGTACAGGTGGAGTCCTTTCAGCCCTTAAATAGCCCAGCCGGGCAAGTCACAGGTTAACGTATGCAGTGCTGTCAGTAAAGAGATGCTAATAGGTGGTTTGCCCCTTGCATGTGTAATGTGGCCTATTTGCATGCTGTTTTTGAATATGGCAGGATTTATCCCTGGGCAAATGCGATAGCATCGTGTAAAACCATTGTGTGGCGCTAGCAGGCCCTGCACCACGCAACACCGTTGTTGCGCAGTGTGCAGTGCGCATGTGTAGTGCTGGCATGGTGACAGGGGTCACTCAGGGGTTGTGATCGGGTCACACATGCGTGCTGACATCCAATGGCCTAGCACCACACTAATGTGTCTTGCATGGCACTGGAGCCATTTAGTGCAGCGCTACTGCTAGTGTGGGCATTCAAAGGCCTGTTAGTGTAGTTTCAGCCAGTGGTGTTGGGGTGCTGCCAACAAGGTTTGTTTTACAACCATGGGAAGTGGCAGGAGAGTGAGGGCTGTGGCATACAGGGACCACAGGTGGGGGGAGGCAGAACTGGCAAACATGGTCCAGCTGGTCCTACAGAGAGTGCCAGCTCTTTGCAGAGGTCCAGGAGGGGGACAGGCCCAGGAGGCAGGTCTGGGCTTTCATTGCCCACCACGTGTAACAGAGGACAGGCATCACCCGAAATGGTGAGCAGTGGTTCCATCGCTATGTGGACCTTCAGCGGAGGGAGAGGCAGCGGCTGGAATGTTTCTGCCAAATGGTCGGGGATGGGACTGTGCCTGCACCAGGTGAGTGTCTACCGGGAAAGTTCACACACAGTCACATGGCAGTGTGGGGGTGCACAGACATGCGCATATCTCATACGTGTGTATGGGGCTGTACAGCCTCCACATGCACACATGTTGTGGTGGGGGGCCATGTCACTGCTGTGTGCACACCATGGATGGTCCACTGGTGTGCGTGTGTGGCTGCACTGTCACCCTCTCCATAACCATACACACATTGCATTGTGCTGTCCCCACACGGCACGCTGCAGTGTGTGACACTGACATCTGTGTCACACGTATACAGTGTGCTGACAGACAGTACGTGAGCCATGTGACAATTGGCTCCATGTGTGTGGGGGTTTATATTGTGCATGCGGGAAGGACTGGTATGGGTGGATGTTATGCATGACGATGTCCATTTTGTAAGTGATACTGTTGTTCCACCTTATCTCCACAGACTGCAGGGACAGGCACAGCCAGTGCAGTGGCAGGAGGAGCCAAGGTGGAGACACCAGGGAGGTGGACAGCAGTGAGGGACACTGGAATGGTGCACGTGAGTATGCAGTTGTGTTAGTTTGCATTTCAGATGCTGCAGGGTGGGTACTGGTGCTGTCCCACTGTTAGGGGGCACGACATGGCATGCACTGTCACTTTTCATGCACGCACATGTCCATTGTGTTGTACTGGTGACGGGTGGATGATTTTTGCATTTGTCAGCCATCAGGCCTCATGTGTGGAGTTTGTGTGTCACATAGCTGGACTGCCCACACTGATTGCGGTCCTCTATTGTTGCTGCAGAACATCAAGCATGGCCCTGTGTTGGTGCAGTTTGTTGTATCTGCCATGGCTCTGCCATATGTTTGCTTGCAGTGCACAGCACAGTGGGCTGCACAGGTGGCCACATGCCCCTGTGGTGCAGTGGTCACACCATGCCGTATCCGCACAGTGTGTGTCATGCATTCCTGTCATTGTACCTGTGTCATCTTAGCATCTGTGGTATGGTTTCCTGGTGCTGTCCTGTGGCTTGCGTGCAACACAGCTGAATGCAAGTACTGTCCGGCCTCCATGGTGGTGGCACTGGTCACCAGCATTGTGCTGGGTAGGGCATGCTATGCTCGCTCCCCGTTGGCCACCATGTGTGTTGTCAGGCATGGTCCCTGAATGCATTTGTGTACATGGAACTGTGTGCATGTCCAGCACATGACACTTTGCTGTCCACATGCCCATATGCATGTGTGTCTTTGGGTTACATGGGCATGTATAGGGTATTGCTGTGTTCCCTGGTTAGGGTGTCAGTGTGCCATATGCCATGCTGCTGCTTGCATGTTCTAGGGGTTGCATGCTATGTTGCTGAATACATTATCCTGTCATGGGTGCTGCATTATTAGTGTGTGTACATACTGAATGGTTCTGGCATGCCCCCTGATCGCTATGTGTGCACTGCATGCTGATACCATTGGGATGACAGTGTTGCATGGCACCATTGCATGTGAGCGGATTTACCTTTGTACTGGCCTGCAAGGCACCTGTACATGTGCTGTGGCCATGTGTGCACAGTGTACATCATACAGCATCCATCAGGTGTGTTGTGCCCAGGCATGTGCATTGTGTGTGTCGCTATGTCCCTGTGCAGATACCGCATGGTGTCCCTCTGCCCTGGACAATGTCTCTGTGGACAAATTGTTCCCACCATGGTGTGGGCATGTGTGTCACACCCTGCACCACACATGCATGACTGTTGCATTGCACTGTTCTGCTCCAGTGTGTCACCTTGTTGGTTCTGTGCTGCACACTGTGGTCTCGGCCTTGTACACATCCCAGAGGTGGGCTGCAGTTCTGTGTGTCTGTGTTGCACCTTTGCCTGGGGTACCGTATCCATTGCAGGTCCACACAACACACGTGTCATGGGTGGTGTCTATGGCTGTGCAGGGGTGTGTGTGGATACCAGCACACTGTCTGTTGCAGTGCACTGTGGATTACCACCACAGCCAGTAGACTGTTGGCAACTGGACACTGGTTCTGTGCTTCCATTGTGTGTTGCTGCATTGATCCTCTGTTCCATTGGACAGCATGTCCCAATCTTGTGGTTGCTGCCATATGTGTATTGTTGCCTTGGGGCACACTGTGGTCTGCCTTGGGGTGCTGTGTAGGTGCACTGTGATGTGGCCTACATTGGGTCTGCATGGGGCTCTTTCCCATCAGTGTTGTTGTTGACGATGGGCTTCCTGTCCTGCATGGCTGCATGGGCTGGGCATGTTGCTCACATGTTGTTTGGGGCCTCCGCATACTGGCACAGGCTGTGTGGCATGTGCACTGTTCCCATTGTTGGGTACATGGCCATGTTGGTTGGGACATGCTGTCCTTCTCTGGTGCCGCATCCTGTGTTCTGCACTGCTGAACAGTGTAGGGAAACCCATCTTACATGGGCTTCTTTAACCATAGGTCCATCTCATGGGTCAGTGTGGGCATGGAGGCTGGAGGACATAGATGACTGAGATGACCTCCACAGGTGACTGGTTTGGCAGCAGAGGACCATTATAGAGCAGCAGGCCATGCTCATCAGGGAGGCACACAGTATTTGGGCACTGCTTGTGGAGAGACTTCAGGCCCAGCAGCAGGTGGCACCTTGATCCCCCCCGTTCCCTTGTTTGATTAATTTCTACCCACCCCCCACATTTGTTTGCTGTTTCTGTTCATTTTCATCACTGTACATAGTTCAGGACATTGGTTTATATTGTTACTGTACAGTTGTGTTTGTTTTTGATGTTTCTATTTTTCACTGTAAATAGTTTTGCACATTGTTAATATGTTGTAATATATATTTCTTGTTACATTCCTGTGTCCTGTGTCTTTCTTGGCTTATTGTTGTTGGTGTCACCGATGGACTTTATCCCAACCACAGTCCATGTGGTTCATCATGGTGCCTGCCATCCTGGCCTCTTCTGTGACACTGTTGTCACAACAGTTCTCCCTGCTTTGTCTGTAGCTTTGCATCTGCTGGTGGTTTGCTATGGGTGTGTTGGGTTTATCCAGCACTTGGCTCATATGGATCACTCTCCATGTGTACCATGCATGGGCTGTGTGTGTGTGTGTGTGTGTGTGTGTGTGTGTGGCAGATAACGTGTGTCCTGTGTCTGCTCATGGCCATGGTCTGTTCCCTGTTCTGTGGGTGCACCTCAATGCCAGTGCCGGTGGGAATGGGACTTTGTCTGTGGGATTGTGTGGTGATTTCTCCATATGTCCATGGCTGCTGTCCATCCCCCTGTGTCCTCCCATTGTGTTTTCTGTGGTGTGCATTCCACTGTCCTGTGTTGGGATGCCTTTTCAACTCACCCTGTGCATGGTGGGCACTGGTTGGGTCCGTATGGACACAAATGCCTGGACTGTCCTTTCTGTGGGTCACATCCCCACTGTCCCATCCCTGCACCCTTTCCTCTGTTTACATCCATATTGTGTTGCTACATCTTGGGTTCTCTCTTTCCATGTTACCTTCTTTGGTTCATGTGTGTTTTCCTGGCATAGATTTTGCTGTGGGTTGGGTTGCACACTGCTGTATGCTCTGCTGTTCACATTTTGGGCTGCACTTCTTTGCATGCACCCCCAGTGGACACGTTACTCCTGTGCATTGTGCTGATGTTGCTGTGTGCACTGCCTGGTTCCTATATTTGCTATGTTCAGAGTTGTCTTATTTACTGGGCTATATTTGCACTGCACTCTCAACCCTATTTGTATGGCTTCATTTGCACACTATATTCAGATGCTTTAGCTCCAGGGCAATTCCTTTGAATGTAGCCTGCAAATGGTTCCAGGCTAATTTAGCATGCTGTGCAGTGCTAATTTTGCCCTGGGGCTAAGTTTTGAATATCTGTCCCCTGAAGTTTCAAATAGCCATATGTTGGCCAGTTTTCAACATATTTGGACCAAACTTGGATGATTGCTAAGTGAGGCCACCTGCTCAGGACCACAAACATCATTCATGTTAAATGCCCCACAAACTATGTTTTCTGAGGACAGTCAGCTATGTTAGTTGCAGGACTGCTACGGGTAATACAAAAGGCAGAACTGCAATAAAACCTACCACAACTTGTGTAACTTACTCATAAAAATGCAGTTATCAGAAAAAAGTGCAAACATAAATTTGGCTTGTGCAAAAGGCTAAGTATGTTTCATTTTCTTACTAAGGCCCCCATGCAAAGTAAGGCCAGACTCTGATCTGAAAGTTTCAGGTTTTAACTAACAGCCATTTGTGTACTATTGAATACATGCTGAAGTTCAGGTTATTCCATTCAGATGTGTCAGCAGTATTAACTTGCAAAAATTGGGGTTTAGCATAGAAATACATTTTAAACCTGAGCTATAGGGAACCACCATGCCGTATAATAATAGCCTAAACTATCTCTCTTCTGAAAGTAGGTGTGAGCTTAAATGGTCATCTCTGATGAACAAATGTATATAAGGACTCTATACAACATACCTTAGCAATCATATAGTAAAACCTCCAGAGGCTGACTCTCAGAGATTGTAGTACAAAAGCCTGCTAGCCATATCCAGGGTATGCTAGCAAATCAATCAAAGCGAAAACTGTCACTGTGGCTGCTGCACTACTGGTTAGACACAGCCTAGTAACAAGTCCTCCGGGACTGCCAAATCTTCAAAAAAAGTTATGTTAGGCCATTTGAAAGCTCCCTATATCTGTCCTATGTCTTCTACCATCAATGAACCCAGTGCTGAAGTTGGTCTGTAACTTCTTCCTCCTTTTCTAGTCTATCATCGCAGATGTAATCTACCTTACTATTGCATGGTGAGATAAAGGTCCTGCTTAACTAGTCTGATTTGTGTAAATTTGTGCATATAGTGTTATGCTACTCTGTATATAATAACAAGTGCATTTTTTCATTGTGGCAAGATAGATCTGTATCCTTTATTAATATTCTTTTGTATGTGTTAGAAACATAGAAACATAGACTTTGACGGCAGATAAGGACCGCTAGGCCCATCTAGTCTGCCCATTTCCCTACCTACAGGATAGGCCGCAGAGCCTAGTTAACCAACAGCCTATTTCTTCCTACCCCCCACAAGAATTGCCTTATGTCTGTCCCATGCATTCTTGAAATCTCCCACAGTTTTAGACCCACAGCCTCCTCAGGAAGGCTATTCCATGCATCCACTACCCTCTCTGTGAAATAATACTTCCTCACATTGCCCTGAACCGCCCCTCCTTCTATCTTTAAATTGTGTCCCTTGTTCTTGTAAGTCTCTTTTTTGAAAGATGCTACCCTCTTGGACTTTGTTGATTCCACTGAGGTACTTAAAAGTTTCTATCATGTCCCCCCTCTCCCTTCTTTCCTCAAGGGTATACATATTAAGCTCCTTTAGTCTCTCCTCATATGGCTTCTCTTGCAGACCCTGCCATTTTAGTTGCCCTCCTCTGGACTACCTCTATCCTGTCTATGTCCTTGCGGAGAAGAGGTCTCCAGAACTGGACACAGTACTCCAGATGGGGTCTCACCAACTGTCTGTACAGAGGGATAACAACTTCCTGTTTTCTGCTGCTGATGCCTCTCCCTATACATCCCAGTATACTCCCAGCCCTCCCTACTGCCTTCTCACATTGCTTGCTAACCTTAAGGTCATCTGATATGATTACCCCCAGGTCCCTTTCCTTTTTGTTGTTATCTACCTCCCACCCATTGTGTATTCTTCCCCTGGGTTCTTGTTTCCCAGGTGCATTATTTTGCACTTCTTTGCATTGAATCCTAGCTGCCATACTTCTGACCATTCCTCCAACCTTGCCAAGTCCCTTTTCATCCTTTCCACGCCTCCTTATGTATCAACCCTGTTGCAGATCTTTGTGTCATCTGCAAAAGGCATACTTTTCCTTCCAGTCCCTCTGCAATGTCACTGATGAAGACATTAAAAAGGACTGGACCCAATACTGAACCCTGCGGTACCCCACTAGTAACCCCTCTTTCTTCAGAGTGGACTCCATTTACAATTACCTTCTGTGTCCTGTTGTGCAGCCAATGTTTTACCCAGGCTACCACCCTGGGACCCACTCCCAGGCTGGTTAATTTGAGTATTAATCTTTTGTGTGGGACTGTGTCAAATGCCTTGCTAAAGTCTAGGTAGGCCATGTCCACAGCCCCTCCCTGGTCTACTACTTTGGTCACCCAGTCAAAGAAATCTATTAGATTCGTCTGACATGACCTTCCCACTGTGAACCCATGCTGCCTTGGGTCCTGTGCTCCACTGGCCTCTAGGTACTCAACTATTCTTTCCTTCAGAAGTGACTCCATCACTTTCTCTACCACAGAGGTCAGACTGACAGGTCTGTAGTTTTCTGCCTTTGTCTTGGTCCCACTTTTGTGAAGGGGAATCACATCCGCCTTCCTCCAGTCCTCGGTACCACACCATCCTCCATGATTTATTAAAAGAGTAGCCAGTGGTTTCACTAGTTCCTCCTTAATTCTTTTAGAATTCTGGGGTGAATTCCATCAGGACCCATTGCTTTGTCCACCTTCAGTTTTAGGAGTTCTTGCAGAACCCTTTCTTCTGTGAAAGGACTGGGATCGACCCCTATCAGAGTGCTTCTGTTAATTGGATTAGGCACTTCCCCTCCTCTTTTGTGAATACTGAGCAGAAATATTCATTCAGTATCCCTGCTTTTTCACTGTCCCCTCTGCCCACCACCCGTTCATTCTATTCAGCCTCACTATCTCTCCTTTGTCTTTCTCGCTCGCTAATGTACCTATAAAGGTTTTATCCCCTTCTTAACTGAGTTGGCGATCTTTCCTCAGTTTGGGCCTTTGCTATTCTGACTTCCCTCCCTGCTTCCTTCTGCCTTAACTGGTACAGCTCTCTGTCCTGCTCCTTCTGTGTTTCCTTATACTTCTGGAATGCTATCTTTTCTTCCTGACTTTCACAGCCACCTCTTTTGAGAACCATAGTGGCTTTTTCTTTCATTTTGATTTGTTTATTTGCTTCACACAAAGGCTTGTTCCTCTGTGATGGCAGTTTTGATGATTCCCCATTGTTGCTCCACCCTCCTTCTAGCCTGTTTGCTAGTGCTTTTCTGAGGCACTCTCCCATCTTGCCAAAGTCAGCCCTCCTAAAGTCCAGTACCCTCACTTTTGTATGGCTTGACTCTGTAGCTGCGTTTAATGTGAACCACACTGTTTGATGGTCACTTGTCCCCAGATGGCAACCCACTTCTAGATCAGAGATCCTCTCACTGTCTCCGTTTGAGAGTTCGAGGTCTAAGATTGCTCCCTCACGAGTGGGTTCTGAAACTAGCTGTCTAATGCCTGCCACCTGTAGGGCATCAAGAATGGCCCTGCTCTTGGATGTGGCTGCAGCAAATGTGCTCCAGTTAACATCTGGCATATTCAGGTCTCCCATCAACAGTATCTCCCCTTTCTCTGCCATTCTAAGAATGCCTTCTATCATATCCTTGTCCATTCCCTCCCACTGACATGGGGGTCTATACACGACCCCTGTGCGGATTGTGGTGCCCTTTCCAGACTCCAAGGTGACCCACAGTGCCTCCTCTCCTCCCTGTTTACTCTTTTGTTCAGTTGCTTTTATCCCTTCCTTTACATAGAGAGCTACTCCTCCCCCTCTTCTCCCCTGCCTGTCTCTCCTGTAGGTTATGTACCCTGGTATGTTAACATCCCAGTCATGGTTCTCTGTGTACCATATTTCTGTGACTGCTACGATATCCAGGCATCCCTCTTCCATCAAGGCCACCAGCTCAGGGAGCTTGTTGCCCAGACTACGGGCATTGGTACTCATTACCCTCCACTTCCTGATGGCCTTACTCCCTTTTGCCCCATCCTTGTCCTTCTTGCCTTTGTCTCTTTCTCCATTTACCCCTGCCCTTCTCCCTATCGACACCTCTATGTTGGTGTTTGCCGTACTTACTACCATGATTATTTGGGGGGGCTAAGATTTCCCTGCTCCTTTCCAGTGCCTCCCCCCCTTGGCTAGTTTAAAAGCTTGCCAATGAAGCATTTAGACCTATCACCTAGGATCCTGGTTCCCCTCCCGGACAGATGCAGCCCATCATGCCAATATAGGCCATATACACCCAGGTGGACCTCCAGTCCCCAATGAAGCCAAATTCCTGAGCTCCACACCAGTTTTTCAACCACTGATTGAATCCCATGGTGCGGAACACCCTAGCCTCTCCTATGCCATAGATGGACAGCACCTCCGAGAAGGTTACCGTGCGTGCTACTTGACTAAGGCCCCTCCTCAATTCCATAAACTCTTCCTGCACTTCTCTAATCCCTCTCTTAGCCAGGTCATTTGTCCCTAGGTGGACAATGACATCCAGCTCCCTCCCCTGTGCAGCTGCTCCGGCAATCCTGAGGATTCGCTCCCTGTCCCTTCAAGCCATGGCACTAGGCAGGCACCTCACCTCCCTCTCCCCTTCCTCCCCCAGTTCTACCTTCCTAACAATGGAGTCCCCCACCATGAGTTGTTTCCTTCCCCTGCAGGGTCCCCTGCCACCCTCCTGTGGGTCTCCTTTGTGGAGGTTCCCAGCATCCTCCTTGTCTCACTGTGGGTGCCTCCATAGAGGAACCACACTTTGCCAGAATGGCATAGGAATTGTGGAGAGGTACAACTGGAGGATGTGCCTCTGTTCCACCACCTCACCTCCCTGAGCCCACTGTGGTCCAACCGCCTCTTTCTTGGCAACCTCTGAGGCAACGGCGAGGCACTGGTGGTCCCGGATGGAAGAGGAGGTCCCACAAATCCTGGCCAACTCAGCCTGTAGATGAGCAATCTCCTCCCTCAGCCCAGAGGTGCCTGCAGATGGGACAACACCGCATCCTCCAGAACATCTCCCGGAGAGACTGCTCCACAGCCACTGCACTGTACCACTCAATCATGTCTTATTTATGGCCCTTAACTGTTTGCAATCCTTACTCTTTCCTCTGTTTTTTCTCTCTCCTTACTTTCTGCCTGTGTGCCTTTAAGCTCCTGATTGTCCTGTTCTGAGACAAGAATATCCTATATTTCTCAGTAGACCAGTTACTTGCTCAGAGGCAGACCTCCAGCAACTAGAGGGGCCGGAGAGCTACTCTTGCCCTTCTAGGATGGTGGGTCTTTGGTGGTTCTGTGATCACTCACTTCCTGCTCCCAAACAGGAAGTTCCTGTTGTCAGTCAAATCCTGTGCCTATAAAAATAGAACTAGCTTGGGTGGAGGTGGAGGGAGGGAATGAGGGCAATATAGTCCCAGCAGAGAAGTCGGTCACACAGCAGTCCTTTCTCCTGGTGTCTTCTGCCAAGCTATTAGCAGAATCTTTCTAAGGCAGTCTTTAAATGTAGCTTCCTTCTAGCTAAGCCACTCCCCCTACTTACTAGATCTTTCTACAAGTAATTTAAACCTCACAACAGTTAAGTCCTTTCAATCACCTGAGATTTACACCTAAATAACTGTTCAGATACCCATTCAGTTCAGTTAACCCAGACAAAACACACACTTTTTTTTTGTTTTGTATGTTAGTTTTTTTTACCCTAAATTAAAGGTCCAAGTACAAAAGTTCTTCTACTGTAGTCCCAGCAGAGAAGTTCAGTCACACAGCAGTCCTTTCTCCTGGTGTCTTCTGCCAAGCTATGTGTTGGAATGTACTTTAGAGTTAAGACACTGTCCCTTTAAAAGGTCAGGAAGAGGTGAACAAAATAACAAGAATTTCTGTTAAAGCCAGCATAGGCCTTATATTTACCTAGATAAGGAACTGACCGGTTTATGACCATAAAAATCATAACTCTTGGATCGAATTGTCAAACTGGACATTTAACCTCCATTAGCAAGAAAGAGCCAGCAGGAGGCCAGCTTAAGGTCATAAAGTATACAAAACCAGAACCAGGTTATGCAGAAACCAGATGTTACAGGGGTTAGACATGGAACCACAGTGACACCTGCAGGATGAGGTGACACTGTTGCACCCCAAACTTTATATCCCAAAAGGGGTGAGTGTGGCTTGAAAATGACCAGACTATTTATCTGACACACATTTTCAACATTGGGGGCACTTAGCTTAAAGTAAGATCCTGAGAAGGACCCTTGCTGGGACATCTCAGAGCTGAAAGGACTTAAGCTGTTACAGTATATACTTTGGTTGCAACAAATGGGGTCTTGGACTACCTTTAGGACAAGACCTGTATTTTTGTGGAAAACTGATTTTTCACATGCAAAACAGAAATTCTGATTTTAAGTTAGAATTTGGGAACAAGGACTTCACTTTTCAAGATAAACCCTGAGTTTTGCTACAAGAGGAAATTCAGAGATGGATTTTCATTTCCAGCAAATCCTGTGTTTCCAAAGAACTTTTCTCCACCTACACAGAGAGAAGGTTATTCTCAAAAAGGACACTTTTCTGGACTAAAAACCTCTGAACAAGGTATAGTTTAGAACAACAGTATATAGCGTTTTCTGTAAACCACCCTGTGTTATTTTTGGTATTGTCTGCATTTCAAAAATCTTCCAAATCGTAGAATTTACTGTGTTGTTTTTATTTAAGTAAACTTTTATGATTTTATTATCAACTCTGCCTGGGGTCTGATTGTGTGAGCTAACATTTTAACAGAAGGGTTTTGTAAAGACTGTATGCCTTGATAACAAAGATAGTGACTGCTTGGCTATCCTACAAACTACTTAGGCAAGAGGCTGCCAGTGGTGGTGGTGGGATTCAAAATCGGACGTAATACAGAGTCAGGGGGACTCAAAACTAGTTTCCACCCTCCCACTGGGAAAAGGAAGGTTGATGATTCTTCCTGAACCCTATAACTGCTCACGGGTTCTGTAAAAAGGGGACTCTCCCTGCAAACAGAAGGGTCCTGCTGTGCCCCCCCGAGGTTGGGACTCACTTAAAAACTAGGCTCTCTGTCTAAATGTGGGTATCCTGGAGTGCAAACATTCTCAATAAATGCAAATAAAACTGTGGTAGCTAGGTGTGGATTATCACCTCTTTTCAAGTTCATGATCAATGGAAAGATTGTAAGCTATAAGGAGATATTGCAGCCATGTGGAAGAAGATCCTCTCTTTTGGACTGAGCACTGGTAGTTTTCAAGTTTCACAATCAAGAATAAATTGCAAAAAAACCTTTGAACTTATTACCCCATTAGGGTGAAGGAGATTGATCAGGTCTCCGGTTGCAGTTTATCTGGTGCCGGTGGAGTTTGCACTTTCAGTCAGGCATCAATTTGTCCAGGTCAACAAAGACAACACGACCACCATGTTTTAACTAAACAAACTGGAAGGGGGGATTCACTCCTTTGCTTTGTGTCAGGTGGCATTGTAGCCATGGTCCATGGATGTTGTTTATCTTCTGGTGCAGCATTGGCTAGACCAAAAACCTTTGTTATTGAGAATTCAATTAATTAGAAATGTTGTGAAGTAGAAGTGTGCAGGCAAAGATGTAGAGAAGTGGCAGACTTCGCCACTTTGGGAAGGTTAGTGAGGTACTGGCAAATTGGGCAATTCACCAAAAGTCTTTGCAAAACATAGGAAGATACCTTTGCTGCTGATATTTTACTTTAATTCACTCACAGGACCTACTGTCAAACATACCGTGGACACTGCATGAGAAAATTAGTCTAAAAAACACAAAAGATGGCAAAAGCCAACATTGTTTGCTTTTATGGTTTTAGTGTACTGCTTTCTATGTAGGTGATGCAGAGAGTCAGTTGAGGAGAAGAGAACATTTTTTGTTGAAGAATAATGGTCATGTGGGGGTCTATGGGTAACATTTATTTTATTTATTTATTTTATTTTATTTAGTTTTTGTTGACCAGGTAAGAGCACTAGACAAATTCTGCCTATTTTCAGGCATGACTCGGGAGAAAGGGATACAGATGAATGCCAACTGACCTTGAACCAGATTAAGTTGTTGGTGGTATTTTTAGTGAATGGGGGGAAATTTGGCCAGGGCACTGGGGAAATTCCCCTACTCACCAGTAGGGGAATCTTTGCTGGATCACCACTTGAGCAGAAGTGCTTCAGCAGGCTGGAGGTACCAGAGGAGTGGGTCTTACCCGTGGTTGTAACTGCAAAGGAGACTGAAGTTTTTTTTTTATGCCAAAAGCACTGATATGATCACTGATGTTATGGAACAGGTGCTTAATGACAGTTCAGAGAATTTGCATGAGACTCCGTGGCGAGTCTCAGAATCTTTCTCTATGGAATTAACTGAGACACCGGAGAAGGAGATTGCATTAGAGGATTCTACTACAGAGCAGCAATTACTACTGAAGAAGAAAGAGGCTTGTTACATGGCGAGAAGAACAGAATTACAAAAAGCCATTGCAGTAGCGCAGCGACAGGACTCGGCTATGCAGGCCAGCAAACCAGATGTGGAGGTACCTCAAGAAGGTGCTGACATGGCAGACCTTATCACTTCTCAGATGCTAGCACCTCCGCTAGTGGTTGCAGAGGAAAGTACAGGTGCGCAGCAGGAGGTACCGCAAACATTCTCATTAAAATCAGGTATGAATAAATTGCCTCTTTTTGTGTTTGTGGGTAATTTGAATAATGATTGTAGTGGAGTCTCGCCAGGACTAGCAAGTGCGAGTACTACAAGGTCCTGCTTAATACGAGACTCCATGACATCTGTTCCCAAAACTACTAAAGATACAGTTACAGAGGCTTGGTCAGTAGATAAAGCACTATTAGTGGTGGGATGGAAAAAAATTGCTGCTCAAGGTACATGGACTTTAAGTACTTCCAGTTATTCCATCATGAACACTAGCGAGGCTGTACCAAGGGAAATTATGTTATCAGAACTAGCTAAACCTGATTGGGGCTCAGAAATGGATATAACTTCCCCACTGCATATTCCGGATGGATTGGATTTAACTCAGAACCCCATTTTGACTTTGAAACAACCTATAAATGTTATGGATACGATGCCACAGCAACAGCTTGATAGCCCAAACAGGCCTATTGCCCAGGGAACAGCACCAAGGAATACTCAGTACCCAGAGGGATCTCACTCTTATGCTTCCTTCTTTAGGGCCCCTGTTTTTCTAGCTAAAAGACATAACGCCATTAGAATGATTTATAAAGGTGGACTTCACAGATTTCCAGACCATAAACATGTAGCACGAACATTATTAAAAGGGTCCATGCATTTTACCCCTGTGGAAATGTATGTCCTTATTCATGTTTCAGGGGAGCCGGTGTTCGATATTAGTTTTTGTTTTATCATTTAACATTTTGTCACCTGTTGCGGCACACTCCGGCTTGGGGCATCCAGCTGCCAGCTCCGACCACCCAGAGAACTGGGTAGCTCAAACTGCACCCAGAAGGATCCGAGACGGCCGTTTTGCCATCCCGCTGGAGGGCTCACCTCTGCCTCAGCCAGCCAAAATAGCCCCGGACCCTCCCCGACAGGACTCCGCCAGAATCCTCCAGGCAGCTCGGAGCACGGCCATCAAGCTGCAGGGTCACGCCCAGCCATTTTCCTCCTGATTGGTCCACAGAACGTGGATGTGCAATGACATCCAGATACAGCATGCCGACATCTGCCACGTTCCTCCTCCAGTATCCCCCGCTCCAGTAGTGCCCCAGAGCATCCCCAGGGACCGCTACAGCGCAGTGGGATTCCCCAACCCACCCCAGGACAAGGACAGCAGTCTACGGATGCTCAATTCCAGTCCTCCCCTCACGACCCCCGATGACCCAGGCTCATTCCCGAACCTGGGTCACCGCCGTGGTGCGAGGTGTGGCATCCAGCGCCTCAACCCTCAACACCACCGGGCTGGCTGTTTGATATTAGTTTTAAACAAGGCTGTGGCCTACAGAAATTCTGGGCTTTTTATCGTACTTTAAAAACTTCACCGTTATAGTCCCCATTTGAAGTGGTCCCCCTAACCAAGCCTGCCCATCAAATGATTACTCTATTATTCTGAAGTGAGGGGGTTAGCATTACAGACTTGACATTTTGGTTGAAGCAAAGATGTACTGTTCAGGGTAACCTGGAGCCAGTATTTGATGAGGATCATATTTGGACAGGGGGGTGGAGAGTACAAGTGATACTCAATACTACTGATACGGGACATATGCATTTGCCTAATTGTTCTTTTTGGGAAAACACAGGAGTGTGTTGTTCTATGCTGGTCAGCCCAAGGCCTGTTATTGTTGCGGATACACTGGTCATCTCAGTAGTATGTGTGATAAGCTGAAATGCATGAACTGTAATGAGCTAGGTCATACTTCTGGGTTATGTAAAAGTGATCAGGCATGCAATCTATGTGAATTGAAAGGACATACTTAGTGCTCTTGCCCCTCAGCTGCCCATAATCAACTAGACCAGGCAGACTGGGATGAGCAACAGGTCATTACTGCACTAGCTCAACGCAATAGTGCACAACACTCCAAGGATGCTAGGTCTAGTGCACACTCCTCAGAAGTCTCAGAGGTAGGGGTGTCTGAACCAGAAACACCAGTCCTTGGCATACCACTACAGGTGGTACCCCCTCCGTCTGAACCACTCCAGGTACTGGATCCTGTAGTAGAGGTAGATTCACATAGTGAAGTTCAGGATCTGGTAGCACCATCACTGACAAATGAAGTCATGCCCCCATCCCCAGTCCATCCCCCTCCACCTAAACAGCAAGTGCTAAGAAGTTCTAGATGAGACAATTCTGGTAACAACCCATTCCAAAAATCCCCAAAACTTCAGAGGTTATCACAAAGAATAGGTTTGCTCCCTTACCAGTAGTGGTCTTAGGTTCAGGCGATGAGTCAGATAACTCGTCAGTAGTTTCATCCCTCTCAGGCCCGGGTTCAGGCTTAGAGGACCCACTATCGGAAGTAACTGAAGCCCCTACTACTTCACGCAAAGCCACAACTAAACTTAAAAATGCAAGATCTACTAGAGCCTCGAGCAGGAAGCCTGGCCTGACCAGGCAGAAGATGGCAGCATAATTCAGAATCTCTCCAGGAATGACTGCAATCTAACCTCATCCAGCCTTCACCAGACCTTTCTTCGGTACCAGCTCTTGTGATTATCCTGTAATCTTACTGCCTGACACAGTCCGCAAGTCATTTTTAATCCAGCATCTACTTATATTCAATTACTCTACACTGTACTGCAGCATACTAGGCCTCATCCTTCAGCATTATGGCAGATCTCCAAGCACAGCAAAGCTCATTTGTTAGAGTGGAAGTAATGTTTTCTAAACTGATGACTGAGATTAATGATCTAAAAACCTCCACCCAACAGAAAGCGACCATTCTTGAAACGTTTGGCCAGAAAATTGCATTTAATGAGAAGGCAAAGGCCTGTAATACCACTACTATTCATGATCTCCAGGCTACTGTCTGTAATCAAGATCGAACTATTAAATCCCTACAAACCAAAACTGATGATATTGAAAATTGTAATCGTGGCAACAATTTACGATTTTTTGGCTTCTTTGAAGGTGTAGAATTAGGAGACACTACTTCGCTTTTATTACATGTGCTACCTGCAATGCTTAAACTGCCTCCCAACCTAACGTTAATCATTGAGCAGTCTCACCGCACTCTGGGTCCCAGGCCAGCATCAGACCAGCGACCGAGGCCCATCATTGCTCTCTTCTTGAACTATTCCCATATAGAATTAATACTGAAACAAGCCAGAGAAATGGGGAAACTTCAGTGGCAAGAGTTTAATATTTTCATCTACAGAGACTTTTTAAAAAAGATTTAACCATCAGAAGGAAGGCCTACAATCCATTTAAACAAATCCTCCACCAAAGAAGCATTAAATTTGCTCTACATTACCCCGCAGCACTACGCCTTTTCTCAGGCTCTTCCTTCAAGGATTTTGAAACCCCTGACGCCTTAGCCAACTATCTGGAGGTTTCTCTTTGTAATCTTACCCTGGGAGGTTCAGCAGCAATGGTGCAACCTGAACACAGCTCTGGTATATACACAGAGGGAGGACAACGAGGTTTGGGAGCATGGGGAAGGTGTTGCAGAACATGCAACCCCAAGCAGCAATGCCATAACTGATTTTACCCCAAGGCAATCAACACGGCTGCAAGAGAAGCTTCTGTCGGGGCATTATTCTTCAAGACTTTCATGCTGTTCTATTGAAGTCTCAGCCCAAACACCCCAAGCTACAGCCTCTCACCTTCAAATTGACCCCTCTATTCCCTTGAGCAATAAATTTGCTCTCTTGGAGGATGACATGCACTCCTTGCAGGAGGATCTTTCCCAGCAAATTTCAGATGAACATCCCCCTAACTTGGGCCCGGTGCTTCAGGGATGTATTTTTGCCAATAGTTCATAGGCAGGAGCTGTTGCAAGCTCCCCCCTCAAATTTTTAGAGCCGCCCAAAAAGAAACGTAAGGCAAAGGCCAAAAGCAAAAACATCAATAGTCACAATCCTGCTAATAAATCTAAGGTGTTATGAGCCTATATGGTCAGTAATGTGGTCACAGCTGATATATCTTGGTAGGTTTTGCTTCCAGGATACTTATAAAGGGAGTGCCAGTACACTTTTTCTGCCTAGCCACTTGCTCTACAGTCTATGCTACTTAGTTGCTTTCGCTCCCAGCGGGTGCAGAAAGCAAAGCCTGTACATCACGGCACGATCAATTTACATTTTGTTGTAATGTTTAAATGAGCAGCTTAAAGGTCTTCAAGGGAACTTTGGTACTGTACATCAGCAATGCTTTTCTAAGTCATTATTTTAGTGTTAGATCTTATACATTGCCTCACTAGACAGGCTCTCTATATCTAGTCTTTTACTCTCCAGTTTAGCAGTGCATCAGGTTTATAGTCTTTGGGCTGTTCAGCTGCATATCCTCAATCAGTATGCTTCCTGATCATTGCCTTTTCTTTTTTTATATTGAATTATCATATATTACAAGGCAATTTACCCCTTCTCTCTCCTGATGACAGTTTCTTAAGTAATATTGCCAACAATATTTAATCTGTCTCCTTCCCTGTGCTCCATTATTCTTACTACCTCCTGTTTACAATATGGAACTATCATTAGCACTCAAAGAGTTGGGCTATGTTTGGTGTACTGTTGCAAAGGATTGTCAATCTACATCTTCCTTGTGCTCCTTATTTTACTCAAAGCCTACAGATATCATAGAGATCCACTGCTGTGTGGTCCCTCCTATTTTGGGGCTGACTGGGCCTAGTTGTTTAGACCTAGTCACCCCATATAATATCTATTTCGGCAATTTTCGAGTAATCGGAGTGGACCTTTAATATAACTATCTCCTCTCTCCACAGTTATCACCAAAACCTATACTTCCCCATATAATCCCAATTTGCATCTGTCTCAGGGCGTAAGGGAATAAATTGTCCTGCCCTTTCTTTCCCCCCTCAGTATTGTATTTATTATGTACTTATTCTGTTGCACTGCAAAGTATACTCAGAGTTACTCTAATGTGGTAATGATCTACTTTTCCTTTTATATTTGTTCATTTGCAGTACACCTAGCTCCCTGAATTCCTTGCTCTATGTCTAGGCTGTACTGGCATCTCGTATATGGTTCTTTAATTTACTGTTATTTCAAGTTGGTATATCTTGTACTATTACTACTAATGTTTATAAATAAGTTCTGGTGTTTAGCTTTATCCTCATGCCTTGTCCTGTTAGCTTAGAATTAAGCTGAGGTTATGACAGTTCCCTGCCTTTCTTGATATTATTCCCTTTCAGTTTAGCTTATCAGGAATACTTACTTTATTATATTACTGGGATCAGACTTAAGTTTGGGCTGATATTTATAACTGGTCCTCCCTAGTCTCCTCCCTACATCGACACCCCAGAGTGTGGTGAGAGAGACTCTTAGCCAGTTGGCCGACTCATATCTCCTCACACCGATAAAAAGTTTTCTTTGTTATTTAGCTTACAAGTATTGTTGTTATTAATGACTTTTCTCCTTCCTCTTCTCTATTCTAACTTTAATATGATATCTGTGCCTCTCATATATCATACATTTCATTTTTTTTGGCTTGAATGTTCCTGCCACTCTCTGCTTACAGTATACGTAAGCTCTCTATATTGTATTCTGATCATCCTCTGCCTCATTTATTTGTTCCTTCACATTCCAGCAATTATTGCCTTTCTTTAACACCGACAGTATGAGTGACATACTTTTATATACATGGAATGTGAATGGACAATTCTCCTTGTAAGCGAAAGCAAATTCTTTCACATCTCAAAAAACATAAAACACAAATTGCTTTCCTTCAAGAAACAAAATTGTTAGCAGAGGATGTTCATAGACTTAAGAAAGATTGCGTCACTCAGATCTATGAATCATCCTATACTTCAAAAAAAAGAGGAGTTGCTATTCTTATTCATAAGAGTCTCAAATGGTTCCTTGTAAACTCCCTTTCCAACACTGACTGCAGATGGGTGATGGCTAAATTGAATACCAACTCTGGTCCTCTTCTGCTTGTTAATATCTATGCACCCAACTCCGATTCCCCAGAGTTTTTTCACAATTTAGGTGAACAGATTCTATCCTTTAACACTGATAATACACCAGTTATTCTCGGAGGGGATCTTAATTTAGCTTTAGAAGTCAGCATTGACAGAAGTAGCCCCACTACAGATGCCCACCCTAAAAGTATTAAAGCCCTCTCATTACTAATGCAAGATGTTGGATTAGCTAATGTATGGTGCCTCCTTCACCCCCGTGATCGAGAATTTACTTTTTACTCCTTTCTACATAAGACATACAGTAGAATCAACTACTGGTTAGCCTCTCCTGTTATAATAGAAAAAACTATTGATTCATCCATCTCTCCCATCATAATCTCGGACCACACCCCTGTCAAACTGCAACTTTTGTGGGGCCCATTAGCAGCTAAATCTTCTTACTGGCGGCTGGATCCTCTCCTTCTCAAGGATCCCAAATTCTTACCCATGATCAAAACACAAATTCAGGACTTCCTCTTTCACAATACCCCAACTGAATCTTCTATGTCCTCTATATGGGAAACTCTTAAAGCTACGATTCGAGGGAAAATGATCAGTTATGCTGCACATAGGAAAACAGTAAGGGAAGAACAAAAACTGACTGATTTGGAAACATCTCTTAAGGCTAAAGAGAATTTATACTTTTCCTCTAAGAAGCACTGTCCTGACTCTCAACTTCATCTTGACATTCTTCAACTTAGAGTCAAAATAAATGAATGAATTTCTCATAAAACCAAACTAGCCTTGTTTAAACTTAAATATAAGTTTTGGGAACACAGTGATAAAAAATGGTAAACTTCTCTCTTACCAGCTCAAAGCACAACAAATGGAATGACATATCCTAAGCCTAAAACATGAACAGGGTACAACTCACTCTGACAACCCCTCTATAAACCATATCATGAAAACCTTTTATCAAAAACTATACTCTAACACAAACCCTCCATCTACTTTACAAATTCAGCAGTTTCTCAAATCATTACATCTTCCTCATCTTTCTACTCTTGAAACAAATTCTTTAGATGAACCCTTCTCACTTCAGGAAATCCAGAAAGCTTTACCTTCCTTGAAATCTATCAAATCCCCTGGAGGTGACGGATTCCCTGTTGATTTCTATAAAATGTTTTCCGACACCTTATGTCCCCTTCTTCTTAATGTTTATCAGGAAGTTTCCAATACTGGCAAACTTCCCCCATCTTGCACCGAAGCAATCATAACCCTAATCCCTAAGAAGGAAAAAGACCCCACTCACCCCGCAAGTTACAGGCCCATCTCTTTATTAAACACGGATGGGAAGATATTTGCTAAAGTACTAACTTCTCGACTTCAATCCTTGATTCACAAGCTAACTCATCATTCACAAGCCAGTTTTATTAAACATAGATCTGGTTCTGATTACCTACGTTCACTATTTAATCTAATTCACAAAGCCAAATCCCTCAAGACACCAGCTGCAGCCATCGCTATTGATTTTGAGAAGGCCTTTGATTCCTTCAACTGGGACTACCTTCATCAAGTTTTATCTCATTTCGGTCTTTCTCATACCTTTTGCTCCTGGATCAAGCTAGTATATAGTTCCCCTGTTGCTAAAGTACTTACTAATTCTACCCTTTCCTCTTACTTTCATCTAGCAAGGGGAACTAGACAAGGCTGTCCCCTATCACCTTCCCTGTTTATTTTACCCATGGAGCCCCTGACTGCTTGTTTACGTCAATCTTCTGGCATTATGGGCATACCTGTGGGCAATTCAAGATATGTCTCTCTGTCCTATGCAGATGACCTCTTAATCTTACTTGAAAACCTGAATGAGGCTGGGCCCCTGTTGGTTGATTTGCTTAATACAGTAATTTTACTAACATTTCTGGCCTTGCTTTGAATTATAGTAAATCACAAACTCTGCCCCTTAACCACCACTGTAAAGCCTTTATGAACATACCTCTTGGATTCCGTTGGTCACCACAGGGTATAACATATCTAGGAATCAAAATTACTAGTAACTTAGTGAAGATATGGGACATTAACTTTAACCCCTTACTGGATAACATCAAAACAATTCTGGACAGATGGAAGCTTCTTAATCTCTCCTTCATGGGCAAAATCGCAGCCATCAAGATGTTCATATCTCCCAAGATTCTTTACCTCTTTGCCAATATTCCTTTAGTCTCACCATCCTCCTTTTTTGCTAAAATTGATAAATTAATAGGCAATTTTATCTGGGATGGGAAACCACTGAGATTTAACCGCAACAAACTTCGATCACATTGGAAAAAAAGGGGGATTCGAACTCCCCTGGTTCAAAGGCTACTTCTGGGCTTTTCGAATGGCCCAAACCATTAAATGGTTTCAGAAACCCTCCCATCACTCACCACTATGGATTGCAATGGAATCCGCATTGTGCCCGGGAGGAGTTTCTACTACCTTTATTTTTAATCCAATTTCCTCTAAACTAAAATCTCACCTGACTATATCATCCTCTGTTCTTTATTGGAAACTAACCCACAAATTCCTGAAATCCAATTCAACACCCTGGTTTTATGCCCCCTTATGGGGCAATCCACTGCTCACTCTAGAAGACCACCCAATTTTCTGTCATATGTGGTGGAACAAAGGCATTTTCTTTCTCGGAGATATCTTGGACCAGAATTCATTCACTCTTAGATCATTCTCAGACTTGCAGGCTACATGGAAACTTCCTAAATAGGACTTCTGGAAGTTTTTACAAATTTGGGCAGCTTATAACTCTCTCTCCAGTTTAGTGTATAAGCATACTCTTCTAAACCCATACATTTTGCACTGGACTAATTTATCAGTAAAACTAAATAGCTATATTTACAAAGACATTATTGGTAATCTACCTGATCAGTCTATGCAAGCCAAAAATAAATGTAGTACTCTTCTTAACTACAATATTTCAGACGCACAGTGGAGTAATTGTTGGTGTCTTGCACATAATACCTTTAAAGATACCCACAGTTTTTTAATAGAAGAAAAGAAGAAGAAGAATCAGCATTTATATAGTGCTTTTCATACATCCAAAGCGCTTTACAAGCAATGGTAGACTGGTAGTGGAGTGACTGAACGTGTGGTGGTGGCCATATCGCACATCATCACCCACACACAGCCTGGATAATTGCATGAACCAGTTTATGGGAAGGGGAATGTTGGCCAGGACACCGGGAATGTTCCCTACTCTTTGCGAAGAGTGCCCTGGGTTCTTTTACTTCCACCTGGACACCCACCAGGACAACACCAGGATGGGCAGAAGGGACCTCGGTTTAACGTCTCATCCAAAGGATGGCACACCCCAGCAGTACAGCACCCCCCAATACTGCACTCGGATGCCAGCGATTTTTAGGAGCAAGTCCAATCCCGGTGTGGGATGAGAACCCACGACCTTCAGGTCCAGAGGCGGATGTGCTACCAACTGAGCCATGCTGACACCATACAATATACAATAATACAAACTTAAATTCTACATCTTTGGTATAGAACCCCCTCTGTGCTTCAACAAATGGGCCTCTTAAATAATAATAACTGCTGGCGCTGTAATTTGGCCAACGTGGATCTACTGCATATCTTGTGATCGTGTGCTTCCATTAATAAGCTCTGGTGTAAAGTCTATTTACTTGTCTCCAGAGTAACAGGACAAAAAACTACCTTCTGACCCCAAGCTATTCCTTCTAGGCATACTTATCCCCAATAGCTCTCTCCTCTCACATGCACATTTTAGATGGCTAAACATACTTTCTATTCTGGTCAGACATCTGATTCTTATGAAATGGAAATCAACTCTGGTGCCTTCTCTTTCAGATGTTCTTCAAAACCTTTCTCAGTATGCCTCCCTAGACCGATTATCTCATGTTACTCCTAACCGACTCAGTGTATATGACAGATGTTGGCAGGATTACTTCAAGTACATCGAATCTAGTTCTTCTAGACCCTAATTCTTAGGGATAGTTAGCCCTCTTCTTATTTTGCTCTCAGATTAGGTTATCCCAAAACTTTTGTGCACAGATATCTCCTCTTTTTTTCCCTCCTTCTCTATTTTCTTCCTCTCTCTCCTTTCCTTCTTCCTTGCTTTTATTTCTCTTCTTTCTTTCCTTGCACACTTTTCTCTTATCTTTACCTCTCCATTACTGAACACTGTTCATATTACTACATTTATCACTTTTTGTAGTTTACTGAATGCCTTGCCATAGCCTGCTCTAGCATTTATTTTGTACATAGTTGCCATTTATGATTCTATAATACTCTATTGATTGTAACCCTTCTGCTTTCCACTTATAACCTGTCTAGGTTTGTGTTTTATTATCAATACATGTATATAAGGCTTCTCCAATATGTTTACCCTAAATATTGTGTTTAAGTGATATTTTATACCTTATATGGAGGATATTCTTCTATTGTATAAGACATGTGCTTTCTTATATAGTCAAATTTCAATAAAAAGATAAAGTGAAAAAAGAAGCACCCTTGATTTGTTAGATAATTAACAGGATACAGCTTTCTTTTTCTTACATGGTGGTCTCACTTTCCCTTTACTCTAGCAATGTTAATAGCATTACGAATGTAAAAAAATGGCAGGCGGCATATTCATATTTCCAGACTCTTCCCTACAGCATTCTATTTCTACAGGATACAAGGTTACATACCTTGTTAGAACTGAAACAAACCATGAGGTTGTGGTTTTCTGGGCCTTTATACTGGTCACTGGGCATGGACTCCTGCTTGGGGATGGCCATATTGTTTCATAATGTTGATTTTCTTTTTATTAAATTGGTTGACCTTACACCAGTGCGGGCTTTAGTTCTAGATATCAAAATTGGGACTGTCCTATTCCATCTGATTAGCAGGTCAGACCAAAGCTGATCAAATAGAATTATTTCAGCTAATCCAGCCCTATTTATATTCAGCACAAAATATTGTATTGGGGGCGGATTTTGATTGCTGGTTAAAACTAAGGGATAGGGGTCATCAAGCCACCACTAGGAAGATATTCTGTGACATGATCTTTTTGTCTAACTTGATTAAAACCTCGAGTATGAGAGACTCTTACATAGAAAAAACTGGTAGGGCTGACCCCACTTTTCATAAGGGCCCCTTAGCCACTCAAATTGATTTTTTCTTCATTTCACCCCATCTTGAGATTAAGTATACTAAGACGATGGTGGCTGAATTTTTGGATCATAGAGTTTTATTTCTTCAACTTGGGAATGTTAATATACCTCCTCATGGGCCGGAGTATTGGAAATTTAATGCATTACTTCTGCAAAAGACAGAAATACAATAAAACCTTCAATATTTTCTCCAAGCAAGGAAATCTGTATTGATATTTTATGAGGACCCAGGGCTGTGGTGGGAAGATACTATAGCAGATTTGATATCGGTTTTACAGTTGCAGGGTAATTCCATGAGGGACACAGCTTATGGGGCATATATATTGCACAGACAACAATTGCAAAAGCTACTGTTGTTGTCTGTATCGGTTAAACAAGATTTTTCTCCCCAGATACAGCATATAAAATGACAGATGGTTGAATACCATATGCTACAGGCTCAGAGTCTGCAGTATCAGAAGAATTATAATACACAGGGAAATAAAGGTCAGATTTTCCCTTATGAAGGATATTCTGTGAGAATAAAAAATAAAAACATGGAGGAGTTATTTGATGACAATAACCATTTATGAACGGATCCTAAAGATGTATTAAAACTAGTTACAAAGCATACTAGGAAATTACTGGGACCTGTTCTCATAGCAGAAGACTCCCTAAATGCTTTTATAGACACAGTACCCACATTAGACTTTCCTAGAGACCAGATTCAGCCTTTAATTATGGATATTTCACCTTTGGAAGTGGAGATGGCCATTAAGGCTTTAGGATCCTATAAAGGTCTGGGTAGTGATGGGTTAACGGGGGAAATTTATAAATTTATGGGGTCTTGGCTATATACAGAATTAGCCATGGTGTTTACAGCTATTTAAAAGTCTGAAACCTCCTTCCCTATGGATGACAGGGGGATTGTTAATTCATATCCTTAAAAAAGGTGATAAATGGCTATTGGATAACTGGAGACCAATTTCATTGCTAAATAAGGATTTTAAAATGTTGGCTAAAATTTTGAATTCTAGATTGTTGCTTGGTGTGAAATTTATCATTTCCAAGGCTCAGACCTGTGCTATCCCTGGTAGAAGCATAACTGAACACTTGATTTTTCTTAGAGAATTGATTGAGCGCAGTAACAGGAATAAGACAGAGGGTTTTGTTCTTTCTTTAGATCAAAGGAAAGCCTTTGATGCCATTAGTCACACATTTATATGGACAACACTGGGTAAACATGGCATTCCTGCTTCATTTATTAATTGGATTAAATGCTTATACAGAACTGCAACAGTTACTCCATTCGTGAAAGGTTGGAAAGTTCCAATGCTACCAGTATTAAGGGGTGTGCGGAAGGGGTGCCCTTTAAGCCCCCTGCTTTATGCTTTTTATATAGACCCACTTCTGTGGTTGCTTAATGCATCTGTTCTTCTAAAGTCTATTATTGTTAATAATACTCCCATTCCACACAAAGCTTTGGCATATACGGATGATCTTTGCATCCTAGTTGAAGATAGTGATTTAGCAAAAAAAAGTGCTGCAAATCTGTGGAACATATGGTGTACATCCAGGGGCATCACTGAACCTAGATAAATCTGTAGGTATACAGCTTGGGATTCCTAGACAGCCCCTTTTGGAACTTGGGGGGATACATTTGACGACAGATCATGTCAAGATTTTGGGGGTTCTATATGGTCCTGGAGATTTGGGAATGCTAAATTGGGAGCCACAGGTTCAAAAGGGCAGGGCCTTTGTTTTGCAATGGAATAAATGGAAATTTTGAAAGTTAAAAAGGATTAATTTAATTAAGACTTTTCTAATTCCGGTATTTTTATTTATTAGCTATGTTTTTCCTCCACCCCAACAATTAGAAACCACAATTTATAGTTTATTTTTTCAGGCAGTGTGGGGAAGTAGGCTGAACCCCATTAAAAGAAACATAGTATATCTTCCGATAGACCACGGGGGTTTAAGGATGGTTAATCCCATATTATTTTATTACAGCATTTTTATATATGCTAATTTGAGGCCCATGTTGTTTTTTTCTGATTTAAGTTGGGTATATTTATTTTTTAATAATTGTAGAATATGGTTTCAACTATGGGATAGAGGACATCTGGGTCCTTTAAAAAGATCACTAAATGTTCCTACCTATGTGCAGAAAGACATTTGTATACTTGAAAAAATGGCATATAACTAGTAATTTACTGATTATAAAACCCAGGAAAATAGTTTATCAGAGGGTTTTAGACACTCAGTTTACAGAAGTGGATACCTTTCCAAGGTGCCCTCCCCAGCATAAAGACACACTATTATAATTATTACGAATACCCAGGATACTGGAGAAAATGAGGGATTTCCACTGGCTGAGTTGCCATGACAGAATTAATGTAAAGGCCAACCAAAGACACAAGCAGGTAGAAGAGCATATTTTTATTAGACCAAGGTGTATACAACAATTAGAGACAACAGAACATTTGTTTTTTACATGTACATATGTTAGATCTTTCTGGGCCACTCTGGCCACTACCTGGGCAGCTCTGTGGTTTCAGACAGTCACAATGGATGGACTCATGGTTGGTAAATACACAGGGGCAGGGACCCATTGGCATACTGAGACTTTGCATAAGGTTTTGCTGGTTATTAAATGGTTCCTTTAGAACAGTAGATGCTTATTTGCACTGCAAAAAAAGCACTTACAGCAAGAGGAAGTTATACAAAAAATTACAAAGGAACTGCAGTATTTATATAGAGATGATGTGAATATTCTGCAATACAGAGTTCAGATTAGAGCTTGGAGAAATATGCCTTGGATTATGGATACAGATGTAACAGTTACTTAAGGATTTCATCCTTATATGGGTTTTGGGCTACAAGAGGTTTTCAGTGTTGGTATAAGGGATTTGGAATGGATGCTGAGTTTATAAGTAATCTAGTGGGGATAAGTATTCACTCCTTGTTTTAACTGTATTTCTTGTTCCTTGTTTTTTTTTTTCATCCATTGGAGCTCTTCTTTTTTCCCCCCTGTACTGTTCTACATGAGTATGTTATCAGGCTGGTAGGTGGCTTTGTGGTTATTATGGAGATGTATAAGATTAATTTCCTGTGTTTTTTTTTCTGTTTACATCTTTTGTGAGTTATGTTCAGACTGATTTTGTGATGTACTGTATGTATTGTATGATTTCTTTTCCTCAATAAATTCTCCATCTCTTTTCAAGAAGTGCCATGAGATCTTTAACATCCACCTGAACTACCACCAGAACAGGCAGATGGGACCTCGGTTTAACATCTCATTTGAAAGATGGCACCTCAGAAGTACAGCAACCCCTCATGCTGCACTACAGTTTCAGTATTGGGGTTTAGACCAAGTGCCTGGTGTGGGGAAAGAACCCACAGCCTTCCAATTTCTCAGCCTCAGAGGCAAGAGTGCTACCTGCTGAGCCACCGACACTGATGTTATTGAATGTATGGCAATGTATGTGGGTGGTGGTGAATGTGTTTGAGCGGTCTGTGGTTGACAATGCATGTGTGATGAGTTTTGAGGGTGAAAGTGCATGTCTGCGGAACTTTAGGAGTGAAACTGCTTGTGTGTGGGGCATCTGGGGTGATAGTGCATGTTTGGAAGGTTTGTGGAGTGCAGAGCATGTGTGAGAGGGCATGTGCGGTGGGTCTGAAGGTGATAGTGCATGTGGGGATGTAAAGGGGGCAGTGCATGTGTGTGGGAGGGTCTGGGAAGACTGCGCATATGTGTGGATGGTGACATTAAGATTCTATACCTGATTTCAAGGGTATTTGGAAGTGGTAACACTTATCACTCCCTGTTTTAGTTAGTGGTATTGGTAGGGGTTGCTTAGTTTAGTTAGGTACCTTTAGTGATTGTAGTGGTGTTTCTTTTTATTTTTAGATATGTGTCTGAGTAGCCCCAACCCACATGTGTGAAAGCTGTTGCATGCATAGCAGGAGTAGTAGCACCAAGAGTTTCCAACTATTGCATCTCTTAGCATGGTTCCATTTGTGTTGAATTACATCAAACAGCACAAGACAGCTTGAGTCAAACACTAGAAGATAGGAGTGCCATCCCAGGTCATTGCTGGTGAGAGAGGGAGTGAGTGGAGGAAGGAGCTTTGTTCCAGTTTGCTGCCTGGTGAGAGAGAGAGAGAGAAAGAGAGAGAGAGAGCAGTTTTGTCCTTAGTTGCACTGGAATGTTCTGTTGGATTTGAGAGTTTGACATAGCTCCTGTGAGTTGACTGAGGCTTTCACTTATTAGTAAAGTGAAGACTGTCTGCTGTGTTTTGATGCTACAGGGGAGTAGCAGAGGTGGACTGGTGAGAGAAGCCGGCTGAATGCTAATGGAGCAAGAACACACCAGGGAAGGGGCATCTCCATGCATAGATTGCTGATGGTGATGTGAACAGGAAAAAACTGAAGGAGAGGTAGGCAAGTGGTGGTTGTCTCACCTCTGTTTTTGACTCTGTGTTTTCCTGATTTACTGTGCATTGCCCTCTCTAATTTCTCCACCAGTGTGGGTGTCTTCACTGGTGAACACTGGGACCATCTGTGGCAGAGACTGGGATCATGGTCTCTGTTTCATGGTCTGAAGTTCCTCTTGGTGAGAGCTGGAGGGACTATCGTTAACTATCAATTTCATCTGTTTTAGGAAAAAGACTCTCAGACACATTTCACTCTTGAATTAGTATATTCATTGCACTTACTTTCCTAAGAACTGAACTGGTGCTATATGGACTTACATTAGCATAAGGGTCTACACACTCTACCTCATCCTGCACCTCCATCACTAAGCTCCAGTCCTCCCTATTATACCACTTCAATGCCTCACCACTTTGCTCCTGCTTCCATTGACTCTTGGTCCAGCTTCCATAATGCTATGCATACATTTTCCCAGCTCACTGATCCTCATATGTATAAGAATCCCCGCTCCCCGATCCCTTCTGTTTATGTAAATATTTGATGTAAGTGTATCTGTAAATGGTGCATTTTGTAAATCTACGAAAGATGTAAATATAACCACTGTAGCTGCCATGTCTTTGTAATCTGTAAATGTGTAATCTGTGAATGTTTCCGTAAATGATGAATTTTTGTAAATCAGTGAATGATGTAAATGCATCCACTACTACTACCATGTCATTGTCCATGTTCTGCACTTTCTGGGTCGACCCTGAAAAAGGGACTGTAATGCCTCAGCGGGCTCACCCGGTTACCAAAATTCAAATAAATACTTATTCTACACGTGCATTTTGTATTTATTCATGTGTTTCTGTTGGTGTGTGTGTGAGTGTGTCTGTTATTATGTTAGAATGCATTGAGTGTGATGTGTGTGTGGAGTGTGGGGATAAGTGCTGGTTAGGATATGTTTTGGTATTTGTTTAGGTTTTCTAGGTGTAGGAGTCCTTGTTTAGCAAAGGGGTGTGCATACAATATGCGAGGGTGTTTTGAGGTTGTGGGTGATTTTATGTTAGCTAGCTAACTTAAATGTTATGACTGGGATGTGTAGAAAGCAGCAGGCCCCTAAGCTCAGCTACTGTCCATCTCTTCTCCATGACTCCGCTGCCAAGTGTGGCTTATTGATGGTGTAGGGAGGTGGGGGAATGGGAGGAGGCACTGGGGTGGTGTGGAGGACATGGGGAGAAATGAAGAGGGATGCCATCAAGACTGTGAGGACCAGCAGGTGTCTGTGGCTGAAACAGGAACTTGAGAAAGGCCAGATGTGTTTAGTCCCATACCCAGATATTTGGTCAGACCGAGTCGGCAGATGGCTGAGGGGCTGCCACTTCAGCTCTCCTCTTCAGGCAGTGCTATGCAACACTAGAATGATGAGGACTAAGACTGGTATTTTATCAGATTTTATTTCTTGTTCCTCAGTTGCTCTGGTGTGCTTTATGGATACCTAACTTGGTGATGATGCTGGCTTTGTATTGGAGTCAGCTGTCTCAGTTGGATTCTCCGTAGTGCACTGCCCGAGGAAGTATCATGGGGGGCATCTATTTTAGATCCGAACTGAATATGGTGGTGCACCTAGTGGTTGTACCACATCATTTGAGCATGTGGCTGTGCATGGGGGTCCATGTTCAGGTTCCAGGATTGTTCTCATACACTGTCTTCTGGAACACAAGGGGGAGTTTCTGAAGGAAATTGCAGACTTGGTGACTGACAGAGTGTTGGAATCACCTAGGTGGCTTATTCTGGGCAATTTCAATGCTTGAGTCAATGACGAACTCTTGCATTTTGCTCAAGATTTCCTCTGGGTATGGAATCCCTGGGTCTTGCATAAGGTGTTACTTCTGTGACCCACCAACATGGCCACACCTTGGGCTTGGTATTCTCTCTGAGGCTTGAGGTAACTGACCTTGAGATTGATCTGGTTATCTGGTCAGACCATTGTGCTATCAGGTTCTATTTTGGGCCCCTCCTTGTAGTCTACCCCATGTGGAGATGGTCCAGCGCTGCCCTTTGTGTGGGTTTTGTCCAGAGGGACTCTTGGCAGTGCCAATCACATGGGGTATAATATCGACATGTTCCAGGGGATTGGAAGAAGCTGTGGTGATCTATAATCAGGCCTTTGGGGTGACTTTTGACCTTCTGGCACTAATGCATGTTTGTCAGTTGGTTTCACACTTTGGCTCACTGTGGTTTGATGGTGAGCTAAGGGAAATGAAGGCAAAGGGTTGGAGGATGGAGCATTGGTGGAAGAGGTTCAGAACCCTGGAGCACAAATTGGCTTTGATCACTCACTATCGTTAGTACCAAAGGGCAATCACCCAGAAAAAGGCAGGATTTCTGTTGATGGAAGATTGCTATTGGGAGGCACTGAGCAGCTCAGCTTTTTCAGACTTTGGATAGGCTTCTCCATTGGGCCTGTCTGGAGCTCATCAAGACTTTGTCACTCACTAAATGTGAGGAGTTTGCTTGATTTTTGTCAGACAGGGTGTCCTCCATTCAGACTGGGATCGTGCCAGTTGGGCTGTCACAGTCCAGCAGGATCGAGCCCAGGTGCCAGATGTATTCAGTGGTCATGGGTTGAGTTCAGACCAGTGATGGTTGAAGTGGTTCATGAAGTAGTCTCAGAGTTGATGCCAACATTTTGTCAAGTGGACCCAGGCCCGACACCACAATTACTAGTGAGTTACGTTGAGTAGTTACACCTGGTGTTTACTGAGATTGTCCAGTGTTCCCATTTGAAAGGGTTTTCCTGGCAGCATTGAAAGATGCACTAGTAAATCCCCTTCTAAAGAAGCCATATTCAGACCTGGACATCTTAGTGAATTATTGACCAGTCTGTAACCTACCCTTAGGGAAGGTTATTGAGAATATGGTTGCCCAGCAGCCGGAGGCACACCTCACTGCCTCTGACATGTATGAGCCCATCCAGTCTGACTTTAGGTCAAGGCATAGCATGGCGACTGAACTGGTCAGGGTGCCTAATGATCTACTCAGGGCAAGAGATAGAGGGGAGCAGTCAATTCTCATCCTCCTCAGTCTCTCTTCAGATTCTGACACCGTGAGCCATGGGCTGTCATTAGACCAGATTAGGGTGTATATAGGGTTCACTGGCAAAGTCATGTGCTGGTCTGAGTGCTATCTTAGTGGAAGAACTCAGAGTTCATACTGGAGTTCATACTGGAGTTGTTTAAGACAGGCAGAAGGCAAAGCCCATATAGGCTGTCCCCACCATATCAGTGGAGGCAACCTCGGTTATCAACCATAATATACCAATCCAAGCTTGTTTTGAACACATTAAAATTATTTGCGTCCACAACATTTGTCGGTAATTTGTTCTATAGCTTAATTACTCTACACTTAAAACTATACTTCCATATATCTATCCTACACTTCTCTCCTTCTAGCTGCTGACTATGCCCTTTTACATCATAATTACATCCCTTAAATTTTAATCCTAAATCCCTCATAGAGGGCTATGATGGGGAACTATTCCTCAATCCCAGTGGTCCTTTCCTGTGGTGTACCCCAAGGCTTGGTCCTTTTGCCCACGCTGTTCGTGGTGTTCATGCTGCCCCTTGGGAAGATCATTAGACAACATGGAGTTGGGTTTCAGTGTTGTGCTGATGATACCCAGCTTTATTTGTCTTTGGCACCTGGGATGCTGGGTGCAGTTGATGTGCTTAATATGTGTCTGGCCAAGATCCAAGAGTGGATGTCATCGAGCTAGTTATGTCTCATCCTGGAGAATACTGAAGTGCTGGTGAATAATCCAGGTTGAAGGGATGGAGTGACAGCTACTGAAAGGGAGAAAGGGCTTTGGCTCAGCTCCTCTTGGATTTTGGCCACCACGGAGGTGAAAAAATCTGAGGTTCTTTCTGGATGAGGGGCTGACATTTGAGCCTCAGGTGCCAACAGTAGTCAGGAGTGGCTTTTACCACCTGAGGAACATCTGCTGGATCAAATCCCTTATCCTCCCTGGAAACTAGGTGACAGTGGTACATGAGTTTGTTACTTTGAGGCTTGATTACTGCAATACCCTGTATCTCAGGTTCAGTGGAGGTATATTGCAGTGCCTGCAGCTGGTGCAAATTGCAGCTGCTAGGTTGCTGACTGGCCTTCGGAAGTTGTATCGTGTCTCCCTGGTGCTGCATGATCTGCATTGGCTGCTGATGAAGTGGCTTATCCCCTTCAAAGCAGGCTTGCTTACTTATAAGGTCCTACAAGGGTCAGGCCGGGGCTATGTGGCAGACCTTCTGCATCCTCATGTGACTTCATGATCCTGCTGTGCCACTGAGGAGGACATCCTTATGATACCCAAGGTGAGGATAAAAACCTCGGGTGACCGGACATTTGAGGTGGTGGGCCTGACTTTGTGGAATACTTTCCTAAAAGCCATGAGGAAGGCCCCCTCAGTGGAGACCTTTAAAAAGGGCCTGAAAACATATCTGTTTATGCAAGCTTTTGGAGATTAATTCCCCTTAATACCTGTATGTGTTATTCCAGTTGTATTATTTATAAATGTTTTATATACTCAGAGCCGTTTTAATTATGCTAGCTAATTTATTTATTTATAATGATATTTATTTTAATTTACATGCTTGTTTTTGGTATTTCCTACTCTGGCACCCTGGGGCTCTGTGTAAGGGTGCCAATAATTAAGCAATAAGGCATGACAGAGGATGTGTTATGGTGGGATAATGGCCCACATTGGGTGGGCTGAAGTACAAGGCGAAGCTGAGAGCTTCCACCACCCAAGAAGGGCCATCAGCTCGTCATAATTATGAAATTTTAGGAAATTGGATGTATTTTTTAAACATATTTTTGTTGAGTTACTTTCAGCTGGGCTGTTGTGCTACAATAATGGTTTGGCTGAAAGTACCTCTTTGCCAATCAGGAGCCAGCATTCTTTCTACTCATTTCATAATTATAAAATAAAGTCTACTACTACTACATTGCAAGTGCATAGGGTGGAGTAAGGGTGACATTGCGTATGCGTGGGTTGTAAAGAGGATATTGCATCTCTATGGGGTGGTAGAGTGGTAAAGCATGCTTGAGCCTTATTACTTCTGGCTAGACCTACTGCATGCATCCAATTATTCTGCAGCAGTCCAGGAAAGGTGACATGTGTGGTGCATTCCTCTACAGATATGGTGTTAGCCAGACCAAGCATCGAACATCATGTGTGTGTGTGGGGGGGGGGCGGGGTGAGACAAGTAGGACTCCTTACTGAACATCATATCATCCATTGCAATGAGGGTATGCTCAAAAATACTCTAACATTAGGATGAAGTCAAAGATGAATGGATGTATTTGCTATTGACTGTCCTCTCCACCAGCTCAAGACAGGGTAAATAAAAAAAACACACAAAGTAGATATCTTCTTTTGAAAATGGGCTACAAGCTCTCAAAGCCACAAATACTACTTTTGTGAAGAACATTTCAATCTGTATAGGAAAACAGCAAACTTGAAAATCCAAGTTCGGTACAAAAACCTTAGATCTGTTGGATTACCAGACTCCTCGGATGCTGGCTTTGAAAGTGTAAGAGATTTGGTCAAAGATATTTTCATTGAAGTATTTGAATTACCATCAGAAAAAAACCTGACACTTATCACAAAGGCATTTAGACTGCATAAAGGGCCACCAAAAGATTCCAAGGAAATAAAACAAAATCAACAGTGGAGATTAAACCATCAGATATTGGTGCCAAATCAACATTACTCATCAGATTTGCTTTGATTCAGTAGGAACTTGCTTATCAAACTAACATATGAATGTCACAGTTTCTATATTTATCCAGACACAAAAAATGCAGGAAAAAATTTCTTTCTTATTGGCAAGAAATTTTGGAGATGGGTGGCACCTTTCATTTTTTTGGTACCCGCCAAGGAGTGAATATTTTTAAAAGGAAAGCATTATAGTTTTTCAAAATTGACCAAATTGTTACTTTCTTTAGAGCACAGTTCAAAGAACATTCCTCCAAGGAAGGTAAATTCCTCACAGATACAGATAGAAACAAAGAAACACAATTTGCTGGCAGATAAGGACCACTTGATCCACCCAGTCTGCCCATTTTTCTGTACCTACACTATCACCACAGACCTCAGTTAATCTCTGGCTCTTTCTCCCTTCCTCTTTCCTTTCCACTAAGATTCCCTTATGCCTATCCCATGCATTCTTGTCCATAGATAAGGAACTAACAGTTGCATTACAAGAAGTGCACCAAATGACTGTGTCCTGCATATTATGTCCGTCCTGGTGACCAGTAAATGTTTGCTCCCTACCTCATCAAAACACATCTCTTAGGACAGTCTAGTTTTATCACTATTGCACAGCTACAATATTTGTAAGGCATACTAGGGAGGGTTAGATATCTGACTACCATTGACTACTTACCTTATATGTGAAACATACTAATTTAATTTAATTTATTCTTTGTTAACCAGTCAAGGCCCACTAGGCACAACTGCCTATTTTCAGGGATGACCCGGGATCATTGGGCTGGTTAAGTGACTTGCTCAGAGTCACACAGTATGCAAGTGGAGGTTGGGGGAATCAAACTCAGGTCTGCTGGATGTACCAAGCTCATTCACAGCTTGTTACTCTAACATATAGGCTATACTGCCAGCCATTGCCCAGCAGGCTATATGAGACCACAGAGGGCATAATTCTAGAGCAACAATTCACAGTGCCCTGAACAGGCACATAGGGACATTCTTCTCCTTGTATAGCTGCCCTGCTTTTGCATTAGCGGGTGTCTGGCAGTTGGGAAGGAGGTGGTTGGAGCCAACTGATGCAACAAGCCTAAACAGCCCACTGCACTAATTTCTTCTGGTATCACTAAGAGGTACTTGAGCATCGGGTGGGTCATGTACATGTATGTTTCCGCTGAAATCATTGTAGTTAAGCTAATAGAGAAAGAGAGAGCTGCCTGCCATTAAAGGGTGACCAAACTGGGCCATCTTGCATCAGGGATTTGAGCAAGCAAGGCAGTCATGTGTTGGGTCATCTCTCACTCAGTCTGACAGCAAGTCACACAGGTATGAGCTGAACAACAGACAGGAGACCTGTTCTCCATTATTTGTTCAATTTTGTACAATTGTTGAGCATCATGGCAGTAAGCTGAAGGCCTGATTGAGACAGCAGAAGAATAAAACCAGAAAACACTGTTGCACTGCCGAAACCAGAAAATAGACAGGACCACAGTGAACTGCAAAATATCCAGTTTAGTTCAGTGCTGATCACAAGTGCAATAGTGCAGAAATAGCTCACACAATTAAAAGTCTGGTGGAGCAGGAGCTGCTTGCCCATTGCCAGACGCTTCGACTTACGCAAGCCTTCATCAAGAGGGGTGGCTATGGTACAGTCCATCCTGCATTTTACAATAACCTTATGCATATTCATGAAAGTGCCAACAAGTGCTGTGGTAAAATTTCAAAAGACATTTAAAATGGTAAAATTATTACCATACAAAAAGATACACAAGTCATAATAGTATTAATGTCAACAGTTGCATTTTAGGGCCCTTCTAATCCTGTTGTCAGGCTCAGAATAGGTGCAAGCAGGGAAAAATTGCCATGTTTCTAAGACAGTACTATATGAAAAAATTAATTTTAGATTTTATGTGCTTTACCAGCTTTGTACAGGAAGGCAGAATTTTCTAAAGATAGAAAATGCTGGTACATCCTGTGATCACCCAATCCCATGTCACCAGGAAATTCCTTTTGTTGTCATCAGGATCAACTGGGGTGTAGGTCCAGACTGCATGTTCTATAAAGAATACAGTTACATATGCCCAGGACCATCTTGAAAATGAGCTTGCTCAATGGTGTTTATGCCTGGTTAAATAAAGTGATTGATTGATTGATTGATATGGATAATTTAGGGCAGTGCATTTCATTTCTGAAAATAAGAACTTAATAAACAGCTGCCAATTAGAAAGGATTTCCTGTCCCTTTTAAAGCCTACTTAAAAACATACCTATTTGAAAACGCTTTTAATTTTTTCTGATATTGTGATTTTAACCAAACCACGGTACTGACACTGCCCACATTAATTCTCGGATGAAGTGCTCAGGGCAATGGACAAAGGGATACCCACAGGTGCAGTCTTTATAGACCTGTCCAAGGCAATTGACCTTGTCGACCACAATCTTCTGTTACAGAAGCTGCACAATGTGGGCCTAGAGCCCCATGCCCTCAAGTGGTTTGGGCGTTATTTATCAGGCTGGACACAGAGGGTCACATGGAAGGGGGCTATGTCAGAGCCACTACCTCTAAAACAGGGAGTACCTCAGGGTTCAATACTAGGCCCCCTCCTATTCTCCCTATTTATCAATGAATTAAGTACCTACTGTGGGGAGAGCTCGGTTGTACAGTACGCTGACGACACTGTCATCTACCGACCCTTGGGCGATGTAGCTGCTCTTGGTCCGCTCCTCCAAAAGGACCTCACGTCCCTAGAGACATGGTTGTGTGAGAACAGAATGGTACTTAATGCAGACAAAACCAAGGCAATGCTATTCGGGCCAAGATCACTGGGACTTGACAGGTCCTCATCCCTTCGACTAACCACTCTCTCTGGCAAAAGCATTAATGTAGTTCTCTCCTAAAATACTTAGGCCTAACTCTGGATCAGTCTATCACCTACAAGGACCACGTGGACCAGGTCACCAGGACCCTACATCGCAAACTCGGTACCTTGTACCGACTCAGGAACCAGCTCATCCCTGAGGCCAGGCTCTCCTTTGCGACAAGTGTCCTGCTCCCTACCTTGACCTATGTAGCCCCAATTATACAGGGCATGGCAAAGCAAGAGGTATCCAGGATGCAAATCTTATACAACAAAATAGCTTGGTTCGCCACCCAAGACCACCCATGACGTCACCACTGTGACACTCTGGCCCAGCTCCGGTGGCCCACATTGGCCACTCGCCTCCAATACCCATTGCTTGTCCAGGCCTACAAGCTACTCAAACCCCACCTCTCCACCAAGCATAGCCGGAACAATAGCCATTAAACACAACCCTAGGAATTTAAGGACATCAGAATGAACACTACTAGAAGTCACCAGAGTAAGGACCAATGCTGGCAGCAGATCCTTTTCTTGCCAAGCCCCCAGCCTATGGAACAAGCCCCCCCCCCAGTCCAGGACGCCTCCTCACTCACGAACTTCTGCACCAGGCTCAAGTCCCATATACTGGCCACAAGTGCATGCCACTGCCACAGCTCTTAAGGTATCCCCTTTTCTACATCAAACCTTCCCAAAGGTGAGCTGACCATGTACCTCCCTCTAGTATCTGGACACCTAGGGACCAATGCTACCTCATGTATATCACTATGCCAAGTAGTACCAAGGCAAAACTGTGTCCTGATGATAACCTTGTCTGTAACCACTGTCTTTAACCACCTTATGCTTGAACAACCTAAGTAATCAAATGTTTTTCTCCACTGTATTTTACCATGTATTGTTATCCAGGGTCACCCCTGAAAAAGGGACCTTCGGGGCTCAGTGGGCCTACCCGGTCACCAAAATTTAATAAATAAATAAATATATATATATAAAATAAATAAATAAACTGTTAGGGATGTTTTCGCAATTGATTATTTTTATTATGTTTGTTCAGCTCTCTGAGCCCCTGGATAGGGTGCTATATAAATAAAATGTTCCTTTTCTTGCCTTTCACCCTGCTTGACCCAGGTAGATTCTGTGGAACTAATTGTATCCCTGATGTCTTTCATGTCCACTACAGAGACTTACTCCTTTAGGATGGGATCTACCAACCCCCTATTCTGCCAGGCTTATTCCTTTGAAATAATCTCTATCTCACTATCCTTGTATCCCAGCTGTTTTACCTCTCTTAACTAAAAACCAAAACTTCTCATGCTCTTCTACGGGAGTGTGGATGCTGAGTCCGAGATACCTGTCCTTGTGTAACTCCAAGAAAACAAGGAGACTCTGCAGTCAGGTCACCAGTTGCACAAACAAGAACTTGACTCACCACAAAATCTGTTCCTTTTGGGAAGGTAAACCCTCCATGCTCAGGATGCCTCTGTGCTTCACTCATCAGAAGGCATGGTAGTGGGATGGCACCCCTGTTTTTCTTTTTGCTCCCCTGTCCCAGTCAGCCCTCCTTCCTGCCAGTCCTCCCAGCCCCATCACCTTGGCCTTCCCCAGGGCTTACCTGTCCCATAGTCCCCAAGGATTGCCCTCTGTGGCAGAGTGGTGGGGAGTCCCTCAACTTGCCAAGACTGGATCCAGATTCTGGGAGGAGCTTGAGGTACCAGGTGCCGAGTCTGTGGTAGCTGACAGTCATCTTGCGTGACCGGGGTTTTTTACCTGTTCGTTCCCTGTGGTACCTACACCAATGTCAGCCATGTCTCCCCGACCTTGCCAGCTTGGACTGCCTCTCCCCTGGCTTCCACCAGGGGTCAGTCAAACACTGGCCTCTCCCCCTCCAGAGGAGGAGAGCAGTCCATTGGGCGCTCAATCTTCCTCCTCCTCTCCCCCTGGCTGGCACTCTGACTCCTTGGGCTTGCTTCTGAACCTGGGTCATTGGTGTGGCAGGTGGTAGCACTACCACTGTGCCGGCAGGCCAGGTTACCACTGGTTTAAATAAGTAGATAACCAATGGTATGTCAATACACAGTCAATATGACGTCCCATACAATTAAAGTGATCTCTTCATAAATGTTTGAATTTCATTAACAAACAGTGAATTTTGTGACAAATGATCAAACATTAGTAACAGTAATATTTGCTATAAATATTACTGTTACAACCCAATCTACTCAGAAATACTTTCACTAAATTTTAAAAAGCTTTTTGTAAAAAACTTTATGATAGTGGTGGAATTCAAATCTATAGATCATGGTGTTAATAGTGTTCACATTTTAAATCTAGATTTTATGCTAGGCAGAACATACAGTTACCATAAATGGATTATTAAAAAATACAAATAAAAAATGTTCCACTAAAATTTCATAAATAAAAAGCACAAGGTTTTCGATAACATTGCTGGAACAGGGGGACCTCTGTATATAGTCACTACCTATTGTGTAGGCAAGTTTGTATCCAACATTATTACATTAACTCATAAAATGACAAGAAAATATCTAGAAATTTCATTGGCCAAGAGTGGTCAGCTGACCATTCATAAAATCTCTTGAAATGCATGGTCAGCTACCGAATCTTATTTTTGGCTTAAAAAAACCCTGCTCACTAGCACATATCACTAAACTTCCAAAAATGTAAAAAGTCAGTAGCTGCCATCTTGAAAATCTTACCCTTTACTACCACCATATTTTAAACTTATGTTACATGAAGTACTGACAATGAAAGAAACAAGCAAAGTACAAAGCCACACTTAGTATACATCCCCAAAGATTCCCACATCATTTTAATAGAATGCTAAACTTTTTTGTAGCTCAAAATAATGTCTCTGGCCTTTGCTTAAAATCACTACAGTTTCCCCCTTCATTCCCTGCTAACTCAGCAGCTCATCATGTGATGGAGCTCCGCATTGTCACCGCAGCACAAAAGCGGTTTTACCAAATGTAATACAACAAAACCCTATTCAATTAACAGTGACTGACAAATGTTTACTGACTCTGCCATCATTTTCCCATATTTAGCAGATCAACATCACGGCACTGCGTATAGCTGAATAGGCGGGTGGGCGGCAAGTAGCCTTCTGTGTTGTGAACCTGCCAACTCCTGAGTCTGTCCTTTTGATATTTAAAAATCATTTATCCTTAACTGTTAACAATGTTTTTCAGAAACAAACTGCATTGCCAGTCTTACAACACAAGGTAAAACATATCCCATAAATTAAATACAGCAATTTAAATGCCCTGTCTTGTGTGGTAAATGTTCTTACATAAATCTATTTATGAAGGCTACATCAAAGACTAACTACTTCTATGAATGAAAACAATTAAGATTTATTTTATAGCCATTACAGCACCCTGTGTTATAAAGCTAGAAAAAATGCAATTTTGAAGAGAAAGAACTGACAGCTGTGATACAGACAAGCTGATTTCTCACAGAGAAAGATTTCCACCACTTCAGTTCAGCACTAAAACTGAAATGATCAACTTTTAATAAGAAGAGAATGATAGATTTTAAGCTAATCTATCTAAACACAAACCAAAGACTTAATTAGTAAAAAATATGGAGAGCAAACTATTACATTTACACTCTGCTCTGACTGGGAAGTGAAACAGCTTTTCGGTCAAGCAATACCAGCAAGCTATTCCAATAGGAAGTCATCACTCTTCAAGCCTTTTCAGAGGAACAGAAATAACTCCTCTGTTTTCAGCTACTGCAGACCAAGTTAACAAATGCTGATTTAAAGAAAACCACAGAACCAAACAGCATGACATTTTCAGGAAATACTAATAATGATACAATGACTTGAATTCAAGCTTTTTCAAGCTTTTATTAACAATATGTAAAAACCTTTGCACGTGATCTTTATATTAAATATTTACAGGATTTATTTTACTTAGTTCAGTTTATTTACATTTTATGTATTTGAAAGTAGCAAGGAGCCATTTTATAAGTGTGATAAGCTACTCCAGGGTGTACATTAAAGGATTTGAATGTACTTCCAAGGGGTGTAAGGACATTCGGCCTTCAGCCTTGAGCCTTAGCACACCCCTGGGGTATGCATTAAAATAATTTGATGTACACAACGTCATAGCGTATTACTTACTTCTAAGCAGAGAACCATCTAGTCACAATACCACATGTTACAAAATCAGCATACTTTTAAAAATAATATTTAATGCCCCTCGCTCTCTTACCAGGTCTCCAAGAATGCCACTTAGTCCGGTCCTTCAAAGTGCATCAGACCCACAACCTTACCCATTTTCCTGGGTGTGCTCATCATATTGGCCTTTATACAAGTGAGGATAATTGCCCCTCTATGGTTCCCCACTCATCTAGGTAGTTGCTTCTCCTGGTACTTCCATGCAGTGCTATCCTTTCCTCAGTAACTCTCCACATCTGCCGTCTGGCCTTAGTGCTGCCTTTCTTCAACCTTCTCCTCTATGTTTAGGCTTAAATCACCTGTGACAGCCCTATCAATTTTTCCTTGCCAGAACCCCGACTCCATCCCAGTGCAGGTGTAGCCCATCCTGGTCATGCAGGCATCCCTTGCTCATGAAGGCACGCCAGCTGGTGAAAAAAAAATAAAGAAAACCCCCTCTTGTACCACACAACTGTTCATTAGTCTGCCTAATAGTTTACAGCCATCCCTCACTTACTCCTATGACTGGGAGGATCTTAATAAGATCACCCTGGATATATTTTCTTTAAGTAACACCTTTAGTTTCATGAATGACCTCCTTGTGTCCTTGGGATTAGTGCTCTCAATGTTGTTAATGCCAGCATGGAAAATGAACAGCAGCGAGTGAAGAGGTGACTGCTATCTCAGTGGAAGGGAAGTAACTGCAAATCAAGGAGCTTTCATTGTTACTTCTTTGCATTACTATTGCATTGTGGAAAGGAGGGGTAGGAGTTTGAAGAAGGTTGTGCAATAGCTACTTAAAGTCTCTTTTTGAGTGAGGATAGGAAGGTTAGGAATATAAAAAGCAGCTGCTCAATCTATCTAAACATGTACAACAAATGGGGTAAGGGAAATTAAGAAAAGAATGTTTTGCACTGATAGAGGGGGGAGAGGGGAGACTTGGGGGAGTGTTTGGTATCCTGCATCTGGAAGGGTGGGGGGGTCGCTGGTGGGCAACAACAGCAATGGGCAGGGTGGTAGGCTGCAACAACTGCACTGCACTAATCTTTCTAAAAATTGCCTGGAGTGTGGGAGGATGTTTAGTGTGCAACCACATAGAGAAACTCAGAAAGGAGATTGAGGGTCTGCAGGAGGAACTAAGACAGTCAAGGCAGACTGGGGATGGATTTAGCCCAATACTGGAGGGAGGAAGATTGGGAGATGAGGGAGGGTGATTTAAGTCAACAGTGGTGAGGAGAGGGTCAGAAGAAGGGAAGCAGGGACTAGAGGGCCCAGGCCAGGAAGAACGATTGCCAGGGAAACCAGGTCAGGAGACAAAAGACAAATGGAAGGAGGAGATAGGGACTTGTGAGGGGAGGCGAAGAAGTGGCAAAAGTCATGGAGTGGAAAGGAGAGAACAGGTTACTGAGAAGAGAGGAGCGGCATTTGTGAAGGTGTTCAGAAAATAGTTTTGCACTGCTAGAGAGGAAGAAGGTGGAGGAGGAAATGATGAAATTAGAGGAGTAATTGATAAATGCCTGGACCAAACCGGAGAGGGGAAAGTTCTGCTGGGAGAATTGCAAATAGGGCAAAAGGGGAAATAATGTGCAGGAGGAAGAAGAGGAGCTGGAAATGAGAGAGGGAGATGAATGGAAGCAAGCAGGGAGTAAGAGTGGTGGAATTTTAGTGCTGGGGGACTCAATACTAAGAGGAGTCAGGTGGGGTAGCAAGGGGGAGAGGCATAGTCGCATTTGGGTGGAGGCCATGCCAGGAATGACAGCGGAAAGGGTGGGACAATCTGTTCTGAAAAATGCTAGAAGTGGTAGGGACAAGCCTCATTTAATTATATATCTTGGGACGAATGACCTGGCTGACAAGACAGTAGATATAGTCCAGAGAAGGTTTGAGGAACTAGGACAATTATGTGAGGAGGCAAGAAGATCAGTAACTTTTTCGGAGATACTTCCAGTGTCCAAGGCAAACACAACAAGAAAGCAGATAATAGAGGAATTTAATGGATGGCTAAGAACCTAGTGTTGTGCTAAAGGGTATTGGCTGTTGGGGGGTGGGGAGGGACCTGAGAGGACAGTAGTCTCTATGTCAAGGACAGACTACACTTGAGTGAGGAGGGGAAGGAAGTGTTGAAACAGAGGATGGAAGAGTACATAGAGGAAGCTGGGAATTTAAACTAGGAGCGGAGGGTGGCAATTGGGCAAGAGACATGCAGAGACCACAGGTTGGGAAATCATATGAGCTACCTCATAACAGTGACAAAGAACAAATGGCAAGTACTATTGGTGATGCTAGTAAAGGAGGGCAGAATGGGGGGGGGGAAGGTGGAAGGTGGTTTCCCTTTTGTTAGCAGCCTTGGGAGGAAAACTTCAGAGTTACAGGTGCTCATGGCAGAGGGAGAGGTGGACAGTGCAACCATCACAGAAACATGGGCCACCCAATACTATGACTGGGACCTGTCTGTACCAGGGTACAGGTTATTTCCTAAAGACAGGGTGATTGGAAAAGGAGGAGATGTGGCACTATATGTGAAGGAAGGACTGAAGTGTGTAAGGGAGAAAGGGGAGGAGGGTAGTAGGGATTCACTTTGGATGCAAATCCAGGATTCCAAGAGTAGGATTCTTAGAATGAGAGTGGTGTACAGGCCACCATCTCAGATGGAGGAGTTAGGCAGGGAACTAGCAGGACAGATCAGGAGGACCTGCGAGAAGGGTAGTGTGGTGATTGTGGGGAACTTCAACATGCCAGGAGTGGAAGGGAGTACCCCAACAACCAGGAACAGAAGGGAGCAGGTACTGCTGGATGCCTTCCAGGACAGCTTCCTGCTGCAAATGGTCAGTGAACCAACCAGGTTAGGGAATACCCTTGACCTTGTGCTGGCAAACGGGGACTTTGTGAGAAAATTTACAGTGGAGGAACCGCTGTCAGGGAGTGACCACCACTCAGTATGGCTCACATTGGATATGGGCAAGGAAGGAGTGGAATCTGGCACAAGAGTGCTGGACTTCAGGAGGGCCGACATTGGGAGGATGGGGGAAGTGGTAAAATGGTATCTGGCCAGAATTCAATCTAGTATGGACACTAACCAGAGGTGGGAGCTCATAAAGCTGGGGATAGTGGGGGCAACCAAAACCTGCTGCAAGGCCCAGAGCAAGAAGGCTAGGGCTAAGAAACCGAGCTTGTTCAGCAAGGAGGTCATGGAAAAGGTAAGGAGGAAAAGAACAGCCTTTAGGAAGTACAAGAAAACAGGGAGAGGGGAGGACAGGGAGGAGTACTTGATGGAATCAAAGGAGGTGACAAGGGCAGTAAGGGGAGCCAAGGCATCTACGGATCTCAGGCTGGCACAAGCCATTAAGAAGGGGGAGAAAGACTTCTTTAGGTACATCAGGGAGAAAAGGAGCTGTAAGGACCACATAGTAAGGATTAGGAAGGAGGGAGGTTGGGTGGAAGCAGGGTGCGATAAGGCAGAAGCACTAAATGAGTACTTCTGCTCAGTAATTACTAAAGAGAAGAGGGGGGTTACACCCAAGGGGAGAAACATGGCAGAAACAGAGGAGGAGGGGATGACAGATGGGGAAATAATGGAGGGTAGAGTTCGGGAGGGTTTGAAGGCACTTAGGGTGGATAAGGCACCAACCCCAGGATACTGAAGGCAGACCTATTTAATGCCTCACTACATTTGGGGTGTGTGCCTCAGGACTGGAGGAAGGCTCATGTGGTGCCCCTCCACAAGAGTGGCCCCAAAGATGAACCGGAAAACTACAGACCAGTGCGCCTCACATCCATTGTGGGTAAGCTAATGGAGACTATCCTGAAGGAGAGGCTGGTGGCCCTCCTAGAGGCCAAAGGACTACAGGACAGCAGACAGCATGGCTTCATACGGGTCAGATCCTGCTAAACCAACCTGGTGGAGGTCTATGACTGGGTAGCTAGGCAACTGGACAGGGGCCATGCAGTGGATGTCCTGTATCTGGACTTCAGTAAGGCATTCAACTCGGTGCTGCATGGAAGGCTGGGAAGTAAGTTAGTAGGCACAGGAGCAGGTGCAAAGCTGGTGAGATGGGTAGGGAACTGGCTTCAGGGAAGGCAACAGAGGGTGGTGGTGGGTGGGGAGCTCTCACACCCAAGGGTAGTGATGAACGGTGTTCCACAGGGCTCGGTGTTAAGGCCAGTTTTGTTTGGGATATTCATTGCAGACATATCATTGCACATCAAGAGCAAGATCAGTCTGTTTGCTGATGATACCAAGGTAGGAGCAGTGGTGGATAACCTAGGAGGATGGCAGGGGTTGCAGAATGATCTGGCAAAGCTTGAAACCTGGTCAGACACCTGGCAACTGGAGTTTAATGCCAAAAAGTGCAAGGTGCTGCATTTTGGGATGAAGAACCCAAAGAGGAGTTACCAGCTGGGGAGTGCAGCTAGCCCAGACAGAGGAGGACAAGGATCTGGGGGGGTGCTCATTACTGGGTTAATGAGTAACTTGGCACAATATAGGAAGGCAGCTGCAAAGGCCAATGAAATGCTGGGTTGTATTGCAAGGGGTATATCCTCAAGGAGGGAGGAGGTGATTCTGCCACTGTACAGGTCATTAGTTAGACTGCACCTGGAATACTGCATGCAGTACTGGCACCTGTATCTGAAGAGGGACATTAAGTTACTGGAGGGTGTACAGCACAGGGTGACAAAGATGATCAAGGGGCTGGGGGATTTATCATACGAGAGAAGACTGAGGGAGTTGAACACGTACTCACTGGAGGAGAGGAGGGATGGGGGGACGTGATTGAAACCTTTAAGTACATGAAAGGAATAAACAAGACAGGTACAAAGGGGCTGTTCAAAGTAAGGGAGGGGAGGGACACCAGGGGCCATGATATGAGACTGGAGGGAGGAAGGTTCAGGAGGGAGATGAGGAGACATTTTTGTACAGAGAGGGTGGTGGCTGGGTGGAATGTGTTACCTGCAGAAGTGGTATCCAGTAGAACAGTGGACTGCTTCAAAAGGGGATGGGACAGGACAAAGGGGAGGGTCAATGAAGGGGAAGTGTGGAAGGGAGGGACAGCTGCAGAATAAGGGGTGTTAGCTGCACATTCGAGCTGACTTGATAGACCTCTAGGCCTTATCTGCTGGCAAATTTCATATGTTCATATGATTCTGTGCTCTTCCCCACAGCTATTTTGCTATCATTCTGGTCCAGCAGTTTGCCCGCCACCTGACCCACTGCCTTAACTATGGAGTCCACAATGACTACTACCTTCTTGACACTTCTCCTGGTCATTTCTTTCTTTCTTTCTTTCTTTCTTTCTTTCTTTCTTTCTTTCTTTCTTTCTTTCCTTCCTTCCTTCCTTCCTTCCTTCCTTCCTTCCTTCCTTCCTTCCTTCCTCTTATCAGGTTAGGTGTCCTAGGGCCTGCACTGCCCCACAAACCCTGGTCACCTACTGACTCTTTTAAACCTGGCCTGCCTGATGCTGATACCTTTTGCTGGTACATACTGGCAAAGCAATTTAGAACAATAGGTTATGAACAGATACCAGTCTCTCTAATTTGTGAACTATCTCATCTTACCTGCACTTTTATTCATGTTTAAAATGTATTCATTTTTGTTTTCAGAAAAGGGACAACATCAGCTCTATCCTTAAAACATGAGGACATAGTGTCCCAAGTGTGTAAATTCAATAGGATTAAACAAAGATCCTAATAACAAACAAAAGTGCTACACTGTCAAGGTCCTCTCCGGTACAATTCAAGTGAACTGTTCTAGAAATTGCTCTCTGTTCTCCTGTAATCTAGCGGCTTATTCTGGGGATGTATGGACATAGCCACCAGAGATAAATGAAACTTCAGACAGATGTCTCCACTTGCGTAAAGCTTGTTTGCAGTTTGCAACTGTAGGAGGGAGGGGTCAGGATGGGAGATGAAAATAACTGCATCATCTGCATATAACTGGAGTCTATTAGGGCATAATGCATGGAGATTGTTCAGGAAAATACTGAAAAGCAAGGGACCCAAGATGGACCCTTGGGGAACTCCTCAGCGAATCAGACGGGAGGGTGAGAGGGACTCACCAACTCTGATCTATTGGGTTCGGTTGCTAAGGTAGCTTTGGAACCAACATGTGGCATCATCTGAGAGGCCAAGGCAAGATAATTGTTCAAAAAGCAGGGAGTGGTTGACAGTGTCGAACGCCTTTGTCAAATCAATGAAGGTGGTGCTAACAAGATGTCCCTGATCCAGAGCATTATGGATGTAAGTGGTGAGTGATAAGTGGTAGCTGCCCTCCTTAAATCTCTGATCTCTGTGAGCACCACAGCCTGTTCTTCCAAACTCTTAGAAAGAACTCCATAGCTTGCTTCCTGCAACAAGACCAAGGTTCAGGAGAAATGAAGATCAACTGGCACAGGACGAGTCCTCTTAAAATAAACCAGTCTTAGTCAGATGAAAAAAATGATCTTGTCAGGGGATTTGTTGTATCAGAGGAGAGTTGCTGGCTGCTTTGTCTGCCTGTATTGGAGCAATTGTCAGTATTCATAGAGGCCCAGATATTCAGAATGCGCCAGGCTGTGGCGCAAGCCTGGGCACAGCGCAACTTGGCTGCGCAGGGGCATTGACTGGGTGATATTCAATGGAGCTGCGCCATGGCACAGCATTGTTGAATATCACACCCTGGCCACCCGTAGTGTGCATGGCACAGTGGCACTGCACCAGCACAAGTGGCCAGAGTGGAGCAGTGGGATGCACTAGCGCAAGTTCCCTTGTGCTATGCGCAACAACTGTGATATTCAAAAGTGAACATGCAAATAGGACCATAATGTATGCAAGGTGCAAATGGGGCCATTTGCATGTCGTTATGGACCCATTTGCATGCAGGTGCACCGATGCCCGGTGACTTGCACCTGGCGCTCTGCCAGGCAGCAGCTGTCAGGGACCGACGCCCCCTGCACAGTGCAGCAATGTGCCCCTCTGCCCAATTGTGGGCATATGGAGAGTTAAAAACGTACCATATCCTTGGCGGTCCAGTGGACTGCTACATACTCGATCATGGGCTTAAGTAAATAATAAATGAAGTCCTATATCCCTGGTGGTCCAATGGACCGCTTGCAGCCCGATCGCGGGCATTTGTATTATTAAATTAAGTCCAATATCCCTGGTGGTCCAGTGGACCACTCACAGCCCGATCATGGGCTTAGGTAAATAAAAATAAAGTCCAATATCCCCGGTGGTCCAGTGGACCGCTCGCAGCCCAATCGCAGGCATTTGTATTATTAAATTAAGTCCAATATCCCTGGTGATCCAGCAGTCCCCCCTTCTCATCCGCCCACTGAGCCCCTCCACCCCGCTCCCCCCAGTCAGTGGCGGGCAGCAGCACCCCATCCACCTGCTGCCCCGCCGTCCACTGACTGACACCATAGGGAGGGCTGTATGCCCATTGGTCCACAGCGTGAGCCAATGGGCATGCAGCCTGTACCATACTGCACAGTACTGTACCACTCATTCCAGATATGTGAATGGATCCATTCACATATCTGGACTGTGGGGCGGCAGGTGGGTGGGGTGCTGCCACCGCCTGGTGCTGACCGGGGGGGAGAGCGGGGCAGTGGGGCTCAGTGGGCAGGTGGGGAAGGGGAAACCGCTGGACCACCAGGGATATTGGACTTTATGTTCATTACCTAAGTCTGCGATCGGGATGTGAGCAGTCCACTGGACCACCAGGGAGCTAGGATGTTAGTAATTTATATAGATGCCTGCGATTGGGCATGGGGGGATGCTGCCACGAAGGTGCAGCCGGAACTTGGGTGGCCACCCACAGGTGGCAGTTGCCATGTTGTGCCCTGCAATATGGCACCTCACCTGTAGGTGGCCAGCCATTGTTCTTTTTTTGGGGGGCTCACCTGTGTGCAGCGTAAGTAGGGGTTGCACATGCATGGACTCAGCACATCCCGGGCTGAATATTGGGATGTGTGGAGTATGCATGGGCACAACCCCCCCTACCTGCACTGCGTACATTACTGATGTGCTCTGGCGCATCGAGATTTGTGCCAGGCACAATCCACGTTTGAATATCGTGCCAGGGCGCATCAGTGGGTCACGCATGGTGAAACACTGTTGCACCATGTGCAACCCTTTTGAATATCTGGGCCAGACTGTTTTATCAGACTATTAGTTGAAACCACACCTGCATATCTGAAGGATACAGGATATGTCATTAGCCTAATTATTCAGCTCAGTGAAAATACAGATGACCTTAATCCTTGTACAGTATATTGGCATCTTTTGATGTTAAAGATATATATATATATATATATATATATATATACAGTACAAGTATTCAACATGAAAATGGGTTGGAGGCTCTAGAAATTGCACTTGGCCAGGGATCAGAGAAATAATCCCCTCCCAGTGCATTTTTGGTAGACATGGCCCAAGTAATATTAAATAAAAACTACTTTAAGTTCAAGAATAACTATCACTTACAGGCAAGAGGTACTGCAACATGACCCCCAGTTTTCCCAACCTTTACATGAGGGCATTTGAGGATACGTTCATGTCAGATAACAGTCAAAATCCATTTAGAGAAAAAATAACATGGAAACATTTTATAGATAACGTGTTTGTAATATGGAAAGGAACACTATCAGAACTAGAACAATTCCATATGTATTTGAATGGAAGGTTGAGGGGAATAGAGTTCACACTGACATCTAGTGCCAACTCAGTTCCTTATTTAGACCTTGTGATTTTTAAGTCTGCAAACAAATTAGCAACACAAATTTAGAGGAATGAAACTGATAAAAACACAGTTTTACATGCACAAAGCTTCCACCCAAATATACTTATTAACAGCATCCCTTATGGTCAGTGCATTAGGGTGAAAAATATTCAGACTACATGCAGGCAGTAATAGATTTAACAAACAGATCTATAGCAAGAGGCTATAAATCAGAGGTTCTGGAGGGTGTCAAACTGTGAGTGGATGGTATTGACAGAAGTTGGCTTTTGATCAATAAACCAAAGAAAAAATGTGATGGACAAAATCATATTTTCAACAACCCACTGTCCAGCATTTGGAGATAAAAATCTTTGATTCATAGATACTGGCACAACCTTACACCAACAACTACAGGGCAAGTGTATTAAGGACAAGCTGCTGATAGCAGCAAAGAAAGGGAGGAATCTGACAGGCAGACTCTCTAAAGCACAGCACATGATGCTTCCAAGAGAAAGAAACTTTCTAGAGAAGATGGCAATAAATATCAAAGGGTCATTCTCATGTGGACATTTGCCCAATACAGTAGACCTATCAAAACAAAAGCTATCAGAAATACTTACCTGGATGAGGCTGTATTAATTAATGATTTTATCACACACAGTACAGATCTTGTGATCTATATGCCCAAATGCCCATGTGATTGGGTATGTATAGGAAAGACCAATAGGGGATTGAAAAAGCGGATCTCAGAGCATAAACATAGCATCATGAGCATTTAGCAGGCACCCTTGGTGACCAAATATTTTAATGAAATGGATTATGGCATACCCAGCCTAAAATTCATAGGGCTTGAAAAAGTTGAAACTCTTCTTGGTGGGGAGGGGGTGACTGGGACAAATACATTTTGACCAGAGAAGCTTACTGGATAAGCAAATCCCAACTTTGGCTTGAATGAGGAAATAGACTGGCTTTCAATTACGTGAAATTAAATTTATACTGTATGAAGGACAAGAACTAATGATCTACCTTATGCTTAGATAGTAAACAGAAAGTGCTGACTAGTATAATATACAGCACACAGAATTTAGTGAATAATGTCTAACATAGTATACATGACTGTAGAGATACACTCATTCAATAGTGAGAGCAAGCTATAACATGTTTACCAGAATTATATTAAATAAAGGGCTATTATTGTAAGCAACATAGTACACAATTCTGTATATACTGGTTGATGCACTGAAGATTATAGGATTTAGGGGCAGTAATAACTATTATAAATTCAGTCATTAAAATTTGTAAACACCATAATTGAACTTACACAGTATTCTGCTGTTACTTCAATTCTGAACCCTGACCCTGAGATATTTAGAATAGTTGAAAAAGATATCCACTAAAATAAAAATGCTTGTAACAGTATTCATATAAGCACTCAACTTAGCATTTGAGCATTTTGCAGGTAGTACCTTTCACTGGTTTCAAAACCATAGCTATAGGCTGGTCCTCTGGTGCAGTGGTAGTGCTGTCGCTTGCAACACCACTGACCCATGTTCAGTAGTGAGCCAGGGTTGCTGGAGGGCTGGCAAGAGGGAGAAGGATTGAGCACCCAACAGGCTGCTCTCCCTCTCCCTCTCCGGGAGGGGTTGGCTGCAGACCTCGCTGTAATACCACCACCTGGGTGACCATGGGTGGTGGTACAGTCAGAGGCAGCAGAAGTGTAGGGAGGGGCAGACATCAGCCGAGAGCCAGAGCAAAGGCATGTCTTTCCTTGCCTTTGTCTCATTGGCCCTCCTAGCATGCTGATGCCCACAGGGGGTGTGACCAGAAAATCAGGAAAACACCACAGAGTAGCACCAGTAGACAGGTCCCAGCACCAGCATTTGACGCACCCAAGGAGGCAACTCAAGGTGCATGCTCCTGCTGTAAGCATGGAGGGGACATGGGAAATCCTCCACCCCAACTGGGGGGGGGGTTACCTGGTGTGCTCGGGGTTGTATAGGAGTGGGGCACCCATCTGGGCTAGCGCTCATCAAGGGAGCTCAGGGACACAGGGTTGCATTGGGATACCTGAAGAGAGGGGCTACTGTGGTGAAGAAAGGGCATAAAGACATTGTAAAAAAAAATACATAGCTATGAGTTTGAAAATTATTTAAGAAGGAAATGCTGTAAGAAATGTCAGTCTTAAAAAAAATTGTAACACATCTAGAGGTTCTCATACCCATGGGGCTCAAAACTATAGGTCTAACATACTCAGAACAAGGTAAGAGGGACTTTTTTGGTTTTTATTACCAATTATTTTACCAGGTGAGACACACTAAGCTGAAAGCTTTTTTGCAGGTGCAACCTGGGAGCACGAGGAAGTTAAGTGACTTGCTCAGGGTCACACAGTATGCAAGTGGGGGTTGTGGGATTCAAACCCAGGTCTCCAGATTTGCAGCTCAGAGCCTTAAACCTCTGCGCCATACTGCCTAACTTAAACCATTATACTAATGAATGGTTAAAAGCAAATATCCATTAACATAAAAATGCTTGAAATAGTGTTCAAGTGAGCACTCAGCTTAGTATTGGGGCAACTTGCACATAATACCTGTCACTGGTGTCAAAAGCAGAGCTGTCACAGCTATGGGTCTAAGTAAAAAAACATAGAGTGATTGACTTACTGAAATTATTTAAGAAGAACGTGTTGTCAGAAATGTCAGTCTTAAAAACCTTTTAATAAACTAAAGGTTCTCCTATCCATGAGGATCAAACTTATCAGTCTAATGTAGTTCAGAACAAGGTGAGAGAGACTTAATCCACTGTGCTAATGAAAGAGCTAAACAACCCAGAATGGCATGTGCTGTAAATACCAATGAATGCTTACCTATTGGTCCCTGTGTGAGAGATATCATCAAGTTGTGACATTGTGGAGGGGTTGTGGGATAATAGATGGACCAGACACGGAACTTCTGGTTCAACACACAATCTCTGTGTGATGTTTATTCAAAATACAGGAAGTAAGCTTCTTCACTTCCATATTCCTTCTTCAGTACATCAGTTTGCAGCAACAGACCATGTATGTCCTTTCCCTGCACTTAGCCAGCACCTACTGACACTGATCTCTGAACTAACTTAGCAGTAGAGATTCAGCCTCCACCCCATGCGGGCCTTGCTTGCCTGGGTTGTGGGGACTCAAATAAAAAAAAATCCCAAACAAGCTAAAGATAAAGAACCTCAGTGCAGAAGCATTGAAAAAAGGATTACCCCAAAGGGTAATGGCAACAAGTCAAGTTTCAAAGAAATACAACATCATACATACTTCCATAATGCAAAGCATAATGGGATATATGTAAATCACTATTACATTTCAGATTGTCTCAGTTTACAGCAATTTACATGCATTTTAAATAGCACAACTAACTTACTTTTTATAATACAGTCAACTAATACGTTTTACCTTAATCAAAAACACCTGGTGCCAAGGTATTTTCAACATTTACAGGTTTCATAAACATAAGGTATATACAATACATTAAGGTATTTTATGACATAGTAGTGCTATTACATACTAAATCCAACAACAATAAACACAACCTGTTTTACATATGCTCAGAGGTCACACAATAACCTCCCTGTACGAGGACCTGAGAGGGAAAAGGTAAATTAAAGAGGACACTATAGCATAGTCAAGGAAGGGAAGGGGGTGCCCATAGGTGGCCAACGTTATGGACTAGAAATTGTAAAGGATAGATTAGACTAAGAAAAAGAAGAACTGATGCAACAGATTTAAGAAAAGGTCAGTCCTCAAGAGTGGCAGGAGCTCCCTGTCACATATCCCCCACCTTAAGAGGGAAGCAGTTATTGCAGACTGCTTACCACCTTCCTGTCCCAGGAAGGGATGGAGCTTCCACTCATCCATCTTTAGAAGTTCAGCCTCAGGAGCCCTATTAATGATAAACATTCTATCATAAATATAGTGGATATAATCATTCTTTACCCTGAGGCATTAACACAATTCTCAACAGAGACCAACGGTACCTTCCCATCTCCTTTTAGGGGAAGTCTGTCATATTTCTTAACCAAAAATCTGGATGGCTGTAAATCCAGTACCATAGAAATACTTTTCTCTGCGGTGAGTATTTACCTGCTCCAACCCCACTAGACATGTTAGTTTTAATCAGGGGCCCAGTCCTAGTTTCAACCCCGTACATAAACCCACTATGTCTTTTGATTCATTCATTTCGCTTGCTACTAATACAGACACCTGAGGGCAGACATTCTAGGTGTTACCCCAGCACAGGTTCATATCCGTTTTCCACCCACCTCCTTCTTTGTAGCTCTTTTATATAAAAAAAAAAACATGTACCACCTCCTTGATCTTAACATATTGCAACATTTTGGCAATATTAGCATCTTTAGCCTGCAGTATACCCCAGTCAATACTGTTAATAGATTTAGCTGCATCAATACAAGAAAAAGTCCATTCAGCCTCATAGGCTTCTTCTTGCTTGCTTGAAGTCTTCAACCCCAGCACAATATCACTTTGCACAGTCTTATCTGAGGTCCCACATTCAAGTTCCATACTTGTATCTCTGACATCCAACAGGTAACATCCTGGGAACACAGGAAACAAAATAATATCCTCCTCAAACTGAGCTCACAAAAAATCCTCCTCAGACTCTTTATCCAAACTCTCTGGCAGGAACCTCTTAAGCACCTGGCATTGGTGTTCCACCTCTCTGTGTAGTAGGTCTGCCTCCAGCCATTGCCCACTCATCTGGTGGATCATCCTCTTCAGGGTCTCCACCACCTGGGTGTTGTCTCTGCACCTCCAGTCTATCTTGACCCCAAGGTAGTTCCTCATCCCTTTGCATCTCTTTGTCATCTTCAGGCTTGGCCTTCCTCTGAGCTCCCCAGTCCAGTTCAGGCAGCAGCTTCTCTCCATCTGTCAGCCATGGTTCTGGTCAAAACTCCATGGACTTTCTTCTCTGGCAACTCCTGGTGCATCAGTCCACCTGGGGTATTTGGGTGATATCCACCCAAACACATCTCTCTTCAGCCAGTCCAGACATTTCCAGCATGTTATCCCACTTCTGACACCAAGTCTGTGGAGGGGTTGTGGGATAACAGATGGATCAGACACCGAGCTTCAGGTTTAACACACAATCTTGGTGTGATGTTTATTCAAAATACAGGAAATAAGCTTCTGCAATGCCATTTTCTTTCTTCAGTATATCAGTTTGCAGCAACATACCATGTATATCCTTTCTCTGCACTTAGCCAGCACCTACTGACACTGATCTCTGATCTAACTTAGCAGTTGAGATTCAGCCTCCACCCCTATGTTGGCCTTGTTTGCTTGGGTGGTGGGGGTGCAAATAAAAAAAATCCAAAACAAGCTAAAGATAAAGAACCTCAGTGCAGAAGCATTGAAAAAAGGATTACCCCAAAGGGCATTGGCAACAAGCCACATTTCAAAGAAATGCAACATCATACATACTTCCATAATGCAAAGCATAATGGGATATATGTAAATCACCATGCCATTTCAGATTGTCTCAGTTTACAGCAATTTACATGCATTTTAAATAGCACAACTAATTTAATTTTTATAATACAGTCAACTAGTACTTTTTACCTTACTCAAAAACACCTAGTGCCATGGTATTTTCAACATTTACAGGTTTCATAAACATAAGGTATATACAATACATAAAGGTATTTTATGACATAGTAGTGCTACTACATACTAAATCCAACAACAATAAACACAACCTGTTTTACATACGCTTGGAGGTCACACAGTAACCTCCCTGTACAAGGACTTGAGAGGGAAAAGGAAAATTAAAGAGGACACTATAGCATAGTCAAGAAAGGGAAGGGGGTGCCCATAGGTGGCCAACCTTATGCACTATAAATTGTAAAGGATAGATTAGGCTAAGAAACAGAAGAACTGATGCAACAAATTTAAGAAATGGTCAGTCCTCAAGAGTGGCAGGAGCTCCCTGTCACATACATCATCAGTGTTGTCATGCATGGTCAGGAGCCATAGTGTGTTGGTATCCATGGCAACCAGGTAATAAAAAGGGTTCCTTAGCCTGCAGTCACTGCTCTCCACAGAAGGGTAAGGGAGTCATGCAAGGGGTTGCACCCTGAGTCAGTAAGCATAATTTAAAAGTTTTAACAGTAGTATCTCTCCATTGGTCTTAAAACAATTCACATATTTGGAAGAGTTCCTAAGAGCACTAAATCATAGCTTTAGAGCTTAACTAAGGTGATGATATTGTTTTACTTGACAGTGCTCCAAAAATAAATAAAGAAAAAATAAAATGAAATGCGGCAGCTGGCAAACATTAAGTATTTCATAGTAAAAATGAAAACAAAAAAAGAAAACAGTTACACAATGGATAAGTGGGTTTCACACACATGGAGATCATTCAGTAAGTTTTTTTTTCAGAAAACTGCACATATTTGATACCAGAGTACAATGAAAAGAATGTAAATGGTATGGCTTGAACAACCTTTTATGATTATCTTATGTCTGCACCAGGAAACTGAGGAATTATACATACATACCAATTTGAGTTTACAGTGTATAAAAATGATTCCTGTTGTAAAACAGCAAGAGTGTGTAAATTATTTTTATTATACACAAAAAGTAGTAGGATATAACATCTGCATAGTATTAAAAACAAGTAGCAAGACGTTCATGATCCTTACTGTAGCTCTCATTAGCAGTAATTTATTAACAATGTAGACACTAATTTTGCCTATCTTTGAAAATCTCATTATCTTAAGTTAAATGTGGTTTATTTTGTTACAGAATAAATTTCATAAATCTGCATAAAAATGTATGGATTTTTACAATATGATTTATGATACACTTTTGGGATCCACATGGTGTTGAATAGTGATAATAATATTAAGAAATGTTATAAGTTTTATTATAATTTTAAACAGACACTGATTTGCCTTACCAATGGGCTAGCCTCTTACTTCAGATTTAATTTGAATTTTAATTAATTCATTATATAGATGATCAAATCAGAAAAAATAAATAAATTATGCAAATGAAAGCGAAGTATAACAGTAAGGTATGTAAGTACTGGATAGTTAGAATAGCTATGCTTTAAAATTATTTTCATTAATTAAGGAATATGCAAAATGATTTCAAAACACAATTTAATTTTGTATAGAGAAAATACAGTAAAGAAAACACATTAATGGGATTAGAAGCTCCTATAACTCTATGTCCAGGTATGCCATTTCCACTGTTTGTATGATCTTAAGAAAAATGGATTGACCATCCATTTTGGTATAATTACTGTACATAGTGTACATATTAAACATAATGTATAATATTATTTATTATATAGCCTGACTCACCTTGAGAAAGCTGGCTAGTCAGTGAAATGTTGACAATTAAGTTTTCGGTTTGGGCACATGAACAAATATTGATTATCCCATAATTCTCTGCGTGGATGGGTTTATTGTTTTTGTCTGCCACACAGTCATTTGGATATGTGAGAACAGAACTCCTCTCCTATTTTTTGTTACTTTTCAGGTCAGGTGGCCATAAGGACAAGACTTTCTGTACTAAAAGTGATGAAATGCACAGGTAACAAATGCATTTATTAATAAAACCTTATATAACTGAACAATAAAATAATACATACTACAGAAGCAGTTATGTCCCTTTTGCATTTGCACTAAAGTGGATAAAGCATCTTAGAAGCATTTCTGAAAAGAGTGACATGCATTTGTACTGTACTGTTCAAATATTTCATGAGCATTGAAGATTCATTATAAAATAGTGTTGTCTCCTTTAGAATATATTGAAAACAATTGGGACTTAAGCAAGAATTTTACATATCATAGAATTTATTATACTTGAAGAATATACTGTACTTTAATAAATGGGTAGTCATAACAGACCTAGAATCCCTTCCAAACTTGAATTACTTTGACACTGTTTAACCCTTTTCCCCTCTCCTAGGTTGCTAGGTATAGTATCATGGTCACCTTACCCCCTCAGTCATCTTAAACCTCTGTCCCCCTTGGTATCCTAATCTGAAGGAAGTAAAGTACCCTGTATATGGCATCTTGCCAGCCCTTCCCTTGCCATGATTGACATTGTATTTCAGAACTCACCCAGGTATCCAATCTGCCCCCCTAACCCTCTGTGGGCAAAAAAATATATATAAATAAAATGAATAAATTTAAAACAAAATATGATCCCATAACACCTAATTCATGCAATATAAGCAATCCAGGATACACAGTCATGCCCCATCCCCCCGTCCAACAGCATCTTCTAACTTTATCTCCCTCCCAGTCCCCCAGTGGGCCCTTTACTGCACAAACCCCTTAGCACTGACACTTGCTACCCTCAACCCTCTATCCATAACTGGGGGTAAAATAAGAAGAACATAGCTATTCAGTCACTTTTCTCCCCACAGCACTGCTGCCTCTTACACATCAGCTGACAACTGTGTGGCAATAAGTGATGCTAGGCACACTGCTATAGAGGAAGACAATGGAGCTCACTGATGCACAGTAGTACATCAACAATCTTCTTTCTATCCTCCATGAAAGTCAATCTAGTGTCATTAACTGTTGCTAGGTAGATCATGCTCTCCAATGTATGCTCAACTGTCAACTGCTACTGTAAGAGACAGCTGCAGTACTGTGGAAAAGAAGAACCAGCTGAGTATCTGGGATCTTCTCATGTCCTGATTTCATGAACCTGTCTGATTATAACCTAAACTTCTACTAGTTATGCCAGGATATGTGGTCTTTTATCCTACTGGTACAGTTCTCCCCACCTCCCACTTTTCAGTTCTGTAGGCAGGGATTGAATGTAGCCTGCAGTAAGTGTCTAGTCTGAAATGTGTTTCATATGCAATTTACTTACAGTAATACAGATGGCAGTAGTGAATAAGGGGTGTATAACCTTGATACATAATGCACTTTACCTTGGCACCCAAATGTGTTCAAAGGCCTGTTCCCAACCTACTACAAGAGGTGTCTCCTGTTAGAGCACTCTAGTAACAGGGGACTGAGCTTGAGAACAAAATTCGCTGTGATGGGAAAGGGATGTAATGAACCTGGCTGATCATAAAAGTAACCCAAACTCCTACTAGCTATGTGAAAGGAGCTTCTTCTTCTGTCTGCAGTAGAATTTGTGTCATTCATGCTTTTCAAGCCTGTAGGCACGGCTAAAAATCTAGCCAGGTGTGGGTGTAAAATTTATGTGTTTTCAGGTGCAAATTTGTGACAGTCCTACAGATGGCAGTAGTGAGCATTGGCTTGTGTGATCTTAACATGTAATGTACATTACAATCTCCAGTTTGGATCAGGGGGTCAGGGGCACAAGTGCAGTTCCTGCATGATTAGATGTAGTGGACAATGTTTTAAACTCAGTGAATAATACTGAATGTCTATACGAAGTTTTTTTGTGTACTGTTCATGGTGCCTGTTTGGTGGTCAGCCTGACAGGACCGTCTTCTACCACACCTATGCCTGTGCACACATCAGAATGGAGTCGGCCAGTCCCTGCCACCGATGATTGATATTTTTTGGTCACAAATACTGATTGCCCCTATAATTGGGGCCTCCATTGATCAGATGTGCTTACACAGGGACCACTTTGAGAAATGTGAGGCTAGAGAGGAAGGAACCCAGGTGTCAACCCTTTGAGACATGAAAAGCGAACAGGCTTTATCTGCCTGCCGAGGACTCCATCTCTTTTGCCATCTGATCTTCTCCTTGTTGTGGCAATTGGCCATCACATTACTTCTGATGGGCAGACATGCCAGTGGCATTTCAACTATTAAGCACCATGTCTTGTCTAGCTCTGTACCCTGCAACCAGCAGGGGGAAGGTACTGTAAGTGGAGAGCTAAGCCAAATACCCTCCCTGGAGGAGGAGGAGATCATCCAGTCAGACACTTGATTCCCCCCCCAGCCAGTCTTTACTTCTGGTGTCCAGGGCTTGGTGCACAAACCCAAGCACCAGTGTGCTACAGTGGTCCCCTACCACTTGTCACCTTGGCATCAGTTATCTGTACCAAATGTGATGAAAGAAGGACAAGTGGTTCTCAAGATATAGGCAAAAATATAGTAGGCAACTTTTATTCTTGGCACTGACCCTCCTCTGGCCACCAGGCATATCCACTTTCTTTGGCAATTTCTACAAAATTCCTACTAATTTTTCTGCTCTCATTTTACAGCTGGTTGAGTATCCTAGGATGTTACTTATCTGGTCTCTGAGACTTGTACACTTTTCCCTAACTTCTCTGCCACCATCTTGTCAGATATCCTGACTAACAGAAGCTGTCCTCTGCTGTTCCATTGTATACATCTGTGATACTGAATTGCATCCTGATGGTTTCCACTATTCTGACTCCACTTGAGGCTTGTTTCCTGCCTCCTCCCTATGAAACATCAAAGTGAAGTACAATACATTTTCAACTTTTCTGCAACTATGCTGTTCTTGTCTATCATATGGTCAATACCCCTCTGTTCTGTGGACCAGTCTTAAAAAGAACTGCAACCTTCTCTTCCTCTTAACTTCTTTCTTTTCCTAGTTATCGTCAGGCTATTTAAAGTCCCCCTTTATTATTGTTTTATCACTTGCTACTACCTCCCTGATCTTATCTCAAACTCATGGTTGAACATCTCTTCTTAGTCTGGCAATGTATAGCATACTTCATGCAAGATTTACCCATATCCCCTCAGTAACTTCCACACAAACTGTGTTCCTCCCCCAGCCTTCCTGATATGCTTCCTTTCCCTACCCTATATTCCATACTTTAGGTATATGGCCTCCTCTTAATGTGTATGGCATCCCAATCACTCTTCTTCTTATCCAGTCCCTCTAGAACAATGGGTACCCTTCATGTGGGTCTCTCACATGAGTCATTACACAATGTTTCAGTAATTCTGAAACCATCATACATATCTACTCAAATATGCTCTGCAGCTCTTCAATTTCTTAATAAGGCATTTGACATCCATATGCTATTTTAGTATCCTTTCATTTCCTAATCATTTGTATCTTAGCAGGAGTCAGTGTCTGTTGAGATTAAGCAAACGTATACTTTATTAGAAGTAGAAGGAGTCTTATTTAGGGTTTTAAAAAAAAGAAAGAAAAGGAAGAAAGTCAGTGTGTGTTCTGTGCTGGGAAGGGTTCTGTATCAGTTTACTTTGCTAAACCAGTAGGAGGAGAGAGAGCTTAATTGGTGGTGGTGGTGGTGGTGGGGGGGTGCCTTAGACACTATAAAAGCAGATGACTCAAATTACAACTTCCTGTTGCTAGCCTTTTTTCTTACTAATTGCCCTCCATCCCACCCACCCTAAGCCAGTTCTACTTTTATAGCCACTGGATTTGACTGTCAACAGGAACTTCCTGTTTGGCAGTAGGAAGGGAAGGATCATAGAGAAACATTGGTTTTGTCAACCCTAAAGGAAAAAAGTAGCTCACCCTCCCCCCCTAGCTGCTGGAGGTCTGACACTGAGCAAGGAAGAAGGAGGCTACTGAAGAAAATAGGAAGTTACTGTCCCAGAACAGGAAGGGTGAGAGCTGTAAGGAGAGGAGAGAGTAAGGGTACAGAGAAACTGGAGAGGGGACACAAAATAAGACATGATAGGAGTGGTGCAATGCAATGGCTGTGGGGCGGCAGTGTTCCGGGAGACATTCTGGAGGCTGCGATGCTGCCCTATTTGCAGGCACCTCTCTGGTCTGAGGAAGGAGGCTGCCCATCTCCAGGCTGACCTGGCTAGGATTCATGAAACCTCCTCCCCCACCCAGGTACCACCAGGGCCAATGCCACTACCTCAGAGGTTGCCAAGAAAGAGGAGAGGCTGGACCAGGGTGGGCTCAGGGAGGGAGAGGGTGGTGGAACAGAGTTGCATCCCTCCAGCTGTACCCTCCACAATTCATTCACTCTTCTGGTGGATAGTGGTTCCTCTACAGAGGCACCTGCAGTGGAGACCAAGGAGGATGCTGGGAACCTTCACAAAGGAGACCCACAGGAGGGTGGCATGAGACCCCACAGGGGAAGGAATCAACTCCTGGTGGGGGACTCAATCATTAGGGGGGTAGAAATGGAGGAGGAAGGGGAGAGGGAGGTAAAGTGCCTGCCTGGTGCCACGGCTTGGAGGGACAGGAAGCAAATCTTCAGGATCATGGGAGCAGCAGCACGAGGGAAGGAGCTGGATATTATTGTCCACCTAGGGACAAATGACCTGGCTAGGAATGGGATCAGAGCAGTGCAAGAGGAGTTGTAGAGTTGGGGAGGGGCCTTAGGCAAGTAGCGCATATAGTAACCTTCTCTGAGGTGCTGCCTGTCTATGGCAAGGGTGATGCTAGGGTATTCCTCACCAGGGAATTCAATGAATGGTTGAAAAACTGGTGTGGAGCTCAGGGTTTGGCTTCATTGGGGACTGAGGAGCCACCTGGAGGGATGCAGACCTATACTGGTGCGATGGTCTGCATCTGTCCAGGGGGGAACCAGGATCCTAGGTGAGAGGTTTAAATGCTTCATTGGCAAGCATTTAAACTAGCCAAGAGGGGAGGCACTGAAAAGGAGCAGGGAAATCCCAGCCTCCCCCCACAAACAACAGTAATTAGTGAGGTAAACACCAAGGTAGAGAAGTCATTAGGGAGCAGGACAGAAGTAAATGTAAAAAAAGGCAAAGGCAGTAAGGACAGGATGGGGCTAAAAGGGGTGAGGCCATCAAAAAGTGGAGGGTGATGAGTACCAATGCCCATAGTCTGTGTAACAAGCTCCCTGAACTAGTGGCCTTGATGGAAGAGGGTTGCCTGGATATTGTGGCAGTCACAGAAACATGGTACACAGAGAACCATGACTGGGATGTCAACATACCAGGATACACAATCTACAGGAGGAACATGGAGGGTAAAAGAGGAGGAGGAGTAGCTCTTTATGTAAAGGAAGGTATCAAAACAACAGAACTAAAGAGTAAACAGGGAGCAGATGAAACACTTTGGGTCACCCTGGAGACAGGAAATGGCACCACAATCCGCATTGGGGTTGTATACAGACCCCATCTCAGGGGGAAGGAATGGACAAGGAAATGATAGAAGGCTTCCTTAGAATGGCAGAAAAAGGAGAGATATTGTTGATGGGGGACCTGAATATGCCAGATGTTAACTGGAGCACCTTTGCTGCAGGCACATCCAAGAGCAGGGTCATTCTTGATGCCTACAGGGGGCATGCCTCAGACAGCTAGTATTGGAACCCACTCGGGAGGGAGCAATCTTAGACCTGGTACTCTCAAATGGGGACGGAGAAAGAATCTCAGATTTAGAAGTGGGTAGCCATCTGGGAACAAGCGACCACCAAACAGTGTGGTTCACGATAAACACAGCCATACAATCAAGCCATACAAAAGCAAGAGTATTGGACTTTAGGAGGGCTGACTTTGGGAAAATGAGAGAGTGCCTCAGAAAAGCACTAGCAAACAGGCAAGAAGGAGGGGTGGAGGAACAATGGGTAGTAATCAAAACAGCCATCACAGAGGCAACAAGCCTTTGTGTAAAGCAAATCAACAAAACACAATGAAGGAAAAAACCGCTATGGTTCTCAAAAGAGGTGGCAGGGAAGGTTAAGGAGAAAAGGATAGCATTCAGGAAATATAAGGAAACAGAAGGAGAAGGACAGAGACCTTTATCAGTTAAAGCAGAAAGAGGCTGGGAAGGCAGTCAGAATAGCAAAGGCCCAAACCCAGGAAAGGATAGCCAACTCTGTTAAGAAGGGGGATAAGACCTTTTATAGGTACATTAGGGAGCGAAGAAAGACCAAAGAGAGGATACTGAGGCTTAATAAAGGAGAGGAATGTGGGTAGAGGTGACAATGAAAAAGCAGGGATACTGAAAGAATATTTCTGCTCAGTATTCCAAAGGAAGAGGAGGGAGGTACCTAAACCAAACAAGAGAAACACTCTGAAGACGGGGGTCGATACCAGTCCATTTACAGAAGAAAGAGTTCTGAAAGAACTAATACAATTGAAGGTGGACAAAGCAATGGGGCCTGATGGGATTCACCCAAGAATTCTAAAATAACTAAGGGTAGAACTAATGACACCGCTGACTACTCTCTTTAACAAATCATGGGAGTATGGGGTGGTACCTGAGGACTGGAGGAGGTCGGATGTGATTCCTCTTCACAAAAGTGGGAGCAGGACAGAGGCAGGAAACTACAGACCTGTTAGTTTGACTTCAGTGGTAGGTAAAATGATGGAATCACTTCTGAAGGAAAGAATTGTTGAGTACCTAGAGGCCAGTGGGGCACAGGACCCAAGGCAGCATGGATTCACGATGGGAAGGTCGTGTCGGACGAATCTAATAGATTTCTTTGACTGGGTGACCAAAGTAGTAGACCAGGGAGGGGCTGTGGACATGGCCTACCTAGATTTTAGCAAGGCATTTGATACAGTCCCACACAAAAGATTAATACACAAGTTAGCCAGCCTTGGAGTGGGTCCCAAGGTGGTAGCCTGGATAAAAAATTGGCTAGACAACAGGATGCAAAGGGTAGTAGTAAATGGAGTCCACAGTGAAGAAAGGAGGGTTACTAGTGGGGTACCGCAGGGTTCAGTACTGGGACCGGTCCTTTTTAATGTCTTTATAAGTGACATTGCAGAGGAACTGGAAGGAAAAGTATGTCTCTTTGCAGATGACACAAAGATCTGCAACAGGGTTGATACACTAGATGGAGTGGAAAGGATGAGAAGGGACTTGGCAAGGTTGGAGGAATGGTCAAATATATGGCAACTCAGATTCAATGCAAAGAAGTGCAAGGTAATGCACATGGGAAACAAAAACCCAGGGCAAGAGTACACAATAGGGGGTGAGATACTGACAACAGTAAAAATGGAAGGGACCTGGGGGTAATTATACCAGATGACCTAAAGGTGGGCAAGCAATGTGAGAAGGCAGTAAGGAAGGCTGGGGGGATACTGGGATGCATAGGGAGAGGCATCAATAGTAGAAAACAGGAAGTTGTTATCCCTCTGTACAGACAGTTGGTGAGACCCCATCTGGAGTACTGTGTGCAGTTCTGGAGACCCCATCTCCACAAAGACATAGACAGAGTGGAGGCTGTCCAGAGGAGGGCAACCAAAATGGTGCAGGGTCTGCACCAGAAGACATATGAAGAAAGACTAAAGGAGCTTAATATGTATACCCTTGAGGAAAGGAGGGAGAGAGGGGACATGATAGAAGCTTTCAAGTACCTCGAGGGAATCAACAAAGTCCAAGAGGGTGGCATCTTTCAGAAAAAGAGATGTGCAAGAACAAGGGGGCACAATTTGAAGATAGAGGGAGGACGGCTCAAAGGTAATGTGAAGAAATATTTTTTCACAGAGAGGGTTGTGGATGCATGGAACAGCCTCCCTGAGGAAGTCGTGGAGTCAAGAACAGTGGGAAAATTCAAGAATGCATGGGACAGACATAAGGCAGTCCTAGTGGGGGGTAAGAGGAAGTAAGCTGTTGGTTAATTAGGATCTGCAGCTTATCTGTTAGGTAGGAAAATGGGCAGACTAGGTGGGCCAAGTGGTCCTTATTTGCTGTCAAATTCTATGTTTCTATGTTTCTATGTTTAGCTCTGTATTCCCTTCCGTCTTCTTTGTACAACTCCTATACTAAGCTCTTAAGTGTTATTTGGACTAGTCTATTACAGCATACCTTCTCTTTTACTCTGCTCCCTGTCCAGTACTGATATTTTTTCCAAATCAACTAATTTCCTTTATAGTCATGATCCTCCTGTTTTTTTTCCAGATCAATTAAATTCCTTTACAACCACAACCCTTCTGTTTTCTTCTCCTTATCTTATTTAGGCCTGGATGTCCTCTTACACTTACCACAACTTCCTCCATACCTAATTTAAAAACTGTACATTGCTCCATGTATCACACACATCAGAATATCTAACCGTTTTTGTTCAGAGGGAGTCCATCACTCTTACAGAGGCTCCAAATATATCAGAATACCTCCATTGGTTTAAGGATCTGAACCCTGACTCCCAACACTACAATGTTAGCTAATATTTGGCTGCCTAATTACACTCTGCCTCACTTCTCCTGTGTATGACACAGGCCGTATCTAAAAGAGAACAACCCGTGACATATTATTTACTTATTTTTTGTTGACTGGTAAAGTAGGACTAGGCAAGTCTGCACATTTTCAGCCTCATTTCAGTGGAAGGGGGTACAGATGCAAACTGACATACTGAATCAGGCTAAGCTTGCTGTGCTGTGGGTCTGAGCTCAGGAGGGCCGCATCTGCAGCAACAGAGGGATTTCGTCAGCCAGTGCCGCAAAGGAGGGCCACATCCAAGACAACCAAGATTTCAGCAGCCAGTGCTGCTAATGAGAACCACTTCTGTGGCAACTAGGATTTCGGCAACCAGCGCCGATAAGGACAGCTCCTGCAGGAGCCAATCACAAGTGTCAGAAGGGAAGGCGTGAAATCTGAACAACACGGCAGGGTTTTAAAAGCCAGGAGCCCAGCCACAGAGACTAAACTTGCTGTGCTGTGGGCAGAGCTAAAGTAAAGTTTCTTCCACCCTCCCACACCACCTCCACTAACAAAGTAGGTTCCCTGGGCTCCTACTAGAGGAAGCTACCAACAGACAAGGAAGGGCAGGGACTTTTACCTGCAAGAGGATAACTGGTGATATCCAAGGGACTTTTACATTCCATTCTAGTATTGGGGGGGGGGATACTTGCAGGAAAATTTACAATTTGAAGGGTACTGCTACTATTGAGCCATGGGGAAATGACATAGCATCTAAGTTACTATATTTGTGGTACTGTAATTGGATGTGCCTAGAGAGTAATATGTAGTTTGTTGAGTGCAATAATTGTGACACCTAGGAAGAAATTGCAATTAAGCTACTAGTTTTACAGATACAGTTCAAAGTGGGGCATGTAGGAGGAAATTGTATTTGTACTACCGAAATTGTACTGTTTTGGGTAGGAAGATATTGCATTTAAAATACAATTGCATTAAAGCCACTAAAGTTTGGTGTATAGTGTGGTTACCAGGATTGGGTAACTTTGGAACTTGAGGAGTATTTATAATTAGAGACACAGTATGTAAAATGTGGTGGTTTAGGGGACATAGTACTGGACAGGGCAACTGCAACAATTGTGGGGTGGCAGTATTTATGGAGATGCTGTGGGGAGGGGGGGTGCCCAGTGTGTAAGAGCATAGGAAAACTAAATATGGCAAAAAGATGCCTCACTAAGGTTTTACAAGAAATTAAAGGGGGCCATACTGATGTGAAGCAGGGGCAAACTGGACAAGGATCAGACATACAGATGCTAAAGAATATCAGCAATGGGGAAGTACAGGAAGGAGACATGAGAGGGCAAGGGTCAAGTAAGCAGGAAAATCAATACCAAGATGAAAGTGACAGAGAGGAGAGGTGGACGATGGCAAGTAAAGGGAGACATGAACAAGGAATTCAGGACAGGAGCTGGAGAGCTCAGGAAATCTTGGGTTGCCTACATACAGTAGATATGCAATACTGGCAGAGGGGACTCAAGGGGACAAAGGTGAAACAGTAACTGAGTTGCAGCAGGAAACCAGAGAAGTAGTGAGAGAAGAAAATCAAAAGGTAACTCGAGAGGGCAAGGAACCAGATATCTCAATGGAAGGAGCTAGGGAAGGCAAAAATGCAGGAGGGACAGGAAAGGAGGGGAGCACTAAGGGGAATAGAGAAAAAAGTAAAATGATACTGGACATTACAGAAGTCGGGAACCACAAGAGGAATGGTCCACACAGGAATCAGGTAGAAGAGGGAGAAAAGGAGACAAGAAGAGAAACCATGATCCAAGACATTGAGCAGCCAGAACAAATGGGTAACCATTATACAGGGGGGAAGAAGGGTAGAGAGTATGGTCACTCTGGAAAAAAAATAATAGTCTATATGGACTCAATAATAAAAGGAATACAATGGGGAAAATGTGAGGACCCACACATGAGCACACCAGTAGTGCGTGCAACTGGGATGGAAGCAGGTAAAGCGACACAACAGATAAGTGAGCTGAGAAGGGTGGCAGGAGAAGAAATGGACTTGCTACTGCACATTGGGACCAGTGATTTAGTTGGGGAAGAGACCAGGGTGGTGCAACATAGATTTATGGACTTAGATACGGCATGTAGGCAGTTTGTGAAATCATTGACCTTCTCTGAGATAATTGCTGTACCAAGAACAAACACAGCTTGAAGGAGAGGATAGAGGAATTTAATGGATGGTTAGGCCAGTGGTGTAAGAAGGAGGGATACAGTCTTATAGGCAGGTGAGGAGACACATGGCTGGACAAGAGACTTTACAGCAGAGGCAGACTACACTTGACCTGGGAAGAGAGAAAGAAAATCAAATCTAAAATGGGGAAGTACATGGCAAGGGAATTGGATTTAAACTGTTAAGGAGGGAGGCAGAAATGGAGAGGCCAGAGCGTTTCCCCACCACCATTAGTGGAGACAAAGAAAGGGGAGCAGGGTTGGATCTCGAAACAGAAGAAAGGGGGAAGTAAGTCAGGATAGACTATGGCAGAAAAAGAGCAGGGGCACAGCAGAGACAAAGTGGAGGATGGCGATGCTGAATGCGCATAGTCTTGGGAACAAGATGGCAGAATTGCAGGTGCTCTTAGCAGAAAACAGGGTGGATATCACTGCCATTACAGAGACCTGGCAACAGCACACTATGACTGGGACCTAATGATCCCAGGTTACAAGCTATGTAGAAAGGATAGGGAGACAGGCAAGGGGGGTGGTGGCATAGATTAGGGAAGGTATTGTATGTATAAGGGAGGACAAGACAGAAAAAGGGAGTGCTGAGGCACTGTGGCTCTAACTCCAGATGAATAAAGAAAAAGATAAGGGTGGGGGTTGTATACAGACCACCCAGTCTGGGCAAGGATATGTACAGGGTATTATGCACACAGTTAATAAAGACAGCAGAGAGGGTGAAGATAGTAGTGATGGGCGACTTCAACCTGCCTAAAATGGACTGGGTCAGTCCCACCACATCCTGCACCAGAAGCCAAGTAATCGAGGATGCGATCCTGGATGGCTTGGTGATGTAGTGTGTGACCAGTCCCACCTGGGGGAAGCTATTCTGGACCTGGTGATCTCTAATGGGGAGCATGTGCAGGACGTAGACATTGGGGACCCCTTGGGTGGAAGTGACCACAAAACTGTGGTTTAACCTGGACATGGGCAGGGGATACATCCCCATAAAGACAAGAGCGTTAGACTTCAGAAAAGCAAACTTTAAGAAAATGAGGGAAATTTTTAGAGAGGACCTAGGGAACATAGAGGAAGGCTTGGGGGTAGAGGAAATATGGGACAAAATCAGAGAGGCTATACAGAATGCCACAAACAGCTGCATAAAAATGAGAGGAAAGAAGGCAGAAACTAGACCACCAAGCTGGTTTAACAGTGAGGTGGCAAACGCAGTGAAGGATAAGAAGGCTGCATACAGGAAAAGTAGAAGAACAGCTAGGGTAGAGGATGAGGAGAAGTACCAAAGGCTGGCTAAACTAGCAAAAAGGGAGGTACTATAGGCAAAAACAAAGAAGGAACTCCAGATAGCAGAAGGGATAAAAAAAGGGGGATAAGGCCTTCTTTCACTACATTAAAGGAAAGAAGTACAAGAAGGATGGCATAGTCAGGCTCAAGAAAGAGGAAAACATAGTGGTGGAAGATGGGACAAAAGCGGAGGAATTAAACAAATACTTTTGCTCCATCTTTACCGAAGAAAAAGGGGGTCCAATACTGCACAGTAGGAGGAGGAGGAGAGTGGAGGCTGGCGAGGACCCAATAGGGGCCACAGGGATTGAATGGGTGAGGGAGGGGCTCATGGTTTTGAAGGTGGAGAAATCACCAGGGCCTGATGGAGTATACCCCAGAATACTAAAAGAGATGGTAGAGAAGCTGGCAGGCCCATTGACAATATGGTTCTATGTCATAACAGCGATTGAGGAATAGCGATTGCCATTATGGCAAGTGTATATAACTGAAAAAAAAGGCTATGTATATGCGCAGCAACGAAAATGGGTGACAACCAAAAAGGTTGTTCTGCGGGAGGCTGGGCCCCCCAAATCCACCCTAAATATGTATTGCTAACTCCGGGGGAAGGTGCATGTTGGGGAGGGGGTGAAACTCCGAAAAAAAAAAATACCAAAAAAAGGAAAAAACACAAAAATCTGTAGCCTTACTCAGCCCCGAATCCTACACCCTCCCCACTATTGCCAGCCACCCTCACCAGTACAACAAGGTGCCAGCTTGGCAGCCTCCCACTGCACTACCCCTTAGATACCCTCCCTCCTCTTCCTGTCCCCTTCCCCTTCCCCTTCCTCCTGTCACCCTGCTGTAACCGTCGCTACCCTTGTAGGGTAGCCTACATAACCATCACTATCCTTGCAGGGTAGCCCACTTACCAGGTGCTGAAAGTGAGTCGCACAAATTCAAGTCACTCACTTTCAGTCACCGTTATGATGGTATACCTGACAATAGTATTCAGTAGCTCTCTTGATACAGGGATGGTGCCAGGGGATTGGAGAACAGCACATGTCGTGCCACTCCACAAGAGGGGCCCAAGGGGGGACCCTGGAAACTACAGGCCAGTCAGCCTGACCTCGATTGTGAGTAAACTAATAGAGACAATACTGAAGGAGGGTCTGATCAAGTTCTTAGAGGAAAATGGTTTGCAGGACAGTAGATAACATGGGATTGTGGCAGACAGAGCGTGTCAGACAAACTTGATTGAGTTCTTTGACTGGGTCACTAGGACAGTAGACAAAGGTCAGGCAGTGGCTGTCATATACCTGGACTTTAGCAAGACCTTTGACTCTGTGCCACACAAAAGGCTGATAATGAAGCTGAAGGACTTAGGGTGGGGATAGGTTGGTTAGATTGGTTGATAACTGGCTGAGTGGCAGGACACAGAGGGTGGTAGTGGGGCGGGGGCTGAGTCCTCCAGTACCAGGGAGGTTACCAGCGGGGTTCCACAGGGGTCGGTGTCAGGACCGGTGTTGTTTAATGTCTTTATTAGTGACATGGGGAAGGCATTCAGGGAAAAATATGCTTGTTTGCAGATCACACCAAGCTCTGTGGGAGGGTGCACACCCACGAGGGGAATAAAGGAGTTGAGGGAGGATCTACCCAGACTAGAGAGATGGTCGGGAATATGGCAGCTCGGCTTCAACACTAAAAAGAGCAAGGTAATGCACATACTGTAGGGACAAAAAACCAAGAACAGAGTACTACATTGTAAAGGTTCAGGTTATGCCATTGGAGGAAGTAAAGGATCCGGGGGTGATAATTTCTAGTGACCTGACACACTCGACTCAGTGCAAAAAGGCAGTGGCAAAGGCAAATAGGATGCTGGGATGTATTGCAAGGGGATTTAGTAGTCGGAAGAGTGAGATTATTCTGCCACTCTACGGGTCGTTGGTGAGACCACATTTGGAAAATGGAGTAAGATATTTGCATCCACACCTGAAGAAGGACATAAACATGCTGGAAATGGTCCCGTGGAGAGTAACTAAAATGATAGAGGGACAGCAGGGTAGATCATATGTAGAAAGGCTGGATGACCTGGGGATGTACACTCTGGAGGAGAGGAGGCAGAGAGGGGATATGATCGAGACATTCAAGTACTTGAAAGGAATTAACAGAGTGCAACGCGAGGGCTTATTCAATATAAGTGCCAACACCACCACCAGAGGGCGCAACCTAAAACTGATGGGGGGAAGGTTCAAGAGGGACATAAGGAAGCACTTATTTACAGAAAGAGTGGTGAAAGCATGGAACGCACTGCCTAAGGAGGTGGTGGAGAAAAAGTCAGTGGGAGCCTTCAAAAGATCCTGGGACAAACATAAAGGAATGTCAGGTGGCCTCATCAGGGAAAAGACAAGGAAATTTAGGGGGATGGGGGGATGGTGCCACAGAAGTAAATTTAAATCCTTATTATTTCAAGCAGACATGATAGACTGAGAGGTCTCCTTCTGCTGGCTATTTTCGTATGTTCCTAAGCTATTAGTGATACATTTTTAGCGATGGGAGAATTTGGTTAGGACACGTGAGAAATTCCTCCACACTTTTCTTTAACTGTGGCTTTGTCACAAGTACAAGAGGCCTTGGTGACAAAAAAATATACTTTGATTCTAGTTTCCTTTACAAGATGATCACTTCTGCACTTCTGGTGGATGCTACTGCTGTGCCACAGGGGCTCAAAGAACATACTTTTTATAAAGGAACACTGTCCTCTAGAATAGGTTTTAGTTTTTATCGCTTTGGTTACAGACAGTAGCTACCAAAACTACTGCAGAAACATAACACCACAAGGCAGTAGATCTACACATTGGACAGGACTCTCATCCTATAGTAGGGCCTCTATGTGGATGCTTAACTGCATATTATTAGATAACAGTGACATAAGGGACACAGTTAATGACTTTATTAAGACTAACAGACTCTGAAAATAATGTACAATAATATAGAGGAATGGTTGGGGAATGTGAAACTTGAGCTAAAGAATTTATTTTTTACACTAGCTAAAAAGAAGAAACTACAAGAGTATCTACAGTATCTAAATCTCAGACATGAATTACAGAAACTATTTTCTGTAGCAGAGGAATCACACTGTGATCTTACTGCTCAGATTTCTCATATTAAAATAAAGGCTAAATTCCAATACCAAAGGATGATTTCTCTGGGTCAGGAAAATAAATTTTGCACCCAAGTAGAGAAGGTGCAAATAGACCCATTCAATGATTGTAAAGACAGGATTTCAAAGAGGGTCATGTCCCAACCAAGCATGACTTGGATGCATTCTGTAGTCATCCAGAGGACATAAAAGGAGTTATTAATGACTGTGTGCAGCAGATTTTTGGAAGTGTAGACAATCTGGCCCAATTCTCAAAACCTTGAGAGTGTCGAAAGGGACTCACATCACAGAAATTTGATGCAAGCAGTGACATGCACCACAACTTGCATCAAGCATGATTCTAAAAGGTAGCCTGCATCAAATCCAATGCAGGAGCACCAAAGCCCCCTTACACCACGCTTGTGGCAACCTACCATGTGTGCCAGGTTGCAAGGGGGCTTGCACCAAGGAGGGTCTGCAACATACCCTTCTTTGGTATTCTATAAACCCCACTGTGGCTGCAGGACAAGGCACCACTTAGATCAGCCAGGAGGAGGTCTAAGTGGTTTGCACCAGTGAGAGGGGATTGAAGAATGGGTGGCTGGCCAAAGAAGGGGCACAGGAGGTGTCTTGTAGGTGCATGGAGACAGCCCAGCAGCAGCAGGAGGCATGGCACCTGACAGGGTGCATTGGCATGGTACTGGCTGGAGACAGTATTGCATTGGATGTACAGAAGATAGTAGCTGCCCTGGGGGTCTACTGGCCCCCCATCCCCGATATCCTGCAGACACATGTCAAACCCTCACTGACAGTCTAGTGGTTCACACCCAACAATCTCCGATGTGACCCAAAATCATTCCTGTCATGATCCCTAGTGGTGTAGTGGAGCCCTACCCCCCACTTAGATCTAACCATAAAGGAATATGTTAATGGAGTCAGTCCCTGATGATCTAGTGCCCACCACCCCAACATGGCCATAAATGAACATGGTACTCAGTTCATGACCTGGCGGTGTAGTGGACCTCCACCCCCCCACCCTGGCAGAGTAGTGCCCTCCACCACGATCCCCCACCCTGAAGCCTGAGGTGGTGACTGGCCTTGCCCTCCTTTCACCACCATGGCTAGCCACCAACTGAGCTGTCACTGAGCACAAACAGCATACAGTATGCACATTGGTTGACAGCTCATGTCAGCTGTGGTGATGAAAGGAGGGCTGTACTGATCACTGGCTTGGGATTTGGATTGGGGGAGTGGGATGGAGGGCACTACTTGCTGGGCTGGGGGGTTGGGGTCCACTCTACCACAGGGCATGAACTCAATATCATGTTCATTTACGACCATGTTGAGGGGGGTGGATGCTAGATCACCAGGGACTGATTGTCTTAACATATTCATTTATGGGCAGATTGGGGCGGTGGTGTGGTGATCCACTACACCACCAGGGATCATGGCAGGAACAATTTTGGGGGACATCAGAGATTTTGGGGGGCTACTAGACAACCAAGGGGGATCTCTTTCACAGTTTTCTCAGGGACATCAGGACTCATGGGAGGGGGCACTGCTAGACAACCATGGAGGGTTTGACATGTGTCTGGGGGACATCAGGGATGGGGGGCCATTAGACCAACAGGGCAGCTACCTCTACTGTACATCCAGTTTTCTCCAGTCAGTACCATACCAACGCACCGCATCGGGTGCCATGCCTCCCACTACTGCTGGGCTCTCTTCATGACCCCCCCCATAACACCTCTCAGGCTCCTTCTCTGGCCAGCCCCCACCTGATCAGCAGGTTCACTCCCCCACCATCCTAACCCCACTAGTGCTGCACCTGGTGGGAGCGGGGTTGGGGAGCTGGTCCCCTGTGGCAATTTCCGCAGGTGCACTGACAGTTTGGCACAGTGGGCAACATGTGGCAAACCCAGGGAGTTTGGTGCTGGGACCTTACTTTTTTATAGTTTCAAGTTCAAGTTCAAGTTTATTATTGATCTGTCAAAGACCTTTACAGAAACCTTTACAAAGTACAATAGTGTTTAAAAACAATAAAAATCAGAATGAATACAATGTCAAAATGTGCAATACAGGATACAAGGTATTATTACAATCATCCTAAGTTGATGTTGTAACAGTACAATGACATAACAAAATTATAAATTTTAAATGTAATAACTCTAGTCTGTCAACTAAATTATCCCTGGGGATACAAAGGAGTAGTGGGAAGAACTCCTATATCAGTATTTAAGATTAATTTTACTTATAATAAAAAGATAATCAGCTACGGTGTGTATGATCTGTTTATCTTCTGTGGTGAACATAATAATCAGAAGGATCTGCTTATCTTGCATCTGGATTTTTTTCCCATGGTGGGATTACCCGAGTCTGTCTGGGCCTAGAGTACCAGGTACAATTGCATATGACACATAGTAAATTTTCATGTTTTGGAAAAGTGCATGTACATTGATTTCCATATTGTTCTGTTGAGTTTTTATATCTGGCATGTAATATGTTACTATGGAATAATTCCATTTGGTAAATTGTGTACAGTCATCTTTTTGCAGGATCTATTAGTACATCTAAGTAGTATCTATAGAAAGGTTTAATACCGTTCCCTACTAACCAGGGGGAAATTTTAAGCTTCATTATTTTTTCCATGTCCAGCAGATGACTCATATTCACAATCTTTTTCTTTATATAGTCTTTATCTTTAGGGCTAAGCAAATGCCTTGGTTCACATATTTATCCAAAACATCCTTAACCAGTTTAACTGGCTGCAGCCCAATTGTTGCCATGTATTCTTTTCGGCTAAACATTTGTAAGGAAGTCTATGTGATGGTAACCTTGTAAGTCTAATCCACATTTATTGTCATAATTACATCCATAGCTGCCAGATTAGTTGTGCCCAGTTCAGCCCTCAAAAGGCAGACTGGAATTGAGCTGCCCACATCCTGGAAAGATCTTTATAATTGGTTTATAGGAATCTCTAAAAAACTCAAAATTGGGAGGAATCCATATCTCAGTTTGATACAATGCTTGGGGAATATATTTCACTCAAGTAGCTTCCAATAGAAGTTTGACAGAATTACCCCCATACTGTCATCTGGAGAGGGCACCTGCTGTTTGAGAGGGAGATCTCTCATATGTTTAAACCAGGATCCATTCCTTGCAAAGGTAAGTCCTAAGTAAGTGTAACTGTTCACTGATTTTATTTCCTTAGATCCCAACTTCCATCTACTACCAACTAGATTTGATCCAAAAATCATGACTAACTTTTGTTTTCATTTATTTTAAGTTGATAACTGTCAGCATAGGGCATTAATAAGTCTAACTTTTGCTGTAATCCAAATTTCATTAGTGAAAGTAGTACCAAGTCATCGGCAAATGCTAGTGCCGAATAACTAGCGCTACCAGTTTTTGGTGACTCTGATACTGACTCTTCTAACTGTAAGAGTAATATATATATATATATATATATACTGTATATATATGTACAGAAAAGTGGGGGTGCTAATAAGCACCCCTGACGTACACCCATATTAGTTGAGAAGGCTGCAGACAATTGTCCTTTGACACCCTGATGTATTTGTGCCCAGATGTTGGTATATAATTCTCTGATTATGCTGATCAGGTTAGGTTTGATCCCCCACTCCAACAGAAGATTCCAAAGGGTACGCAGCAACGAGGTGTGCCCAGACTTGAGTCCTTATGTTCAGGGGTACACCGAAGATGACTCAGGGAAGGACACACTGGGCAGTGGAATAGAGAGGCAGAAGACATCGTCTGCAGTCAAGGTGATTTTTCCACTGACCCACCCTCCAACAAATTGCTCTTGTCACCACCTGAAACTATGCCTGACCTGGAAGGGTGGTGGTGGTGGGACAAGGTTGAATAAGAACCTGTTCCATTTGTTATGCAGAAAGAGTTAAATGCAAGGATCTGGTCTATTCTCTCTTTTTCTATCTCTTGTCAGTCTGACTGCATAATAAAATTTTCTTGTGTGACCTAGGGACTGATCACTCTGATGGTCTTGCGAATTCCCTGCTCCCGCTATCTCCCTGCCTTCACTTGCTGTTTCTTACTTTTTCTATCTTTCTTCCCCCTTACATATCTGTGGTATAAAAATAAATGTGAATTTTTGTGTGAAACTGGGATCCTCTGGTTTGAAAATATGTATAGATATATTGTTGAAATGATTACAGAAAGCTATTTGGAGCTCAGGGGGTTAACCTTGAGATGCAGTTTGACCTTCTCAGACTAGTTTGCAGAGTTGTCAACAGGAGATTAATTCTGGGATATGATGTTCTATTTTGTTGCACCTCCAAGGAAAGAAACTTACAAAAGTTCTAATACATTTTATGAGAAACAGGTTTCTTATCGAGCTCCGGATACAGAGGTTAATTGCCAGGAAAAGACATTTTATATAAAGACAGCAATCTTTGTTAGGGGCAGAAAGAGAGTAAGAGAGACAGAGAGAGAGAGAGACAGAGAAAGAGAGAGAGAGAGAGAGACACACACACACACACTAAAATTTAGGATTAGAGATACCCTCAGATAAAGGACTTTGCTTTCTTTGTTTGTACAGCCTTTGTAAATAGCTATCCTGGACAATTTTATGTTATAGTTTATTGTTATTGAAATTAATAAAACACTACTTGTGAATTTTATAACTGCTCCTGGTCTTCCTATGCTTCCTGACCTACACCTCAGTGATAGATGAGAATAGACATGGGGCCTGATTACCAAAGGCATGGCACAAGTTGAGAAGCATAGGTGACTTGCACCAAATGCTGGTGCACCGGGGACCCTGAACTTGATTCTCAATTGGGAAGGATCCCTGCAGCTATGTCCTGTGACTTGCGACAGCCCAAGCAGTGTGCCAATGGGAGGGTGCACCTGAACAGGGTGCTGCAAGCCTGCCACAATGCCCACTAACAGGGCGCAAGTGCTCCCCAGACCCGATCCCCCATAATGTTAAAAAACACCCCCCCAAGTCTTGATCCCTGCAAATGTTCTAAAGTAGCCCCTCCAGCCCCAATCCCCGAATGTAATAGCCAAGCTCCGCTGAGCTATTGTCCCCAGCCTGATCCCCAATCCCGAGGTTTCTTCCCTTCAGTTTTGTTAAAATCGTTATGTTTTATCTTTATTATGTACTATGTCTGGTGGTAAGTGACCCCCCACCCAGCAGTGAGACCACCCTGCTACCCCGACCCATACCAGTAGGTGACGCTAGAGCCACCTCTCACCGCAGCTGCAGCCAATGACCAAGCTCTGTATGTGCGTACTGTACATAGTATACAATCAGTAAATGACAGCAGCTGTCATTCACTGAGCACGTACTATTTACAATGCAGCACTCACACAGAACTCAATCGGCAAGCTGGCCACAGTTGTGAGAGAGGTGGGCTGTGCCAGTTGCTGGGTGGATACAGATCTGGGGTCTGGCACTGCCAGATGGGGTCACTAGACCACCAGGACCACAGTACATTAAGCAAAGGTAAAAAATATGATGATTTTAATGAAACTGAAGGGAAGAAAACTCAGGGATTGGGCGACGGGCTGAGGGGGGGTAATGTCTGGTGGGGCTTTGGTTATTATATGTGGAGATCAGGGCTGGGGAGAGATAGCCCACAAGGGCTTACTTATTGATAACATCTGGGATTGAAAATTGGGGAGACTTATGTGTGATCATGGGGGGGGGGGATCTCCATGGTTTACATTCACTTGTGGCACATTGGCACAACCCTCAGTGGATGGCAAAGTGCCATTACACCAGCTCATAGCCTTGCGTAATGTCACATGCAAGTTTATGGCGCAAAGATGGCACAAGCCGCCTTTAGTACATGTAGCCTGTATTTGTTGCAGGCTGCCTTTTAGAATAACAATAGGAGTATCTTTGGATGCAAGGTGCCACTTGCATCAGAAATGTTTGGCGCATGCACCTTGCGTTCCTCTAAGGGCTTTGAGAATCAGGCCCACAGTGACTACTCATGGCATCCAAGGCAAGAAAAGGCAATTTTATTTGTATAGCACCTTATGCCTAGGGTTCGGGGCACTTCTTGGGGAACAGTACATACAAAAAGATCACTTGTAGATGCACCAAAACAGAATTAAATAAACTAACAATAATAAAATAATTTACCAATTAAAACAAATTAATATCAACTGGCCTCTCCAGCTCTCCACTGGAGCACATCTCTTTTTCCCCTCCCTAGATGTCCAGCATTTTTTGCACTGTTCCTCCTTCCAGAACAAATACTGACTTGCCACTGCTACTACATACTGTAGCTCCCCAATCAATCAGAGGTAGTATTGCAGTGTGGAGGTTCCCTCCAACCCCAGGTCTGAGAGTGCTGCCTCCACAGTACAGTACAACACTGATTCCACTGGGCCATTGTGGTGAGATGAGCACATGGAATTAACTCAGATCCTTCCAATGGCAGTGCAAAGTTCTCCAGGGGCACCACTTGGTGGGGCAGGATGACCCTTTCTGACATAAGTTAGTGCAGTGTAAATTACTATTTATGATTATCTTTATTTTAGGTATCAAATATAATAAATGGCAATCTATCAACATGGAAACAAGTGACAAGTGGTGTCCCACAGGTGTACGTACTTGGACAAACACTGTTCAAAAAATTTATAAGCATCCTGCAGGTGGACACTGGTTGCTGGGTTTTCAAGTTACTGTAGCTGATGACACCAAAATGGGAAGAGTAGCTGCAACACAGGAGGAGACACATGAGCTGCTGACCTGGACAAGCTGGGTAAGTGGGCAGAGAGGTGGCAGATAAATGTCAATGTAGTGATATTAAATAGGTATCCCGTAATGAGGGTGGAGCAAACCGAGGGACTCAAATCTGAGCAACTCAATTTGCACGCCTGAAGGAGTAGCGAGTGTGGTAGTATAGCTAGGGGAGAGAATAACAAGGGTGGAGGGACAGAACAGCGAGAACAAATGACGGGGGAAATGTTTAGTGATGTGGCCAAATAGAGGAATGCAGCCTGCTGCTGAGCTGGCTGGCTGGAGTGGTGGATACAGTCACCGCCTAGAATGGTGATGGTCCCAGTTTCGTGACTGCCTGTAGGCAAATGTTGTTTTAAAATGTTTTGGCTGTTACACTTTTTTTTTCTGTTGTGTCCTGTAGTTTCTGCGACTGTGTTGCCCCAGCTGCAGTATCACCCCTGCACACTGTAGCCCCCCCTACTGTGTATTCCCGTGTGCTCCAATGTCCGCCCCCCCCCCGAGATTGATTATATTAATATAGGAAGTGCTTAGGGCTACTGTATATTGTTGTATTATTGTACTGCCTAGTGCCATCAGTGTTTGCTGGTTGCTGTGATGTTAGAGAGATTAATTTGGTGTCGCTAAAATGTACTTGCTGATATGGCATTCACTAAAAACAAGTCTCTGTTATGACATAGAACCATTAAAAGTCATGCAGTTTGGAAAGAATAATTTAAGGGCATGTATGCACTGGATCATCATAGATGACAGTGCACCTTCCCTACCTGATGGGCTCAAATAAGGTTTCGGGGTCTGGGTTGTTAAATCTTGCAGGGATTTGTTACCCAAAGATTTTAAGTTAAAATAAGTTGTATTGTGCCTCCATCCAGGGAAATCAAGTGGTCTATCAAAACCAAAGTCTAGATCACTTGAGGAGACACATAAAATGGGTGAAAAAACAGCAATACTTGCCAGTAACTACCTACACGCAATGCTGTTGATGCAAAATGCCCCCTGACAAAACTTAAATGAGTGAAATGGGGGGCACGTAGCCAGTGGTTAGCACAGCTCTGTTTATTATTAACTACCTGCCTGCCTGTCTTCAATAAAGAAGCCTGCATTTTGCATCTGCAATGTTCTGTGGAGGTAGTTACTGGCAAGGCATTGCCGTTTTGTCTTCCATTTTATGTGTCTCCTCGAGTGCTCTGACTTTGGTTTTGATGTTTTGATTGTGGGGCAGTACACCTTACCAAAAACACCATGGACCTATCTATGAGCACAGCACAGGTCCATTTTTGTTGTGTTAATTAAGTGAGCTAGGCTGCAAATTAATACTACCCCCTTGAAAGCAGTACTAACCCACTATGGTCCCCACTGGTACAGTGCTCCCAATTCCCATATAACGTAATGGCATTTGGTCCCAACAATAACTTAACATTACAAATAATAAGCAAGGGAGTCAGTGATTCAAAAAAGTATAAAAGTGCTTTATTGGGGGTCAGGAGCAAGGTCCTAAGGGAAGAAAAGGCAATGGTTAAAGCAAATGCAATTATATGCAGCCAGTGCTCCAGCAGATGATGCTAGTTATTTTTCCATGCAGCCCACCTCCTCAGCCAACACAATGCCCCTGCCTGACTTTACTGTTTGGGCCTCTTCTCTGCTCCCTACTGGGATCAGTTTCCCTCTGTGTCTCTAAGGAGATGCTGGTGCTTCACTAGTACCCAGTCATTGACTTGGTGCAGGCCTATCACAGGTGCATGTGGTTGGCTGTCATTGGTGCACATAAATTAACAACTATTTGTAGAACCCCCCCCCCCCAAAAAAATTTGTAATCCTGGCTGGACGGCTTAGTCCAACAAACTTATGCTTAACTTGGGGCTTTGTAGAACTTTGATACATGATTTGTGGCACAAGACCCATGGATCCTGTTCAGTTACTCACAGTTACCCTCAGTTATACAGCACCATTCATCTTCCCCTCCCTACAGTCATGGCTAGATGTACAGGTTCCTCTGGTCTGCAGAGTAGACACAACACCGCCAGTGACTTAGCCGATCAGATAGGCTCTTTCTCAGTGATTTTGCTCCAAGGGTGGTTGGGTGGATGTTAGACTGTGAACCTACCTGTTGTAGGCCATCACCAGGCAGTGATGACTGGAACAGTGGTTTCCTGGACTCTCTGAGGCAGTTGCTGTGCTGGCCGCTCTGGCCTGAGTGGAATTAAGTCTTTTGGTTTCTTTCTCCTCTCCCTCAGAGTCGTAGCTGCAAGGCGGCTTCCTCACAGCCCAACATCTTGAGACTAAAAGCTCAGGATCAAGCAATGTGGTTGCAGTAGTCCTGCTTTAATCAGCTGTACCTCAGTGGCTGAGATGGCACACTTCCACCTCTCACCAGTGTCTACCAAGTGATGGCTTGCACTCATACACAATAGGTCTGCTTCCCAGACATACAGGAATACACTCTCCAAGCTGAGAAAGTTATGCACAGCAAAACTGAAGCAGACAGCCTCCACATTGGCCAAGGTCAGATTTCAGTCACAAGGGAGGGCTTGTCTATTGGCTCCTTAACAACTGATTGGTCACTTCAAACCTGGACAAATTAATGAAGTCCTGTAGTAGCCCATGAGTCCCCTGGTGGCTCTGAAGTAGGATCTGCTGTTCAACTGGTTGTCGCCATCCTTGAATGCTGATTGGCATACTAAAATAGATCAGAGCTGCAAAAGATGGTGAAGGCCATCCATCCCAAAAGCACAATCTCTTAACATCCTTTTAAACCAGTACTGGCCCTTTGAAGCTCACGGTGTGTCCTATCCCATACCCTGTACAGGCAAGTGCTAGTGTCTGGTCAGTCAGGGTCACAGTTTAGGGAAATTTCCTACTCTTCACAAGCATTGGCCACATTCATCATCAGTGGCGAAAACCCTTTGATGCTTTTACACAACAACCGGTTTATGCAGGAGGTACTGAAAAATTAGCAACCCTCTTTACTTACTCCTTAGCCCTGTTTGTGCAGTCCACAATCCCTTGAGGTACTGAGTAGCACTGAAATGTTCTTAGCATGAGAGGACTAAATGCTTTACGGTACAGTTAAGCTGCTGCGATGGGTGGTGGGGTACAAGCAAAATAATACCTTAATGATTTAGAGATTACCAAAAGTCAACTGGAAAAAAACCTTGGGGGTGAGCAGTTGCCCTTTCAAATGGACCAACAGTGTGGCATTGCAACTAGCAAGGCAAACAATCATAGCAGACATCAAGAAATACTTTATAAACAGGACAAAATATATATTATAATGCCCTTGTAACGATGCTTGGTTAGAAACATAGAAACACAGAGGGCTGGAATTTCAAAGGTCTTAGATTGACGCAAGGTGCTTGCGTCAAACAGGTCTGACGCAAGGGCACCTTGTGCCAAGGGCTATGCCAAGTGGGAATTTGAAAGGCAGCTTGTGTCACCCAGTAGGCTGCCTGCACCAAAGTGTGCTAGCGCCATCCTTGCACCACAAAAGTGGCTGCGGCATGGCTCTGGGGGCTTGCAGCAGACCCAGACTGCTGCAGCCCTCGGATCCAGAATTTGAAAGAACCCCCTAGGAACCAAGTGCCAAGTACCCTTAGACCAACGAGGGGCAGGTCTAAGGGGACTTAGACAGCTCCTGGGGGGTTGTCCTGTAGGTGCCACAGTGTGGTCTACCCCATCCATCCCCGGTGGGTGATCCCTGGTGGTCCGGTGGTCCCTCCTCACCCCAATCATGGTCCCCGACACCCACGTCTGTGCATCCTGAGAACCCCCCATACCCATCTCAGCACTCCCACCCTCCTCCTGTACCCGATCCAGTGACCAGCACAACCCTCCACACACCACCATGGCTGGCCACCAAATGAGCAGTCTGTGCGTGTACTGTATACAGTACACAGTATGCGCACAGACTGCCCATTTGGCAGCAGGCTGGGGTGGCGTGTGGAGGGCTGTGACGGTCACCAGATCTGGGTACGGGAGAGAGGTAGGAGTGCTGAGATGGGTATGGGGGGCATTAGACCACCAGGGTACTGGGGAGTGTTGCGGTGCTGGTGCCGTTGGTGCGGTCGTGTTGTGGGGGCAGTGCTCAGTTGCCAGCCCCTGTCCTTGGGTACTGCGGATATCCTGCAGCCATTGCGGCATTCCGGGTGGGTGCGCCATATGTCAGGTACAGCACCCCCGGCACCAGGACCCTGTTAAACAGAAATTCAGGCGCAGGGTCCCGGGCACACCGCACTTGGCGCAAGCTGCCATTGTTGCAGCTTGCACCGGGGCTTTGAAATTCCTGCCCAGAATGTATAATAAAATAGGGCCAGTACACCCATCCAGTCTGCCCTATTTTTTTCTGCCTATTCTGACACCTCATAACCTGTTTTATCACTGACATCTCTCCTGCCTCTCTTTCCTCTGCTAATTATGTCCATGTGCCTATCCCATGCATGACTGACGCTCCCCACTGCTTTTGCCCCACCACCTCTTTTGGCAGGCTGTTCCAGGCAACCACCACCCTTTCTCTGCAGAAGTATTTTCTCACATTCCTCTTAAACTTCCACCCCTCTAGCTTCATTATATGTCCCAGCGTTTCTGTGTTTTTTCTCCACTGAAAGAGACTCCCCACCTGTACCTTGTTCACCCCTGTGAGGTACTTATAGATCTCAATCATGTCCCCTCTCACTCTCTTGTCCTCCAGGGAATACATGTTAAGATCCTGCAGCCTGTCCTCATAGGACTTCTTGCACAACCCACAAACAATTTTTGGTAGCCCTTCTCTGGGCCCCTTCCACCCTGTCAGTGTCCTTGCAGAGGTGCGGCCTCCAGAACTGGACACAGTACACTAGGTGTGGTCTTGCTAGTGAGTGATACAGAGGCAACACCACCTCCCTTCTCCAGCTAGAAATCCCCCTCCCTATGCACCTCAGTGCCCCACTTGCCTTGCCTACTGCCTTGTCACATTGCCCTGCCACCTTCAGATCATCAGTTATGATTATTCTTAGGTTCCTTTCTTGCTTGGTGACTGTCAGTATATCCCCTCATCTTATACACAGCTCATGGGTTTCCCTGTCCCAGGTACATGACTTTGCACTTTTTAGCATTGAAACCTAGCTGTCACACCCTAGACCACTCCTCTAGTTTCCCCAGATACTACTGCATTCTCTCCACCCCTTCCTGAGTGTCCACACTGTTGCAGATTTTTGTGCCATCTGCAGAGACATACCTTTCCCTCCAGTTCCTCAGCAATGCCACTTCTAAAGATACCGAAGAGGACCAGTTCCAGTACTGCTCCCTGTGGCATCCTGCTAATATCTCTTTTGTTCCCCGAGTGTCTGCTGTATACCACCACCCTCTATCTTCTAACCTTTAACCAATTAGATGCCCAGTTTGACACTTTCTCCCCAACTCCCAGGCTGCTTAGTTTTTTTTACTAGCCTCCTATGTGGCACAGTGTTGAAGGCTTTACTGAAATCCAGATAGGCTGCATCCACTGCCCTCCCCTGATCTGCCTACTTAGTCACCTACTCAAAGAAATCTATGAGATTTGTTTGCCATGACCTCTCCCCTGTACAGTAAAACCATGCTGCCAGTGGTCCTGCAGCCCATGTGCCTCCAGTTACTCCAACAGCCTCTCCTTCAGCAGGGTTTCCATTAATGTCCCCACTGATGTGAGACTGACTGGCCTGTAGTTGTTAGCTCCTTCCTGCTGCCACTCTCGTGCAGAGGGACCACACTGACCCTACTCCAGTTCTCTGGCACTACCCCCATCTCCAACGAAGTGCTGAATTTTAGAACCCTGGGGTGAATCCCATTATGTCCCATTGCCTTCTTCTCCTTCAGGGTTTCCAATCCCTTTTGCACTCTATTCTTTAAAAATGGACTTACAGTGAAGCTTGCCAGGATAAAACCCAATTCTGCTGCATTCTGCAGCATGCTGCAGTAGAGTTACTGTGGCAAACAATGTGATTTCAATGGCAATTAATCCTTTTTGTCATGCAGGAAACTGTGACATTCACTTCATCCTGGCAGTGTCACATTTTCTTGCATGACACAAGGGATTAATTCCCATTGAAATTACATTGTTTACTGCAGTAACTCTGCTACAGCATACTGCATAATGCAGTAAAAGTGGGTTTGATCCTGGCGAGCTTCACTGTATGTCTACTTCCCCCTCCCCCCAGTGCTGTGCCTGTGGATACATGTCAGTCCTTCCCCCAACTGTGAAGACTGAGCAGAAGTACTCATTTTAAATTTTAGCTTTTTCCTGATCTTCTTCTAAACAGTCCTACCCTGCCCTCTTGATTCTCATTATCCAACCCCTTGCTTTCCTCTTTACACTGAAGTACCTGAAGAATCTTATCCCCTTTTTTTGACCTCCTTGGCAATCCGCTCCTCTGTTTGTGCCTTAGCTGTCCTCGCCCTCCTTCCTGCCTCCTGTTACTTTTTCAGATACACCTCCTTGTCCACCTCTACCTGGGTCTCTTTGTACTTCCCAAATGCTGTTTTTTTCTCCTTCACCACCATAGCCACTTCCTTTGAGAACCATAGCTGTCTCTTCCTCCTCCTCCTTCTTCCTTTGCTTTCTTCCTCATCAGCATGCTGTTGCCTTAGCTATTTCTGCCTTGATCTGTTTGTATTGGGTCTCCACTCCCTTTTGGCCATCCCCTCCTTCAAGGTATTTACTAAGAGAATCTCTCATTTCTTTTCGACTCTGTCCCTGAGATCCAGGACCCCCATCTTAGTGTATTCTTTTTGCCCAATCCGTATACCAAACCACACAGTACAGTGATTGATGTATAGATGATACCCAGCTGTACATGTCTTTTGCGCCCAGGCAACAGGATGTGGTCTCTGCATTTAATTCTTCCCTGGCCAAGGTCCAGGGCTGGATGTCTTCCAACTGGCTAAAGCTCAACCCAGATAAGATGGAGGTGTTGGTGATTGAGCCAGGTCATCAGCAGGACACTGGGTGGATCGGGGAGAACTCCAACTTACTACTTGGTAACTCCCAGCTAACCATCTCAACTAACGTGAAATATATGGGCATTATCCTTGACAGTGATCTGACACTAGAGTCTCAGGTGTCAACCATTGTCCAAAGTGTTTTTTTTACCACTTGAGGAATATCACCCTGATTAAACCTTTTATCCCTCCAGATGATCTACCCTCATTAATACATGCCTTTCTGACATCCAGGCTAGATTACTGCAATGCCTTGTTCCTGGGGCTAATGGGAGGTGCCCTGTGTCACCTGCAGCTAGTGCAGAATGCTGCGGCAAGGTTGTTGAGGGGGTCTTCCTCTGTTCTGCCATATAATGTCAGTCTTATGCAGTCTTCATTGGCTGCTGGTAAGGTGGTGGATTGCCTTCAAAATTGGCTTGCTGACCTATAAAGCCCTACATGATCTGGGGCCTTGCTACCTGTGGGACCTACTATCTCCCTACTAGCACCCCAACCCTTTCTGTTCCTTTGAGGAGGGCTTCCTGGCAGTTCCCAGGGTCCAACTGAAATAATCTGGTGAGGATGTATTTTCTGTCACTTCCATGTTCTTTCAGAGAGGCCCCCCTCATTGGAAGCCTTTAAAAGGGGTCTAAAGTCCCACCTATTTTCCTTAGATTACTGAGCTGCTGAATATTCATTAATGATATTAAGTCTTAATTAGTTTATTGTGAAAATGGTTTGTATGTTTATATTTTATATTCTATTCTTGTTTTATTTTGGATTATTGTATTTTATTGAATGTTTTATTTCTGTACAGCACCTAGAGCCTCTAGGGATGGCACTTCATAAATAACATTTTACTTACCTACTTACTTACTTGTACCCAGGGAATGACCCACTGTGGCATCTGCAGTTCTGTCCCTGTTTGTAAATGCCGGCTCCAGCACTGCCCCATCTCTAGTGGGTTCTGCAACTATACACCTGAGAAATGCCTCCTGTAGGGAGTCCAGGATGGCCCTGCTTCTTTTGTAGCTGTGGCCAGAATGCCCCAGGCTATATCCAGCAAACCAAAGTCCCCCATAAGCAATACTTCCCCCTTGCTTGCCATTCTGCCATTGGCCTCCCCCAAAACCTTGTCTAACTCCTCCCCCTTTGTTGGTGGTCTGTACACCATCTTCATGCAGACAAAGGCCATGGACCCTGTCTCTATTCTGGCTTATAGTATATCCAGCCCTTCCTTATCCCCCCTGATGTCTCTGTATGTCTGGTGCCTTTATACCTTCCCTCACATACAAAACAACCCCCCCCCCCACCAACACACACACACACACACACACACACACACACTTTTCTCCGTGTCCTGTCCTTCTAGAACATGCTGTAGCCTTGAATGTTCACTTTCTAGCTATGGTTGTTGGTGCATCATGACTCTGTTATGCCCACCAGATCTAGCTCTGCCTCCACAATAACTGTTTCTAGGTTCATCATTTTATTTCCTAGACTCCTTGCATTGACACACATAGCTCTCTACTCCTTTTGTCCCTCTCCCCAATATTCTGCCTTCCCTTCCTCTCTCTATCCTTCACCCCTCTTGTTTCCCCATCCTGTCCTCCTCTTTCTCACTATCCATCTGCCTACCCTGCTTAACCCCTTTCTCAAGTTTAGTTCTTCTTCCTGATCCACTGTCCCACCTTCCCCATTGTCTTTACACCCCTTGGGAATTCATTTCTCCTTGGCTATGCCTAACTTTTGCTCTGTTTTCTGGAGGTGCAGTCTCTGCCTCCTCAGTTTTTCTGCCTCCCCCTTAATTAGTTTAAATGCCCATCAAAGTAGCATTTAAACCTTCCACCCAGGGCTGCATTTCCCTCCTGGATGGATGGAGGCCAGCTCTGTGTGAGTTGCAGGTTTCATTATCTCTGACCATATGCTGTGTGACACTTCGGTGTGAGACAGATTTGGCAGAGTTGGAACCTGCACTTTGTGACTTAAAACTACCTTGCTAAACTGATATTGGGGGACTGTCTTTTTAAACTGTATATAGCTCCATGTATTGGCTTTCTGTCTTAGCCATGGAGTGTCTTTTATTTTGTGGGGTCTTAAGCAGACATACCACTGCTTAAATAGCTGGTTGCACCAGCGTGACACTATCAGCATGTAACGTTGCCTTTATTTTAAGCAAAATGCAGCTTGCTCTGTCTATTGGGGAGAGGAATCACTTTGCATGGGGTCAGGGGACCTCTCTGTTACTTCCGGGTCCTGGGGAGTTAAGCTAGCTTCGTGCGAGTGAGCATGCATCTGCCGTGCGAAGACATGCATATAGACATGCGCGTCCTCGTGCGTGTTACTCGTGTTAAGCAGTGTAAGCTGAGCAAAGAGTAAGCCAGTGGATTATAGGTAAAATTCCCGCTTGCCGAACATTGCTTATTTCTTAGTGACTACAGAGTATTAGAGAAACTTACTTTGCAGTGTGTGTCTTCCATACCTTAGTTTAAAATGTCAGACACTATTAAAACAGTGGAGGGGGATACTGGGCTAAAATGCTCTAGTTGTCAGATGTACAGCTTAATGCTAGTACCCTTACCACAGTCACCTTACAAATGTGTTAAATGCATCGAGTATGAGATCATACTCAAAGATCTAGCCAGTTTTTATAATAGATCCAAGAGCCTTGGAATTTAAACTGCAGACTTCTGTTCCTAGAGTAGTAAAAAACTATATACCCACTTCTAAGGGACCCTTAAATGGGAGTATAGATGTGGATGCATTAACATTTGAACAAACTTGTACCCCTTCCCCTTTGGTAATGGCACAAACCCCTGAAAATATATTTAAAGTATGCAGTGAAGGTAACCTAGAATTACTGATTCACCCACACTTAGTCAGACTTTTACTCAAACAGGTGAAGGTAGTAAGAGAAATAGAGTATGTGATGATGACCCTTGACACTCGAATGATGAGGGTTGGTATGAAATTCAGAGTAAAAGAGTGACAAAGAATGGATGAAAAGCTGAACATTTTGTGTTACCCCTTTTAAATAGTTTTGATCCCCTTAGTTTTCAGGACCCAGATATGGAGACTAATAGTGATGTACCAGACCAGCCAAACCTTAATTATGACCCCCAGCTGGCTTTTATTACCGAACCTGAGGGAAACTGCATTGAGATAGGTAACACAGACAAAGTGATACATTGCTCCCTAGTTGATAATAACTTAAGTCACAATCAATCAGTTAAGGTAGTTAGGCCAGATTTGGATAAACAAAATTTCACAGATTTGTCCATTTCACAGAACTATATGGAACCCACGGAGTTTGAGGTTTTAAACTACTCTGTGAGCGCTTTAAATAAACAATATTATATCTTGAGTGACTCAATTATATGTTACACAGATCATTTCTCTACTAGAGGAAATAAATTAAATGCCACCAGTTGTAGCTACAGGGGTTCCACAATCAAAGATATTCTGATATGTTGCCAGGTATATTGAGTAAAACTGATGATCATTACACTGTGATACTACAAGCTGGTACGAATAATATGAACAGCTCTGATATGCAGGATGTAATAAATTAAATGACTGAAGCTGTGACTACATTAAAAGGTCTAAATGCAAACTTTATTATTTCTGAGATCTTACCTGTACCAAGAGCATCTAATACAATAACGAAAAAAATTAAAGTTTTTAATAACTGGCTCCGCAGGTGGTGTTTGGAAAACAACATTATATGTTTAAAGACCTGGGAAATTTTTTATTCCAACGAGCGCCTGTTTTGCCCTGATGGTCTTCACTTGAGCAAAAATGGTTCTAAGCTACTGGGTAACATTTTCTATCAAGCAATTAATAGCTCAAATGGAGTACCAAAAACTAGAAATTGAGGGGCGAAGAGGGGTAGGAAATAAATCAGAAATGAAATCTGCTTCCCCTAGGAAACAGGGTGCAAACATTACAACACTTACAAAATCTAAATTAAAAGTGCTGCTTACTAATGCAAGAAGCCTTCATTACATAAAAAAAGATGAACTTGAGCTGATGTTAGTACAAAACAACACTTACATTGCAGCCATTTCAGAAACCTGGTGGGGTGAGACTACTTCTTGGAATAATTCTATTCCTGGTTAGAATCTTGTTCATAAAGATAGAGACCACAGAAGCGGTGGTGGGGTGTCAATTTATCTAAACAAAAATATTGCTTTTAGACAATTAAATAATACCCTAAATGAGACCAATGACACTCTATGGGTTGAAACAGAGACTAAAAATGATAAGAATCTTTTGTTAGGAATGTGATATAGGCCCCCAGATATCATCCAGTCTGAACACTCTTCCCTAATAAATGACATCTCAAATAAACTAAATCATAAGGACATTCTGCTACTCGGTGACTTTAATGCTCCTGGGATTAATTGGACTGACTATACAGTGCCTACTTTCCAGGAACATGAATTAATGGAGCTCTGTATTACAAATGGCTTACAACAAGTAGTTGATAAACCTACAAGGGGTAAAAATATATTGGACCTGGTCCTTAGCAACATTTCTGAAAAAATTGTTGATCTGGATATTTGTGATCCTTTGTTTAATAGTGATCATAACATTATTACATTCACTATTAATGAATATATCAAACAAACTGGTATTACAATAGTAAAGGACTTTGGGTAAAGCCAACTTTGGAGCTATTAACGATGAACTACAAAATTGCACTTGGAGTGATAATTTCACCTCTGTTAATAGCTTATGGAACAACTTAAAAAATAAAATACATGAGCTGAGTGACAAATATATTCCAAACCATACATTGTACAACAAGAAAGGGAAATTGCCTATGTGGTACACAAATAAAGTACGAAAATCAATATCAGCAAAAAAAAAGAGCTTATAAGGCTCTGAAAAGAGATAATAATGATTATAACAAATACAAATATAAGGAGGCCTTAAGAGCCTGTAAAAATAATATAAACAATAAAAAATGTTACATTGAACACAAATTGGCGTATATAAAGGATGGAGGGGAAATCATTTTATTCCTATGTAAACATAAGAAAACTGAGTCTAACAGAGTTGGCCCAATTAAAGTCTCAAATGCCATCATTAGTAATTCATCTGACATGGTCAATGAATTTAATGAGTATTTTTGTTCAGTTTATGCACATAAGGATAACAATTGTACAGTGGATCTTTATAGTACCCCTTCTGAGGAACTACATATAACCAGGGAAGAAATTCTCCATAAATTAAATTGTATGAAAGTAAATACTTCCCTGGGCCAGACTTACTCCATCCATGGGTTCTGAGGGCTATTAGATGGTGGCTGATTGAACCATTATATATTCTTTTTAATAAATCTTTGCTCACTGTGGAGGTTCCGGATGACTGGAAACAAGCATTAGGGGTCCCTATTTATAAAAAGGGAGACCATAGTAATATGACAAATTATAGACTAATTAGCTTGACTTGCATTCTGGGAAAAATTATGGAGTCCATTATTAAGGATAAGCTTACTTCTGATTTAAAATTAAAAGGCTTTGTTGATGACACACAACATGGCTTTAAGTCTCAAAGATCCTGCCTGACCACAAATCTTTGCTTTTATGAAAAAGTCAGTAAACTATTGGAGGACAAAAAAATCTGTGGACATAATATTTTTTGACCTCTGTAAAGCCTTTGATAAGGTTCCTCATGCAACCCTTATAAAAAAATGGGAAACCTAGGGATAAATAGTTTTATAACTAGGTGGGTAACTGCATGGTTGACAAACAGAGAACAAGTTGTCAGAATCAGAGGCTTTACTTCTGTTGGGGGTAGAGTGACTAGTGGGGTCTCACAGGGGTCAGTGTTGGGCCCATCACTTTTTTCTATTTTTGTCTCCGATCTTGATCGGGATATAAAGGAATATACAATTAAATTTGCTGATGATACTAAAATTGCAATGGACATAAGTAAAAAGGATGGACACTTTGACCTGTGTTGTGACCTCTTGTCAATGGAGTCCTGGGCAGATAGAAATGGTATGAGGTATAATTTAGATAAGAGTGTAGTTGTGCATTTAGGAAATAAAAACCCCTGTTACAACTATACTTTAACTGGGAAGTTGTTACAGTCTGTGGATAAAGAAAAGGATCTGGGGGTTTTGATCTCAAAGGATCTTAAATTCAGTATTCATTGTACAGAAATAACCAAGAAGGCTAATAGATTAATTGGTTGCATTAGACGCTCTGTTACATCTAGAAATAGGGTTTGTTTATTTTTTCTGTATAGGGCCTATGTAAGACCGATTTTGAATTTTTGTTCCCCTTTGTGGAGTCCTTTCTTACGTAAGGATGTAAAGAAAATAGAGGGAGTTCAGAGGGGAATTACAAAAATGGTCCATGGGCTTCATAGGGTTGATTATGGCTTTAAATTACATTCTTTAAATCTCTATTCTCTGGAGTTGAGGAGAAGCAGAGGTGACCTTCTTTTAATGTTTAAAATCATAAGGGACCCTACACTATTTTCTGAATTGGGTTTTATTCAAATCCAAAGAGACTTTTCATTAAGAAGCCACAGTGATCAACTAAGACTTACCTACCCAGAAACTCAGTTAAGAAGGAATTTTTTTACACAACGTGTTATTCCTATGTGGAATACCCTACCAAGGGGATATCATAGAAACTGATTCCTATGACTCCTTTAAATCTAAACTTGATAGATATCTACTGAATATGGGCAAAGGGCAAGAGATGTATATAAATGGGCTGTTAGCCTTCTGTACATCAACTCTTCCTAGTATGACTCCTAGTATTGCCTTTGTACAGACATCTATCCCCCCAGGTAGGAACTCAGTCCCCAATGTAGCCAAAGCCCTTGTCCCTAGACCATGCCTTCAACCACTTGTTGAAGGCCCTGGCACACTGTTTTCTAGTCTTCCTCTGGCCATATACAGCTAGCATCTCATTAAAGTCCACCATGCAAGCTACCTACTTCAGGCTCCTCCACAGCTTCATGAACCTATCCTGCACCACCCCTGCTGCACTGCTGGCCAGGTCATTAGTCCCCAGATAGACGATGATATCTAGCCCCCTCCTTACCCCCTCTTCCCTGGTGATCTCTATGATCTGCCTTCTAGTCTTCCCCACTGAAGCACCTGGTAGGCAGCTTACTACTCTTTCTCTCCCTTCCCTTGTTCCCAGCTCTATCCCCCTTACTATGGTGTCCCCCGACAGCACCAGCCTCCTTCTCCTTGGCTGGAGGCCTCCTCCTCCCCCCCAGGGCCTCCTCTCTTGAGGACCACCACCTCCTCCCTTCCCCTGCCTTGGGAATCTCTTCCTGGCCCAAGGTACAGCCGTGCTGCCTCTTTTCTGACCACTTTTGAGGGAGCAACAGCAATAATGGTGGCTCCTGGGTGAGGTGGATAGCACCCTGTACTTGTGTAAGTTATATCCTGAGTCCAGTGTCCTCCACTCTCAGCCCAGAGAGGTGCCTCCATATGGGGCAGCACCTCAGTCTCCGAAATGTATCTGTGAAAATTGTGGCCCCACAGCCATTACAGTGCACCACTCGCATGCCTGGCAACTGTTTTTCCTCCTAATTACTTACTAAATACTCCTCCCCAGCTGCCAGGCCTGTTTGCTGCTCACCACCCAAATGATGCCCCCTCAGTCCCTCAGACTCAGGACTCCTTCTTTTTCTCACCAGTGATCTTCAAACAAGTTGAAGACCTATTAATAAAAATAGATACAAAAAAAAGTGCAGGCGCAGATGGAATTGAGTCTTTCTTCCTAATGCTAGGGTACCATTTTTTAACTGCCCCCATAGCACATATTTTCAACTTATCAAGCACATCTGAAACAGTCCCATCCTGCTGGAAAACTGCCTTTATGCTACTTTTGTTTAAATCAGGAGACCCTTGTGACCTTAATAATTACAGACCGATTTCCATCTTGCCCGTCCTGTTGAAGCTCCTAGAAAAGTTAATCAATAATCAGCTGAAGGAGCACCTCAAAAAATCTAATTTATTCAACTCCTCCAATCTGGCTTCCAGCAAAACCATAGTACAGTGTCAGCTCTAGCCAAATGACAAATAATTGGTTCACTGCCCTGGATAATAAAAACTCTACTGGAGCCATCTTCCTAGACCTAAGCAAGGCCTTAGACATTGTCGATCATAACACTCTGTTAGCCACACTCAAAGACCTTGGTCTGAATAACTGCTCACTAAACTGGTTCACTAGCTATCTTACTGGTTAAGTCCAATTCATCAAAACCAACAGACTCCTTTCTTCTTCCCTACCGATAACTAGAGCTGTACCCTAGGGATCCATTCTTGGATCCCTGTTATTCACAATTTACATCAAATCCCTTAGTGACAACATCCATAACTCCAGACTGGCACCTATAATAATCTTACTAGGAGACTCACTAGAGTCAGTTGATCAATTCATATACCTAGGGATATGGTTAGATAGCAAACTATCCTTCACATACCACATTGAATCCCTCGCTAGGAAACTGAAAATAAGACTGTTTTTTTTTCTGCAGAAACAAGTCTCTTTTTCCCTTAGATATTAGGAAAAGGCTTGTTCAAGCCACCTTTCTTTCCTTATTTGACTACGTGGATAACATTTATAATAGTAGCACAGTAACTAACCTTTATAAGCTTTATATCCTGTTTCACCATGTGATCTGCTTTAGGAACTGGCGGATGTCCTGGTAAAACCCCTGGCGGAGCTCTTCAGCATCTCTCTCTGAGGACAGGGTGGGTGCCCCAGGACTGGAAGGTGGTGCATATAGTGCCTATACACAAGGGGGTTCAAGGGAGGTGGCAGGGAACTACAGGCCAGTCAGCCTGACATCAGTGGTGGGCAAGGTGATGGAGGGCATTGTCAAGGGGAGACTAGGGGGGACCTGGAAAAGTTGGGGTGCCTGGATGATAGACAGCATGGATCCATCCTGGGGAAATCATGTCAGACAAACCTTGTGGAGTTCTATGACTGGGTGATGAGTGCCTTGGACCTGGGTAGACCAGTGGACGTCTTTTTTCTTGACTTCAGCAAGGTGTTTGACTCTGTTCCTCATGGTGGCCTGTTGGATAAGCTGGTAGAAATGGGGATGGAGAACCAGATGATCAGATGAATAGGAAATTGACTACAGGACCGGACCCAGAGGGTCGTGGTTGGTGGGATAGTCTCATCCCCAAGGAGGGTCATTAGTGGGGTCCCTCAGGGATCAGTCCTTGGGCTCCTCCTGCTCAATGCCTACATCTCTGACATAAGGAAGGGTATCAGGAGTGAGATGAGTCTCTTTGTGGATGACTCAAAACTGGGGGTGGTGGTGGATGGGGAGGAGGGGAGGGTGGCCCTACAGGGGGACCTGGAGGCTCTGGAAAGGTGGTCTAGAAAGTGGAAGCTGAGGTTCAATGCAGGGAAATGCAAGGTACTGCACCTGGGAGCCAGAAATCCGGGCCAAGTGTACACCCGGCGGGGAATGCTACAAGTCTCGACAGCTGAGAGGGACCTGGGGGTGGTGGTGGATGTCAAGGTGAACAACTTAGAGACTTGTAGGAGGGCAGCAGCAAAGGCCAACAGGATGCTAGGATGCATCGATAGGGGGAGCACCTCCAGAAGGAGGGAAGTGATACTCCCACTGTATAACTGCTTGGTGAGGCCGCACCTCGAGTACTGCGTGCAGTTTTGGAGGCCACATTTGAAGAGGGACATTGAACTCCTGGAGAGGGTCCAGAGGAGGGCAACCAAAATGATTTGGGGCTTGGGGGACAGGACCTATGGGGAGAGAGACTCAAAGAGCCAAATATGTACACTTTGGAAGAGAGAAGGGTCGGGGGGACATGATAGAGGTCTTCAGGTACATGAAGGGGGTAAATAGGGGAGGAGCAGTCAGGGTGCTCCAAAGGAAGGGTGGGGCAATTAGAGAGCATGGGTGGAAGCTGGAGGGGGGAGATTCAGGGGAGAAAGGAGGAGATGCTACTTCACTGAGAGGGTGGTGGAGCCATGGAATGCACTGCCCAGGGGGCTGGTGGAGGGGTCCAGGAGGGGGTGGGATAGGTACAGGGGAAGGGTTCTGGAAGCAAAATCAAATGCAGTGAGAAAATCCGGGACTGGGAAGGGAGAAGCCAGAGAGGGAGAAGGGGGCAGCAAGGTCAGCTCCCAGGGTGGGGGCTGACCAAACGAGCAGACACGAAAGACCATTAGGCCTATTCTGCTGGCATTTTAGTATGTTAGTATAACTAATGCATCCTAGAGAACCCACCATTGTGCCCTTTACGCGACTGTAGACTGGGTTTCCCTGGCTGCAAGAAAGATGCAACACATTAGAATCTGGGCTCTTAAAGCATTTCAGAACAAAGTCCCGTTCTACATCAGCTCCTTTTTTCATCATTATCATAGCTCCTATGCCCTTAGAAAAAATGCTTTCATACTACTAAAAGTACCCAAATGCCACACATTTTATGGTAAAACTCCGTTTAGCCATGTAATCCCATCCACCTGGAATAAACTACTAGCCACACTAAAACTCCCCAAACTGGTCTCCTTAAACAGATTTAAAACCCTGTTCAACAAAGCGCTTATGGAAATTTGCCACTGCCAAAGCACCTAGTAGCCCTCCTAGTGGAGAAACCGCTATAGTCTCATAAAGCACTTGAATGTAAACTTCTTTCATGTTCCCCCCATTCTCCTTTCCTGCCTGTTAGCTTAGTTCCTGAAATGTACATAATTTAGCCATAACTCCCCTCCTACTGTGCATTGTTTACCTGTCTCAACACTATTCGAACTTGATCTATTACAATTGTACTATATTGTATTGTATTGTAATATTGTGTATACTTTGTACCAAGTTGTCCTACCAGGACCTCCTTGTAAATGAGTGCGCTTAATGGAGTTTTCCTGCAAATAAACTTGAACTTGAACTACTTACTTACCTGCCTTTCCCTTGTCCTTATACCTTTCCCATGTACAGTATATCCCCCTCTTGGCTTAACTGTACATTTTCCCTCATTCCTGTAAAACTATACTTTTTCCTTTCTTCTTGTATTTAACAGAGGCCTCACTTCAAGTCCAATATTCAGTTCTAGTCCACATATCTACCTATGTATGTGTGTGTGTGTATATATATATATATATATATATATATATATATATATATATATAAGACAAAGAACCTCTGTGCGCAAACACTGAGGCAAGGGTTACCCCAAAGGGCATTTGGCTGGGAAGCCAAGTTTCAAGAAAATACAAAATCACACATGCCCACACAATGCAAAGCATCATGGGCTGCATATGCAAATCACCACAGAATGTTATGCTGGTCCAACTTTAAGCAGAAATGCATGGTGCCGAAAGGCCTCTCACACAACTTGCAAAGGGTCCTACCAGGACTCATCAGTATGCCTCGTCTGTTTGACATCCTAGTGGAATGGACCAGCTACTCTTAAGACAGTGTGTCTTGGATATGTTGTGGTGAACTCATTAAAATAAAAAAACTATTTAAAAGACAAAGAACCTCTGTGCGCAAACACTGAGGCAAGGGTTACCCCAAAGGGCATTTAGCTGGGAAGCCAAGTTTCAAGAAAATACAAAATCACACACGCCCACACATTGCAAAGCATCATGGGCTGCATATGCAAATCACCACAGAATGTTATGCTGGTCTAACTTTAAGCAGAAATGCATGGTGCCGAAAGGCCTCTCACACAGCTTGCAAAGGGTGCTAACAGAAAACATAGACACGTGTTTCGTCCTATCAGGACTCATCAGTATGCCTCATCTGTTTGACACCCCAGTGGAATGGACCAGCTACCTTTAAGGCAGTGTGTCTTGGATATGTTGTGGTGAACCCATTAAAATAAAAAAACTATTTAAAAGGCAAAGAACCTCTGTGCGCAAACACTGAGGCAAGGGTTACCCCAAAGAACATTTGGCTGGGAAGCCAAGTTTCAAGAAAATACCAAATCACACATGCCCACACAATGCAAAGCATCATGGACTGCATATGCAAATCACCACAGAATGTATTGCTGGTCCAACTTTAAGTAGAAATGCATGGTGCCGAAAGGCCTCTCACACAGCTTGCAAAGGGTGCTAACAGAAGAAATAGACACGTGTTTCGTCCTACCAGGACTCATCAGTATGCCTCGTCTGTTTGACACCCCAGTGGAATGGACCAGCTACCCTTAAGACAGTGTGTCTTGGATATGTTGTGGTGAACCCATTAAAATAAAAAAACTATTTAAAAGACAAAGAACCTCTGTGCGCAAACACTATGGCAAGAGTTACCCCAAAGGGCAACAAAGGGTGTAAAGTTGAACCAGCATAACATTCTTTGGTGATTTGCATATGCAGCCCATGATGCTTTGCATTGTGTGGGCATGTGTGATTTTATATTTTCTTGAAACTTGGCTTCCCAGCCAAATGCCCTTTGGGGTAACCCTTGCCTCAGTGTTTGCGCACAGAGGTTCTTTGTCTTTTAAATAGTTTTTTTTATTTTAATGGGTTCACCACAACATATCCAAGACACACTGTCTTAAGGGTAGCTGGTCCATTCCACTGGGGTGTCAAACAGACGAGGCATACTGAAGAGTCCTGGTAGGACGAAACACGTGTCTATGTCTTCTGTTAGCACCCTTTGCAAGCTATGTGAGAGGCCTTTCGGCACCATGCATTTCTGCTTAAAGTTGGACCAGCATAACATTCTGTGGTGATTTGCATATGCAGTCCATGATGCTTTGCATTGTGTGGGCATGTGTGATTTTGTATTTTCTATATATATATACACATATACATATACACACACACACACATATATAGACATAATAAGGTAATGGAACATCATAAGGTTGGGACTGGTGGAGGCCACTAACTCTTGTACTGAGAGGAGAAGTAAGAAGGCAAGGTCTAATAAACCAAGCTGGTGGTCCAGGGAAGTACAGGTGAGAGTGAGGGGGAAAAAAGGGAGGCTTAAGAGGACTAGTAAGGAAGCAGATAAGGAGGATTATATTAGAAGTTCCAGGGAGGTGACAAGGGTGGTAAGGGCTTCCAAGGCTGAGAAGGAAATAAGGCTAGCTCAAGGGGTTGTGCAGAGTGAAAAGAGCTTCTTCAAGTCATCAGGGAGAGAAGGAAGTGCAGGGAGCAGATCTCTCTAATTAAGATGAATGAGGGATGGTAGATAAGGTGTAGCCAGAAATTTCCATTTTGTACACAGTCTCCAACAGTTACACCCCCCCCGTAATAAAATGTACACATCCTCTCTAAATGGTACCTTCTTCCAAACAAGTAAGATTGTTGTCAGATGATTCCTCTATTCTCTAAAGAGGTTATATATGTATCTGTCTCCTAAACAACAGAAGTTTAAACAGAGACGCTTCTCAGTGGCCTACATTAAACCAAATACTACAGATTAGAATGAAAATGTTAACAGAAAGGCATATGGTTGGTGACAGGCACTCAACAAAACTGTACACAAATGTGTACAGTGAGTGTGCCTGCCTACACCCTTGGATGAACAGGCAGAGGTATTTAATGAATGTTTCTGTTCAGTTTTTACAAGGGAGAGGGGGATTACCTAGTCATCGTGGGCAGAGAAATAAGCAGAATGTTAAGGGAGCAAGGATGGTGGATGAGGAGATCAATAGACAGAGGGTACTGGAGGGTCTAAAGACTCTGAGATGGGATACACCCAAGGGTTCTGAGAGAACTTGCAGAGGTGCTGGCAGAGCCTCTGACAGATGTTTTCAACCCGTCTGTTCAATCAGGCTGTGTGCCCCAGGATTGGAAGATGGCGCATGTGGTGCCCATCCACAAAGGAGGCTCTTGGGATGACCCAGGGGAACTATAGGCCAGTAAGTCTCATGTCAGTTGTGGGTAAACTGTTGGATACTATCCTGAAGGAAAAATAACAGCATTTCTGGAGGAAAACTCTCTTAGATGAAAGGCAACATGGCTTAACACAGGGAAGGTTTTGTCAGACCAACCTTGTGGATTTTTATGACTGAGTGACTAAGGCTCTGGATGATGGTAAAGCAGTGGATGTTCTGTACTTGGATTTCAGCAAGGCCTTTGACTTGGTGCCATATAGGCAAGCTGAGGGACCTGGTGTTAGTGATAGGGTGGTCAGCTGGATTGGTAACTGGCTGGAAAAGAGGCAACAGAGGGTGGTGGTAAGGGGGGAATTATCAACACAATGGGAGGTCATCACTGTGGTCCCACAGGGCTCAGTGCTTGGGCCAATGTTATTCAACATCTATGTAGCTGATATGTCATTTGGGGTTCAGCGTCGGTCGAGTGTGCTGGCTGATGATACTGAGTTGGGTGCAGTGGTGGATGGGGAGGGGGTGCTGTACAGGGACCTAGAAACCTTGGTGAGGTGGTCAAGTACCCGGCAGTTGGGCTTCAGTGCTAAGAAGTACAGGATTATGCACTTTGGAAGCAGGAATCCTAGATTTAACTATAAGCTGGGAGGTGTGCAGTTATTGGTAGCTGTTGAGGAGAAAGATCTGAGTGCGCTAGTCGCAGGTCATATGACTCACTCTGCACAGTGTAGGAAAGCGGCAGCGAAGGCTAATAGGATGCTGGGGTGTAAAGCAAGGGGAATCACCTCAAGGAGTGAGGATGTGATCCTGCAGCTGTACAGGGCATTGGTGTGGCCTCACTTGGAGTACTGCATGCAGTTCTGGTATCCATACTTAAAATAGGACATCAGACTATTGGAGGGGGTACAGAGGAGAGCAACCAAGATATTGAGTGGGATGAGGGAAAAGCCCTATGACGAGAGGCTACAGATGCTCAATATGTACTCTCTTGAGGACATAAAGGATGGGGGGATATGACTGAGACATTTAAATTCTTGAAGGGCATTAAAAGGATAAGTCATGAGGGTCTGTTTAAAATTACAACAACAAAAGGATTACAAGCACTCTGAATAGAAAAAATGTCCAAACTCCAGTGCGTTTAAACGTGAAGGTTTATTGCTTCAATGAGCAAATACTGTAAGAGAGGAGTGCCTGTCTAACCAGTATTTGCTCATTGAAGCAATAAACCTTTGTATTTAAATGCACTGGAGTTTGGACATTGTTTCTGTTCAGAGTGCTTGTGATGCTTTTGTTGTTGCGATTTACGATTGGGCTGGCTGCCCTACACACAAGCACCAGTCTTTCCCCAGCTCACAGCAGTTCTCTGGATACTCTGTTTAAAATTAGAAAGGAAGGAATTACAAGAGGGCATAGTCTAAAGTTGGGGGGGGTCAGAAGGGAGATGAGGAGGCACTTTCTCACTGAGAGGGTGGTGACAGTATGGCATGCTCTGCCAGAGGAACTGGTTTCGAGAGCATCAGTGTGGGGGATTTAAAGTGGTGGGATAAACTTAAGGGCAAAATCAAAATGGGGAAGGGGAAAGGGGAAACAGTGGGATCAGTTGATGGGGAGGGGGCAGCATCAGTGCACAGCACTGAGAGCTGCATACTCGAGCAGACTTAATAGGACATTAGGCCTTTATCTGCTGGTTTCATCATATGTTTGTATATCTGAGAAACAATTCTGATGATAACATGCTCACAAAATTCCAGAGGACAGCAGTAAAGGTGGTGAAGGGCTTGGAGAACATGAGCTACCGTGACCAATTGGCAAAACTTAGACTCTTTTCATTTGAAAAGAAGAGACTTGGCTAGGACATGAGCATGGTACTCAAACACCTGAAAGGTTAACACCATCAGCTCAAACACAGCTCTTCAGAATATTTATAGATGAGAAAACAAGAGGACACACAATGTCACTGAAATGTAGAAAATTCAAGGGAAATATGAGGGATAACTGCATCACTGAATGAGTGGTATATATGTGGAAGAGACTCCAGGAGCAAATGATATCAGCTGATATTGTATCAGTTCCACCCCTTTATATCGACAACAGTGTTGTCGACATCCCCCTCAGCGACGGGAACAATGCCAACTGTCAGCATTGTTCCTGTCAATAACAGAGTGTGTTTTTGTGCCCTCCGCACACCTCCATATTTAAATAACCAACTCCAAGTTGGAGTTGGTTCGGGCTGGGGGCGTATCACCAGGAGACAGAGTGCCGGAGTTCAGCGGGACCATCACAGCGACCTGGTGAGATCTGTCACTGTGATGGTCGTCGCTGTAACATTGTCGTTGTGGTGGTGTGCTACCTACTGTATCTACCTTTAAATTTAGACTTGAAAGGTACTTTGGACAAAATGGGATGACAAAGTATTCCACTGAGCTGGTAAAGAAATGAAATTGATGGGACACTGTTCTTTCTTGTTTCCTCCTCCTCCCTCCCTCCTCCCTCCCTTCCTTCCTTCCTTCCTTCCTTCCTTCCTTCCTTCCTTCCTTCCTTCCTTCCTTCCTTCCTTCCTTCCTTCCTTCCCTTGTTAAACTCTTCTTGATTAACAGATCTTCATAACTAGGTGGTTGTCAGTTTTCCATTTTACATAGATTGACAATGATGACAAATAAGGGCCTACCAGCTCATCCAGTCTGCCCACACTACCCGACTACTCTGCTCTGTCCCTAGTGGCCATTCCAACCCTTAGTTTCTGCCCTCTGACTAAGCCTACAATATATGTCTGTCCCACCACCTGCTTGAAACGTTTCACTGATTAGGCCTCTACCAAGTTTTCCAGAAGCTTGTTCCACTTGTCCACCACATTTTCCATGAAAAAGTGTTTACAGGCATCTTTCTTGACTCCCCTCCTGCTAGTTTCAGTGAACTTCCCCTCATCTCTGTCATTCAGCTCAAGGGAAAAATGACCTTGGCATCAACCAAGTCAATCCTTTGTGGGTACTTCTATCATGCCACACCTTTCCCTTTTCTTCTCAGTGGTGTACATGCCCAAGTCCTGCAGCCTCTCCTCGTATGTCATGATCCTGGACCATCTTGGTTGTCTGCGCTGTAAGGCTGACACTTTGTCACAGTCTGTCTTCAAGCGTGGATTCCAGTACCTTGTGCAGATTCAGGATATGGTCTCTTCAATTACCTGTACAGTGTGAGGATTACTCCCTGGCTTCTGCTGTTGATCCCCTCCCTATGTATCCCAGTATCCTGTTTGCTTTTCCCACAGTTCTGTTACAGAGTACTGTGGATTTTAGGTTTCTTGATATCATGAACCCTGTGTCCTTTTCCTCCATCGTGCATTCCAGTACTACCCCCCCCCCCACATTTTATACTGCACCCTTTGGTTCCTTTTCTCAGTGTGTATCACCTTACATTTTTTCTGCATTGAATCACAGCTGCCAGATATTTGAACAGTTCCCAGGCCAGTCTCAGATCTTTCCTAAGTTCTCTTATCCCCTCCTGTATGACAATTCTTGCACAAATCAGCAGACCTTGCCCTTTATGCCTTCCCCTATGTCACATATGAACACATTGAAAAGGACAGGGCTGAGCACCAATCCCTGCGGTACCCCACTAGTAACCTCCCTTACCTCTGAGCCCTCTCCATTTATTATTACAGTTTGCATTCTTACCCTTATCTTTCTACCCAAGTCACCAACTTTTTCTTCACCCCCAAGTCCCATAGCTTTTTGACCAGTCTCCTCTGAAGAACGAAGTCAAAGGCCTTACTAACATCTAAGTATATTATGTTGACTACCTGCCGTTTTCCAGCCACCTGGTCTCCCAGTCAAAAAAGTCAATCAGATTTTTTGGGCAAGACCTTCCTCTCTCAAACTCATGCTGCCTGGAGTCATGTAGCCCATTCTCTATGCTATAGCCTGCTTCCCCTATTGATTGTTAGCCTTACATTTTCCTATTAGCAGAGCTTCACACTTCCCTCCTACCTTTTATTCTTGGTAACCTTCTTGCTGTTACATTCACGCTCCTTGGTGCCACTCCTCTGCTTCAACTGCAGAAGTCCCCTGGAGTCCTGTGGATTTGTGGCAGAAGTCTTGCAGCCATCCTTTGGTAGATGCCACACTCCTGTGATGGGGTAATGATGTGATGGGATGCTCACATGATAGGATGCCTAAGGGTAAGGCTCTTTTTTTGTTAAATATTTTTATTGAATTGTCAAATAACATCCAAAAAACAAACATTTATATTCTTAGCACTTTACATTTCACATATTCAATATTCCATCTTTTACACTTGTCATAGTTAATCCAATTAAATATTATGTTATCCAGCTCTGTTATTCTACTGTTACCCTGCTGAAATTAAGAACATTCTTTTGAATTGGTCAGGAATCAATTAGTTGCAAACAAAAGGGTTAAAAAGAAGATTAAAAAAATACTAACAGTGAAGAACAAACTTATGCATTCTGCAGTTAATGATTATACCATCTATTGTTATTTCTATGATATTTAATAGTTTGAGGTGCATATGTTGCCTAATTTTTGATTCAATCACTTTGTTAGTTAACTAGGATGGGCATATCAGGGGTGGTCCTAGTCCTTGTTCCCCCCCTTTTTTTCCACTCTCTCTATATTAGACCTTGGTATAGAGCACTGGCCTCTACCGGCATCAGCGAGGCCAGGTATGGTCCCCAGCCCCTCTCAAACCTTTCTGTTCTTCTCTTTAGAGCGTAAATTAATCTTTCTGAGGCCAGGTTAGCCAGCAGGAGGTTTTTCCACATTTGGATAGCAGGTCTCGTGCAGCATACCCACATGTTGAGGATGACCTGTCTAGCTACCATTAGCATTATTCTTATCCACCTAGCATGCAGGGTCCACTCCCCTCCAGCATCCTGCTCAATCCTCATAAGGAGAGACAATGGGGAAACCTCCACCCTCATTCCCCAGATATCCTAAGGTGAGATGCCACCTCCGTCCAGTAGTCCTGTAGAACTCTGCACCCCTAAAAAGAGTGGAAGTATGTTCCCCTAACTGTTTTGCACCTGCCACAAATTGGGGATATTGTCGGGTGAAATTTGCGTACCATGCTAGGTGGGTAGAATAGTCTGTGCAGAAATTTTTATTGTGCCTCTTTAAACCGATTACAAAGTAATAGGCCCATATGCGAGCTGGCTAAGCGTGACCAATTATCCTCAGAGATGGGCACCCCAAGATCATCTTCCCACTTTCCCCTCACCATTCTTGAACCATCTTGAAAGGTATCCCTATCTAGCCTTGCAACCTGTCCTATTAGCCCTCTCTCATATTGTCTGGCTCCTAGTATTTCCCTTTCTATCTTGTCTATTGGGGAACTGCTCCTTGGTTTCCCAACTATCCTTTCCCCAAAATGCCTCATTGGAAAAATCTGAATAGGCACAAATTTGGCAGGCCCAGGCTCTCCTGGATCACCTCAACGGGGAACATTTCATCCTTCTCATACAGGTCCCTCAAGCATCTCACTCTCCTCACTTCCCATTCTGCGAAGCCTGGGTCTCCAAACCCGGTAGGAAATCCAGGTTGCATGCAATTGGCACAAGGTCAGTATGATCTCCCTCTGCCCCACATCTTTTTTTGATACTCCTCCAGACTTTTAAGACTGCCTCCATTAGGGGGTTTGGGTCCAGTGTCATTCTATATGCCTTGTCTGCATCCCTTGGCAGGTATGCTGTTAGCCGTCCTGGACTCTCCCCCTGTTCCAGCTCCACCCATGTGGCTGCTTCACTGTTATTGACCCAGCATTGTATATATCTATATTGTACCACTAAATAGTACCCCCTCAGATTGGAAAAGTCCAACCCTCCTCTCTCCTTGGGCACCTTGAGCTTTTGCAAGGCAATTCTATGTTTCTTCCCTCTCCAGAGAAAGTTCCCAAATGTCCTGTCTAGCAATTTGAGATCCTTGTCTGTAGGGCTCACTGGGATCATTTGCATGGCGTATAAAATTCGTGGGAGCACATTCATTTTCAGAAGATTAATTCTACCTATCCATGATATAGGCAGCTCCCTCCACCTGCCGGGGTCCGACACTATCATTTTAATCAGGGGTGTTTAATTTAGTTTATACAAGCTTCCTAAATCCCTTCCAATCTTAATTCCCAGGTATATGAAATACTGGTCCACCCTTTCCAGACCCTATGTGTCCTGGCCTTCTCCTCTGTTTCTACCATCCAAGAATAATATCTCCGACTTTTGTAAATTTCAATTTGTAGCCTGAGAAACTTGCAAAGTCCCCTGTAATGGTTAGTATTGCTGGCACAGACTTCTCTGACTTTGTCAAATACAGAAGCAGATCATCTGCATACAAGGTGAGCTTATTCTGATTCCCCCCTGTTCCAGGTATTCCCCATATGTTCTGGCTCGCTCTGATTTTAATGGCCAATGGTTCAATTGTCATGGCAAAAAGGAGAGGGGAGAGGGGGCAGCCCTGCCTCGTACTCCTATACAGTCTAAAGTCCGCAGATGGTGCACCATTAACTAACACTCTCGCCCTTGGCTCTCAGTATAGCATTTGCACCAGTTCTACAAATCCCTCCCCTACCCCAAATCACTGCAGGATCTCAAAAAGAAATGGCCATTCTATTCTATCAAATGCTTTCTCATCATCTATGGACAGTACACAAGCCTGCCCAGGATGCCGAGTACCCAATCATATTACATTTAACAGTCTTCTCATATTGTGGTATGACATTCTTCCCTGTATGAAAGTAGAATCCCCTCTAATCTGGTGGCAAGCACCTTAGCCATTATTTTACAGTTGTAGTTTAGCAATGAGATAGGCCCTTAGGATGAGCACTCCACGCAGTCCTTTACTGGTTTCAGCAGAACACAAATGTTAGCTTCCAGGCAAGTTTTGGGCAACCCCCTCTCCCCTCTCGCCTCCTCCATTAGGTCTCGCAGGGGCTCAGCTAGGCGAGCTTTCCTTTCTTTATAGTACTCCATTACAAACCTATCTGGGCCTCCAGCTTTCCCAGAACTGAGGCCTGTTATGGCTTTTTTGATTTCCTCTACCCTTATGGGAGCTCCCAACCTTTTGGCTTGTGCCTCATTCAAAGTGGGTATGCTTATTCCATCTAGGAATTCCCTTGCTGCTGCCTCAGAACCTGTATATTCCGACATATACAATTTTGCGTAAAAATCCTGAAATGTTTTCCCAGTTTCTCCTTCATCATGGGTAACTCTCCCCACCTTGTTTCTGATTGCTACTATCTTTCATGGCACTCTATCCCCTTTCATTAATTTAACCAGCAGAGGCCCTGCTTTGTTACCCCATTCATAGATCTTTTGCTTGGCAAAGAACAGTCTTTTCCGTGCTTCCCCTGTGAGACACTCGTTCAGGGCTTCCCTGGCTACCTCCAACTTTCTCCTGTTCATTTCTCCTCCCCTCTCCAATACCCTGCATTCCAATTCTCTGATATTTTCCTCTAATGTGTGAACCTTCTCCTTCTGTTCTCTCTTGATTTTTGCTGTGTACCCAATAATTACCCCCCTCGTGTAGGCCTTCCCCGCCTCCCATAGCACCCCCTTCTAGTCAACCGTGTCTTTATCGTTATCCCAGTAAATTTTCCACTGACTATGTAGATACTTCTTAAAATCTTCTTTACAAAGCAGGTATGTTGGAAACCTTCACGTCCCCTGCCCTCTTGCTTCTCCTCCCATATCAATGTCTAATTGCACCATGGAGTGGTCAGATATAATGATTGGGCTGTGTGGTACCCTATGTACACTAGCATACATCACCTCTATAGTCTAATCTGGACCATGTTTGGGTAGGGCTTTTTATTCCTGGAGCAGCTTCTTGGTTTATAGTGGCTTATCTAGCCACTCTGTAACCTTTCACCCTTCTGAATGAAAGCTAAAAGTTAAATCAGACCTATCATTTAGATTCTTGACTAAAAGCATTACCTACTTAGCTGTCTGAAGACAATTCAGTAGCTACTGGAACACCAGCCCTGCTCAGATCCCTCCTGTTTCTCCTCACTAAAGTCCTGTTATTCACCTAATGGGGGATTTAACAGTCCCCCCCCCCCACCACCACGCTGCTGATGTCAGATTGCAGATTAATCTTTTGTTGCTGTACTTTAATTCAGCAGGTTTCAAAGCTTATCAATGCACACTACAACATTTTGCCCTTCTGAATAAAAGTGAACATTTAAATCAGCAAGCTAGAAACTGGATCACATAGTCTACCAGTTAGATTCCTGACTAAAAGCAGTAACTGCTTAGCTATCGGATGACAACTCCAGCAAACCTTTCCATTGTCTTTTTCCAGATACATACACCTGATTAAACTTGTATTGAGGTGGCTGTCATTCCTTCCTCATAAACCCACCAGAACAAAACAAAACTCACAGTATCACTGCAGACATTTTTTAGTAATAACATGACAGGCTGCGCATTATGCTAGATTACCATATTCCTCAGGTACACAGTGAGTCATGAGGTTGCAAGCCGGATGCTCTCAACTACCCAGAAAGTGCAGTGATCTAGCATAATGTACTCCCTGGAGTGTTTTATTGTGCTTATAAAATGTTCATTTTTATTTTACATGTGTGTACAAATTAAAATGCAGAAAATCAACATCTGTTGTTCAGTTTTTCCTAAACTAGTTCTTTCTTTTGCTGGATCTTGCTGTTGTTTCGAATTTGTTTTCAGCTGTACTGTATGCCCTACTGAGGCTTCCATAGCTGTAGTTTTTGTACATTTTAAAATTGTGTTGCAGTGTTTGTAGTGAGTTTGGTTTGTTTCCCACAACACTGTCTCATTTTTGCTATCTCTTTGTGGTAGGTGCCATTTAAAAGTGCTGTAGTTTTTTAGAGCTGTCTGGGCACTGAATAGTGTGCAGAGATTGAGAGAGAGATAGGAATGAGTGCTATAAGTTCCTGAGTTTTGGCTCAGTAAAAAAAAAAAACATAATGCTTACATTTATTTAAGAACTTTAGCAAGACTAATTCATGAAGTGAAGTGCACACTGACAGAGAGAGAGAGAGAGAGAGATGGGTGGAAATGCTGAGATGTACAAGTAATGGGGTGTGTACTAATGGTGAGAGAGAGATGTAGTATTTCCAACATAGCACAGTACAAAGGGCTGCAGTTCAATCATACTGCATAAATGAAAGTAACGTGTGTATAGATATTTGAACCAGGTGAAGAGAAAGAGTAATTTGGGTCACATTTCTGGACTAGGAGTTTATTTGTAATTGGCGACAGTAAGAAGGGATTTGGACAGGGTATTTAATATGACAAAAAAAAATAGCTGCCAAAATAATTTTTCAGATTTTAAGGTGACTGTGATGGCTAAAATATCTCTTGTATTATGAAACTGAATGATTGCCTGTTTGACAAAATCCTTGTCGGTGTATGTGAAGTATGAGGAGCAGCAAGGCCTGAGTAGGTGTGAAAAGCACTATAGTATAGAGGTGGAACCCTAGAACTGGATCAGAAATCAACTTCCGTCAATCATATAAACTCTAGGTGGCCCAATGGTGTGAAGGGCTGAGGCATTAAGCCTTACCTCCTGCCACACTGAAGACCTGTGATTGTGGTGCGAGTGGGTCACGGGGGGTCAACTGGGGAAGGAGAGGATCGAGCATCCAGGGGACAGCTTTCCTCTCCCGGGGAGGGTGGGGACTATGGACCTGCATTTGCCTGACACCTAGGAGAGGCTGGGTGCTGGCATGCCATGTCTCCCATGGGGCACGGAGGTGGAGCAGCCGACCAGTGCACAGCATGTGGACATGCACGCTGCGTGACATTGTTGGCATTGCACACTCACCCTCCACAAAGAAAAGTGGAAAATTTGGACCCTGGCTGAGCGGCATGGCACTGTCCACTGCAGGCACTGCCCCAAAATGGCATCTCCCCAGAGCTGGATCTGTTCAGGCAGGTTGATTCGCTCCCCACCACCCTGCCATGAAGGGTAAGTCATGGGGGCCTGAGGGGAAGGGGCCTGATACCTGGTGATGGCACTGGGGGGATGGCAGAAACAGAGAGACAGAGAGAGAAGAGAGCTAGCTGGGTCCACAGGAGAAAAAGAATAGCAAAAAAAAAGGAAAAAAAGAAAAAAATCATATAAACTCAGGTACAGGGGAATTGAGGTCACAGGCCCTAAACTCCACCACATCTCTAAAGCAAAAGAAAGAGGGAGGGGTTTAATAGAGACTGACATAGAAGGCTCTTTTTCTTTTGCTGGGAATTCTGTGTGACTCATTTCATGCAGGGGCCAGCCTGTAGGTCTGAAAAAAAAGGATTGAGGTAATTAAATGTTATGTGCATAGTGAGGTTGGTAAACACTGTAACTGTTAGGAACATAGTCAGTCATTTATTGTATAGCACTTGCACAAGTGTACCAGTTTTATTTTTTGAATTCTGTTATGCTTTCTGTATGTATGGATTTAATGTCAATTTTATATATACCTGTGTACTACTACTGTAGCTAGCTGACCAGTGTTTAGTAATAAATTAGATATTTTTTTTATAAGGACTGGAGTTACTGATTTGTGTGTAACTGCATACCCGAGGAGAGGCATCTGAATAAGTTGTATAGAGTAAAGCATCTCTAAGAGGGCAACGTGTGCCTAACCAGTACTGGGATCCACACTACAAGGAGTCTGAAGGGTAAAAGGCGGCTGATAAAGGGGTAATCAGGGCACTTCGGTCTGTACTCCTGCCAAAAAGGGTGCCTTGATGGTGGTGATGTTGGTCCATTTAGTCTATGGGGCAAAACCTGAGAGAGAGAGAGATAAGAGAGAGAGAGAGAGAGAGAGGGAGAGGGAGAGAGAGAGAGAGAGAGAGAGAGAGAGAGAGAGAGAGAGGGGAGGAGGGAGAGAGATAGAGTGTGCAAGGGAGAGAGAGAGAGAGGGAGAGAGGGAGCGAGAGAGAGGGAGAGAGGGGAGAGAGAGAGAGGAGAGAGAGAGAGGAGAGGGAGAGTGCAAGAGAGAGAGAGAAAGGGGGAGAGAGAGAGGGGGGAACAGGGAGAGAGAGAGACAGAGGGAGAGGGAGAGAGAGAGAGAAACAGAGAGACAGATAAACAGACAGAGAGGCTTGCTGGGGACTATAGGGTGCTCAGAATCACATCTGATGACAGAATGTGAGATGAGAGTATGACATTTACTTGCACAGAACAGACTTTGGATATTCAGTACTGGCATAGGGTCATAATGTTGCGGACAAAACCGTGCAAGGAAACACAGAAAACAGCGTCTGAGCACATAGCGGCAGTGCATAATGCCGACCACACAACAATGCTGCACACCCAATGGATTCTTTCATTTCCCTGCACCCCCTGACATAGGGGGCTTTGCCCACCACACCCCATGGAATAATTATATTCAACTCTGAGGGGATGTGGACAGAGAGGCAAATTAAAATTCTGACTGTGGCACTTAGTCTGGTTACACAGATGAGAATCAAAATAAAACTTCCCTCAAGCAGGATTTCGAACCCTGGTCTAACCCTCTTGCCTACTGCTGGGTCAAGTGCCTTGGCCACTCCACTATGGGAGCGGCTTGACTGAGCACTTGACCAGCAGTGCTCAAATCCCTTTTCCCCAGTTTCATCTTCCATTCGACAGCGACAGGGGTAACAATATTTTCGTATCACTTTAATGTCCCTGTCACTGTACTTTCTTATGCTTAAGACAGTACGGTTCTTTATGCATGGTTTTGTCCATGCTATTGTGACCTGGTACCATCAGGGCCTAAGGGCTCAGTCACAAAATGTAAACAGCATTAACATGTATATGCAGTAGTAGGCACAGATGACTCTATCTTCTCATATTGTCAGTGTCAGTGGCTCAGTAGGTAACACACTCGCCTCTGAGGCCGGGAGATCAGAGGGCTGTGGGTTCAGTTCCCACATCTGGCACTTGGGTTAATATCCCAGTACTGACACTGTAGTGCAGCATAAGAGGGGTGCTGCACTTCTGAGGTGATGTCTTTCAGATGAGATGTTAAACTGAGGTCCCATCTGCATGGATTGGTGGTAGTTAAACTGAGGTCCCATCTGCCTGGATTGGTGGTAGTTCAGCTGGATGTTATAGATCCCGTGGCACTTATCAAAAAGAGTAGAGGAATTTCCCTGGTGTCCTGGCCAAATTTCCCTCATTCACTAAAAATACCACCAACAGCTTAATCTGGTTCAAGGTCAGTTGGCATTCATCTGTATCCCCCTCCCCCGGGTCGTGCCTGAAAATAGGCAGGATTTGTCTAGTGCACTTACCTGGTCAACAAAAACTAAATAAAATAAATATTTCCAGCTTTTCATTTATTTTTTTTTATTTTCTATCCCGTCTTAAGAAAAGTTAATGGATAGAAATGCCTGGCAAATATGATGTGGTGAAGTTGCCAGAGCTCCAGCAGCTGTGTGTGGAGAGAGGCATACCATATGAGCACTTGAACAGGGCCAAGCTGATTCAGGCTTTAGAAGTAGCCATTCAAGAGGCCCTGGGCAGCCCCCAGTGGCTGTGGGGAGAAGTCTGAGAGAGCCTTGCAAGTGGAGTTAGAACTAGTTCACATTGCAGAAAGACAAAAAGAAAGGGAGCTGGAGACAACCCATGCAACAGGAAGAAAAGACACTACGTGGCAGACACAGATGAGAGAAAAAAACAAAATGTGTCACACTTAGGGAAGACCAAGATGGATGCAGACGAAAAGGGGAGAGATGAGGCTGAGATTAGAAATCATGAATTAAAGGCATCACTTAGTCAGAGGCAGGAACCAGACATGGTGAGTAATGAGGTAAATGGGGGTAGCCAATGCTCAAAAATGGAGTCCAAATTATTTTCAAAACTAGAGAGGATATAGCTAGTGAGACTCTCCTTAATGAGTGTGTGAAACTGTGTGTGCAATATCAATTGGCACAGGAGCACTGGCTGTTCATCTGACTCTGCTGCACACTGGGAATGAATATGAACATATGAATTTTAAGATGGAAGAAGGCAATTTGCCATCGAGTCCGTACGCCAACTCCTCAGTGGCTGTGTCTGTATCTTGTAAATAATCATCAACTTTTTTGCTCAGATGTATCATTGTTTTTAAGTTTACTGTGTTACATGGGAGTCCATGATATATACCTACCACCCTCTGTGAGAAGCAATACTTTCGCCTCTCCTCAATAAAGATTTCCCCTTGCAGTTGCTTGTTGTGGCCTTTTGCTACATTTTCATTTTGTTTAGTATTTAACCTAATTTCTTCATATAACTCTGAATCCTTTAGGAACCTATGCAACATAATTAAGTCCCCACACAACCTTCTTTGCTCCAGTCTAAACATGTTTAGGATATCCAATCTCTCCCAGTGTTGCATTTATTCTCCTGAAAGCATCAATCTAGTTGCTCTTCTATGGATTCTTTCCAGAATATCTCAGAACATCTATGTCCTTTTTCTATATGGATTCCAGAACTGGTTGCAGTACTCCAGCTGTGGCCTCATTTAAGCCCTGTACAATGGTGCCATTACTTCTCCTGTTCTACTTATAAAGTTCCTACGGTTACAGACCAAGGCTTGTGCTGCTTTTCTAGATGCTGTCTTGCACTGTCAGCTCTGTTTAAAATCCTTTATTATAATATCTATATATCTCTCTGCTTTTGCCTCTCAACTCTACATTTACGTAGTAACTTACCCTCCTGTTGTTCCTAACTAGATGTAAAACTGCAGGTTCCTTGTTAAACTTCATTATCTTGCCTATTTGTCCACTCTGCTATTCTGTCCAATTACCTCTGGATTCTCATAGTATTCTCCTCTGTGTCTGCTATTCCTCAATTTTTTGTATAGTCCACAAACTTATTGACCCAGTTCTCTACCTCTTTATTCATTTCCTGTATATAAATGGTGAATACTAGTGGTCCTAGTTCAGATCCCAGTGGCACTCCACTTGTTACACATTCCTCTTCTGATTCAATGCCGTTTATTCTTACTGTCTGCTTTTTGTATGATAACCAGCTGCCAATCCAGCTGGTTATTTTACTTTTAATCCTATATATTTAAACCTTTTAATCAGTTTCCCATGTGATACTGTATCAAATGCTGTGTTCAAGTTCAAATCACAACATCCACCTGCATTTCTCTGCCCAAACTTTTAATAACTGGTACGTAGACGTGTGTTGCATTCAATGACAATGCAGCTGCAATGCAGTTACAGCGTAGTTAAACTATAACTACACTGTAGTTAACCGACACTTAAAATTAAGTGTAACCAGCATGAATGCTCACTGTTGAATCCATGCAGTGTTCTGTCTTTTTATCCCATTTCTTTCAGTTCCTCCAACATTTTCTTATCATTTATTTATTTATGTGGATTTTGTTAACTGGGTAGGCTTGTTGAGACTGGAAGTTCCTTTTTCAGGAGTGACCCAGAATTAATTACATACAACAGTTACAGGTTTCACAATACAGATAGTATCTATGACAACAGAATACATTAGAGTTCACAAGATATGAAGAACTTTGCAAGGTCAAACAAGCCCACAAATACAGTACAATACAGTAAATTAATTATAATGACACAATGCTAGGTGGCCACAATTTGCAACAGCAAGTCCACAAATCCATTACAATACATTACAATAATTTAGACAATACGAAGCAAGGGGAGCACAAGTTTGCAATAGCAATAAAAACATTTTAGGCAAGTCAGTGACCAGAGTTGCTTAAACTTGGAAACAATCTCAACATAAACTTGTGTATAGGCAGCTCACAAGAAACAGGTCCTTGAGGGAGGCTTTAAAAACCTTGCGAATGGAGCAGACTTGGACAAGAGCCAGAAGGTTGTTGTAGGAGCTCCTGTAGGAATTGTATTTTGGTGATGTTTTAGGTGTTCTTATTATTCTATATACAATAGATGGGTAAATGATCACTTATTGTATCTGGAAAAGTGCCATGACTACTTATTTTATTTGGGATATTTGTAAGTATCCAGTCTAGTATTGTATGATTGTTACTAGCTAGATTTATGTGTGTATAACCAGTGACCATCTGAGAAACTCTATAATTTAAAACCACAGAGCTGCTGTTGCTGCTGATAATGATAGTGAAGAACAGCAGCAGCTGCTGATGATGATAACCAGAATATACTGATGGAAGCTAAGTGTTCAATAGTGCTGGCCTAGTTCCATGAGCTGCCTGGTTCACTTGCTGGCTGCAGAAGACATTGGTAGGTGCAGCTGAGAAACTAGCCTGAGCATACCCTGTACTCCCTTACTGGTCCCACTGTGTCTACTTTTGGTGCAAACTATCCACATAGCAACACAGTAACATAAGCAGGGTAAAAAATGTATTTTGTGCAAACTATGCTTATTTCCTACCCACTCTACTTTGCAGGTACCCACTGATTTTCTTGGTAAGCAGAAATATGTTCAGGCGTACCTTGAAGGAATCAGCTATCTTCATTTTTGCTATCTAAGCTGACAGACTGGTCAACAGGTTCACTACCCTCTGGGAGAAAAACTGCCTCCTAATGTTACTTCTGGTTACCACCTCTAAGTTTCAGAGTGCGTCCCTGCATCCTGCCGGAGGACACCAGATCAAGACATCTCTGTAAGTTTAGTCTTGTTGACACCCTTAAGTATGTGGAACATAGCTCAAAACCACTCCGTCTTCTTTTCTCCAGGGTGAGAATTTTAAGGGTCTCTCGCCTCTCCTTATAGCATTTGTCCCCCATGCCACTGTTCATTTTGGTAGCCCTGCATTACACCCTTTCTACTGTTTCAGCCATATTATCCATCATGCCATCTAGCTCACTTATCAAGAGCAGCTTTCTCTAGGTGTGAACCTGAGTTTTGGGAGTCTTCATCTGGTCTAGTTGGCAACCCCACCTCAAACTGTTTGATCTGTGTCCATGCAGCTCCTAAAAAATTCTCATCTAATTTGCATAATATATTCCACTGACAAGAGTTTGTCAGAAGGTAATCTGCCCATCCTGGCCACCCCAGTCCTTCCTAACCTCCTTGTCAGTCACTCCCATGTGGAGTACACACAGTAGCATAATCAACGTTCAACCATTTTCATGGAATACTTAATATACCTTAGAGTCTAGGCTTCAGAACATTTTCAGACCATAAGAAAATAACTCATATTTATTATTTTATTTCTCTCATTACAATGGATTTTGCCTTTAAAAATAGGGGTTCCCAATAAGATGATGGGTAAGCTCTAAGCTGCTTGCTGGATTATATTCTGTTAAAATAGGACATTAGGAGCCCTGAGTCTTATTTGAAAGTATAATGATTCCCATCCTGAGGAAATTCCATCCAATGTCTTCCAAAAACAAACCAAACAAAAAACCATTATACCTATCCTAATATTTGTTTATCTATTTAGGATTTAAAGTGTATTTGTGCTAATTTAGCTCCTCCACCTTTCAATTGGTGGTGAGGGTAGGATCCTCCCCTGCTCTCTGACTAATCCCTTAGAAACATAGAAGTTGATGGCAGATAAGGACCGCAAGGCCCATCAGTTCTGCCCATTTCTTTTTCTGCCTTATGAAGGTGCCATTGGCCTTTGCTCTGTCAATGGCTTATCTATTCATACTCATCTGTATTGCTCCCTTATGGCTATCCCATGCCTGTTTGAAGCCCTGCACTGTATTCATATCCACCACTTCCTGAGGTAGACTGTTCCATGCATCCACCACCCTTTATGTGAAAAAGAACTTCCTCACATTACCCCTTAATCGGCCTCCCTCTAATCTCATGCTGTGTCCTCTTGTCCTGCTATTTTTCTTATATTGAAACATGTTAGACTCTTTCACCTTGTTAATGCCCTTAAGGTGTTTGAATGTTTCAATCATATCACCTCTCTCCCTCCTTTGCTCTAGGGTATACATATTGAGCTCCATTAATCTGTCCTCATATGTTTTCTGATGCAGTCCCTGCACCATTTTGGTTGCCCTTCTGTGGACTGCCTCAATCTGGTTAATGTCCTTGTGAAGGTGTGGCCTGCAGTACTGCACACAATACTCCAGATGGGGCCTAACCAGTGTCTTGTAAAGAGAGATTATTAGCTCCCTCTTCTGACTTGTGATACCCCTACTAATACACCCCAACATCCCTCTAGCCTTACCTACTGCTTTAGTGGTTTGCTTGGATGATTTCAGGTCATTGGTGATGATGACGCCCAAATCTCTTTCTTCCCCTGTGACTGCCAGCAACTCCCCTCCCAGCCTATAGGTGGCTTCTGGGTTTCTCTTCCCTATGTGCATGATCTTGCACTTCTTTGCGTTAAACTCCAGTTGCCACTCTTCCGACCATTTTGCTAGTTTATCCAGATCTCTCCTCATTCTGCCCACCCCATCTGGATCATCTACTCTGCTGCTGATCTTGGTGTCATCTGCAAACAGGCAAACCTTACCCTCTAGTCCGTCTGCAATGTCACTGATGAAGATATTGAAGAGGACTGGCCCCAGGACTGATCCCTGAGGTATCCCACTTGTGACTTGCATCTCTTCTGACTGTATACCGTTTACCACCACTCTCTGTTTTCTGCCCGTCAACCAGTTTGCCACCCAGTTGACTGACTTTGGACTCACCCCAAGCCTATCCAGCTTATTAATCAATCTTCTATGTGGAACAGTATCAAAAGCTTTGCTGAAGTCAAGGTAGGCGACATCAACTGCTCCCCCTTGGTCCACTACTCTGGTTACTCAGTCAAAGAAATCTATGAGATTAGTTTGACAGGACCTTCCTTTTGTAAACCCATGCTCTCTTGGATCCTGTGTTCTTATGGATTTCAGGTGTTGCACTATCCTTTCCTTAAGGAGTCCATCCATAATCTTGCCCACTACTGAGGTAAGACTGACTGGTCTGTAGTTCCCTGCCTCCTCCCTGCTAAAACTCTTGTGGAGCAGGATTACATGACCCCTTCTCCAGTCTTCTGGGACCTGTCCTGTACTCAGAGGCTCATTAAACAGTTCTGATAATGGCCCTGCTAGTTCCACCCTTAGCTCCTTTAGTACCCTGGGATGTATGCCATCAGGTCCCATTGCCTTGTCCACCCTGAGCTTATCGAGCTGTTGTAGGACCCTTTCTTTAGTGAAGGGACTGGTGCACACCTTCCCCCCCTCCCGTTTCCATGGTGCTGAGCTGTGGGACCTGTTCTACCTTCTCTTCAGTAAATACTGAGCAGAAGTATCTATTTAGGATAGATGCTTTTACGTGGTCCTCCTTCTCCTCCTCACATGCCCCCTTATCCCTTTTGATCTTAGCAATACCCCCTCTGGAATTTCTCCTTTCACTAATGTATCTATAGAAAGTCTTGTCACCTTCTTTTACTGTTTGTGCTAGTGTTTCCTTGGTTTGGGCCTTTGCCTGCCTTACTGCCTTCCCTGCTTCCCTTAGGGAAGTTTAGTATGTCTCCCTATCTTCATCCTGCTGTGTTTCATTATATTTCCTGAAGGCCAGCCTTTTGGCTCTGACCTTTTCTGCTACTGTTTTCGAGAACCAAAGTGGTTTCCTTCTTCTTTTGCACTTCCTTCTCTAACACAATGGGATGTTTCTTCAAGTATTGCATCTTTAATGCTTGCCCACTTTGCCTGTACCCCCTCACCTGTATTTCTTTTTGCCAGGGCTAGCTTAACCCTGTTGGCCATCTTATCAAAGTCAGCTCCTCTCAAGTCCCATATTTTTGCCTTGGAATGGGATGATTTAGTTCTAGTGGCCAAATTGAACCATACCATGTGATGGTCACTGGCCCCTAGGTGACCTTCTACCTGGAAATCTGTGATTCTTTCCTTGTTAGTCAGTACTAGATCTAGGATAGCCCTGTCTCTTGTGGGTTGTTGTACCAGTTGTTTGAGTCCCTTCCCCTGCAGGGAATCTACCATGTGTCTAATTCTGGCAGATGTTCCTGCTGGTTTTGACCAATCTGTATCTGGCATGTTGAAGTCTCCTATTATCAGAACCTCTCCTTTAGCTGTCATATTTTGTATATCTTCTAACAGTAATGTGTCTATGTCCTCCCCCTGGTCTGGAGGCCTATACACAACCCCAGTTTGTATGGCTGTCCCATTTCCTGTTTCCAGGGTGACCCACAGTTCTTCTGGCTCCTTATGTGTATTCTGAATTTCTGTATCTTTGATATTTTCATTGACATAAAGGGCCACTCCATCCCCCCTTTTTGCACCTTGGCCTCTTCTGAACAGTACATAGCCAGGTACTGAAGTCTCCCAAGTGTGGTTACTGGTAAACCATGTCTCGCTGATGGCTACTATGTCCAGTTTAGCCTCTGTCATTATTGCCTTCAGGTCTGGGATCTTGTTTCCCAGACTGCCAGCATTTGTGTACATGATTTTCCATTGGCCAGATTTCGGTATGTTCGTTGTTGGGCAAGGTCTGGTGTTTCCCCTGTGTGTCATTTGGGGAGCCAGACCTTTTTCCTTACCTGGTGATGCAAATGATCTACAAACATACTGAACTCCTATTTGACCACTAGCTGAGGGGGGAGAGGTGTTCTTCCCATTCAATGTATGGGGTGCTGCACCCCTCTCCCCATTTGCTAGTTTAAATATTCTGCAAAGACATCAAACTTCTGCCCCAATGCACTGATTCCCTCCTTAGTCAGATGCAGTCCATCAAATTTAAAGAACTTTCACTCCCAAAACTGTTGCCAGTTCCCTACAAATTTGTGTCCTTTTTCCTGGCACCAGCCCTTGAGCCACATGTTTAGCTCCCCTATCTCCCCTTCACTAACCTTCCTTCCATCTGCCTCCTCTCCCAGACTGGCAGGATCTCAGAGAAGGAGATGCCGGATGGGATGGATGATAGTTTGTCACCCAGCCTGGTCAGGTGTTTCTTGGTCTCCACAACTGACCGGCTGGTGAGATCATTAGTCCTTATGTGTACCAGGATGTCAATGTTTTCTCCTGCTCCCTGAACAGTTTTAGCAATGCGGTCAGTGTCTCTCCACGCTGATGTACCTGGGAGACACCTGACCATTATCCCTGGCTGGAGATACGTATCAACTCCCTGAATCATGGAGTCTCCTATGATCAGATGTTTTTTTGGATTTCCTTTTTGCTTTTTTTGTTTTGGTTCCTGTTTTGGGAAAGTTTTGTTGTGCTAGCTCCTGTGCTGCAGTGTGCTGCTCAGCAGTGTCCTCTGCCCCTTTGTTTGATTTCAGAGATAGAGGCAGATACCTGTTTGTAGCTTTTATATGGTTTGTGGAGGTGATATGTTGGAGAGCACTGAGTGATGGGGCACCTGAGTTGCCCCTCCTAACCACCTGCCAACCTCCCCGACCAACTATCCTCTGTGGTTGAGGTGCTTCTGTTGGATGTTGGGGAAATGGTGGGTGGTTCTTATAATATATTTCCTCTTGAATATGCAATTTGAGGCACGTAATCTCTGCCCATGTTGCCTGGAGCTGAGCCCTTAGATCTCCAATGGCCCAGCATGTAGGGCAGTGTCCTAAATCCTGTAAAACTGCCCTTCTGAAAAGTGTTCCACAGTACCTGCAGTTAATGATATCCATTCCAGATAAGTTGCTGGGTTTATAACCTGGTCAGAGTAATTAGAAGGAAGAAAATGAAAGCAAAAGTTTGATTTTGTGTTTTGTTTGTTTTTGTATAACTTGTTAAAACAAGTTAAATTACTAGTGCCCTGTAAACGAAGTTCCTGTGTGCATACCCCTCTGATCTGCCCCTTCCTGCTTTGCTATAGGAAATGTCATGACTGTTCTACCCTATAAAAGGAGTGTAGTGTGGGGTGGTTGGGGATAGGGGTGGGTGGCTGGGCCCTTCCCCTGCCAAAAAGGGAGAACCATGGATGAAAGAAACAGGGAGGTAAGAGCAGAAATAATCAGCCAGCAACAAATGCAGTAACCCTGGAAGCTTATCCTAATGATAGGATAAAACTATAAAACCTGTAAAGCACCACCTGTAATAATTTCACAGAAGACATACCCTATAAGAAACACTTTGCTACAGAGAAAAATAAAACAGTAAGAGAAGATATACATTGCAAAAGACAATCTGAATCTCAAAATTACAGCAGTAATCTGTAAGCACACACCTGTAGGCATACCCTGTAATAATGCAGCAGAAAGTATACCCAGCAACAGCAATTTGAATCAGGGAAAATAAAACAATAAAATGTTAGTAACAAACAGTAATAATTCCTGTGAGTACAAAATAAAAATAACACACAGTAAATCTGAGTAGCCAAAAGAAGCCTTAATCCTTTTCCTTGCTCGGGTAAGATTATTTGCTCTGTCCTTTCAAGCAACCTAGAAGAAAAGAGCTCAGGTGAAGGTAGGTACCTTGGCCAGCAAACCTAGTCTTCCACCACCAAGATATCAACTAACCTTACCTTTTGTTGTAAGTTACTGACAGTTTGTCAGCTCCCCCCCCCCCCGATACACATCTAATTCCCTGGAAGAGCAGTGGGAGGAAAGCAATTAGCTCCTTCAATGTGAGAAGAAGACTGCAACACCTCAGAGAGAAAAAAATAAAAACTTTTAGCAAAATCAAAATAAAATAAAAGCAAAGAGTAATTTTGCTTAGTCTAATGATAAAAAGTCACAAAAATGTAAGCACCACCTGTAATAATTTTACAGAAGATATACCCTGTAAGAAACACTTTGCTACAGAGAAAAATAAAGCAGTAACAGAAGATATACCTTGAAAAAGACAATTTGAATCAGATTACAGCAGTAATCTGTATGCACACACCTGTAGGCACACCCTGTAATAATGCAGCAGAAGGTATACCCAGCAACAACAATTAGAATCAGAGAAAAATAAAGCAATAAAATGTTAGCAACAAACAGTAACAATCCATATGAGTACAAAATAAAAATAGCACACAGTAAATCTACCTAGCCAAAATAAGCCTTAATCCTTTTCCTTGCTCTGGTAAGGTTATTTGCTATGTCCTTTCAAGTAACCTAGAAGAAAAGAGCTCAGGTGAAGCTAGGTGCCTTGGCCAGCAAACCTAGTCTTCCACCTTGGCTGGGAAGCATTCATAGTCCTCACATTCTCTCCAACAATGGCTATTGTCTCACACCATGACCTATGTGTGTCCTCAGTGTTGCCTCTTTACTTAATAATAAGGCTCCTATTTTGTTTTATTAAATGGTGGTGGTATTAATTACCTGCTTTTCTGCAGCATCTGCCTTAAATATGCTCCATTTGTGAGTGTGTGCTGTGCCCTCAAGTATACTGCTTGTGACCATTTCATGTCTGGGAGTGAGAAAATACCTGTACTACCATCCCTTTGCTTTTCTTTACCCCTGTTGTGGATCTTGGTGGGGCAGATTTGGGGGCTACCTGTCCTGCCTCCTCCTTACTCCCATGGCTCTGTCCTGCAGGACTCAAACCTGTGCACAAATGCAGCTGCAGTTTCCTGCTAGTGGGAAACCTACAGTACCTTGATGTCCCCAGTGCATACCTCTCAACCTCCTGCCTCATAAATCAGGGACAAGGCTTAAAAAAATCAGGGACAAAGGACCAAAATCAGGGACACTTCTTCAAAATTGGAGATATCCCTTCAGGAAGCTGGTAGAATAAATGGCTTGGTGTAACATGCATTATCTAAGGAAGAACAAGTCTGTAACTTTAATGTTTGACATTATTTTGTGCTTATAACCCCCACAGTTTGATCACAGAAAGACAATTTTTAGGAGGGACAGAGTAAAATTCTGAGGCAAAATCAGGGACGTCCCTGAAAATCAGGGACATTTGAGAGGTATGCCCCAGTGTGCTAGCACTGGATGAATCCAATAAACTGTGGTGGCAGTAACACCACTAGGATTGAACTGAGGGGCACCCAACATACCTTGTCCTTGCTCAAGATCCCTCTCTCAGTTCCCAGTAACCATTCCAATAAATCAGTGTGTTCTATATTATTATCCTTGATGGCCAGTACTGCCACTGGTGGTCCTACTGAACCACCAGGAAAAATTACACACTAGGGAAAAAGGAGTTCCCCAATATCACATCAGCTGCTTATTTATAAGACTAACAGATGCCTCTGACATCTCTGTTGTATTTCTTCATTGTTTGGGTAGGCTCAGAATTCTAACGCCCCCATATTCAGCTCCCCCTCCATCTTTGTGTAAAGTTTTTTAATACACTTTCTGTTCCTTCCCTTTCAGCTTATCTATTTCATATCATTTAGTGTGTACACTCACAGTATCCATTCCCTCCTTTTTTTATAGCCCATATTTACAAGTACTATTTTTTGTTAATAGTTATATCATATCTGAATATATCTCATCTATAGTTCAGATATAAGTACATTGTCCATATATATTTTAGATATTTGCATAATTCTATTATATATCTCATACCTGACACAGATAAGTTTAACAATATATTTTTGTAATAAAAAATTGAGTATTTTATATTTTTGTTTTACTATTTAATGTTTTTATGCACTCTGTAATGAAAGTTTTTCTTATATGGGTATGTAATGGTAATTGTACATAATAATTTCAACAATAAGTGCATGCTAAGCATGTAATTTCAATATATTAGAGATATATTTCATATACTGTGTGGCTAAAACAGAATTGGCCTGGCACAGTATATATCTGGAAAATATCTGAAATATATGTGTTATTTTTCCTCATTGTATACTGATTAAATATGTTTAATATGTGCTTTGACTACCATTTTAATACATTTCTATGTTTAGTAATTATGGTTTGTATATATTTTACATACAGCTTTAAAATGTATGTAGACTACAGTCTGTGAATATATACTGAATGCATTATTTCTAAATATTCTGTTATGGTAAAATATATATCTTGTTTACATGCAAGATAGTATGTGTAGCTGGCCTGGTGGCACTGAGGGTTGAGGCGCTGGACGCCACACCTCATGCTGCGCTGGTGACCCGGGTTTGGGAACAAGCCCGGACCGCTGGGGGTCAGCAGGGGAGAAAGAGGATTGAGCATCCGATGGACTGCTCTCTTCTTTCAGGGGTGGGATCCAGGGTAGCCAGGTGCAGCAGTGACCCTCGGTGGAGAATGTTGCCACTGCATTGCACTCAGGCATGTAAAAGTGGGGACGACATCGGGCAGCCATCTCTGGATGTAGGTGGGAGCACCTATGTCACCGGCTGATGACATTGCATGCCTTATGTTGGGGGGGGGGTACCAGAACAAGGAAATACCCAGCACCGAGGATCAGGCGACAGCACCAGTCCCCCATGCTCATTGTCAGGATCTCCTTGACTGGTCTTTGATCTCTGTAGCTGCTCCCTGTCTGATGCTAGAGCCTGACTTGTTGAGAGGCGCCAAGGTAGGAGGAGGGCGACCCACCCCAGATAGGGTTAGCTGGGGGTGCTAGCACTGGAGGGAGGGAAGAGAGGAAGCACAGTTCAGGGACCCCAGATGGGCAGGAAAAAGGACTGGATGCTTGAGAGAGGACCTCGGGGTCGTGACCAGAGGGAAAAAGAGTTGACAAAAAAATAAATAAATAAAAAAAGATAGTATGTGTAGAATATATGTTCTTTATATATGTCAACACAGGTGTCCGCCAAGGCTCTGTACTTGGACTTATACTGTTTTCTATTTTCCTAAATGACCTTCCTAATGCCTGCATATTCTCATGTATCCACATGTATGCAGATGACACTGTCTTATTCTTGTCTGGCAATTCTGCCTCCGAGGTGGCTTCCTGCCATCTGCAGGACTTTAACAATGTACAACATTGGTTCAATGAAAACTAACTCTCCATGAACTTCAAAAAAACAGCCTCTATAACCTTTGGTTCCAGACAAAAGCTGTCCAGACTGGATCGCACCTCTACCTTCCATACCCTCTCTGGTACACTACTGGATGATGTCTCCTCCTTTTAAATACCTCGGGCTATGGCTTGACAAGTCTCTAGTCTTCAGGGAATATGTTGGCACTATCCACAAAAAATTACTGTCCAGACTCGATGCTCTTTACAGACACTGCAGCTGCCTGCCACTGCATGCCAGGAGAGAAATTGTCCAAAAGATGATTCTCCTGGTACTCAGTTTCAGGGATATAGTCTATTGTTCTGTCCCTAAATCCACCCTCTCTAGACTGGACAGCCTCTTAAACTCCTTCTGTCTTTATGTACTTAGCTGCCTTCCACTTACTCACCATTGTGATCTTTATACTTTGTTCTCCCTTCTTTCCCTCAATGCCAGACACCTACCACACAGTGCAAATTTAATTGGGAAGTTCTGGTTCAGATCTCTTCCTGCTTACCTGTCCTCCCTCTTTTCTACCCTACCCCCTCCTGCTACTCCCTCTGTACATCCACACATAGAACTCTTGCCCTCCCTCCAAGGCATACTTCATCTGGTCGCACCGCCTTCTTGTACAAGTTCATTAATATCTGGAATTCCCTCCCACTAGAAATTTGCTCCACTCAATCCCATCATTCACTATCGCTCCTCCTCCAGAAGAACACAGTGCACAATTGCAATTTCACCAAATCCCCCTCTCTGCCTACCAAATTCCCCATTCCCTTCTTTCCCTCCCTACTTCACCTCAATTTCTAAGACACCTATGGCAGCAACCTCTACACCTCCTGCACCTCCTCTCCTCTCCTCTCCTCTCCTCTCCTCTCCTCTCCTCTCTCTATCCCCCAAATACTCCCCCTTCTCCCTCTCTTTTCACCACCATATTTTCAGGGTCCTGTCCTCTTGCAGGGTCCTCAGCATCCTGAAGGTGTGCAGACCTCGGTATGCCACTTGTCCCTCTCTCTCCTTCCCAGCCCCTCATCTCCCCTTCACTACTTCTCTACTCTCCCCTCCCCGCCCTGTCTTTCTCACCACCATATTTGCAGGGTCTTGCCACCTTGCAGGGTTCTCAGCATCCTGAAGAGGTCCAGTGCTCAGCACACCTCTTGTCCTCCCTCCCTTCCCCAACCCCCAATTTCCCCCTTTACAACTCTCTCTACTCTTTCCCATTCCCCAGCCCTCTCTCACCAACATCTTTGCAGGGTTCCATCACCTTGCAGGGTTCTCAGCATCCTGAAGGGGTGCAGTTCTTAGCATGCCTCTCGTTCCTCTCTCCCCCTCCCCAGCCCCCTTCTTCACCCCTTTACTACTCTCTCTACTCGCTCTCCTTCTCCAGCACCCCATGTCTCCCCCTCTACTACTTCCCTTGTTCTTACTGCTATTTCTTGCAAACAAATTTAACACTTGTTTTTTTTCCCTGCACTTAGCCTGCCACTCTAGCACTTTCTAGGTGTACTCCAACTACTGGTCTGTACCATGCTTAGTCAGCTGTTTTACTATTGTACCCAAGGCTGTCTGCCTCAGTTCCCTCCATTGTCCTGCATTGTAATGAATTGTACCTTGTGTTGCACTTTATGTATATTACCTGTAATGCTTTTTCTTGACTTCCCTTTCTATGTAACCCCTCTCCCCAAGGAAAAAGGAAACAAGCTGTTTACAGCTTGTATTGTCTTTCCTGGTGAAACCTTTTCAAATAAATAAATAAAAATATTTTTTTGAAAATGCTTACTTTGGTAATGTGTATACATTTGCATAACTAATGTGCATATTTCAAAAGCACAGTTTATCAACTAAAACCACAACATTTCTATTTTCAAATCATACAATCATAGAAGTTTGTCTGAAGAAAAGGACCCATCGGCTCATCTAGTCTGCCCCCACCCCCTCCTCATATTTAGCCCTTCCCTTTTTCTGCATTTTACAACATTAACTTAATGATCAGAATAGAAGATACAAAATACAAACCAGGTAGATGTACAAACACAGCTGGACTTAAAATGGAAACAAAAAGAGTGATATAGATACCAATCTGTGCTTTTATTAAGCATGAGGTTAAGAAGTCCTATGCATTACTATAAATGTGTAAACTGTATGTTTGAGTTAAATGAACATTATTATTTGATAATTCCAGTATAGATATCCAAATTGTTGCTAACAAGATAAATTCCAAATATACAGATAAGGATACATTACAGCATGATTAATTCATCATCTTTTTGTCTGGATCTTTCAAGATTTTATCATGTATATATTTACAAAATGCAAGCCAGAACATTTTAAATATATATATATATATAAAAAACAATGTTTGTCACACATATTTTGTACCTAGTTCAGATATTTCAGATCATCCAAGTGGAACTATTTTGCAAATATGTCCTACATATGATGAAAATATATTTAGAAGTTTACTTACAAATATATTTGATAATTAAGGCCACATCAGGTTCAGTCCTGGCTTATCCACCAAGTTTTAATCCCGTTTCTTATAAATGTTTATTTTTTGTTAGGGTGCTACTGATTTGTGGTCATTACCCAGTACAATTGAAAGAGTGGATACCTGACCTTTGGGGGGTCTCTTTGTCATTGGTTTGAGGCTAATCACAAATCAGCTGATTTATAAAACCAGGAACCCCTTTTAAAATCATGAAATGAAGGAAGTGAGTAAGAAAACAGAATAACTTTAAAATGATTTGCAGGCTTGTTTGAACAGCATTTGGAGGAATGCACTGGATACTGTTTGTTTCTTATGAATATAATAGAACTATAGATCATTAAACTATATTTAAAATATATTTATTTTCCATACAGGTCCTGTCAGGCTGTCCTGCCCACATCCCTGTCTGGAAGTCACTCATTTCTTCATTTAACTTGGCAAAACAACCTTATTTGTAAATGCTATGAGTCTAGTTATGACCTGCACCTGTTATATCCTTATAGTACCTGCACGCTGTACATACTGTAGCTAGCCCCATCCAGCATGATCTCCTTGGAGCTGCCACCTCTTTAGGTCCAGCACTTTAATTCTAAGAGCTGCAATCAGTTTTTGGCTCTTGCAGAGGAAACCTTCCGAGCACAATGCCATGAGAATAAACACCACGCAGCATCTGTAACACAATTTGACCATACTATTTATTTTTCATTCACTTTAGTATCTAACTACAATCCCATCCTTCTGCTGCATGTCTACTTTCCTAGGATCCACCCAGTAACCGACTCTTCTGATACCTCTCTTTTCTTAATTCCCTTTTCTAATGCCTTCTGCTAGGAAGTTATTGGTTATACTAAGATCTTTTTACACATAAATGATACAGTTTTTTAAAAAATATTATACTTGATTGGGCCATTCTTTCTGTATCTATATGCTCCAAGCAGCTATTAAAGTTGTGTCAGGGAATTTAGAAATCAGAACTGTGTTACAGCCTCTGCTTTCAATTGCAAAGCCATTACATTTTAACATACAAGATTTTAGGTGCAGAAAAACCAGCTGCATTATAAATGAGCATTTGTGGGGCATTTTGAACAAATGTATATTTGCAGCAACTTTGTCTCTCGAATTTGAGTGGGAACTTGGTTCAAAGCTTTTACACGTCTAACCCAATGAGTTCTGCCACTTTGTGAGGGCATGTTGTGATACAGAAAGGCAAGGGACAATAATTCTTAGCTAATATTCTGGCACAATCAAACCTTATAGTGTAGACAAAATACATCACCCTTCATGCTCATTTGTCAAAGAAGGATGATTGGTACTGGAAAACAGAATAACACAAAAAAGAGCCTGTGCAAAAATCAAGGGGTTCCCCTTGAAACCCCATCCATATGCTTACATTTAAATCTCAGTTTTGAAGCCAAGCAGAGGGCCATAACATTCGATGACCAGGTCTGCCTTCGGCTCACTTCTTTGTGCCAGTGGTCTGAGAGGGAAAGCAACTAGGAAAGGGTCTGAATAGCCAGATGGCCAAGTGCCTCATCTGGCAGGGGACTTGGATTGGTTTTAGGAGGCGTGCTTTTTGATTTTCAGTTGGAATGTATTATTTATTTTCAAATATGAATTTTAAATCCAATGGAGGTGGAGTGAGCTGTATTCTAATACCTTCTAAGAGAAAAAAAAAGTATGCAGCTGGGGAGGATGAGGGTAAAACAGATATCTAGTAATATTACAATACTTTTCACGCTATGTAGGCTTGAAGCCAGGTGGCTATGTCAGCTTGTTGATTGTAAGTATGAGAAAAGGGTGAAATGAAACCCATGCTACATAAGAAACAAAGTTAGGGTCATCCAGAAATTAGTTACAAAGAAAAAAAAAAATAAGCATAGATACTGTAGACTTAGCAAAACAAAAGTAATGCTGGTATTTAAAATGCCCCACCTCTGCTCTGGTTTAACTAAGGAAAATGTATCCTGCTTCACATAAGTACTATAGCTTCTATTATTGCTCATTTTGTTGTGTAGTTAAATAGATAGCTATGTAGAAATACCCCTTTAAAGGATTCAAAACATTTCATCCACAAATTCCTTACTGGAAATTCTCCAGAGTCTCAGAATTTTTCAAAATGATCACACACAGTACCCTTGATCTCAAGCTTTGTCTGTTGTTATTGATGCTACAAGTAATACCTACTTAACATATTTACTTTGATGTGTGCCTTGATTGCACTTTCCTTGAAAGTAGCTCTTGGGTTCTGTTCCTACACGGTCTGTGCCCATGTTCCATTATGTTTATTTGTTTTTATAGACACACACACATGCACACATTTCATACCCATATCCCTGTTCACATGCATCTTACTGTAGTTTGGCTATCCTGGATAAATGAATTATAAAAATAAGTAAAAATGTAGCTGGGCAAGAATGGCAGTTTATTATTGATTCATAGAGTTTGTGGGAATGCATTCTAAAGCAGCTGGAGCCCATGTAGGATGCTGTCAAGCAGGTCAGCAAACAAGGCATTGCAAGGATCAAGCCAAGAAGAAACAAAAAATATGAATATGTGTGGCAGTAGCAGCAACATAACTCAGGTATGAATGTTACATCGGTGATAAAAAAGCTACTTTGGGGATGCTGCCAAAATGCGAATTCAGTGCAAAAATGAATCAAAAGCCATTTAACTGAGTTTATTGATCAATAATTCAATTATAGGTGCACTGTGTTATAAGTATGGGAGTTGCATTAAAGTGTCAAGTATTAAATGTAAAAAAGAATCCTTCAGATTGATCAAACAACTGTCTCTGGGGCTGATACGTATAAGATACAGTATATGACGGGCATTGCTGGGAACCTGAAATCAAGTTGTGCATTGAATGATGGGGGGGAGGGGGACAGAAAGCTGGAATGTGAATCAGAATATAGACACTAAAACGTGAAGAAAACAGAACAAGTTCTTACAGGAATGTGAAGGAAACTGCAATGCACTAGTATAAATATCACTAATATGCAAGTGGAACATTGATGGTGAAAATTTCAGATAACATTTACAAATACAGTATTAATAAAAAAGCCCCCAGGGGAGAAATACCAAACACATTCAGCAAACAGTTAACATTTCAGAACAAAATTTAATTTAGCAATACTATCTGATAAAAAAAAAAAAAAAAACAGGAAGACAGACAAAAAGAATTTGGAAAGGTGAACAAAGGGTGCTGCAGGAAACTGCGCTCTGACAATTCAGAACATTAGTAAGAGAATATTGACATGACTCTTAGGGGAAGACATTGGGCTAGATATTCAGACTGCACCAGGCAGGGGTGCAAGCCTGGGTGCAGTGCAACTGGGTTGAGCCAGGGCATATTCCATGCGATATTCAACGGTGCTGCACCATGGCACAGCACCGTTGAATATGGCACTGAGGGCACATGCACTGCGCATGGTGCAGTGGCACTGCACCAGTGCATGTAGCAGCAGGGGAGCAGGGGGCTGCGCCAGTGCAAGTGCAGTTGCGCTAGGTGCAGCAAGAGTGATATTCAACCGTGGGCATGCATATTAGACCATAATGCATGCAAGGTGCAAATGGGTCCATTTGCATGTCATTATGGCCCCATTTGCATGTGGTGCGCCAATCCCTGGTGACTTGCGCCTGGTGCCCTGCCAGGCTGCAGCCGTTGGGGACCGCCGCCCCACAGCGGGCTCTGCACCCAAATGCCCGTTTGCAGACATATGTCCATAGACACCCTGGTGGTCCAGTGGACCCTACCCCTTTGCCCGATCGTGAGCATGAATTAAACAAAGTCCTGGTGGTCCAGTGGACCCTACCCAATGCCCGATCACGGGCAAGATTTAATGTAATCACTGGTGGTCCAGTGGACTGCTATCCCCTGCCTGATGGTGGGCATGTAATAAAATGATCCCTGGTGGTCCAGTGGACTGATCTCCTATGCCTGCTCACGGGCAGTTAGACAAACATCCTGGTGGTCCAGTGGTACCCGTCTCCACCCGCCCACTTAGTCCCCCACAACCGTGCACCGCCCGGTCAGCGGTGGGTGGCAGCTCCCCACCCACAAGCCGCCCGGCAGCCTACCGACTGACAGCATACAGTAGGGCTGTATGCCTATTGGTCCACTGCATGGACCAATGGGTGTGCAGACCATACTGTACTACACAATCCCAATCGGGCAAGGGGGGGCATGATGCCCCCTGGGCAGGGGGCTCATGGACTGTGTCCTGGGTGGTCGGGTGGCCACCCACAGTAGGCAGCTGCTGTGTTGCACCCAGCAATATGGCAGCCAGCCTGTGGGTGTCCCCGACTTGTTCCAGGTTTCAATGGGCTCAATATTGCAGCCCCCTGTGCAGTGCAAGGTGGGTTTGTGCCTGCATATGTGCCGCACATCCCAGGCTGAATATCGGGATGTGCTGCATATGCATGGGCATGCCCCCCACACTTGCACCGCATACATCACTGGTGCATCCTGGTGCATCGGGGGTTGCACAACACAACCAGCCCCATTGAATATCATGCCGGGGCGCATCGGTGGGTTGTGCATGGCGCAACCCTGTTGTTTCATGTGCAACCCCTTTGAATATCCCATCCACTGTGTATATTGCCCTTTAGGTTCATTGGAGCAGTAGTTTCCAAACTGTTTCTTTATTTAGACTTTTGCATATTGTTGCATTGTCTGTTTTCCCGTACCTTCTCCTCTAGGACATAACTGTCATATGAGTTCATAATGCTGTAACAATTGTTTTACTCAGTTTTCCTGCACTGCTGTCTAAATGTAAAATGTCTGTTGCTGTACTATTTATGCGCTAATCCAATTTGTTCCCCTTCCCTGGGTTGCACCTGGAAACGAGCCTCAACTTAGTGTGCCTATCCTGGTCACCAAAATTTTAAATAAAAAGTAAAAAAAAAAATATCTGGAAAGGAGCTATTACCAGCTCAGTTTGTCTTTCCTGGTAAAACGTTTGACATATGTACATACATACATACATACATACAACCATACAGGTAGCACCCTATATGAGCATCTATTATTGAACGACTCAATATGGGCAACTCAATAGTAGTGCTTTAAAGTACAGTGACTGGTGAAAAAGGTCACTGTATCCTGTACAGTGAGTGTAGCAGCTAGCTACACTCGCTAGAGCAGGTTATAGGACCATGTTGGGCCAAGCCCTGCCGAGCTGGCCATTTAACGTAGCGATATATGCTACTGTTTCTGAAGCCAGTGACCAGGGTTCAGTTCTAGTGCCCAAGAGTAAAGATTTTTGTTTCGTTTTGTTTCTTTCCCCTAAGTCCACGCTCCCCCATGGAGTTGATTATAATTATTTTGGGGTGCGGGTGGCATAGCCCCCCCCACATAACAATACATATGATATTTTTTTTTCATGTAGTGAGTGACTGTTGCTATTTGCGATAGTCAGTGTAATGTGTTGTTGCCTTGTTCTGTCAGGCGGTTTTTGTATCACTCATTGTTGCTGTCATCACATAAAACCACATATACTTACATAAATGACTAACTAAATAACTAAAATAAAATAATTGTGTTGACTCTGGGAAGTGAGGCTTATTAAATAGTTCCTATGTTCCCTTTGTCTCAGGGTGGATGAAAGTGCAAGAGATATTCAAGCATTATGCATACATTGCAGTTCTGTGGCAGGGTGTTAAGCAAAGGACAAATCCAGAACATGGGTTTCCAATAATTCAATTGTGTGAGCCTGGCTACATGCACAACAAGAGTTAGGATTTAATGTAAAAACACTCTGGGTCAGGATAATATTTTAGGCAGGTTTTACTCATGTACTGTGAATGATGAGAAAGAGCATGCATTTGGCATGTTGTAGGCTGGGGCAGCATATGGCACTGGTGTGTACCAATCACAGTATGTAGGTAAAAATTCCTTAAAATGTTATCCTGACCTGGAGTGGTTTTGTATTTTGAATCCTAACTCTTGTGCATGTAGCCAGGCTCACACAGTTGAACTGATTGCAGATGTAGTGGCTTTGAACACAGAACCCTAAGAATCCTTCCTGTTTTACCTAAAGTTTTTTGACAATACCTGTTTTTAGACTATCCAAAAGTCTGGTCTATACATAAGCTTGCAGACTAACATGAGGCCTTTCTTCAGGCACAATAAAAAATAACCAATATGTCCAAATTTATATCCATGAATTCTAATAATGAAAGACTTTACAAGAAACAAATCAATTAAAAGTGATTTGTAAGGTGAGGAATCAAAAAAGGGCACGCTGGAGGGACCAATGTTCTTTATCTGCTGCCAAGGTCTGTGTTTCTATGTTTTCATGTTTCTATGTTATAACAAGGTTGTCAAGAGCAGTACACAGCTGATCTGGTTGTCCAGAGGACATAAATTTACCTTTGGCGATGGGAGATGGATATAACAACAAGGATTATTTACAGCAGGTAATTAATTCCTCTGGACAATTAGATAACTCTGAACTAATGCAGGCTTTGACAGCTCTGTCTTTATTTTAAATAAAACAAAAGTGTCTTCTACTGAAGCAAAACAATTCCTTTTTAGTTTTTCTTCTTGGAAAAACTGAAAAGAAAACATGAAACAATTCTGTAGTACTGTATTTTTTGGGGGAGAGAGCTTGCCTTAAAAAGACACAGAAACATAGAATCTAGGCCAGCCTGGTGGTGCTAAGGGTTGAGGTGCTGGATGCCACACCTCGCTACATGCTGGTGACCTGGGTTTGGGAGCGAGCTTAGGTCATCAGAGGTTGGCAGGGGGTGGAGGGCTGGGAGATGATTGTGGAAGCTGCTGCGTCGTTCTCATCTCCCTGACTGGGGAGGCGAGTTTCCTCGGTCTTGGCTGACACCCAGTGGAGGCTGGGTATCAGAGCAGAGGTCTGGGGGACTGATGGTACATTGGGAGAGTGGAGGGAGACTGTGATTCTGGGAGTGCCTGCGTACCTCCACATGCATGCACCCACTGTGCCATCACAGCTTTGGGTCGGGAAGGGAATAAACACAGAAAAAGAACCTATGTCTCTCTGTTGCCATTTGTGATGGCTCCTGGTGCTCTCAGCCCTGGTTCTGTGTGGATCCCCACTGGTGAAATGGTGGGGGGAGCGGCTGACAGGGTTGGGAGCTGCCGGGCCATGGGCTTGAAGGTACGGCATAGGTGGCAATGGAGAAGTAAAAAGCTATTTATACATATATATATATATACATACACAAACAGAAGAAACAGAATCTGTCAGCAGAAAAGGACTGCTTGGCCCACCCAGTCTGCCAAGATGTTCCCTGCCTAATCTGTCTCACCAAGATCCTAACTGTTCTCCAACAACCCTCCCTCCCCCTGTCTATTTTCTAATAGACCCCATGTCAATCCTTTGCATACTTGAAGCCTCTCACTGTTTTTGCCTCCACCTCTTCTACTGGCAGTCTATTTCAGGTATCAATTGTACCACCCTTTCAGTGAAGAAATATTTCTTCACATCTCTTTTAAATCCCCTCCCCCACCAGCTTCATTGCATGTCCTCAGGTCCTAGTGCTTTTTTCATTTGAAAAAGACTCTCCTCCTACAACCTGTTTACCCCTGTTAGGACTTGTAGGTCTCTATCATGTCACCGCTAGCCTCCTCTCTTCCATGGTGTGCATGTTGAGATCTTTCAGTTTCTCCTTGTGTAACCCCTGCACCATTTTAGTTGCTCTCCTCTGGACTGCCTTCACCCTGTCTATGTCCTTTCTGAGGTGCAGCCTCCAGAACTGGACACAGTACTCAAGCTGGGATCTCACCAGCAAGCAATACAGTGGCAACACCACTTCTCTCCTTATCCTGCTGGAGATGCCCCTCCCTATGCACCCCAGCATACCAATAGCCTTACCCACTGCTTTGTTACACTACCTGCCACTTTGAGTTCATCAGACATTATAACCCCAAGGTCTCTTTCCTGTTTATTGACTGCCAGTACCCACCATCCTATACTCATCTCCTGGGTTACTATGTCCTGGGTGCATGATTTTTCACATTTTGGGTATTGAACCCCAATTGTCATGATCTTTATTACTCCTTTAGTTTCTCAAGATCCCTATGCATTCTCTTCACCCTCTGCAGCATGTCTACCCTATTGCAAATTCTGGTATCATATGCAAAAAGACATACTTTCCCTTCCAGTTCTTCTGCAGTGTCACGTATGAAGACATTAAAGAATACTTGCTGGGCCGGCCCAGTGGTGCTGAGGGCTGAGGCGCTGGACACCTTACCTCGTGCTACACCAGTGATCCAGGTTCGGGAATGAGACCGGGCCGTTGGGGGTTGGCAGGGCCTAGAGAGGATCTAGCATCCGGAGGACTGCTCTCCTCTCTCGAGGAGGGCGGGATCGTCATCCAGCTCATCAATCGCCCTCTAGTCAGGAAGGGGGGGGTGGCGATGCAGGCAGGGAGACAAGCAGCTGGCATGCACGTGCTATGCCTTATGCCAGGAGGAAGGAACACAGAAAATGCTGGCTAGGGGCTCCATGAGATCCCATCCCTGTTCCTCTGGTCCACTGTCCTGGCTTCCCCAGATATGAATTGTGCTGCGGGGAGGGAAGTAGCTCCCTTCCTAGCCCCGCCATGCGGGATAATCCGTGGGGGGTCTCGGGGATGGTCGGGGTGGTCAGGCCGGTGGATGGTTGGTGTGGGACATAGTTACTGCCCACAGCCCACCCGGGAGCATAAACAAATAATAGAAAAAAAAAAAAAGATGACTTGTACCAGCACAGAGCCCTGTGGCACCTCACTCTCCCATCATTAGAGTGCATGCCATTTATCACCACTCCCTGTCTCCTATACACTAACCAGTTTCTAACCCAATTCACCCCTACGCTACTTAGTTTTGTTATCAGCCTCCTGTGTGGTACAGTGTTGAAGGCCTTGCTAAAGCCACATAGGCCACATCCACTACCTTCCCTGATCTATTTCCCTGGTCACTCAGTCAAAGAAATCTATCAGATTCATTTGGCATGTCCTCCTCCTCCCCTCCCCTCAATTAATCCATGCTGCCTGTGATCTTGCAGCCCACTGGATTCCAGATACTCTACCAGTCTTTCCATTTGCAGGTTTTCCATTAATTTTCCCAGCACTTAAGTAAGAGTTACCAGTCTGTAGTTGCTAGTCTCCTCCCTTCTGCTGCTGTTATGTAGGGGGACCACGTTAGCTCTTCTACAGTTCTCTGGAACCATGTTTGTTTCCAATGAGCTGTTGAATAAGGCTGTCAGTGGTGCAGCTAGTACTTCACTGAGTTCATTTAAAACTCTTTGGTGTATCCCATTCACACCCATAGCTTTGTCTACCTGCAAATCCTTTCCAGGACTCTGTCCTCCGAAACTGGACTTGTGTTCACCTCCCTCTATCTATTCCTGTCACTTTTTAGTGGTCCATTCCCCTTTCCTTCCACTATGAAGCCTGAGCTGAAGTTCCTATTTAGGATGTCAGCTTTTTCTTGGCCCTCTTCTGTGCTGTCTCCCCCCTCCACTTTTTTAATCCTCTCTATCCCTCCCCATGCTTTAAGTTTCTCACTTGTGTATCTGAAGAAAGTCTTATCCTTCTTAGCGACACCTTTGACAATGCTTTCCTCTGTCTGCACCTTTGATCCCTTCACCACCTTTCCAGCTTCCCTCCACTTTACTTGGTATACCTCCCTGTCTTCATCCCTCTGTGTTTCTTTATAATGCCTTAAAGCCCCCTTTCTTCCTTCACCACCTTTTCACAACCTTAGAGAATCATAACAATCTCTTTTCCCTTCTGCTTTTACTGACTTCCATCATGCAGAGGTTTGTTGCTTTTATTATGTACTCCCTTATTTTCCCCTATTGTGACTCTACCAGTCCCGGGTAATTCTTTCCTCTTTGAGGCAGTTTCCGAGGCAGTCCCCCATTTCTTTAAAATCCATCCTTCTAATGTCCAGGACCTCATTTTAATGTGTTTAGCCTGTGTTCCCATCTGTATGTTAAATCACACTATGCAGTGATCACTGGTACCCAAGGGATTGCTCACTGTGATGTCTGCAATGTTGTCCCTGTCTGTAATCATCTGGTCCAGCACTGTCCCATTCCTAATGGATTCTTTGAAAAGCTGTCTTAGAAGAAAAGCCCCCTTGTAGGGAGTTAAGGATGGCCCTACTCCTTGCCAAAACTGCAGTTGGAAGGCTCCACTCCATGTCAGGCAGATTGAAGTAGTCAAGGATGGCCCTGCTCCTTGCCAAAGCTGCAGTTGGAAAACTCCACTCCACATCAGGCAGATTGAAGTCACCAACTAGCAGCACCTCCCCTTACCTGGCTTTCTGATGATGGCTTCCTCAAGTGCCTTACCCAACTTCTCTCCTGTGCTGGAGGTCTTTACTCCAGGGTGATGGATGCATGGAACAGTCTCCCTGCAGAGGTTGTAGGGGCAACAACAACAGGTGAATTCAAGAATGCATGGGACACACAGAAGGCAACCACAGTGATAGGAAAGAGAAGGTAAGCTGCATATCATTTAGAAGCTGGCGCGCTTATGTAGGAAGGGAAATGGCAGACTAGCTGGGCCAGGCAGTCCTTATCTGCTGTCAAATTCTATGTTTCTACACTACCCCAGTATAGATGGCAGCCCAGAGCACTTCCAGCTCCTCCTTTTCCTCATAGCATCCCTGTACCTTTGTGACCTTAATTCCCTCCCTCACATATAAAATAACACCCCCTCCCCTCCTCCCTGTCCTGTCTTTCCTGAACATAGACTAGCCCACTATGGCCATGTCCCAGTCATGGTGCTCACTCACCAGTCTCTAAAATAAATTCATATTTTTACTTTTGAATTATTAAGGAGGCTTAGCAATTTAAAAGTACTATGCAGTGTAGTGGCGGGATGCTACAGCACATAATAATTTTAAATTCCTTTATTATGTAACAATTCAAGAAGTAATAACAGGACCACAAGCACTGATAAAACTGTTTTTCAACAGTATTCTTAGTTCTTTTTAAACACTTATTGTTTGACATCATTTTTCTTGGAACTAAAATGAGCTAGCATGCAACAGGCACTGCTCTCAGGCTTTATGGAACATGGGCAGAGGTTGGTGGGGAGAGGGGAGATTCATAAGGGATGTTATGAAGCACTTTTCATGAAAGAATGGTGAATGCCTGGAACAGTCTATCAAAGGCAGTGGTAGATGCCACATGGATGGGATAGGCACATAGAGATAGTAAGACCTGAAGGGAGATGAACAGCCAGCAAAGGGGAGCACTGGCACTCTGGGAGGGCAAGATGCCCAGTAACTTTGGTCCAGTGTTAGGTCAAACATGATTCAAAAAGGAAATGGGCAGACTGGATAAGATTTTTTTCCACTGTCAGAATCTATAGGGAATATATGATGGGCTGCAGTGATATAACACATTTATCTCCACTAACGAGTAGTAAGACCCATAACTCATGAGTTCATGTCCAGCGAGTGAGTGGAACAGCAATGGAGTCTAACAGGTGACTGGCATCATAAGTACTGGCAGGTGTCAGCAGAAGGAAGTGGAGAACCAGGGGACTCTGCCAGTTGACTAAGTCAAGGTATCTGTTGACTACTGTTTAACAGTCACTGCTGGGAAGGGCAGAAGGTCAAAAGTAGTCCAAGACTAGGAATGGGAGCAACACCAATCTAGGGTAGGAGTATAAAAATATTTTAAACAAGGCACTGGGGAACACAAATAGAAACAAACAAAAAAGGGGAAACTAGAAACATCCTATCAGGGGTAAGGGTACAAAAGTATTTCCAGGTAACAAAGGGAGCATCGAAATTGAGAATGCTGGGAGTGGTGCAGTGAAGTGGCTGTGAGGAGCAGTTTTCAGACAGACCTTCTGGAGACTGCAGTGCTGGCCTATCTGCACACACCTCTCCAGGTTGAGAGAGGAGGTCTCTAGACTCCAGAACAAGATGGCTAGGATTTGGGGGACCTCTTCCCCACCCAAGGGCCACCAGGTCTGCCACCATTACCTCAAACAATGCCAGAGAGCAAGGATGGCTGGACTGTGGTGTGATCTGGAAGGCTGGGTGGTGGTGGAACAGAGGCACATTCCTTAACTGGTAAAACTACGTAATTCCTATGCTGCTCTGGTGTGACAGAACTGCTGGGAGGAGGCTCCCACGGTAGTGACCAGGGAGGACGTGGGGGCCATCCCTAGTGGAGACCCCAGAGAGGGTGGTAGGGGATCCCAGAGGAGGAAGAAGCAACTTCTGGTGGGGGACTCAATTGTGGGGGGATAGATTTGGGAATAGGAAAGGGGGAGAGGCAGGTTAGGTGCTTACCTGGCGCCACCGCCAGGAGGGATGGGAAGCGGATCCTGAGGATTGCTAGGGCAGTAGGATGGGAGAGAGAGCTGGATGTCATTGTCCACCTGGGACTAATGACCTGGCTATGGATGGGACTGGGATCGTGCAGGGGGAGGTTTAAGGAGCTGGGGAGGGGTCTTAGACAGGTAGCTTTCTCAGAGGCTTTTGTTGAGGTGCTGCCTGTCTACAACAGGGAAAAGAAGAGGGATCTCTGCACCAGGAGCTTTGACTCATGGCTGAAGGAATGGTGCAGAGAAGAAAGATTCGGCTACATTGGGGACTGGGACCCCACCTGGGAAGATAAGGGCCTATACAGGTGTGATGGCCTGCATCCATCCAGGAAGGGAACCACAGTCCTCAGTGGATGGTTTAAATGTTACTTTACTACTGCTCCAGCTATCTCCCTGCAGTTGCCTTCTAGCACTTATAATGGCCCTAACTTTGAAAGCTCTGACCTCCCCTCCCCCTCACTTGATCTCCCCTCTGTCTTACCCTCTTCCTAGCCTTGCATATTCCCTCACTCCCTGCCCTTTCCCTCTCTTCCCTGATTTCTCTCCTACCCATTCCCTACTACCACCCAACATTCCCACTCACTTATTTTTTTTTTTTCAGTTTAAAGTGTATTAACCTTTTTACCAATAATACAAACAAAGCAGACATACGTACATACAAACCGTTTACATTAGAGACTAGTGACTCCTAAATCTGCCTCTCCCCCTCCCTTAATCCCTACAATCCCTTCCCCTCCTTTCCCCCCACCCTTATCTACTAGGGCAATAAGTAGAATGACATACTATGCTAAGATTTATCCTATCTGGGTTAACTTCATGGCCCAGTAATACGTGCATAACATATAAACCACCTCATAGTGAATAGAGAGCATAAAGGGGGTCCCATATCTTTTTAAACTTGATCATTGTATTATTCAAATTAGCAATGGCTTTCTTGGTACATAAGTTTGCCAGGATTTCTGTTAACCATTCATTGTAGGAGATTTCTTGCTGGTCAAGCCAATGTCGTAATACCAACTTCTTGACGGACATGGCAATAAGTGTTATATGATACTTCCGGTTACGAATTTTAATACCGGAAAGGTCTCCCAGGAGACAAATTTCAGGAGTGAATAAATCCTTGAGACCTAAAAGGGGATCTGTAAGTTGCATAATATTGTGCTATAGTGGGGATACTTTTGGGCATGCCCAGAAAATATGGAATAACGTCCCTTCCTGTTGTTGACATCTTACGCATAGAGCGGTGGTCTTTAACCCCAACTTAACCAGTTTACAAGGTGTGTAATAAGCATTGTGTAGGATAGAGAGTTGCATTAGTCTTAATCTGTCCTGTTTGATTAACCTATGGCAGGTGTACCAGATAGTCGTCCAGTTAATGTTCTGGCCTGGGAAAAAGGATTCCCATAGACTGGTTGGTCCAAAGCTGTCCGGAAACTTCCAGAGAAACAATATACTATAGATTTTGGATATCGCATTAGGACCTCCGCTGAGCACACCTAATTCCTTGCGGAGCGGAATGGAGTGAACTGTCCTAGGTTTACGGCCAAAGGATCGTATTAAAGCATGTCTGAGTTGGATGACCCTGAATATATGCCTGTTGGAAATGCCAAGTTTGGCAATGATTTCCTGAATTGAAAGCCATGTGTGATTGTCCTTAATAAACCCGGAGACCTCTAAGTCCTGTATTATAGGGAGCCAAGACTGGGGAATCGGTTTTTCCACCATTTTAAGGCAAAGATTGCCTACTATAGGTTGATTAAAATCCTTAGTGTGATCGTACCTAAGGAATCGGCAAATCTGTGCATGAATTTTTAAGGATGTAGAAATTGTAGAGTTTTTAAGTTTTAGGGGGAGGAGACTCTCCCTAATATGTAACAATCCCTTGGGGCTTAAGCCAGATGTCCGTATTAGTGACAATTCAATTTTAAGCCAGGCTGGAGCCCTATATAAATTTCCCTGGGATATCCATCTCATATATTTATTAATATGCAATGCCCAAAAATAGAGGGTGACATTAGGAAGTCTCAAACCCCCTTTGTTTTTAGGGGCCGTCAAGGTATGATAGGCTATTTGGGAAGATTTGTTTGACCAAAGAAATTTGGTAAATAAGGATCGTAATTTCTTGAACCAGGATAAGGGAAGCCAGATATCGAGCATGGAAAGGGGGTATAATAAGCGCGGAAATACATTCATTTTGATGAGGTTTATTCTTCCCCATAATGAAATAGAAAGGGAAGCCCACCTATTCAAATCTTGGGCGATATTGTTTACCAAAGTGTCCAGATTTAACCTAATAATTTGCTTGGGGCTTCGAGATAATTCTATGCCAAGACATCTGAGGGAATCTTACTTCCAATTAAGTCCAAAAACGGCTATATCAGATCTAAAGAGTCTATGATTTAGCGGGAATACCGTTGTTTTGCCTATATTTAATTTATAATTGGACATTCTACCAAAAGTGGCAATAACAGCTGCAGAATAAGGGGTGCTAGCTGCACATTCGAGCAGTCTTGATAGACCTCTAGGCCTTTATCTGCTGGCAAATTTCGTATGTTCGTATTCCCAAACCGGGTAGACCTCCTGACTGTGTAACCAATTACCGTCCTATATCGTTAATAAATCAGGATATAAAAATTCTAACCAAATTGTTGGCTTGCCAGCTTCATAAGGTAATGGATACCCTGATAGGATCAGAACAGGCTGGGTTCCTGAAGGGTAGGTCTTCAGCTGACCACTTAAGAACCCTGTCGCATGTCTTTTCGGTGTCCAGGGATGCACCCTACCCTGCGGCTCTGGTCTCCCTGGACACCGAGAAAGCATTCGATAGGGTACATTGGGAGTACCTCTTCCAGGTTTTGGAGGCCTTCGGTATCCCATCCAGCTTTATAAGCTGGATGTGGGCAATGTATAAATCTCCCTCCGCGCGGGTGTCAGGAAATGGTGTGATCCCAGCATACACGGTATGGACGAACTGGGGTTGGAGATTTGAAGGAGGAGATCATCCGCATAGGCAGAGACCTTTACTTCACAGGGGTGAATGGGGATCCCTTGGATATTTGGACAATTTTGTAACTTTCTAATTAATGGTTCGAGATACAGGTTAAATAATAATGGAGATAAAGGACTCCCCGTCTGGTACCTGAGTGGAGGGTGAACTTTTCCGAGATCACACCATTTCCTGACACCTGTGTGGAGGAGTTGCCTTGTGCCCGCATCCAGCTTATACAAGCCGGATGGGATGCAACCTCAAAACCTGGAGAGAGTGCTCCCAATGAACCTACTCGAATGCTCTCGGTGTCCAGGGAGACCAGAGCCGAGGTAGGTGCATCCCTGGACACCGAAAAGACATGCGACAGGGTTCTATGGTCAGTTGAAGACCCACCCTTCAGGAACCCAGCCTGTTCTGATCCTATCAGGGTATCCATTACCTTATTAAGCCGGCAAGCCAACAATTTGGTCAGAATTTTTATATCCTGATTTATTAACGATATAGGAGGGTAATTGGTTACACAGTCAGGAGGGCTACCCGGTTTGGGAATACGAACATACGAAATTTGCCAGCAGATAAAGGCCTAGAGGTCTATCAAGTCTGCTCGAATCTGCAGCTAGCACCCCTTATTCTGCAGCTGCCCCTCCCTTCCACCCTTCCCCTTCATTAACCCTCCCCCTTGTCCTGTCCCATCCCCTTTTGAAGCAGTCCACTGTTCTACTGGATACCACTTCTGCAGGTAACGCATTCCACCCAGCCACCACCCTCTCTGTAAAAAAGTATCTCCTCATCTCCCTCCTGAACCTTCCTCCCTCCAGTCTCATATCATGGCCCTGGTGGCCCTCCCCTCCCTTACTTTGAACAGCCCCTCTGTACCCGTCTTGTTTATTCCTTTCATGTATTTAAAGGTTTCAATCATGTCACCCCTGTCCCTCCTCTTCTCCAGTGAGTACATGTTCAACTCCTTCAACCTCCTCTCGTATGATAAGTCCCCCAGCCCCTTGATCATCTTTGTCACCCTGCGCTGCACCCTCCAGTAACTTAACGTCTTCAGATACGGGCGCCAGTACTGCACGCAGTACTCCAGGTGTGGTCTAACTAATGACCCATACAGTGGCAGAATCACCTCCTCCCTCCTCGAGGATATACCTTGCAATACAACCCAGCATTTTGTTGGCCTTTGCAGCTGCCTTCCTACATTGTGCCGAGTTGTTCATTGACCCTGTAATGAGCACACCCAGATCCTTCTCCTTCTGTCTGGGCTAGCTGCACTCCCCCCAGCTGGTAACTCCTCCTTGGGTTCTTCATCCCAAAATGCAGCACCTTGCACTTTTTGGCATAAAACCCCAGTTGCCAGGTGTCTGACCAGGTTTCAAGCTTTGCCAGATCATCCTGCAACCCCTGCCATCCCTCTAGGTCATCCACCACCGCGCCTACCTTGTATCATCAGCAAACAGACTGATCTTGCTCTTGATATCCCATGATATGTCTGCAATGAATATCCCAAACAACACTGGTCCCAACACCGAGCCCTGTGGAACACCGCTCATCACTGCCCTTGGGTGTGAGAGCTCCCCACCCACCACCACCCTCTGTTGCCTTCCCTGAAGCCAGTTTTGTACCCATCTCACTAGCTTTGCACCTGCCCCTGTGCCTACTAACTTCCTACCCAGCCTTCCATGTGGCACAGAGTCGAATGCCTTACTGAAGTCCAGATACAGGACATCCACTGCATGGCCCCTGTCTGGTTGCCTAGTTACCCAGTTATAGAACTCCACCAGGTTGGTTTGGCAGGATCTGCCATGTATGAAGCCATGCTGTCTGCTGTCCTGTAGTCCTTTGGCCTCTAGGAGGGCCACCAGCCTCTCCTTCAGGATAGTCTCCATTAGCTTACCCATGATGAATGTGAGGCTCACTGGTCTGTAGTTTCCTGGTTCATCCTTGGGGCCACTCTTGTGGAGGGGCACCACATGAGCCATCCTCCAGTCCTGAGGTACACACCCCGAATGTAGTGAGGCATTAAATAGGTTCGCCAGTGTCCTGCAAGGACCTCTGCCAGCTCCTTCAGTACCCTGGGGTGGATGCCATCCGGCCTGGCGCCTGTCCACCCTCAGTGCCTTCAAACCCTTTCAAACTCTGCCCTCCATGATTTCCCATCTGTCACCCTTCCCCTGTTTCTGCCATTTCTTCCACCTTGGGTGTCACCCCCCTCTTCTCTTTAGTAAATACTGAGCAGAAGTACTCATTTGGTGCTTCTGCCTTATCACACCCTGCTTCCACCCAACCCCCCTCCTTCCTAATCCTTACTATGTGGTCCTTACAGCTCCTTTTCTCCCTGATGTACTTAAAGAAGTCCTTCTCCCCCTTCATAATGCCTTGTGCCAGCCTGAGTTCCGTAGATGCTTTGGCTCCCCTTACTGCCTTTGTCACCTCCTTCGATTCTGTCAAGTACTCCTCCATGTCCTCCCCCTCCCTGTTTTCTTGTACTTCCTAAAGGCAGCTCTTTTCTTCCTTACCTTTTCCATGACCTCCTTGCTCAACCAGCTCGGTTTCTTAGCCCTAGCCTTCTTGCTCTGGGCCTTGCAGCAGGTTTTGGTTGCCTCCACTATCCCCAGCTTTATAAGCTCCCACCTCTGATTAGTGTCCATACTAGATTGAATTCTGGCCAGGTACCCTTTTACCACTTCTCCCATCCTCCCAAAGTCGGCCTTCCTGAAGTCCAGCACTCTTGTGCCAGATTCCACTCCTTCCTTGCCCATATCCAATGTGAGCCATACTGAGTGGTGGTCACTCCCTGACAGTGGTTCCTCCACTGTAAGTTCTCTCACAAAGTCCCCATTTGCCAGCACAAGGTCAAGGATATTCCCTAACCTGGTTGGTTCACTGACCATTTGCAGCAGGAAGCTGTTCTGGAAGGCATCCAGCAGTACCTGCTCTCTTCTGTTCCTGGTTGTTGGGGTACTCCAGTCCACTCCTGGCATGTTGAAGTCCCCCACAATCACCACACTACCCTTCTCGCAGGTCCTGCTGATCTGTCCCGCTAGTTCCCTGTCTAACTCCTCCGTCTGAGATGGTGGCCTGTACACCACTCCCATTCTAAGAATCCTATTCTTGGAATCCTGGATTTGTATCCAAAGTGACTCTGTACTACCCTCCTCCCCTTCCTCCCTTACACACTTCAGTCCTTCCTTCACATATAGTGCCACCCCCTCCTTTCCCAATCACCCTGTCCCTACGAAATAACCTGTACCCTGGTACAGACAGGTCCCAGTCATTGTATTGGGTGGCCTATGTTTCTGTGATGGCTGCAATGTCCACCTCTCCCTCTGCCATGAGAACCTGTAACTCTGTAGTTTTCCTCCCAAGGTTCCTAGCATTAAGGGTAACCACCTTTCACCCTCCCCCATCCTGCCCCCCTTTCCTAGCATCACCAATAGTACTTGCCATTTGTCCTTTGTCACTGTTATGGGGGGTAAGCTCATGTGGTTTCCCAACCTGTGGTCTCTGCATATCTCTTCCCCAATTGCCACCCCCACTCCTAGTTTAAATTCCCAACTTCCTCTATGTACCCTCCATCCTCTGCTTCAACACTTTCTTTCCTCCTCACTCAAGTGTAGTCTGTCCTTGGCATAGAGACTACTGTCCTCCAGGTCCCTCCCACCCCCAACAGCCCATACCCTTTAGCACAACACCAGGTTCTTAGCCATCCGTTAAATTCCTCTATTCTCAGCTTTCTTGTTGTGCTTGCCTTTGGCACGGAAGTATCTCTGAAAAAGTTACTGATCTTCCTGCCCCTCACATAATTGTGCTAGTTCCTCAAACCTCCTCTGGACTATATCTACTGTCTTGTCAGCCAGGTCCTTTGTCCCAAGATGTATAATTAAATGAGGCTTGTCCCTACCCCTTCTAGTATATTTCAGAACAGATTGTCCCACCCTTTCCACTGTCATTCCTGGCATGGCCTCCACCCAAATGTGCCTATGCCTCTCCCCCTTGCTACCCCACCTGACTCCTCTTAGTATTGAGTCCCCCAGTGCTAAGATTCCACCACTCTTACTCCCTGCTTGCTTCCGTTCATCTCCCTCTCTCATTTCCGGCTCCTCTTCTTCCTCCTATACATTATTTCCCCCTTTTACCCCTGTTGCAATTCTCTGAGCAGAATTTCCCCCTGCTCCAGTTTGGTCCAGGCATTTATCAATTACTCCTCTAATTTCATCATTTCCTCCTCCACCTTCTTCCTCTCTAGCAGTGCAAAACTATTTTCTGAAAACCTTCACAAATGCCCGCCTCCTCTCTCTTATAGTAACCTGTCTCTCCTTTCTACTCCATGACTTTTGCCACTTCTTCACCTCCCTCACAAGTCCCTATCTCCTCTTTGCATTTGTCTTTGTCTCCTGACCTGGTTTCTCGGCAATCGTTCTTCCTGGCCTGGGCCCCTTTGTCTCTGCTTCCCTTCTTCTGACCCTCTCCTCACCACTGCTGGCTTAAATCACCCTCCCTCATCTCCCCTTCTTCCTCCCTCCAGTATTGGGCTAAACCCACCCCCAATCTGCCTTGCTTGTCTTAGTTCCTCCTGCAGACCCTCAGTCGCCTTTCTAAGTTTTTCAATGTGGTTGCACACTAAACATCCTCCCACACTCCAGGCAATTTTTAGAAAGATTGGTGCACTGCAGTTGTTGCAGCCTACCACCCTACCCATTGCTGTCATTGCCCGCCAACGACCCCCCACCCTTCCAGATGCAGGATACCAAACACTCCCCCAAGTCTCCCCTCTCGCCCCTCTATCAGTGCAAAACATTCTTTTCTTTATTTCCCTTACCTCCTTTGTTGTACACGTTTAGATATATTGAGCAACTGCTTTTTATATTCCTATCCTTCCTATCCACACTCAAAAAGAGACTGTAAGTAGCCATTGCAGAACCTTCTTCAAACTCCTACTCCTCCTTTCCCCAATGCAATATCAATGTGAAGAAGTAATAGTGAAAGCTCCTAGATTTGCATTTACTTCCCTTCCACTGGGATAGCAGTCACCTCTTCACTTGCTGCTGTTCCTTTCCTGGATGTCTGCTTCTGCTATGACAGGTGCATATCCTTTGTCCGTTTGAGGAAGTGATGTCAGAACCCCTGGTATAAAGGAAATCATGGACCAGGGGTGGGTGGGGTGAGGGGTTTGGGGGTGGGACCAGCCCAAGTCTTCCAGGAACAATCAGGTAGCTGAGGCCTCTGGTCAGACCATTAGCACCCTTCCCCCACTCTGCACTAAAACTTTGCTGCTAGTAAAGCCAGCAACAATGAATCACAATTCTACTCAAAGCCCCCCAAATAGGTTTGCTACCCAAAGAAACAGGACTCCAATTCAAACAGCTTCACCAACAACACATCAAAATAGGCTTGGAATTAGAAGATATAGGTCTCCAATTCAAAGAAACATATCCAGTTAAATCACACCAATTATATTTTAAAACAGAAGAAATAGGCCTCCACAAATACAGCCTGCCACACAGTGAATCATCAAACAAATGAGCCCACTTATAGCTACCAAAACAGGTTTCAAAATTCCAACAGCCCCAAACAATACCCTACTAGCCCCTCAGTAATAAGAAAGGAAAGAAATAACCTTCTACCAAGTAGAATCCACAAGAAACAATATAAAAACAACAAGAAGAAGCTACTGTACTGTAAATCTGATCCTGTCCCCCTTCTAGTTCCTTCTGAGAAGCCAAAGCACTGACACCGCACCTGATTCAGCTCTGCCTCCCTAACTGAGTGAGACCTGGCCAGACCATTAGCACCCTTCCCCCACTCTGCACTAAAACTTTGCAGCTAGTGAAGCCAGCAACAATGAATCACAATTTTACTCACAGCCCCCCAAATAGGTTTGCTACCCAAAGAAACAGGACTCCAATTCAAACAGCTTCACCAACAACACATCAAAATAGGCTTGGAATTAGAAGATATAGGTCTCCAATTCAAAGAAACAGATCCAGTTAAATCACACCAATTATATTTTAAAACAGAAGAAATAGGCCTCCACAAATGCAGCCTGCCACACAGTGAATCATCAAACAAATGACCCCACTTATAGCTATCTAAACAGGTTTCAAAATTACAACAGCCCCAAACAATACCCTGCTAGCCCCTCAGTAGTAAGAAAGGAAAGAAATAACCTTCTTCCAAGTAAAATCCACAAGAAACAATGTAAAAACAACAAGAAGAAGCTACTGTACTGTAGATCTGATCCTGTCCCCCTTCTAGTTCCTTCTGAGAAGCCAAAGCATTGACACCACACCTGATTCAGCTCTGCCTCCCTAACTGGGAATCAAAACAATCATTGCTTCAAATAATGAGGCGTCTGTATCCGCACCCGATAGGATATGCTGATACAAAGGGAGAAGCATTGGTATTAATTGAGTCTGAAAATTTTTATAAAATAAGGCCGAGTATCCGTCTATCCCCGGAGTTTTGTTCACTGACAAATCATTAATAACCGTGGTGATTTCCGCGGCACTTATCAGAGCCAAAAGTCTATTCTGCTGTTCCAGCGAGAGCCAGGGTAAATTAGAGTCCTGTAAATAAGCCTGCAATTGTTGTGTTGTAAGGGGTGAACGCATAGGGCCATATAACTCCTTATAATAAATTGTGAATTCTTTTATAATTTCCTCTGGATGCGTTTTAAGGGAACCGTCTTGCAAGGACAATATGGAGGTGACATAACGAGATGATTCCATTTGTTTAACCCTGAGTGCCAAAAGCCGGCCTGCCTTTTCCCCTTGATTGGTACATGAAACCTGAGTTTTTAAAATGGAATAATCTGCCTTCTCGCGAAGAAGTTCCATGTATGCGGCTCTCAGTTTAATCAGTTCTTGCCGGACGGTTTCTGTTAAAGTGGGGGAGAGATCTTCCTCTAGGGTCTTGATTTGGGAAAGCAAGTGGGTCAATCTAGCACTGGAAGCCTTTTTCCTATATGTGGCCATGCTAATCAAAACCCCTCTGAGATATGCCTTGAAGGCTCCCCATAACATATCAGATCTGCCCTGGGGATCGTTATTAGAATGATAAAAGGTATCAATCTGCTCCTGTATCTGTTTAATAAGAAAAGTATCTTTTAGCAATAAATCATTTAGTTTCCACCTGGAACCTCTTTTTGGGAGAGATATCATTGATATCAGACAGGAGACAATGGAATGATCTGAAGGGGTCCCAGGTAAAATCGAGGACTCCAGTGTTTCAGGTATAGGTGAGTGAGACTGGAATATATAATCTATCCTCGATGAGGAGGAGTGAACTGGGGAAACAAAGGCATATTTCCTGTCTAAGGGATGTAATATCCACCAAATATCACATATTCCAGTCTGATCAAGAAATTCACTGAATGCCCTTTGTGCAGGAGAAAGACCCATCTTCTGTGGGCTTGACTGGTCCATGGTCTGATCATACACTAGGTTAAAGTCTCCCCCTATAATCATAGGCATGGAGAGATGTGGTTGCAAAACTTGTATTAATTGGGTAAAGAATTTGGGTGCGTCATTATTGGGCCCATACACGCTACCTAATATTATTTCCTTATTGTAAAGTAAGCCTTGAACAAAAATATATCTTCCCCCTGGGTCTTTAATCACTTTAATTGTGTTAAATGGGATTTTCCTGTGGATAACAATCATTACCCCGCAACTATTTGTAGTTCCCTCGGCGCTGAAAAACTGACCAAACTGCTGTCTACAAAGCTGAGACGCCTCAACATCCAAAAGGTGCATTTCCTAAACACAGACAATGTCTATGTTCAATAACTTTAAGTGATGTAACACCTGATATTGCTTCCTTCTCTTCCTACCCCCTCTGATATTCCATGTTGCGATATGTACACTGTTAGCCATTGTGTCTAATTAATAAGACAGTGATCTCCATTTCCTGCACAGGGAGTCATATGGAAGCCCGAAGTAAGGCAAACTTAGCATTGATATTACGCTCCTGGTAGATAATATCCCTTCCCTCTCACCCCCCCCTCCACCCTAAAGATGTACAAAAACAAAAATTAGGTAATATCCTGCTCAAAAAGCCCTAACCTTCTCTCCCTCCTGTCATTGGCACGCTGTACAGCTGGTCCTGCTTCAGTCCCTAGCATTCCCCCTCCTGCTACCCAGGAGCTTAATGAGGCAGCCTTTCAAATCCAAATTGTAAATGCAAACAGTATATAAATCCAAACCGCATTAGATATACAGAAACACGGTTATCACACCCATTAATATCCGCACACAACTTTTCACAATATCATCTGTTTACTTGGATGAGATTGCACTATGGAAAGTCCCCTAGTATTGTGTGGGTACCCATTTGCAGTCTCTCCTAATATTGACAGAATGTTCCAGTCAAAAGGAGTGATTCATGACTGAATTTCAAATGCCAGAATAACCTCCACTGCGAGTCAGTCACCATCCTTTCCAACATATGTAAGTGGAGAGTGCCCTTTTGTGGAGAGACCACATTCTGAAATTTCTTACTTATGTAAACTAAAATATGATTGACCTGAACTAAACAATTGCTACGTACCATAACCTCCCAAATAACAGAACAATCGTGGCCAACAAAACCTGTTATCTCCGTGGGTATTAGGCAAATCTGCTAAAGGGGACGAGAAAGAGAAATAGAAGGCTATGCTCTCAGAAGTGTCCTTAGTTTCCAGTCATTCTGAAAACTCCCCCCACGGATTTCAAAACAGAATGAACGGCCACCAAACCCACAAAATTCTTGAGACATGTAATAAGTCACTATAAATGCCATAAACAATTCTTTGGTGATAAACTGGCTTTCTTTTGCAGTCCCTCAACATGGTCTCACAGAAGCCCCGGTAATTCTCCCCGAGGTCACTGCTGCTTTCGTGCACCTTCAACGAGCCCTGAAGAGGTCGGGGTATTCTTTCTGTAATGCCTTCAACGTGGGTTCAACTTTGTCAAAGGACATCCAGGCACCCGAAATCACTACCTGGAGGTGAGCGGGATACCCCATATGAAACTTTATTCCTGCAGCGATTAGCTTCGTTACTGTGGGATGAAAAAGGGCCCTCCTTTGTCTCACAGTGGCAGGGAGGTCTTGGGTTATTCGGATCCTGTTTCCTTCCCAGAGCACCTGCTCTAACTCCTTGATCTTGGCCAGAAGGAACTGCTTTTCCTGAAAATTAAGGAATTTAAACATCAAGGGCTGGGGTGGTTGGCCAGGGGCAGGCATCGGTTGCAGTGCTCTGTGAGCCCTTTCTATTATATATGAGGCCCCGAAAGGAGAGGGGCCAGCAAGCTTTTCGATCAATTTCTGGACAAATAGGATGGTATTGCTACATTCCTCTTTTTCTGGAATGCCCAAGATCACCACATTATTTCTACGGCTCCTCCCTTCTAAATCTTTGACTTTTTGCTCCAACTTCTTAATGCGCTGCCGGTTTTCTACCATTGCATTATCTGTGCGATCTGATATCTTCTCCGTAGAGATAAGCCGTGCTTCTGTATCGGACATTCTAGCGGATAAATATTCCAACGCCCCTGACATCTGCTTAATTTCAGCAACAACTGACTTTAAATCATCTCTAAATGGTTGCAGCTCTTTTAAAAACAGCTCCAGAGTGAGGGGAGTTGCCTCCAAAGCTGAGATATGAGAGGCTGTAGTAGTGGGTTGTTTACCACTCCCAGTCATCTGGGCCTTGCTCTTTTGCCAGATTTTTCCAGGGAAGCAGGTGGGGTGTGTCGGGGCAGCGTGGTTCTCATTTCTGCTTCCATTTCCAACCCGGATTACCAACATGTAAATCCACACATTGATAACTGGCTCAGCGATTGTTAGTACCTTATTTGGAACTGGTTTAGTTGAAATAAAAGCCCTGAATAGCGGGAGCTGAATCCAAGTGCTGCTACACAGTCTGCTGCATCACGTGTTCCTCCCCACTCACTTATAAGCCAGTTGTTGATAAGACCTGTATGGCTGAGTCCCAAAGTCTGTACTTCAAAGTATCTCTAGTTTTAATGCCTACTGTTATATTTTGTTACCTGGCATGCATTGTACAGTGCCATCCAATTTGACATGTTTGTCCCTGTAATTACTTAGTTATGATGTTTTTCTGTTGTTGCGTCTATTATCCTGTGTTAATTCTGCTGATGTGGAACCTTTGTAAAAGATCTTCTAGCTCAAAGATGTTACAATCCAAGATCTTAATAAATAAAAATAAACAAAAAAATGCTCATTTAAATTAGTTGGTGGGGGGTTGGCAGAAGGAATTGGGGAGGCAGAAACTGCCCCTTCCCACAGGCTGAAGTAGAGAGTAAGGAGAATCCAAGGGGAGAGGAATCCCCCGGGGAGAACATTTATAAAAGAAGTAGATTGGTAGATATAAAGGAGGAAGGGAACTGGAGCATTAAAAACAGAGGGGGAGTTCACATCCGAGCCCAGGATGCCAGGAGCAGAGGCCGGTAAGGAGGGTATAGGGCATCCACTGGACACTCTCCTCACGGGAAGGGGTGGGTGCTGGTATACCCAACTATGGAGCGACGCCCGGTGATGACACATGATGCAGTGTGGGTGAACATGCACTGCTTGTGCGTCATGCTGAGTGGGACACTAGGTGCGGCCGCTGTGGGTTGGGGGGGCAGTGATGGAAAAATATCCCCCTGATCGGCAGGATGATGGCCTCCAGGTCCTCCATTGCCACATAGCCAGGGATCACCCTGAACTGACCCCACTGGCCCCTCGGATACATCAGTGTGCCTATGGGCACTTCCCCCCAGAGGGGGGACCCACCCAACAAAGGGTTACATCAGGTTACCCGGGACCACCAAGATGGGGCATCAGATGGTGACAGGGATGTGGTGGTGGTGGTGATGGTGGATCATGTGTGGCTCGAAGGAGTGGCCAGTTGGGGGGGTCGGGGAGGAGCAAAAAAAAACCCAAAACAAACTCAGAGTGGGAAGGAGGGAGGACAAAAAAGAAAAAGGGGGGGCAACAAGCAGAGTTGAAACAAAATCTGGAAGGCCATTTGTGCAAATGCTACAAGTCTAGGAAATGAGATTTTGGACCTAGAGGCCATCATGGCAGGGGCTGTCCTGGATATAGTGCCCTTTACTGAGTCATGGTGCACTGAAAACAATGATCGGAACATAGCCATACTGGGCTATACTTTGTTCAGGAAAGACTAGGTAGGAAGGAAAGGAGGGAGTGTGGTGCTTTATGTGAGGGAAAGCATAAAAGTGACAGAGATACAGGGAGTACAGGCGAAGGCAGAGATACTGTCGGTCACTCTGGAGACGGAGAATGGAGCCACTATTCACAGTGGAGTGATCTACAGACCTCCAGCACAGGGAGAGGAATTAGATAGGGTACTGGTGGAAGCCATTGGCAAGATAGCAGAAAAGGAGGAGGTACTGCTGGTGGGGGAACTTCAACCTTCCAGATGTAGATTAGACTCTCAGCAGCAGCTTCCGCTAGAAGCAGGGACATCTTGGACTCTCTTGGGGGTGTTCCTCAGGCAACTAGTCTGTGAACCCACTCATGATGGGGCAATTCTGGACATGGTCTTCACTAACAGGAACAGTATTGCTGACATAAACTTGAGAGGCCTCCCAGGGACCAGTGATCACCGTACGGTGTGGTTCAATATAAGAATGGCTGCAGAATCTAACCACACAATGGCAAGGGTCCTGGACTTCAGGAGGGAAGATTTTATAAAGATGGGTGAATGCCTCAGGGATGGCCTAGGGAAGGGGTGGCCTGAGTGGGATGGAGAAACAGTGGGCAAAGCACAAAGGGAACATAGTAAAGGCAACAAACATCTTCATCAAAGATGTGAGAAAAAGCAAGAGGTAAAAGAGATCGCTATGGTTCACGAAAGAGGTGACTGAAAAGGTGAAGTTTAAAAGGGTAGCGTTCAGAAGGTATAAGAAGACACAGAAGTGGGAGGACAGGGAGGTGTATCAGGGGAAACAGAGGGAATCAGAGAAAGCAGTAAAGAGCACAAAGGTGCATACTGAAGTGAGAATAGCCCAGGAGGTAACATAAGGGGACAAGACATTTTTTTAGGTATGCAAGTGAAAAGAGGAAGACCGGGGTGGGTTTGTATGGTTAAAAAAGGGAAGGGGGACCGTGAAAGGGGGAACCAAGAAAAGGCAGACATCCTGAACAAATACTTTTGTTCAGTGTTAACACAGGAAGGAGAAAAGGAGGGAGGCCACAAAAAAATAACAGAAGCTTTGGATGGACGGAGATGAACACTAGTCCTTTTTTGGAGGTGAGAGCCCTGAAGGGACTCGCTAACCTGAAGGTAGACAAAGTAATGGGGCCAGATGGGGTCCATCCAAAGGTGCTGAGGGAACTTGGGGAAATACCGGCTGTGCCCCTGACAGTTCTATTTAACAGCTCACTGGAAACAGGAGTAATTCTGGAGGACTGGAAGAGAGTGGATGTACAGTAATCCCACTACACAAAAACGGTAGCTGGGAGGAGGTTGGCAATTATAGACCTGTCAGCTTGATGTCAATGGTGGGAAAGCTAATGGACTCACTGTTGAAGGAAAGGATTGTGGAATATCTTGAATTCCTGTGGGTTGCAAGACCCAAGGCTGTATGGTTTCACAGGGGAGAGGTCATGTTAAATGAATCTGATAGATTTCTTTGACTATGTGACCAGGGATTTAGATCAGGGTAGAGCGGTAGACATGGACTATCTAGATTTTAGTAAGGCTTTTGACACTGTTCCACATAGGAGACTATTAAGCAAGGTGGGTAGCTTAGAAGATGGTCCAAAGGTGATAAACTATAGTAGATAGGAAACTGGTTGGGGTGGGTGTATGACAGAGGGTGGTGGTAAACAGAGTTTACTCCAAGAAAGGGAGGGTGATCAGCGGGATGCCTCAGGGAACAATGCTGGCTAGTCCTCTTTAATGTCTTTATGAGTGACATTGCAGACTAGTTGGAAGGTAAAATCTGCCTCTTTGTGGATGACACCAAAATCAGAAATAGGGTGGATACTCCAGGGGAGGTGGAAAGGATGAGCAAAGACCTGAAAAAACTAGAGGAGTAGTCAAGGGTATAGCAGCTGGATTCAGTGTGAAAAAGTGCAAAATAATGCACTTAGGGTACAGAAACCCAGGGCAGAGTACAAAATGGGTGTAGAGATATTGACATCCACCAAGCAGGAAAGAGACCTGGGGTAATCATATTCAATGACATAAAGGCGGCAAGGCAGTGCAACAAGGCAGTTGGGAGGGCTAGCGGGATGCTGGGGTGCATAGGGAGGGGTATTATCAGCAGAAAGAGGGAAGTGGTGTTGTCTCTGTTTAGATCGCTGGTAAAATCCCACCTAGAGTTCTGTGTCCAGTTCTGGAGAATACATCTCCAGAATGACACAGACAAAGTGGAGGCAGTTCAGAGAAGGGCAACTAAACTAGTGCAGGGTCTACATCAAAAGTCTTATTAGGAGAGACTAATGGACTTCAACATGCACACCCTGGAACAGTTGTGGGAGAGGCAGGATGTGATAGAGACCTTTAAATATCTCACAGAGGTAAATAAGGTATACTTGCAAAGTATTTTTCAGAAGAAAAGGTGCTCAAGAACAAGGGGACATGCTATGAAGCTCGAGGGAATAGTTGCAGGAGAGACATAAAGGAAGTACTTCTTCACAGAAAGAGTGTAGATTCCTGGAACAGCTTTCCAGGGTAGATGATGGGGGTGAAAACAGTGGTGGGGTTCAAGAATTCATGGCATAAGCACAAAGGAATCAGTGGAAAGGAAGAGGGGAGGAAGAAAGACTTGTAGATTGGGTACGGCCTGCGACATTAGTGTAGGTAGGGTGAAATGGGCAGACTGGATGGGCCAACTGAACCTTATATGCCATCAGAGTCTCTGTTTCTATGTAATCAAGGTCCTAACACTCATGTGTGGAGATAAATGCATTATTCCATTGCAACCCATTATTGTATTTGAAATATACCGCACTATTTTTAATGTTTTTTAGACATTCGCCTTTTTATAATTTAAAACTGCATTTTTATATGGGATTTTCCTTATGACACAGCTTTTTATTCATTCTGGGATGCTGTCAACAGTGCTGCCTAGCAACAGGTGACTGAGCAAAGTGAAGTAAAATGCAGTGAGAGTGGTACAGTATATGCATCGAAGTGGTACAACAAGCAGCTTAAAGGTACAATGTAAAATGCATACAGTGCATAAAAATACAGGTAATAAAATGAAGTAGCAGTGAAATAACAAACTGTGAGGAAAATGAACCCACATATTATGAGTTGTGTGAAAAAAGCAAAACAAATATGCAACCAAAATCAAGAAGCAGGATCAGTTACACCATCTGACAGGCAGCGAGAGAGGAGAGAGCCAGTCAGGTGTGGACTTGTCCAGAGAAGGGCGACTAAGATGATACAGGGCTTGCAACACAAGACTTAGGAGGAGAGATTAAGGGACCTCAATATATACTTGCTGGAAGAGAGGAGGGAAAGAGAGGACATGATAGAAACATTCAAGTACCTCAAGGGTATAAACAAGGTGCAGGGGAGAGACATTTTTCAACACAGGAGAAACACAAGAATGAGGGGGCATGACATGAAATTGGAAGGTGTGAGGTTAAGGGAGAATGTGAGGAAATTCTTCTTCACAGAGAGGGTGGTGGATGCATTGAATTTTATGCCTCATGAGGTGGTGGGAGCAAGCACTATGGATGAATTCAAGTATGCTGGGGACAGGCATGGGGAACCATAGAGGTACAGCATCGGGTGGGTCGGAAGCAATAATCCAGTACAAGGGCTTACAAGCAGACTAGATGTGCCAGGCAGTCCTTATCTGCTGACAATTTCTATGTTTCTATGTATCTGTGTTACCACCACCTCCTCTCAAGGTTCCAGCATGGGTTCAGAAAAAAACCCACAGTACCCTCAGTGCGTTGATAAAAGTTACATCTGACCTCTTCCATGCTATGGACCAGGGCTTAGCCACCAGTGCTATCTTTATTGATTTGATGAAGGCTTTTGATTTGGTCAGCCACAATCTCCTTCTTCATCAATTACACTCCCTTGGTCTTGATGTTAGTGTCTTAACTTGGCTCCAAAGTTACCTTACTGGCCGTACTCAAATGGTCAAGTGGTCCTGTTCTCTTTCGAATCTCAGACCAATAACCCACGGCATCCCTCAGGGGTCTATCCTGGGCCTGTTATTATTTTCCTTATTCATTAATGAATTACCAAATAATTGCAGAGGGGCATCTGTGAATCTTTATGAGGATGATGCCATTGTTTACCATTCTTCATCTGACGTTGAGTCACTCTTTCCAGGTCGCCCCTGAAAAAGGGACTGTAATGTCTCAGTGGGCTCACCTGGTTACCAAAATTCAAATAAATAAATAAGTAAGTTAGGGTGGTGCTTTGGGTGGATGGCATCTATGTGGGTGGAGAACTCTAGCTTACTGCCCAACCACACACCGAGGTATTTGAAGGAGGTAACTGCTTTGTGGGGGGCCATGTAAGGTGGTGAAGACAGGGGGAGGAGAGTCTGGCCAGTTTGTGGCTGGTACCAAAAGTCATGGACATGGTTTTCTTAGTGTTGATCTGGAGCTGGTTGGATTGGAACCAATGTAGGACATTGTGGAAATCACACTGAAGCAATTCTTCCAAGGCTGGTGCCGAGGCACCTGAGGCAAAGATAACTGTATCATCTGCATACATGTGGATATATCAATTGGCATAGACAGGAGGTTATTTAGAAAGATTGAAAATAGGATGGATCCCAGAATGGAGCCTTAGGGGACTCCAGACTGAAATGGTAGGGAGGGAGACAGTGCCCCTCCAACTGTACAAACTGGAGGTGGCTGGAGAGATAAGTCCTGAGCCAGTCAACAGAGGAAGCTGAGAGGTCAGCTGGGCTTAGCGTTTCCAGGAGAAGGGAGTGAGCAATTGAGTGAAAGGCCTTAGCCAGGTCGATGAAGATGACTGCCATGATAAATCCCTGATCCATCCCAGTAAGAATAGAATCTGACTTGCAGCAGGGAGGAGACTGTGGAGTGGTGTTTAAGAAAGCCAGACTGGAAGTGACAGAGGAAACTGGAGGAGTAAACAAAGTGGGCAAGCTGGGAGTAAACTAATTTCTCCTGCAGCTTGGTGAAAGTGGGGAGAGGGAGATGGGTCAAAAGGTGTCGGGAGAGGTGCTGTCCCCCTCTTTTTGGGGGTGAGACCCTTTGTGAACTTCCAGGACTGAGGGACAACCCAGGGGAAAAAGAAGTTGAGAAGGTGGGTCAGGGGAGAGGCAATGGTAGGGGCAGAGAGATGAAGCAACTTGGGGCCCAGTCAATCAGGACTGGATTTGGACAGATTAAGGGAGGAGAGACCATGCAAGGTCTCCCGGGGAGTGAGAGGAGATAAATGAAACCCCTGAGATGGATGAGGCAGAGGAGAGAAGGACTGAGAAATGGGATAGGGCATCAGTAAGATGAGTGGGAGGAGGAAGAGCACAGGTAGTGAAAAACTCAATAAAGCGAGCAGCAACCAAGGAGGGATTACAGATTGGTGAACCATTCATAAGCAGGACTGCAGAGATGGACTGGGTGAAGGGGTCAAATAGGGAGTGAATAACCTTCCAGAACTTTGCAGCGGAGTTGAGGTTATTCTGGAGGTTGGTTTGAAATAGTTTGATTCCACAGTTTGGGTGGTCTTAGTGCTGGAGTTTCTAAGGTACCTATAGATAAGGAGATCAGGAGTGGAGTGGGCTAATTTGAAATGGGCCCAGACATGGTTGAGGGACTTGCACAGATCTATGAGGTACAGTGTAATCCTGGGGTGGTGGGTACCCTTAACCCTGGGTTTTCTTGAGAGAAGTATGCTTGTCCAAAACATGTGGTAATTTGGAGTGGAACTAGGAGAGGGCAACTTCAGTATCAGTAGCAGAGGGGATGGGAGACCAATCTGTGGCTGCAAGGTCTCAGAAGAGGGAGTCAATGTTAAGAGACCCAAGCAAACTCAACGATATATATTTGGGAGGGGCAGGAGGGAAGCAAACTTTTCTGATACAGTATGTCATCATACACAGGTCAATGAAGGTGCCTGGCATTATACCAACTGCTGCTGAATGGTGAGGATGTGAGGAGAGAACAAAGTCCAGTAGGTTATGGTTAGCAGAGTGAGGATTAAGTCACCTGGGCTCTGTAATGAGTTGTATAAGGTTAGGTGACTCAGTCCTGTGGGAGGACAGCCTGGAGGCAGGGGAAAGCTAACTGATGCTGAAGTCCCCTAGCAAAAGTTCACCAGAGGAAGAGTGGGAGGCCAGAGAGCACAGAGTGACAACTAACAAGGGGGGGGGGGTGAGACTTTAGGGGAAGTATATAAAAAACACCAGTGAAGATGGATGCCCCCTCGACCCTCATGGACAGAATACAGACATACATAGATCTGAACCATACATAGCTCTGAAGCTAAGTTACAGAAAATTAAATCTACAATCATTTTTAATAAAAAAAAAAGATTGATACAGAGAATACAGCACAGGCAGCCCCTAACCCCTTTAAATTTCAGTCCACCTTTTGTGCTCCCTTTTGTGCAGCACTTACAGTTTTTAAAGATCTGGTTGATAATGAATTGGAAAGCTTCTTTGCAGAAACCCACCATCAAGGTTATAATAACCTGTCACAAGGGGAGTGCGAAGCAACAAGAAGCTTATAAATGGACAATGATCTGATAATAAAGCAAGCAGGTATGGGGGGGGCAGTCATACTGATGAATAAAACAGATCACACTGGGGAAATTAAAAGACAATTGTAAAACAAAGAATTCTATCAGAGGTTAATGCAGGACCCAACAACAGATTTCAAGTTCAGCATAGAGGAAACTATTAATATGGTGTTTGATAAAGGATACATCGATAGCAAAATCAGAGATTTTTTTAATCATGAACTATCCAATACAGGCCACTTTTTATGTACTACCTAAGGTAGATAAGACTCTTGACAAACCCTCAGGCGCCCAGTTGTTAGTGGCATTGGCTAACTGACAGGGCCTCTGTCACAGTTTTGTGATATCTTCTTGAGACCAACGGTAGAGAAACTGCCTACATATGTCAGGGATACAAAAGAAGTTTTAAACTTAATCAAGAACGCTACCGCGGATGAAAGTATGCATTTTGTAACAACAGATATCGAAGCACGCTATTCTAATGTGCCACAGGAAGGGGCTCTTGATGCAGCAGCGTACTATTTAAACAAAAAGACTAAAGAGGGGGGGTCCCTCAACTGATATCTTGGTCAAACTGTTGCAATATGTACCAAAATGTAATGCCTTTGTTTTTAACCAGGAAATTTATCTGCAGACCAAGGGGACAGCCATGGGGTGTCAACTTATATGAGGGTAAATGGGAACAGGAAATAATGTTTGACCCAAATAAAAATGTATTTCTAGACAAAATTGTCATCTGAAAACATTATATTGATGACATTGTATTAATCTGGAAGGGAGATGTAGAAGAACTAGGTAACTTTGTTGATTTCCTTCACTCAATGAACCAGAATATTAAGTTCACTTACAATTGTAATAAGGAGACAGTCTCATATCTAGACTTATGCCTGACTAAAAGCATGAGTGGGTCCATAGACAGTGAGATATATAGGGAAGAAGTCGAGGGAAATACCCTGCTACTAGCCTCGAGCTGCCACCCCCCCATGTGGCCAGAAGCATACCAAAGGGACAGTTCTTAAGGATCAGACGCAATTGTAGTAATGACAACATATTTGAAAAGGGAGCAGACGATTTGGCAACAAGACTGAGAGAAAGAGGTTATAACCTTAATAAAATTGAGGAAGCTAGTGAGAAGACAGACCCTCATCCAAGACAAAATATACAGTACACAGTCTGACCCCAAATTTAATTTTGTCATGTTGTATTTGACCCAGGCAAGGGAACTAGAATGTATTTTGAATAAACATTGGTACATCCTATCAACAGACACAGGATTCTGAGAAATCAGTCGAATCCCACTTAGAATGTGCTACAAAAGAGCACCCACACTTAAGGATAATTTAATGAACAGCCGTTTTGTAGACAAATGCCCTAATACATGACTAACACAATCTCATTGCTGCTTTTAGTGTAAAAAATGTGTACACTACGATTCCATGAAACAGGGAAAGACGTTTAGCACAGGCAGCATAGAAAGGGAATTTGAAATTAGACAGTGCATTACATGCAGTGTAGAAGGAGTTATTTTTCTAGTAATTTGCACATGTAGCGAGTTCTACGTGGGAAAAACCAAAAGGTGCTTCAAATCACGTATGGGTGAACATTCTAGGGCGATAGCTAGGATTAATAATACATATGCTAAGGCAGCCCGCGTGATGGAGAGGGGTGATGAGGGAGAGCATGTTCTCAAATACATGGCAATCGCTAAAGTGAATCAGAACCCAAGATGAGGGATGTTAATAATTTGATTCTAAAGAGGGAGAACTTTTGGATTATCCAGCTGAGAGTCTATAAAAAAAAACTGGGTCTCAATATGAGCTTTTATGTGCGCCTGTATTTGGAAAAAAGATAAATGTCATGTAAGCAGGACAAGCTGGTTTATTGTTAGAACCTGAAATTATGCACTAGCGACACAGGATAATATATGCAGACAGCTAGATTTGCATTTTATCTGTGATTTAATGTATCTCGGGACCTTGCAGTTTACTTTTGATTCCTCTCTGTCATCCTCTTGTCTGTACCCCATCTTAAGCTACCCTCCTTTACTGCCATACTTGTTGCTTTGATATAGTGATGAATCATAGAATCATAGAAATTTGATGGCAGAAAAGTACCCTTCTGGCCCATCTAGTCTGCCCAACCCTTCCCTTTCACATGCCCCTCCCCACCTGCTCCCACCCTCCCCCAATACTCAGTCCCATATGCTTGTCTCATGCCCTCTTAAATTCCTCCACTGTGTCAGCCCTCACTAGTCCATCCAGCAGTCTGTTCCAGGGCTCCACCACCCTCTCTGTGAAGAAACGCCACCTCACATTTCCCCTGAACCTATTTCCTTGCAATCTGTGGCTGTGCCCTCTAGTTCTGGTTCCCTTCTTCCTCCTCCTCAGCAGACCCCCTTCACCTACTTTATTGAGCCCCTTTACATATTTAAAGGTTTTAATCATGTCCCCCCTTTCCCTCCTTGTTTCCAGCATGTGCAGATTCAGCTTCTTACACCTCTGCTCATATGTCTTCCCCTGCACACCCTGCATCATCTTTGTTGCTCTTCTCTGAACCCTCTCCAATGCATCTATATCCTTGTGGAGGTGTGATCTCTAGAACTGAACCCCATACTCTAACTGCAGCCTCACCATGGCTTTGTAGAGGGGCACTATAACCTCCCTCCTTCTGCTAGTAATGTCCCTGCCTATGCATACCAGCATTCCATTGGCCCTTTCCACTGCTCTACTACACTGGAAACCTGCCTTAGGTTTTTGAAGAGACTATGATCCCCAGATTCCTTTCCTGTTCTGATTCTTTGATTTCTTCTCCCCTCCTAGCATGTACCCCACTTGCGTGTTTTTCCTCCCTAGGTGCATCACAGCACACTTCTTGGCATTAAATTTCAGCTGACATTTCCTGGCCCACTCCTCGAGCATCTTGAGGTCCTTCCTCATGTCTTCCACCCCCCTGGGGTGTCCACCCTATTGCAGATTTTTGTATCATTTGCAAATAGGCACACCCTCCCTCTCAAACCCTCCACAATATCACTGATGTAGATATTGAAGAGGAGTGCACCCAAAACTGACCCCCTGTGGCACTCCACTCCTCACCCTTGCCATCTCAGAGTGCACCCCATTAAGCACTACCCTCTGAGTTCTCCCCGCTAGCCAGGCCTCCACCCAGCCTGCTATCTTCCCTCCCAACTCCATGCTTTCCATCTTGCTCACCAACATCATATGAGGGATGGTGTCAAAGGCGTTGCTGAAGTCCAGATAGGCCACGTGCACTGCCCCTCCCTTGTTGATTACCTGAGTCATCAAATCAAAGAATTCAATTAGGTTTGTTTGGCATGATTTCCCCTTGGTGAAGCCATGCTGTCTGCTGTCCTGCAAGCCACACTCCTCCAGGTAATTCACTTCCCTCTCCTTGATTAATGCCTCCATTACCTTCCCCACCACAACCGTGAGGCTGACCGGGCAGTAGTTCTCCTTCAGCTCCCTGTTACCTCCCTTGTTCAAGGGCACTACATAAGCCCTCCTCCAGTCCTCTGGCACCCTCCCTGTATCCAGGGACAGGTTGAAGAGCCTTATCAAGGGTGCTGCCAGCTACTCCCTCACTTCCTTGATCACTCTGGGGTGCAACCCACCAGGCCCCATTACCTTGTTCACCCTTAGTCTATCCAGCTCAGCCCTGACCCTATCCACAGTGAATGGGCTCTGATCCACCCATTTACCCTCCTTCCCCTTAGGCGCTAGTACCAGACCCCTGCCTTCCCCCTCCTCTGTGAACACTGAGCTAAAATACTCATTTAGTGTCTCTGCCTTTTTGTAGTCCTGCTCCAAATTTATCCTTCCTTTCCCCCTCAGTCTAGCAATTCCCTGCCCTGCTCTTTTCCTCTTCCTCATATATCTGAAAAACATTTTATCCCCCCTCCTGGACCTTTTGGCTATTTTCTCCTCAGTGGCTGCTTTTGCCCTTCTGATCTCCTTCCCTGCCAGACTCCTCTTCTCCCTATACTCCTCCATATCCTCCTCTTTAAGTGTCATCTTAAATTTTCTGAAAGCCCTTCTCCTTTCCCTGACTACCCCTGCCACCTCCCTAGTGAGCCAGAGCAGTCTCCTTCCCCTCTTGCTCTTCCTGACCTTTTTTATGCACATTTCTGCTGCTTCCTGAATGCCTTCCCCGATAGCTTCCCATAGTTCCTCCACTTCCCCTATCTTCTCCATACCTTCCATTTTTTCCCTAACTATCTTTCTCATCTAATTAAAGTCTGCGTGTCTGAAGTCCATGACTGTCGTATTAATCTTACTTGTCTCCCTTCCTGCCTTGACCCCAAACTGTACCATGCTATGGTCACTGGTGCCCAAGGCTTCTCACACCCACACCTCCTCCACACTTTCCCCGTTAGTCAAGACCATGTCCAACAAGTTACTTCCCTCATTGGCTCCCTGACCAGCTGTTGAAGGAATACCCCCTGGAGCTCTGCTAATACCTCCCTGCTCCTTGCTGATGCTGCAGCTGGGATTTCCCAGTCAACATCTGGGAGGTTCAGGTCACCCACCAGTAGTAGTTCACCTTTCCATACCAGCGTTGTGATTGCTTGGGTTAGCGGTCTATCATCTTCCTCTACTTGCGCAGGTGGCCTGTATACCACCCCCAGCAGCAGGGATTCACCCATCTTCCTACCTAGTGTTACCCACAGCAGCTCAGTCTCCCTTCCTCCTCCTGCCCTTCAGTAACACTGATGCCTTCCCTGACATATAAGGCAACACCCCTTGCCTTCCCTGACCCTTCTGAACAGTCTATCACCTGGAATGGTTGTTTCCCAGGTGTGATGCTCTGTTGTCCACCAGGTCTCACTTATTGCAACCAAATCTAATCTCTTGTCCCTCATGACGGCCTCTAGGTCTACCATCTTATTTCCTGAACTCCTGGCATTTGTTGACAATCCCTTCCACCCGTCTCCACCTTGTTTCCCCTTGCACCTGTCACCCTTTTGCCCAGCCATGCAGTGCTATCCTTGGCGGCTGGTAGCCCCCCAAGCCTTCCTCCTTGTGGAGCATAGTTGTCCCCACCCCCCAACCTAGTTTAAATTGTAGGTATCTGCTATGTATTCTTCTAGCTCGTATTTCAGTACTGTTATCCCCTCCCTATTCAGGTGCAGTCTGTCTGGTGCAAATAGGCTCTCATCCTCCAATATAGAGCCCCAGTCCCTTACCAAGCCATACTGCATTTGCTTACATCACCCCACCAGCTATTCGTTGAACTCCCTAATCCTCGACTTCCTATCAGTGCTTGCTATCGGTGGTACTGGTAACACCTCGGAGAATGCCACTGATGTAAACCCCAGACTGCTACAGTATCTAGCTAGAGCTCTGAATCTAGCCTGCACCTCCATCAGGCTACTTCCTACCAAGTTATTCATTCCCAAGTGGAACAGCAGGTGCATTTTCTCATCCTCCTGCTGCCTCCCCCCTTGAGGGGATATAACGAATGACCTTTGCTGCTGTCATGTCCGGTAGACACTCTACCCACTCTGTGCTGTTTTTGTCTCCCCTTCCCCCCCACCTAATCCCTTTTATTATAGAGTCCCCAACCAGTAGGACCCTGCTCTCCATCTCCTTCTGATCGCATTTCCCTACCATTCTTCCCCCAACCCCCTGCATCCTATTTCCTACCTTATTATCATCCCCTTTGCCCATTTCGCTTCCTGAAGCACTATCCTCACTCCATGCTCCCCCAGCTTCTTTGCTCTGTGCCCCCCAGCTTTCGTCCCCCAGGCTCTGTCAGGCTGCCTGCCTCTGCCCCTCCATTTTCTAACTTTTTCTCTCCCTGTTTATTTGTTCCTGCCCGTGCCCTGCCTGATTTTCCCTGGCAACCTTCCTCCCTTCCTCCCTTATCCAGCTTTTGTTCCTCTGAACTTGAGCATGCTGTCCCCCCCCTTCTGGGCTTGTCTGTTGGTCTTACCTGATAGGGCCTCCCCCTTTGCCAATTGTTCTGCTCCTTCCTTCATACTTGCCTCTCCTTCTTCTCCTGTGTGCTCTTCAGCTCCCATTTCCTGATCTTTCCCCCCATTTAGCACATCTAGTGGGTTTTGCTCCTTGTCCCCCTGCAGCTCCCTTGACTGTGCCTCCCCCCACAGTCCCCCACTTGCTACTATAGCTCCTCAGTGGGGCCCCCTCATGTCCCCCATCTACTATTCTCCTTTCCCAGCTTAGTGCCCATCTCAGCCATCCCACCTCCTCTCTTAGCTGTGAAATATGCCTACATACCACACATCCCCATTTCCAGGCTATATTCAGTACCATGGCTGACCCACCACCAGTATACCCTCCCCCCTCCCAAAGATTCCCCAGCCCTTAAAACATTGGGACCCTGCCCTGGATCTGCCTCTCACCCTACTCCATTTGCCTCTCCAATGTGGTCCCCCCCCCCATATTCTCCACTTGCCTGTGTAAAACTTTTGGTTTAGGCCCATGGATGAGATTTTCCCTGTTTAAAAGCTATGTGTATCCACACCCTGTGGCTTTCATACTTCTGGCCAGGGAATGAAATGGGCTGCACCTGGCAGTCCTGTCCACCAATCGTAGGGTAGCTTCTTCCCAATAAATGTAAAGTACTCTGGGCTGGGAGGATGGGGGGGTGGGTTTAAGCTCTACTCTGACTCTCTTGTGAGAGTCAATCAGCCCTGATCCTTTGCCCACCAAGATCTCTCAATCCCCACACAAAGGTACAATGACAAACTGAAGCTTCCTGTTTGAGCTCCACACCTGAGTGAATCTCACACAGTAACAGCTTCAAAAATTCGAACAGCACAGATTCAATATCACAGCCCAGAATTTCACTCAGTAGCAGCTGTAACTCACAGTACTGATTTAAATTTCTACCACCTTCTCCCCTCACAGCACAAACAATTCCAATATCAAAATTAAACAGAAAAAAGGAAAAAGCCAGCACTTCCCTGAACAGCTCTCCTACACATATGAACATGATACTCTATGTGATGTATGTGCTTTATATTTGTTTTAGATGCATTTGATGTCTCATTTGAGCTCAAGGAATTAGTTGTAATCAATTAATGTGTCATCCATTTTTTAAAAATGCCTTAACCAATGAGGTTGTGGTTCTTTCATGACATCACAACACTGCATGATTTTAACAGTATTTAAGTATTTGTCTGTATTGTGTTCTCCAGCCTTTGATACATTACATGTCTGAAATGTGTCAGGCAGGATGATTTGAGTTAATAAAATGACTTTTTAATATCAGCAAGTTGCATGGCATCCTTCTACAAAATGAGGAGGTGAGTGCTGGAAATCTATGGTTTGATAGAATGGGACTTATATCCATGGTGCTGGGGGGGGGGTAGGGGAGAAAGGGAGAGAAAGAAAGGCTCTTTGGAGGAATACCATTTAAGAAGTGGGAGGAGAGAAGACCAGAGTGGGTAGAGTAAAGACAGGGAGGTAAAGGAGCATGGGAGTGGCTGGGGGAAGTGAGCAGGGAAAAGGGCAGGTATGGAAGAAGGAGAAGGAAATAGAGGGGGCAAGGTGCACGATAGGCAAATACAATGGGTAGGCATCTGAAAAAACTCAAACTTGGAGCAACATATCTCAGCACAATATGACTTGAGCTAGCAAGAGAATCTAGGTGACCATACAAGTAAAACATAAATAGGGTGAATATTGAAGCTATCAAATTAGTAAAAATAAAAACTTTAAAGTAAGAGCCACCCAGACAGGATGCAACTAGGAGCCAGTCAAATACTTAATACATGGAGGCAAGCCTCAGCAGTATAACAGTGGAGGAGATCAACAGACTAGTGTGCTAGTTCATGAGCACAATAAAGGGGCAACCCAGGAGGGGTACAGCCAACAAAGTTTGAATAACACTCAATAATGATGATAAGCCTGTACGTAGTTCACACAGAGGGAGAGCACGACAACTGCAATGAAGCAAGCAAAATGAAGTAAACACAATTACAGCATCAGTTCATGGATTAGGCCTATGTGGGCAGTCGCAGTGGAGTCTCAGTAGAGGGGCAGCATGTCCAGCCACCAGCAGCCTCCCACCGCTGACTCCTAGGCAGACACCTAGATGCCCTTTGCGCTATGACCTGTCTCACTCTGGAAGGCAATGCAGAAGACCGCTAGCGTGGGACAGGTTTTGAGTTAAGAACTACAGCCTATACACAATTAGAGGCCATTATGGAAGCTCAGTGAAGGCAACTCACTTGAACCAGCATTTACACAAGCTACAGGCAAGAGAGGCATATGTCTAAACTGCTGTAAAACAGCTTCCATCCCCTTGATAACATTTGCCAAAAAGCAGGAATCTTGACAGTTTTTATTCCCTTTCTAAATCCCAAGCTAGAGATGGTTGGTTTTTTATACTGTAGTGTTAAAATTAGTGTTTTATTTTTTTCAGGAGAGCTGCTAGAGTAAGAAGAAAGTGAAACTAAAGAAGGGCTGTTTGCTTGTCACAGTGAGAGATGTATAGGGCCTGCCCACAGACACATAGCCTGCATGTGTGCATGTGTGCATGTGTGCTGTGTGTGTGTGTGTGTGTGTGTGTATGTGTATATATATAGATATATATATATATATATATATATATATATATATACTAAAATTGTATTAATTTTTTTATTGGATTTTGATAACCAGGTAGGGCTTCTTGAGACACTCGTCTCTTTTTCAGGAGTGACTGGAATTAAGTAAGCAAGAATATCAATCAATCAATCTTTACTTTACCAGGTGAAACACCATTGAGTAGGACTCATTTACAAGGCGGACCTTGACATAATACACATATTCAGTACCAGCAAGACTGTAAAGCAGGGTAACATGAGATTACAAAGAAAGAGGAGAAGGAGTCACAGATGATTACAAAAAATGTACAAGAAGTATGTACAGGAGATATATACAATATGTACATATGTAATAAACGTTGAGGATGTATACAAAATATATAAGGATGTTCTTGCTGCATCCACTGTGACAGCATACATAAAATACTCGATATACAGAGTATGTGCAATATAACATAAGTTAAAACAGGATGCAGGTAACAAGGATTAAGAGCAGTACACAATATCTAACACATAAGACTAGCCAGTCAGTGGGATAGACGCTGGATGTAAACAGGGCTGGAAAATGATTGCCTTACAGTTTGTTATAGATCAATGCTACTCTAGAGATGGGTAGGGAAGGGGGCTATGGGAGGGCTGGTGGGGTACAGGTTGAGGAGAGTGGAGGAGAGAGGGGAATACCCAACAAGGTGGGCATATATGGATATAAGGGACTGCCCAGTGGTATGATGAGGCCCAATGCTGCATGCAGAGGCCTTATAGCCCCTGAAAGGAATGGTATATCACAATACCACCTACCCTGGAGGGTATTATTGCTCTTAGAAAATGGGCTATATGTGACCTTTTCCAGTGCAATTGGCAGAATAAAAAATATATTAAAAAATGACTACCGACGACATGAAAGTGGATTTTGTTGGTAAAGTTGTCCCTCTATTGGTATACTTGACAGTAGAGGACAGTGCAGTGTTAGATGCTTGTTTTTACTGTTTAATGACTGCTTTGTTTCTTTTATTGATTCCCCTCTTCTGTGGTACTCATTCCCATCTCCTTCATGGTCCTGGTGTGCCTTTTTATTTTTTGTGGTCATGTGTTTTGTTTCAGCGTCTGTGGTGTGAAACTGAATTAGGGACAGGGATGGAGTGCAGCAGACATCACAAGACAGAGATGGAGTGCCATTCAGTGACTGATCATGCCTGGCAGATTTCCCTCATGGTCAGGTGAGTTTCTGTTAAAAAAAGAAAAGAAAGGAAAGAAATTGTTTCAAAATGGGGCTGGAGGCAAGGCGAGCTGGGCTGTCTGGGAGTAACATTGAGCATGTGACATGCTAGTGTTACTACACTGAAGTGGATAAGCTGTTTTATTTTAACAGAAAAAAGTGAAAAAATTTCATTAAGCTGGGAGACTGTGTGGAGGTTGTCTCTGTGTTTTGCGTCTGTGTTGAAGCACTTGCTATAGAGGATCGGGGTGGGGGAGCTCTGTCTGTAAGTGAGCAGAAAAAGTGGCACTCAGTTTAGTTTCAAATCCAATGTGGGCACAGGGATAACTTTTGGTAATGGCAAATACAAAAAACACACTCCTAGACCAAGCGCCAACAGCCAAATTGCAAGTAAAATGTTGCTTTTGTTTATTTGTGTTTTTTCCCTCCTGTTCTCTGATGGTCCCCATTCACAGGACCCCCTCGGCCCTTTCACCCTGAGTTCCACTGGGACTTACTACCTGCCAGTACCCCCCAGGTCTTACCCCTGTAGCAGGGTCAGTGGGGTCCCCCAGTCCGCCACCGTAAACCGGATACAGTAGTAGGACCAGCAAGCCCAGCTAGTTGGGTGTGGGGCCTGTGGGGGTCTGTTCACCATCCTGCTGCTGAGGTTCTGTTTCCCATTTTTCCCCTGGAGAAGTGTGGCATACAATGATGCCATAACGCATGATCCGTGAAGTGGCATGCCATGTGTCAGCATCTGCCCACCCCTCCACTCACACTGTGGCATTCCTGGGTGCCTTTCCCCTAGCTACCACTAGGAGCCGGGCATACACCAGGCTGTATGATCTCTTCCACCCCACCTGGAGGAGAGCAGTCCTTTGGATGCTCAGTTTTCCTCCCCCTGGCTGGCCCTCCAATGGCCTGAGCTCACTACTGAACTTGGGTCACTGGCATTTTGAGTGGCAGTATTACTGTTATGTTGGCAGGCCAGTCAAAAGTGACCTTTTCTTTATTATATAATGTGGAACACAAAAGAAAAAAACAACGGACACAAACTCCCCGGTGCTTCAAATCACATTTATTCTTCCTCAGGGGACAGAGCCTCACTAATCAAGCCCATTCTAAAATAATGGGGTCTTAAAGAAACAGTGGCCCACTGTACCAGTATTAATCACTCAGCCAAAGAATCATAATGCTAAAAAAAGAAGTAACATAAAAACATACCCTCAACTCTAAGCAATTCATTGATAAATGCATAAGACTTAAATGCTGAGAAATTGGGAAAAGGGGGCACCAGTGATATAAGGGAGAGAAAAGAACAGGGGATGACAAGGGAAAAGAAAAAGGAGGAGTGAGAGGGGGGAAGGTGAGAAAAAGAAACACAATAGAATAAGAAAATATAGAGGCATGTAATTCAACAATACAAATGCTGTACATAATGCAGTTTCAGAATACAAAACAAAGTCTATCAATTGCCTATGAAAGCTAAAAAAAAATTGTTGTATTACAATAAACAAACTCAGGTATTCTGAAACTAGAGGATACTAAAGGAATTCTACCACATTATTCCTCTAAACCCTCAAGCCGAAAATATTAGTAAAACATTATCAGAGAATCAATAGTAAGAATAACTTATAAGGGGTAATAAACTAGAAATTACACAAAAAGGGGAGGTGTCCCAGTTGTCATTTAGACTCTTTGTTGACAAGGCTCTAAGACTGTAAATCAAGCAGCTTTCTCTCTGCAAAAGATGTCTCGCCCTATTCCCTCTGCATACTCTGAATGGTATACAATCAATACATGAAACTTACAGTCTCTCTACACTTTTAAACATGATTTAAAAAATTGTTACTACAGAAACAACTTATGTGCACTTGTTTTAATTGACATTGTCAAAAATAATTTTTTCCATTTATTGTATTTGCAACTTTGTGACTCAAACAGTGTGTTTGTAATGGGTATTAATATGTATTAGTCTCCATATGTATTTGTATAATCACTTGTTTATATCAACTTGAGTATACATTGTTTCGATGACTTGGGAATTCTGTAAATGAGACTTGTTTCTCATAGAATTTATCCTGTAGCCTATCAAACTTTTCAATAAAAATAAAATACCTGTAAAGCTGAGAGCTTTAGGATTTCCATTATGACAAGTTGCCCAGTGAAGTCCAACAAGAGTGTCAGCTTTACCATTCATAATGGAGTACACATGTTCTTGCAATCTTTCTTTTAGTGGTCTAGTGGTCCTACCAATGTATAAAGTAGGGCACCCACACCAAAGTGCATAAACCACATACCCTGTTTTACATATAATTAGATGTTGAATTTCATATCTGCAATTTTCTTTGGACTAATAAAAGTGTGGCATGCTTTTGCATATGTACAAACATTGTAACTGCCACAATGATGAAAACCCAGTCATCAGGATAAAAATCCTGGAGGTGGAGGTAGCATACCTTGAGGTTCAAAGTGGCTTCTAACCACTATTTCCTTAATACTAGGTTTTTTTTTTTTGGTAGTCCATCCTACGGCAAAGACTAATAGAATCACGCAGATCAGGGTCTGCAGAAAGCACTCCCCAACGTTTCTTCAGATCAACTGCTATTAGGAGTGCTGTTGGACTGAAGTTAACTTCAAAGTTAACCTGTGTTGTGTAGAATTGTTAACACACTGATTAGATTTTAACAAACTCCTACGATCCTGAGCAGAAGCTTTTTGCTGGACCTTATCCGATAGTGTCTCATTATACCCTCATATCAAAAAACTGTTTTTAGGTCTTCTGCATGTTTTTCATATGTAACAGCATCAGAGCAATTCCTGTATACATGCATAAATTGACTATGTGGAGTACTTCTAATCCAATGCTGAGGATGACAGCTTTCATCTCTCGAAAGTGTGTTGCCTGATGTGGGTTTCCTATAATTCTCTGCTTGGACCACCTGCCCTGGTATACATGTCAGTGGTAAATCTAAAGAAATTAATAGTACTAGGATGCCGATTATGGGTAAATCTAAGATTCTATTCATTTTGATTGATCTCCTAAACAAAAGAGACAGCCTCTAGCTCTGTACCTGCCCATACCACCAAAATGTCATCAGTGAAATGACCCCAGTACGCTATCTTGGAAGCATATTGGTTCTTTAAAGGGTCAAAGATGGACAGCTCCTCCTGCCAGTCCATAAAAAGGTTGGCATGTGATGGTGCCATTGATGATTCCATAGCTGTACCACTTACCTAAAGATAGAACTGTTTGTTAAAAATAAAATAATTCATGTTCGGTATTAATTTGAATGCAATAAGCACAAAATTAGGGTCAAAGATATGGAAAGTATCTCAATTCTGCATAAAAAATCTGACTGTGCTCAATCCCAAATGATATTGGATGCTGGTATACAGAGAACTTACATCAATAGTAAACCACAAAAATACAGCATCACATCTGAAGCCCTTCATGACCTCCAGAACTGTCATCATATCCCATAAACAGGAAGGTTAAGTAAGTACCATATCCTGTAAAAAACTGTCCATAAATATAGACAGGTTTTCACTTAAAGACCCATTTGCAGACACAGTTGGGCAACCAGGGGGGTTCTGGAGGTTTTTGTGTACCTTCAGCGTTATATAAAAAGTAGGTACTGTAGGGGGTTTGCATTTCAGAAATTCTAACTCAGATTTAGAAACATGGCCCAAAGCAAAGGACCTGTCTAAGCATGAATTCAAATGTGCCAGGAGCATCAATTTAGGATCTTCTTGCAGTTTTCTCTAGTGGTTTGTGTCACTAAGTTGTGACAATACTTCTTTCAGATAAAGCATGGCATCCATCACAACAGCCATGTCTCCTGTATCAAAAAGCTTAAGTATAATATCCTTATTTGATTTAAGCTGCTCCAAGGCTTCAGTCTATGTTTTTGTTAGATTAGGTTTAAAATGTACTCTTCTGTCACTCAGCAACTCATCCACTTCTTTCAATACTAAATGTTCAAATGTTTGAATGGCAGGTGAAGCTGGATTTGGCAGGATGGAATGTAGATTTAGGTCTGAATTTTTTTCTCTTGACTTGAAAATTCTCTTCATTTATATCTGAAAACCTACAAAACTGTCCCTCTTGTTCAAACCACTCCAATGCCTCATCAGTGTCATAAGATACACATTCTGGGGGATTGCTTGAAAAGTTAACAATCTCATGTTCGGGGGACAAGAAAACCAAATGCACATCAGAGGATGTTGAATTTAGTTCAACAATGGTTGAAAACCCCATGTTCGTCTTGCTGTTATGATATTTTTTTAAGGTACAACTTACAAAAAGTATTTTTCAAATCAACTTTCAAGTCAAACTCATGACACCTTTTTAGTGGCGCAAATGAGAGACCTTTAGATAGAACACTCAGTTGTGCTTCTGTTAACTCTACTGATGAAATATTTAACACCGGACTTTCGTCCTCAAGTTGTGTTTGCTAACTTGTGTTGCTTTTTCCCCCTGACACCCTTGGTGTATTTTACATTTCTGGAGTTTTTTCTCTGTTGCCTTGTTCTCTTTTTGAGTATTCTCCCCACTTGCTCTGCCGATGGTTCCTCTTCCCTTCTAGAAATTGTTACTGGCCATTCAAGCTGAGTGTTAGAATTAGTGTGACTGCTTGTGGTGGGTTTACTAGGTCATTGTTGATTACTGTGGAAAGATCGCATTCGAGAACGTTGTCTGAAGTTATTATTACGGCGTCTGCTCTATGACCTACCATGTGACTGCTGTACTTTATCCCAGTTATATGCTGTGCTTTGGAATAGTCAGTGTTATCGCTAGTAAACTTTGTTTCCACTGAAGAACTTCTTTCTCATGAATTGCAAGCTTCTTAATTAATCTTGTATTAAAATTGTCAAATTCAGGTGTTTTATTTTCCTTTAATATACCTGTCTCTAATTCTTCTAACTCTTTTAATGTATCAGTGTGTAATTCAGTACCTTGATCAATTAAAATTCTTATTAATGTTTGGAAACATATGTCTAATGCACTTTTCCACTGTTCTCTATATATATTTTTGTAAAACCCACCGGTCAGGGCCTTGTCTATTTGTAAGCCCCTGGGTATCCATTTATTTTCATCATATTTTTTTAAACTCACTGTATTGTCATTACTCTCATTTCAGTAATCTTCAATTTTCTAACTGTTGAAAAATGTCTTGAATGGATACCTGTTCTGATGAACTAGCATGAAACTCTAAAGAAAAAATATCATCAGCACCCTCTCTCCTCATTATTTATGATGCTGTTATTTCATAGTCCTTGGTCATGATACGCCATATGTTTGATTCTGAATTAGGAGCTACACCTGCATCTCCTGGCACAATCTCACATTCAGAGTCTGTATCTTTGTCTGTGCTCATTCCAAAAAGAAAGAATACAGCAGCTCCAAAAATGTAGTCTCCCAAAGATGCTGAATGCAGACTAAAAATGAAATGACCTGGGGATCAGCAGCAACAATAGCTGTGAAATTTCATGTCTCATATTAGACATGGCACTAAACAAGCCACTGAACAAAACAGAATTAGAGAAGGGGGATGGAGTACAACAGGCATCATGGGTCAGCGATGGAGAGCCATCAGTGAAGGATCATGCCTGACAGACTTCCCTGATGAGCAGGTGAGGGATGTAAAAGGTGGGTGGTTTCTGTAAAAAAAAAAAAAAGAAAAGAAACTGTTTCAAGTGAGGCTAGAGGCAAGGTAAACTCGGCTGTCTGGAAGTAGCACTGAGCACATGACATGCTAATGCTACTAAGTTGAAGCAGTAAAGTTGTTTATTTAACAGAAAAAAGGGAAACAAATTTCATTAAGCTGGGAGACTGTGTTGAGGTTGTCTTTGTGGTTTGTGTCTGTGTTGTAGCACTCGCTATAGAGAATTGAGGGTGTGTGGGCAATGTCTGTAAGTGAGCAGAAAAAAAATGGCAGTCAGTTTGGTTTCAAGTCCAATATGGGCACAGGGATATCTTTTGGTAAGTGGGTACTGTGAGCTGGTACTTGTTTTCTGAGTGCATTGTTAAGAAATGAATGTATGCCTGCAAGGGTCTCTCAGCCAATCATGTTTTAGTGTTTTGAAAGCCCATTTTCTAATTACATACAATGCAGAAAAGGAACTTTTTTGCTAGGTACATACAGCACAATAGAATAACATTGAATGCAGCATAACAAAAACAAAATCAGATTTAAAGCTATAGTATTTTAAACAGCTTAAGAGAGTAAGGGAGATTTTGTAGGGGTTTATTTTGTGATATTTTTTATCTTACTATAGTTGAACTTGTCTGCAACAAAGAACAAGGTAAACTAAGCATTTAGATCCATAGTAGTCTAACCTATGTGCAGTGAAGTGCACAACTTCTCTGAATTAATTATTGTTGTTTTTTTTTTGTGGAGGTCAGAGTCCACTGACTCCCACCACTGTTTCTGGGTGGCTGTCATTTTTTCCTGTGTTCGTGTGCAATAACATCTACTGTGCAAACTGAGCATGTGCACTCAGCTCAGTTGCTAATGATATTTTTCTGTTGCAGTTTGAGGTTTCATGCGAAAGAGGAAATTTAGAAAAATTAATTTTTCAGTCAGGCTTGACTGTTAATGAATGGCACTTGTCAGCTCACTGGCATTGTTGCAGTAAATGACTATATTTCCTAGAATGTGGAATGGCTCTCATCCAAAATCTAATGACCTTAAGTTGCTCTGTGATAAATTTGGCCTACATCATGTGGTTAATGAACCCGCCAGACCCAATCCTAAAAATTAATCCAACTACTCATTACTGGACATAGTACTTACCAACAGACTGCAAAATATTTTAGTTGTCTGCCTTATTTGACAATGATTGCGGTAACCGTAATGCAGTGGCTTGTAGCAGAGGCTCAAGGAAAGGTTTTGTAAAACCTACCTTCCACTTTAAAAGGAGACTGTACCACTTTTGTGAGTGAAGTTACCACCTTGATTTCATGACTATCAATTGGCAGGACTTCTATTTACTACCAGAATGTTTTATCAACAGTTTCTCGCTGTTATAATCAACGTGCACCCATAGTGAAGCTGAGAGTTAAGGAAAAAAAAACGGTCAAGAAGAAAGCAAAACAAAACAAAAAAATGCACTCAAAGCCAGGGTAAAGGTGCTCACACACTTTATTATGCAGATGGAGTGAAACAACAAACTGACCCAGCCACAAATGCCTCAATGTTTCACACAAGTGCGCTTTGTCAAGAAGCTAATGTGCTCATAAAATAAAACCCTTACAAATGCAAAGTAACAAGTGACAGTGATTAACAAACACATAAAACAGTGATTGTCTATTCAAATTGGACATCATGTTGGTAGCATGAATAAAGTTGATACTAATTGGCTTAAATAATTACATTAAAAAGTCAAAGACATGCTTATCCAAACTTGCCATTAAATATAAGCTCATATATGCTTCATAAAAACTGCTTAACATAGCACACTCATGTAATTATCCAAGTCAGATAGGAACACAATTTAGTAGCTGAAAAGATGACAACAATTGCAGTCAGTATTACATCCACATGTTAAACGTAATGTGTTAATTAACTCTGCATTTGTCAGGTCCTTACTGTGACATAAAACTGCTCTCTATAAATAAGGTTACAAATCACAATTGCTGTTCAGACAAGCTGGTGCAGCCAATACTTAGCCCAAAAGTTAGACATAATATAGAAGCTGTTTGCTGCAGTTATCAAATACGTGCTATGGCAAGAGATTTTATGATGCATATATGAGCTTATATGTTCCTGCTCCCAATTTCAAAGCAACCTTCACCTACTAGCAACAAATACCCCCTTTCTATTTCTAGACCATCACCTTAAAAAAAGGTGGAAGATCTGCTCCTAACCCTCCACATGAAGAAGAGTCCATGGGCAAGCAAATTGAAGACATTTTTCTTTAGAGCTGGGGACCCAGTGTTAATAGCACCTATAGCTTACCTTTTTAATCTTTCCCTAACCAGCAATGAAACTCCTGCACTTTGGAAAATGACTCATACTGTATATTGCCACTTTTCAAAGCTGGTGATAAATCTGCTGCAAGCAATTACGTTACAGGCCTAGTTCCATAGTATCTGTTCTAGCTAAGGTCTTGGAAAAACTAGTCAATGGCCAGGTTTGAGAGTACCTCACTAGTAATAATGTAATTACCCCATCTCAATCTGGTTTTCAGGCCTGCATAGTAGTACTACTTTGCTTATTTAAGTGACAAATGGCTGGTACACTGCCCTTGATCAAAAGCTTGAAATGGCAGCCATCTTTCTCAGCCTTAGCAAGGCTTTTGATACGGATGGCCATCAAACCCTGCTGCACAAACTGTCCTCAACTGATATTGCCTATTGTGCCCTGCCCTGGTTCAGAAATTATATGATGGGTAGGCAACAACAACTTAAAGAGCAACTCTGCTCTTTAGCATGTGTTTTCATAAATAAGATGTTTCAGCTGTTACAATTTATTAGAGGAATTGTTTTTTTTCATTTTCAGTGTTCCTTTCCACAATTTACAGTACATCTTGGTAGTCCATCTAAAAATATGTGCCTCTTCCCTGTTAACCTCAGAATGCCTTTGTTTATGACATCATAATGCTCACCATGACAACAGACAACATTCTGTAATGTCACAAACAGCAACTGTGTGGTTAGCAGAAACATATAAACATAGAGTTTGTCGGCAGATGGGGTGCGTGTGGACCCTCTAGTCTGCCCATGTATACTACCCCCCCCATTTCAGGCCACTATGTTAAGTTCACCACAGTGCCTGTCCCATGCCAGTTTGAACTCCCTGACCATCTTTGATCCACTACCTGAGTGGGGAGGACATCCCAAGGCTCCACCACCCTTTCTGTAAAGAAGAACTTCATTGTGTTGCTCTTGAACCTGCCCCCTAATATATCGTGCCCCCTGGTCCAGGTGCAGTTGTTTACCTGCATGAGATTTTATGCCTGTACCTTGTTGATCTCCTTCAGGTATTTAAACATCTCTATCATATCTCCCCTATTCCTTCTCTGTTCCAAGGAGTACATGTTGAGGTGTTTTAGCCTTACATCGTATGGCACATGGTACAGCTCCTACGCCATTTGTGTTGCCCTTCTTTGTATCGTCTCTAGTCTGTCTTTGTCTTTCTTTAGGTGAGGCCCCCAGAACTGGACACAATAGTTCAGATGAGGCCTCACAAATGACCTATACAGTGGCAGGGGAGCGTCAGATACATTTTGAAAGGCTCAGTGAACTAAGTACTACATTACCTACAATATCTAGTAGACCAACGACATGGAAAGTAAAACAAAATATCAAAGAACTAAAGAACAATAGACTTAAAACATAACTGGTGTACATCTAGTGTTTTTAAGCTTTTTATTGTAATGGAGAGTTGCTCTTTAAATCTAAAGGCCTACTGTCCTCCTGCTCACAGATCTCGAAAGTAGTCCCACAAGGACCTGTCCTCATCCCTCTTTTATTCACAATATATACAAATGATCTTGGGGATGATATTAAGAATGTTAACCTCCACTGCTATGCTGACAAAATGGTGCTACAGTATATGCAACCATATCTAGTGTACTAGAAGCTTTAAATGACCTCCAGAATACCTTCAACATTCTCCAAATAAACTGAGTGCATCCAAACCCCTCCTTAGTGCCTCAAAACCAAAGTATATGATTTTTGCTCCTAACAACAAGCAGCCAACTAGCTCCTTCCTTCCTTCCTGGAATCCTTAACCTCTTAGGTGATAACCTGGAGCTAGTATAGGCGCCAGGTTGTATGGGCCTGTGGGGCATAGGCCCCATCAATATTTATTGAGCTGGGCTGAGCCCCAGCAATATTTTGCTATGCTGCTGCTTTTCTCCCCTTTGGGCCCTTTAAATTTCTTTCACTGTGTGCACGCGGTGCTTGCCCTGTGGTGCTGCCTGTGACCCACCACGCCAGCATGATTCGCCTGCCCCCCCCACCGCTTAATTTGCTGGTACTGCCGTGGTGGCATGGGCATGCTGGCATCATTTAAAATTCTTGCCAGGATTAGGTTTGTTAACTTTGAACCCCCCCCTCCATCGTGTGACTGCTTCTGGTTGGGTGGCGGCTGGTGGCATTTTTCAATTTGCCAGCGTTTGCCGCCTGTGATTGGCCACTGGAGGATTTATTATAGGTGCCAGAGGCATGCGGGGTGAATCTGAAGCGAGGTGGCATACGCAACTAAGGCGACGGCAAGAGAGAGCATTCTGCCGAGTAGTCCGGGTGAGTCGGGGCTGGGCGACGAGATCATCAAGTGAGACAGCAGGAGTAGACACTCGTGGAGACTAGGAGTCAGGACTGGGGAGTCTCAGGAGCAGAGGAACTCAGTGGTAGCGAGTCAGTCGGGGCGACAGCTGTGAGGCGCAAAGCAAAAGGCAGCACTGGCAGCACAGGCTCCAGCACCAACCTTACCTTTTTGGCTAGATGCAATAGCAGCTGGTGAGCTGGGGGTGGTTCTTGAGCTTCCGATCATTCGGTGGTGATGGGTAGTGTAGTTGCCTGCCCTAGTGCTGCCTGGCGAGTGAGAGTTTTTTTGAGAGGATAGAGAGAGAGGAGTCACAGTCACACCTGCTGGATGGCTCACAAGTCACGGTGCGAGTGTTGATGGTGTCAGTCGGCATCGCCGGTATGTTGCGAACTTGCGGTTGCTGCTGGTTGGGAGAAGTCCGACTCCGGGACCGGGACTCAGGAGTGAATAGATCTAAGAAAGCAGCAGGCTGAGGCTCAGCAAGAGAGATCCAGCAACAGAAATCTAGACTGCAGTGCAGACAAGAAGAGAGGTGAGTGTCACTGGGTTGGTAACTACTGGGTCTGGCTATGGAGGTGGCTGCTGGTGTTTAGTTTAACTTGTGGTATGTGTCAGAAGGCAATAGGGCATTGTGTAGTCCTGGACTTGGTTTGAACTCGGTGCCACTGTTGTTGCCTGTTAGTAACTTCATTCTGTCTCTCTCTGTCTCTCTGAGGAGTAGAAAGATTGGGCAACCTGAGCATGCTGGTTAGGGAGGTTATTGGGCAGGTAGCAGAAATACAAGTGGCCTGGTGGAGTCCTTCGGTCCGGGCGGCCAGTGGCAGCACAAAGCAAGTCATCTCAAGGAGCAGCAGAGGAGAAGAGCGTCAGCCAGCAAGCAAAGGTAGGCCAGCAGCAGCAGAACTGTTCCGTGGGGTGCACATTCAATTACAGTAGAGTGTCTCCTGGCAGTTAAGCTAGGAAACCAACCCTGCTCCTCAGGCACTTCAGCTCATAGTATACTCTGGGCTGCTTAACTCATGCTGGAGGAGGGGCTGGCAAATTTACACTTATTTTATAGGAGGGATGTTGAAGTTTCCTCAGTGAGGATGGATGGGAGGGATGCTGATGCTGTGGGGATGGATGGGAGGGATGCTGATGTTGTCTCTGTGGGGATGGGAGGGATGCTGATGTTGCCTCTGTGGGGATAGATGGGAAGGATGCAGATGTTGCCTCTCCGGGGATGGATGGGAAGGATGCTGATGTTGCCTCTCTGGGGGTGGATGGGAGGAATGCTGATGTTGCCACTGTGGGGATGAATGGGAGGGATGCTGATGTTCCTTCTGTGGGGATGGATGGGAGGGATGCAGATGTTGCTTCTCTTGGGATGGACGGGAGGGATGCTGATGTTGCCTTTGTGGGGCTGGACGTGAGGGATGCTGATGCCTCTGTGGGGGAGGATGGGAAAGATGCTGATGTTGCCTCTGTGGTGATGGATGGGAGGGATGCTGAGGTTGTCTCTGTGGGGATGGACAGGATGGATACTGATATTGCCTCTGTGGAGATGGATGGATGGGAGGAATGCTGATGTTGCTTCTGTGGTGATGGAAGGGAGGGATGCTAATGTTGCCTCTGTGGGGATGGACAGGAGGGATGCTGATATTGCCTCTGTGAGAATGGATGGCAGGGATGCTGCTGCCACCTCTGTGGGGATGGATGGGAGGGATGCTGATTGTGGCGGTGCCTCTGTGGGGATGGATGGGGGATGCTGATGTTGCCTCTGTGGGAATTGATGGGAGGGATGCTGATGGTGGCGGTGCATCTGTGGGGATGGACAGGGAGGGATGCTGATGTTGCCTCTGTGGGGATTGACAGGAGGGATGTTGATGTTAGTAGAAACAAAAAAACACCATGCATTCCAGAGCCAGGAGAACAGATAGTTCTCTAATGAAGGTAGTCACAAATCGCCAGAAGTCCAGTTTGCTGTTTACAAAAATATTGGTTTTATTGAACAAACATGAGAAGGCACAGCAGGTATTTGCAAAGTCCCCGGCGTTTTGACAATTAAGGCTTCATTGGGGGATGAACCTTGCAATACTTAATCTCTTTTTATACTAATTAGTTTCAAAATCCGTGACATCACAGTTATTAACCAGATTGTTTCTTTCCAAAAAAAACCTAGCAAATATTCAAATAAAATATTTGGTAATTAAGAAAAAATGTTACTCATTAGTTCATGATAATGGTAGCAAACCTTTTACATATCAAATATTTCAAAAATGTAAAGTCAGTTGCATCAGCCAATCAAATCGCTCGATACAAAATTTAGTATTTTTGAGGCAAAATTATTCCTGTTAGCTAGTGAAGGAATATACCACATACTAAAACTCAGAATCTTCCCAAAAATAATATTAAAAATGGGCTTATCAACCAAAAGTTTGTAACAACCAATCAGATTGCTATATTTCAGATACATTAAATTTATAATATTTCTCTCACTAAGTAGACGTTGATGGTTGATAAACCATATTATATCAAAAAAAAAAACCTCAGATCAAACAACCGCATTTAGGCAATAACAAAACAGAATTGTCTGCTGATGTTGCCTCTGTGGGGATTGACGGGAGGGATGCTGATGTTGGTTCTGTGGGGATGGATGGGAGGGATGCTGAGTCCAGTGACTGAAGTGGGCCTGGTGGTCTGTCTCTGCAGCAGTGTATGACTACTCTGATGGGTATGGGGGTGGACTCTGTCTCTGACAGCTCTGCAATGTATGTTGCATGGGGGGAACAGCCTGGGGAGCTTCAGGATGGGAATAGAGACCTAACCTACTAACTAGCTTGCTAACTTTCTTGCTGTCTTGCTGAAGCCTTCAGCAAGCAAGTTAGTAAAGTAGCCAGTACGCTAGGTTTATTTCCGTCCTAAAGGCCTTGCTATGGGGTAAGCAGCAATACAGCTGGGGCATGTTTATTCTCTCCTGGAAATACAAGAATAAAGTCATGTAGTACTAGTAGTTAATTTCTGAAATATGAGCATCCTTTACCTTTCCTGCCAAGTGCAGTCACAGCACTAATCAGATCATTATTTTGCATCTACCTGTTCTCCTATTCAGCTAACAAATTATTGCCACCACTACTGTGATTATGTATTTGTTTATCAGTTTCTTGAAAATACCACAGGGGAAAAGAAAAATGCTTATTAGCAATAAAGAATGAAGATTATTTTTTGAAAATAGGGGCAGAAAACAAACAGTAAAATTCTAATTAAAGGTTGCGGGCTTATATGTTACATGTGAAGTATGCATGCCCTGACGAAAAAGTCTTTCCCATGTTTCAGATTGTGACTGACAAAAAGTTTGGAAATCCACTTAAAGATATAATCGAACATGACAGACTTGTTCCCAGTGGGATACAATATGTGCTAGTGAGATGAAATAAACCCCAGTTCAGTGATATTTCTGTTGGGCTGAAAACTGTATGATGTAAACATTTTTTGCTAAAGCATTTGTCAACATTATTTGACAGAGATTTTTTTTTTGGGGGGGGGGCAATTGTTTAACCAGGAGTGGCACACAAAGCTGAAAGCTTGTTTACAGCTGTGACCTGGGAGCACAGGGAAGTTAAGTGACTTGCTCAGGATCACACAGTATGCAAGTGGGGGCTATGGGATTAAACCCAGGTCTCCAGATTTGCAGCTCAGAGCCTTAAACCACTGCACTATACTGCCTCCCTCCAGTTAAGTTACGTGGGAGAAGAAAGTGGTGTGGTGATGAGATGGGGGCACAAATGTGACTTGAGAGGGGTCAGAAAACCCAGTTGGAGAGTGTGGCCATTATAGCATAATAAGAAAGTAACAAATAAACAAATAAATAAAAAAGGCAGCTGCATTCCTCGTTAAACTGCACAGCGTAGCATTAAAAAGCAATAGCTGCCAGTTATCTGAGTTATTTCTAGGGTTCTTACTTCACTGCTGTTATGTGGGCCTGTGGCTACTGAAAAGCAGGTTTACTGTATATATTGGCTCTTGGATTGCTAGGACACAACTGTGCCATTGGAAATGTCTGTTAGGCCAGTGTGTTTTCCCAATCACTAGCCCTTTTGGCTACTGGCTGCAAAACTTAATTTTGACGCCTGGTCTTCTATGTCTTTATGGTCATGTCCAAAAAAGCATATATAAAGTATCTGTCCAGGAAATATACAGTACTCATATATATAAACTTTATTTGGACATGGCTGGCCATGAGCACATAGAGTCTCCGACTCTTTGTAACCTACCTACCTGGTGATAATGGCATATATGGGTATGCAGTGAAATGCAGTACTAACTCCATTTATGCCACACTGTGTCTCTCCCGTCCTCTGCTAAACACATAGGGCAGCCTGGAAGGGGATGCCCTGTGCTAAGAAATTGTGCGAGTGACTTGATGTGGGGAACCTGGAGGGTTTGGGGTGAGGATTCTTTCATGACTATTGGCTCCTCTACTAGCCCACAGATATCAAAACCTGGTGTATCCTGCTCTGTTTTGGACTTTGTTCACTGCAGGGGGCATGGCCTTGCCCCCTGGGCCAGGGGGCATGGCCCTGGCCCCTGGGTCAGGGGTGGGGCTTGACCCCTGAGCCCTGGGCCCCACCAAATATTTTACAAACCTGGCTCCTATGGGAGCTAGTAGACATTTTCATATTTGGGAGTACAGAAAGATAGTACTCTTTCTTTCAGTACTCACTGAAAACTTGTGTAAGAAAGTGCACCCAAGGCTGGGTTTCTACTATAGAAATAAGTTCAGTCTCCCTACGGATGCCTGCAAAACCCTGGTTTTGTTCTTACCCAAGCTTGATTATGGAGACCTGGTGAATAGCGGTACTCTGGTAGGTCAACTAGCCAATTAAAAGTTCTTTATCATAGGGCACTGGGATTCATTACTGAGCTGCCTGTAAGGACCCACTACTGCACCCTTTATGCATCTGCTGGGTGGCCTTCCCTTGCCTCTAGAAGACAGAAAAGCCTCTGGTTATGGTCATACTGTCTGTCAGACGTAATGTACTGCAGTACATCTCTAACGTTTTCCACAGAGCCTGTAGTTTATATAATCTGAGAGCATGTAATTATATTTTATTAAGAAACTCCCAGATTTGTGTCCAAATATGGAAAAATGGCTTTCAGCTGGCTCGCCTCTACGTACTGTACCAAACTACAGGCTTTGCTCAAATGAAATTCAATGGTGAGCCTTCACACTTTCAAACTGCTGATTGATACCCACTACACTGATAGTTGTGCTTGTGTGTAGGTTCTCTGTTGTTACTTGATTGTTATTATACTGTAGCCTCATAGGCCGTGGGGACATTGTCAGCAGTGCATTTACCTATTTGCAGCTGGTTAAGCTAGATGTGGTTTTTAACCCACTCTGCAAATGTGACTTTGGATGCCAATACTGTGTCTCCCACTGCTCCAGGATAAACCAGCTAGGCTGGACCAACTTTGAGGCATGCAATACTTCTTGCACAGCTTACTTCATTCATAAATCTTTTAACAGCAAGTTGCCATACTACCTAAAAAGTGACCCCTCTTCCTTGCATCACTGTTGGCCTATCTGAGATCCATCAATACAGACAGCTGTCACTGACTAAAATCCAACAGGGCAGTCTGACTGCGGGTATTTGCTGTTCTCTTCTACTCTGTCTAGAACGACCCCCAGATTTTAATTTTAAAACAGCAGCCTCTTTACCCTGTCTTACTATAAATCCATGTTAAACTCAGTCTATGCACACAAATGTGACTCTGATAGACTCTTGCCATCCCCTCCTGTCTGCACTGCATGGAGCTGATATTGTGAACTCAGAAACAGTCTTATTTCATAATTCCATATCTTTGATCTTCTCAGTTTTTCCTGTTATACAATATAAAATGCTCTGAGTGAAATATGTTGTTATTCTTATGGGGCTTTTCAGTGTTACCATGAAATAAGATGTAACCCACCTCTCTCTCCCTTCCCCAGGATGCCATTAGAAATTATGTCTTAATCTCTGTGAGCCTTTTCCTGGTTATAAAAATAGTTTTAAGTAAGCAAATAACATAAATCTCAGTCTCCAGAAACTCCATTTGTAGGCTCTGGGGACACACATCACAGTACTGAGATCTCAGTGGTCAGTCTTGAATGGAGGCATTGTTTCAGCTGTTCAGAGCATCATACAAGAGTACTTTGATCAATCAGCATCTTTCAGCTAAAGTCTGATTATCAGAGGATCTTTCAGGAAAAAAGCTACAGAGCATTTGAGAAGTCTTGCAGCTTTGAGAAATTTGATTTGGGGGTGCTGATAAGAAGCCTAGTAAAGTGAATGCTAGTACTTATTGCATATTAATATGACGGAAGGATTTTTTGCACTGTCATGGCTCTGCTGTTTGCCATACTGCCCATGAGTTTATAAGTTGTTTTTTGCACTTTAAAAAAATATGTGGTATCAAACTCTTGCTTTTTTATTCCACCTCACTAATATATATTACAACATCCTTCATGCAGTCTCAGCCTTATGTTTCTCATGTCTCAAAAGACTATTTGAAATGACAAAAGAGGCTGTGAGTCATGTAGTCTCTGAACAGAAGGCATAGACCTGTTATCTGGCCAGTGGAAATATCCCCAAGCAGATACTGATAACATTTGTCATATGGCTGTGGGAAATGCTGGAGCATTTTTTAGGCAAACTGAGCATCATGGGATGGTATATGTTTTGAGGGTCTTACTGTTTGGCAAACTTAAACAGGCATATTTATTGCTTAAGTATGCTTGTTGAGACTAGGGGACATAAATGCATCACAGGTAAAGCGCCATTGTTTTACCTTCTGTCTGGAAAGGTTAAAGCATGGAGGACATAGCCCTCCCTAATCCTTTAAACAGTGTCACATTAAAATGAATATGAATGTAAGTTTCTTTATGACTAAGCTATTAAATTTGGTTTATATGTTTTAAGAATTTTAATCTTAGTGTGTGTAACAAAAGGTGTAACAGTATAGCGCAGTGGTTTAAAGCTCTGAGCTGCAAATCTGAAGATCTGGGTTTGAATCCCACAGCCCCCACTTGCATACTGTGTGACCCTGAGCAAGTCACTTAACTTCCTTGTGCTCCCAGGTCACACCTGCAAACAAGCTTTCAGCTTAGTGTGTCTCTCCTGCTTAAAAAAAAAATGTTGCTATCCGTATATGTTTTTATTATTCTTTATGTTTTCTGTATGTTTTTGTAGCAACTGATGCTAATGGCCAAAAAGTGATAGCCTTGACTTTGTGAACCCTCTATAAAAGTCCTGTGCATCATTCACTACCTTCCTGTTTTTCTATAATATGGGCATTTTTAGTTGCAGTTCAGTGAAAGCACAGTGCAATACCCAGGTACACAATATTTTTTAACATTTTGCATAAAACTAATTGAAACAAATACTTATCATACAATATGGTAGATGCTATTGTCATGCAGGTAGTAAAAGTAAAGTAAGTAATAAGTAGAAGATATTTTTCAAGTGCTTTTCAGGAACCAATGTGCTGTACAAATAAAGCAACATCAAAAATAACAGACATAAAATAGTAATAAAATCACTCTCCATAAGCTTTTAAAAACCAAAAAGTTTTAAGCTCCAATTTTAAACTCTTGATGGTCAAGCAGCCTTGTATCCGGCAAGGTAGAGAATTCCACAGGACAGGGGCAGCGTAGGAAAATGCACGTGTCCCAGATGACTTTAAACGAACCCTGGGAATCTCTAGCAATCCCTCATCGGCAGATCAGAGTGAAAGAGAGGGACAGTAGGGAGTAAGAAGATCTTCCAGTTGCTACGGTCCCTGTTCATGTAGGGCTTTCTAGGTCAGTAACCCGACCTTGAAGGTGATCTGCCACTGAACTGGCAGCCAGTGCAGTCCGCGCAGCACAGGCATAATATGACTACTTCTAGATGTCCCAGTCAAAAGCCTGGCTGCTGTGTTCTGCACTAGCTGCAAGTGGTGGATATTGACCCCCAGTAGCCCTAGGTACAGGGCATTGCAGTAATCAAGGCGGGTGGTCATGAAGGCGTGGACCAAGGTAGGAAGATCAGCCAGAGAAACCAGGTGTTTCACCTGGGCGATAGTCCTAAGATGATAGAAGGAGGACTTGACAACGGCCGACACCTGAGATTTCAGGGTCAAGCCATCATCAATAATAATGCCCAGATTACGTACCTGGTCTGAGGTCAAGAGACGGACACCATCGAGCCATAGGCCCATTGGAACCCCAGCCCTATGACCTGCCTCAAGGCGACCCCAGTCCACAGCCAACACCTCGGTCTTATTCGGGTTTAACCTCAGCCAGATGGCACTAATCCAATCTTCAAGCTCGGATAGACAGCTGTTAAGCATAAAGATCGCATCTTCCTGTCTGGGAATAAAGGACAAATACAGCTGGGTATCATCTGCATAGCAGTGAAAACCCAAACTGTATCGCCTAATGATGTCTCCCAATGGCAGCATATAAACTGCAAACAACATGGGCGCTAAAATAGAGCCCTGCAGCACCCCACAGGACAGAGAGGTGGCGTCAGAGGAATAAATTCCAGTGACAACCCTCTGCCTCCGACCTGTGAGGAAAGATCAAAACCAATGTAGAACTGTACCAGACAGTCCACAATAAAGCCGCAGGCACTCCAAAAGCACACCATGGTCCACAGTATCAAATGCTGCAGAGAGATCAAGAAGGGCTAGAATAGTACAGGCCTTTTGATCTCTCACAATCAGGAGGTCATTTAAGACCCGGATGAGAGCAGTCTCGGTGCTATGTCTTTTCCTAAACCCAGACTGAAGAGCATCATAGAATATTGTGATTTGTAAGATGGTTATCTAGCTGTAATGCAACCACCTTTTCAATAACCTTACCCACAAAGGGCAGGTTAGAGATAGGTCTGTAGTTAGCTAAACAGTCTGGGTTCAGTGAAGGTTTTTAAGGAGTGGTTGAATGACCACCTCCTTTAGAGGACCAGGAAAGACCTCCTGCTCCAAAGACTTCCAGACAATTTCAGCAAGGATTGGGCAGATAGCATCTACGCAACCTAATAATAGTGGCATAGGGCCCAGATCCAAACTACAGCTGTTTGGTCGTACAGTCTAGACAATCCTCACAATATCCATGAACTCCGGCCTACTAAAGTCAAACCAGGTAGCATGGGTGTTCATTTCCTCCAACTGATCAACGCAATCCCTTATAGAGGGAGCTGGGTCAATGCCCAACCTAATGCTGGCAATCTTATCTGTGAAGAACCGTGCAAGCTCATCACACTTTATTTGTGAAAAATTTCTTCCAGATTGCAGACAGAGTGGATTGCACAATCTGTCCACAGTCTGAAAGAGTTGAGCGGGTCGGTTCTGCGCAGCAGCAATCTCCCAGGACAGGAATTCTGTCTTCTTACAGGTGATTGCTGATTGATAGATACCGTAATGGTCCATCAACCTAAGCCTGTCAGCATCCAGGCCGGATTTCCACCAAGCCCTCTCTAGCCTTTGCCCCACTCTTCTCAGTTCCTTTAAGGACCTATGAAACCATAGAGTTGTTGACGTTGAGTAAGTGGGTGAACACAGACAGGAGCAACTAAGTCCAGGGCCTTGCCCACTGCCTTATTATAGACAAGAACGAGATCCCCTGGACCCATGCACTCACTTATAATACCTGATAGGTCCAGTACTGCCAATAGGCCCTCTGGGGTAACTACCCTTAAAGGGCTATACTGGACCATCTCTGTAGGGGCAGGCCTATTTGGGGGTGCCCCGAAGCTGAATCTTATGGTATGATGGGCCATCCACATATTCGGTTCCACTCCCAAATGTGTGGCCCCCAACTCCAGTAGAAACACTAGATCCAATGAGTGACCCCCTATATGGGTAGCAGAGGTAACTACCTGTGTAAGGCCCAGCAAAGTCATAAGTTAGAGAAGATTTTTCCCAAAATGCGAGAGTTCATTGCCAACCCAGGCATTGAAGTCACCCAGTATTAACCACCTGGGTGACTCCAATGCCACATCGATGATGAAGTCTGCAAACTCCTTCAGGAATTCTCCGCCATCACCGGGTGGATGGTAAATGAGGAGAATCCTGAACCCTATACCTGCTCCCAGGATACACTCAAAGGATAGAGTGCAACCCACTGGTACTTCCACAAGACCCAGCTCCATTCTAAAAAAGATGGCTACTCCCTCACCCCTACAATCCAACCTTGGGCGGTATATCACCGAGAACTTAGCTGGAGCAGCAGAGGCCAATATAGGGCCTGCATTCTCATCAAGCCAGGTCTTGGTGATACATGCCAGGTCAGATGCTGCAGCAAGATCTGCAATAATTGCAGTCTTGCTCCTAATTGACCTGGCATTACATAACACCGCCTGGGCTGGATGGGTTTTCAAGGAGGATCGCAGTACCTGCCCACAATTTGTGGAGCCCTTGGGTATGGAAATCAAGCAGGGAGAACCCCTTTCCTGATCCCATTTTGCCCCAGGGCGTCTCCTAATCCCAACTATCTCTATCTGCCCACTCCTTTCCATTTTCCCACTCTGCCCAGTCCATCCACCCCCTCAAATGCCTTCTCACTATCCCCAATGCATGACATCTGTAGACTTCGGCAGATAGATGGGGACAATGAAAAGGGCGGAGGTCCCGAAGCAGAGTGTGAGAATAGCGCCTGACCGTCATAGAGCCCTCCCAACACATCTTAAAACAATCAGTAAATAACTAAACAATTAAACTAATCAACTTAACTATCTCACTACAATAATATTCAATACATAAATCAACACTACAGATCAATTTAAACTAAGCAAACAATTATTGCCACAAAAATAAAATAAATTACTTAAACTAATAATCCAAATTAAGTCCTGAAAATCCTGTAAGGAGATGAGCGATTTTATCCAGATTATTTCGAGCAGATCACAACACTAAACCTTATTTGTTTAAATGACCATTTTCAGTGTATTATTATTATTATTACTGTGGACCAAAGGAACTCTCACTTCCCCAGCCCATTAGATCTTATTTCAAGATTCAGCTCTCGCCAAGAATCTTAAATATATTATTAAATCGTAACCAGTTCAATATGGTAGCCTTTCAGGCCTGCAGAAAAACAAAGTCCAATGTGAATGCTTACCAGGTGAAAATGGCTACTAAATAGGAGAACATCTCCCCTAACTGAGATCAGGACTACAGCCCCCAGAAAGACTCCACCCACCAGTGGAACCCCCTGGTAGGCCTAGGATTTGCACTGATTGCTTCACCCCCACTCTTCGGCAGGTCCAAAGCCAGTATCACATGTCCCAAGCCCAGCTGGAGCAACACATACCCCAAGCAGCTCACCCTACAATGAACATCCACAGCTGCCCAAAACCCAAACAATGCAGGTTAAGATGAAATGATGAATTAGCTAGTACAAATGTGCAGGCAGAGAACCAACAGTACAATATAAGCTCCCCACGAGTTTAATATTTAAGAGTAGCATATTTCTCCAGTTTTCAGACACACTGCCATAATTCAAGGCAATCATCCTATAATCTCCATTGTTCATTCTGAGCAGAGGGCAGGGTTTGTGCCACTTTCATCAAGATTTTATTAGCAGTTCTGGTAGTATCAATTCTTGGAAAACTGCTATACTGATTTCATTTAAATACTTCTCTTTAACCTCAGGAAAGACAGCTGATGTTTCATGTGCCTCTTTAGTGCCTTTCTGCCTTTGAATAGCCTGCATGATTTTGACATGATCAGGCCCACTGTCTTGAAAGAGTGATTCATACAGTAGATATATATTCATAGAAGTGGAACAAGTCAGTTGGTGTTAGCCTAATATGACTCATCACATAGCAGTGGTATTGTCTTAATTTCTTAACACCCATAAAATCATTTAATGATCTTTTAAATCCATCCATCAAGGTACTAAGTACTACTGACTTGGGTGGGGCATTGCAAGTTGACACCACTCTTTGGTTGGGTCACCCTCCTCTCTTACTAAAAATGAAAGAACACAGGTGGAACCACACCCTAGGAAATGAGCGGGTGCTAGCCTAAAACCAGACAGAGAAAGCACATAAAGGCAGCACTCAAACAGGACTTTAGGATATTAAAATAAAAAAGACAAAGTCTGGCCATCCAGTGTAATAGAGACAGGACCAAACCCACAATACTAACCCCAGCGCTTTGAGTCTGTTATTTCTGCATCCAAGGTGATACCCCTTTACATCCCCAAATAAACAAAAAGGTAAACATCTTCCAGTTTATAAATTGTTCAGCAACTTTTGTGGTGTACATTGTTAAATGCATGTGTCCTCTGATTTACGTTAGGACAAACAAAATGTAGCTCAAAAGAATGGATGCAGGAACACACAAGGGCAATAGCTACTGAACCCAGTACTCCAATTGGGGTTCATTTTTCTAAATTTCACAACAAAAGGGAAAGGGTGGGGAATTGCTTAACTAGAAGAGGCACACTAAGCCAAAGCTTGGTTCCAGGTGCGACCTGGGAGCACAAGGAAGTTAGCAGATTTTCACTTCATGGGTACTGATCATGTGAAAGCAAGCCTGCGGGGTGGAGATCGTCAACCAACTACTGCAATGTGAATCAAGGTGGATGTCTATGTTAAAGAGTCTTGTACCAGCAGGACAAAATGATAGTTTGGACATCACACCATTTTTAAAAACTGAATGAAAAGGTCTAAACTGGGTTTTCTTATCAGTATTTCTTGGCTTTTTTGATTTATATATATTTTTTCTCCCTAGTTTTTCTCCTACGTTACCCCGCCCAGACCCTTCCTCCTCCCCCCTCACCATTTCACCTTTTCCACATGGGTTGGGGAAATTCATCCATAGATGCAATGAGTATAACATCAATGGAGAAAAATAATTTTTCTGTAATATATGTATATGCTTTAAAATATGGTATTCCCAATTTTCCATTTTCCCGCCCTCCCTTCCCTCATTGCCCTATCCTTTCTGGTTCCATTCCATATGCTCCCCATTTTGGGTCACAGTATTGAAGGTCTTTTGGGATTTAAAATGTAAAATATCTGCTAGTCACCATTTTGGAATTTTCTTTTTTTCCTTTTTGTATGCATATTTATAAAATATTATGTTGTCATGTTTCTGTAGCCTGTATAAGTAATGTAAACTGCAAAAGGGAGGGGGCAGCTGCAGTAACAAGACTGTAGGGCTGCTACTCAAGCAGACTTAATAGACCACTAGGCCTAATCTGCTGACAATTTAGTATGTTAGTATAGTATGTACAGTATATTAGTTTTATGTATAAATTATGAAGTAAGTACCTGCACCGATGTGTAGTGGTGCATGTTTGTTGGAATGTTGAAACGTTTCTTTAAATATTTGCAATAACTTGATAGACAGTGCGCTATAGCCACACTCCCTGATGAAGAGTAACACAAAGACTCAAAGCACTGGGGTTAGTGCTGTGGGTTTGGTCCTGACTCTGTTGCACTGGATGGCTTGACTTTTTCTTTTTGATTTTCACATCCTAAAGTCCTATCTGAGTGCTGTCTTCATATGCTTTCTCCTCTCCTTCTAGTTCTGTAAATCTCACCCTTGAATTGCAGTCTATGTGTCCTAGTGGTTCTGCAAATTGTCTTTCTGATTAAACGTGCACATTCCCATTGTTCTATATTGTTGAATGCTATATATATATATATATATATATATATATATATACAGTATATACTGTATATATACATAAAGCAGAGGTCCCTCCTAGTCTCCTATACACCAGTGAGTATAGGCCAGCTCTGCCAGTTTGTTCCTGTATGTCATATCCTTTAACTTTTTGATTTTCTTGGTGGCTCTACTTTGAACTTTCTCCATAACTTTCATGCTTTCCAAATTATGAAGGGCACTGAAGGGTGAACAATACTCTAGGTGTTGCCTTACCAATTAGGAATAAAGTGGAACTGTGACCTTTGAGTCTCTACTTTTAATATGGCTGAATAGGCAACATAGTATTTTGTTACCTTTTTTAAACACCTTCCCTTGACAAGACAAGTTGTTGGTTACATTAACTCCTAGGTCCCTTTCCCTATCAGTAGCCTCAAGCACCTTGCCACTTAATGTGTATTCCACTAATATGTTGTGATCAAAATGCATTACTTTGCATTTATTCTCATTAAACCTATGATGGTATTTCTTGGCCCATATTTCAAGTCTGAAAAAATAATTTTTAAACTGTGCCACTGCTGCCTCATTGTTAACTATAGCCCCCAGCTTGGTGGTGTTGGCGTATTTACATATCTATGACCCCAATGAAATCTGCATGGAGGAAATAAACACATTAAATTATATGGGACCCAACACCGAGCCTTGTGGCACACCAGTAGTTACACTGCCCCAGTCCGAGTGATATCCCTGGTTACATACTCTTTGACATCTATTATCGAACCATGACTCAACCCATTTTATAGCACCTCAAGGGTATTAGCAGGTGAAAGAGTCTAATATGTTTCAATATAAGAAAAATAGCAGGACAAGAGGACACAGCAGGAGATTAGAAGGTGGCCAATTAAGGGGTAATGTGAGAAAGTTCTTTTTCACAGAAGGGGTGGTTGATGCATGGAACAGCCTACCTCAGGAAGTGGTGTATATGAGTACAGTACAGGGCTTCAAACAGGCATGGGATAGGCATAAGGGAGCAATACAGACAAGTATGAATAGATAGGCCATTGACAGAGCAAAGACCGATGGCACATTCATAAGGTAGAAAAATAAATGCGCAGACTGGATGGGCCTCGTGGTCTTTATCTGCCATCAACTTCTATGTTTCTATGTATATTTCATAGGGAGAGGCATCACCAGTAGAAAACAAGAAGTTGTTATCCCTCTGTACAGACAGCTGGTGACACCCCATCTGGAGTACTGCAGCAGTTCTGGAGACCACAACTCCACAAGGACATGGGCAGGATGGAGGTTGTCCAGAGGAGGCAACTAAAATGGTGCAGGGTCTGCATCAGAAGACATATGAAGAGGGACTAAAGGAGCTTAATATGTATACCCTTGAGGTAAGGAGGGAGAGGGGGACATGATAGAAACTTTTAAGTATCTCAAGGGGATCAACAAAGTCCAAGAGGGTAGCATCTTTCAGAAAAAGAGGTGTGCAAGAACAAGAGGGCACAATTTGAAGATAGAGGGGGGATGGCTCAGAGGTAATGTCAAGAAGTATTTTTTCATGGAGAGAGTTGTGGATGCATGAAACAGCCTTCTTGAGGAGGTTGTGAAGTCAAAAACAGTGGCAGGATTCAAGAATGCATGGGAAAGACATAGGGCAATTCTAGGGGGTTGGGGTAAGAAGAAGTAGACTGTTGGTTAACTAGGATCTGCAGCTTATCCATTAGGTAGGGAAATGGGCAGAGTGGGTGGGCCAAGCAATCCTTATCTGCTGTCAAATTCTATAATCCATGGATGAAATTTTAACTCTGTAAGCCAGTCTATTAGTTCCCTATGTGGGATGAGATCAAAGGCTTTGTATAGTCCAGATACATTATGAGCACTGGCAGGCCTCTGTCAAGGGCACCTCCATTTTCAGATGGGAGTGGATTTGGAGTTTTAATGTCTTAATAGCCACAGTGCAAATCTGTGAAAGCCATGGTGCAGGGCCAGCACACTGGGAAAGGGGCAGCCAGACCCACATGTGAAAACACTAAGCAGTAAGTTCTATGTACACACTTGTAGCTTTAAAAACTGTTTCCCAAAAAATTTATTTACTAAGAACACACATGTAATAAATTCAAAATAAACACTTTATTAGAAAGAAAATGAAAAAGTACATATGTAAAAGCAAGCTATAGCTGCTGGCCACACTTGGCCCTGGTGCTTTGAGTCTTCTGACTGACCCTCAAGGGAGAAAGTGTAATAAAACCTCCATTTTCAGCAGCAGTGGATTTTGGGACTTGATGAACCCAATTGCCACCACGTGTACCACCCTGACAATCATGACAGCACCTTCAGTAGGCAAGTTTTTTATGATCTTTTTAGCTCAATCTTAAAATTAGTTTAGCTCTGTCTTAGATTTCCCATAAGCAGAGGTGGCCTCACTCTTTTTATTCAGCTTATGTTACAGCTGACTTGAGTTAGGTGTCTCCTCCAATTTGTATAAGTAGTTCATTTTGAATTTATGGACTATGTTTTCATTAATTAATTGTTTATACTTACAAAATTGTACAGACCGCAGTACTCCATGATCATAGGTGTAAGGTGGCATACCGCAGCTCAGTCACAATAAACTCTGCTACCTATGGTAAAACACTGGCAGCGCAGGATAAGTCATCAGTTCCCATCCACATTATGGATGTCATGCAAAAAAGAAGTATCCCTATATACAGCTTTGAGTCTAGTAAGCAAATCAAGTACTGACATCAATAAAAGCACCTAAAAGTTGGGACTATATGCAGATGATGCATTACTATATTTATATTTAACCCAACCGGAGAATTCAATCAAATAATTTATTACATTAGAAGAACAGTTTGGTAGGATTTCTGGTTATAAAATAAACTGGAATAAGTCAATAATATTATAATTAAATAAAAATCTTACAGTTAATATCCCAGTGCAATATTCAATATTACAGACAACCACCCAAATACAATATTTAGGGGTCAATCTCACAACAACTGTAACAGATTTATATAAAGCAAACTTTATGGACTTATTCAATGATATACAAAAAGATTTAAAAAGATGGGAATTAAAAAGATGGGATTCTTTGTTACTAACACTGATAGGAAGGATAAATATTATAAAAATGCAAATACTACCTACAATTCTATTTTTATTTCAGACATTGGCTAGTCCAATATCTCAGAATTTTTTCTCTACATGAAACACCCTTATAAGAAACTTCCTTTGGAAACATGGTAATGCTAGGATATCATGGAACACTTTAAGTCTCCCAAAAGACAAAGGAGGTCAGGCACTCCCAGATTTGTATGTATATTATTTAGCTACCCAACTATCGCAGGTATGGCACTGGATGAATGCAGACAGAGTAACGTCAAAGTCAACCCTAACAGAACAGGAGACACAACCATACCCTTCCTTAATGAATGTATTGTTTTCAGCATTTTCTCAGAAAAAGGAAAACAAACTTAGCTGCATAACTACACAAACAACTAATTTTTGTTGGAATAAAACTTTGATATTAATGGGGAGGAAGGCTGTGTTACAAAATGCATGCCGATATTTAAAAATTGTAACTTCCTACCATACATAAGTAACAATTTTAAAAATTTAACAGGAAAAAGGGATAACACAGTTGGATCATTTATGGCAAGTGAACTCTATAAAACCTTACATATTGCAAAAGGAGCAGTTTGAGTTACCGAATACATATAAATATATATATTTACAGATCAAAAATGATCTCAGTAAGAACAAAGCTCAATTCAAAATACTGGAACTGCCATTATTAATTTCACTTTTACAAGATAATAAGGATGGTAAGAAATTGATACATGCAATATATCAGACAATTTTGAATCAAAGGGACAATAATATAAACAAATTAAAGAATAAATGGGTAACTGATTTAGGGGTAAACTTAGAAGAAATGTGGCAACAAATCATCAGTGGGACCTCCTCTTCCATCCAGGGACCACCAGTGCCACTGCCGTTGCCTCAAAGGTTGCCAAGAAAGAGGAGTGGTTGGACCACAGTGGGCTCAGGGAGGGTGAGGGTGGTGGAACAGAGGCACATTCCTCCAGTTGTACCTCTCCACAATTCCTATGTCATTCTGGCAAAGTGTGGTTCCTCTATGGAGGCACCTACAGTGGAGACCAAGGAGGATGCTGGGAACCTCCACAAAGGAAACCCACAGGAGGGTGGCAGGGGACCCTGCAGGAAGGAAACAACTCCTGGTGGGGACCCATTGTTAGGAAGGTAGAACTGGGCAAGGAAGGGAGAGGGAGGTAAGGTGCCTGCCTGGCACCATGGCTTGAGGACAGGGAGTGATCCTCAGGATTGCCTGGAGCAGCTGCACAGGGAAGGAGTTGGATGTCATTGTCCACTTAGGACAAATGACCTGGCTAAGAAAGGATTAGAGAAGTGCAGGAAGAGTTTGTGGAATTGGGAGGAGCCTTAGTCAAGTAGCACGCACGGTAACCTTCTCGGAGGTGCTGCCCATCTATGGCATAGGAGAGGCTAGGGTGTTCCGCACCATGGGATTCAATCAGTGGTTGAAAAACTGGTGTGGAGCTCAGGGATTTGGCTTCATTGGGGACTGGGGGCCACCTGGAGTGATGCAAGCCTATACTGGCATGATGGGCTGCATCTGTCCGGGAGGGGAACCAGGATCCTAGGTGATAGGTTTAAATGCTTCATTGGCAAGCTTTTAAACTAGCCAAGGGGGGAGGCACTGGAAAGGAGCAGGAAAATCCTAGCCCCCAAACAATCACGGTAGTAAGTGTGGCAAACACCAACATGGAGGTGTCGATAGGAGAAGGGCAGGGTAAATGGAGAAAGTGACAAAGGCAAGAAGGACAGGGATGGGGCAAAGGGGTAAGGCCATCAGAAATGGAGGGTAATGAGTACCAATGCCCGTAGTCTGGACAACAAGCTCCCTGAGCTGGTGGCCTTAATGGAAGAGGATGCCTGGATATCGTAGCAGTCACAGAAACATGGTACACAGAGAACCATGACTGGGATGTTAAAATACCAGGGTACATAACCTACAGGAGAGAGACAGGCAAGGGAGAAGAGGGGAGGGTAGCTCTCTATGTAAAGGAAGGGATAAAAGCAATTGAACAAAAGAGTAAACAGGGAGGAGAGGAGGCACTGTGGGTCACCTTGGAGACTGGAAAGGGCATCACAATCCGCACAGGGGTTGTGTACAGACCCCCACGTCAGAGGAAGGAATGGACAAGGATATGATGGAAGGCATTCTTAGAATGGCAGAGAAAGGGGAGATACTGTTCATGGGAGACCTGAATATGCCAGGTGTTAACTGGAGCACATTTGCTGCAGCCACATCCAAGAGCAGGGCCATTCTTGATGCCCTACAGGTGGCAGGCATTAGACAGCTAGTTTCGGAACCCACTTGTGAGGAGCAATCTTAGACCTCGTACTCTCAAACGGGGCAGTGAGAGGATCTCAGATCTAGAAGTGGGTTGTCATCTGGGGACAAGTGACCATCAAACAGTGTGGTTCACGTTAAACTCAGCTACAAGTCAAGCCATACAAAAGTGAGGTACCGGACTTTAGGAGGCTGACTTTGGCAAGATGGGAAGTGCTCAGAAAAGCACTAGCAAACAGGCTAGAAGGAGGTGTGGAGCAACAATGGGGAATTATCAAAACTGCCATCACAGAGGCAACAAGCCTTGTGTGAAGCAAATAAACAAATCAAATGAAAGAAAAGCCACTATGGTTCTCAAGAGAGGTGGCTGTGAAAGTCAGGAAGAAAAAGATAGCATTCCAGAAGTATAAGGAAACACAGAAAGAGCAGGACAGAGAGCTGTACCAGTTAAGGCAGAAAGAAGCAGGGAGGAAGTCAGAATAGCAAAGGCCCAAACTAAGGAAAAGATAGCCAACTCAGTTAAGAAGGGGATAAAACCTTTTATAGGTACATCAGTGAGTGTAGAAAGACAAAGGAGGGATAGTGAGGCTGAATAGAATGAGCGGTGGGTGGGCAGAAGGGGACAGTGAAAAGCAGGAATACTGAATGAATATTTCTGCTCAGTATTCACAAGGGGAGTGCTAATCCAATTAACAGAAGCACTCTTGATAGGGGGTCGATCCCAGTCCTTTCACAGAAGAAAGGGTTCTGCAAGAGCTCCTAAAACTGAAGGTGGACAAAGCAATGGGTCCTGATGGAATTCACCCAGAATTCTAAAAGAATTAAGGAAGGAACTAGTGAAACCACTGGCTACTCTTTTTAATAAATCATGGGAGGATGGTGTGGTACCGAGGACTGGAGGAAGGCAGATGTGATTCCCCTTCACAAAAGTGGGACCAAGACAGAGGCAGGAAACTACAGACCTGTCAGTCTGACCTCTGTGGTGGGGAAAGTGATGGAGTCACTTCTGAAGGAAAGAATAGTTGAGTACCTAGAGGTCAGTGGAGCACAGGATCCAAGGCAGCATGGGTTCACAGTGGAAAGGTCATGTCAGACGAATCTAATAGATTTCTTTGACTGGGTGACCAAAGTAGTAGACCAGGAGGGGCTGTGGACATGGCCTACCTAGACTTTAGCAAGGCATTTGACACAGTCCCACACAAAAGATTATTAGTCAAATTAACCAGCCTGGGAGTGGGTCCCAGGGTGGTAGCTTGGGTAAAACATTGGCTGGACAACAGGACACAGAAGGTAATTGTAAATGGAGTCCACTCTGAAGAAAGGGCAGTTACTAGTGGGGTACCGCAGGGTTCAGTATTGGGTCCAGTCCTTTTTAATGTCTTCATCAGTGGCATTGCAGAGGGACTGGAAGGAAAAGTATGCCTTTTTGCAGATGACACAAAGATCTGCAACAGGGTTGATACACAAGGAGGCGTGGAAAGGATGAAAAGGGACTTGGCAAGGTTGGAGGAATGGTCAGACGTATGGCAGCTAGGATTCAATGCAAAAAAGTGCAAAATAATGCACCTGAGAAACAAGAACCCAGGGGAAGAATACACAATAGGTGGGGAGGTAGTAACAACAACAAAACAGGAAAGGGACCTGGGGGTAATCATATCAGATGACCTTAAGGTTGGCAAGCAATGTGAGAAGGCAGTAGGGAGGGCCGGGGTATAATGGGATGTACAGGAGAGGCATCAGCAGCAGAAAACAGGAAGTTGTTATCCTCTGTACAGACAGTTGGTGAGACCCCATCTGGAATACTGTGTCCAGTTCTGGAGACCCCATCTCATAAGAACATAGACAGGATAGAGGCAGTCAGAGGGCAACTAAAATGGTGCAGGGTCTGCAAGAGAAGCCGTGAGGAGAGACTAAAAGAGCTTAATATGTATACCCTTGAGGAAAGAAGGAGAGGGGACATGATAGAAACTTTCAAGTACCTCAAGGGAATCAACAAAGTCCAAGAGGGTAGCATCTTTCAGAAAAAGAGACTTGCAAGAACAAGGGGACACAATTTAAAGATAGAAGGAGGTCGGTTCAGGGCAATGTGAGGAAGTATTATTTCACAGAGAGAGTAGTGGATGCAGGGAACAGCCTTCCTGAGGAAGCTGTGGGGTCTAAAACTGTGGGAGAATTCAAGAATGCATGGGACAGACATAAGGCAATTCTTGTGGGGGGCAGGAAGATATAGGCTGTTGGTTAACTAGGATCTGCGGCCTATCCTGTAGGTAGGGAAATGGGCAGACTAGATGGGCCTAGCGGTCCTTATCTGCCGTCAAAGTCTATGTTTCTATGTTTCTAAGTGCTTATGCGATAAATGTTCAATCAACAATAATACAACAGATACAAATTAATTAAACACATAGAACTTACCATACTCTAACAAAATTACACCAATTCAATAATACCATTTCAGACAAATTCCCTAGATGTGCATGCATGGCAGGTACCTTGATACACCTGATACATTCGTGACCTTTTTTAACAAATTTCTGGAGCAAAATAGGCAACATGCTTTCAATGATATTTAAGAAAACAATTACTTTAACTCCTACTATCATAATTCTTGGGATATTCCCCTTGAAAGATTTTTTAGATACATTTGAAGTCAGGTTCCTTATAATGGCATCTATTACTGCCAAAAAATGCATTCTTCTCAAATGGAAGGACAGTGTTCCACTGGTTTATGAAATGTGGGTGAATATGTTGTTAGATACTTCAAAATTGGAACAGATTTGGTACAGTAAAAATAATCAAAGGGAAATTTTTGAAAACATCTGGCCCCCATTCCAGCTGATATTTCAAAAAGGAATAGATTAGAAGTATATATGATAACAGATCCCGTACAATTTAAAAATAGGTTAGGAAATTTAGGGAACTCAGGACCCCTGGTTATGATGATGAAGCAAGACCATACATCTGATTGTGTTTCTGATGACAATGATAGTCCCTGTGATATAGATACATAGATACATAGACAGTGTCGGCAGATAAGGGCCTATGGCCCACCCAGTCTGCCCATTTAAGTTTGTAAGTTCAGTTTATGTTTTCCAGGAAGTCTGTTGCCCCTTACCCCTGACCTCCAGAATTCCTTTATGTCTATCCCATGATATGTCTGAACCGAATAACTAAAAAAAAAGAGAAACAAAAAAAATATATAAATTAACTTTTACTTGCTGGGCTGCCATTTGAACAATTAGCACCTGCCTGACTGACGCACTATAGTATTTAACAAGGGTGACAATGAGCTGAATGAGCTGAATTTGGCAAACAACTGTGAATGGTGATCCAGCAATCGAATGTACATGAAATATATAGCTGTGAATACACTGACAGGTGTAGAAGAGCAAAATGAAACAACTGGACTATCACCTTGATTTCTTTGTGCACGTGGACACTGTCCAACAGAAGATCCACCCTAAACTAAGGGCTCTTTAGAGGAATAAAGTATGTATCCCACTTCCTGCATGCAGAGAAATTCTCTTGAAAATCATCCCAGGTTTCTGTCATGGTAACATGTTTTACAGTGCTGCTCCCAAGTGCAGTCTGGCCAGACTGGCCCCCACTTTCAGTCTCTCTGCTGCTTTGCCCTGAACTGTCCCCCTCACATCCACCATTGCTCTCTTTACTTCTCTCTCTCCTTGCTCCCCCCTTGACACCAGACCACTCTCTCCACTCTACTTCCTTTATCTCCAAATTCCGTCTTAGATGCCTTCCTACTACCTTACCTCTCTCTTTTATCCCTCTCTGCCCCCACATACAACCTTCATAACATGGACCCTCGATCTCTCACCCTCCATCACATAAATTCTTCTGCAGGCAAAGCTACATTCTCTTTCCCTTTCCCTAAGCACTGGTTATCCTTTCCCCCTCCAATCCACTCCACCTCATATCTCTTTTACCTCAGATCCATCATTCATGACTTCATTACTCACTCCGGTAATTGCCCTTGACCTCATTATGACCACAGACTTTTAGGCCCTCCCAGTAATCACCCTCCTTTGACTACAGCTTAACCCTGGGTGTTTGCACATTACTCTAGTGCTGACTCTGTTGTTCAATGTAACCATTCCATTGGTCGTGGCTACTGTCTGTTTTGTTCTGTATTTCTGTTTGTCTCTTTGTACAGCAGCTGTAACTTTCTATTTAGTGCACCCTTTTCAAGGTTGTTCTGTACTCCGCTTCAGCCATGGAAGAATCTAGAAATGAACTGTTACTAGCTCAGTATGTGTCTCCTTTTAAAACTTTTGAAATGAAAGAAAGAAACAACTAAATAAATAAATCCATACATAAAGGACTAATACAGCATTCCTTTACCTTCCAAACTGATCTGCAACATGAGAATAAGGAAAGAATCAGGTTAATGCATTTTTTTACATTCAGAAAACAGTGCTATCTCACAAAATAGTGTAATGTTTCTGTCCTACCTCCTTCTTAGATAAACCACCTGAAGGTGACATTAACATCACAGCAGTATAAGAACAGGCCTGCTAGGGCCGTGACTTCCCAGTCACTTCAGAAGTGCATGCAGGTAAAAGTAACTCCAGTATCTTTAAGATAAAAGTAGAGATAGATTTTCCAGGACTTTAAATAATCATGTTATGAATCTTTATCAGTTATTAAGGCAAGTATACATTACATTCCAAGGATAAAGAAAAAATAGGAATAGATTTAACACTTAGGATTTTTGTGTATTATTCAGTTTTGACTGTATCTCCTCTTAGCAAGGTTAAGCTTTTTTTACAACTCAAGTTTATTAAGGATAATACCATACATAAGTGTATAAATATCACGTATCACTATGTCTGCCTACATCAAGCACAGAATTTGTGAAAAGATGCAACATTACTCACATGAAGAATTCACATGTAACATGTTTTCCACCTTAGTAACTCACAAATTTATTTCTCATGTTTCTCCCCTAGGAGGCTATCTTAATGCAATATCACTCCCTGGGGACAGGAACATATCTGCTGAGAAAACATTTAAAGGGACACTGTCAACCCACTTAGGCCTCAAATTGCCCCTAGATTAAAAAATAAATGTCATGGTTGCTCATATTCTGTAGAGATTGCTTATGTAGTTGGTAGCTTGATTCTGATTCTTGTTTTCTTTTAAAAAGTGAAAAACAGACAACCAACCATACTGGTGATACAACACAAAAATGTGTTTGTTTACATTTTTTGATCAACATCCACTGCATCTTTCCTGGATTTAGGACTGTCCTTAACACAATGTAGCCACTTATAATGCTGTGGGAGGAGAAGAGACTATTGCATTATGAGCGGCTATACTGCTTGGGGTATTCCTAATGTTCAGGATGTATGCAATAAGAGAAGATCAAGGATTTGAAGCAACACAAGGTGGGATATAACTGCACCATTCTCATACATTTCAGTTCTGCTAAGAAAGGAAGCAGATCAACCAACCAACAATCTTAATGAGTTTTAGAGATGGAAAGCAATAATAAAATGTGGGTTTTCAAATAAAAATAATATGATGCAAAAAGCATTAAAAGTGTTCCTTTAACTAATAAACTTGAAACTGAAACTATGTCTGGTATTGGTTTCATCTCAGTGTCAGTATTCATGACATCTGAAAGTATCAATACTGTGGAATCCTGCTATAAACTGTATGGGATTGGTGTTGTATGTAATCCACTTTTTCCAATTTTTCCAAATACTTGTCCTGGTTAAGACTCCATTCAGAAGTAATTCTCTCCATGCCAGCTACTGGTTAGACCCTTTTCCTCCATTCTGGGATTGTCAAAATTATTGCTGTTAATCAATGGCATGTAATACATTTTGTGGCTACAATACATAAAGGCCCAGATATTCAGAAAAGCATCAAAGGCTGGCCCAATTCTGGCGCAGTGCAAATCTGATGTGCAGTGGTGCAACAGGAGCCATATTCAGAAGTTGTGCTGGCTGCACTGCGCCAGCGCAACCCAGCTGAATATGACACAGTTGTGCCATGGGGCAACCGTGGATGTGCCATAGTGCAACCTTGGATGTGCCATGGCACTACTAGAGGTGCCCACGGTGCTACCACAGGTGTGCCACGGGCAGACAGAGAAACCCCAAGGCAACCATGGGAGCGGAGCAATGGGGGGGGGCACAGCACAGAAAGGAGACCCAGGGACAGAGCCAGGGAAGCATAGCGACAGGCCACAGGAGGCCACCACCAGCTGGGCACAGCAGGGCACACACAGGCACCCAGTCCCCCACCCCAGAACACAACAGTGGCACAGACAGTAGGCAACAGGGGGTGCAAATGGTGGATGGAGGGCCACCAAGGGGGGCCGCTGCAGGCTCCAGGCCATGCCCCCCTGCACATCCAGACCAGGGCAGGCCACATCCAGGACCACACAGCTAAGCATACACACCTTCCACACAACCCTGACAGTCACCCCAAGGGCACCTCAAGGCACAGCCATCGACCGAGGGGAGGGACACCACCACCATGGGACACACTGCAGCACACAGCAGTGATCCATAGAAGCACAACACACACCCCAACACTGCAGACCACATGGACAGGCACTGGGCCACTGCAGCATGGTTTCTCACACCACCTGCAAAGCAGACACAGACACAAGTAAGTCAATAGTAATATATTGTGCAAAACAACTATATACAAGAGAAGGGTGTGGGGGAGGGTAGAAATGCGAGGGTTGGGGGTAGGGAACAGGGACTATACAGTGGGAAGAGGGACTGGAGAAGGAGGTATGGCTGGGGAAACAGGGGAAATCAGGGCCCGACTAGCAGTGGCCACAGCCTGTCACCCCCTGTAGACATCGCTGCCTCCTGTCTGCCAACATCATTATCCGGACCTGCATCACCATCTCCATCGTAGTCGATCTAATGATGGTCAACTGCCTCAGGAGCTGGCAGTAGAGGGGTCTCCTGCACCACTGCCGGACACCTAGGACAAGGGACAAGACAGGTGATCAGTGTAATGTCCCAAGGAACCATACTCATCCACAGCATGTACTGGGCAGTGAGAACACACACCCCTGTAGGGCCCGTACAGGTTACCCACAGGGGTGTGAGCCAAGGCCTGCCAGCAACACGACACACCACATCAGCACACAGCGGTGGTCCTGCCACACAGTGATCATCCAACTGTGCCATGGCAGTCACATGGCACAGTGCTCCGGCAGCACCAAGCAACATCAGTGGCAGCCAGGCACACACCCATCCCACCAGCAGCTGGCACACGTGTCCAATGGATGTGACACAGTGGTGGGCACCACGCACAGTGCAATACACAGAGCTGCCACAGCACACGGCACAGGCAGCCATGCCCACACCCACGCTGCCACGTCACCCCCCCAATGATGGTGCACAGGACAATGTTAGTGCCTACCTGCCCTCTGTGGCCCCACTGGTGCTGGAGAGGCTCTTCCACCCTGGGCCGCTGCAGCCTGACATCCTGCCAGTACTGCCCATCTTTGGTCTTCAGGTCCTGGGAATGGAACAGAAACAGGTACACATCAGTAACCAACCACAGCAGCTCCCCACTATCCCCACCCCTGTGCACAGGGTGAGCCCCTGCCCAACACGTCCCACACAGTGGCAATCGCAACACAAGTGACGGAGGGTGATGCCACCCCACAATGCTCATGATGGTAGTACACCACCCTGCAGGACATGCCAGGCAGCCTAGCCAACACCACAGTACAATACCAGGGCACACATGCATGATGGGCCTACTCACCTGGCTGTGGCAAAGCCCCATGCCTGATGCACGCCTCCAGCCTCCTGAGGCACTCTGGATCCCTCTGAGCTAAGTTCCCATAGCAGTGGTGACACTGCTTCCCCATCCTGGCAACCCCTGTGCACTGCCACAGTGAGGCAGCAATGGCCTGCCACACAGCCACCCGGGGCTGCTGCAGTGGTGCCTGCCCAAACAGTTGGGGTGCGTGGGGCTGGATGCAGCCCATGAGGTTGACAAGCTTGACCTGCGTCTAGGTGGCCACTCATCCTGATCGCTGCTGCACCATGTCTCAGGTGTGAGCCGCAGAGCAAAATGGCGGCAGTAGGTGCACATGGTCACTGCATGCGCCAGATGCGTGGGCCATGGGAACATGCACTGTGTCCAACCATCACGCAGTCTCAGAGATGCATGGCATGGGCATGGCTAGGCAGGGTCATGGGTGTCAGGGTCACCCAGGGACAGAGGTCACAGCAGGGGTCAGAGGTCAGCCGCCACACAGTGCGCACGTTCGAAATAGCAGGCATGATGCACAGTGCACCATGGCCCCTATTTCACAGTGGGCACACAGTGTGCAATATGTGACAATACACCATCCAGTGCATGCACACTGCGACCTGTGCACTATGCATGCGCCATTTGCTGCAATTTTGGCTGGCAGACATGTGAGCAACTTCATGATATTCAGCCCACAAGCAAATGAGCTCATCAGACAATGCATAGCGCACTGGGGGAATTAGCATGTCATTACCATTGCGCCAAAGCTCATTTGCATGCAATGTGCTATAAAAGCGCCACAGATCGGCACAGGTCATGGACCGGTATTGCATCCTTTTGAGGTAAGTTGTGCCTGCTGCTGGAGCACACTGAGCTCAGACAGCACAGCAGGGGGGAAGGAATAGGATTCTGCTGTCACTGACACACTGTGCTGCCCATGTCCACAGGAAGTGACATGTCAGAGTGTGAGGAGGGTGAGGAGCGTAGGTCTGCTCGCAAGCGCAGGCCCAACTTCACAATGGCAGAATCAGAGGCCCTGTTTGTGGCCTACCTCAACAGGGAGCCACTGTTGAGTGGTGCCATGGGCACACCACAGGCCAGGGCTGGGGCCTGGGAGGAGGTGGCAGCATGTGTGAACCAGCAGGACAGGAACCAGCGGTAGGTGCAGAAGTGCCGCAAGAAGGTGGGCATGAACAAGAGGTGCATTAAGGAGAAGGTGGTGGCCATTCATGCAGCCCAGAATGCCACCAGAGGGGGGCCTGCAGATGCGCCACAGCTCACGGTGCAGGAGGAGTTGGTGGCAGTCACCATGCACTGCAGCACCATGGAGGGTGTGCCTGGAGGAGGATTCCAGACAAGTGACAGCCCATCACTACATGGTACGTATGTTGGCCATGCACAGCATGCAATGGCTATGTTTGGGGGGGCACTTGTGGGAATTGCATCACTGACACACCTGTTTTCTCTTTCAGCACCAGCATGCCTGCATGCAGAGGATGGGGCATTGGCAGCAGCCATGGAGGCAGGACCAGCCCTGGAGGACCAGCCATCCACCTCCACGGGCATCTGGGGGCCTGATAGGCTGCAGCACACCACCACTGTCTAGCCGGATGTCCTGGGCATGGGGTCGGATGAGGCCCTGGATGTGTTTCTACAAGATGCCAGTCTTGGCATCCTCTGCATGGAAACACAGATTGAGACAGGGTCCGATGCTGATGATGACCTCACCATAATCCTGGACAGCATGGGCAGTGTTGTGGGGAAGATGCCTATACCAGACACCAACACAGGCAGCATGCCCAGCGACCTGACAGTGGGGGAACAGCTGCCTGCTACCAATGCAGCTGCAGCTGTGTGCACTGCCACAGCTGTACCATGTGGTGGTGGTGTGGCTGCGCAGGCGCTGGGCAGCATTCAGTGGCCAGACAGGCAATGGCAGTAGGCTACAGGTGCCACAGGGCAGCTGGATACAGGGTCCACCACTGGGATGCCAGCTAGGAACATACCCCATGAGGACCGCACTGTGCAGCATCCATCTGAGAGGGGGCTGTGCAGCATGGCCGGTCACCACAGGAGGGTCGGCGTCCAGCCCGGGAACCACAGGACGCTGACCCATTGGCATAGCACACCTGTTTGCTGTGGGCCTCCATGGAGCAACAGGTGCAGCTTGCTGCTGGGGTGCATGCACTGCACATGGAGGTGTGCCAGGCAGCCAAGCAGTGCGAGAGGGGCACTGCGCAGCACCTGGCAGTGATACAGCACATGCAGGAGGCCATGACTGCATCCCAGGATTGCATTGCCAATGTGATCACTTATGTCCTTGCACTGCTGGCTGCCACAGGGCATGGCCGGCCACCAGGGACTCTACGCAGTGCACTGTCCACCCCACAATCCCGGCGTTGGGCGACACCCTCACTGTCAACACCGGGCTCTGATGTTGGCATCTCAGGCATGCCAGGGGTAGGCCTGTTTGGGCTCCTACACACTCCTGTGAGGACCCAGTCACGGTCCTACGGTTCAGCCCCTGGTGGGGTTGATGCAAATACCCCCTATGGCTGCTGATCGACCCCGGTGTGGCCTCCCCTGTGGCTGTGGTGGTCATAGTTCTGCATGGCGGCCCTAATGTGCATGCCTCCCTGACCACAGTCTACAGCCGCTGCCCTGTGCACCCATGGGCAGCATGTGTGTGTGTGCATACCACTGGTGTGGTGCCTGTGTATCACGCCACATGCTGCCTGTGTGCATGCCTGCCCAGCTGCTGGACCATGCGGCGTGGGTGTGATGAGGACAGTTCAGCACCAGTTGCGCCTGTGCACCAGTGCAATGCATCTGATCCCTGCCACATGCCAGTGCTTGGGTGTGTGGGTGCGTTCGTGTGTGTGTGTGTTGCTGTGTGATGCTGTGTGCAGTTCTGTGTGGTTGTGTGCCACTGACTCCCCTACCCCTGCACCACGCCTCTGTGTGTGCATGCCCATTGCCATGCATGCCCCTGCCTGTGTGCTGTACCAGTGTGTGTGTGGCTCTTGCATGGGTTTCATGCCACCTACCTGCATACACCATAGTGCTCCTGTGTGATGGTGTCATGATGCTTGTGCGCCATTCGTTGCAGCCGGTGATCCCTCCACCCAGGGGGCAGTCCGCCACCCTCCGGCCCATTGCCTCCGTCATCCCCACTACTGCCACCCTTATCAGCCTGGACAGCTATCCCATGGTCAATGGCCATGTTGTGCAGCATGCAGCAGGCCAGGAATAGACCACAGGCTTTCGAGGGGCTGTACTGTAGGGCACCACCAGACCTGTCTAGGCAATGGAAATGCACCTTCAGCATGCTGAATACATGGTCAATGATGTTGCACGTGCTAGCGTGTGCCTCATTGTAGTGTTTCCTCTGCTGGGGATGCTGGGCGATGATAGGGGGTGAGTAGCCAGGGCCTCAGTGGATAGGCACTGTATCCTGTGTTAATAATGACATGGTTAGCCCTCTGACATCCTTTGCTGTGCCCCTTGCCTGGCCCTGGTGCCCTCACCAGTAAGCCCACCCTTTCCTCCCTGATCCTGTGGCCTGCTCTGCCTTTCACCCCTTGCTTGTCCCATACTCACCCACTAGGTGGCCCGTGGGGATGTCCCCATGCTCTAACCTGTGGCACAGTGCAGAGGTGTGCCAGATGAATGCATCATGTGCTCTCCCAGGGTGTGTGAACAGACATTGGTGATGTGCCCCATGACATCGCACACCACCTGGCATTTGATGCTCAGGAACCCCTTCCTATTAATGTAGGCCACACCCTCAGGGCCAGGTGGCATGCAGATGCCCACGTGGGTGCAGTCAATGGCCCCAAGCATGCCAGACATACGTGCTACCCTGTGGAAGTCCTGCATGGTTGCTGTATGCTCTGCCTGTGTGCTGGGGAAATGGATGTATTCTGAAGCATGTGGCAGCAGATTGTTGAGGAACTGTGTGAGGAGGTGTGACGTGGCCAACTAGGTTATGCCTGTGGCGTCCCCTGTTGGTCTCTGGAAGGTGCCCGTGGCTAGCAGGCACATAACAGCTGTCACTTTGGTCTCCACAGACATTGAGTGGCTCCATCTTGTGGGTGCCTGCATCTTCTCACTGCACAGCTCGCAGAGCTGCCTCAGAATGGCCCTGTTCAGGTGGTACCATTCCACAATCTCCGTGTTGGAGTAGTTTTCAAAGGTGATGCCAGCACGGTACCACCTGTTCTGAGCATACCACCGATGGGCCTCTCCTTGGCCACATCGCTGTTCCTCCTGCCCCCTCACACCCCTCATTATGGCGTCCATCAAGAAGGGTGCACTATCCATAGCCCCTTATGTCCTGTATCCCCTGGGCAGTTGGCTGCTGCAGGCTGTGTGCCACTCTGGTGCATTGTCTGGCACTGTGCCTGCCTGTCCCTCTCACTCTCTCTGCCCCAGTCTCCCTCTCCACTGCCACCTCTGTCACTCTCCCTCTGTGGCTGCCTCTGTCTGTCTGTCTGTCTCTCACTCACTCTGTCTCTCTTGGTCTGTCTTTCTGTCTGTCTGTCCTTCCTTCTTTTATTTGTTCTGTCACTCTCTCTCTCTCTCCCTCTTGCTTGACGCAAGTGCTGTCTGTGTGGTTGCACCCTGTATTTATAGGCTCACGTCTGCTTGGTGCATCTCGGGTTTGCTCCGTACTTGCGCCACATGGTTCCACAGTTGAATATTGCGCTGCACCGGATATTCATGGGCATGCCCCCTGCACTTGTGCCTGCATTCATTATAGTTGCACACTGGCACAATGGGATTTGCGCTGTGCAATGACTTCTGCTGAATATCACTCCTTGGCGCAAGTTCACACTTGCGCTGGTGCAACTCAGTTGTGCCATGCTCAACTGCTTTGAATATCCCGGCCAAAATGTAAAATGGATATCTTTGCTGTTGCCTTCTCATGGTGGGCACTGGAAGGCCCAATACCAAGTTTCCAATGCTCAAAGGGATCCATTGGTCCTATAAATTACCCAGTTCTGTGTGGATCTGCCACCAATATCCCTGGCTATTCAGGCGGCTCCAGAAGAAATGGTGGCGTGCTCCACTGGTTTGACAGATTCTCCAGCAGAGCTCTGCGTTTTCCTGTTTAAGTGTGAAGTTATGGAGGGTGTGTGGAAAATCAAATTAGAATTTTCCAACAATATTTTCTACAGGTTTGAGAGGATGTCACCCTTCATACCGTATCTAGTGTTTTTGTTCAGTTGTCTGCCGGAATGAGCTGACTTGGCTTAAAGTTTGTTTGCCTCACTAAAAGAGGAGACGCAGAAGGTTTGATACCTTTTATTGGACCAACAAGTGTCATGTACAAAGGTATCAAACCTTACAGCGTCCTCTGTTTTCCAAGGACCAATATGGCTTAAATCTCTATTTGCCTCACTAATAAAGACATACCACTTGCAAACATGCTAATTTCATTGGGGGGGGGTTTATTTAGTCAAGTTACTTTCCTTATTTTAACCAGTAGTATTTCTCTTATATTTAAAACAACAGAGAAACTCTCTCTCTCTCTCTCTCCCTCTGTCTCTCTCTGTCTCTAATAAGTTCTCCTAGGACAGTCTGATTGGTACCAAACCATACACAGCAGAGCCTGAAGCATTTATCTATTGATACTTTCAGATGTAATTTATTCATTTGTTTTAGAAGAAAGAACTAAGAAAACTAATGGCCTTCAGCAAATATTAGTGCAACCAGAGGGAAGAACCCTGGGCGATATATCAGATCACATTGAAGGAAGCAAAGAAGGTGGTTAGTGATGCTAAATCTGCCACCGAACTGAGTATTGCAAAAGGTTTGAAAGATGGAGAAAAACAGGTTCTTACATTATGTCAAAGAGAAATGGAAGGCAAAGGGAGGGATTGTGAGTCTTTCAAAGGATGGGGAGGTGATAGAGGAGTGTGGGCAGAAAGCATCGCTTCTAAATGACTACCTCTGCTCAGTATTTACAGGGGAAGTAGACAGGTCAATACTGGAGAGCACAAAGTTTCCTGCAGAGGCATTCAGGAAACGGAACAAATTCAGTTCACTACTGATAGAATTTGGAAGGGGGTAGCAGTACTAAAGATTGACAAAGAATCAGGGCCTGATGGTTTACACCCAATGCTACTCAAAAAATTGTTGCTAGAGCTTGCATACCCCAAGCAGGGCTGTTCAACAGCTCACTTCAGACTTGGGAGGTCTCTATGGATTAGAGGATGGTTGAGGTGGTCCCACTCCATAAGTGAGGGAACAGGAAGGAGCAGAGTAACTACAAACCAATTATTCTCACCTACAGTGTGGGCAAGCTAATGGAGTCTCTAGTCAAGGAAGATCTGGAGCCTACCTTAAAAGCAATGCTCTCCAGGATAGCAAACAGCACAGATTCATGGCAGGGAGTGCCTGTTAGACCAACCTAATTGTTTTCTTTTGTCTGGGTTCCTTGAGCTATAGACAATAGACAGGCAGTTGACATACTCTACTTTGATTTCAGCAAAGCTTTTGATTATGTGCCTCACAGGAGGCTGCTGAAAAATCAATGGGATCTGGGAGTAGGAGGGAAACTAATCAGATGGGTTGGAAATTGGCTAGGAGGCCATAAACAGAGAGTAGTGGTCAACAGCCTCAAGTCAGGGGACAGGGATGTTATGAATGGAATGCTGCAGGATCAGTCCTTTGACCAGTCCTCTTCAACATGTTCATTTGTGACATTGGTGAAGGTCTACAGGGAAAGTTGTGTCTCTTTGCAGATGGCACAAGCTCTGTGGCAGAGTGGGATAGACAAGATAGGGTGAAGGAGCTGAAAGAGGATCTCAGTAGGTTGGAATGGTGTTCCAAGATCTGGCAGCTTACATTTAATGTGAAGAAGTGCAAGGTTATGCTCCTGGATAAAGGGAACCCAGAATAGCTTACTGGTGGGGGGGGAGGGGAGGCTGGCATTCTCATCAGAAGAAACAGACTTAGCAATGATCATTAGTGACTGCCTCAAACATTCCAGTCAGTAGGACAAGGCCAATAGTAAGGCAACTAGGTTGTTAGGGTGCATAGGAAGAGGGATTGACAGCAGGAGGAAGGAAGTGAAACTTCCCCATTATGGGTCCTTGGTAGGGTCACACCTGGAGTACTGCACCCATTTCTTTAACCTACATGTGAGTAAGGATACAGACAGGCTGGAGACAGCCCAGAGGAGAGTAACCAATACGGTTCAGGTTCAGCAAAGCAGATCATATGAGGAGTGATTCAGGGCCCTGAACATGTACTCACTGGGGCCTAGAAGGGAGCAGTATGATATGACTGAGATGTTCAAATTCCTGAGGGGCATTAACAAGATAAATTGTAAGGAACTATTCAATAGGAACCTCAACTCCGTGACTAGAGGACATGACCAGAAACTGGTAGGAGGAAGATTCAGGAGAGATGTGAGGAAATATTTCTTTACGGAATGGTTTACTGATCCTTGGAGCAGAATACAAGCAGACTGCATGTGGGTTCACGCATAGATGGAATGGGTGAACGGTTTCATTAATACAGACTCCAATGGGTGGTAGGCCCAGGGTATAGGTAGTACCACAAAATGGGCAGTCTGGATGGACCCCTGGTCTTTATCTGCCACCACATTCTATGACCTGATGATTCTATGATAATGCTTTAAGACACAATTATTTTACAACAGGCAGTAACTAATGGGATAGCAAATGCATTCTTAAAAGAACATGGACATAATAATGCACACAAGTTAGCAACTTTTATAAATCTGAAGGCAATACTCTAATGTAACTAACTTATAGGGTTTCATAAAACTAAAACCCATTATTATTTTACTTCTGCAGCATACAGTGCTCGTAGAAATGCAGACAAGTGGTATGTACATTTTTTTTTCTTCTGTGGAAGGGGATCACCTCCCAGGGCAGTGGAGTGTAAACAAGCAGGGCAGAAAAAAGCAGAACATGAGAGAAGATACGATTTATTTATTTATTTAATTTGTTAACCGGGTAAGCGCACTGGACTGAAGGTCCTTTTTCAGGCTTGACCCAGACAGAAAAAAACAATACAAAATATACAATAATAAATACGCAAAACATTCAATAACAATTGCAGATACATAAATCAAGCAAATACTGTTTCAAATGCTTTTTAAAAACTTGCAAAGAGCAACCAACATGTAAAAAGTCAGGCAAACTGTTCCAAAAATGAGGAGCGGCTACAGTAAATGCACGTTATCCAGCACAAGTGTTACAAAAACCTATATTAAGAATAACCCCATTGGTTGACCTAAAACTAGGCAACAAATCCCTAACTAATAGATCAAAAAGTGGAGAAGGGACAGAACAAAAAATATTTTTGAAAATCGAGCAACCAAAAAAATACTGCATACAACGAACTGGGGATAACCAACAAAGCTGGGAATATAACTAACAGTGGTGAGTACATATAGGAGCCAATAAAACAAAATGACAGCTATTATTATAAACAACAGAAAGATTTTGGATCTCAGTAGAGCCAAGGTAAAAAAAAAAAAAGATTGGATACAGAATCAAAATGGGGCAAAAGGGAACCCATAGCAATAGCTTTACGAGATTCAAAAGGTAAATTTTGTTTAAACTTATACAAAAGATAAAATAAAGATGGAGAGTAAGTTTTTTTTGGGGTGGGGGGTTGGGAATGGCTGTTTGGTACTGTGGTTGATTAGATCCCCAACCACTCTAAGAACATGAAATGCTACTGCAGTAGAATTTGATAGATTAATAAGTGACGGGGATCTACGATGCTGGTTCGACAACTACATTGTCAACCTGCATCACAGCGACAGACTCCATGTTGACAGCAGTTTGCAGTTGCCAGGGAGCTGTGCACGTTAGACACTGTTTTTTCTTCAGGGGGTTTTGCCCCTGAACCCCCAATACAGGGGGCTCTGCCCCTCACTCCCCCATACTAATGGATTCCAACTCTGAGTTGGAGTTGGTTCGGGGAAGGGGTGCAGGACGTGGGAAAGTGTTGTTGGGTCCTGGGCAGACTTTTGCAGTGACATGCAATGTTGTTGGCATTGATGTATGTTGGGTACAAATGTCACTGTGCGGGAGGCATACTGCTGACAGGGAAACTGAGAAAGAAAGTAATAAACGTAAAAACTGGGAAAGGGACCCTGATTCTGTCACATACCTCCTCTTTATGAGGTAAACAGTTTATCAATTTCTGTACCATCCAGAAGACTGATTACAAAGACTACCCTCAGGCTGAGGGTGTTACAACTAAATACTCGTTGAAGGAAAGGAATACTGGCATCACCACTAATCCAAGATTAGAGACTCTGTTTCAGAGACCAGGCTAATTATAATTAAATCAATCTGATGATGTAAAACTCATCATTTTTCTCAAATTAACTCTGTCCATCTAAGACCACCATTTTGTATTAAGATTAAGCAATGGAATGTTCATCTTCTAAAAATCTATTGGAGGAAATGGGTTCTCGACCTATTGGAACCGCCTTTCCATTCTAGTACTAAAACTGATTCTGTGCAGACTCTGTACTTTGACAGAAAATGTGCATTTGTGCTTTTTCCCAGTTCTGTGTTTCACTGTGAAGCAATAAAGCTGTAGAATAAGGTGTCATCTCATTTTCCTTGGGCTCCAGTCCTTCATTTGTTGCACATAAAATAATGGGTTGTGGTTTATTATGACAGTGAACTTGAAACCTATCAGATAAAACCTTAAGGATTTGATGGCCCATTTTGTATCCAAGTATTCTTTTTCACTGGTACTATAAATCTGCTCTCTGTCATGCACAGTAACTTCCTGCTTGTACACAAGAGGGAGTGCTCATCTCCCTTTATGTTTTGGCTGAGCACTGCTCAAATTCCTGTTTCTGGGGCATCCATATACACTTCAAATTCCTTTTATAAATTTGGATTCCTTAGCATTAGTGTTGAACAAAGAATTGCTTTAAAAGTGTTAAACGCTTTCTCACATTACTCAGATCAGATTACCTTATCTGAGTACCTTTTCTTAGTTACTCTAACTCCATCAAATTGTTAATGGTGTCTGTAAAATTTAGCACAAATGTCTGATTGTATCCCATACCAGGCATTTCCCTACAGCTAATACCAGTACAACACAATCACAACAGCCATCTTGAGCAGGAATTGTTGATCAGGCAGCAAATGAAGGGGGTAGCATTCTCTAACAGGGTGGCTTCAGTGGGTAAGGTACACAGTCAGGCAGTAGAAGGGTTATCTGGAGTTACCATTTGCTGAACAACTACATCTCTGGATGTATGTATGTTTACTACAAGCAAACAAGTTATAGGAAAGGGTAAAAGCCAAACAATCAGAGAAAACAAACAACTTGGGCTGAGCAAAGGGGCTTTGGGTTGTATAAATATAAGGATAACGCAAACAAGCAAACTGAAAAGCAAGTAAATGAAGTAATTTGAGAAGGGGCACAACCAATTAAACAACTTTGAGAAGGGGCACAACCAATTAAACAACTTTGAGAAGGGACACAACTAAGAATCAAGCTATAAAACACTGGGCTGAGTAGAGGGCTTTAAGGTTTAAAAAAACTGAAGGATACTGAAATCAGAGTAATCTCTAGGGGGATTTGAGTGTTAATACTGATCAACATTTTCTTGTTAGTTAAACAGCACATTAACCTGTGGTGAAGGATTTATTTGCAGCAGGCAAGCTCTAGTGTTTCAAGGTCAGTGGCCAAACTCCTGAGATGGGTCACGTGATGGGCATGGACCAATTGGGGTTGGCAGGAAGTCCCGACTGTAGGAGGTCCCAAAAAGAGAATACAAGTAGGCACACCTAACATGTCCCCACACACGTTCATGTCCTAGCATGTGAGTGGAACAGCAATGGAGTGGAATGGGTGTAAAACTGGCACCTTAGGCATCTGCAGACATTAGCAGGAGGAAGCAGGGGACTCTGCCGATTGACTAAGACAGGGTACTGTACCTATTCACTACTGTGTAACATTCACTGCTGGGAAAAGCAGAAGGTAAGCAGCAGGCCAAAACTTGGAAGAGGAGCAACACCCTATCTCGGGTAGGAGTATAAGAAGGGATTAACCCATGACAGGGTATGGGTTTACTGAGGACTAATCCATGCCTGGGGGCGGTTGGAGTCTCAAGGTGAAGTCGAGTGACTTCAGCCACCCAGACATGGATTAATGCTCAATAAACCCATGCCCTGGAGTGGGTTAATCCTTTTATAACATGGGCAATGTTATGCTAGAGTTTGACCTACTGAAATAGTAAAATAAAGCCCTGTGAACCTGCAACTGTGGGTATATCAGGGATTAATCAATGGTCGGGTGACCTATTTGGATGAATCACAAGACTGTATTTTTGGAACCCATGTTGTAAAGGGATTTAAATAAGGTACAGGGGAACACAAATAGCAATAAACAAAAATGGGGAAAACTAAAAACACCCTATCAGGGATAAGGGTACAAAGGTATTTCCAGGTAACACAGGGAAAACAGAAGTTAGGAATGCTGGGAGTAGTGCAGTGCAGTGGCAGTAGGGTGTCACAGAGAGACCATCTGGAGACTGCAGTGCTGCTCCATCTGCATGCACCTCTCTGGGTTGAGGGAGGAGTTCATTAGAGTACATGCTGAGTTGACTAGGATTCGAGGGACCTCTCTCTTTCTCCCCTCAGGGGCCACCAAGTGTGCCACCGTTACCTCAGAGGATGCTAGAAAAGAGGAACAGCTGGACTATGGTGGGCTCAGGAAGGTGGTGGTGGTGGAACTGGTACCACTACAAAATTCTCACACCACTCTGATCGGGTGGCATTGTCAGGAGGAGGCACCCTTGGTGGTGGCAAGGGAGAATGTGGGGGTTGTTTATAATGCAGACCCCAAGGAGGTAGATGATGACTACAGAGGAGGAGGAGGAGGAAGAAGCAACTCTGATGGGGGACTCGACTGTGAGGGGGATAGATTTGGGAATAGGAAGGGGGTGAGAGGGAGGTTAGGCATCTACACACCACCATGGTCTGGAGGGATAGTAAGTGGATCCTGAGGATTGTTAGGGCAGCAGGACAGGAGGCTGAGCCAGATGTTATTGTTCACCCGGGAACTAATGATCTGGCTTGGGATGGGGCTGAGAATAGTGCAGGGGGAGTTTAGGGAGCTGGGCAGGGGTCTTTAACAGGTAGCACACTCACTGGCTTTTGCTGTGGTGCTGCCTGTCTGCAAGAGGGGGAAGGAGAGGGGTGGGAGCTTCAACTCATTGCTGAAGGAATGGTGTAGGGAGGAGATGCTTGGCTACATTGGGGAGTGGGGATCCACCTGGAACAATAAGGGTCTATATAGAGTTGATGGCCTGCATCCATTTAGGAGAAGAACCACAGTCTTCAGTTGATGGTATAAATGTTACTTTGATGGACATTTAAACTAGCTGATGGGAGAGGTGGAACACACTGGGAAGGCAGAAACGTCCCCCTCACTGGCTGAAGTACAGAGTAGGGAGAACCTGAGGGGAGAGAAATGCCACAGGCTGCAATTAATAAAGGAAGCAGGGTGGTAGAAATGAAGGGGGATGGGAATGGGAGCATTAAAAAGTGAGGGGGGAGGAGGGAGGGTGAAAAGGTAAAAGGTAGGTTAACAAGCAGAGAGGTAACAAAATCTTGAAGGCCCTGTATGTGAATGCTAGAAGTCTAGGACATAAGCTTCTGGACCTAGAGGCCATCATGGTAGAGGCTGATCTGGATATAGTGTTCATTACCGAATCATGGTACACTAAAAACCATGACTGGAACATGGCCATACAGCCATTTCAGCTCAGGAAGCACCAGGTGGGAATTAAAGGACGTGGTGTGGTGCTTTATGTGAAGGGAAAGCATAAAAGCAATGGAGATACAAGGAATATGGTGGTGGGACAGAGGTACTGTAGGTCACCCTGGAGATGGGAAGCAGACCCACTATTCACACTGGCATGACCTGTAGACCTTCAGCATAGGGAGAAAAGTTACAATAGATAAGGTAGTGGTGGAAGCCATTGGCATGATGGCAGAAAAGGGGGAGGTACTGCTGGTGGGGGACTTCAATCTGCCGGATGTAGATTGAAGCCTACCAGCTGCAGCTTCAGCTAGAAGCAACAATACCTGGACTCCTTGCAGGGGGTGTTCTACAGGCAATTAGTCAGTGAACCCACTGTTGGTGGGACAATACCAGACCTGGTACTCATTAACAGGGACAATGTGGTGGAGATCAAGGTGGGAGGCCAGCTGTGGACCAGCAATCACTGTACAATTTGGTTCAATATAAGGACAGTTGCAGAATAGAACCACACAAGGGCAATGTCTTGGATTTCAGGAAGGCAGATTTTATAAAGAATTGTGAATGCCTCAGGGATGACCTAGCAGGGGAGTGACCCTAATGGGGTGGAAGAACAGTGGGCAAAGCTAAAAGGGGACATAGTGAAGGCAACAAGCCTCTGTGTCAAACAAGTGAGCAAAAGCAAGAGGAAAAAGAAGCTAAGGTTCTTGAGAGAGGCAACAGAAAAGATAAGGCTAAAAGGGTAGCGTTCAGAAGGTATAATGAGGTGCAGAGGGAAGGAAGATAGGGAGGTGTATCAGGAGAAACAGAGGGAAGCAGGGAGAACAGTAAGGAGTGTGAAGATAAAAACTGATGACAGACTATCTCAGGTGGTAATGGAAGGGGACAAGACATTTTTTAGGTATGTAAGTGAAAAGAGGAAGACCAGGGGAGGGACTGTAAGGTCAAAAAGGGAAGGCAGTGATGCATAGAGGGGGACCAGGAAAAGGCAGGCATCCTGAACAAAAACTTTTGATCAGTGTTCACAGAGAAAAATGGTGAGGGGTCACAAAAAAAGTAACAAGAGCATTGGAGGGATGGAGGGAGGCAGACACTAGTCCGCTTTCAGAGGAGAAAGTACCAAAAGGACTTGCTAATCTGAAAGTTGACAAAGCAGTGAGGCCAGATGTGGTCGAGGCACAGGTCAGAAAACATAGGCAGATCAGGAGAAGTTATAAAATTTGCAAATAGCATTTTATTAGTATCAATAAAATAAAATACAAAGATGTACAGGATAACTCTTCACGAAGGCAGTACAAACAAAGAAACAAAGTTTTTCATCTGACAGACTTTCTTTAAAATCTTCATCTCTCTCTAACAGAATGTTTCTCTCCTTATATAAGATGTTTTTCCTGGCAATTAAATTCAGAATCTTGATCTCATTAAGCTGCATCTCCTGTTTTCAAACAGGGTAACAAAACTTTGTCATTGTCCTCCCTGTATCCAGCCTGGAGAGTACATCTACAGTAATCAAATCAAATCAAATTAGATTTTATTTATAATGCACTTTTCAAAATTATCAAAGCACAGATACAGCACAAAAAACAGCCAACACAATAAATATGAATATAAAAAAAATTAAAAGACAACAGGGTGGCCCATTCAAAGGCATGCTCGAATAAATAACTCTTTAAAGATGCCTTGAATAGCTCTGTGGACTGGCAGTCTCGAATCCGATGAGGTAGAGAATTCCACAGGGTTGGGGCCACAAAAGGAAAAACTCTGGCCCCTGATGATTAAAGATGAACCCTGGGAACCTCTAGCAATCCCTCGTTAGTGAAGCGGTGCGAGTGAAGAGGGTGGTAGGGTCATACAAGATCTTGCAAGTAGTCCGGTCCCTTACTGTGTAGGGTCTTATAGGTTAGCAATGCAACCTTGAAGGTGATTCTCCATCGCACTGGCAGCCAGTGCAGTTCGCGCAGCACAGGTGAGATATTGTAAGTTCTTGGCAGCCCTGTCAACAACCTGGCCGCAGCGTTCTGCACCAGCTGCAAGCGACGGAGATCCACTCCCGGCAACCCTAGATATAGACCATTACAGTAGACAAGACGCGAGGAAACAAAGGCATGAACTAATACAGGAAGGTCATCGTGTGGAACAAGGTGTTTTATCCGGGCAATATTCCTCAGATGAGAAAAGGAAGACTTGACAACAGCTGACACCTGTGCCTTCAGTGTCAGCTCGCCGTCAAAGAATCCGACCAGATTCCGCACCTGTTCAGAAGGTCTCAACTGGTTACCCCCTAACACAAGGCTGGAAGAAAACCCAGGAGTCAACTTCTCTGCACGGTGATCCAGGTCCACTACCAACACCTCAGTCTTGTCCAGATTCAGTCTTAACCAGTTAGCACTCATCCAGTTCCAAATTTCAGCGAGGCAGTTGCTAAAGACCGATAAAGCGTCATTCTGTTCGGGTGCAAAGGACATATCGAGCTGAGTATCATCTGCGTAGCAGTGAAAACTCAGCCCATAATGCCGTATAATGTCCTCCATTGGCAGCATATACACCGTGAACAACATGGGGGAAAGCACAGAACCCTGCGGCACCCCAAAGGACAGAACAAAGGGAGCTGAGGAAAAAATTCCCGATACTACCCTCTGGGTTCTGCCCATGAGGAAAGACTGGAACCATCTGAGGCCTGTCCCTGACAGTCCACAGAACAGCTGGAGGCATTCTAGCAATATCCCATGGTCCATGGTGTCAAATGCTGCAGAGAGATCAAGGAGAACCAAGATCGAACGGCTCCTCTGATCTCTCGCTATTAGGGGATTATTAAGTACCCAACCAATGCCGTCTCGGTACTATGCCTCTTCCTGAAACCGGACTGGAGAGGATCATAGACTTCATGGGTGGTAAGAAAGTCCTCGAGCTGCAACGCGACTACTTTCTTAATAACCTTGCTCAAAAAGGGCAGGTTAGAGATCGGTCTGTAGTTAGCAAGACAGTCTGGGTAGAGGGAAGGTTTCTTCAAAAGGGGTGTCACAGTAGCCTTTTTTAGAGACTCTGGAAACACCCCTTGTTCCAAAGAGCACCAGACTATCTCAGCAAGGACTGGTCCGACTGCATCCATACACCCCACAAGGAGGCATGTAGGACCAGGATTCATACAACAGTAAGTCGGTCGCAAGCCCTGGACAATCTTTATGATATCCAGGATCGCTGGCAGGTCAAAATCCATCCAGAAAGACTGAGGACCTGTAACCTTGTATCGACCACTGCCATGTTCATTTGAACGCATACTGCAGATCTCTGACCTGATCAATGACACCTTATCATCAAAAAACCAAGCAAACTCATCACACTTTATTTGTGAAAAAGCTCACCGACCCCGTAGACAGGCTGGATTGCACAATCGGTCCATGGTCTGGAAGAGCAGCGCTGGTCGATTTCTTGATGCAGCTATCTCCCTGGACAGGAACTCTGCCTTCTTACAGGAGATTTCTGATTGATAGTCCATGTAATGTGCTATCAATCTAAGTCTGTCATCTTCCAGACCAGATTCCACCAGCAGCGTTCCAACCTTCGCCCCACTTTCCTCAATTCCCTCAATGGCCCATCAAACCAAGTGGACCAAGGGCGGAGGGAGAGGGGGCGAACACGGACAGGAGCTATGGAATCCAGAGCCTTCAGCATAATATTATTATTGTGCACTACTAAGACATCTGGTTCCATGCACTGCACAGGCCAACTTGATAGGTCCAGCACCGCCATCAGACCCACAGGGGTAACTCCCCTCAAAGGGCGGTACTGGACTATCTCCAGAGGAGTTGGTCTCAAAGGGGCGGGCCGCGAAACTGAACCTTATGGAGTGACGGTCAGACCACCCAACTGGTTCCACCACCAGTTCGGAGATCTCCATCCCCAGGGTGAACACCAGATCCAAGGAGTGACCCTGAACATGGGTAGCAGCGGTAACAACCTGTGTAAAGCCCAACAAAATCATCAGTTGGAGGAAGTTTTGGCCAAAATGCGAGAGTTCATCTTCGACCGAGGCATTGAAGTCCCCCAGGACCAACCACCTGGAGGGCTCCAACACCAGGTCAACAATGAAGTTTGCAACTTCCTGCAGAAAAACTTTCTCATCACCGGGTAGACGATAGATGAGGAGGATTCTGCTGCCCACACCTGCTCCCGTGATACACTCGAAGGATCTGAGGATCACCGCTGGAACCTCCACAAGGCCCAGTTTTGATTTGAAACAAATAGCGACCCCCGCCCCGATCCAATCTCGGGCGATGTATCACCGAGTACCCAGCTGGAATAGCTGACTCCAATTTGGGACCAGCATTTTCATCCAGCCAGGTATCAGTGATGCAAGCCAGGTCAGATGACTCAACAAGATCAGCAATAATTGCTGTCTTGTTTTTTATAGACCTGGCATATAACATCGCCCCAATTGGATGAGAGGCCATGGAGGAGTGGTCCACTTGCCCACTATCAGTGGAACCCTTGGGTATGGGAACCAAGCATTGCAAACCCCTGTCCTGGACCAATTTCACCACAGGGTATCTCTCAGACCTTACCACCCTTATTCGACCACTCCACTCCACTCCTCCCCCCCAGACGAGGAACCCCCCCTCCATCTCCTCCTCCTCCCTCATGCAATCCCCAAGGCACGGCAACAACTATATACCTCAGGTTGCAGTGGGGGCAGTGAAAGGGGTGCAGGTCCCTCAGCCTAGAGGGGGAGTAGCGCCTGTCCACAGAAGCTCGGTCCCAACACATGCAGCCCAATATTTAAAAGACAGCAGTACTATTTTTAAATTAAATTAAACCAAAAAGCCCCTCTCCTACCTCTCACGTGACAGGGGAGAGCACTTAACAACTCATAAACATAAAATTGTAAAGAAATACTAAAGTAATAAATGTCCAGGCTCAAAGTACTAGGCACACTCTTACTGTGCCCGGACCTGGAGAGGCACTCTCACTGCCTTACAGTTTTAAAAATAAACAAAAAATCCAAGTAAGAAGTCCACCTCGATAAAAGAAATAATATATGTCCAAATTTAAAATACTAGGCACACTCTCACTGTGCCTGACCTAACAAGGCACTCTCAGTGCTACAGTTTTAAGTAGAATGCAAAAAACATCTGACCGTAGTTTGTGAAGAAAGATCCAAATAAAGAGAATCCACCTCAATGATCCAGTAGCTCTCCGGGCCAGGAGAAAGCCTTGATAAATCCCTCTAGGTGGACAACTTCAGATCCATGGCTATTGCTAACAGTTCTCCCCCTGGGAACACTCTCCAGTGATCCCCGGGGAGAAATCCTAAGGGACACTGGGCTACACCGCCAACTTCTTGGTGGAATAAGACCAGGACCCCCACACAGCCGCACACCACAAACAGTCCACCCCCGGGATCAAGGCCTACCCTCCAATCCCAAATAAAGAGCTATGTCCCAAAATTGCTGCAGTTTTGTATTAAAGCAGAAACTCGAACCGTCACCCAAGAGACTCACGGAATTAAATCCACTATCCAGCAATAGAATCCTGTTGAACATAAGAATCTGTATCATCCATGCCAAAGGTGGTGGTTGTTCATGATATCCATATTAGTATCTTCGCAACAACTCTTGAAGAACCGGCTGACACCCTATGCAGTCCAGTCAGTCTCGAACAAGCAACAGCTTATCTTCGTAAACATTTCTTAGACAGAAGGCAATGACCTGATTAAAGCATCTGCCAAAAAGTGGCAATGGGTCAGCGCAACACAAGCCAAGCTCAGTAAGGCTGAAAGACGGTATGAAGCAGATACCACAGCTCCATGATTCCACTCAAGCATATAATATGCCTGACTGCTGAGGTTTTGCTCCCAATCCCCCAATCTCGATCTCCTGATCTCCAGCAAGTAAATGGATCTCCAGCAAGTAAACAGAGAAACAAGCAGGCAGGAAACTCTCCACCAAGATATACAGCGGTAGATGAAAAATCTAAAATAAATTTAACTAAAAACTATATAAACATATAAAATAAATCAAAATTAGATAAAAAAAACACTCAGGCTATACTAGCAGCTCGCCCAGCTTAATACAAAATGCATAGCTAGACAGGGCTAAACAAACATAAAATACAGGAAAAATTCTTAAAATATAACATAGAGATGGCGTGTATTTACAGATTCCCTTCTGAACATGAAAGCTTAAAACAGAGTATGTTCACTAATTCCATACTGTTTTTATAAGATGAATGTGTGCACAAGCACACATCAAAATTCATGAAAATGAGCACAGAATTAGAAAACAAACAAAACAAAAAAAGCTTTGTGGACCTAAATATTCCAATCAGGGAAAGGACTAGAAAAAGAAGAAGAAGAAGAAGAAGAAGAAGAAGAAGAATCAGCATTTATATAGCACTTTTCATATGCAGTGTATCCCAACGTGCTTTACAAGCTATGCTAGACTGGTAGTGAAGTGTCTGGATGTGTAGTGGCATCCATACCAGACATCAACACCCACACACAGCCTGAACAGTTGCATGAACCAATTCTATGGGAAGGGGAATATTGGCCAGGACACCGGGAAGATTCCCCTACTCGCCAGTAGGGGGACCCCTTGTCTCGTTAAGTCATCGAGTCTGGCAGTCTGCAGGTGAACGCACAAGGGGACGGAGGTGTTTGTCAGCAGCAAGAAGGGAATGGGTTACCATGCAGTGGTGATAGTGTTGAAGGTCCTGTTGTGTTGTTAGAAGAAGAACAGTTACGAATGGAATTGGCTGCAGAGAAAGATCATTTGCTACAAATGTTAACAGACAATGAGATAGACCTGGATCTGCGATTGGAAGAGGAGAAAAAAAGGAAGACATCAGCACAAAGTCTGACAGTGGCAATAATGAAAAATGGTCATTTTGATGAGGATATTGAGGTACCTGGGTCAGATTTCCCCTTCACAGCAGCACAGGCGGAGTGGAGACTTGAAACAGAGATGGAAAAGATGGGGTGGATTTTTCAGGGTAATATCTGGATTCCGGACCCCAGCATTCCCTTTCCGGGTTCACCTAAATGTTTGGGCGAGGCAGTATCTCCAGTCAAAAATTTGAATCCTGTGGGTCCCAGCTTGCATGGCCCACTTTTTGCAGCTGATGCATTGCAGGACATTTCGATGGGTGAGGATGGTGTCAGTGATGTTCTTGCATCAGACAGACACTCTGCAAGCCCAACTGAAGTTGTCAAAAGGGATCAACATAGTTGGAGCACCAGTCTCAGAGGAGTTAGCAGAAGGTGCAGATAACACTACTGGCTGTTCTAATCCAGATACTGTCTCTATTGAGAAAGAAAATGCTGTTAATGATCATGGGGATACTGAGGTGATTGGGGCACAGAGTAGGCCGGGGAGCTATGCTAGTTTATTTAAAAAGATGGCTGGGGCTGCACACCGATTTGTGGTAAGGTTGTATTATAAAGGGGGACTGGACTTCTTATCTGATCAAAACTATATGGGGAAATGACTATTGATTGACTCATTGCATCTTACCCTAGCAGAAATTTATGGTTTTGTACATGCTTCAGGGGATCACAATTTTTATATCAGCTTTCATTCAGCTGGATTGTTGGATAAATTTAGGGCAGCATGTTATGGTATAAAGAATTCTCCTTTATGGAAACCCTTCATGGCTATCCCCATTACAGGACCCATGGCAAAAGTAAGCATGGTGCTTTTTCGAAATGAGGGCGTTAATGCGCTGGACATTCTATATTGGTTGGAGAAGAGATGTACTGTAAATGGAGTGCCAGATGCCATTATTGATGATAATGGGTTTTGGACAGGAGGTTGGAAATTTTCAGTGCAATTGAATTTAACTGAGGAGGGGATACAACATCTCCCCAACTGTTTTTTCTTAGGGAGGGACAGGGGTATATTGTTTTACCCTGGCCAACCTCATTCCTGTTACCACTATGGTGCGACAACTCATTTGGTCTCAGACTGTGATCAGATTAAATGTTCAGTGTGTGGAGTGCTTGGTCACACAGCCACTACATGAGTACCTCCTTCCTGTAATTTATGTTGGTCCGAGGAACATGTTTTTGTTTCATGTCCTCGGGCTGCACATAATTCTTCGTATTATGCAGAATATGACTTTCATATTAATAAAGCCACTGAAGGCATTCCTTTCTGGCCCATGGGCCTGAGAAGGCAGGCCCTTCTCATGAGGCTCAATCACGGCCAACTCTATAAAAGGGCAAGGAGGATGCACCCCTCCCTTGCGCTAGCCACACTAATTTGGGAACAGTGCCACAGGCCCATCAACAACTTAGGCCTGCGGCTTGTCAATTGATGAAAGAGGTGGTGCCCTTGTTGAGTGGCCAAATGCCCGACTCCTCAGCTCCCCCTTCCCTCTGGGGATAGTAGTCATGATCTTCAGATGCCGGCAAAATAACCCCCCTGAGGACTGGTCAGGTTTTAAACCTGTCCCTAAGAAGACAAGGGCTACTAAATCTTCTAGTGTGGTTCCCACTCCAGTTTCTAACATGTATGAGCCACTGCAAAGTTGGGGGATGTGATGGATGAGGAGGATTTGGATGCTCCTTTGCAATCCTTGCAGAGCGAATCTGCTATGAATTTGGGAACGTTGGATAAAGAAAAATGTCCACCCAAGCACAAAAGGAGGAACACAAGATCGAGAAGGAAGAACATTTTCTGACCTGTTGTCTCATGTGGCATTTTCCCCTTGTAGTTGCAAGTCTGAATGTTATTAGTATTCATTCTGACTATAAAAAGAAAGCTACTTTCTCTAAGTTTCAGTCTTTACCTTATAAGAAATTTTTTTTTTACAGGACACTAGATTATATACCAATCAAGAGGTGTCTGGGGCAGCACAAGAATGGTTTATTGGGAAGTCTGTTTGGGCTATTGGTGAGAACTTATGTTCAGGTTTGGGTATGTGCTTTACCTCACAAGACATTAATATTCAAAAGGTGATGGACAAGTAGTCTGGAAGGGCATTGCTTCTGGACATCTTTATACAGAGTGCTCTATGTAGACTGATAAATGTGTATGCACCCCAAGGGAAAGCCCTGTGGATTGCTTTGTTGAAAACAATCCAGCGTTATTTATTTACTAGCTGATTAGTTTTCCTAGGTGGGGATTTTAGTATACAATTACAGAAAAAAGGCATTTAAGGATAAAATTATTGTGATACTACAGAGCTCAGAAAACTGATTCAGCAGGCCAGGTTACAAGATGGCATGGCTTTGAATCCAAAGCCTACTTTCTGTAAAGGTAAACTCCAGTCTAGGATAGACTGTTGGTTTCTTATGGATTCTTTTCCAATTTTGAAGGCTGATGTTACCCCAACTGAAACTTCAGACCATTTCCTGATAGGTGTTAAAATTGCTTCATTTTCTAGGTCCTTACCAGGAAAGGGATTTTGGAGGCTGAATGTGAGCTTATTATACGTGCCTGAAAATGTACAGTATGTGCATGATATACTGCTGGACAGGAAATCAGTCATGTTTCTATACGATTCTTATATTCTGTGGTGGGAGAACATGAAGGTATGTTTAACTGATTTTTTTAAACATTGTTCTGGAGGGAGGGCTGGGAAAAATAATTAGAAATATTTGCTACTGTGAGAGAAATATTATGATTTGCTCCAGAATGGGTAATTACACTGAGGAGATAGCAAATACAAAGAAAGAAATGACAAAACATCAGTACGATAGGTATAGATCCCTAGAAATGGAACAACGATTCGGCACCCTAGGAAAGAGAGAACAAAGTAACCCATTTGAAGACTGTATGCAGCGGGTGTCGTCTAGGCAGATGTTAACGTTAAGGTATGAAGCTGGCACAGTATTTAGTGACAAGGATAATATTTAAAAAAATCATAGAAGATTATATAAAAACACAATTTGGTCAGTTGGATGATAATTTAGGACACATGAACACATTCATTGCTGCCACAGAGTTACCTCGTTTGGGTCCGGAATAGGCAAATGAATTGATTAGTGATTTCTCGGAGGCAGAATTAAAGGAAGTCATGAAGGGTTTACACAGTAAGACTGTACTGGGTTCTGATGGGTTGCCTAGTGAAGTTTATAAACTATCATGGGAATTTATTCCACAGGAACTCTTACAGGTCTTTAGCTCCTTTTTATATAACGACAGGATTACTGAATCCATGAATGAAGGAGTGATGATCTTCTTGTATAAAAAGGGTGACCAGGAGCGCATAGGTAATTGGAGACCTATTACATTGCTGAATTCGGATTTCAAGATCTTTGTAAAACAACTATGTAATAGATTATAAAAGGTGGCTAATGAGCTGGTGCATTTACCACAATTCGGGGCACTGCCTAGGAGGATAGTACAGGATGCTTTAATATTTCTTAGAGAATTGACATATAACGGTAATGGTCAAGCACTGGCTGGGTATATTTTGAGTTTTGACCAGGCTAAGGCATTTGACAGTATTTCTCGAGTTCATTTGGCTTACGTTATCTGCATATAATATTCCTGTAGAGTTTGTGAACTGGTTATGAATTTGTTATGCCCTAGCCTTTGTGAAACCTTTGGTAAATGGATGTGTAGGGGAGGCACGCACTATACGGTGAGAGGTTCGCCAAGGGTGCTCTCTTAGCTCGATTTTGTATGTTTGTGCTTTGGACCCCTTAATATGGACTATAAATAGGTCACCACTTCTGAAGGGTATACAGTGTCCAGGTATCGGAGAAGTTAAAACTACAGGATATGCAGATGATCTATGCATCCTCTCTGCAAGTGCTGATACTGGTGAACTTGCATGTAAGGTATTGTCATCTTTGACTTCTATAAGTGGAGCATACATCAATATGGGGAAAAGTACTTATCTTAGTTTATCTGCCATGTGAAATTGTAAAGAGTCTATTGTGGGTATAGAGCTTTTTACCTCCCCTCAGAAGATTTTAGGGATTTGTTTCAGCCAGGAAGATATGGCAAAGTATAATTGGTAATTATGCATGGATATAGGTAGGGTGAGGGTGTGTAGATGGAACAGCTGGAAGATGGGAACATTGAAAAGGACTTTTTTAAATTAAAACATTTCTCATCCTGATGTTCCTTTTTGTAAGTCACATTTTTCCGGTGCTGAAGCACTTTGAAACAGCCTTGCTGTCACGTTTTTTTTCTTATTTTTGGGGCAGCAGGTTGAACTCTATAAAAATAAATATCTTATATAAAGACATTAAACAAGGGTGTATAGGGATGGTGAATCAGATAGTTTTTTTTCCATTTTTGTGGACACAAATTTGAAACCCATTTTATTATTGAAAACAAAAAAACTATGGGGAGGTTGGATAGCCTCTAATTTGGCATATATCCTGAAAGAATGGAAGGAGGTGAATTTTATACATAAAAATAAAAGGAGATATACTCTTGCGATTGATTGGGTATTGACATTTGTTCACATAAAGGAAAGGGGGTTGCTTACAATGATGTTCTAAATTTACCTAGGAAGGTTTTATATCTTGAGATATTAGAGAAAAACTTTTTTGAATTTTTGAACAACCCTTTACGCAATTTCTAGGGCAAGAGTGGAAACAGATATCACTGTGGTTACAGAATAAGAGAATTCCAAAGCAAATATGGGCCCTGGAGTGGTTAGGAGTTCACGGGAAGATAAATTTGAGGGGGAATCACAAGCATAAAACTATAGAAAACAGGTTTTGTCAGACGTGTACAGCAAGTGGAGACTCTAGACCATTTATTTTTTCAGTGTCCATATGTAAAGGGGTTCTGGGATATTTGGAATGATTACTGGGCAGCACATCCTTTTAAGCACGTAACGTCGCAACAATGATATTTTGGGTTTTTTCCTAGTACATGGGTTGGCTATGATCAGAGCACCCTGAATGTGATTTCATCTATAATAATTTATTGGATCTGGCAGGTAAGGTGTCGTTTTATATTTCAACAGCAATTGATAACTGCAACCAATTTGCATGGTTTGATAGTATCTGAGATACAACGTCTACAGGAAAGGGAATTTGTGACCCTCAAAAGAGGCATTTAGGAACAATTATTGGCACCATTCGGGAGTCAATTACAGTTGAATGTGTGATGTACTGTTGGCTTTTGTTCTTGTAGGCTCTTAGTTACTGGGTTGCATTTGGTGCTAAGGGAGTCTTGCAGGTAAACAGGAATTTTTGCCTTTGATATAGAGATGGGAAGGTTCTGTGTTATATCTATTTTAGGAACTGCAAAAGAGATGAAGCGTGGTCGAATGAACATGCCCCTACTCTTTTAGTAAGGAGGGGGAGGCGGGGCCATTTTTTCACCTAAAATTACTTCTGTTTGGGGTTCATTGCAGAATATCCTGCAACTATATGTGTTCATTCTTTCTTTTTTATGCTTTTCTATGATCTAATATTAATTTAGGATAAGTAATATTTTCCAGGTATTTGGGGATTTATGTACAATGCTATACTTATTACCATTTTTCGTTTGTATAACTGTAGTATGTTGCATTTCACGTTGTATGTCCTATTACTGTGGGTTGACACACAAACTTCTCCTACTTTTTAGTGGGGGGGGGGCCGTGAGCCATTCATAGTATTTCTTACCTTTGTTCTGGGGTTATTGTTTGATGTACTACTTTTTTCTGTTTTTGTTTTAGTTTATGATGACGTTGTATGTTGCAATAATATATTGTACACAAGTTGCTTTGATTATTTAAATATGAAATCCCCTTCTCTTATAGTAGTGGTGGTGGGGCGGGGGGGCTGTTTTATATTCCTTTGGATCTGACATAGGATTCATGTATGTTGCAATACTTATATTTGTTTCTCTTTTTTTCAGGAGTTAGTGTGAAGTAACACAGATGTGTATGAATTTTTTCTTTTCAGTGCTGACTTATAGACTGTCTACTTGTACTATTTTATGTTATGTTTTATGTTTGCTTTAATAGAATTTTGTGTGTGATGTAACACTGTTTGATGCTATTTACTTTTATTATGAGTTTGTGTTCTGCAATACTATTTTGTATATATTTTGCTTTTATGATTTAAATAAAAAATTCCACTACTCTTTCGGAAGGGGGCGCTGCTGTCCTTGCATGATGGCCGATGTCGGTGGCATTGAGCTGAAAGCTGAGGAGCGGAGTGGAGAGGGACTCTTGGCCTCTCCACAACCTATGGAAGTGCAGTCTTTGGATTTACCAGCTTTACCTTCAGTTTCTTACCTGAGACATGAGGAGTCTGCTCTTGTAGAACTGGTGGCGCCTGTACAATGTTCCATACAGGATATGGAGGATGATCTTTATTTGGATCTTGAGAGCAAGAAACAGGCCCTGTTGGATATAATCCATCAGCAAGAAAGCCTTTTGCAGCATACACGTCCTTGCGGCATGGACTTGGTTTCCAATGTGCAGTCTACACCTCGAGAGAGTGCCCATGGAACCCGGAAGAAGGTTTCTATGGAGGTGCTGGTAAAGTGCAGAGAGGGGAGTGATGGTTGGCAACAAAATGCCTCCTGAGTGGTGCACTGTTCAGTGGAAGGAGCTACCGACGAAACATTTTTGCAGATTGAGGGAGTGCAGAGTGATCATGTGATCTCAGGGGAGACGGGTAAGATTTCTGACTCTTATGTCACTATGGAGATTGATACCATAGAGCTGACGAGGAATAGGGTGTGGATTTTCTTAACTTACACCAGAGGGGTACTCCATCGGGACTGCCTGAGGCAGGGGGATCAGAATAACAGTATGGCATCTGTGGCTGGTACATCTATGAAGGTGAGGACTATGTTACTGTTTCTGTGGAAACAGATACAGTGTTATCCGATGATGCTACAATTGCTGCCTTATCTTTTGATAATAATGTCTCGACTTCAGGTATTACTATCACTGAAGCCCTTGAACAAGCTGGCTGGGTAAAGACCTCCACCCATGAATCTTGGCAGCCTCCTGGCCCAGTGCCTGCTAGTAATCTTGTGTCACTAGACCATATGGATTTTTTATGGCAATGTTTGTCCTCTTCATCTTCCTTCCTCTTTTGATTTAACTGATTTAACTCAAAATCCTGAGTTGTTATTTTCCAACAAATCTCCTCAGGCAGATGAACATACTGTGACTGATATGACAGGAGTGTATCCTCTGGATTCTACATCAATTTTTTTCTGCCAGGGAGGGTTTATCTGAGGGTGCTGCCTCCTCTCTCCTCCCTCACCCCTTTCCCCAGTCAACCCAGGATATTCCTGCTGGGGCTGGTGCCACTACATCTGAGACTGGACCCCCCTTCCCAGAGAACATATGCAGCTTTATTCCATACTCCTCCTGAACCTGCGAAGCACAGAAATGCAGTCAGAATTAAATACAGAGGAGGTTTGGAGGTATTCCCAGACCACATTTATGTAGGAAAGCAGTTAATTAAATCAAACTTACAGTTTAAGGCCAGCAAAATCTATGCATTGATCCATATGTTAGGTGACCTTGTTTTTGACATCAGCATTAAAACTGCTAGTGGTCTGGAAGCCTTCTGGCTCAGATATCAACAGGTTCGATACACCCCATTATGGTCTCTTTTTGTGATGTTTCCCCTTACCAATCCTGCTTTCAAAGTGATTACTGTGCTTTTTAAAAATGAAGGGGTTGCCATTACCGACATTCTGCATTGGTTAAAAACCAAATGTACTGTTCTGAAAACTCCTGATTTGATTTTGGATATGGAACATATATGGACTGGGGGGTGACAGATTCAAATCTGGCTGCCACAGCTTAATGGGTCTATACAACATCTTCCAAGCTGCTTCTATTTAGGTCACGATAGAGGCTTTATTTTCTATGCCAGACAACCCAAGTCTTGTTTTTGGTGTGGGGTCTATACACATCTTAGCAATGCTTGTGACCGTATGAAGTGTTCTTTATGTGGTGGCATAAGGCACCTGGATGCTGGATATCCTAATCCTACAAGGTGTAACATGTGTCTGAAAAGTAGTCATACCTTCAGAACTTGCTCCAGGGCTACTCACAATTGATCGTCCTCTCCTGAGGAGGCTCAGGTGGAAGTGGTCTCCTGTGCACTAGCACGACAGCATACATATGACAGAGGTGGCTTACCTGTATCTGTAGCAAGACTGCAAGATTCCACTTCAATACATCTTCTGGCCTTTCCATCAGGATTTAAGGCATCTGGTAGTTTGACTCATACACTACAGGATGCTTTACCTCCCCAAACTTTGAGTGAGGTCTCTATGCCAATCCTACCAGTACCTGGTGATAAGACTGACTTGCCTCTGGTTAAGGAATCAGAGTCTGTAGCAGTGACCCTTTCTGTGTCTTCAAAGGGAAGTCCTGCCTTGGGATTGCCCATGCAGATGGAGGAGATGCCCCCCCCCAAACCTCCACACACAGGGGAGATGATACTGCCAAGGTGCAGTTTACAACATACACCTCAGAAACATCTCACTGTTTGAGAGGATATTGTCTTGGGAAATAAATTCTCGGTGCTGGTGAAGAAGAAGCTTTGGGGAGGGTCAGATATGGACTCAGACATGTTGTTAATCGCCTCCTCCATTCATAATTTAATAACAGATACTGATCTGGTATCTACTGATTCCAAACTTACGAAGGAAAAGAAAGCTAAAAAGTCTGTTAAATGTGGTGGTTCATGATTCTCGGAACTGGATTATTATGGTCTATACTTTAATTATTGCCTTGCTTAATATGAACAGGATTAAGAACATGGAATGGAGGCAAACCACATTTTCTGTTTTACAGGACTTCCATTTTTAAATTTCTTTTTTTCAGGGCACCTGACTGCACACCTTGAGAGAAGTTGCCATGGAGTCTTCAGCTTGGTTTAGTGGTCCCTCCTTCTGGTCGATGGGAGAGGACCTCTGCTCTGGTGTTAGGATTTTATTTAATTCTCAAGGGTTTGTTGTTAATAGATTGGTAGATCTGGCCCCGGGTAGAGTCTTACTATTAGAGATCTACACTGGTCATCAGGAATTTTGGTTGCTGAACATTTATGCCCCACAGACCAAGGCATTATGTGTTGAGTTATTAAAACTTGGCCAGCCATATCTTTTCAGTATCAAAACTGTGATTTTTGGTTGTGACTTTAATCTCTTGCAGGCAAAAGTGGATAAATGACAAAATTGTATAGTGACACAAATTTCTTAAATACCCTACTTACAACTGCTTGACTTACAGATGGGGCCATGTCCGGATCACAGCTGCCAGGACACACTTTTTCTAAAGGGAGCTTGTCCTCCCGGATTGATTTTTTTCCCTTTCTCACTGGGTGCCACTACAGTAATATAGGGTTGTGCCAATCGAAACCACTGATCACGGGTTATTGGCAATACAAGTTGAAGCAACAATAAATAAACCCACTACACATCACATATGGAGACTTAATATCTCAGTCTTGGATGACCAGGATATCTGGTTTGCCGTTCAAGAATTAATGCTGGCTAGGATATCTGTGTTTGAATTGTATGACAGTTCGATAGACTGGTGGGTGGACACTAAGGTTGATCTTAAGTATTTATTTCAAATGTTGATGAAACATCATCACACTGTGAAATATGTTCATTACTTGGACTTATGGAAACAATTACAGTGGTTAATTTCTAATCAGTTTGAGTCAGGTTTGGATTACTCATCTTAGATAGGCTTGTCTTGTTGCTTAGCAGAAGTACAGGACACAGGCTAAAAGCAGTCAGATTAACCATTTGACTGCTGTAATGATCACATAGAGGCTAAATACATGGCCCAACTACACCGTCCAGATGGGACATTAGTGGCTCACAATTTGGAGATGGCCCGATTGGTACATGACCGTACGTCTACTTTGTTTGGGTTCCAGGGGTTGGATGGGGGTTCTGCCTCTGAGTTTCTTTCTGATATTCTGGTACCCAAACTTTCTCAGGATGTGCAACTTGCGTTGATTGTTCTAGTTACATCTAGGGAACTCTGCTCTGCCCTGATGACCATGAAGGGTGGTACCGCACCTGGACCAGATGGTTTGTCAGTGGAGTTATGTAAATAAAGTATGCTGGTTATAGTACGTCATTTGTTGATATTCTTTAATGATTTGCTAAATTCTTCTCAAGCTATTCCAACAGTTTCATCAGCAAGCTTCCTAATACACTTTTCTAACAGGAGGGATAAGACGGTCCTTCACAAAAGGAGGCCTGTTAGTTTGCTCAATTCGGATTGGAAACTCCTTAGTAAATTATTATCACTTAGGCTTGCTACTGCTTCTCAAACTTTGATTGCCTCCACTCAAACTAGTGCAGTTCCTAACCATAAAACACAAAATAATTTGTTCTTATTATGAGAAATTTGTGAGGGTGCTGATAAAAGTGTTTACATTCTTAGTTTGAATCAAGCTGAAGCATATGATTCGGTTATACATGATTTTTTATTTATGGTATTGCACAAGTATGGCCTTCTTTCTCTTTTCATGACATGGATATGGAGATTATACTGCACTGCCTCAACCAGACCTGTGGTGAATAGCTAGCCTGGGGCTCCTGTCAATATCCAGCAGGGGGGTGGTGAGACAAGGGTGCTCCCTTAGTCCATTGCTCTATGTATTCAATATAGACCCATTACTTCACAAAACAGAACAGCATCCCCAAGTGGGGCATATAAAGGGTCAACAGGGGATTGTATTTCCTCAAATCATGGCTTATGTGGATGATATCTGACTTATGGTGGCTGATGTGTAATCTGGAATAACTGCATTTGATGCACTTCAGGACTTTTCAGATGCTTCTGGGGCATCTCTTACTAAACAAAAAAGTATTGGGATGGTTTTAAATAGAGGTCAAGAGGAAGAAGTGGAACACATAGCTGGAATATGGTTGGGAATAGGCCCCATAACTGTTTTGGGAATTACATTTGGGGGAATTAACCCTGAACTTGATAAATGGAATGCAGCTTTGCATGTAGCAGAACTTAAGGTGGAAAAATGGAAAAAGTGGCCTATGCCTAAACAGAAATGGGTATACCTCTTAAAAACGTATATAGTACCACTCTTTTTATATGTTAGTTATGTGTACCCTGTACCTGCCCACCTGGAACCTAGAGTGTATAGCATCTTCTTTAGGTTACTATGGGGGAGTAGTCTGAACCCAGTGAAATGGAATATTATTTATTGTCCAATTAAAAAGGGGGGTTTGAATATGATTAACCCGATAGTTTTATTCTTTTCCATTTCTGTGTATACTAATTTTAAACCTGTTCTGCAAAACCTGGGAAGTGTGTGGGGTCCCCTGTTGTAAATTCGTGGTCAGTACTTGTTTTCTAAATGGAGGTCTGGTGAGTGGGGTGTTTTCCAACAACAGCAGATTCATCAGGCAGGGAATTTACTGGTATGTTTTAAGAAGTTGAAACAATGGAATATACATCCCTTGGACATGTTACATAAATTGAGAAAGGAATGTTATTGGTTTATATTATCTACTAACGTTTGTATAACAACGATTTTCCAGTATCCTAGTATTGTCTCAGAGGCCTCCATCACGAATCAGTTGATGGAAGGGAAAATTTCTAAAAAAATGTGGGACATGGTCTGCTATTGTTGCCATGATAGACTGAATGTCCGTGGGAACCATTTCCATAACAGTCTGGATGAGAGACACTGTTTAAGACTAGGGTGTGAAACACATATAGAAACTATGGAACACCTCTTCTTTACTTGCTCCTTGGTAACCCGGCTTTGTACATTATTAGGATCCAAATGGGAAACTGCACAACTTGGTGTGATGTCATATAGCATACCTATATATGGTGTTTTCCCGAATGGGTGGAATTTTCACCCTGGGACTGCGAGGGTAATTTTGGCATGTATTAAATGGGCGGTTTGGCAAGTTCGGTGTCAATTTATTTTACAACAAAAACTGATCACACTAGAAGGGTTAATAGAATTGATAGATAAAGAAATTTATCAGATTTATTGTAAAGAAAATGGGAGCCTGCCTTATAAAGTTATGTAAAGCTGGTGGAGACTCTTTCCATGGCATCTGCCCTGAGTGTAGTTTTCTTTATAGATTCTTTTGAATATTGGTGGTGGGTCTGAATCTCATTATGAAGTGTTAGGAGTGTTCCACGTGGGTGTTTTACTTGGTGGTGGTTTCATTAGTAGGTTTATTCTTGAATACTAGATGGTAATCTAGAGTGTTTGTTTGGATATGATTATGGAGTTGGTTTAGCCAGATTTGCTGTTTTTTTTCCCTGTTTCATTTCTTATGAATTTTGTTTTTCATGTTTTTTTGTTATCACTTGCAAATTACACATTATGTTTTGTTGATTCATTTTATGTTCTAATAAAATTTCCCCTACTCTTGCAGTAGGGGGCACTGCTGAATTTCCAGTTGTCAGTCCATCAGTGGCAGCAGTATAGAATGGTGTCCTGGGGGAGAAGCCTGCTTCCCCCCCACCTAGATTGTCCAGGAGGCTGTGTATGAGGAACCAAGTGAAGATGCTGTGGTGCCAGTGGGGTTTGACATTTTGGGCCCCATTTGCAGAGTGTCATCTGAGGATCATGCCTTAAATATAACGGAGTTTCAGGACCACAGAGCATATCTTTGGGTGCTACTCAAAGAGGAGGAATGTTGTTTTGCAGCTACATGAGTGTCTGAAATTGGGCCGGAGAAGGTAGTAACCGCAGTTGCACAGGTAAAGGAGAAAGCAAGGGGCACTGGTAATGAAGCAGCCGAAGAAGGGCTGCATATAACAGGAGATGTGAAGCAAACAATGGCCAATATGGGGTTGACAAAAGGAGCAGCTGGAATTGAGCCAAAAAAGGGGAGTCATGTTACACCTCTGAAGTCAACCACATCCAGAGCTACAGAAAAGGGAAGTACAAACATTTTTGTTCAAATTTTGATGTTAATATCTTTGAGGTAGCTGAAGCAGATAAAAGGACGGAGGAAACTTTTAGTGGCTTCTTAGTTGATAAAGGAAAGCAGTTGGGCTCCATGGAGGAGAATAATGGCCTGCAAGTCACAAACATACAAAATACACAACAGGAGTCAGTGGCTTATAAAAATGAGAAACAGGGTACATGGGGAGTCCCACAGGCAGCTCAACATGCTCCAAAAATACTTGATTATAATTAGAACATATTAATACCGGGCTTAACGGTTGAAGAGACATTAAAGCAGGCTGTTTGGGTGATACACTCTAAAGACCAGCCCTGGGTGTCACCTGATAAAAGAGACTCTATGCAGAAAGATCCTCTTAAAAACTCATCTTCTCTGGAACTCACTAACTCACCAAAACTTTATTCATAGCCTCAAGATAATAATGTAGAATTCCCTCCACTAGTGGGTATGGAGAGTATGGAATCCGTGCTCGCTCAACAGGATTGTACTTTTTCTCCAGAAACTTAGAACAATCCTCAGATCAATCAAAATACTGCAGCCCCAGGTTCTCCTCCCCCAAGGGCATCCCACTCATCCAATAAAAATTATCAGCCCGCCAATGCCAATTCTCATAGGCCTGAGACAAGGGAGCAAAATGCAGGTGCCCGCATGTTTGTAGGCATTTTTTGTACTCCACCAGAATCTGCCAAAGATGTAACACCATTCGTATCAAATACAGAAGAGGCCTGGAAAGTTACCCAGACCGTATTTATGTGGGTAGAAAACTCCTAAAAGATAGTATGGGATTTTCAGCTCATGAAATCTATGCTTTAATTCACATGTCAGGTGATCCAAACTTTGAGACCAGCTTTAAAACACCTGCAGGCCTAGAACTTGTTTTGGCAGAGATATCAGGGGCTGAGGCATGCACCCAAGTGGTCAGCATTTTCAGCAGTTCCACTCACCAAACCTGTATTTCACATGGTCATGGTACTTTTAAAAAATGTGGGGGTTGGCCGGCCCAGTGGCACAGAGGGATGAGGTGCTGGCTCCTTACCTCATACTACATGGTGACCCCGGTTCAGGAACAAACTTGGGTCATCAGGGAGCTGGGCTTGGGGGGAGGGGTTGGGGCGGGATCAAGCTGCGTCTCTCCCCTCGAAAGTGCACTCTGCCATAGTCCTACTCCCACCGGGTGGAGGTCTGGTAGGCAACGCAGGCAGTTGGAGTGGCAACACAAGTCTGGGGAGGGGCGGAAGGGGCCACCAGATCCTGGTGTGTGTGTGCACCTCCACACGTGTACAAGCATGTGTACTCCATGGCCTCAGGGAAGGGGGGGAAGGGGAAGAAAACTGAAAAAGGCCATAAATTACAAATGAAAAAAAGAAAAAAAATGAGGGGGCGGCAATCTCAGACATCCTGCACTGGCTAAGATCTAAGTGCACAGTGTTGGGGCTTCTGGACCCTATTATGGATTCAGAAGATATATGGACAGGGGTATGGCACATTAGGGTCAGACTACCACAGACCAATGGCTCCATTCAACATTTACCAAGCTGCTTTAACCTTGGGAGAGACTGCAGCTTTATTTGCTATGCAGGGTCAACATAAATCCTGTTTTAGGTGTGGGGCATACACACACCTTAGCAATGCATGCAACCAAATGAAATGCTCCTTATGTGGTGGAATAGATCACACCAGCATAAACTGCCCTATGCTGGTCAGTTGTAGTCTTTGTGAAGATACCACACACACTTTCAAGAACTGTCCCTGGGCATCCCACAATAATGCTTTAACTGAGATGGCCAAAGAGGAAGAGCAAGAAGCTACATTTGCCAGATGTCGACAGCCAGCTACAGCTGTAACCTCTACTGACAGACAAGGAAGGCATCAACAAAAACTACAATCTGGTGGAAATATGCCAACCTCTCTACAAGAAACAACAGATCCACCACAGACAAGAATTCTTCCCTCCATATCTGCTGCTTCTTCAGACTCAGTAGCTACCTCAGAGAGTGACACACTGGTAGAAGGTGAAGAAACCCAGTCAGACTCTATGCAACAGATGGTACCCACACCTGCGGAACCTAATGAGGACTAGTTATGGGCGAAGTGGGCTCAATCCGCTCCTCAAAGTGATTCGCAGAGCAAAGGGGGATTCGCGGAGTGCTCCGCAACGTGAAGCGGAGTACTTCGAGTTATGATGAGGAATGCGAAGTCCATTGGAAACAATGACTTCGCATTACTCCACCTCCCCAGACCACTACTCCACCAAATTTAAGGCAAAGTGCATTGAGTACAATGCACTTCGCCTCACTTCGCCTTGTTTTTGAGCTCCAAAGTTGAATTTTGCAGTGATGTATGGGATTCCAGGTCACATGGGCTCTATATTGATCTGCACAGCCTCAGTTTGGGGTAGTATGTGTAGGAAGGAGTAGGAGACAGTGTGCCCTGATAGCTGTCTGTGATTGAAATCTTCTAACAGCTGTTAAAAAAGCATTTTTGCATTTTTTAAGGGGCTCCAACTTTAGCTCATCGATTGTAGGAAACCCTCCTGTGCTCATGTCATTGAGCATTTTTGGTTTTGTGTGGATTTTGAATGTTAATTTACAACATTGAGTGTGTGTAGTGAAAGATAGTGAAAGTGTGCTTTGGGGGAGGGGCGTATCTGTGGTGTAGGTAGATATAAGTTGGAGAAATAGTGATTTCTTTGTTTTTTGGTTATATTTTTGTTATATGACTGTGTCAATGTACACATAGTAATATTGCCAGTAATAGCTGCAATTTTCTTGCTGTTTGATGTGTGGATAGGGGCAGCTATTCATAATTTCAGGTTGTTACATTACAATACGTAATGTGGCATAGTACTGAACTTTTGCATTTGCTATGCATTACTCATTCAGCTTTGCAGATAAACTGTTGTCTGTGTGTGTGTGTGTATGTGTGTGTGTGTGCGGTGTTGCGTGACATCAAATAATACACCTTTTATTGTGCCACAGACTAATGTAATTGCAGGTGCAGCAGTGTGAACCTGCTATCCACTGCAGCTGCCTGATTTTGTACTGCAATCATGGTATCTGTTCTTTGCTTTGCTGCTTGTACTGCCATAAAAATCTGCACTGTAGTCAGTGCTCACCCCCATGTGCAAAAGGAATTTTTTACCAGATTGGATTGTTTTTGTGACCTCATCAGCACCACTGGTTACTGAAGTTGTTTTCTTTGCATGACAGACTAGTTCCTTATCTGTTGTTGTAGCTACAGTTGTTTTTTTGGGCTTCACATCCAACGTCCTCCAATCAGAGAGTGAATGTATCAAAATCTGAATTTGGTTATAATATTGTGGTTGATCCCTCAAAATGCCTGCAAAGAGACGTGCAAGCAAAGCTGTTTCTCGCCATGGCAGTGCAGGCAGTAAGATAGTCTGTGGGCATGGTAGTAGTACACAGACACAGAAATTCATTGCTGATGTGAGGAAAGGTTTTTTCCTGCAATGTTTTTTACAGCCCAATCAGTAGCTTCGCTCATAGTTGGAGGAGATGATGTTTTTCCAGTCAGTAGTGTTAGTGTTACTGGTGTTAGTGGTGGTGGTGGTAGTATTAGTATTGTTGCGTCAAGTTCTAATTCTGACCAGTGTACTGTATCCAAAAATATTGAGTGTGAAGCAGTGCAAGTGAGTGGCAGCGTAGATGATGTCATACTTCCCAGTAACATCCCAGTAACTGAACCTGAGGATTCTGATAACCATGTCAATGACAGCATACAATGTGATATTTTGTCTACCGTGGCAGTTAATGTCATGCATTTTCCGTACAGTAATTCACAGTGTGATGAAAAAATATCAGGTGATGGTGGTGTAGATGCTGATGATGAATGTGATGATGATGATGATGTTGCTGTTGTTGCAACATGCAGTCCACATGCTAGCATCCAAGCAGAAGATGTGGATGTTTTTGACGTTGATGAATATGATGATGATGTAATTGACCCCAGTTGGGAATTGGAGAAAAAAAGAAATTCAAAGTGGCTGTGTCTGAGTCTGTTTGCAGGAATCCCCCCCCCCCAATAAAAACTTGTGATCTACCGGTTTTAGTTGATGATGACGACCCAGTAATGAATGTGATAGGTAGTCGTGGTGGTCAGTTGCAGTCCAGGTGTGCAGTGCCCGAAACATCACGTGCCCCCCCCACTTCAGTGCTCAAAATAACTAACTTAAATAAGCCACATCATGGACATGTTAAAAGCAGAACATCACAATCCCTTGTTTGGGATTTTTTTGTTCAAGATGCAAATGATGAGTCAGTTGCAATCTGCCAGGTTTGCCATGTGCGTGTGAGTCAAGGTAAAAAGAGGGGAGCCATCTGGGCACAGGAGGACAGCATATGCATCTTAAGAATAGGCACGTGGCACTGTGGACCTAGCACAAGCTGGCAGCTAATACCATAGTGGGGCATTCACCCTCATCACCGGCAACCATAGCCAGCATGTTATCCCCATCCATGACTGTTAAGTCCAGTAGTAAATTAAACGTGTGCAGTAGTGAGGTAATAAGAGCAGAGGATTACTACAGACATGATGAGGTGGAGGAGCATAATGACTTTGAAATGTTGTCCAGTGCTGGTGAGAGTAGCAGTTTTGATGGTGGTGTTGGTGGTGGTGGTGGTGGTGGTGGTGAATGCAGTACGTCTAGTGCAAGTGGTGCATCAACCCTGGTTGGCAAATCTGGCAAAAATAACAACATTTCTGGGTTTGTCATTATCACCTGTGCAACCGTCTTCATTCAATGTCCACATTCCACCCCCTGCCAATGCCATTCATCACAGAGCATAACCATTTGTGATCAACTCACCCCATATAAAACGTTTAAGTCAGCCCACGTTACTCACAGTGCGCATAAGCTGAAGTACCCCCCGAATCATACAGTGTCACGTGAACTTAATGCTGCTGTAGCAGAAATGCTGGCAATTGATCTTTTGCCCTTCTCCTTTGTGGAAAATTCTGGGTTCCGGCAGTTTGCTGCACGTGCTTGTCCAAAATGGAAACTCCCATCCGTGTTGTCCCCGAGTTGTTCCGCACTGTGTCCGACTCAGTAAGACATGCCCTTTAACATTCCTGCTCTCCATTCATCTATTTAAGTATGGATATGTGGACAAGTAGCAAAACAGCGGGGAGTTCATATTTGTGTATAACTGCACAATGGGCGCAGGTGCCGGGGGTTGTCTGTGATGTTGGTAGTGTGACTAATCAGTGCAGTAAGGTGGATTGTCATGGTAGCAATCTTCCAGGAATTTGACAGCATGCAACAATTACAATGTGCAATGTGACCTGTTCACACACTGATGAGAACATATTGGACATGGTACTGACTGAAATTGACAAATGGCTAAACCCTCTGTTCCTGACAGCTGAGTTCATAGCAAGTGACAATGGGTCAAATGTGGTGAAATGCATCACGAATGGTGTTTTTTTTCATGTTTCATGCATGGCCCACTGTTTAAATCTTGTGGTTCAGTAGTTTCTGCAGCACCCTGATGTAAAGGAAATGCTGATCATTGCACTACATATCTGCTCTCACTTTTCAAGATCTGGAGAGGCCCATGACCAACTGCGGCAGTTGCAGATACAAAACAGCCTGCCTCAGCACCGCTTGAAGCTGGAAGTTGTCACCTGATGGAATTCCACTTTATACATGGCAGAGAGGTTGTATGAACAATACAAAGCCATCTCAGAATATCTTGTGATGCACACTAGCTGTGACAGTTCTGGGGCCTCCATGTCTATGATGCATGAACAGTGGCCCCTCATAGACTCTGTAATAACAATTTTGTGGCCTTTTGAACATGCCATGCAGGCAGTGAGTGGCGAGTCTGCCTCCATTAGCCAATCAATTCCACTGCTGTGGGTGCTGAGGCAGACATTGGTAAATGTACAGCATGGTCTTGATGTTGCCGGAGACGGTGGTAGCAGTACGTTGCTGCAACACGTGCTGACAGTATTTGACCAGAATCGTCATGTTGAGAGCATTCAGCATAGTGACAACTTTACCATAGCGACAATGCTGGACCCACAATACAAACATGGAATTGTGTCAGTACTGGAGGGAGGGCCTGAACAGGTAAAAAATATCAGTGGTCAACGGGTGCGCTTGGTTCATGGGGCACAGAAGTCACGTGCCAAGGTCAGCAAACCTCAGCAGCATAACCTGGCTGAAGGTGTACCTGGAGGACCATCAAGCATATCCTGCAAGGGGAAGGGGACTGCAGTTCCAGGTGGTCTGTCATTCAAAGTGGCTGGCGTCAACCCACTTTGGGAGGCTTTGTCCCAAGTGGGTATTTGTGAAATAAATGATTCGGGAGAACAGGATGATGCATCAACAACTGGACTTAGTGCGGCACAGAGAATGGTTGAGTCATATTTGTCTGAAAACAGGCATCTGGCAATAACTGAAGATCCTCTTTTGTACTGGAGTGGAAAGGCCAGTGAGTGGCCAGAGCTGACTGCAGTGGTACTGAAGTACCTCACATGCCCACACTCCAGTGTAAGTGTTGAGAGGGTATTCAGCTCAGCAGGTGCAATAGTCAGGGATCGTCGGACAAACCTGTCTCCTGCAAATGTTAGTTTGCTAATATTCAGTAAAATGAATGAGAGGCACATACCAGCACAGACTGCAACCTCGGTATTAGTACCCCAGCCTAGTCATGGTGGTTTTGGTGATGTGGAAATGGACCATCCTGGTGGCACTGGTAGTGGCTTCCTGAAACGGCACACCACTGACATAGATGATGACACAATGGATAAAGAATCTCCCAGTGGTCAAACTTCAGACATTGATGACTGTGAAGGCAGCTTTCTTTATGAGGATGATGATGTGGTTAATGTTGGCAGGTTTTAACTGAAGTTTTTAAAAGGCGGTGTGCCCCCCCGGACCACCTCCACCACAGGACTGCTGTTAGCCACTGCCACCACTGAGCCTGAGTCTGTCCACCCCTGGACCACCACCACCACCCCCACTTGGACAGCTGTTAGCCACTGCCACCACTGAGCCTGAGTCTGTCAGCCCCCTGGACCACCACCACCACCGGGACTGCTGTTAGCCACTGCCACCACTGAGCCAGAGTCTGTCTGCCCCCTGGACCACCACCACTACCACCACTGGGACTGCTGTTAGCCACTGCCACCACTGAGCCTGAGTCTGTCCATCCCCTGGACCACCACCACCACCACCACCGAGACTGCTGTTAGCCACTGCCACCACTGAGCCTGAGTCTGTCCGGACCACCACATCCATCAGCCACAGACACAAAACTTCTTAATATTTAAACCACAAAGTGAGCATGTGTACTTATGTTTGTTATGCTGCTTCACTTCCTTTAGTTATATGTTTTGTTTTCTGTAGCTTTTCAGAGCCGCAATGGTAAAACACATACGGTTCACTTATTTTGTTTCTTTTACAGGTTAAAAAAAAAAAGCCTCCATCGCTAAAACTCTGTGAGAATGGTACTGCAGCTGTACCGTACAGACAGGAACCAATGGAATATCCATGTGAAATCCTTTCTGGTAAGTATGAAGATTTTATTTCATCCGTTTCATTGTTTTGGAAAGACTGCAGCAAAATTGCACGCAGGTTGTGTTAGTTGACAAGATGTGGGTTTCAATGTAATTTGACTTGAGATTCAGAACCAGGGAGGGAAGTAACCATTAAGTTGTAAGAAGTTATTCAATGCTTTTTTAGAAAACTTCCAGATGCTTTGTTGTTCTGTCAAACTGGCCTTATCCAAAAATGTTCTTCAACATCAGGCACCTCCTCCCCCGGGCTTGGGCACACATGCAACACACAGAAGTCATTTCATTAGATGACCATGACCATCATTAACAACAACTGGACTCCAGAAGGATGCAGATGAAATCTGTGAATAAGTAACAAAATAAAAAACCATTACAGACAAACCAGAAAATACGATCCCCCCACCTCCCCCCCAAAAAAAATACTTACCTTCATGTGCTTGAGAGTTATCCATTTCCAATTTCAGCGCAAAAAATTATCATTGAGCACACTGGAATGTGCACACCAACAGTTTCTGTGATCTGTGATGCAGAACAATACCATGAGTACATGTCCATGTCAACCCCCCTCCTCACCTAATACATAGTCATATATATATATATATATTTACTCACCAAGGCTACTATTAGTGTACAGCCAAAGGACACCCTTCAATCCAGTTGAGAAGATCACATTGCATTTGTTTGAATTGCCTCGCAGAACATATTGGACCAGCAACAGAATACTCACGGTCATCATTTAGTACTGTGGGACTTTGTACGTGATGCAACACTCCCATTTCACTGTGTTACCACTTGTCAATTTTCTGCACACAAGAAGGATGCATTTTGGGCCTGCAGAAAAAAATCTGGGACTCTGTGCCACCACTGCGCGCATGGCTGAGTGCGCCATTAATTCTGGGGGACTTTGTATGTGTTGAAACACTCCCTTTTCACTGTGTTACCACTTGTCAATTTTCTGCACACAAGGAGGATGAATTTTGGGCCTGCAGAACAAATCTGGGACTCTGTGCCACTTTTGTGTGTTGTATGATTGTTGTGAGCTCATGATGTCATACTGACATTACAATTAAAGCAGCATTGCAAGAATGTCATGACAATTTTGAATTGTACTTTTTTATGCTACTTTACATTGCCACAGCCAACACTAGTTACCTCTGAGTCATGACTCGAATGATATGCTTCTTTTCACAGTTTATGTCTGCTTTACTTGGTTGACTACTTTTTTCATGTATGAAAAAAAATAGCATGCTTTCTAATATTGTTCTGACCAGGTTTGTATTTATTTGCAGCTGCTTTTCAATAACTATTGTTCCGTGGTGTCATAAAACACTGTCTGCTGCATAACTGTTAATAAACAACAGAAGTGATATATAACAACTAACTGATGTGATGGAGAAAAGCAGAGGAAAACAATGACAAAGACCTGGTCAGCACCAATTTAAAAGGAATGCTTCTGTCATTATTTCACACATGAAAAAAGGTAGCACAGCAGACTCAACTACTGCACATTCTCATATCATTCCAGTCAATCAGGAGGTAAGTAAAGGAAGTTGTAACATAGCATTAAAAAATATAGATCAAAGTTCTCAACAGATTGCTGCTCTACTGCTGCTTTACAGAGATTCACCACGTTACATAGTTATGGTGATGCACATAACCTAATATGCAGGGCCTTACTCCCACTGGAATATTTCTTGCTCCACAGAGTGCAATATGTTTCTGTGAAAATCACCTGTAATTTTATTACAGTGTGTCATGTCACGGAGGAATTACCGTTCAGAAAAGCCACCCACATTCTGACCCCCTTTCTCAGCAACATTAGGACGTGATGCCCAGGGGAAGCGCAGGTGCATGTTCCACTATAGTGAATGTCCGGCAGCTATCCTAATGTTTCCTTATGTTATAAGGTTCACTTTGGGGTGAAATGTGGGAATGTTTCTACTAACAAGACTTTTCTTACTGGAAACATGCCCACACGTTTCACCACAAACAGACCATTATAACATAAATAAACATTCGGAAAGCTGCCGGACAATTGGATATTCACTGTAATGGAGCACTCATGCGTGCTCTCCCTGGCATCATGTCCTAACGTTGGTGAGAAGGGAGGCAGAATGTGGGCAGCTTTTCGGAACAGGAGTTCCTTCATCACGTGACACACTGTAATGGAACTATAGGTGGTTTTCACAGAAATGTATTGCACTATATGGCACAAGAAAGATTCCCCAGGAAGGGACAATGTGTATTATTAAACAACAACAAAGAAAAAACACACTAAAACAGTAAAACGCAGTAGTGGGGTGGGGGGCCAGAAAACAATCACATAAGTTGCTGTGGCTGTGGGATGCCGTGGTGGTCCAGCAGCAGGTGCAGCATTCTAACTATTTGCTGCTGCTGTTCTCCTATTATGTGAACCTGCTGCTGCAAAGCACCAACCCTCTGATTGAGCCCCTACAGCAGCTGCCAGTGGTGGTGGTAGTGGTGAAGAAGGTGGACGCACAGCAGCCACTGGTGGCACTCGTGCTGTTGCTGCTGCTGTTGCATCAACATGGGGAAAGCAACACCCAGGAGTCCGGAGTGGTACAGCATAACACAACCACCCCCACATGTCTGCATTCCCCTCCGACGGTGCCCCGAGCCAGCGACTCACCTTCTCCTGTGTCCATGTCCATCCCTCCCACACAAGTCCTTGGCACACACACGCACACACACACTCACACACAGTCAATCACAAAACAAAACCAAACTTATAAAGAAAATTAACTACCAAAAAAAATCACAAACACAATACAAAAACTAAATAAAGATAGCTTTTAAAAAAGCTGTTGTTTTACAAAGGCAATAAGCACTTTGTCACTGACTCCTACACTGCTCTCTCACAAGCCTACTCCCTCTATGAATGCAAAGGAGAAAGTGAAACTGCTTCTCTGACTCACTTCCTTCCTGCCTGGCTAAAGCATGTGACTTACAGTACTGTAAGCCATGTGACGTGTGGGGGGCTGTCTATTTACTTCTCACTTCACCTTACTTTGCGTTAAGGCATAATGGCAATGCAAAGTAATAATGGTAATGCAAAGTGAGCACTTTGCAGTGCCCACTTCACATTACACTCCACCAATGCGAAGTGGGCACTTCGCATTCACTTCGCCAGCGGATCAAAAATTTGCTGCATCTCTAATGAGGGCATACCACAAGCCATAGCCTCCACATCTGAAACAGCAACCACTTTCATGCCACCCCCTCACACAGAAAAATGTGAATACCAGAAGTCAAGAAGACTGACTCAGAGCTGTTACCAAAAAAAAAGGAGCTATTCCAAAACCCCCAAGATACTTGGAGTAGTGCACCAGTTTGCTCCCCTTGCTAAAAGGAAACAGTGGGATGAAAAAGAAGATGATTTGGACTATCATCAGTACCCTCCTCCCACCCGGAGAATCTGACAGATACAGAACCAACCTCAGAAGACTTTAGATCTTCCAAAAAAGAGAAGAACAAGTCAAAAAAATCTATTACAATGTCCTCTGCAGAGGAAGGGGTTGAGAGGTCGGGGCACATTGTCTCAAAGTATGGCTACCAACCTTACATGTGAGTCATTGAATGTGAATAGTATTAAAAATTTAAAAAGAAGACAAACCACTTTTTCTGTCCTTAAAGACTTGAAATTGGATGTTTATGTTTGCAGGACACTAGACTGCACACCTTAGGGAACAACAGAGTGCTTCAAAGGATTGGTTCAGTGACCCATATTTCTGGTCTCTGGGGGAAGAACCCTGCTCTGGTATAGACATCCTGATTAATGTTTTAGGAGTTAAAGTATCTTGGTTTATAGATTTAGGGCTGGACAGGGCTCTTGTCCTAGATGCCAAATATCTCAATCAGGAATTCAGATTAATAAATGTTAATACTTTTCAGACCAAATACCAAAGAATCGAGCTGTTAAAAAAAATTCAACTGTATCTTTTCACTTCAAAATCAATCATTTTTGGAGTGGACTTCAATTGTATATTGTCTTTAGAAGACAAAACAGGATTTACACAGAAATTATATAATGCTATAAACTTTCTTAACAGGTTATACAAACAAGCATATCTTAAAGATTGCACAGCAGAAAAAAGTCCATCTCTGGAACATAAATTTTTTAAAGGGACACTTTCTTCCCAAATTGATTTTTTCTTTGCATCCCAGTGACTACCAGTAACCCTATTTACTATCAATCAAAAAAACTGACCATAAATTACTTAAAGTAACCTTTTGAACACCAAAGAATAACCCCCAGTTTAACTCTATATGGAGACTTAATGTTTCTTCTCTCGAAGATCAAGAGGCATGGGCAGGGATTCAGGCTGAGTTAGAGGCAAGGATTTCAGTCTTCAAAATATATGACAACTCCCCATTCTGGTGGCAAGACACTAAAAAAGATATAAAAGCAGCTTGTAGCCAAATGTCCAAAAATGCTTCTCACAAAAGATATTTGAATTGTTTACAATGACCCAGGCCATCGAAACAGAGATGAACCTTTTTGACAGTATACAAGTAATTAAAACTGAAATGTATAAATTTCAATATGACAGGGTTCAGTCACTCTTTGTGGAACAAAAATTCATTATGCAAGGTAGAGCTCAGAATATAAACCCCTATGACAGTTGCAATCAAAGGATCTAGTCCAAATATATATGTGGGCTCAGCTCTGATTCAGGGAATATCATAGATGATGCACCAGAATTAGATCTGATGGTCGCCACTCATGTACAAAATCTTTTTGGTCAGGCCACTTCAAACCCTGATATTTTGGAAGATTTCTTCCAGCACTTACATATACCAGGACTCTCAGAGGGGGAGAAAAAGCAGCTAGTTTCTCCCATATCAAAGGAGGAACTACAAGCTGCCATTTCAGCTTTAAAAAATGTAGTTTCTCCATGCCCAGATGGGCTATTTGGTGAATTCTGCAAGAAGGCCATAGATATTTTAACCGGACACGTATTACTTGTATTTAATGACATTTTAGCGAGGTAGTTCCATTCCCAGCCTTTCTGGCAGACAGCCTCCTAATTGTTTTACACACAAAAGGTGATAGGGCTTCCCTAAACAATTGGAGACCAATAAGCCTCATCAATATCGATTGGAAATTGTTGTGTAAAATACTCTGTAATAGATTAGTGAAGGTTGCCCAGGTTGTCATTTCTCTGGCACAGGCATGTGCTGTTCCTCAGAGAACAATGATAGATAATCTCAACACTATAAGAAAAGTTTTGTACTGTCCAGATGCATCTGGTATTCTGCTTACACTGGATCAGTCCAAAGCTTTCGATGCAGTACCTCATGAATATCTTTATGAGGTTCTAAGAAAATATGGCATCCCAGAGAATTTTATCAGTTGGATTCAAATGTTGTATAAAAATGCCTCTTCAAGCCCAGTAGTGAATGGTAGAGCAGGCAAGCATATCAAAATACTCTGAGGTGTAAGGCAGGGGTGCCCTTTGAACCCCCTGCTTTATGTTTTTGCCATAGATCCTTTGCTTAGAAGGCTAAATATAGAAGAAAGGATTAAGCATATCCAATGGACTTGACACATAGAATTCCCGGTAGCATTAGCCTATGTGGATGACATCACAATTATGGTAGCAGACTTTGATTCAGGTGAGAAGGTGCTGGAAACTATGGCACAATTCTCAGAAATCTCAGGGTCAACAGCAAATAAACAAAAAAGTAGACGTTTAGTCATACATGAGACTGAGATGCAGAGGGACAATATCTATGGCATACAATTATCCACAACACCAATCAGAATCTTAGGAGTCCTGTTCAGCAGTTCTGACCCAGCTACTATAATTGGGAAGAATCCATAATAAAGGTCGAAGAAAAAATTGACAGATGGAAATCTTTTCCAATGACAAAAAAGAAAAGGGTGTACCTGTATAAAACATTTATTATACCACTATTTGTGTTGATGAGCTATGTTTTCCCTTTGCCAGCTAAACTCGAGGTTAAAATTTATAACATTGCATTTAGATTACTATGGGGCAGTAGGCTAACTCTGATTAAAAGAATAACTACATATTGGCCAGTTAAACAGGGAAGGTTAGATATGATAAATCCTGTAATATTTTTTTCCACAAATTTTATATGCTCAAACCTACTACCCATATTAATAGGGAAACAGCTGCCTTGGACAGCCACTCTCCAAGAAAGATGTTCTTATTTCTGGCAGAAATGGGAAACACAGAATTGGGGCATGTTTTGTGCCATTTCACAAGGTACAGCCTCTCACCTTCTAGATTTATTTAAAAAATTAAAAGGCTGGAAAGTGACACATAATGATTTATTACATATGGTTAGAAAGGAGACTTATAAAAAAATTCTGTACTCCGAATTCTTAGTTGCTCCATGCTTTTCCCTTCCCAGCAACATCAAGACAGAAGAGGTTACTGCTCAATTAACAGAACCAAGAGTCTCACTGAAAGTTTGGGACACACTATGGTTATGTTGTCATAATCGCCTGAATGTTAGAGGAAATCATCACCATAAAGGAATGTCAGAAAGAATGTGTTTGAGATGTTTGGGATGTGGTGAACCAGTAGAAACAATGTCCCATCTATTTTTTGAATGTCCTTATATGGAAGGTTTCTAGTCAAGGCTAGCAAATGTATGGGAAATATCACAGTTATAGAACATAAACTATGACATTTTGATTTTTGGACAATTCGGGAGGGATTGGGGTAAGTTTCATAAGGGTACACTGAAAGTTATTATGGCAGTAATAAAGTGGGTAATATGGCAGGTAAGATGTCAGTTTGTGTTGCAACAAGAACATGTGAATCAGCAAAGGATTATAGAAAAGGGGTGGGATATTCAAAAGGGTTGCGCCATGTGCAATAGGGTTGCGCCTGCGTAAGTCCGAAATTGCGCCATTCTGCGATATTCAGCAGGAGGCAGTTGCGCCCCCCCAAGGCAAGCTGAGCAACAGCTCAATGCAAATGAATGCATGCTGAACTGGAGGAGGAGGAATCATTCATAAACTGCACAGCCCGTTATTTAGCGGGCTGTGCAGAGTTGTGCAGGCGCAACCCCCAACCTGCACCTGCACAACTTTGAGCCAAAAAAAAAAGGAGTAAGTCAAGGGCCACCCGCAGGTCAGCTGCCGCATTGCAGGAGCAACACAGCAGCCGCCACCCGTGGCTGGCCCTCAACCTACTCCCTGTGCCTCGCAGCTCGACGATACAAAAGAGCAAATTGATTGGTTCGATCACAAAAGCTATTGCTGCACGCCCATTGGCTCTTTGCTCTGCACCACTGGGCATGCAGCCCTATGGGGCAGTCGTCCGCGGGCGCTGGGTGGCAGGTGGGTGGGATGCTCGCTGACCGCCTGCTGGGGAGATGGGTGGTGGGGTCGGGGTGGGTGGGGGGGGGGACACTAGATCACCAAGGATATGGTCTTTGGGGTGTCACTACATTATGCAGCCCGCAATCGGCTTAGCAGTCCACTGGACCACCAGGGATATGTTTTTGGGGGTGGGGGGACACTTTGTAGCCCGCTATTGGGCTTTTAGCAGTCCACTGACCACCAGGGATATGTTCTGGGGACACTTTTGGTGCCCGCGATTAGGCTCAGTCCACTGACCACCAGGGATATGTTCTGGGGCACTTTGCTGCCCATGATCGGGCTGGTGGGGGGTTATTTGCTTTACCCACGACCGGGCCAGTCGGGGAGGGGGAATTTCTATGCTTTTGCCCGCGATCAGCGCCAGTCGATTGGGGGAATTTTTTACACTTTTGCCCGCAATCGGGCTGCAGGGGACGTCGGTCTCCGACGGCTGCTGCCTGGCAGGGCGCCAGGCACAAGTCCTCAGGGATCGGCACACCTGCATGCTAATGGCATGCAAATGGGGCCATAAATAGATGCAAATGGCCCCCTGCGCCTTGCATGAATTATGGCCCCATTTGCATGTCACCTTTTGAATATCGGAAATTTGCGCATGGCGCAATGGTACTTGCGCCACCGCAACTTGAATGTTCCACTCTGACCACTTGCAGTGGCGCAAGTTCCACTGCACCATGCATAGTGGCTGTGGCCGGGGGGTGATATTCAAAGGAGTTGCTCAATAGTGCAGCTCCTTTGAATATCGCCCATCCAAGCCTCATAAAGAACTATTTTGTGTGAGCTGAGGCTTGCGCCGATGAAACATAGAGCAGTTTGAATATCTAGTCTCAAGATATCAAAAGAAATTAAAATAATTTGTACTAAGGAAAAATCCTCAGTTCCACAACTTATGTTTAGGGTACAGTGGAAGCACTTGTCAAAGGCTGCTCTATTAGAATCCTAGGTATTAAAAGCAGAATGAGTATTTAAGGCAGCACTCTCCTTTTTCACCCCGAAGAAAACAATAATGTGCATATATGTACAGCTCTCTAATAATTTTCTTGCTTCCTTTATAACTCAATGAAATTGCACTTGTATGCTTTATTCATAGTACACTGGGAGTAGGTAGGGAAGTGCAATTATTAGTAGCAAGTAGGGTTTTTGTGGAAAGATCTGTAAATGTTATTAATGACATTTGCCTCGTACTAACATATCTTTTATTTTGTACAGTTTGCAGTACAAATATGATCTGTTGTACAGCTTGACAAATAAAAAATTCCCCTAGAACCCTTGACCATCTTTCCAAGATGACCACTGCTGAGGAATTGAAGGAGAGAATGAACGCTGCAGAGGCAGGTGTGTTGGCCTCTCCCCCTGCTCTGAACACTTCAAAGGCCATTGAAAATGCTATCGCAGTTCAATATTTCCAGAATGAAGGGATGTAGTTGGAAATATTTGTTTCTATAGAAAGCTTGATTGAAGGTACAGTTGCTGCAGAACCTATAACAAGTACTAGTAATGACACCACAGCTGCAGGTTCCATAATGGAATGAAATATCAGTCAGGAGGAGCTTTTACAGAAGCAGTTAAACACGGAGGAACAGCATATTTTATTGACAAAGAAAGCCTTGCAAGAGGAGCTTCAAAAGCTAAATAAATAAGCAGTTCCTGTCACTCAGGTGTATCCTCAACTTGACAAGTCAGGCCAACTGTCGGAAGATTATGCAGCAGCAGCATCAAAGTGAGCCACTGCCTCGAACACTGTCAAGCACCACCTGGACACTTCAGACCACTCACAGGTTCTACTGGAGACCGAAGTTACTGCTGGTAAGGAATTACCAGGTTCAGTGAATGCTGCATCACCCAGCAAAATGTAAGGGAGTCCGTTTGGAATGGCACACACACGCAAACTACAGCTTGGCATAAAGCGGCCCACCATTGTTCATACGGTTATGCCAGTTAACAGTTCTGTTTCTTCTGGGACAGTTCGCTGAAGCGCTGTTGCCTCTAAAGTGCTACCTAATCAACAACAAGGAAACTCAGACACTAACACTGACACAGTTACAGCTACAGACAGCAAGTGCAACACACCACCATGATCTACAGCCACTGGACTGGGGAACTGGTCTCTGGAACACACCCTGGAAAGTGCAGGGTGGATAAAAATGGCTGGAGGTAAGTGAGTCCCTGACCCAAAGATGCAAAATGCAACAGTATGCTATGGAATTTGAAACTGGGGCAATTGTAACCTCTACTGACAATGCCACAGAGCATGATCATGATCAAGCTTCCACAGAAAATTTAAATAAAGCTGTGCCACATAATATGGATGACTGAAATAATAGCTGACACCCCTTCTAGGAATAATACTACTGAACCAGAGCAGGGGTCTATCCCTATTTTAGCAGCAAGTCAGGATAAGGAAAATCCTACTTCAGAACATTCCTCTGATACTCCTATAAGACTTGGGCCCACAACAACTGCGATGCAGGATCCTGCAACAAGAGCCTGACTAGAACCAATGTTCAGACTTTCTGATTTATTTCAGAATAAGGGGGAACCAGCCCCTTGATGGAATGCTGTGTGTTTCATATATAAAGGGGATCTTGAAAATCCTCCAGACAGACTTTATTTGGCAAAGCAATTACTTAAAGGGTCTATGAAATGTTGTCCTCTCAGACGTTTGCTCTCATACATATTGAAAATTCAGACTATGACATTAGTTTTAAGAATATTACAGGTCTAGCTAGATTTTGGACTCTATACCGTACTCTTAAGAACCCCCCATGGATTCCCTTTTTAGTGGACCCCCTTACAAAGCCAGCAGTGAAAAATATAACTGTTATGTTTTGCAGTGAAAGGGTGAATGTGGAAGACATCCTGTTCTGGCTAAAACAGAGAAGTGAGATACTTGACAGACCCTCCCCCATTTTATAGAGCAAACAAATCTGGAATTGGGAAGTGGAAGATTAAGGTTAAGCTATTTTCCACTAACAATGGCCCTGCACTTCTCCCTAGTAGCTTCTTTCTGGGTAAGGATAGAGGGATGCTATTTTATGTAGGGCAACACAGATCATGTTTTAAATTTGGGGCCAGAATCTATGTTAGTTCAGTACATGATACACCTCGATATACACATTGCCTAGATTATGGTCATGTTTCAGCAAATTGTTTGAATCTTTTTTTAAATGTAACCTATGTGAAAAAATGGAACATGCATATGGGAGATGTAGCTGAGCCTCACATAACTGTGAGGACAGGGGCGTGGCTTGACCGCCGATGAGGATGGCTGCCTAAACCACTAGCTCCATCTCAGGCTATTACAACCTGCTCACTACTGCAGTCATCCAGTGCTCTGAACTCCCCTTAAAAACTGACAGATGATGCCATAGATTGGGTTCTATATCTGGTGCAGGTTTTATTGCGTCCTGCGATCCGGCACATTGACTTGTAGTGTTGGCCCTATGCGACCCACCTCGGAGGCCTGACAGTGGCATCTTCATGTACAGATCCTCCCAGCGAGGCCCCTGTGGCAACAGGAATCTCAGCGCGGTTACTCGGAATTACGTGCACCGTTCCCCCTGAGCACAACATTGCCTGCAATACTGCATCATAACTGGATAGCATACCTACCACATACTAAGCCTGGCCTCCTATATGCTTGCTATGCAAAATCAAGGTGTTGCTTCCACAGATGGCTCGACTCCCTCGGTGGATGTGGGTACTTCTTTACAACGCATCACAGCCATGCTTGAAACCTGCTCACAAGGGTGGATATGATTTCCTCCACCTTGTTGGGCACTGTTGCAGAAGTTGAAGTACTGCATGATAAGCTAAATGTTACAGATCAGCGCACTGAAGATCTGGAGGCTGGGCAGGAAAAAAATCTTACAACATCTGAGGGAACAAGACAACAAGCTGGCAGTATTGTGGAAATGAGTGCAGGATCAAGAGAACCGTGGGCGACAAAATAATAATCAGGATTCTAGGAATCCCAGAAGGTGTTGAGGGGAGAAACACAGAGAGAGATTCCTTAACGAAGAATAATGGTAAAATGCTAGGGGATAGGTGGCATGGCCCAGTTGAGGTGGAAAGGGCGCACCATATCCCAGGGGTTCCAAGGCCTGCTAACACCCTTCCCAGACCCCTTATTGCCTATTTACTGTGATACTCAATGAAAGAAAGAATCCTTAGCGCTGCAAGAGATAAAGGCAAAGTAGTGTGGCACAGGGAAAAAATATCCTTTTTTCAGGACTTCTCCACAGAGGTTGATGCCCGTAGGAAGAGTTTCCTACCTCTTAGAAAAGTTCTAGCTGCCCACAGCTTTAAATACGGGTTCAGGAATCTATCATACCTGCATGTATCCAGGGAAGGTAGAGAAACTGTAGCAGAGACTCCTTGGGAAGTGGAAAACTGGGTCTCTAGATACTGGCCCAAAATACCCCTGCACACTACATCTCCCAAGAGGCTTTGGGCTCCAGACCCTCACACCAAGGGTAGGAGGAACCATGCTCCCAAGGAAGGGTATTGGGAGGACCAAAAAGTGCAATGAACTGCTCTCTCTCCCCAAATGGCTACCCCAGGTCCTCGGCCCACTGCAAATCACCAGGAGCAGACAATAACACCAAAGGTCCATTGGTCGGGCAAGGGGAAAAGCTCCCACCACCTCTGTCTCAATGGGGTCCCAATCAATCTGCTTGAATACGTCAACGATCGCTGAGCAAACTAGGATCCCCTCAAAGACCCAGAGATGGCACCACCTGCTAAACAGAACAGGGATGACTATCCTGCACAGGAAAATTTGGACTCACAAGATATTCCGGACGAGTTTCTGATGGACATGGCTGAATCCTCATCTTGGACAGACCTTCCTCCCGACCCAGCGAGATGTCAGGACTTTCCTATTGTATCAGTGAAACCAGATTGGCTAACCTTTGCGCAGGCAGCATCTCAAGACCTCTCCACAGCTGCAACAAACTCTGCTGCAACAAGGGCACTAGCCTCCAATGACTGATTACTTCTAGCCTGTAAAAAGTTTTCTCCGTTGCCTACCCCCTCCATAACTGGGTACTTAACCATGGGGTCTTAGGTTACAGGGAACCCCCAATTGATGGGGAACTCTAGTATCGGATTCTCTAGGTGGGCTACAGATAGTTTGCATAAGGAGGGGGTAACTGGGAGGCCTAAATACCCAACCCATAAGCACCTAGTCTATGACTCACATATCGCCTTCCCCCCACACTCAACTCCGGCTAGTAGCCAGATATTCTTGGCACTCGCTGCTGGGGTAACCAAATGCTGGGAAGCCTGTCATAGGCTTGGTACGATGTAACAGTATCAGGGCCAACCAGGGCAGCCTGGACAGCATGTCTCAGGCACACTTTTTGATGCTTTATTCCACCAGGCATCATCTGATCCCCTTCCCCCTTTTCTTCCCCTTTTTCCCTACTTATGGGCACTGTTCATGTGCCTTTCATCTATCTGTGGAGCTGAAGACCAAGTTTAGAGGTTAACATTGTTTGTTGGTCTTCTCATGCTCTCATTCACCCCCAATAGGGTGAAGGGTCAATGTGGCTGAGTGCTCCTCCTCGTAACAGAGGAGGGTTGCACCTCGCGCTTACACCTATTCACCTTTAGTTTTTTTTTAAATTATCCATTTACTGTTATATATTTGTTCTGAGATAGTTAGAATAAGACCCCTATACTGAGGGAACTAGTATTGAATTCTGCTTAACTAAGTATATCCTGACGTAAGTACTTTGGTTTTTTTTTACCTTGACTGTATTTTTTTGTGTTTTTTTTCCTCTTTTCCCTCGCGCCAGGTATACATTCACACTTACATTAAGTAATTGGAGCATCCCTCTCTCCTGCCTTGTTTCTTCTACACCTAATAGGCAACAAGCAATCCTTTCACTCCTGTTTCTCTCTCTCCTCTGGACCTGGGTGGTAAGTACCTGTACAATTCTACATGGCTGGAACCAACATGCAGTCTGCTACTGCAGGTATTAAACTCATATCTTGGAATGTGAAGGGCCTAAACCACCCAGTAAAATGATTCATAGTCCTCAGACACTTACAGTCCTTGCAGGTGGATGTTGCCCTAATCCAAGAGACCCACCTTACTGCAAGGACTGTACAGTGGCTCAGGAAAGCTTGGGTCGGTACTGTTATTGCCAGCTCAGCATCAACCAAATCCAAAGGGGTAGCCATTTTACTTAGGAAATCATGCAATTGGGTGCAGGAACAATTAGTTTCGGATGCCCTAGGTTGCTGGCTGGCGGTACGCTTTGCATATCCTGGGGGCCATGTAATATTAGCGACTATTTATGGCCTGAGCACAGATAACCCAGAGATCCTACTTGACCTCAATAAGGCTGTAGAAGCTCTGGCTTCACCATATCCACAGATCCCTATTATATTAGGGGGAGATTTTAACCTCGCTTTAGACATCTTCCTTGATAAGTCGTCACCAACTCCACAGACTCACCCCAAATCTGTCTTGGCCCTGTAAGGAATGATGGAAGAGTGGGGCATGACTGATGTATGGCTCAGAGATCATCCCATGGGGCAGGACTACTCCTTCTTTTCCGCCGCCCACTCCTGTAGCAAAAGGATTGACTTCTGGCTGGCTAACGCTCCTGTGGCCTTAGCTAACACGTGCACCAAGGTGCACAGTATACTGGTCTCAGACCATGCCCCAATATCTTGCCTGTACATTCCCCTGGGCCAAGGCAGATCGGGTACTAGATGGAGATGTACTGTAACCCCCTCCTTCTTAAGGACCTGCAGTTCCAGGCCATGGTGTGAGAGATGGTCAGGGATTATTTTTCTCTGAACCAGGCCTCAGACACCTCTGCGGCTATGGTTTGGGAGGCCTTTAAGGTGGTTTTGCAGGGGGCAGATCATTGCTTACTCAGCTCACCAGAATAGACAAAGGAGGTCCGAATTAAATGACTTACAAACCAAACTGTCCACTTTGGAACTCAGATTTAGGACCTCTAATGCCCAAACACCTGACTTATTACTCTTGCGGGAGATAGTTAGGCTCAAATATCATATTAACACTAGGTTACAGCAAAAAGCAGAGTGGGCCTTACTCAGGTCCAAGCACTGATACTGGGAAGGGGGGGATAATGGGAGGGAAGCTCCTGGCATTTCAATTGAGGAAACATCAAGCTGCTTCTAGGATACATGCCCTCAAGGACCCAAATGGCTGGGTCATCATGGGCCCAAAGCAAATTAATGAGTGCATGCAGCACTTCTATCAGAGATTATATGAATCGCAAAACACTTGGGAACCTCACCAACTACAGTGGGAACTACTTAAGTTCTGTGCTGATGTCAACATCCCCCAGCTGCCCGACATAGTGAAACAGGAATTAGACAGGCCCTTCTCAGAAGCAGAGCTTTTGACCACCCTTGGCCAGCTGGCCAAGGGTAAAGTGCCAGGGCTGGATGGCATGACCGCTGAACTTTACCAAACCATCAATGCTCAGATTAGCACCCCTCTCATCTCCACCCTGCAAGAAGCCCACGAGGCTGGTATCCCCCCTCTTCAATGCGAGAAGCATAAATTACCCTGCTTCTGAAAAAATCTGACAACCCTCAGAATTGTGCTAACTTTCGCCCAATCTCTCTCATATCGGTAGATTGCAAAATAACAGCTAAAATGCTTGCCACCTGGCTGATGGATAATATACCGTCTCTTATCCATCCATCTCAAGTCAGGTCTATTAAAGGCAGAGATGTAGTGGACAACATCAGGATGGTGCTGGATTTAAAGTGGATTGCAATGCAATCCAAAAACCCAATGGAGGCCATGGCGGTGGATTTTTCCAAAGCATTTGACTCCGTAGAATGGCTCAACCTTTATGAAACGCTCCGGCTCTGTGGGTTTGGTCTTTATTTCAGACAGTGGATACAGGTGTTATACAATGCCCCCCCTGCAAAAATCCTAACAAATAAGAACATATCTGCCCCCTTCACTCTGCAATGGGGCACTAGACAAGGATACCCCCTACCCCCCTACTTTTTCTGTTGGCTCTGGACCTGCTTACATGGAAGCTGCAGGCTGCTGAAGATATTAAGGGCATCCAGGTGGGCCAGCATACCTTCCTGTCTGCCCTTTATGCCGATGATCTACTTCTCACATTGGCACAACCTAAAGACTCACTCCCTAACGTTCTACAAATTCTGAAGGTATTTGCTCAGTTATCTGGCCTTCATATTAAACAAAGAAAACCAGTGTTACACCTCTCAATGTGGCCTGCACGAATCTGTGTATGCAAGGTCTAGACTTAACATGGGCCCCAAACAGCTTCTCGTACCTGGGCATAAAAATCCTATTTCACTGGAGCCTTATCCCACAAGAGAACTTTGGCCCCCTGATACAATCATTAACCACAGAGCTCAGTAGGTGGCGCTGACTTAACCTCTCCTTTCCAGGCAAGGTAGCTGCTATCCGTATGCTATTACTACCCAAGGTTGCTTATCTCTTCAATAATCTCCCTATCCCCTTTCCACTAAAATATTCTGGCCTTTGGATAACTTGATATCCTTTTTTCTCTGGGAGGGCAGAGCTCCAAGATGGAGCCGCAGTAAATTGAGGGCCCACTGGACTAAAGGAGGCTTAGGCTTCCCGTGGCTACAGGGGTACCATTGTGCATATCTATCGGCACAGGCCACCCGGTGGTTTGTCTCTCCCTCCCCGGAGTTGGCACAGTGGGTACATCTGGAGGCCCAGTAGCTACAGCGGGCTCCCCTAAGCTCACTGCTCATACAGGCCCCTATAGACCATAACAAGCTCACACCGGTCATGATCAAGACCAGAAGGGCATGGTTCAAACTCAAAGCAGCCTCTCATACCACCAAAGCAGTAAGCTCTATTCTGTTTCGGTACATGACTCTTTGGCACAATCAGCTCCTTCTGGTTGACAATAAACCACTTCATTGGACCAGTTGGGAGGCCAAAGGGATACCCACTGTTCAAGACTTGTATTTGGCTAACTCCAGTATTATGATGTCTTTCGAACAACTGAAAACCCAGTACTCCTTGCAAGCTCATGAGGTCTGGAAATTCCTGCAGATATGCACTGCGGTCCAGACTCTTAGCAAGAAGTATGAAACCGACCCTAAATGGCAGTGGTTGGCCACTGTGTATATAAAACCCACCTCACAAACCCTGGCAGGGTGTTTTTATAGGACATGGCGTGAGGCACAACTGGACCACACAGAATCATGCAGGTCCGCTTGGAGTTTGGATCTCAAGGTCCCCAATACCGCTGAAACTTGGACTAGATGTCTACACCTGGCTCATTCTGCATACACGGATGTCAAGAGCCAATTGATACAACTCAAACTGCTTCTACGATGGCATCATACACCAGCAGCCCTTCACTCCTGGGGTATCCTCCCCCATGTGGAATGCTGGCGTTGTAGGCACGACCTGGCCAGCATCCTGCATTTGCTATGGGAATGCCCGGTCCTACATTCATTCTGGGCTGATATAACTGCGGACTGCTCAGGAGTGCTAGGATTACCTATTGATATCTCTCACCCATTACTCCTACTGGGGGATCCGGCTCCTATTTACCACTTGCCTAAACCACACCAAAAATGGCTCCTCACTGTCCTGCTGGAGGCCAAGAGGCTCCTGCTTCGGTTCTGGAGACAACCATTACCCCCATCTCTTGCCCTGTGGTACTCTGCTTCAGTTAGGCTTGCCATTTTTGAAAAGCTCACTTATGGGAACAGGGGACAAATGGCTGCATATCTCCAGAAATGGGGTGCATATCTTAACTCCCACCTATGTAAGGCTCCACTCCCCCCTCCAGTAAACCCTCCATACGAGGGATACTCATGAATACATAGGAACTCCAGAGGACACCTCCTCCCCTGGTTCTTGGACCTCCCCGGACATCTCCCAGAGTTGGTGCTGAGCTGACATAACAGAGTATGTCTGATCATATCCTCCTCACTACGGTATCCCAGCTGTATACTTTCTGTTTTTTCTTTATTACTCCTCCTGGCAGGCTCTCAGGCAAATCATGGGAATAGTGGGATCTTACCCAGGCACAAGTTGCCAATCAGCAATGTTTAAGGTACATATTGTCTGCTGGAAGAATTATTGTAGGATGTGTAAAATTTTGTATTCCATAGTTTGAGCTTAGAGGGTTTTCTTTGACTCTGCATATAACCAGGAAGTACTTATTGGTATGTTCCTTTTTTTTCGATAAAGGAAATGTATCTTACCTGGTTTGTATGGTTATACATAATTGAATAAAAATTATTCTATGATAAAAAAAATAACTGTGAGGACTGTCCTTCACATGAAGGACTAATAAACAGAGCACAGCAGATGCAAGCTAAAAGGGTAGCAGAGCAAAGACAAAACACAACAAGCATTCGTCAATGCCGAATGTTTGCTTGCTGGCATTAGCAAAGGAAGTGCAAGAGTTAGACCGATGCAGAATAGGAATGGCAGTGAAGTATTGAAGTGACGCCAACCCCACCCCACCCTGCAGAGATGGACAGGCATTGGGGTGTGCCTTTGGATTGTTTCCCATAACGCTCATGCCATTTCACCTCACCCTACCCTGCAGACACCAGCAAGTGTCAAGGTGTGTCTTGGGTGTTTGGGCTTTACACTCACCCCATTCCATAAGGAAATACACTGAAATAGGTGCAGTATAGGAGAAAACGGTGAATTTTGGGACTGAAGAATCCATGTCACACCTCAATGTCTGTCACTGGTTGCGGGGGGGGGGATGACGTGAGCATTACTGTCAACAGTCCCAAGTCACACCCCTGATGCCTGTCAATCCCTACAGGGTAGGGCATTATGGTCGGAAACCCTAACACCCTGGGCATTTCTTGGTATTTTCACTCCAAGTTTTCGACATGGGCTTTTTGTGACCCCACTGCATGAACTGTGACACTATCAAGTTTGTTAACCGAAAGGTGATTTTGCACAGCAACTGTGCCATTTGGTTCCACAGGTGTGAAAACACATTTAAAACAGGATGAGAAAAACGACAGCTGTACTGTTCATGAGGAGGTGTAAAAAATGGTAATGTTTAAAATCTGGAGTGAAAATATAACAAAATTAGTAAAGTCACGAGTGTGCGTAGAAACTGTGCAATGCACAGCCATAATGCAATTATGGGGATTTTTTACACCAGATTTTCAACATAGGCATTTTGGGACCTCAGCTCATAAACATGATTTACTTAATCTGTCCTGAACGTTGATTTTGCATAGCAACAATGCCCATTGTGTGCCACAGGTGCAAAAACATGTTTCGGGCAGGATGTGAAAAATGATGCTGTACTGTTCATCAGGCAGTGTGCAAAAATGACAATGTTGAAAATTTGGAATAAAAATATAAAAAAACTAGTGAAATTACGAGTGTGTGTAGAAACTGCGCAACGCTCGCTGGTAACGCAGTCATTTTTGGGAAATTTTTCACCATATTTGCAACATGGGCTTTTTGGGAAATCTGCTTATGAACACTGTCACTGTGATTTTCTTAATCTGTCCTGCGAATTGATTTCGCACAGCGGCTGCTCCATTATGCGCCACATGTGCAAAAACACATTTTGGGCCAGATATGAAAAATGACAGCTATACTGTTCATAAGGAGGTGGAAAATGGCAATGTTGAAAATCTGGAGTGAAAATATAAACATTCTCAAACTTACGAACGTGCGTGAGCTAAGAATGCACACTCGTGACACAGTCATTTTTAGGAATTTTTTCATCAAATTTGCAACATAGGCTTTTTGGGAGCCCACCTCATGAACAGTGACACTACCATTTTGTTACTCAGTCCTGGAAGGTGATTCCGCTCAGTGACCACAAAATCACCTTTCAGGACTGAATAACGACATAACAGTAATTGAATTCATGAGGTGGGGTCCCAAGAACCCCATGTTGAAACTTTGGTGCTAAAAGTCACAAAAATGGCTGAGGTATCCACCTAAGTTGAGAACCCCCAATTTATGCCATGATACAGCTTACCTGCATTTCTTCAGTTCGTGGTTGGCTTTGAAGAGTGCAGACGTGTTCCCGCTCCACCGAAGATCATCGCGGGGGGCTCCAGAAGTAAGTATGGGGTGAAGCGGGGTGTGGGGAGGTGGTTGCACAGAGGGTGAGTGCAGGTTGGGGAAGGGGGGCACCACAGACAACAAGGGACCGTTTTCTTGTTTACAGGTTTAAAAACAAAAATTCATGGGAAGGTTTTCTTGTTTTACAGGTACATTTGACACACTGGGGTGGGCTCCCAGTGTGCCATCTGTACTTTTGGGGAGGGGGAATGGAGCCAAGGGGGATTGGGCACCCCGTCAGCAAAGAAAAAAGGTCTGTGTTGGGGGGGCATGTTGCTGAGAGGGATTGGGCACCCCCCCTTGGCAGACAAATTATGGGGGACATTATGCCGATGGGGATTGGGCTCCCCCATCTGCAAATGAACTGGGGAGGGGGCATGCTGACAGGGGGATTGGGCACTCCCATGTTGGCTTTCGTGGGACTGTGAGAGGTGGTCGGCGACAGCCACTGCCATGTTTATTGAAATGTAACACCAGTCAGGGCACACCCTGCAATGAGGGGGTGGTCCCTCATTGCAATGGTGAAATAATTTCAAGTTGGTAGCACGCTTTTGAGCTACTGTCATAGACAGCATGCTCATTTATTGGTGCCACAGATACAAGCTTCCAAAAACAGTGGCAGCACTGGCCACAACACAACTGCACCTCCACAACCTGCTTCTCCAGCAAGCTGTCACAACATGTTTCTTGCGCATGCGCGCAAGCAAACATAAAAAGAGAAGGGACCCTCATATCACTATGTGCCCCAAGAATCTGAAGTACCACCTAGGCATACAGATCCTGACCCTAATCTACAAGTACAGGTAGAGGAAGAAACTCTTGGCACTCAGTCTAGTACCAGTTCAAACACTGCTGTCTCCCATGGCCCTATCCCTGCAGCTGACACTCCCAGGACACAGGACATGCAGAACACAGCCTTTAAAGTGGTTGGTCCTAAAAAGAGAACTAGACAAAGGAAATCTCTAGTCCCCCCACTTCAACAAGCAAGAAAGAAAAGGGCAAGGCACAAACCACTTGGAGGACAGGGAATTAGCATGCTGCCTTGTCAAAAGATACACAGTGGGGTGATTCTGAGGATGAGGGGTCAGGAACTTCCTCTATAGCCTCTACTACAACAGATATTACTTCAGACACAGAAATGTGGGAGAACTCAATTACTAAACTTGCAAGAAGGAGGAAACTCTCCAAGACCCCTTAGTTATTGTTAGATGGATAACAACTCCTCATAGAAGGTCATAATGGGCCCCCTAACTGTTACTCTCTCAGTGAGAATAGCAACAAAAGTCATGAAAAAAAGAACAGTGATGTTACATGCTCTACAAGAAGGGGTCAGCAACATTTAAACATTTATTGCCTTCAGGATATATGATGTTAAACAACTCAGGAATTACATCATGCTGCATAGGTTTGTACTAAGGTTTCAACATTTTGTCAAGTCAAGACAATTTTACTTATAAAGCACAATTCCATCCATGATCAAAGCACTGTACAATAAATATAAAAACAAATAATAAAACCATAAGAACATTAAAACAACTATCTTAATATAATAAGTAATACACTAGTCAGGATCTGGGAAAGCCATATTAAACAGATATGATTTTAAAGCAGATTTAAAGCTTTCCACGGTCAGGCACTCTCTAACCCAATGAGGTAGAGAATGCCACAGGATTGGGGCCGCAAAAGTGAAAGAACAGGCACCAGATTTCTTAAGTTGAACCCTGGAAATCTCTAGAAATCCCTCATTGGTAGAGCAGAGAGGTTGGGAAGGGCAGTATGGGGGAAATAAGGTCTTGTAGGTAGTGCGGTTCCTGATAGTGTAGGACTTTATAGGTCAGTAACCCAACCTTGAAGGTGATCCACCAATAAACTGGCAGCCAGTGCAGATCACGGAGCACAGGTGTGATATGGCAAGATCCAGGTAAGCTAGTCAACAACCTGGCTGCCACATTCTGCACTAGCTGTAGATGGCAGATATCAACCCCCGGCAGCCCTAGGTAAAGAGCATTACAGTATTCAAGGCGGGAGGTCACAAAGGTGTGGACCAAAATAGGAAAGTCGCCGGGCAGGACCAGGTACTTAATCAGGGCAATGTTCTTCAGATGGTAAATTGAAGATTTTACGACAGCAGAAACCTGAGGTTTCAAAGTCAGGCTGCTGTCAAAAACAACACCAAGGTTTCTCATCCGGTCTGAGGCAGGTAACTGTCTCCCACCAAGTCAAAGCCCAGATGGCTGACCAGGCACCGCGTTCACATTCTGGTGGCCTGGGTCCACCGCCAGCACCTCGGTTTTATCCGGATTCAATCTCAACCAGCTGGTTTTCATCCAGTCCTGGATCTTGGAGAGGCAGCTACTGAAGACTGAGACAGCACCAACTTGGTTGGGTGCAAAGGACATGTAGAGCTGAGTGTCATCTGCATAACAGTGAAAACTCAGTCCATACCACCTTATAATGTCTCCCAACGGCAGCATATATACCACAAACAACATGGGTGACAGAATGGAGCCCTGTGGAACCCCACAAGGCAGGGGGAGAGGGCCGGAAGAATAAATTCCCAACACCACTCTATGTGTCCTGCCTGAGAGGAAAGATCTAAACCATCTGAGAACTGTTCCAGACAGTCCACAGAATAACCACAGTCTCTCCAACAGCACCTCACGGTCCACAGTATCAAATGCTGCAGACAGATCAAGGAGAACCAAGATGGAATGGCTTCCTTGGTCCTTAGCAATCAGGAGATCATTAAGAACCCAAACAAGGGCCATCTCAGTACTATGTCTCTTGCTAAATCCAGATTAGAGAGGATAGTAGATATCGTAGGTAGATAAGTGGTCCTCCAGCTGCACCGCAGCCACCTTCTCAATAACCTTGCTCACAAAGGGCAGGTTAGAGATAGGCCTGTAGTTTGCTAAGCAGTCCGGGTTGAGGGAAGGTTTCTTAAGGAGGGGAATCACTATCGCCTCCTTCAGGGGTCAGGGAACACCCCTGTTTCCAGCGAACACCGGACTATCTCAGCTAGAACCGGGCCGATGACTTCTTCACATCCCACCAGGAGATGCATAGGGCCCGAGTCCAAACTACAGTGGGTAAGTTGCATACTCTGGATGACTGTACAATGTTCATAGTCTCCAGATAGTTGGAGTCAGACCAGACAAACCGAGCGCAAGTAACCTCCTGTCGACCACTACATAGCCCATTAGAGGGCATCAAACGAATCTCAGACCTGATAGTGGCAATCTTATCCATGAAGAATTGAACAGACTCATCACACTTAGTCAGTGAAAAAGCTCCCTGGGACTGAAGACAGGCTGGACTGCACAGTCTGTCGACAGTCTGGAAGAGCTGAGGTGGTCAATTTGCACAGTGACAATCTCCCTGGATAGGATTTCTGCCTTCTTACAGTAGATTGCTGACTGATAGTCTTTGTAGTGAGCCATCAATTTAAGTTTGTCACTCTCCAGGCCCAGTTTTCACCAGAGTCACTCTAACCTTTGACCCTCTCGTCTCAGCTCCTTTAGAGTCCCATCAAACCATGGGGGCCTGGGGTGGAGAGTGAGAGTGGGAACACAGATAGGAGCAAGGGAGTCCAGGGCTCCATCACTGCCTTATTATATGGAAGTACCAGGTTCCCTAGGTCCCTGCTAGCATTCACCAGATCTGATAGGTCTAGTACTGCCATAAGACCATTGGGGGTCAAACCCCTCAAAGGGCATTACCAGACCATCTCCGTAATGGCAGGTCTATAAGGGGAAGTCTCATAACCGATCCCCACAGTATAATGGTCAGACCACCTGACTGGTTCCACCACCAGATCGGAGAGCTCCATCCCCACTAGGAAGAACAGATCAAGCAAGTGACTATGTCTGTGGGTAGCAGAGGAAATAACCTGTGTGAGGCTGAACAAATTCATAAGTTGGACGAAGTCCTGACCAAACTGTGAGAGTTCATCATCAATCCAGGTGTTGAAATCCCCCAGAATTATCCATCTGGGATAGCCCAACACCATGTCGGTGATGAAGTCCGTGACTTCCTGCAGGAACTCATTCTCACCTCCAGGTGGATGGTAGATGAGAAGTATCCTGCAACCTACACCTGCTTCCACAATACACTCAAAAGTTCTGGTCGCCCCACTGGACTCTCTTTAAGGCCCAGTTTCGACTTAAAACAAATGTCTACACCCCTGCCCCTATGATCCTCTCTCGGGCAATGTATCACTGAGTACCTGGCCGGAACTGCTGATTCTAAAACTAGACCAGCATTTGCATCTAGCTAGGTCTCAGTAATGCAAACCACGTCTGCTGTACCCACAAGATCGGCAATTATAGCAGTCTTGTTATTTTACAGACCTAGCATTGCATAATGCCACCTGAGCAGGATAGGTAGGTGAAGCTGACTGAGCTAACCGTCCACAAAAAGCTGGCCCTTGGGTATGGATACTAGGCAGGGAGTGCCCCTGTCCAGGGCCCATTTTGCCCCAGGGCATCTTCTTGTTCTCACTACCCTAATCCTCCTGTCCTGCTCCACAGCCCCACCAGTCCCATAAACCCCCCTCCCACCTCTTTCTCTTCTTCACTATTCCTAAGGCTCGACAATGACCGCAAACTGACAAAGGGGGACAGAGGAAAAGGCGGAGGTCCCTGAGCCTGGTGGGAGAGTAGCGCCTGACCATTAGAGATCCCTGCCAACACATGGCTAAAAACAGCCAAAGCACATTACAATCAATAAAAATGTACTCACACATGCATGCTGTCACACCCATGCACACACAACCTAACACACACACTCTAACAACCCCCAAAAACTTATATCAAACCCTACCACACAACAATAACAAATCAAGAATAAATAAATAAAATAAGGGAAATAAATAAATAAGGCAACAAACTATTAGGCAGTTTGTTTCAGCAGATCAGAAAAGCAGTTTGATTGACAGTTCAAAGTAAAAAGTCACAGCAAATCTGTTCACAAATAACAGAGGATGCCAGTCTGGAAAGTGTAATGAGTATGGTTGTTGGAGCTCTCACCTCCTCAAACCGACTGTCCAATTTACATATAGGTTCTGTGGTACTCTCATTACCACTACCACATGTAAAGGAGTTATTAAAACAAGTGAAAACAGAGGCTGAGCACTCTCACTGCCCTAAAACAGAAAATCAGCTGAACCAGACCTGCTGAGAGTCCCAGTCAATGATGTCCTCCTTCGGCTGGATATAACTCCCACCACTCTCGCATCTTCACTGCTTCCTCACTGCTGTGAAATCCTGTAAGAGCCACACAGAGTCCAAATTAAACCGGGTAATTCATGGACCAGTGCAGCACTCCGAAGGCCACACATATGGTAGCAGACAGATCCAAAGATGCCGGCCGCCCACACCTGCAGCAGTGCCCAAATTATGGCCTAGCCCAATCACAACCCCGGAAAAGCAGCACCCATCCACTGACAGGCATACCCAGTAGATGTACTGGGGAGCTCAGGGCACCGACCCTCCAGTCAGGAACACTGCATACCCCCAGGGAGCCAAAACAAGGCAACCACAGTGGGGGAAGCAAGCCGACCTCAGGACCCACAGCAAGAGCAAAGCAGTCCACAGGCAAATGGCTCTGACAGTCAACAATGACCAGAACTCCAGGAGGCATGAAAAGTAAGCTGATTTTAAGATTTTGAGCAAAACTCTGTAAAACAGACTAATGAAATTAGCAGGCAAGTTGATAAGTCCTGATCAAACATGCGCTATTCCTAATAGATACCAGCAAGACAGTCTTATTCTTTTAAGGGAGCTTTTTCATAGAGGTAATAAAAATGAGGTCAACCGTTATGTCTTAGGATTAGACCAGGAGAAGGCCTTTGACAAACTAGCACATATTTATTTGTGGTACTACAAGCATTTGGTCTTCCTACCAAATCTGTGAATTGGGTTAAGGGCATGTACTATAAGGCAACTTTGATTCCTAATGCTAATGGATGGTATGATAGATTGCTGTGCATCGAGGATTCAGATAGGGCTGTCCACTCAGTCCACTATTATACACTTTCTGTCTGGATATTCTTCTACAACACATGGCAGCAAATGATAGGGTACAGGATATCCCTCCAATCCAGGTCACTGTCCAGTTAGTCTTTGCCTACGTGGATGATGTGGTACTGATATTAGCACCAGCCACTAGTGACCTTGCAATGTCAGACACATTAAGTTAATTTTCTAGAATGTCAGGTTCCCAAATTAATCATGGTAAAAGTAAGGGTATACCACTGGGCACTACCCCATTACCCTCAGGGAATAAGATTGCAAACATTGCAGTAATAAATGAGCCCATGAAAATATGGGGATTGAGTTTGGCTCAAGTTATATGAATACCACAAACTGGGAAGCAGGAATCCAGAGAGCCGACAGATTAGTTATGACATGGAAAGGAAAACAAATTTTGAAAAAAAGAGGGTATTGTTAACAAAAACATTATTAATTCCATTTTTTTATGTGTTATGTTTTCCCTCCCCCACAAGCATTGATTACCACTCTGTACAGCATATTTTTTCAGGCCTTTTGGGGTAACAGGCTCAACCCCATCAAAAGGGAGTTTATTACATATAGAAGTATACAGGAAGGTGGGGTAAACATGATAAACCCGATAGCCTTTTCGGCAGTATTTTTATTACATATAATTTTGGACTTGCTTAAAACCAGGTAACAAACTTTGGAAACCTTTTTTATTGGCATGGCTGACACCTAGATTAGACCCTTGGAAATATAAAAACCTAGTTTACTTAATTGTGTTCCTTCACTCTTTAAATATTTATTTATTTAGTTTTTGTTGACCGGGTAAGTGCACTAGACAAATCCTGCCTATTTTCAGGCAAGACCCGGGAGAGGGGGAAACAGATGAATGCCAACTGACCTTGAACCAGATGAAGCTGTTGGTGGTATTTTTAGTGAATGAGGGAAATTTGGCCAGGACACCGGGGAAATTCCCCTACTTTGACTGCAGGGGGCTTTGCCATCTGCTGCAGAGAGTCAGTCTCTGTCTAGTTGGTCATGGAGCCGGATGTGGCAGAGTGTTGTGTGCTTGCTGAGCTACCTGAGTCAGCCAGAGTTTCATTGGGAGTGCTGCATGTTATGGATTCTGATTCTCATTTTCCTGAAGTACCTTCAGAGCCTGTTTCTGATCTAGTTGATGTCTCTACATTACCAGACGTGGATTCGGGACTGGTTTTCTTACCTACGAGTCCTGCTGCAAGTAAGACTGTCACTTCTCTACTCTCTCCCGAAGTGGTTTCGTTTGGGCAGATTGAACTGAGTACTTTACTTTTGTCATCGCTCCCGAGTGCGCCGGAAGGGAATGTGGAGTCTGACGGGAGTTGTCCGGTTCCGCTGCTAACTCAGAATACTCCCGAGTCGGTGTGGTAGGGGAACTCTTGGAGACTGCTTCTGTGCCTGCACTAGTGATATTTCAAACGGAACCCCTTAGACAGGAAGGGGTTTCCACTTTTTCCTTTAATGCTTCTAAACATACGCTTACACAGACGGCCCCGAAACAAGATTGGGCAAACTCAGTTCCAGAATCTATGGAAAGTTGGTCTGTGGAGACTTCTCTCCGAGCAGTGGGCTGGGTGCACTCACCTGTCTCACGACAGTGGACTTTGGGTTTTGCACCAATCCATATTCCTGGAGTGCAGCTAACACCAAAGTCCCCTTCTATACCCTCGCAGACTCTACAGGACTCTTCGGGAGCAGTATCGGCTTTTCATTTGGATTCTGAGTCGGAGCTTACACCAATCCTAAACTAGTTTTTCCTTCTCAGGCCATACTACTGCCTCAAGACTCTAAACATGAGGTATCTCAATCCCCTGTTCCTTCAGGTGATGGTCATTTGGAGCCCCCCCCCACTGCACCATCAGCGGTTTCTTCTGCTAGGTCTTTAGGGGGTGAAACTGCGACTGTTTTGGGGAGTGATATTGCTGGTGCCTCTAAAACATATGCTTCCTTTTTTAAAAAAAGGTGTTGCCTGCTAAAAGACATAATGCTGTTCGTATTGTGTATAAAGGGGTCTTGAAATGTTTCCTGATAGGGATTATGTGGGGAAAACTTAACTGAAACAAAGTTTACATTTTCTGGCTACTGAATTATATGCTCTTATCCATGTCTCTGGAAACGATCTTTTGATGTTAGCTTTAAGTTACATGCTGGGTTGGAGGCCTTTTGGAACAGGTATGGGAAGGTAAAGAATACTCCACTTTGGGCCCCATTTGAAGTCATTCCTCTCACAAGACCTGCTCAGAAGTCTGTTACGGTTCTTTTTCGTAATGAAGGTGTCAGTGTGACTGACTTACTTTTTTGGCTTCAGCAGTGATGTACTGTTTTAGAGTCCCCTGAAGCTATTTTTGACGATGAAGGCATTTGGACGGGGGGTTGGAAGTTTAGGGTAATTCTTCGGGAATTAAATGGTTCCTTACAACATTTGCCGAATTCTTTTTTTTTAGGGGGTGACCATGGTGTTTTGTTTTATCTGGGCCAACCTAAGTCGTGTTATAAATGTGGTGCTCCAGGACACCGTAGTGGTGTATGTGACAAAATACATTGCGCTCTGTGTGGTAAGCTGGGTCATGTGTCCCAGCATTGCTGTGAACCTGTCTGCTGTAACCTATGTGGCCTTTTAGGTCATACCTATGGGGAATGTACCCAGGCCGCCTCTTCTAAATCTGGTTCTTGGGATTTGGAGGAGCAAAGATTGATAGTTATGATTGCTCAATGGATGCATGTCCAGACAGGGGACCCTCCCTTGCCTTTGGACCCTAAACTTTCTTCTACCCTGTCAATGGTGCCTCCTCCCCCTGAATTCTGTTCTGAACTCCCTTTGGTAGTTCAGAGGCTCAGGAGGTTCCTATGTTGGTAGAGCCTGCGGAACTCCCTCCTGTACCATTGGGCCCTCCTTTGCAGGAACCAAGGACTGTGCTTGTTGCTTCTTCTCCTGATATGCCACCTCCAACTCCTCCTCCAGCCCTGGCCGTTGATCCTGAACAACAGGTAACGTGCCGCCGGAGCTGGAGACAGCCTGCCCTCAAGGTTCACAAAATTTCAGAAACTCAGACTTCTAATCGTTTTCAACCTCTACTTTTAGACACTGATTTTTTGGAGAAAAACTCAGAAGTTTCTTCGGAGGGTTCTTAGTGTGCTGACCCTGGCTCTGATTCTGACACCAGTGTGTTGAGTGAACAGGTAGCGGGCCCCCTGAAAGGAAAGCCTACCTCTAAAGGGAGGAAGACACGGGCCTCTGGTAGAACTAAAGTATTTAAACTCCCTTAATTTTTTCTCCTCATGAATCCTTTTGCCCGGCTTACTTTTTTGATGATTTATGGTAATAGCATTAAAAATCCAAAGAAACGTGGTGGTGTCTTTTCCCACCTAATGTCCATCCCTGCGGATGTTCTTTTTCTACAGGACACAAAACTACACACTGCCCTAGAGGTTCACCATGCTAAAAGTGGCTGGTATAAGAGTCCTTCTTACTGGTCTATTGGTCAGGGTGCCTGTACGGGGGTTGGAATTTTGTTTAAACTACCTTTCCAGCTCATAAAGCTGATTGACTTAGTGCCAGGAAGGATTCTTTTGCTGGATGTTAAATTACGTAATACTTATTTTCGTCTTATTAATATTTATACCCCACAAAAGAAAGCAGACAGGGTGGATATTTTTTCCAGCATCGACCTTTCCTTTTTTCTGCACAACCTGTGCTTTGGGGTGGTGACTTCAATTGCGGTCTTACACTTCATGATCGTGGTGGTGGCACCTCTACCCAAAAAAATTTTTGTGATATGTCGGCTTTGCAGTCTACAGTTCGATTAGCTCATTTGAAAGATGTGTATAAATCATTTCACTCTAAGGGGCTCCCTACTTTTCAGCGGGGTATGCATACTACCGGCATTGATTTCTTTTTTCTCAGTGACCGGGTTCCTGTACTTAATACCCATGTAGATTCAGTGGCATATTCTGACCATAATGCCCTTTCAGTGGTAGTAGGGGTGTGGGATTCTCCTTCTGGCCCCGATCTTTGGAAGTTCAATACATTATTACTTTCTGGGGGTTCCCTTTCCCAACAAATATTATATTTAATAGGTGGAAAAAAGAACTCTATTTCAATTATTTGATAATCCTTTTCTTTGGTGGGATAGTTTGAAATCTGATTTACGACTGTTTTTATTAAGTGAGAGCAAATATTTATTGGATTTGGAGAAAGTGAAATATCAGACACTCAGAAAGCAGTTGCAACAATTGCTGAGTTTGGCATATACTACCACACATGATTATGGAGATGAGATTCATTTCATTAAACAACAAATGCAAGAATTTCATGAGAAACAACTGGCATCTTTGACTATGCAACTGCGTTTTGAGACACAGGGGTCCTTTGTGGAAGTCTGTCCTTTTCTGAGCTGTTCTTCCCATATTCAGCATAAAACCATGTCTGCTGTCTGGGATTCTGATATGGTGACTGTTACGAAACAATCAGATATTATGTCAGTTGTGTCTAAATATTTAGGATGGCAGTTTGATACGCAGTGTACTGACACTGCTGTTTTTTCCCATTGGTTTCCTTTTTTGAATACTTCTACCCTCTCTAGTTCTGCAATCACTGCCCTTACCTCTGTTATTTCTCCTACGGAGGTACTGGCAGCAGTGGCTGCATTGTCCAAACGAAAGGTACTGGGTCTAGATGGTCTTCCATCCGAATTATACACCCTACTTATTCCGCATATTTATAAAGAATTGGCACAAGTTTATACTTTTATGTTACAGGAGAGTTATTTTCCCATTCACACAACTTTGGGGGTTGTAACCCTGTTGTATAAAAAGGGGGACAGGGAAAATTTGGAAAATTGGAGACCGATTTGCTTGTTAAATGTAGATTTTAAAATTCTTATGAAGATACTTGCCCTACGTTTATCTAAGACTGCGTTGTGTGCTATTTCCTGTACACAATCTTGTGCTGTTCCGGGCAGGGTAATTACAGACCAGCTTATTGTTTTACGGGAAATTTTTGAATCTGGCTCCTTTTCTTCTACTTCCGGATCGGTGGTGTCTTTGGACCAACAAAAGGTTTTGATTCCGTGGAATTTGATTTTTTATGGCAAACTCTTTATAGATATGGTATTCCTGTTTCATTTATTACTTGGTTACAGGCTATTTATAGTTGTCTTTTTGTTAAACCTCTGGTGAATGGCTTTTTGGGGCCTTTGGTCCCGGTGAAATGTGGTGTACATCTGGGTGTCCATTAAGCCCTTTGTTATTTGTTTTTTGTATTGACCCATTACTTCGGTTATTGAATAATGTCCGCTTTTTCACTCCGGTTAGGCTCTCAGATCATCCTGCCCCTTGGACTGCTGCCGCGTATGCAGATGATATTTGTCTATTCCTAAAGTCAGAGACGGATTTGGATAGGGCTTTAGAGTTTTGTACTTTTTATGGTAATGCTTCTGGCATACACCTGAATAAAGATAAATGTGTCCTCAAATGTTTAGGGTTTGACGTTTCTACCACTTATATGGCTGGTATACCAGTGAAGCATGGTTCTATCTCTATTTTAGGGATTGCTTTTGGTACTGGTAGACAGGATTTAGTTAATTGAGATTTAAAACTTACATGGGGGAGGCTTTGGTGGAAGGTTGGGATAAGTGTACTATGGGTAAACTTAAACGGGTATACATGATTAGGACTTATTTGTTGCCTTTATTTTTATATGTGAGCATGATTTTCCCCCTCCTAAAGAATGTGACGCTACTCTTTCTGGTTTATTTTTTCAAGCACTATGGTGTAGTAGATTGAATCCAATTAAACGCAATATATTATATCTTAAGGTGGTGGATGGTGGATTGAATATGATAAATCCAACTCTATTTTTATTTATTCAATTTTTGTTTGCTATTTTTTTTCCCATTTTTAGTGGCAGCCTCCTAGTTGGTCACCTTTGTTTAAAATCCGTATACGGGCATGGTATGATGGTTGGGATTTTGATTCTCTGAAAGTTTTTAAATCAGTTTCTTTTTCCTCTGGTTATTATAGATTTATTTTTGTGTGCCTTAAATGTTGGGGCATTACCTCTCACTTTATTTTGCATTATTCAAAGAAATTGCTGTATTCAATGGTACAGGACAAACATTTTACGGCCCCATTACTTTACGTTTATGCCCACCATCTTTGACGCCTGATGTTATGTGATTGTTTCATAACACACGAGTGCCTTGTAAATTTCAAGATGTTTTGTGGAATTGTTGCCACGAAAAGTTAAATGTTAAGTCTAATCAAAAACATAAAGCTTTGGATGACAGATTTTGTAGCAGGCCTCAGTGTGTGACGTAATATGAAACTATGTCTCATTTGTTTTTTATGTGTTCCTTTATTCAGTCCTTTTGGTCCTATGTGGCTCTTTGTTGGAATGTATTTCCTTTACAGAATCTTTCTTATGAATCTTTGATTTATGGTACTTATGATAGAGAATGGTCTTCTTGGGACTCTAATACCCTATCTCTGTTGTTTTCTATTCTTAAATGGTATATTTGGAATGCTCGTTGTTTGTTTACACTACAACAAAAACTTTTGACGTATGATGATATTGTGGGGAACGTTTTTAAGGAAATGCGCTGTTTGTACCATAAGGAAAAGGCTTTCCAAACTGCTCAATATATTCGAATTGTATGACGTAACCTTACTTGGATCACTGATTCAGATGTTCCAGTGGCATGACTTGTGCTTTTGTTTGTTTTCTTTGGTTTTTGTTTGTATTTTTTGAAGTGATATTGTACAATACTTAATAAAAACAAAATTTCCCTACTCTGAGTGTAGAGGGCTTGGCCATTTCACTGAGATGACCACTCGGAGTCCGGCGTTGGATGGAGGAGATGTGCTGGAGGTAGGGGAGTTGGTCTCCTTCTCTATCTCCCCTCTCCTAGAGACCGACATGGATAATGAGAAAATGGACTCTGTATATTTTGCTTCTGTTTCTGCAACTGGAATAATTTCATGGTCTACCAATGTTGTGGGGGAACCTGGAGGTACTAATGAGAGCCCCTGTCTTGCTTCTGAAGCGAAGGTTTGCCTGAGTTCAGTTTCTACAAATGAAGAGGTTGCTTTACCGGTGGCTCCAGCTTTCAGTGCACCTGTCATTAAGGTACTGACATCTGCTGACAGGGCACAGCTGTGAGATGGAGCTCGGGCTGTGGAGTCATCTGTCGGCTGCTCGCAGGTTACTACTGAGTCTGAGTTAAGCATTTTTCATGAGACTGGCAGCTCTAAGTCACCTTGTGGTAAGTGCCTAGAGTCTCCGGACTGTTCTCCTGTACATTTGGTGAAGTCTTCTCTATCAAAACCAAAGGTTGGAGCTGTACAAGTTCGTTGGACAGACTGGGTAAAAAGTCACCATCTCTCCGCTCAGCGGATTGAGGGCTCGCCTTCTAATTGGACAACTGCTTTGGATTCAGGTATGGATTCTTCCTCAAAGCAACCACCTATTACCTTTTCTGCTCTCTCTGACTTTACTATTGATTGCCCTCAATCTATTGTAATGCAGCAAGATTTACAGGGTCATAAGACTGACTTGGCTTCTGATTTAAAACAGCCTTGTACTGCTTTTGATGATAATTTGTCTGCTACTGGTATTATGATTGCTGAAGCTCTAAAAGGAGCTGGCTGGGAGAAATCTCCTCTGGATGACACTTGTGCCTCTCCTACTTGATATGTCTGACCCACTAGAACTTCCCTCAGGGCTTCAATTAACACAGAATCCTGTCCAGCATGCTTTTGGGTCTGATACTATGGCTTGGAGTCTTCTGCTTGTAGTAGAGAGCATAATTCTGCTATGGGGGTCACTGTGGAGGAAGGCCCTCCACCTCCTGCTTTGACTAAAGACTCCTCTGATTTACTGCATTTTGAGGACTCTAACGTTTTTTCTGCTGAGGCAGGGGATAGTGTTATATTGGATTCTGCAGTGCATGAGGCTCTAGGACCTAGGGCTGAGGGATTTTTGCTGCAACTTGAGAGACAATCCTTAATTCAGCTAACCATGCACAGGCTAAAACAGCTCCTGAACATTCTAATGGCCGTCAAAGGAATACAACATTTGCTGGCCTTTTTCATACTCCTCCAGAACAAGCCAAACAGAGAAATGCTGCGAGACTGAGATATAGGGGTGGGCTGGAGGTGTTTCCTGATCGCATCTATGTTGGGAAAACATTGATAAAAAATAGTCTACAGTTTTTGCCTTCTGAAATTTATGCTCTTATTCATACTTATGGGGATAATTATTTTGACATCAGTTTTAAAACAGCTGCAGGTCTTGACACATTTTGGCATAGGTATCAGGAGGTTAGGCATCACCCTTTATGGTCTCCTTTCTTTGCGATTCCCCTTACAAAACCTGCAATAAAATCTATTGCAGTTTTGTTTAAAAATGAAGGGGTTGCAATCACTGATATAATTAGATGGCTATCCTCTAAATCTACAGTGTTAGGCTTGCCTGGTCCAATTATAGATTCTGAACACTTTTGGACTGGCGGATGGAAGCTACAAGTGAAATTGCCTGTGGTAAATGGTTCCATCCAGCTTTTACCTAGCTGTTTTTGTCTAGGTAGGGATAGAGGCTTTATTTTTTATCCTGGACAACCCAAATCTTGTTTTCAGTGCGGGGCTCACACACATCTGAGTAATGCTTGCAACAGACTTAAATGCTCTGTGTGTCTGGGTTCTGGTCATGTCAGTATTAATTATCCACACCCAATTTATTGTAACTTGTGTGAGAACTCTTCCCACTCCTTTCGAGAGAGTCCTTGGGCCTCTCACAATAACCCTGAGATGCCATATGAGAGTCAGGAAGAGACTGTCTCTAAGACCCAACACAATGCTCAGGCCAGGCCTCAATTTAGGCCTTTTGTGCAGGAACATTCCTCTCCCCCTTACTCTCTCCCCTGTCTCACACTGTACACTTACCCCCTACTTTGTCTTAGGCTGATTCATGTGAGGTTCAGTTACTAACTGACTCTGCACCTGCCGAGGATGGATTGATGCCTCCTTCTGGTCCCATTGATACTGTGGACACTGTTTTACAGTCTGATACGCCTAGTGTTCCTAGTACCTCCACCCCATTATGTGACCCTAGAAATGTTATGCCTCCTTCGGAGAATTCTGACTGGGTTCAAGTGGGTGCTCGTTGACAAACAAGAAGTTCCTCTTCTAAAGGGGCCCCTTCTTTTTCAGGAACTCAGGCCTCTGATCTACTTACTAAAAACAAATTTGCTGTTTTACATAAACGTAAACAGGCTACAGAGACTGAGGATGATTCTGATGACTCCTCTGTGGCCTTCTCTCAGTTAGAGATGTTAACTGATACTGATCAGCTGTCAGGGGATGCCAAAACTGTTAGGAAAAAGAGATGTAAAATGAAATCACCGGGAAAAGGGAGAGGTAAAAAGAAGTCCTGATTATATAGTTTAAATAGGGCAAGTTTTGACATTTGGCAGTCTAAATGCCAACAGCCTGAAAAATCCTAAAAGGAGATGGGCTATTTTTTCTCTGCTTACTTCCATTAAACTCCATATTATCTTTTTACAGGATACCAGACTTCACTCTCTTAGAGAGTCTGGTCAGGCATCTCATGATTGGGGGGTGGACTGTCTTTTTGGTCTCTTTCAGAAGATGTGTGTGCTGGAGTTGGTATTCTTTTTAATAATGTAGAGGTTCAGGTTACAGACTTATTGACCTGATTCAGGGTCGGGTCCTTATTTTGGATGTTATTATTTAACGTCAAGAGTGGAGATTAATTAACATTTATAATCCCCAGATTAAAACACAGAGAATAGTCACTCTTAAAACTATTCAGCCTTTTCTTCATTCCTCTAAGTCCATAATTTTTTGGGGAGACTTTAATTGTAGTTTAGCTCTCTCTGATAAGGTAGGGTTGACTCAGAAATTATACACTTACTCTAATTTTCTTAATACACTATATACTAAAGCAAACCTCATAGATGGGGCTATATTTGGTCCTCAGCCTCCTGCACACACATTTCATCATGGTAGACTATCCACAAAGATAGATTATTTTTTTATTTCTAAATGGTTACCTGGTATTCAGTATTCAGTTATCACTTATGAAACCTCTGATCACTGTTTGATTATTTTATCTTTGGGACGTCCTCGTAATAAACCAAGCTCTCATAATTTTTGGAAGATGAATATTTCTGTTTTGGAAGAGGAACATGGCTGGCATGAATTGTACACAGTTCTCCAAGACAAAATTTCTGTGTTTAAAAATCCTGTTTTCTGGTGGCAGGATACCAAAATGGAAATTAAGAAATTTTGTCTGTGGTTTTCTAAAAACTGTTCTTCTAATCGTTACCTTAAATATTTGAAGTGTCAATGTCAGTTGCAGAAATTGCTTTCTTGGTAAACTGAATTTCATTTGGATTACTCTGCACAGGTTTGGCAATTGAAAGCAGAAATGTGTACCTATCAATATGATAGGACCACCTCTCTTTTTTAGAACAAAAATATGGTAGAAAAGGTTCAGCCAAAGTGGTTAACCCTTTTGATAGTAGTAACCAGCAGGTTCATTCTAAATATATGCCATCATTAGTGTCTCACAATGGCACCTGGATTTCTGAGAATGAGGGAATTCTGAAGGAGGTTTCTCATCATACCCATACTTTGTATGGCCAAGAATTCAAACCGCATGACTGGACCACCTTTTTTGATTCTCTACATATTCCTGAGATATCACCTGAATATTCTAAATATTTAATTTGTCCTATTACTATTGCTGAAGTTGATTCTACCATCAGTCACTTGAATAATACTGTTACCCCAGGTCCAGATGGAATTCCAAATGATTTCTATAAAAAGACAAAATCATTGCTTTACCTTACTTAACTGTAGTATTCAATGTTATTGTTCAGGGAATATTGCCAATTCCTACAGCTTTTTCAGATATTAATTTCATTTTTTATACAAAAATAAAGATAAAGAATATTTAGATAATTGGCGTCCCATTAGTCTCTTGAACTCAGATTGGAAAATCTTGTGTAAAATTATATGGTTAGACTTTCCAATATTGCTCGGAATTTGATTTTTAATACTCAAACATGTGCTATCCCAAACTGCTCTATGATTAATAACTTAAAATTGATAAGGGAGGTTTTTGATGGGTTTGGTATGCGGGGTTATGTCCTAAGCCTAGATCAGTCAAAAGCTTTTGGCCGAGTTCCACATAATTATCTGTTTGAAGTCCTGGATAGACATGGGGTTCCACAGGATTTTGTCTCTTGGATTAAAAACTTATAAAAATATGCCTTCATGACTCCAGTAGTGAACGGTTTAAGGGGCTCTCATATTCAAATCAAAAGAGGGGTATGCCAGGGTTGTCTATTAAGCCTTCTTTTATATGTTTTTTCAATAGACCCTCTCCTAAAGAAACTAAATACTGATACTTCTATTAGACATATTTCTGATAACTCCTCTCTGGATTTTCCTAGTGCTCTGGCTTATGCGGATGATATCTGTATATTGATTGCAGACCACGTCTCTGGGTTGCGGGCTATTGAGATTGTGCATTCTTTTTCATTAATTTCTGGGTCTACTTTAAATACTAAAAAAGTTTTGGTGCAGCTGTGAAGATTCCTTTACAGGATGGCCAGAATGAGATTGGTGGGTAACCATTAGGTCTGAGCAGATCCAGATTCTGGGTCTCTCTTTTGGAGTGCCTTTAGCAGCAGAAAGTAATTGGCTCATTTCTCTTTCTGTTGCAGAAGATAAAATTATGAAATGGAAATCTTTTCCTATGTCCAGGAAAAAACGTATTTGTATGTTAAAAACTTTTATTATTCCTATTTTTTTACTGGTCAGTTATATTTTTCCACTCCTGCTTCATTTGGAAGCACGCCTGTACAATTTGTTTTTCCAGCTTTTATGGGGTAGCCATTTGAACCCTGTTAAAAGATCAGTAACTAATTGGCCTATGAAACAAGGGGGTTCAAATATGATGAATTCTGTATTATTTTTCTTTGCCATATTTGTACATTCTAATGTTTGCCCTAGTCTGGCTGGTCATCAGAAGATTTGGGTATGGAGTTTTACTTCCAGAGCCCAAAATGTTATAGATAAATGGAGAGCACTGGCCTGGAAACCCTTCACTAAGATTCCACCAGGGACTTCTGGGTACATTGTTGAGGTTTTTAAAAATAAGACAGTGGCTCATATCTAATCAGTTGCCAGGTTTGCAAAACAGAAAGCTCCTTCACTCCTCTGTTTTGGCTCAGAATATTTTGTCAGCATCCTGTTTTGATTTGCCTATTGAAAGTCACTATTTAACTAAACAGTTACTAGATGGTAGGATTCCGATAAAAATGTGGGACACATTATGGCTGTGCTGTCATAATAAACTAAATGTTAAAGGGAATCAAGCTCATAAACAACTGGAAGAGTGGTTCTGTATCAGGAATTCCTGTGTTTGCCAAGTGGAAACCATGGCTCATCTGTTTTTTGATTGTCCTTTTACAGCACCGTTATGGGCTTAGTATGCTCATGAGTGGTCTTTACCCATGTTAGCCACTATAACTTACACTGATCTAGTATATGGGAAATTTGGGCCTGGTTGGAATATTTTCTATCCTGGTACTCTTAGAGTTCTTTTTGCAATTTTCAAATGGTGCATCTGGCATAATAGATGTCTGTTTGTACTTCAACAAAAACAGACTTCACTGACTGGGTTAAACTGTCTTATTGCTAAAGAAATATCGCATTTATATGCATCTGAAAAAAAGGCTTTGCCTGCAGCTTTAGTGGCATATTGGTGGAGGGCGCTTCCTTTAATTCTGTTTGAAGGGGATACTTGAAATAAGAGACTGTACAAGTTTTGAATCTCCCTGTATTACTCTTAGTTTTTTCTTTTTCATATTGTACAGTATATTATTTTTCTATTCTTTTGCCTGCTATCTTTCTTTGTTTCAGGTTCTACGGTATTAATTTGATGTATTATGTTGTTTTTGTAAAGGCTTTGTTTTGTTATATTGTTTTCAATAAAAAATTCCCCTACTCTTTTCGATAAGTGCCATGGGGTCTTTAACATCCACCTGAACTACCATCAATCCAGGCAGATGGGACCTCGGTTTAACATCTCATCTGAAAGACGGCACCTCAGAAGTGCAGCACCCCTCTCATGCTGCACTGCAGTGTCAGGACTGGGATATTAACCCAAGTGTCAGATGTGGGAACTGAACCCACAGCCATCTGATCTCCCGGCTTCAGAGACAAGTGTGCTGCCTACTGAGCCACTGACTCTGATATAAATATGGCTTGGAACAATTGAAAAACATTATTAGGTGGGGCCTTACAATCTCTCAAATACAGACCCTGGATAGAAAAACAATGTATAAAACAATCCTGCAAGTAGAAAGGAGAGGATAAGTTATTTTCCTACAGTGCCCTTTAATAAAGCAGACATTTGTGTTAAAACAATTAATGAATCCAAGACTAGCAGTTTTTGTGTGGGATATGGTATGGTTAGGGAATTATGGCAGATATGGGGTTAAACACAATAACAAGCACACACAGTTTACAGACAGATGCTGTCCCAGGGAGTCATGTTCTCAAATACCAGAAACACAGGAACACCTTTTTTAGGCTGCCCATACAGTAAGGCATTTTGGAATTTTTTAGCCAAAGAATAGGAAGAACCTTTGTATTCGTCTTTGACCTATTCAGGCCTACTATATGGAGCCTTACTTAGTGGAGGGGGTCATTATAACTCAGACACACTTGATGTGATCTTTGCAGTCTTGTGTAGAATTGTATAAAAATGTGCAACTTTCTCTACAAAGTATATTACATAATAATACTAAAAGATAGCCGCATGAAAAAATTAAGAGACTTTGGGTACACTGTGAAAAATGTATAAACTGTTAAAAATACAGGTTCCTCTATGTGGTGATACATAAGGATATGTTTTTTTTTATTTATGTTGTACATATGATGAAAAGCACTTTTTTTTAATAGTTTACTTTATTGAGTGGAAACACCAAACAAACAGACAGGGAAGGCATCATAAAAATCAAATACATAATACCAAATACAAAATACCAAATACACAGGACTAACTACTAACTACTAATCATTAACTACTAACCCTAGGTCAGCCACATCATGTATATAAGCATAAGTGAAAAGTGATATCTAGCATCAATGACAGTATATGTCCCAAGCCTATATTAATCATCCCACTCCTAGTGTCTCTCTTGGGGTATACAGTTTAGGGGGTGGACCCTCGATCCCTAGGTCCCTGCCTCAGCTTTCAGCTCTATGAGTGGGATTTGGCAGATCATCTCAGAAGTAGGAGGGACTCCAACATATCCAACCAGTTGTGGTACTGAGGTAGCATATTGGCCTGGGAGCTAATAATTTTTTCCAGTCTTAGGGCATTCAGCATGATTTGGTGACATTCCTTGTATGAGGGAACAGTGTCATCCAGCCAGTGCCTTACAATTACTTTTTTGGCAATAGCCACAACGAGGGAGATGTACTACTTGTGATAACCAAAGACTGACTCCACGTTGAGACCCAGTAGGCAGGTTTGGGGATGAGGGCTGTGTCCAATCCCAAAAGTGGATCTAACCTTGATTTAATATTGTCCCAAAGCGATTTCGCATGCAAGTAGTCCCATACCATTTGTTTTAGGTCCCCGAGATCACGATGGCATTTCCCACAGGTGGGTGTCTGAAGGTGATCCGTTTTGTCTAGCCTTGTCGGTATACAATACATATTATGTACTATTTTGTATTGCATGAGTTGCAGCCCATCAAATTTAATGTATTTATAAAGGTTGGTCCACATGCACTCCCTAATCTGAGGCTCCCCCAGCTCTGGGAACTTATTTTTCCAGTAAGGGCAAGCATACTGATTGTTGGGGCTGGGCTCCGCTTATAGTTTTTTGTAAAGCAGGGAGGTGACATGTCATTGATTGGCTAGTTTGGCAATGTCATCCCAGAATAAGGTTCTTGGAAAAGGCCATTGTCTAGCTCCAAGAGCCATTGTGAGTGCATGACGCATTTGCAGGAAGGTGAACGGGATATTTTTGCATGCGGGTAAGCCTCTGACAGTGTCTGAAAGGGGATGGAGGCTCCATCTCATATAACATCCTTCAGGTGTGTGGGGGGGGCACGTGACCTAGGAATGTAAGAGGGATGATTTTATTTTGGATTTTAAAATTTGGGTTGCCTGATATGGGTTGATCTAGCAGGAATATGGGCTGAGTTTTGGTTAGTCTATGGAGTTGTTTGCATACTAGGATAGACGTCCCTATTGGTGTTGCTTTGAGGGCAGTGGGTAGGTTGGAATAAAGGATGTGTATAAGGGAGCTTGGATTAAGCTTGAAGTGTTGGCAGAGGTCATTTTCAATTTGTTGCCAGTGAGGTATGTACCGATCTGCATGGTTGGCCTGCACTAGTGATTTCCATTTAAGGAATTTCCCTGCATGTAGCATGAGGTAGTATAAGTAAAGGTCTGGTAGTTGTAGACCTCCCATGTACTTGGGGAGCATCAGTTTCCTGTATGCCCTGCGTAGGTGTTTACCACCCCAGAGGAAAGAGGTGAGCAGGGATTTGACCTTAGTGAACCATTCTGTGGGAAGGAAGATGTTTGTCATGCCTAGGGGGTACAATAGCCTCGGTAGGATGTTCACTTTAATTATGTTTATGTGCTCCTATAGTGTCAGAGGGAGCAACTGTCCATCTGTCCAGAACTTGTTTTATGTTGACAAGAAGTGAGTCAAAATTGTTCGTGCGTGTCTTATGTGGGTCTGTAAAGACCAATATACCCAGATACATAAGAGAGGAAGGTGCCCAGGAGCCGCCCCATTGTAACGTTTGAGACTTCATTGCCCAGTGATTGAGAGGCATGATTAACATTTTCCCGATATTTAGTTTGCATCCTGAGAGCTCACTGAACTCTGTGAGGAGTGAAATGGCTGCTGGAATAGACTGCTTTGGGATCTCGATGTGGAGGAGGATCTCGATGTAGAGGAGGATGTCATCTGCATATGTAGAGATTTTGTGCTCCTTCTGGCCCACCTGAATGCTCTTAATCTCCTCACTGAGGAGGATTTTCCTAGCTTGGGGCTCGAGGTAAAGATTAAAGAGATAGGGGATAGGGGACAGCCTTACCTCATGCCCCTTTTTAGGCTAAAAGAGCCAGAATTGATCCTGTTGCATCTGGTATAGGCTGTTGGGTGGGAGTAAAGTAGTTTGATGCAGTTTATAAGGAGCTCTGGGAATCCAAAGTATTGTTGTGTAAACTATAGGTATGGCCAGGAGACCCTGTTGAAGGCTTTCTCAGCATCCAGGGACATCAGCACAGCTGAGTGGTCTGCGTCTCTGGACACAGAGATCAGGTGTGTCAGTTTGCACATGTGGTCTTAGCATAGACACCCCTTCATGAAGCCAACTTGCTCCAGCCCAGTCAGCGGGCCCCAGACTGCCGCAGTCCTCTTTGCAATGGTCTTGGCCAGTATTTTAATGTCCGTGTTGAGTAGAGAAATGGGGCAAAAGCTCTCCTGGATTTCCAGGTTCTTGTCTGGTTTGGGTATGAGGCATATGGCTGCCTGCTACAGGGTGGGCTGTAATGATTTGTTCCTTCTCATGGCGTTGTATAGAGTGGTTAGTGGTTCTACTAGGACTTGTTGGAACGCTTTGTAGAAATTCAATGGGAAACCATCTGGCCCTGGGACTTTGTCCAATGGAAGTTCCCTAATGGCTTGTCTGACTTCCTCCAGGCTAACTGGACTCCCCAGCTTCTTCAAGAAGGTGGGTGGTAGTTTGGAGAACTTGACTGATTTGAAAAAGTATTGTATGGTTTAGTGTGGGACTGAGGGACCAGCAGTGCATAGTGTCTGGTAGTATTTGGCAAATGATTTGGCTATGCACCTGGAGTCTGTAATCAACGGGTCAGTGGGTTTGTGGCAGACTCCCTTAATCATTTTAAGGGAATCTCGCTGCTTCATCCTGAGTGCTAGTACAGTAGCTTCCCGGCCTTTTTCCCTTGGTCCACATAGGTGGACTTGGCTCGAAGGATCATCAATTCGGCTTGTTCCATGAGGGGTTCCTTATATTTAGCTTTTGTTGAGTTCAGAAGGAGCCAGTCCACCTCTGAGGAGGATCTAGATAGTCTGAATTCTATGGCTTTAAGTTCGTGGAGCAGGTCTGCTGCCTTTGCTCTCTGATGCACTTTCATGTAGCCGCTAATCATAATAGTTCCCCTCTGAGGGTGCATTTAAAGGCTCCCCAGATATGGCCACAATTGGATACAGTGTTGGTGTTTTCTCTAAAAAAGTGTTCAGCCCTGGTTTTAACTTTCTCTAGAATTTCTTTGTCTTTAAGGAGGTTGTTATTGAGCTTCCATGTACTATCTGCATCTGTGCGGGTCAAGCGAGAGAGGGATATGCATACTGGCGCATGATCAGAGACAACTTTGGCCTGGATCTTGCAGTCGGTCATATTAGTAAGAATACTGGGAGTACTTAGGAAGTAGTCCAAGTGCAATGCCAACCCATGTACCGGGGATAAGAAAGTGTAGCTCCGGTCACCTGGGTGGGTGATTCTCCAGGGCTCAATGAGTCCTAGGGAGTCTTGGAGTTCCCTGATGGCATGTTGGTTAGGAGAAAGTCCACTCTTGTTAGTGGGGGATCGGTCGATGGAGTCCTGCACTACGTTCCAGTCCCCTGCTAGAATTATTGGTAGGTAAGGGTTTTCGGTGAGAACTGTCAGCATGGAGCTAAAGAACTGGGAGTCCTCTTTATTTGGCCCATAGACGGAGGCCATTATAAGTTCTGTCCTATTGAGGGTCCCTCTAAGGATGATGAATCTTCCATGGGGGTCCACGGTCTCCGAGTGTAGTTTGAAAGGCATGTTGTGGTACACCAAGATTGTGGTGCTGGCTCTCTTGGAGCTCTCTCTCCCATGGAGAATGCCTGTCCCACCCATTTTCTGTGCCATAGAGTAGCTTGAGTGGATGAAGAATGGGATTCTTGCAGAAAAGCAATGTGCACACCCAGGCGTTTGAGGTGGCGAAGGATTTGGTACCTTTTTCCTTTGTCTGGGCACCCTTAATGTTCCATGAGATTAAGTTATACCTATTGTGTGACATAGCATGGAGTATGTTTTAGGGTGTAATACATCTTTCTGAGGAGTTGCGGAGGGAAGAGAGACCCCCGCACCTGCTCTGTGGGAGCCATACTGGGTTCGGCTAGGCAACTAGGGACCAGCCCAAAATATGTCCACTCCCCAAGTGATCTGGCGAGGAGATCTATGTCTGATCCGTAAAGGGGTGGTGGCTGGGCTGTGCGCAATGGGACCCCTAGAAGTGGGAGCCTAATCAACAAGAGGACATAGGTGGAGGACAAATAACAGGCTTGGAAGCTGACTCTAGGGTTAAAACTAGTATTATAATAGGCATTAGTGATACACACTACACACAAATAGACTAACAAACTGGCAAACACATACAATGCTACTGTGCAGGGTGGGACTCAGTTGGGCCAGTCCACCAGTCCATTGGGGTCTGGCTTTTTGGAGAGGCCAGGGCGAGTCTTAATTGAACCAGCTTCATGCACTGCTCTTGTCCACCACAGTCCCTAGTCCATGATCCAGTTAGGATTATGATTGCTTACATTAAAAACCTTCAGTGGTGAGTCTCGGGCTGTGTGTGGCCCTGATTCCGCTCAAGCCATTTTGGAATCCAATAAATGTGAATGTCTTCCTCCCCCCCCATACATATATATATATATATATATATATATATATACAAGACCACCTCCAAATAGACAATTTTGTACCCCCTAGACCCATAAAGTAGTGTATATGTTTTCCCAGGCCTCTCTGAGCCTGTGTGCTGTTGGATTGCTGCCTGATTACCTATAAGCCCCAGACCAGTGTCAAGCCGACTACCTGGGATCTGGCTTCCTTCAAGTGTCGCTTCTCCCCACCTCAGCAAATCACTCCAGTGTGACCACTCTTTGAGAGTGCATTGCTGTGATTTTCTTGAGGGAGGAGAGGGGGCTGCACCTTCTGGCCACCATGTTTTGTGTGGTGGATAAGACTGAGAGGAGAGGCCTAATCAACATGTATAGTAAAAAACAGCTGGATCCTTGAGATGCCCAGTGGTCTCCCGCTATGTGGGCCCCCCTCCTCCCTTGGACAGCTACATGATTGGGGGGTAGGCATAGAAATGCAGTCCGCCAGTCCCAACCCCCAACCAACTGAGTTAAATGCACTGAATACCAGCCCCTATGAGGATAAGGTCCCTAGGTAGTAAGACTGTGACACTTCAAAGGGCAAAACTGCTGTGTAGGAAGCAGTTGAACTGAAGTTGCACTTTGGCCAGGTGCACAGCTTTCAGCCGGCCATGGAGTTGTGGCACCTCCCCAACCTTCCCTGCCTCGGGACAAAAGCACATATTCATTACCATTGTACCCAATGATACATTCAAGTATGTAAGCATGCTGACACATTGACTCCTCATAAATAAACCCGAGGAGGTCAGTAGAGATAAGTTCAGCTCATTATAGAAATATAGAAACATAGAATTTGATGGCAGATAAGGACCGCTTGGCCCACCCAGTCTGCCCATTTCCCTACCTAATGGATAAGCTGCAGATACTAGTTAACCAGCAGCCTACTTCTTCCTACCCCCACCCCAGAATTGCCTTATGACTGTCCCATGCATGCTTGAATTACACCACTGTTTTTGACTCCACAACCTCCTCTGGAAGGCTGTTCCATGCATCCACAACCCTCTCTGTGAAAAAATTCTTCCTTAAATTACCTCTGAGCCCCCCTATCTTCAAATTGTGCCCCCTTGTTCTTGCACACCTCTTTTTTTGAAAGATGCTACCCTCTTGGACTTTGTTGATTCCCTTGAGGTACTTGAAAGTTTCTATCATGTCCCCTCTCTAAAGTGTCCCATAACCCAACTGTTCTGAGTTCCCCTGTGTAATGGGCTATTGTACTTGAAAGGTCTCCCGCTTGCCGTTGTTAGCTCTCCAATGGTGAAGTTAAAGGAAGAGGAGTTCATTACCAGTTAGTGAGTGGCATGCCTGGAGAGCCCGGTTGGTTGTTTTCTATTGCAAAGATGGGCTTTTTGTATCAGAAACAGTCGTTGTAAGTACCTGGTCATTTAGGTGACCATATTAGTTGGGGAGTCGTGCCAGTTTGGTTTGGACTGTGAGACATAGTATGAGATCAGCTCGCTCTGCCAATTCAACCTTTGGGCTCAGGGGTTAATCTGTGTGAAAGTCACTGTAGCTGTGACAGATCTTCCCAAAGAATGCAAATTCACATCAGGAGATTGGGGTGTGTCCTTGGCAGTGGTCGTTCGTGTGGCTGAGAAAGTCAATATATCTCTGAGCAGTGAGTGCTCACACATCTGGGACTGAGGAGGCTGGTACATCCTGGAATGGGAGGAATGCAGGGAGCCACCTGGATTCTCTCTGAGGTGAGCTGGCCAAGAGTGCAAATTTATGGTCCAAGAACAGGGGTTGTGGTGGGAGAGCCCCGCTATGAAGAAGGGCAAGACAAAGGCCATAAAAATTAGTCACCATGTCTCAGTGCTGGAAACCTTTAGTTTAAACATGTGATCTGTCTGATTGTACAATTAAGTATTCACCTTTCTCTATTGTCCCATTCATTGGGGCAGGGTTGGGGCAAGAAAGTGTCATCCCATTGTTGCTAAGTCCAGCAGTTATAAATTAGTATCTGTGCTGATGGGGAGAGGTATGTATAGAGGGGTGTAGGTTTGTTGAGTGATTTCTAGGACCCCGTATCATAGTGTAAGGTATCCAATCTGCAGTGTCCCAGGCTAGGAGTTAATTTTATGAGAGGTAGAGTGGTTCTGTCTTACTGGAAATACCTTGGGAAGAACTTTGTGTAAGTCCCGCCATGCAGTTTCAGCATTTGGGTACTCGTATGTTCCTGTTGGGTGGTGATCACTAATCTGGTCGTACATTTAACTCCAAAGGGGACACTCACCTGATGAAGGGTTATCTTTATATCTTGGTATTCTCATTGTCTGTTGCTGACCACAGAGGTGACATCGCTAAAGATGTAGAAGCATTTACCCATCCAGTTCAGGTTCCCCTTGTTCTGCGCCTGGGACATGATATGCAGTTTATCCTGGAAACTGGAGCAATGTAGGATGATGGCCCTAGGTTTGTCCCCATGTTTTGGTGGTACTCTCATTAATCTATGTGCATGTTCTATGCTGTATTCCAACCCTATTTTTGGCAGACCAGCCACATCCAGGAGGAGTTTCTTTGCGAAGGCCAGCATGTTATTGCCTTCAGCAAGCTCCGGTAAACCCACTAGCACCGGATTATTGCTTCAGTATCTGCTCTCTTGATCCTCAAGCCAGGTTTCAAGTTTGTTAATTTTTTTTTAAGCTCAATTAGCTCATTTTTATCATTTGCCTGGCAGTCCTCTATGGAGCTGATCCTGGTTTCGGCATCTGAGATTCTTATATTCATAGTCTCGATGGTATGTTTAACTGCCTTGATGTCCATGGCAAACTCCTAAATTGTTGATGTGAGGTTGGTGATTGTTAGTTTTATTGAGGTAACCTCCAAGAAGAATTTATCCAGTTTGTCTGTGAGGAGGTCAAGTGGTGTTGGGTCTAATGGTGAGTCCGTCGGGCTGTCCTGTTTCGGACACTTGTTAGGTTGGGTGAGGGGCTGGACCAGCTGCACTGAGTTGAGTTCTATTTGTTGTTCCTTGGCAATGTCCAAATGTCTGAAATCCACCACCGTTCATTAGATAATGACCTTATCAAGTGATAAATACCCGAAAACTGCTGGTTGGCATGGATTAATAAGATTTTGCCATGGTTTAAATTAGAGGATCGCGGAGCTGAAAGGGAAGCGTCCAGTCAGTCAGAGCTCATCATGTGACCTCATGATGAACAGTACTTATTTTTTGTATTATATTGTTGTACATGTTGAGAATTGTAGCCCTCTTTACAATAAAAATTCCCCTATTCTTTATGAAGAGTGCCTTGGGTTCTTTTACTTCCACCTGGACACTCACCAGGAAAACACCAGGATGGGTAGAAGGGACTTCAGTTTAATGTCTCATCTGAAGGACAGCACACCCCAACAGTACAGCACCCCCCTAATACTGCACTCAGGTGTCAGCATTTTAGGTTTGAGCTGAATCCCAGTGTGGGATGAGAACTCACAACCTTTTGGCTCAGAGGCGGATGTGTTACCAACTGAGCCATGCTGACACCGTAGTGTCTAATGCCTATCCTAGTGGTATGTAAATAAGAACCAAACAGATAATCACTTATCCTAATGAAAGAAGAGCCTAGAAAGACATGAAATGCATATGGTCTCATGGGAACCCAAATAGAGAAGACTGAAAAAAAAAATTGGAGACACACACAAGGGTGAGCCATTAGAAAATGCAGTAAACTACATGTAATCTAGAAAAAGGGAAGAAGAAGAAAAAAACCTTTAATTTGGAGTTCTCAAACATAAGCAAGAGTCCCACATGAATCAAACCTAACCCTGATCATGAATATTACATGTAAACATAGAAACATAGAATTTGACGGCAGATAAGGACCGCTTGGCCCAGCTAGTCTGCCCATTTTCCTACCTAACAGATAAGCTGCAGATCCTAGTTAACCAACAGCTTACTTCCTCCTACCCCCCACTAGGACTGCCTTATGTCTGTCCCACGCATTCTTGAATTCTCCCACTGTTCTTGACTCCACGACCTCCTCAGGGAGGCTGTTCCATACATCCACAACCCTCCTGTGAAAAAATACTTCCTCACATTACCTCTGAGCCATCCCCTCTATCTTCAAATTGTGCCCCCTTGTTCTTGCACATCTCTTTTTCTGAAAGATACTACCCTCTTGGACTTTGTTGATTCCCTTGAGGTACTTGAAAGTTTCTATCATGTCCCCCCCTTCTTTTCTCAAGGGTATACATATTAAGCTCCTTTAGTCTTTCTTCATATGTCTTCTGGTGCAGACCCTGCACCATTTTGGTTGCCCTCCTCTGGACAGCCTCCACTCTGTCTATGTCTTTACGGAGATGGGGTCTCCAGAACTGCACACAGTACTCCAGATGGGGTCTCACCAACTGTCTGTACAGAGGGATAACAACTTCCTGTTTTCTACTATTGATGCCTCTTCCTATGCATCCCGGTATCTCCCAGCCTTCCTTACTGCCTTCTCACATTGCTTGCCCAGCTTTAGGTCATCTGATATAATTACTCCCAGGTCCCTTTCCATTTTTACTGTTGTCAGTATCTCAACCCCCCCATTTTGTACGCTTCCCCTGGGTTTTTGTTTCCCAGGTGCATTACCTAGCACTTCTTTGCATTGAATCTGAGCTGCCATACATTTGACCATTCCTCCAACCTTGCCAAGTCCCTTCTCATCCTTTCCACTCCATCTGGTGTATCAACCCTGTTGCAGATCTTTGTGTCATCTGCAAAAGACATACTTTTCCTTCAGTTCCTCTGCAAGGTCACTTATAAAGACATTAAAAGGACCGGTCCAGTACTGAACCCTACGGTACCCGCTAGTAACCCTCCTTTCTTCACTGTGTACTCCATTTACTACTACCCTTTGCATTCATGTTGTCTAGTCAATTTTTATCCAGGCTACCACCTTAGGACCCACTCCAAGGCTGGCTAACTTGTGTATTAATCTTTTGTGTGGGACTGTATCAAATGCCTTGCTAAAATATAGGTAGGCCATGTCACAGCCCCTCCTAGTCTACTACTTTGGTCACCCAGTCAAAGAGATCTATTAGATTCGTCTGGCGTGACCTTCCCAATGTCCATCCTGCCTTGGGTCCTGTGCCCCCACTGGCCTTTAGGTACTCAACAATTCTTTTTCTTCAGAAGTGATTCCATAATTTTCCCTACCACTGAGGTCAAACTAACTGGACTGTAGTTTCCTGCCTCTGTCCTGCTCCAACTTTTGTGAAGAGGAATCACATCTGCCCTCCTCCAGTCCTCGGGTACCACCCCATCCGTCCCCTCATGATTTGTTAAAGAGAGTAGTCAGCGGTGTCTCTAGTTCTACCCTTAGTTCTTTTAGAATTCTTGGGTGAATCCCATCAGACCCCATTGCTTTGTCCACCTTCAATTTTATTAGTTCTTTCAGAGCCCTTTCTTCTGTAAATGGAGTGGTATCGACCTCCATCTTCAGAGTGTTTCTCTTGTTTGGTTTAGGTACCCCCCCTCTTCCTTTGTGAATACTGAGCAGAAATATTCATTCAGTATCCCTGCTTTTTCACTGTCACCCTCTACCCACATTCCCTCCCCTTTATTAAGCCTCAGTATCCCTCCTTTGGTCTTTCTTCACTTCCTAGTGTACCTATAAAAGGTCTTATCCCCCTTCTTAACAGAATTGGCTATCCTTTCCTCGGTTTGGGCCTTTGCTATTCTGACTGCCTTCCCCGCCTCTTTCTGCTTTAACTGATAAAGTTCGCTGTCATGCTCCTTCTGTGTTTCCTTATATTTCCTGAATGCTATCCTTTTCTCCTTAACCTTCCCTGTCACCTCTTTTGAGAACCATAGCGGTTTTTCCCTTTATTGTGTTTTATTGATTTGCTTTACACAAAGGTTTGTTGCCTCTGTGATGGCTATTTTGATTACTCCCCATTGTTCCTCCACCCCTCCTTCTTGCCTGTTTGCTAGTGCTTTTCTGAGGCACTCTCTCATTTTCCCAACGTCAGCCCTCCTAAAGTCCAATACTCTTGCTTTTGTATGGCTTGATTGTGTGGCTGTGTTTATCATGAACCACACTGTTTGGTGGTCGCTTGTTCCCAGATGGCTACCCACTTCTAAATCTGAGATTCTTTCTCTGTCCCCATTTGAGAGTACTAGGTCTAAGATTTCTCCCTCCCAAGTGGGTTGCAATACTAGTTGTCTGAGGCATGCCCTCTGTAGGGCATCAAGAATGACCCTGCTCTTGGATGTGCCTGCAGCAAAGGTGCTCCAGTTAACATCTGGCATATTCAGGTCCCCCATCAACAATATCTCCCCTTTTTCTGCCATTCTAAGGAAGCCTTCTATCATTTCCTTGCCCATTCCCTCCCCCTGAGATGGGGTCTGTATACAACCCCCATGCGGATTGTAGTGCCATTTCCTGTCTCCAGGGTGACCCACAGTGCCTCATCTGCTCCCTGTTTACTCTTTAGTTTAGTTTAGTGTATCTCATGTAAGCCTTGCAAAACAATAACAGAAATATAAACATTGCATTATGAGCTTTAAACAGTCAAGACTTTTCCATTGTAACTGAAAGGTTTTCTCTCCCTAATTCTCTTAATAATATAAACATAATTTACAAGTTTATTAATGATAATTGTGTCATTCACTGTGAAGAGAAAACTGAGAAGATAGTCTGGAATGTAACTTAAGTCCAATAATGTACTATTTATCCATGTAGCCCTTAACTTTTCATACCATGAACATTGAAAAAGAACATGATACCAATTTTCTTTTCCTACCAGTGTACAGAGGAGGCATCAGATGTGCTTGGAATGTGGACAAATCTGGCATAAAGTACATTGCTGGGGAAAGTCTTAAACTTATAACAAATATAAGCACTTTTCTTTCTGTGATCAGAAATATGGTCCAGATAAAATCCATACCCATACCTTATTGAATGCATACCAAAATGAAACTTTAGATGTTCAGATATTGCCTAAGTCCAATTGTTGGTTACATGTTCTGATTTTATTCTTTATGTATATTTTATATTTAAGATTGATAATAATTCCCCCTTTAAAGTAACTAAAAAGATAAAAAGCTTACGTTCTTTCAACAGAGTATGCACATGAATCAATCATGGAGATTGTCTGCAACCTAATAACCCACAATTCTCCTTTTCTTCCAAGCTTGCACATATTAAGCTACTGTCAGGGGCTCTAGTATATCTTGTCTAGCATCCTAGAACTACAGAGTTAGCTTGAGTTTTATAGCTATCTAACCCAAGTTCTGCTCTGACATAGGAAATAGGGACAGACCTATTCAGACCTAAGGAAGATTTAAAAAGCTGAATCACAAATGTTTCCAACTCTGAAACTTTATATGGTACCAAGATTTCTTTAACATACAAGGCTTGTGGATTTAGTTTAGAAGAAATAACTTGCTTCAAGGGATTAATACTATTCCCACCATATTTATGAATTTATTTTTCTCAACTCCGAAATTATTTTTTTCCATTTTGACTGAACATTAGTGACATGAGAACACCAAGAACCATTGGATGAAGCACACAGACCCAGATAAATATATTTATGTACCATGGTGATAGTTGAGTCCCCTCTTTCCATCTTGGAAAGTAGCTCATGTTACCAAAAATAAGCGCATGACTTTTGTTACTATTAATGGCCAAGGATAATCTATGAGGTTCCTTGGCCAAACAATCACATTTTTTGAAGACCAGATTGAGAGACAGAAAACAGCAACAAATTGTAAGTATAAGCTAGTGCAGGTATTGCCACCAATCCTAATACTGGTGAATCAGATGGAACAAGAGAAAGAGCCTCCAAGGCACTATCCATATAAATATTAAAACAGTAGGTGCAAGCAAGCACCCCTGCCATGCACCCTTGTTCACTGAAAATGCATGAAAGACATTGCCAAAATAACCCAATCTCATTTTGGCCCATGTCTCACTATACAACTTGGAAATAACAGCAGTAAGGGTATAATGAATGCCCTTCTCCAGCATAAGATGCCACAGTTTACCCTTTAAAACTGAATCAAAAGCTGAACGATAATCAGTAAAGGCAACATTTAACTTTTGCCTATAAAACAAAAAATATTTTTCCCATAGGTGTCTTAGAATACAGCAATTATCTTAAGGTGGAACAATTATCTTTAAGCCAAACTGCAGGGTTGAAAGCCCCAAAAAGAGGTAAATTGCTCTCACAAGTGAGTAAGAATAATTCTGGAAAATAATTTTGATGATATGTATGGCAGACTAATTGGTGGATACATTTTAGGATTAGATATTTTTGGTTTTTTTCATAATGATTGGCACTATCTCTGCACTGAATGAACCAAAAGTGGGGAAAAAACCTCACTTAAACATTTATTAAAAAAAGAAGAAAAAAAAATCTGCCTAAATTAAAAAAGCCTGCAGATACAGCTTTACTGGAGCCAAATCTGCCCCAGGGGCTTTTTTACATTTTAAGGAGGCAATTGCAGAACTAACTTCATGAATAGAGAGAGGATTAATTGGGATACTAAGTAAAAGAATTATAAAACACATATTGCAACATTGGACCATAGACTAATGAAGAAACATGCTGTACCTAAGTTATTGCAGGAATATGAATGGGTAACATCAGAACTGGATAGGGGTAAGCCTGTGGATGTATTATTCTTGGACTTCAGCAAGGCGTTTGACTCTGTCCCCCACAATGGTCTGGTGGAGAAACTGATGGGGTTAGGAGTAGGCCCTTTGATGGTCAGATGGATTGAAAACTGGATAGCTGGACGCACTCAGAGAGTAGTGGTCTGTGGGGAGCTCTCGAACCCTACAGAGGTTGGTAGTGGGTACCACAGGGCTCGTCCTGGGTCCAATCCTGTTTAATGCACACATATCAGACATCAGGGATGGTATAGGGTGTGAAATGAGTCTCTTCATGGATGACTCCAAGATGGGAGCAGTAGTTGAGGGAGAAGAGGGAGGTTGGCCTGCAAGGACCTGGACACCCTGGAAAGCTGGGCTCACACATGGAAATTAAATTTCAATATCACCAAGTGCAAGGTGTTGCATCTTGGTCGGGAAACCTAAACACAGGACACCCTGGGAGGGAGGTGCTGGAAGCCTCAACAGGGAAAAAGACCTAGGGGTCATGGTGGATACATGTATGAATAACACTGAGCAGTGCAGGAGAGCAGCTAGCAAGGCAAACAGGATGTTGGGATGATCGCATGAGGGGATCACCTCTAGGAGCAAGGAAGTGATTCTGCCACTGTACAATGGACTGGTTAGACCACACCTTGAGTACTGTGTACAGTACTGGAGACCACACTTGAAGAGGGACATACAGCTCCTGGAGAGGGTACAGAGGAGGGCAACAAAGATGATACAGGGCTAGGGGTTTGACTTACGAGGACAGACTTGAGGAGCTCTGCCTGTTTTCATTGGAGGAGAGGAGAGACAGGGGGACATGATTGAGGTCTTCAAGTACCTCAAGGGAATAAATAGGAGTAAACATGGAGGGATCTTTTAGACTAAAGCAGGGAGGCATCACCAGAGGGCATGGTTTGAAGTTGGAAGGTGGAAGGGTGAGGGGAAAGAGGAGAAGGTTTTTCACTGAGAGGGTGGTGGACCCTTGGAATGCTCTGCCTGGTGAGCTGGTTCAGAGATCCACAGTGGAAGCTTTAAGAGAGGGTGGGACAGACACAGAAAGTGGATGTATCAGATGATGGCCTGTCCCGGGGGGGTGGGGATGGATGATAGGGGTTTCTGGAGCACAAGGGATGGGAGGGTCTCGGCACCCAACTAAGGATCTAGGTTCGAGCAGACTTGATAGACCATAAGGCCTAATCTGCTGGCAAATAGTATGTTAGTATGTTAATATATAATAGGTATGTATGATATTAACAGAATTTGAAGTTCCCCTTGCAACAAGAAGTCAGAAAGCTCTAGTGTCATTTTTATGTTTGCTTGTGTGTGCAGTGCACAAGAAACATATTGAGGTGAGTAGAGCACTGCAGAGGTGTGGCAGTGGTGTGGCCAGTGCAGCCTATGCTTTCAGGGGCAAGTCCCAAAGCTACCAATCAACAGAAAAACTGACGATGGTGGCAGTTTCAGACAGTACCAAACTTAAAAGAAATGTGCTGCTCCAATCAGGGACAGTTTCATCATCACTGATTGCAGCTGCAGCTCCCTTCTCCCTCAGAACCAGGAACACAGAGGCAGCCAACAACATTCACTACCCACGCACATTACAGTGCACAATAATGTGCATGGGTGCAGTTTCCTTATTGTTGGCTGCTGCCCTGTGCCCCCAGCCCTAATGTGCCTTTCATAGCAAAACATTTCATTATTTAAATTGGTGGTTCCTGCTGCTGGCCACACACTCCTGGGGAGAGTAGACATCAGGGTACTCAATCCCATGTTGGCATATTACCCCCATTAAGTGGCACACTGGGAGCCCACCCCAGTATGTTGAAATATGGTGGCTCATGTCATCGACCACACAGTCACCATAAGCCAACATGGAGTGCCCAGTCTCCATGTTGGTATCCCTCTCTTAGCTTGTCTTTCTTGGTTAAACAATTTCCCCTTTCTTTCCCGACACGGGGATGCTCACTCCCAGTGTCAGATGCATGCCCTCCCAGCCCATCAACACCCGTTGCCAACATTGGGGCACCCAATCCATGTGTCAGCATCCCCTCTCCCCACCACTATTGTGGCACACTAGGAGCCCATCCCAGTGTGCCACACCTTTTGTTTATCCTGTAAATGAAGAAAACTGTCCCTTGCTGGGTTTTTTTCAAAACCTGAAAAAAAAGGTCCCTCATTTTCTTTCCAGGCCCCCCTCCCTCATCCCCACCCTCCCTCTGCACACCCACACATCCCGTTACCCCATACTTACCTCTGAAGGTCTGGCACTGCGATCTTCTGTGGACCGAGAACATGTCTGAATTCTTAAAAGCCGACCGCAAAATGAAAAAAATCATGGTAAACCTTATAATGGCATCAATGGGGGGTTTCAACTTAGGTTGATAGCACAGACATTTTATGGAGTTTTGGTCCCAAATTTTCAACATGGGGTTCTTTGCACCCCACTTTGTAAACGCTTGAATTGTCATTTCGATTCTTGGTCCTGAAAGGTGATTTCGTAGTCACTTTGCGGAATCACCTTTCAGGACTGATTAATGAAAAGACAGTGCCACTGTTTATGAGATGGGGTCCCAAAAAGGCCATGTTGCAAATTTGGTGAAAAAACTCCCAAAAATTACTGCATTATGAGCGTGCATTGCACAGTTTCTACGTATGCTCATAACTTTGCCAGTATTCAGTATTTTCTATCCAAATTTCTGGCATTGCCATTTTCACACCTCCTTATGTACAGTACAGCTGTCAGTTTTTGCATCCTGCTCACAATGTGTTTTTGCACAAGAGGCACAGAATGGCACAGTCACTGTGCAAAATCAACTTTTGGGATAGATTAACAAAATCACAGTGCCACTGTTCATGAGGGAACATCCCAAAAAGGCCATGTTGAAAAATTGGTAAGAAAATAAAAAAAAAATGACTGTGCCACGAGCATGCATTATGCAGTTTCTATGCATGCTCATAACTTCACCAATTTTTCATATTTTCACTCCATGTTTTCAACATTGCCATTTTTTTATACTTCCTCATGAACAGTATAGATGTCTTTTTTCACATCCTAAGCCGAAATGTGTTTTCACACCTGTTGTACTGAATGGCGCAATCGCTGTGCAAAATCACCTTTGGAGATTCAGTAACAAAATGATAGTGCCACTACGCATGAGGTGTGGTCCCAAAAATCCCATGTTGAAAATTTGTAGTGGAAATACCAACAAATGCCTGGGGCATTAGGGTGTTCACCTGTAACCCACCACCCTGTAGAGACTGACATATGTTGGGGGTGTGACTTGGGGTTGTCAGCTGTAATGCTCATGCCATTGCACCCCTACCCCACCCTGCAGCCAGTGACAGGCATTGAGGTGTGCCTTGGGGTCTTTGACCCTAACATTCACTCCATGCTCCTATACTGCACACATCTCAGCTTGTTTCCTTATGGAATGGGGTGAGCATAAGGACCAAAGACCCCAAGGCACACCATGACACCTATCTGTGTCTGCAGGGTGGGGTGGGGTGAGGTGGAATGGCATGAGACTTATGCCTGATGACCCAAAGCCACACCACCAAAGCCAGTCTTTCTCTGCAAGGTGGGGAGGGGTGGCGTTAGTTCAATATTTCACTGCCATTCCTATTATGCAGATCTCTAACTTTTGCAGTACCAATGTCAATACTAGCAAGCAAATATTTGGCATTGACAAATGCTTATTATTTATGACATTAGTCATGACCTCCCATTGTTTATAATAATACTCATGCTTTTTCTCTTGGAGGAAATTTTTATATGATTTCCCAGCTCTGTTTAAAAGATTGCAATTAGCTCTTCAAAGTTACATCTTAATAGCCTTAACTGATATTAAAAGCTTTGATTTTGCAACCCTACAAGCCTGATCAAACCACCCTTGCCTACCACTAACATAGCCTGTGCCTACAGTGTAAAGAATAAAGTGCCACTGAATGTATGAGAGTTCCAGAAACTTGTGAAGTTCTGTGTCAGTAAACTGATTAAGACTGTTGCAACCATGATTCCAGAAATAGAGATGAAACCTGGTGTAAACTGAAAGAAAGCTAATCCAGTCATCTAATTCTCTTCCTGTTTCTAATTTCAACATTAGGTACAGGGTTTTACGGCAGCTCATTTGGAAAGGATGCCATGATAGGATTAGGCATTGGCACCTACCCAATATCCAGTGGTAGATGGTCACTTTCAGCTCTATTAATAATATTAAAGGTGGCCCATAGAAACATAAACTGTGATGGTAGATAAAGACTGACTAGCCCACCCAGTCTGCCCATCTCCCTACCTACATAAGTTCCAGATCCTAAATGATCTGCAGCTCACTTTCTATTTCCTACCATTATGGTGTCTAGTGTCTATCCCATGCATTCTTGAATTCCCCTATTGTTTTAGCCTCTATAGCCTCCACAGGGAGGCTGTTTCATGCAATTAGCACACTTTCTGTGAAAAAAAAATACTTCCTCATGTTACCCCTGAGTTCCCCCACTATAGCCTCATGTTGTGACCCCTTGTTCTTGCACATCTCTTTTTCTGAAAGATGCTGCTCTCCTGAATCCTGTTTATCCCCTTGAGGTACTTGAATATCTTTATCCCTCCTCTCCCTCCTTTCCTCTAGGGTATACATATTGAGGTCTTTCAATCTTTCCTCATATGCTTTCTGGTGCATTCCTTGCACTATTTTCATAGCCCTTCTCTGGGCCCGCTTCCATTCTGTTTATGTCCTTCTGGAGATGTGGTCTCCAGAACTGAACACAGTATTCCAGATGCGGCCTTACCAATTGTCTGTACAGTGGCATCCCCACCTCCTGATTTCTACTGGTGATGTCTCTCCCTATGTACCCCAACATCCGTCCGGCATTCCCCACCACCTTCTCACATTGCTTGGCTACTTTCAGGTCATCAAATCAAATTAAATCAGTTTTTATTATTCAGCATAAGTCTTTACAATATAAAATGGTACAGTAATATACAGAAAATCTTTAAATACATCGGTAAAGTTCATCTAACATAGACATCTCTTTCCAATAATAAATAGGATACAAACAATATATCTTTTAAAATTTTACAGTCACTCAACCTTCATAATATTCACTGTTTAAATTCCTTGTATTCTTGTTGCATCTTTTAACTTAAATTGACAAAACTATCAAGTCCCATCCCAAAGTGAAATATATTTGTTTTAATTCCTACTGTTTCTCATTTTATTAAGTTTTCTTTACACTTCTGAGATTTCTCATAAAGTTTTATTCTTTGGAGGAATTGAACAGTTTAAAACAAATCTCATGGGGAGACAGCTCTAATGAAGACATTATTGGTCCCAAACAACTCTTCCTAATATTTTCAAACTTTGGACAATGAAGGATAATATGCTATAAATCATCCTCAATATTTAATCCACAGCTACAGTGTCCTGTTATAATGCCCTCTCTCCTTTTGCCATAATGTATATAATTAGCTGCATATAATTCTGAACAAAACCTGATCATTAGTCTCCTCTCTTCTGGCTTGTCTATTATTTTTAAATATGGCAAGAGGAAGTAATCTTATTTAATACTTTTAAACCATTTATAATGTTTGAGTTGCATAATTCATGCTTGATCTTTTGACAAAGACAGTATTAGGTGACAAGACATGCTTGGAGATGAAGTCTGATGACATGTCAGGACAGCATCCATATAGGGGCCCATGAGGTGCTGGCCACAGGGCATGCATGGCATGTGCATAGCACTGCCCTGCACCACCATGGATATGAGGCACCATGGGTGGCCATGTGTCCAATGTCCAAAATGGCAGGCCAGAACAGTGGCACAATGCATGCAGCAGAGGGGATGTGGTCCCACTAGCCTATGGAGGAGTAGCAACAGACGGGTAGGACACACATGTTGTGCCATCAATGGTAGCATATGAGCAGTACATGGGGATGGTGGCAAGGGCACACAGGGGGACAGATAGTGGCAGCGTGGACTGGTAAGTGGGGACAGACAATGGCCAGACAGGGTATTTACTAACACATGCACTTTCATCACAGGTGACAGTTTGTATCCCCTCTGACCCTGGCTGCTTACACCCACACAGCGACCCAGCAATGGGACTGAGGAGAGGTACAGCGAGTCACACATCGCTACATGCAACATCATAGAGTGAGTCTTTGGCATGCTCAAAATGCATTTCTGTTGTCTAGACAGGCCAGGTGGTGCCCTACAATACAGCCCTGAGAAAGCCTGTGGCATATTCCTGTCCTGTTATATGCTACATAACATGGTCATTGACCATGGAATACCTGTCCAGATGAATGAGGGTGACAGTACAGATGATGAAGATGAGGACCAACAGGAGGGATCCCAGGCTGATTGCACATGCTAGGAGACACCGGGATGCCATTATTGAGGAGCATTTCAGGAACCACAGGTGAGTACCACACAGGGAAGCAAGGCACACACACCACCACACACACACACACAGACACAGACACAAAGAGATGCATGCATGCAGGGACACAGGGACACACACCAGTTACACAGGTGGGCACACAGGCATGCACATGCACACACACACACACACACACACACACACACACACACACACACACACACACACACACCACACACCCACCCACCCAAGGAACATCAAATACATACAGAAACAGTCCGGTGTCATATGGTGGATGCACAGGACCACACATGCATCTTAACAGCCACAGGGTGCACCACAGGTCACACAGCACCAGGCAGAGGCACACACAACACTGCACCCAGGGACACGGACATACACAGCAGTACTGCAGGCTATGACATGGATCAGAGGGTGTGTGCTGGCACACAGGCAATGCCAACACAGTGCTTCACTCATCACGCCCAGGCCACATGGTCCGGCACCACTGCCCACACACATGCCAGCTGTGACCCAGGCCATGAGTGTGCCACAGCATGCTAACCAGGCCACAACCAGCCATGTGCATTGCTGACAATGGCAGCAGGGGGCAGGACTGGGCAGTGCACCTGTCAGGACTACTGTGCTGATCCATGGCTGCAACAGCCATGGGAGCAGCCATGCCCTGACTGTTTGGCAGCCACAGGTGGCTCAACAGCCACAGGGGATGTCATCACCACATCCACAGGGACAGATGCCTGAGAATGTGACTGGATCTTCATCGGTGTATACAATCCAGCAAACAGACTGTTGCCGGGTGTGTTGGGGATGGGTATGAGCAGCCGGCATCAGCCTCGATGGGGTTGCCAGATTCCAAGCTCTGGGTGTGCCCGTTGTGCTACAGGGAGTCCTGCATGTTCTGCTGTGACCAGTGGATGCCAGCATTGCTAAGCCCATTACAATGGTCTCTGCAGTGCAGTCCAGCAATGTGATTATGGTCACCCACAGTTGTTGGATCTCGCCAATCAGCTGGGTGCATCCCATGGCCCCACACTCAGACAGTTGATGCACCTCAACCCGCAGTGCATGCATCTCTGCCCTGAGCATAGCCTGGTTGTCCATGGAGTCCCGCAGAAGCCAGGTGTGCTCATCTAGCCTGTCAGCACCTGGCATATCATGGTCCTGATGCCAACAGGCAGGGGGTGGTGGCCTGCTCTGCCACATCCCTTGATTGGCAACCCGCACAGGAGTCCGAAATTGGGGTGGGTATTGGCTGCGGGCACCAATGGCTACCCCTGGGGATTACTGCACAGTGTCACCCACAGGCCATTGCAGCACGATGGCTGCCTGCTGTACCCGTCTGGTGGAACCAATCCCCACACCTGGTTCCCATCCTTGGCCAACACCAACAGCAGTGTCTGTCACTGCAGCGGGGGCACGTGGCGGGTTGAGCATGAATGTTCCCTGTTCCACCAACACTGCCTACCACCACATGTGGGAATACTTGAGTGCAAGGAGGGGTGTCAACATCTGTGCACCCCAATTTCAGTGTAATGTCATCATCAGTGTTGTACCCATCCTCATTCTGCATGGCTGGTACAAGCACAGGGAGGTTGTCCTGCATAAGGAGATTGGCCAAAGAGTCCTCGTTGGCAAGACCAAGTAGGTCCACCAACCTAGCATGGTGTGTCTGCAGTGTGGCACCGGTGAGTGCTCACAACCTTGCCTGTCACACCCCTATGTGTCAGGCTTCCATGGGTTGCCGGGGGGGGTTCTAGCTGTGTGCTTGACACAGTGTCCTGTGCCCATGTCTACATGTCCACCATGGTGCCCACCCCTGCTGTGTTGCAGTTCCCCGTGCTGCTGTGCTGAGAGTTACCCTACCCTGTGTCTCTGTTGCCTCTTCAGCATATGATGCATACCACCATGTGCCTGTCTGCCAGTGTGCCTGTGGACCGCTGTGTCTGCATGGTGCCTTTGCATGGTGGCAACGGTGCTTGGCTATTCCATGTTGGCTTTTGGGACTCTGGTCCTGGGGTGCTCATTCCCTGCAGCCCTCTGTGCCATGCCCATTGTGTGCCTTGTCCTGTTGGTTGCCCAGGACTGTGTGGTGCTCTGTGCCATGTCTGTGGGTGTTGGACTCTGCACTGTTTCTGTGCCATCCTCCCCACCTTTGCCATTGTGGTTCTGCCCTGCCTCCAGTACCATGGTCCTGTGCCTTTGCACAGCCCTGACTGTTTTCCCTGTCACCTGGTACAACTTGCTCCATATGCTATATTCAGCCTGCACAGTTGCTCCAGCACATTTCAGGATGCTCTGGCACATCTTTGCAATATTCAGCGTTGTTTGTGCTGGAGCATTTCTGTGGCACATCTGCTGAATATTGTAGTTTTGTGTTGTGGCACATCTGGCTTGTGGGCGCATCCACGCGATCATGTTCTAGGCCCACTTTTGAATATCTAGGCCTTGATATATAAATTGAATAAGGAAGGTGATAAGATACAGCTCTGTCTGATACCTCTATTTGTTTTAATTTTAGATGATAGCTGACTTAATTGATTATACAATACTTCTAACTAAGTGTCCTTGTCTAATCTTCCCAAAATTTCCAACAAGATAGGAGCTATTCCATACTTTTTAAATTTTTCCTATAATAGAACTTGACTAATAGAATCAAAAGCTGTTTTTAAATCAACAAAACAGCAGAACAGTTTTGATTTTTTTATCTTTACATACTTCCAAATTATATGTGTCAGTACAAAACAATGTTGAATTGTGGATCTTTTTTTCCCCAGAATCTGTTCTGCCATTTACTTAGTATCCCTTTCTCATTTATCCAGTCCTGCAATCTATTTAAAATAATTCTAATAAAAAGTTTCTGAGACAAATCTAATAAACTAATTGGTCTATATATTGATGTATCGTTTGTGTTTCCTTTCTTTAAAATGGGACAGATTTGGTTTCCTTTCCATGTATCTGGGAATGGTTCTCCCTGAACATAGCTGTTAAATTGAATATGAAGTATTGGAGCCCACCATTCAGGAAATGTCCTATAAATGTCCAGCTAATATATTTATTCTGGGCCAGGGGCCTTGTTGGGCCACCTTACTCAAGGCTAACCATACTGCTTGTTGTTCTATATAGATAGGTTTGGGATATATCTTGATTTTCTGTTCATTATCCCATCTAAATCTATCTCCTCAGGTACATAATATAAAATTGTAAAATAATCTTCCCACATTTTTGGGGTGATTGAAGCTTCTATTTTACTTCTATATTAAGCATATCCATGACTTACTAATAACCCGAATTGTTTAATATTTTTATTTATTTTTGGTTTCTTTAGCTTACCCCACATTTGATATTGAAATAACTGTTTTACTCTTTCTAGTATCTCTTCATACCTTTTCCTGATATTATTCACATTTTTTTAAATTTTGCCTATCAGGAAATTTCTTATATTGTATTATTATGCTATTTAAATTAGTTTTTGCTTGCTTGCACATTTTATTAATCCACATTTTCATTATTGGAGGAGTCCTTTGGAGGTTGAATAAATAAAGGCCTTAGAAAACTATGGATTTCATTTCACTTTTTAGTTATGAAATAATAATCATGTCCATTTATATTATCTAGAATTGCTAAATATTCTGAGTTGAGAAATTCAGCAAAGAGCTCTCCTGTGTGTTGCTTCCATTTAATTCTATGCTGGTTAATTATCTCAAGATTTTGAGGTCTATTATTCCTTCTGTCAGTATTTATTTCTGCATCAATGTGTAGATTAACTAAAACTGGTAGGTTTGCTGATTCAGGCCTTTCTAATATCTTCAAATCATCATTGGCATTAATTGCTTCTAAATTAGCCCACACTAAATCAATAACTGAAGAGCCTTTTGGACCTATAAAGGTAAAATTACCATCCTTATTGCCTGTTGTTCTGCCATTTAATAGGCAGAAATCCTGATTTATTATTACATTTATTAATAGGTTACCTTGTTTATTATTTTCTCTTTTGTTTTACTGGGTGAACTTAGTTTTTGATTAAGTTAATACCCTTAATTAGGGCATTTTGAAAATTATATATGGTTGTTTCAGCACACACTTGTGTATGAAAATCACTCGTAATAAGTATGGGTGTAGTATTATACTGCAATCCCAGGTTCGCTAGGCGTTGCTTCAAAAGATCCCAATTATATGAAAGGTTTTTTGCTGAATTTCTCAGAGGTATATAAACATTTATCATAATTATTCTATTTGTTTTCTTTATTAGGAAGGTAAGAGTTGAATTCAATGAAATTCCTACTATATCTGTGTTATTTCACAGTTAAGTGAAGTCTTAACATATGTAGCTATTCCCCATCTTGGTCTCCCATTTTTCTTTAACTTATTTGCAGAATTTGCAAATCCTATGAACCATGGAATCATCAGGAGGTTATCCTGCATCCACCTTGTTTCCTGTATGCATATTAAATGTAAATTGTCCAATAATTTTTTTTTACTTAAATATTGGCCATTTTATTCCCTATACTCTCACTTTTCCAGGACATTAGTCTTAGTAAACCTAGAGCCAGCCTACACTGTTTCTTTCTTTATTTGTCATTCTGTTATTATACAATGGCAAGAAAGAATCCTGGCTTCTGATTGGTCAGTTGGCCATCACAGCAGGGATGTTATCCTGGCATAACATCCCTGCTGATCAACTCGATGATGCTGCTCTTCATTTTTTTTCTTTTTCCACTTGTTTGCATCTTCTCTTAAAAGAAATATTTTTAAACACTAAAAAAAATTCTTTAAAATTATTTTTTTCTGTTGAAAACAACAAGCCATTGTATAATAGGAATAACGCCCTTCAGGGTGGGTGTTATGTTGGTATAACATCCCTTCTCGGGTGTTGGACGCCCTCGGCCGGTGGCCTTGGGCCCAACCACCCAAGGTGGGATGTTATCCCAGCATAACACCCACCCTGTCAGGCATTATTTCTTTATTTCTTAATGGATTAAATGGGGTTTCATCTGTTAAATTCAAAACTGTGTGATTATTATTCTCTGTACTACTCTTTACATTCCACGTTTTAATATCTGTAAGACAGATCCCCATTGGGTCCAAAATAGTTGCTGCCTCCAGTATCAGAGCTGCTATTTTAATATTGTTGAATGTTAACTCAATTTGAGTAAAACATGAGGTCCCTTCATGGATTTTTATCCAATCAATCAAATTATAACCAATATTCATCTTAAGGGCACAGGAAAGAAAAGTCGCAATTTCCCTCTTGATCTGCCCCACTGATTGTCCTCTAATTGTTTCCCAGCCAAACAGTGAGAGTGTCTTATAGCATTATTTACTTTTTATTGTAATCAGTCACCACTTTTAAAGCTGTAGTTATCAATTCCTCTTCAATCTGTTTATTCTTGTTTAAATGTTTAACCTCAGATTTATTATTTAAATTATCTATGAGAACTGGAACTTTTTGGGGTGGTAAGATGTCGATTGTTTTAATTTTTAATTCTGGCTCCAGATTCCATATTCTGTTAGCCAATTGTTCAGATTTACTATAAATTAGAATGCATTCAGAATAGTCAGGATTTGGTGGATTAGTGACATATATGTTAATTACATCTTCTGTTATATATAAAAGCTGAGCCATCCAGTCTATCAGAATTTTTGACATTTCATTATGTAGTTTGTATACACCATATATTTCTATTAAATACTCCACCTGCTCTGACTGCTCTGACTGGGGGATGTTCAAATGGCCCCAACTGTTCCCTCTCTCCATCCTCAGTCTCTGTAAGGTTTTCTGGGCTACTGTTCGGCATACTATTTTTAGGCTTACCATTTTTGACTACAGATGCCCAGGTAACTTTATGATTTATAAGGGGGTGATGGGGCTACACTTGATTCCTCAGTGCCTGTCACTCCCCTTATTGCTTTCCTAGCTGGATCTACTGTTGTCTTTTCAGGTCTGCTTTTCTCATTTCTATTTTTATAATTTTCCTGAGCAATATTAATCATGTTGAAATATTTTTCTGAATTTGTTACTTTGTTTGGGTTCTGCTCCTGACTTTACAACATTTTGTTGTGCATGCCTTTTGGCCCCCTTTTCTTTTTCCCATTACTATCCTGTTTTTTCTGACTATTTTTATTTTTTATGTATTTCTTACCCTCATTACATTTAATCAGGATTGTTAATTTTGGAATCACCTCTCCACCTTTAATAAATGGTGGAGGAAGGTGTCCTTGCACTGCTTTATTTTGCATCAGAATATTTTTTTCCTTTTCTCTCCTTTTCTGATTTTTTTCTTTTCTTATCTTGTACACACTCATCTGGTTCTACAGAAATATATATTTCTTGTTTTCCCAACTGGCTTAAAAGTACTTTATACAGAATAAGTCTGCTCTTAGGCTATCTAGTTCTTCCTTTTATAAACCATAAATTCTCTAAAATGACTATGTTGGCATAATATTTTTTTTAATTATTTCAAAAATGTGTTTTGATAATGATGATGATAAAATAAAATCCTCCTTATCCTTGAAAAACTCCTGATTATAAATCGCATGGTCTTCCTGGCATTCATTATTGACTACATCTACTGGTGGTGAGGATGGGGAAAATTCTGGAGAAGTTTCATATTGTATATCCCAAATGTTGTCAAGACATGTCCCTTCCCCTTTTCCTGTACCCATAAAACTATAAGCTAACCTCTTTAACCCTTGCTGTGCTGCAGACTGATATATCAGTCCAGAATTCCTATTCTCCAGGGGGTGTGATATGGTGGGCTTTGCATTGTGCTTCAACCCACCTGAGGTGGGCCATTATCACACCTAATACACCCCCTGTCATGTCGTATTACTTAAATTACCCTATCAGTAAAAAGTTTAAATTGTCAGATGTCAATAACCTAAATGTCAGTCCCTTAGCTGATTTTATAGTGCCAAAACCAAAAACAAGGGCAAAAAGCCCAACACTAGCTATAAACAACTATAAGCAGCCACAAAATCCAGTAAAAATGGAATTGTGAATGCTATTTTTAAGTTTTAGGATCAATATAGAAGTAAAAACAAATAGAATGGAATTTATCTCTTTAGAATTAAACTTCAATTCAAGGATTTTTTTATCCTCTTGCAAAAGTAAAATCCATCTAAAATCTGAATTGCAGAAATGCAATTCTTTATATATATATATATATATATATATATGGCCAGGATATTCAAAGCAGTTGCACCGGCACAAGTGCGGACATGCGACAAGGAGTGATATTCAGCAGGAGTCATTGTGCAGCACAAATCCCATTGTGCCAATGCACAACTATAATGAATGCAGGTGCAAGAGCAGGGGACATGCCCATGAATATCTGGCGGAGTGTGATATTTAACTGTGGAACCATGGCGCAAGTGTGGAGCAAAACCAGGATGCGACGTGCAGACTTGAACCTATAAATACAGGGCACAAGCACACAGACAGCACTTGTGCCAGGTGAGAGGGAGAGAAAGAGAGAGAGAGAGAGTGCCAAAACATAGACAGAAGGAAGGACAGACAGACAGACAGAAAGATAGACCAAGAGAGACAGAGCGAGTGAGAGACAGACAGACAGGCAGACAGAGGCAGCCACTGAGGGAGAGGGACAGAGATGGCAGTGGAGAAGGAGACAGGAGCAGAGAGAGTGCATGGGAGAGGTGGGCACAGTGCCAGGCAGTGCACCAGGGCAGCACACAGCCCACAACAGCCGACTGCCTAGGGGGATACAGGACAACAGGGACCATGGATAGTGCACTCCTCCTGATGGAGGCCATAATGAGGGGTGTGAGGGGGCAGGAGAAACAGCGACGTGGCCGAGGAAGGGCCTGTCAGTGGTATGCCAAGAACAGGTGGTACCGTGCCCACACTACTTTTGAGAACTAAGCCAACACAGAGATTGTGGGATGGTACTGCCTGAACAGGGCCATTCTGAGGCAGCTCTGTGAGCTGTGTAGTGAGGAGATGCAGGAACCCACAAGACGGAGCCACGCAATGTCTGTGGAGGCCAAGGTGACAGCTGTCATGTGCCTGCTTGCCACGGGCATCTTCCAGAGACCAACAGAGGATACCACAGGCATAACCCAGTTGGCCATATCATGCCTCCTCACACAGTTCCTTAACGCTCTGATGACACATGCTTCTGAATACATCCATTTCCCCAGCACACAGGTAGAGCATACAGCAAGCATGCAGGACTTCCACAGGGTAGCACATATGCCTGGCATGCTGGCAGTCATTGACTGCACTCATGTGGACATCCACATGCCACCTGGCCCTGAGAGTGTGGCCTATATCAATAGGAAGGGGTACCGAGCATTAGCTGCCAGGTGGTGTGCAATGCCAAGGGGTGCATCACCAATGTCTGTGCCACACACCCTGGGAGTGCACATGATGCGTTCAGTCAATCAGTCAATCAATCAAAATCTTTATTTATTTAGGTGAACATCATTGAGCACAGCTCATTTGCAAGATGGACCTGATAAGGTCAAGGTTCAAATAATTGGTTATATACAGTTATACTAATACACATAAATACAGATTTCAATATCAAGATTGTCTAAGCATAGCAAGATACATGGGTACATATAAATATACAAATGCACACCATCTAATCTAATATATACATATCAACAATAGTACTGTCTAGGTATGTATCCAAATCAAAGCAATCAATATTTCAATGTTCAAGTGTAAGGTCATAGTGGACAAAGGAGAAGCAGCGATAGAATGTCTAGATGATGGGGATCATAGACTGTGATAGGTGTCTTGATAGGATAGTATAAAAGTGGCCTGAGCAAGGGCTGGGGCCTGCACTGGAAGATAGATGGCAGGGGTAAGGGATAAGATATGTGCCAGGGAGTAATGGGAGATGGCTATGGGCAGAATGCATGGAGTCTGAGGGGTTGAGGTTCTTGGGAGGTGTATTCAAACCAAGTATTGGCTGCTTGAGGAGGGGAAGGATAGGAATAGGAATATTGTAATGCTTGTGGAAGCAATTGCATTTTTCTTGGATAAGACTTAGGTATAAATGTTTAAAGGATGTTAATGTTATAAAATTGTTCAATTTCAGGGTCTTCTGTAACATATTCCATGATGTAGATAGTACATAGCTGATAGCAGATCTCCCATGCCGAGTATTGAATTTAGGCACTTTAAGCATGATGAAATTATGACTTCTTAGGGCATAAATACTTGCTGTGGCTTGTGTGAAGCAGTCTGAGATATAATTTGGGAGCATCTTAGTTAGTGCTCTGTACATCCATACTGCGGCATTTCTGTTTCTTCTGAAATGGAGTGATGTCCATCCAGCTGCAGCGTAGAGAGAGCAGTGATGAGTGCTAAGGGGTAGATCTGTAATGAACCTCAAAGCTCTGTGGTAAAGTGTGTCCAATTTGTTTAGATAGAAAGTAGGGCAGCGACTGTAAAGGAAATCTGCATAGTCTAATACTGAGAGAAATGTGGCCTGGACCAGCATCTTCTTAGAGTCTCTGGTTAGAATGTGCCTTATTCTGTAAAACAGTCCAAGCCTCTGACAAAGTTTTTTTAGCAGTTCTTCAAGGTGATCTATGTAGTTGAGTCTGCTATCTATCCAGACCCCCAAATACTTGAATTTTTTTACATATTCAAGGTTTTCACGTTCATCTGGCACAGCTCTGCACTGTGCCACAGGTTCGAGCATGGGGACATCCCCACGGGCCACATAGTGTTTGAGTATGGGACAGGCATGGGGTGACAGGCAGAGCAGGCCATGGGATGGGGAGGGCAGGGTGGGCATGCTGGCGAGGGCACTAGGGACAGTCAAGGGGCACAGCAAAGGATGGCAGAGGGCTAACCATGTCAATATCTGCACAGGAGACAGCGCCTGTCCACTAAGGCCCCGGCTGCTCACCCCCATTGTCCCCAGTGGAGGAACACTACAATGAGGCACACACCAGCACGCACAACATCATTGAGCATGTATTCAGCATGCTGAAGGCATGTTTCCATTGTCTAGACAGGTCTGGCGGTGTCCTACAGTACAGCCCCTCGAAAGCCTGTGGCCTACTCCTGGCCTGCTGCATACTGCACAACATGGCCATTGACCGTGGGATATCTGTTGAGGCTGATGAGGGCAACAGTAGTGGGGATGATGGAGGCAATGGGTTGGAGGGTGGTGGGCAGCCACCCCCGGGTGGAGTGATCCCCGGCTGCAATGGATGGCATGGCAGAATCATGACCCCATCGCACAGGAGCACTATGGTGCATGCAGGTGGGTGGCACGGAACCCATGCAAAGGCCACACACAGGTACAGCAGACAGGCAGAGGTGTGTATGGAAATGGGCATGCACACACAGCAGCATGGTGCAGGGGTAGGGGAGTCAGTGGCACACAACCACACACAACTGCACACATCACACAGTAACACACACACACACACACCCCTGCACCCACAATCCCAGGTGCTGGCATGTGGCAGTGATCAGATGCAATGCACTGGTGCACAGGTGCAACCAGTGCTGAACTGCCCTCACCATGCCTATGCCACATGGCCAGCGGCCTGGCAGGCATGCACACAGGCACCACACCATTGGTATGCACACACACACACACACACACCACCCATGCATGCACAGGGCAGCAGCTGCAGGTAGTGGTCAGATCAGCACTCACAGCAGGGCCGCCGTGTAGAACCATGACCATCGCGGCCATGGGGGTTGCCGCGCTGGAGTCGATCAGCAGCCACAGGCTTCTCATCGGCCACAGGATGTGTCAGCAACAGCCCCCCAGGTGTTGAACTGTGGGACCATGACTGGGTCGACGCAGGGGTGCATAGGCATCCAAACAGGCCCACCTCAGGCATGCCTGGAATGTCAACAGCAGAGCTCGGTGTCGACAGTGAGGGTGTCACCCGATGCCCGGGATTGTGGGGTGGACAGTGCACTGCATGGGGTCTGTGGTGGCTGGCCATGCCCTGTGGCACTCAGCAGTGCAAGGCCATCCATGATCGCGTTAGCAATATGATCCTGGGATGCAGTCATGGCCTCCTGCATGTGCTGTATCACCGCCAGGAGCTCCGCAGTGCTCCTCTTGCACTGCTCGGCCACCTGGCGCACCTCCACATGCAGTGCATGGACCCCAGCAGCAAGCATCAACTGTTGCTCTACGGAGGCCTGCAGCAAATGGGTGTGCTCTGCCAGTGGTTCGGTGTCCTGGGGTCCCAGGTGTGATGCAAACCCTCCTGTGGTGACCTGCCATGCTGCACAGCCCCCCTCTCAGGTGGACACTGCACAATGGGGTCCTCATGGGGCATGTTCCTAGCTGGCACCTCAGCAGCAGACCCTGCATCCAGCTGCCCTGTGGCACCTGCAGCCTGCTGCCATTGCCTGTCCAGCCGCTGACTGCTGCCCTGCACCTGCTCGGGCACACCACCACCACACAGCACAGCTGTGGCAGTGCACACAGCTGCACCTGCAGTGGTGGCTGGCACATGTTCCTCTGCTGTCAGGTCGCTGGGCACGCCGCCTGTGTTGGAGTCTGGTATGGGCATCTCCCCCACTACACCAGCCATGCTGTCCAGGATTAAGGTGAGGTTGTCATCAGTGTTGGTCCCCACCCCACTCTGTATCTCCATGCACAGGACACTGAGACTGGCATCCTGGAGAAACACATCTAGGGCCTCATCCGACTCCATGCCCTGAACATCTGGCTGGAGAGTGGTGGTGTGCTGCAGCCTATCGGGCTCTGGATGCCTGTGGAAGTGGATGGCTGGTCATCCAGGGCTGGTCCTGCCTCCATGGCTGCTGCCAGTGCCCCATCCTCTGCATGCAGGTGTGCCGGTGCTGAAAGAGAAAATTGGTGTGTCAGTGATGCAATGCCCACAAGTGCCTTCCAACACAGCCACTGCATGCTGTGTGTGGCCGACATACATACCATGCAGTGATGGGCTTCCACCTGTCTGGAAGCCACCACCAGGCATACCCTCCACAGTGCTGCGGTGCATGGTGGTTGCCACAAGCACCTCCTGTGCCATGAGCTGTGGTGCATCAGCAGGCCCCACTCCGGTGGCATTCTGGGCTGCATGGACGGCTGCCATCTTCTCCATAATGCGACACTTGTCTGTGCTCACCTTCTTGTGGCAGTCTTGCACCTACCGCTGGTGGCTGCCCTGCTGGTTCACACATGCTGCCACCTCCTCCCAGGCCCCAGCCCTGGCCTGTGGTGTGCCCGTGGCACCACTCAACAGCGGCTCCCTGTTGAGGTAGACCTTGAACAGGGCCTCTGATTCCACGTTCATGAAATTAGACCTGCGCTTGTGAGCAGGCACACGCTCTGCTCCCTCCTCCCTTTCTGACATGACGCTTCCTGTGGACATGTAGAGCACAGTGTGTCAGTGGCAGCAGCACCCTATTCCATCCCCCCTGCTGTGCTGGCTGTGCTCAATGTGCTCCAGCAGCATGTGCAACTTACCTGAAAAGGAAGCAATACCAGTCCATGGCCTGTGCCTAACTGTGGTGCTTTTATAGCGCATTGCATGAAAATGAGCTTTGGCGCAACAGTAATAACATGCTAATTCCCCCAGTGCACCATGCACTGGCTGGTGAGCTCATTTGCATGTGGCTGCTGAATATCGTGTCTTTGTTCCGTGCACAATGGGATTGCTCTGGAGTGAGTCATGGCACAATGCACACACCTATGTGGTGCGCAGGACCGCAGTGTGCATATGCTGGATGATGTACTATCACCTATTGTGCACTGTGTGCACACTGCGCAATAAGGCCCATGGTGCACAGTGCGCCATGACTGGTATTGTGCAGTGGCTGACCTCTGACCCCTGCCATGACCTCAGTCCCTGGCTGACCCCCGTACCCATGACCCCGCCAAGCCATGCCCATGCCACACATCTTCATGTGTGCACTATAGGCAGACACAGAGCATATCCACTCAGCTGCACATCTGGTGCATGCAGTGGCCACATGTGCCTAACACTGCCATTTTGTTCCGAGGCTTGCACCTGAGACATGTCGCAGCAGCGACATGGACAGGTGGCAAACTGGATGCAGGTCAAGCTTGCCAACCTTGTGGCCTGCATCTAGACCCATGCACCCCAGCTGTTCAGGCAGGCACTACTGCAATTGCTGCCTCACTGGGGCAGCGCACAGGGGTGGCCAGGACCAGTAAGCAGTGTCACCACTGATACGGTGACCTGATGCAGAGGAACTCAGAGTGCATCAGGAGGTTGGAGGTGTGTGTGAGACGTAAGGCTGTGCCACCGTCAGGTGAGTAGGCCCATCATGCTTGTGTGCCCTGGTGCCATAATGTTGTGTTGGTTAGGCTGCCTAACATGTCCTGCAGGATGGTGTGCTACCATCATGCACATTGTGGAGTGGCATCACCCTATACGACTTGCATTCCGCTGCCACTGTGTGGGATGTGTCAGGCAGGGGCTCACCCTGTACACAGGGGTGGGGGTGGTGGCAGCTGCTGTGGTTGGTTACTAATGTGTACCTGTTTCTGTTCCATTCTCAGGACCTGAAGACCGCAGACAGGAGGCATTGGCAGGACATCAGGCTGCAGCAGCCCAGGGTGGAGGGGCAGCTCCAGTGCCAGTGGGGCCACAGAGGGCAGGTAGGCACTGACATTGTTCTGCACACCATCATTGGGGGATGGCAGGGGCATGGGTGCGGGCATGGCCACCTGTGCCATGGAAACTGTGTGTGTTGCCCTGTGCGTGGTGCCTGCCACTGTGGTGCATCCATTGCATACGTCTGCCAGCTGCTGGTGGGGTGGGTGTGCATCTGGCTGCCACTGATGTTGCTGTGGTGCTGCCAGGGCACTGTGCCATGTGACTGCCATAGCGCAGTTGGATGGCCACTGTGTGGCGGGGACCACCGCTGTGACCTGATGAGTTGGGCTGTGTTGCCAGCAGGCACTGGCCCATGCCCCTGTGGGTGGCCTGTATGGGCCCTCTGGGGAGGTGTGTTCCCCCTTCCCAGTATGTGCTGTGGTTGGACCTGGTTCCTTGGGACAGTGCACTGAACACCTGTCCTGTCCCTTGTTCTAGGTGTCCACCCACAGTGCAGGATGCCCTTCTACTGCCGGCTCTTGGGCAGCTGATTCTTATAACTTCTACAATGATGGAGGTGGTGATGCAGGTCCAGAAAATGATGTTAGCAGATAGGGGGCAGCGATGTCAGCAAGGGGTGGCAGCCAATGGCCGCTGCTACTCAGGCCTTGAGTTTCCCTGTTTCCCCAGCCATGCCTCCCCCTCCTGTCCCTCATTCCACTGTACAGTCCCTGTTCCCTGTCCCCTTCCCTCACTATGTCTACCCTTTCCCAGCCCCTGGTTATTGTAAATAGTTTGTACCACAATATATTTTTCTGACTTGCCTGCCTGTGTCTGTGTCTGCTTTGCAGGTGGCGTGAGGAGCCATGCTGCAGTGGCCCGGTGCCTGTCCGTGTGATGTGCATGTGTTGGGGAGTGTGTTGTGCTTCTCCGAATCACTGCTGTGTGCTTCAGTGTGTCCCACAGTGGTGGTGTCCCTCCCCTTGGTAGATGGATGTGCCTTGGGGTGCCCTTGGGGCGGCTGTCAGTGATGTGTGGCCTGCCCTGGTCTGGATGTGAAGGGGGGCACAGCCTACTGCCTGCAGGAGGCCCCCTTGGTGGCCCTCTGTCCCCCATTGGCACCCCCTGTTGCCTACTATCTGTGCCAGTGTTGTGTTCTGGGGTGAGTGTCTGGGTGCCTGTATGCACCCTGATGTGCCCGGCTGGTGGTGGCCTCCTGTGGTCAGTCACTATGCTTCCCTGGCACTGTCCCTGGGTCTCCTCTCTGTGCCGTGCCCCCATCTGTTGCTGTATTGTTGCTCTGCTCCCATGGTTGCCCTGGGGCTTCTGTGTCTGCTCATGGTGCACCTGTGGTTGCACCATGGCACACCTGTGGTTGCACCATGGCACACCTGTGGTTGCACCATGGCACACCTCTGGTTGCACCATGGCACATTCTTGGTTGCACCATGGTGCAACTGTGCCATATTTAGCTGGGTTGTGCTGGTGCAGTGCAGCCAGTGCAACTTCTGAATAGAGCTCCTATTGCACCACGTCACATTGGATTTGCATTGCGTCGGACCTGCACTCGCCTTTGGTACATTTCTGAATATCTGGCCCTATGACTCTATATAAGTAAACAGACTTTTAACAGTTTAAGTTCAGTCGTGGTGTAATAGTTAGTGGTCAGAATGAAGATTCTATGACTGAAAGTGCTCCTGTACAACAGTAAACATCAACTGAACCACCTCCACAAGTCTTCTGTATTCACTGTTTATAACATACCGATGTTGCTTTCTGCTGTAAATAATTGCCAGTGGCTTGCAGTGGCCTGCAGTCAGGGGGCAGCCACACAAGATGCACAAGCTCAGCCCACAATCAAATCTGGGTCTGCAAAAAGACAAAAGGACAAATGATACACAGAGAATAGTATCCACTTTCCTGATGCACAGCTAAAGCTCAAGGATGAGTCCAGAAAAGTAAGTATGCTTATCAAAAATCCATAGAACATGCACTGCTTAACCAAGAGATCAACTTGTTGTGATCAGTTTATGACACCTGATTGGAAAAGCTTTGCTCAAGGAGGGTTCTTAAATGGTCTGAATGACCAGCATGAGGAGCACAGGGAGCACTGCCAACAGGTGCACCAGATGCAGTTTCCAAACAAGGAAGATGCTACAGCACTAAGCACAAGGAATGACTTAGGAGCAACTAAGTAAGCAGTAAGACACAATGGGGTGTGCATTAGACACTTCTAATGCACACCCCAGAGTGTCTTATTATGCTTATAAAATGGGCTGTGAAATTTAGATCGGTGTATAATTTAAAATTTATGGGTCTGAAAAATAAAAACATAAAATATATTACTGTATTTATATGCAAAATAGTTCCTCTGCCTGTGGGACAATTTTTTTGAGCTAGGTAGTTTTGTCCTGTTATAGCCACCATACCTGCAGTTTTATGGGGTTGTCATGGCTCCCTCCCCATCTACACACACACACACACACACACACACACACACACACACACACACACACACTGGTGTGTGAAACTGCACAGATTTAGATAGTGATTTCCCCCAGCTAAACTAAAGAATATTTTTTTTTCTCACACCTCTGGACTGTGTGCATGACTTTGACACTGTGAGGTGCAAGTGCAATGCGCGATCAAGCAGTTGGGTGAACGAGTGGTCAGGTGGGAGGAAACTCTACAGGTGAAGTGGACCTGCGACTTCAGCAGATATTAGGAACAATCATGAGTTGTTTGAAGTTTTTTTTCCTAAATGGCTTTGGTTCTGTATGTTATCATCTACTGCTAGTTAGCAGTGAATGCTGCATGCAAGACTGATGGTGGCCTGGGTGGGGACAGGGGCAGGGTCAGATAAAAGTGAAGGAAGCGAGCAGCTGTATAAGGCTGGCAGGGGATCTTTTTTGAGCAGTATGTTACATTATATTCATCAACATAAAAAATGCAGAAATGTACATTATGTATAAATGATGAGTTATTGATGATTAATTTAATGATTAAATCAGTTTTGAGGTTTACAGGGTTTGGGCAATTCCCTAGCTAGCAGGGGAAAAATGGCAGTAATTGAAAAAATGAACATTCCATTCGGCTTAGTAATACTTAATTTTTAAAGTGTGACTGTGAATACCTGAACTTGTTGGTGGCTGTATGTTAGACACTTCTAATGCATGGCTACCAACCAATCAAAATAGAGAATTTTTCCTACCCATTTTATGAAGGCAATTAGAAAGTGTAATATCTGCTTGTCTATTTAATATTATCACCCCTTTTTTTTATAAAAACTTAAAATAAGGATTTTAAATTTGCAAATAATATTTTGTAAGTTTATATGTCATATGTCTTTGTGGTACCATATAGAAAGCTCCCAAAACATGACAATAGAAACTCCTAATAATCACATATTTGGATTTCAGCAAGCAAAATGGCCATTCATGCACTTTTTCACAGTGATGCAAAAATACAGTGGTTCATAGCAGTGAAATACCCAAAATAGCCTAGAGATGCAAATTCCCTCAAATGCCTTCATATCTCTCACATGGCTTCTGACTCACAGCTTTCTCCAGTTAAACCATCAGCTCCCCAAAACTCTGTATTGCTTTTTGTGTTTCATACTGCACTGGTCTCCATACTAGCTCACCCCTCACCTCCCCTCACCTCTCCTGTCCACCAATATTGAGAAGACAAGAGAGCAAAGATCCAGCAATGGCCAAAAACAGGACAGCTAGAAGCTAGAACAATATAGAGCAACATGTGCACCACGGGGCAATACAGAGAACAGATCTTAACAAAGCTAACACAGTTAAGTAAATAACACTAAAATCTGAATCTGGATTCTTAAGGACTAGAAAAAATAAATCTAAAGTCTGAACGGAATTAATAAAAATAAAAATGATACAAAGCCAGAAAATAAGTTGAGATGTTAGAGCTCCTGCAAACACCTCTGCCTCTCAGAACAGCCAATGTTGCTCTAGTAGGTTAATGGAATCAATAGTGAAGGAAAGGACTGTGGAATATCTTGAAGCCAATGAGTTACACGATCCGAGGCAGCATAGATTTACATGGGGAGGTCATATCAAGCAAATCTGATAGATGTTTTTTGACTGGGTGACCAAGAAACCAGATAAGGGTGGAGTGGTGGACGTGGCCTACCTAGATTTCAGTAAAGCATTCAACACTGCTCGACATAGGAGACTAGTAAGCAAGCTGGGTAGCTTAGGAATATAAATGTCCAGCAGGAATAGCTGCGACCTGCCCATGCTCAGAATGGTGCTCACCGCTGAGGGCTGTCAGACCCAAATGTAGTAGAACAAAGCCAAAAATGCAATGGCACTCGAGACCAACCAAATAAAGATGAAAATCCACAACCTCGATGGTGCATAAAGTGATTTGTTGCTCTGTATCGTCCTGGCCAGGAAGTAGCTCTGTGTACTGTCAGACCTGCCTAAAATGCTACACAGCAATAAATCACTTTATGCACTTCAAGGTTGTGGGTTTTTATCTTTATTTGGTTGGTCTCGAGTGCCACTGGGTCTTTGGCTGTGTAACTTATGAAAGGGTCCAAAGGTGGTAAACTGGGTAAGAAATTGATTAGGGGATAGGTGGCAGTGGGTGGTGGTAAACAGAGTGCTCTGAGGGAGGGAGGGAGAGTGACCAGCTGGGTACTTCATTGATCAGTGCTTGGACTGGTCCTCTTTAATGTCTTTATAAGTGACATTACAGGGCAGCTGGAAGGGAAGGTCTGCCTCTTTGCAGAGGACACCAAAATCTGCAGTAGGGTGGACATTCTTGGGGGGGGGTAAAATGAGTAGAAACCTGAGAAAACTCAAGAGTGATCAAGGGAATGGCAGCTGTGCTTCAATCAGAAAAAGTGCAAAATAATACTCTTGGGCCACAAAAACCCAGAGGCGAGCACAGGGTGGATGGAATGGTACTGATGATCACCAAGCTAGAAAGAGACCTAGGGGTAATCATATCTGATGACCTAAAGGTGATCAGGCAGTGTGCCAAGGCAGTTGGAAGGGCTAGTTGGATGCTGGAGTGCATAGGGAGGGGTATCACCAGTAGAAAATGGGAGGTGGTGTACCTCTTTATAGATCACTGGTAAGACCCCAACTATACTACATATCCAGAAAGACATAGACAGAGTGGATGTGGTTCGGAGGAAGGCAACTAAAATAGTGCAGGGTCTGTATCAGAAGCCCTACTAGGACAGACTAAATTATCTCAATATGTACACCCTGGAATAGAGGAGGGAGAGGGGGATATGATAAAGACCTTTAAATACTTCATAGGGACTAAAAAGGTACAGGAGGGAAGTATCTTTCAGGAAAAAAAGTGTTCAGGATGGAACAAGAGGACATGATATGAAACTGGATGGTGGGTAGATTCTGGAGAGATGTGAGGAAGTACTTCTTTACAGAAAGAGTAGAGGGTTCCTGGAATAGCCTTCCAGTAGAGATAGTAGGGGTGAAAACAGTGGTGGGGTTCAAGAATGCATGGGAGAGGCAAAAGGAAATTTTAGGGGAAAGGAAGGTGGGAAGGAGAATGGGCTCAAGTAGGGTGTGCAGCGATACTGTAGGTATGGAAAAATGGGCAGACTGGGTGGGCCACGTGGTCCTTATCTGCCATCAAATTCTATGTTTCTGTGTTTCTATAAGGCAAAGAAATGACCACATGTGTTTCTTGGTGACAGGTCTTGATCTGTTAGCAATTCTCTCTACCTTGGATATTTCAGATTTAACCTCTCCATTTCCTAGAATAAACCCAAAGTACCTAGTTTATTGTATCACTGTAGTGAATTTGCTAGAATAAGTAGCAGATATAGGACTTTACATTTGGGGTGCAGGGTTGGGATGAGGGCTTAATATGCAAATTGCAATACAACACAACACAACACAACACAACACAACACAACACAACACAACACAACACAACACAGTACAGTACCGTACAGTACAGTACAATACAATCTAGAGGACAGAAGGAGGATATAACCCCATTGAGCCTGTCCATACCTATGTATTGTGCGTATGCTGCTTAACACCTCTATATTTTAGGAACCTATTCAACCCATGTTTAAATGATTAAACATTATCAACCTCTACTATCTCTGATGGTCATTTATTTCACATTCTGATAACCCTTTCACTAAACAAGAAAAGAAAAAAAAAACTTCTGTAAATCTAATGTACACTCAGACTCATTCATTTTATAATTGTGGCCTCTTGTAAGCCCACCACAGTTTTCTCCCAAACGTCCTCTTAACGGATATCAATTACATATTTCATAATTTTAAAAATAGTTATACAGTAAGAGCCCCTCTCAAACATCTAAACTTAAGGCAGAATAAAGCCAGGGAGTCTGGTTTTGCATCACAAGATTTTGCATTCACTGCACTAATCAATGTTATAAATCTTCACTAGACCCTTTGCAAATCCTTCCCTTCCCTCCTGTTATGTGGCAACCATACCTGAACACAATGTTCCAAATGCAATCTCATGTATGATACAACCTAAACAATGGAATAATGATCCCACCTTGTCTTACTCATAACCCTTCTCCTAATATTCTAAGTAACTGCATTAGCTCTGATTGTAGTTGTATTGTTTAGTTGATTTCAGGTCTGAGGTTCTGATATTTTCAAAGAATGTGAATATAAATATGTATCCTGTGACCCTGAGCAAAAAAAAAAAAAAAAGAAAACCAAATCAATACCTCTTTTTTAGCTTCTAGGTCTCACATGGAAATGAGCTTTGGCTTAATGTGTCATTCCTGACAAAGCATTAAAAAATGAAATATATACTGAAACAACTTTTGTAAACATAAAAAAGTATGTTTGATTTTTAATGGTTGTTTTTATCCCTAATCTAGTTCACAGTGGACTTTACTCATGGATGTGCTAAATAAAGCCCTGTGCCACATCTAGTTCCATAAAGCATTCTGTTTTATTCAACAATGAGGAAACTGCCTTTAGTTATTGAACTCCCTGCCTTTTGAATAATCTGCAAAATGAGTTCAAATTAATTCTTTGAATGCTGAATATGTTATATAGCCCTTAAGGAAGTTTGTTATATTAATGAGAAGATGGGTCAAATATGTTCTTGTTTTAATTCACATGTTTTTTTTAATTTAACTTGATCTTATTTTTTTTATTTTATAATTTGGTTTCTGTTCATGACAAATGGATGCACCATTGACTCAGGGACTCATTTAGAATGGTTTTCAATGGATCATTTCCAGATGTGTCATGGGAGCACAGGGTGATTAAAGAGCTGCTGACACCTGTGGGAAAATTTTGGAAAACATAATACTTAGACACAGTGGCCTGGATATTCAAACTGCGCCATTCTGAGGCGCAAGCCCTTGCGCTGCTCAAAATAGTTGCGCAGGGGTGTGGCCGGGGTGATATTCAAAGGAGTTGCGCTATTGCGCAACTCGCTCGAATATCACTCCCCAACTACAACGCCTATGCGATGCAGTGGAACTTGCCCATCGCAAGTTGCCAGAGATGAGCATTAAACTTGGCGTGGCGCAAGTACCATTGCGCCATGCGCAAATTTCCGATATTCAAAGGTGACATGCAAATGGGGCCATAATTTATGCAAGGCGCAGGGGGCCATTTGCCGTCATCATAGCCCCATTTGCATGCCATTTGCATGTAGATGCGCCCGATCCGGAGGACTTGCGCCTGGCCACCCTGCCAGGCAGCAGCCGTCGGGGACCGACGCTCAATGCAGCCCGATTGCGGGCATTACAGGTACATGTAACACCCTCCCCACACGTACCCCAAAGCCAGATCACGGGCATAACGTGTATGAACCCCCCCCAGTGCCCGATCGCGGGCAGGGTGTAACCCCAACCCAAATATCTCCCTGGTGGTCCAGTGGACCGTAAAGCCCGATCGCGGGCAGAATCATCACAAACCCCCAAACATCTCCCTGGTGTCTAGTGTCCCCCCACCAGGCCCTCCACCTCCCCCGCGGCGGTGGCGACAGCATCCACCGCTACTGCCGCCCGCCGCCCGCCCGACTGACTGTCGGTAGGGCTGCGCCCAGTGGTGCAGAGCTACAGCCAATGGGCTTGCAGCCCATACCGTACATGACAGTCAGATTTATGAATGATGTTCATTCCAAATCAGACTTATATACAATATAGGCGCAGCCCATTATTGGCTCACCAAACGCGTGCAACCTACCTGAACAACCAACGGCCGGCAAGAAATGGGATACTGTCTCCCGCCCGGCTGCGGGGAGGCGGAGGGGGGCAAATGGTGAAGGGACTGGGCACCAGAAGATGCGAACGCGAAACTATTGATGATTCTGCCTGCGATCGAGCTGCAATCACTGGACCCCAGAAAGTAGAGGGTCACATTCCTTGCTGATCGGGCACTGGAAGTTCATACACGTTATGCCCACGATCGAGCTTCGGGATATGGGGGTGTTACATGGCACTGTACCGCCAGCGATCGGGCTATGTGGGCGGGCGGGGGAGTCGTGGGTCACTCATGCCCACGATCGGGCTGGTGGGGGCATAGGGAAGAGTTGGGGCCAGCCAGGGGTGGCAGCTGCTGTGTTGCGCCCTGCAATGCAGCAGCTCACCTGTGGGTGGCCCTCAACTTAAGCCTTTTTTGGGCTCAAGGTTGTGCAGGCGCAGGTTGGGGGTTGCGCATGCACAACTCTGCACAACCCGACTGAATATCGGGTTGCGCAGGTTATGCATGGATCCTCCCCCTCCTGTTGAGCATGCATTCATTTGCATTGCTCTCTTGCGCAACCTGATGCCAGTGGCGTAACTGCCTCCTGCTGAATATCGCAGAATGGCGCATTTTGGACTTGCGCATGCAAGAACTTGTTAAGCATGGCGCAACCCTTTTGAATATCCAGGCCAGTTTAGCTTATATGTCATTTGCCCTCTATTGATTTCTCCCCCTTATTTTCTTATTTATTACCAAGGAAGTTCCCACAAAAACAGGATCTTTATCCATTAGAGTTCATCTGCTCCTACAGCATGTTCCCTACTTGAGATCATAATGAGATCACAATGCTCTGTTGTGACATCACAGTCAATTGCCAAGGGAATTGCTGTGATGCCACAAGCAGAGTATTATATCAGTTTGAGAATAAACAATAGAAGCTGATAAACCCTCAAGGAACAAAAATCCTGTTTTCAGGCATATGACCTTAATAACAAATAATGGAAAGAAATACAGAGTTCATGAGTTAATATAAGTTACTTTGAGACCAAATATTATGTATTTCCATGTTCTCCTGGAGACATCAGTGGCTCTTTAAGTGACTTGCTTAGAGTCACACAGTATGCAAGTGGGGTTTGTGGAATCAAATCCACATCTACAGGATGCACCAAGCTTATTCACAGCTCGCTACCTTAACCTCTGGGCTACAGTGCCTTCAGAAAGTATTCACCCCCTTGGATTTTGTCACATTTTGTTGTGTTACTACCAGAATTTTTAATGCATTGAAATTATCCCCCCCCCCCTTGATTCACACAGCATACTCAACAATTTAAAGGGCAAAAATATTTTTGTCGTGTAACAAAAATTTATGAAAAATTAAAAACTGAAATATCTTGTTTACTTAAGTATTCACCCCCCTGAGTCAATACTTTGTAGAAGCGCCTTTGGCAGCAATTACAGCTTTGAGTCTTCTTGGGTATGTCTGTATCAGCTTTGCACATCTGGATTTGGTGATTTTCACCCATTCTTCCTTGTAGATTTGCTCAAGCTCTGTCAAGTTGGATGGGGAGCGTTGGTGAACCGCAGTCTTTAAGTCTTTCCACAGATTCTCAATGGGATTCAAGTCTGGGCTTTGGCTGGGCCACTCAAGGACCTTCACCTTCTTGTTCTGAAGCCACTCCAGAGTTGCTTTGGCTCTATGCTTGGGGTCGTTGTCCTGTTGGAACATAAATCTTCACCCCAGTCCAAGGTCTATTGCAGACTGATGCAGGTTCTCCTCAAGGATGTGCCTGTATTTGGCTCCATTCATTGTTCCCTCTATCCTGACAAGTGCCCCAGTCCCTGCTGCTGAAAAGCATACTCATAACATGATGCTGCCACCACCATGCATCATGGTAGGGATGGTGTTACATGGGTGATGAGCTGTGTTCGGCTTGCGCCAGGCATAACGCTTTGCATTCAGGCCAAAGAGTTCAATTTTTGTTTCATCAGACCAGAGAATCATTTGCCACATGGTCTCAGAGTCTGCCATGTGCCTTCTTGCAAACTCCAGGTGTGCTATTATGTGGCCTTTTCTCAGGAGTGGCTTCTGTCTAGCCACTCTCCCATAGAGCTACATCTGTGAAGTGCTGCAGAGATTGTTGTCCTCTGGACAGGTTCTCCCATCTCAGCCATGGAACTCTGTAGTTCTGTCAGGGTGGTCATTGGGTTCTTGGTCCTTCCCTGACCAAGGTTCTTCTTGCCAGTTGCTCAGTTTGGGAGCCGGCCTGCTCTAGGAAGAGTCTAGGTGGTTCGTAATCTTTCCATTTCCTAATGATGGACTTGACTGTGCTCCTGGGAACTTTCAACACCCTAGAAATGTTTTTATACCCCTCTCCAGATCTATGCCTCCTCACAATTCTATCACGGAGTTCTACAGACAGCTCCTTGGTCTTCATGGTAGAGTTTCTTCTCTGACATGCACTGTCAACAGTGGGACCTTATATAGACAGGTGTATTTCCTCTGAAATCATGTCAACCATTTGAACTGACCACAGGTGGACTCCATTCAAGTTTTAGAGTGATCTCACAAGGAAATTGGATGCACCTGAGCTCAATTTGGAGTGTCATAGCAAAGGGGGTGAATACTTATCAACTCAAGACATTTCAGGTTTTTATTTTAAATTACATGTACAAAATATTCCAGAAGTTTCATTCCACTTTGACATTATAGAGTAATTTGTGTAGCTACGTGACAAAAAAATCCCATATAAATGTATTTTAATTTGAGTTTGCAACATCACAAAATGTGACAAAATCCAAGGAGGGTGAATACTTTCTGAAGGGACTGTATACTGCAAGCCCAACCCTTATTATGGGTTGTTGAATTGTATATTGTTTATGCCTCTGTAATGATGACTGAGGAGTGTCTGAGTCATTTGTATTTGGAATTGCTATAAGTTTTAACCTGTGCCATCTTGGCCTGGGTACCATTATAAAAGTTTTTTTGTTTGTTTCTCATACAAATATATTATGTTTGGAAAGAAAGAAGACCACTAGCTGATCCTGTTTCTTCTCTACGAACTCACTGGTAATATCGTCATCCTGTTTTCTTTAAAGTAATTAACTAGTTTAAGTGTAAAAGTAGAAACAATATCCACTAACACCACCTCTTCGGTTTGTCTGTACCCAATATCTACTACTCATTCTGTGAAGTAGTTCTGTAATGCTCTGTTCCAAACTCATATGGGATTGCTGGTGGTTGGTTTCTGCCCACTACTAATTGAGCATTAGGCTAGACAAATCTGGAAGAAGAGGTGAAGAGTGTACTCAGGGATCAGATGGGTTTTATTATAGGAGAGGATGAACACACATGAATCAGGCAACAGTAAATGTAGTTTATCTGCAGCACTATACTTCTGCTGTTACTCTAAAAATGTTACAAATGTATCTTAATATTCTAAAAGGATCTTATAACTTTAGAAGAATTATATTGCTTTACTATTAAAGGATCTTATCACTCTAAAATTATCTTAACCCTTAGGCTGCCGACAGAATTAGAATGTATAGGAATTTTGGACTGATATATCAGTCTGCGGCTCTGCAAGGGTTAATTCTCTGAAAGGATCTTATTAATCCAAAAGGCTCTTAAGACTCATCGGTTACCAGGGGGGTGGTTTAAAAGACCCTGTTATGCTAGCAATGGAGCATTAGTTCAATTGAGAATTTAAGAAGTGTTATCCACAAGGAGGGTGTAAAGACAGATGCTGAAGAATGGACAGAAGGACCTGAGAGGCTAGCAATGGAAAGGGAAGAATATAAAGAACAAATGCAGTGAAGATCAGGATCTGGCTGTTGTTGACAAAGGACCTATGGAATGCCACCAGAATGTTGTGCCACTTCTGAGGAGTTGACAAGTTGATCCTGCAGAACCTGACCATCTTTGGTGAGGGATCTCTGGCATGCAACTGGAGCATCATGCCTCTTTGTGGATGTCAGCCTGTAGACCCTAGAAGAACCTGTCTTTCTTTTGTGAAGGACATATGGAAGGTCACTGGAGTGCTGTGCCACACTGGACCATTGACCTGTAGATCCCAGAGTACCTGTGGAAAAAAAAAATCCCTAACTCACTGGGCATTAGAAAGCCCTATCCTATTGAGCCTGGGCAGTTCCTACACTTACTAACATTTGTAGGCTGTTGTCTCAGTTTCAGATTCTGGCTTGGCTCAGACTTGTCGATGTGGAAGTGGTAATTGAAGCCTGATGGCCCTAACTGATGGTTATACTAACTGTAATGACTGGGCTAAAGGTTCTGTATAGGCAAGTGGTCATGGAATTCAGGAAGAGGTTGGAATACTGTCAAGCGGTCTCAGAATGCTGAGCATGAGCTTGGAATGCTGCCAAACTGTCTCAGAATGTTGGTAAAGAGTTTGGAATGCTGGCAAAATAGAAGGCTAGCAAAGAAGGCTCTGAAGGTTATCAGATGGAAGAGGGCGCATGCAAAACAAAAGGGGTGCTATCCCTTTTAATAACTATCTTGCATTAATACAGTCTCTGTGCTGTTACTTTATGTCACCAGTTCAATCCCTTGAATGAAATGTTCAGTAAACTTACACTTTAAAATGTTTGGACCCTGTTGCTAGCACAATGCACTTTAAATATTAATGTTCACAAACTAGCACTTTTGCACTTTAAACATTCATGAAATCAATTTGCACTTCAGGAGCAGTCCAGTAAGAGAATTCAGCACATGAACTTTAAAATGTTCAGCAAGTTAATTCAGTACTTGCACTTTAAAATGTTCAATGCATTTTAATTCAGGCCTCTGTGCTCTTGTTCCACCTCTCCCGGGTGGTTCATTATTTTAAATTAGCCCTTATTAGATAAATTACCTTGGGTCCCTTTATATTTGTATGGATCCAAAAAGGGGGTCCCCTAATTATTTGTCTTGAGGCTTGGGGCATTACGGATTTGGTGCAACTTAAAAATATATGTCCCAATGTATACCTCTTCTGAACACTCTAGAATCACCTTAACTCTATATTTTACTGTGTAGAATGTATGTATATAGCTTTCTATTAGGCACTGTTACTACTGTATGTCTTAATCTAAGTTCTGCTGCTGTAGATAACTATACTCAGAATATATTTACGATGGAGTCACACCTTCTTTTCTTTTAACTGAAAGGTGGACTCAGTCTGGACAGCCAATGAAATTTTCCCTCTCTCTTCCTTACTCAAGGTCAGATCCCTACCCAGAAAACTATGCTGGCCCACTGCCCCTCCCCTCAAAGTACCGAGGGTCTCTATCAACATGAGAAGGAAAGCCTTATCAGTTGCAGCCCTTACACTGTGGAACAGGATCCCTGCACCTCTCCTCTCATCTAACACCCATACTGCCTTCAAATCTCTCTTCAAAACCTGGCTTATGGATATGACCTGCTGCTCTTGCCCACCACGGTAGCCCCTCCTCTCACACACAGCAACCTAATCACCACACTAACTTGACTTGTGGTTATTAGTCCCTAGTGTCGTGTCTCTCCTCCCTCTTCCTATCACTCTCTAAGGTGTGTTGACTAATGGGGGGGAGAGACTGTTGTACCCTACTATGTCTTGAACAGTAAACCACCTGGACTCTATCTCCTGTACCCTACATATTCCTGTATGTAAATAAGCTGACTTCTGCATTTTTACCAATGCTGTGCCTTATGATTGTACTGTTTTTTACCTTTGCCATCTTTTATGGCCTGGGTCATGCTTGAAAATGGTCCCTCAGATCAGTGCAATTTACCCAGTTACCAAAGACATAAATAAAATAAATAAATAATTGTAGGGTTTTAGAGGAATGTCCAGATTTGATCTCTGTGAACTATGATGGGGAGAGCTGTGGGAACTGGCCACCAGGGAGTATGTAATGTCTAATGTACTTGTAGGACCATTGGCCATCCCAGGAAGGGTTATATGTATGTGTAATCTCCTAGAAGTATCTCCTACCACTCCTTGACATTGCTGTTAAGTCCTTTGTTCTCTCTCATTGAGGTTGCTGAGATGGTACACGGCTTAAACAAATTGTGACGGCTGATCTTGTGTAGTATTCTTCCTGTGGCCTATTATATTTTGTACAGTGGAGTCAGCCACGATGAAGCATAGTAACTTACAGTAATGACAAGTCACAAAATCCTGCATGACAAAAGGACTTAATTGACATTGACTTGCAATGGCCCCTGCAGTAAACTGCACCATTCTGTGATATTCTGCAGCATTTCTGCTTTGCATCCTAGCAGTCACATCTGTATATGGACAGGATGGGGAAGAGGATTCCAGTAATAAGGTATGGTTCAGACTCCCGTTTTGCAGATAGCTTGTGACATCTGCACATTTCTTACAAAGGGACACGATCAGTTTTTTGTTGACTTTTTTTACTTCTTGTAAACTGGTGCCTCTTGCCATCTATATGATCAGTGATAGCATGTCTGGTCCATGATTTAAGTACAGTTGGCAGTAATTCCATTTTTTATTAAATTTTTTTTCTGTTCATCCTGACCTTACTCCTGCGACCCTCTGCTCCTGTGTGTCCTCAAGTGAAAATGGCATTGATGACCCTGCATGACTGAGATGCTTATTTTTCAAGCCTTATGAGTTGTGTATTGGTCACCTACTCTATGGCTATTCTCCATTCAATCTCCTGTTTTGGCTGGGCATTCAAAACTAAGTCCATTGGTAGTCTTCCATAATGACTAAACATCAACTATTGGGGAGCATATCCCATACTACAGTGGGTCATGTTACTGTACAGATACACCAGTTCTGGTAGCGTACTCAGCCAATGCAGTCAATTAGTAGCCAGTAAAGCTTAGAGCATCCAGATTAAGATATGATTCATCTGTTTTATTACCTTGGGATGATAGGTGGTGGTGTGTATTTCTGCCTCTGTATAATAAGCACAATTCTTTGAATAGGTGAAACTCAAATGCTGGCCCTAGTTCCATAAATACATTTGGTGGCTGTCTATAGGGTGGGATGAACGGTTCCAGAAAGATTGTATCAGTGGCTTGGGCCATGAGATCACTTACCAGGGTTATGACCATAAATTTGGAATAGTGATCTGTTATGATGATGATGTAAGTCATTCCAGCTTGACTATGGTCTACCTTCAAATGGTCTAGGACTACTAGTTATAGTGGTACCTGAACAACCATAGAATGAAAATTTGCTTTTTTGCCAGTGGCTTGGATCTTTCTTGAGTGCACAAGCTATGCATTCTTCATACCATGCCTTGATATCCACTTGCATTCCTGTCCAGAAGACTTTTTTCTGATGTTGGTTTCTGACCTGGAAGCCATCATGACAGAGGCTATCCTGGAATTTGGTGGCCATAACAGAGTCATGGTGCACTACGCACCATGACTGAGAAATGGCCATACCTGGTTACTCTGTTCAGGAGAGACAGGGCAGGGAGGAGAGAAGTTGGGGTTGCACTATATGTGAGGGAAGGAATAAAAAAAAAAGACCTTTTCACACACCAAATTAAATAGCCAATATGATATTTATAGATCCAACACCTTGTAGCTTATTGTTACCTCCTCAGGAATCATTGGCTTATTATCTGTAATGCCTTTTATAATAACATGAAAAAATAAATTTAGTGTACAGTTTAAATGACATATGAATCAATAGATCTCTGAATAATTAAATTCCAAAATATATAAATAATATTACAAACTTACAAGGGGCTCAGTTTTGCATCTGAAGAATAGGTGACATTTCAGTGAGGGAATCAAGGCCACAGAGGCACAGGGGCACCCACAGTAAAAGGAAGGACTGGAGGTGCTGTGGGTAATTCTGGAGACAAGCTCTGGGGCTACTACCCATACTGAGATAGTCTACAGGCCTCCAGCACAGGGAGAGGAGTTGGATAAGGCACTTGGGGAAACCATCATCAGAATGGCTTGTAAAGGGCAGGTATTGCTAGTTAGAGATTTCAGCCTCCCAGATGTAGAGTGGAGCCTTCCAAATATGGCTTTGACAAGAAACAGGGCATCCTTGACTTCCTACAAGGGACTTCCTCAGGCAGCTAGTCAAAGAACTCACTAGGGATGGGGTAGTGCTGGACCAGGTGTTTACAAACAGGGACAGCATTGCAAACAGCACAGTGGGCAGTCCCTTAGGTATCAGTGATCACTGTGTAGTGTGGTTTAATACTGAGACAGGAGCAGATACAAACCACATGAGAACGTGGGTCTTAGTCTTTAGGAGGGTAGATTTTAAAGAAATTGGAGACTGCCTTAGAAACTAACTCAAAGGGTATCCCATGTATTAGGAGACCATGATTGAGTGCTTTCAAAAAGGGTGACTCAATCACGATGCTTTTATACAGAACTACCGGAAAGGGAGGGCAACTGGATAGGGGGTTCGGTGACTATAGCAACAGGATGTCACTATGTATACACGCATGCAGGGGGTTGGGGAGGGACCATGCCATGCGATGGGTAAAAGGGGAGGAAGGGTTTGTGGGACATAGTGTGGCAGTGGGCTGCTGAGCTGGCCGTGTGGCATGCTGGGATGGTGGCAGGCTAGGGTTGGGAGGGTGCCAGGTTTGGTTCTGGGCACGCTCGTTTTTTGTGCCGGGTCACGGGTTTTCTTTTTTTTTTTAGTTTTGCACCCCCCTCGACATGCACCCCTCTGGAGTTCATAATCCTTTAGTGGGGAGGAGGAGGCACAGTCCCCCACATAAAACAATAAAATGTAAGTCTCTGGTGCTGTCTTGCTGTTTGCCATGAGTCTACATCACCAAAATTCATTTTCAGTGATGTAGACTCACCCAAACAGTGATCACTATTACACGGTCACCATTATCACATGGAACCAATTCACAGATGAGATGGGATTGCCAGGGAGGGGCAGATACACAGTGTGGAATAATAAATGAAGGCATAGTTAAGGCAACCAGCTTTTGTATAAAAGAAGTGAGTAAAAGCAGAAGGAAAAAGAGACCACTATGGTTCTCTAGGGAACTGACTAAGGTGGTGAAGGAACAAAGGATGCCATTCAGGAGGTATAAAGAAACAAAGAAGGAGAAGGACAGGGAGTTATACCAATCAGAACAGAGGAAATCAGGCAAGGCAGTTAGGGGAGCAAAGGTGCAAACATAGGAAAGAATAGCCAAAGAGATGGCTAAAGGAGATAAGACTTTCTTCAGATATGTAACTGAAAAGAGGAAAGCAAGGGGCTGGATAGTGAGGATTAAGAGAGAGAGAAGGGGAAGACTGCATGGAAGAGGATCAAGAAACCACTGCCATCCTCAACAGGTACTTCTGCTCAGTCTTCACAGTGAAAGGAGGGGTTATGGACCACCAAGGAGTGGCAGGAACAGAGGGAGGGGACAGGTAGACACAAGTCAATGTTCAGAGAAAGGAGTCCTGAAGAGATTTGCAACTCTGAAGGTGAACAAAGCTATGGGACAGGACAAAACACACCCAAGAATAGTAAAGGAACTCAGGGAGGTGCTAGTTGCCCCATTGATAGCCTTAATCAAGAAGTCACTGGATACAGGCAATGTTCTGAAGAACTGGAGATGAGATGACATGGTAACTCTACTTAAGAATGGTAGCAGGGAGGATGCTAGCAACTATAGGCTGGTAAGTCTCATTTCTGTGGTTAGGAACTTAATGGAAACCCTGCTAAAGGAAAGACTGGTAGAATATATTGACACCGATGGGCTGCAAGACCACAGGCAGCATGCTGTCATTGGGTGGAGGTCATGCCAGACAAATCTGATTGATTTCTTTAACTGGTTGACCAGGGAAATAGATCAGGGGAAGGCAGTGGACATGACCTATTTGGATTTTAGCAAGGCCTTTGACCCTCTGCAACATAGGAGACTGATAAAGAAATTAATCAACCTAGTGGTGGGAACCAAAGTGATGAATTGGGTGAGAAACTGGTTAACAGAAGACAGAGGGTGGTAGTTAACAGCACTCACTGTAATGATGGGAAAGTGACCAGTGGTGTGCTGCAGGGCTCTGTACTGGGCCCAGTCCTCTTCAATGTATTTGAAAGTGACATTGCAGATGAACTGGAAGGGAAGGTATGTTGTTTTGAAGAAAATATCAAAGTCTGCAATAGGATAGACACTCAGGAAGGGGTGGAGAGAATGTGTAGGGATCTTATTTATTTATTTATTGAGCTTTGTGGACTGATTAAGTACATTGGCAGTAGAAGCCTTTTTCAGGCAGGACCCAGGTGCGAATGCACAGATAAATTATACAGTCATCAGTACACATACACAGCGGGTGCTAATACATACAAAGCAATATTTATGTGGTACAATAGCAAGTCATCATGTACAGCAGGAGAAGAAATAACAATATATACAGGGCAATATTCACATGGTTCAATTACATAAAGTACAAAAGGGTCTGATAATATGTCTGAATGCAGTTACATTTTAGGAATAGTAGAAAAGAATACAAGTAAAAAAGAGTACAGATAGTGCATCATAACAGGGTGGGGTAGGGTCGAATTTGGAGGAGGTTCGTGGAAACACTGACATGCTACAGTGAGATTTGAGAAGATTTGTAAAGGCAGGGGTAGATGTATTTTTTTCTAATGGGAGGAGGCATTGAGTTCCATATAGAGGCACACAGAAGGAAAAGGACAGCTGGCCCATGCTGTTGCAAAATAGTGGGACAACAATGTTGTCATAGGAGGAAGATCGGGAGGAGGGAAGATTAACAAGAGGGATTTGCCTGGCTAGATATGAAGGGTTGCCAGTGTGCAGAGTTTTGTTCATGAAGGAGGCAAGAGCAAGATTTGCTCTGAGTTCAGGAGGTAGCCAACTGAGGTTGTTTAGCACTGTGTAATGGTGGGTATTGCAGTTGCATCCAGAAGCAAATTTAGCTATATTATAATAGAGAGTATACTTTTTTGGTAGAGCAGATTTAGCGGCAGTGTTGATGACTGTAGAACCGTAGTCAAGGGTAGGAGATTAGTATGAGCAATTTTGACCTTAGTGTCAGGAGTCAGAAGTGGTGGACTCTGTAGAGTGATCCCAGTTTTTTGTGAACTGAGGAAATGGTGTGTTGGAGGTGAGTTTCAAAAGAGATGGAGTGGTCAAGGTGTATTTCAAGATACTTAAAGGAGAGAGGGTCTTTTTAAGAGGGGAGCCATTTCCAGTGTTGACACTAATCAGAGGGGATAGTTTGGAAAGGTTTTGCTTGGACCCAAACAGCATGGACTGTGTTTTTGGTAGATTTAGGACCATTTTTTCTTGTGAGAGTCAAGCTTGTAGCCTGGCAAATGAGTTGCTGAGAGAGTTGTTGATGGAGGCAATATTATCACTGTGGGTATAGAAGATGGCATCGTTGGTGTAGAGAAGTGTTTGTACGGATCCACAGATGGTAGGGAGATCATTAATGAAAACTGCGAACAAGACAAGCCCTAGAATGGAGCATTAGGGCACTCCACCAGAGATGAGAATATGCCAGAAATGCTGTTTCCTATTTTGACAACTTGCTGGCAATGATACAGGTAATCTTTGAACCATGCGATGGTGGGGGTCCCAAGGCTGAGTGCTAGGAGTTTTGATATGAGTAGTTTATGCTTGATAAGGTTGAAGGCTTTTGTCAGGTCAATGAATACAGCACCCATGATGTCACCTGTGTCTACTGCCTTGTAAATGGTGTCTGTGAAAGTTATTTAGTCAGTGTCTGTACTATGACCGATTCAGAAACCATGCTGTTGTGGGCATGTGAGGTTGTGTAGCTACAGGTATTTGGTGAGCTGGGGTGAACGATTTTCTCTTGCAGTTTGGCAAGGGTTGAGAGAATCAAGACTGGGTGGTAGTTTTTGAGGGAGGTAATTTTCCCTCTCTTGTGTATGGGGACAACTGTGGATTTTTTCCACTGAAATGGCACAGTGCATGAAGAGAAGGATAGGTTGAAGATTTCTGAGATGGAAAGAGCAATTTGGGGAGAGCGGCAAGTTTAAGAAATCTAGGGATGAGACCATCGGGTCCAGCTGATTTTTTACTTTTGAGAGTGAGGAGTAGTTTGTGTACTTCTCAAGGTGTGACCCTTTTGATGTAGAAAGGAGGCCGCTTGGGGTCAGATTGGGTCTTATCAGGGCCAGGGTCAGTGTGTCGATTGGATCTGTATTTGGACAGATCACAGAAAAAGTAATTGAAAAGGGTGGTAATTTTTAATGGGTTGGTGAAGGTGTTTTTATTCTGTTTGATGGAAATAGTATAGGGGTGATGCTGGCCATTATGGAGTGTGTTGATTGACTGCCAGAACTTTTTAAGGTTGTGCAGGTTTTGTGTTTGTTGGAATTTTAGGCACTGACTTTCGGTACTGTGAATTAAGTGTTTACACTTGTTGCATAGATATCTGTAAGTGTTCCAGTCAGAGATGCAGTTTTTAGCCTTGTATTTAGCCCAGGATGCATCCCTTTTGTGTTTGAGGGTGAATATATGATTTGTGAGCCACAGGGATTTTTTGGCTTTAACTCTGTGAGTATGCAGGGGTGTGTGCTTATCAAGCACTGGCAAGAAGGTGTGGATAAAGAATTTGAGGGCTCTGTTGAAGTCAAAGACTGTGTCGAGGTTGGACCAATTGATATGGTGCAGATCAGACAGAAAGGAGTCAATGTTAAGATTGGAGACGTTTCTATAGGAAATAATTCTGGGGAAATGTTTGGGGCATACTTATGCCACTGGCAGTATGTGGCATGGTGGCCACTGATTGAATCACTTAAGACTCATGAAGTAAGGATTCTTTCGATGTTATTAACCAGGATCCAGTCCAGAAGGGTGTGTTTACTGGTCCTGAGATTTGATCTAGTGGGGAATTGTATGACTTGCTGAACCTGACCTGAATTTAATGCTTCCATGTATGCAGGTGCCTTGTCTAGTCAATTAAGGTTAAGATCACCAAGTATGATACATTTTGAAACTGGAAGTGTATTGAGCATGTGGGTTAGGTTGTAAAGGCCATTGAGCCCTACTTCTGGGTGGGTTGTATGTACAGGTACTACAGAGGGTTTTGGGGCCCTAGTGTGATATTGATGGAAAGCCATTCTCATAAGGTGCTGGGGGTATAGGGAGGGTTGCAGATTTTAGCTTTCAGATTGATGTCTGTGTAAATCAGGATGCCACCTCCTTTTTTTGTGTATCTGTCCTTGTGAAAGATGTTAACGTTTGGGAGGAAGATTTTCCACTCTTTTATAAGAGGAGAGAGCCAGGATTCTGAGATTGCTAGAATGTGAGGTTTATAAAGGGCAGAGAAAGCCTCGAGGTCATGCATTTTAGATAAGACACTTCTTGCATTTAGATGCATTATGCGAATGCCATTGGGACTGGACCAGATAGGGGTGTGGTGGAGGTGGTTTCTACGGGGCTGGGGTTGATTTCTATGTTCCCAGCTAATAGTAGGAGAGTAGCTCATAAGTGAGACAGCATTAAAGGGGCATGCTGATGTAGGGAAATGATATGCTGCCCTAGGGCATGAATGTGTCTCTTGGGAAGGAGACCAAGCACAGAGATATTAAGTTGCTGTGGGGATATCTGGAAGTGAGTGGCTAAAGTAGGGGCAATTACAGGAGGGGCAGTTTGGTAACTGAAGCTATGTTCAAGGAGTAGTAACAGTGTGCAGCAAATAATACCTGCCCAGAGCCCTTTTAAGGCCATGGTAGTGGTCCACCTGTATGGGGTAGGAGAAAAATAAATTATGAGGGGGAAAATTATGCATTCCCAATAGAGTATTGTTGGTGCAAGAAATGGGATATGTGGGGAGTTAACAAATGTGGGAAGGTGTTTAAAAATGGGGCTTATGAGGTCATTCTTGGTGGTTATAATGTGTGATTAATTTCTGGGACTTATTTACAAGTACACAACTGAGATTGCTAACTTGGAAGGTAATAAATAAAAGGCTGCCTGATATGAAATAAAATGAGGATGCATGGAGAGATAATCCTGACCCTGAATTACAGAAACACTGATACATATGTTAGCAGGGGGCATAGAGTATGATAAGCTGCCTAGCATTGGGACAGAATTTCATAGTGGTATAGTAAAGACTGTTATCCGTGGACCAGCACCCCTGATTGTACCCCCATCTTGCAGACAGCAACACATATGTAGGTATATGTACTAACCTTAGGGCAGAGACACTTATCGTATAAGCATAAGTGTCAGAATTTGTGTTCTACTGTATTTTACTAATGCATATTATGCTTCACTATATTTTTATGATGTATCTTGCTACTGGGAGATGTTATCCATTATATTTTATTGTATAATCATAAGGTAGGCAACAGTGCCATCTTTAGTGCTTGTGTACAACTGTAACTGCAAGTGACCTTGGACACTCATAACAGACCTTATTGTTCAGTTATCTTCTGCAAGCTAAGCAACTTCTCATGTTAGTTAGGATGGTTACTCACCCCACCTGCTACTGTCTAATTATATACTTTTAATGTATCTTCTTTTATAGTTGCTATGACAATTATCAGGGTATAAGACCCCTTGCAGCACGTAGTTTCTATGAGACTAGAGACTGCACCTACGTAGGTAAGGAAGCTGGACACTCTCCCAGTGATTACACTGCTGGTTGTAAGCCTGTATCATTGTTATTTGCCAGTAATAAATTACATTTATTATCTGGACACCACACGTCTGTCGTATCTTCCTTTTGTGCAGTTCCAACAAGAACCTGAGAAAGGTAATTTTATTACCCAGTTACATTTGGTGACTGTGTGCAGGTTGGAATGTACAAAGTGAAGATTCCATTCAATTAATTTTGAATGTCGAGTAGTGTAGTGCATTTTTTTTGCCTACTTGGACATACTCATGCTTACAGTGGTTGTTATTGTGGTGGACACATTCCATCTTGGTCTCGGGCATGGCACACCCACACTGGACCCTCTTACACTCCCTTTGTGAGTGACAGCATACCGCCTTGGCATCACCACCTGCCCACAGGGGACCAGAAAGCTGTTGGGTGACAGTACCAAGGATTTTATCCAGCCTTCCGACTGCTTCTTTTTTGTTTGTCTACCTCTTGTTTGTCATGCTTGAACTTTGCACTGAACTGAGACTGGATGTCTCAAACTACCTCACATCCCATGGTGGATGGATAGATTTCGCGCTGGATGCAAAGTCTGCAGACAATCCATTGTTGCTAATTTCAGACCACTATTTACAGTCCAAACAGCCAAGAAATACAACCTTAAAGGTCTCTTGGTTGTGGCTCTATATACTGCTGTTGAGAGTCTCACAACGAAGTACGACTCTGTTGAACTGCAAAATGCATCTCTAAAAAAAGAGATGGGTTTGCAGGCATTGGAGTTACAGAAAAAGAAACAGAAACTAGCAGAGGAGACACAGTCACTCTGTGATACCAGTAACAGACTGTTGCATTGTATTGCTCAAGACTCTGAGGGAGAAATTTGTATGTATGATTGTGAAAGGTTGAAATGTGATAGGAAACAGTTAACATATTTGAATAATATTTTGAGTGATACGAATGAAGGTTTGAGAGAAGAGAATGCTGAGCTGAAAGAGGAGTACAAGTGAGTGAATTGTGAGTGAGACAAAGAGCTTAGGCAAAACGTTGAATTGGGTGCCGTGTACAGAGTATAGCAGCGTGAGGTTGAGAAGGGTATTGAGCAAGGCACTGCAAGAGATTGTCACAAGAAATGTAGAGCAAAGATGGGGAAGATGTGCCATCAATGGGAGGTTCTTGCTGGCCATGTTAAGGTTATAATGGGTTTCGGTATACACCCATTGAGATTGCATCATCCGGCATTGATAACTCGAACTTTGATGACGTCACACACAAGTCCAACCCCCAGAGTGCTGTCATCTTCTCCAGCCATCTGCAAGATGGCGCTCATGTCGGCACGCCCTCTACATTGCCACATCTACACAAACATGGCAGAAGCCATGTACAATGCCAAGATGGTGGCCACCATGACACAGGTGGATAGCCTGAATTTCATGGTACACCTCCACTTGCTCCCTCTCCAGGGAGGGCAGGGCGGAGGTGCACTGTGTAATTCAAGAGACCCTTAGTAACATCACTGCCCGGAGGGCCATCCAAGATCAAATTGACAGAATGTTTGCAGACACTGTCAGTCAGGATCATACGTGCAAGGCAGTCAGCTGATTCAGCAGCAGAAGCTGCCCTGAACAGTGACATGGAAAGTATTGAGTTGATTGCAATTCCTCATACTTCCAACCCCCTACAAGTTGCTCACTCTGTCCAGCAAATTGCCCAAAGTATTGGATAGATGGGCCTGACTGACAATCTCAGTTGCCATTTGGAGAAGTTGTGCGCCCTCTGTGAGAAGCTTTCTTTCCAACCCGAGTACCAGGTTCAAGTTTTGTGACAGACTTTCGAACCCACCCTCTGGGTCAAACTCCCAGAGACAGTACGCAACTGCGACACACTCACTTACAACAATATCACTGTGGACCTCATGGCCGCCAACTCCCTGGGTGTCGTTGGAGCCCGTGTGTCCTACAAAATTAAGCAGAATGTAAAAGAAAGCCCCGTGGCCTATCACCAATGGTTATGGCTCACCTACAAAGCTGGTAAAGCTCTTGCAAGTGAACTTGCAGATCGAGTATAAGGATCTGAACATCTGGAACATGACTCTGGCCTTGTGGGAAAAGGCTGAGCTTAATTTCTACTCCAGTACCAACACTTTTGCAGATATTCTTACCAAAACGGAGCATGCCTACCAGATAAATCTCCGTAATCTTGCTTTGGGTAAAACCAACAAAACTGCCACCATTCAAACTCCAGCAGCACAGGTCACTCCAGTGTAGCCTACCTACGATACACCTACTCAGTAAACCGTGGAAGATAACAACCAGAAGAACGATACCCCTTCTGATGACAAGCAGTCACATGGGGGATGGAACCACAAAAACAACAGGAATAGAGACAAGAGCAATTGGAAAAATCTAAATGCCCAATATGATAGCCAGAACCACAATGGCCCTAGTTAGTGAAGCCTAAAAGATGAGAACAAGACCCTCCACAAACTGCTGGAGGAGATCCATCCTGGGAGAGTGGATAAGCCTACACGTACTGTAGCAGCCCTCGCTCTGGTCGCTGGATAGTCATGTGGCCAGGGAAATCCTTTCCTGCCTTCAGCTACTGAATAACCGAGCAGCTGAGGAAAGAATCCTTTCATAGCATCGGCTACTGTCCAGGCCAATGTGATGAATAAGGAAGAGCCAAATGAGCAGGCTTCTGTCACATCTGTGATGTCATGGGCACATCTGTATCCCATGTAAGACATACAGGAGGCCAAGAGAGATCCTACAGGCCTCAGATTTCAGGAACAGTATGATGACGACGATTCTGAAAGTACAGATTGACAATTACAGGCCCCAGTCCAGACTGTGAGTGACCTGCTTGTTGACACAAATGGACAGCCTTGTGTAAAGGCCACGGTCAGGGGCCACCACCTTACCATGCTCCTGGATACAGGAGCAGCCGTGTCAGTCCTCCATGATGAGGAGCCAGTCTCATTTGACTGGTCTATCGGCTGGGAGACCAGTGCCCAGGGTGTAGATGGTACCAAACTACACACCTACCAGTCTGTTCCTCTGCCTGTGGTGGTAGGCCACCTCAAGACTGATTTTGTCTTTGACCTCATGGTATTACATCATCACGCCAGCATACTGGGAATTTACTTTCTAGCACTACACGGCTGTGTAGTGGACCTTGCCAATAGACTGCTCCTTCAGATCAAAGGACAATGTCTTGTTATCACCATCTCAGACTCACACATGGTGGCAGCCATCTCCCATAACAACAAGAAGTATGAAGTCATGACTTTGTTCAAAAGTCATGACCTGTTATCTAAACTTGCACCTCTGCTGCAAAGACACCTTGATGTGTTTGCCACCAACAAGCATGACTGTGGTAGGATGCACACTACCATTGAAATCACAGGACCCAACCCTGTGAGGCAGAAGCAGTATCCATTTCCTGCTGAAGCATTGCCATCACTGAGGGAGACCATCCAATCAGTGCTACAGCAAGGAGTGATTAGGACCTGTGGCTCCACTGTCAATTCACCTATTTGGCCTGTGAAAAAGCTAAATGGAGCTTGGAGACTCACAACAGATTACAGGAAACTTAATCAAGTTACCCCCAGTTGTGCCTCAACAGTAGCATCAGCACCTGATGTGCTCAAGCTGTTGACACCTGACAAAAAGTGGTTAATAGCCCTTGACATCTGTAATGGGTTTTGGTCGCTCCCATTAGCACAGGAAAGCCAATATAAATTTATGTTCACCTTTGATGGATGCCAGTACACCCAGACCTGCCTTCCCCAGGGCTTTCACAACAGCCCTTCCCTCTTCCATCTCCATAAGATGGGTGCCTTGCAGGGGTTCTCCACACCCCAGTGTCTCCTGCAGTATGTGGATGACTTGCTTCTAGCAGCCACCATGAAAGAAGATCATTTGGCCCTTCTAGATGAACTTCTGTCTCTCTCCTCAAGACAGCAGGCCTCAAGTGATATCTGTAATGGGTTTTGGTCACTCCCATTAGCACAGAAAAGCCAATATAAATTGGTTTCATCTGCAAACAGACAAGCCTTACCCTCTAGTCCAGGGAGGGAGGTGAGCACTACTCCCTTCACAAAAGAAAGGGTCTTACAAGAGCTCACTAAGCTCAGGGTGGACAAGGCAATGGGACTTGATGGCATAAATCCCAGGGTACTTAAAGAGCTAAGGGTGGAACTAGCAGAGCCATTAACAGAACTGTTTAGTGAGTTTCTGAGCACAGGAGAGGTCTCAGCAGACTGGAGAAGGGCTCATGTGATCCCGTTCCACAAGAGTGGTAGCAGGGAGCAGGCAGGGAACTACAGACCAGTCAGTCTTACCTCAGTAGTGGGAAAGGTTATGGAGCCACTCCTTAAGGAAAGGATAGTGCAACACCTGGAATCCATAGGGGCACAGGATCCAAGACAGCATGGGTTTACAAAAGGAAGGTCCTGTCAAACTAATCTCATAGATTTCTTTGACTGGATAACCAGAGTGGTGGACCAAGGGGAAGCAGTTGTTGTTGCCTACCTTGACTTCAGCAAAGCTTTCGACACTGTTCCACATAGAAGATTGATAAATAAGCTAGGTAGGCTCAGGGTGGGTCAGAAGTTGGTCAAGTGGGTGGCAAATTGGTTGTCGGGCAGAAAACAGAGCATGGTGGTAAATGGTATACAGTCAGAAGAGATGCAAGTCACAAGTGGGGTACCTCAGGGATCAGTCCTGGGGCCAGTCCTCTTCAATATCTTCATTAGTGACCTTGCAGATGGACTAGAGGGTAAGGCTTGTCTGTTTGCAGATGACACCAAGATCTGCAACAAAGTAGATTTTCCAGATGGGGTGGGCAGAATGAGAAGAGATCTGGATAAACTAGCAAAATGGTCAAAAGAGTGGCAACTGGGATTTAATGCAAAGAAGTGCAAGATCATGCACATAGGGAAGAGAAATCCTGAAGCCACCCATAGGCTGGGAGTGGAGTTGCTGGCAGTCACAAAGGAAGAAAGAGACTTGGACATCATCATCACCAATGACCTGAAATCATCCAAGCAGACCTCTAAAGCAGTAGGTAAGGCTAGGGGGATGTTAGGGATTATTAGTAGGGGTATCACAAGTCGTAAGAGGGAGGTAATAATCCCTTTTTACAAGGCACTGGTTAGGCCCCATCTGGAGTACTGCATGCAGTACTGGAGGCCCCACCTTCACAAGGACATTAACCAAATTGAGGCAGTCCAGAGAAGGTCAACCAAAATGGTGCAGGGACTGCATCAGAACACATATGAGGACTGATTAATGGAGCTCAATATGTACAGTATACCCTTGAGCAAAGGAGGGAGAGAGGTGATATGATCGAAACATTCAAACACCTTAAGTACATTAATAAGGTGAAAGAGTCTAACATGTTTAAATATAAGAAAAATAGCAGGACAAGAGGACACAGCATGAGATTAGAGGGAGGCCGATTAAAGGGTAATGTGAGGAAATTCTTTTTCACAGAAAGAGTGGTAGATGCTTGGAACGGCCTACCTCAGGAAATGGTGGCTATGAATACTGTGTGTCTCCTTTGAATTGATCAGTTGTTTGGGCTGGTTTGTCCTTTGTTCATTAAAGCAATTCATGTAGAGGCATTGCCACCACAATAAAATTGCTTACAAAGTGCCGGTAATACTTCACAAATCTCAGGAACCTCCACACATTCTGTAGCATATGTAGGTTGTGTCATAGAGACATAGATCATGAAGCATAGGTGGACTAGAAGAAGTTATAAAATTCACAAATAGTGTTTTATTAATAATAACAATAACATTAAAAAAAATTAAAGTTGTACAGATAGTTTTTCATACAGGCAGGACAAACAAAAAAAATACAGCCATTCATCTGAGAGTGTCTTTAAAATCTCCAGCTCTTTTTAACCCCCAAACAAAAATACTGCTCTATTTTTATAAGATACTTTTCCTGGTAATTAAATTCTGCATCCTGTTCTTGTTAAGCTATATCTCCTGTTTGCACATAATGTGACACACTGTGTCATTGCTCTTCCTGTGACCAGCCTGAAGCATACATCTAGACTTCATAACAGGTGCCACCAGCTAATACATTCTGTCCAGAACTGGCTTCCTGCTGATAACTCTGTCAACAAGCTTGTGAAGGTCAAAAGGTTTCTCAAGATCAACCCCCTCCATTCTAAATTGCTAACTTTTCTAACAAACCAAAGTAACTGGCTGCATCCATTTCAACAGGGTAACTATACACTTTGCAAATTAGGAGATCCCAATTTCACATACAGAATCACATATATTTTTTAACCACATAGAAGCAAGGGGAGAAAGAAAGAACAGAATCAGCAAATGAAGGAAGGGAGCTAAGAGGGGGAGTTGTGGGACCATTGGAGTGGCCAATTCCTGGGTGTCACAAGGAAAATTTGGTTGTACAATTGAACAGGCAAGAGATAAACAAGTGACAGTATAGGACAGGACACAACAGATCTTTGTTTTTAAGGGACAGGGTTTTACCCAACTGTCTCACACCTCCCCTTTAAGAGGAAACCTGTTTTTTAACAGATTTTCAAAACCTTCTTTCACTTCTCTTTTAACATTACCTTACAACATTTACAATTATTTGCATATGCAGTATCCCCATTTTACCATAATACATTTTACAGCAAACATTTCAGTTAAGCAAACATATTTTTTCAAATTTCTGAATTCTCAATTCCTGAACCATATCTTGACCAAAAAAAAAAAAATCAGCACTGACATTCTGTTTTCCAGATTTGTGCATCACTTTGAATTTAAATGGCTATAGTGACATGTTACACGAGGTCCCTGCACCCTTATTGGTACCGTCAGAGGTACACCGTAGACAGCTAGCGCATAGGCATATGTTATACTAACATATAGGGCTAAGGGCATCTACCGTATAAGAGCAAATGTCAGGATATGTACGCATATTGTTGTAATACACTTTGGTTGCTAATACATATATATTCTTCCATGTATTTTTTGTATTTTTCTTACTTATAAGATGTTAGGACACCTGTGTCCTTGGAATAATTATGACATATAAGTCGGCATTGCCACCTTTTGGTGATTTGTACTACTACACTGAGTTATGTAAGACTCTGTATAAGTATTCTTTTATTTCACAAACTGATGACTACTACACAATTGTATAATGTTATCTTGGACCATGGAGCCTCCTCTAATTTAGCTAATAGGGCTCATCTCTGTGACTAGAAATGTTTCTATCTTACAGTAACTACAGTAATTATCATAGGTATATAATGTAATACACAAGTCTTGTACCTCAGAGATCCCAAGAGACGCAAAGAAACCTCGAGGTGTAGGAAACACTTAGCACTGGCTCCCGGTTCGTATTAGTAAGAACTGCTTAGGGCAACTGTGATTTTATCTTTTTTGGTAGTAATAAACAAGTTTATTACTCTTATACTCATGTCTGTGATTACTTGCATTCCCAATATTGCCAAAAACCTGAAAGTGAGGTTTAGACCTCCTGACAGACAGGTACCACTTTGTGATTCTGAGATTTTTATCCTTCATTTGTTTAAGCCAGCAGAGAGGACTGTGATCTGTTATACTGTAAGTTTAAAGTCAGCTCTTAGCAAATAAAACTTAAGGGATTCCATTCCCCATTTCACAGCAAGGCATTCTTTTTGAATAGTGGATAACTTTTTCTCTCTGTCATGCAGTTTCCTACTGATATACAGAATGGGATGTTCTTTCCCATCTATATTCTGGCTCAGGACTGCACCTAGGCCACCTCTGATGCATCTGTCTGTAACAAATTGTTTCTCAAAGTCTTGACTTCTTAAAACAGGGGCTGAAAATAATGCAGCCTTGATGGCCTGAAAATCCACATCACACTCTGGGGACCATTTCACATTATTCAGGCACCATTTCTTCATAAATTCAGTGAAGGGAGCAGCAAACTGGGAAAAGTTGGGAACAAATCTCCTGTAGTAACCAGCCAGACCTAAAAATGACCTGACATGTTTCTTTATTTTAGGGACAGGACTGTTAGCTACAGCCTCTATCTCAGAAATCTCTGGCTTTACTTCTCCATTTTCCAAAATATAACCTAAATATATGGTTTCCTGCATGCCTAATGCACACTTGGTAAGATTGGTAAGATTAATGGTCAGACCTGCATTTTTGATAGATTGGATAACTGCTCATAGGTGTTCCAGGTGGTTTTTCCAGTCTGGGTTGCACACCACAACATCATCCAGGTAAACAACACAATAACCAGTGTGAGGGGCTAGTATTACATCCATGTACCATTGGAATGTAGCAGATGCACCATGCAAACAAATGGCATGGTGGTGAATTGATTCTGGATTTCATACTGGAATTTTAAGACAGCCAGAAGGCAAAGCCCATGTAAGCAGTCCCCACCTTATCAGTGGAGGCAACTGAAGTTACCAACCAAAATATACTGATCCAACCTTGTTTTGAAAACATTGAAACTGAGTGCCTCCATGACATTTGTTGGTAGTTTGTTCCACAGCTTAATTGCTCTAGACTTAAAACTATACTTCCATATATCTGTCATACACTTTACTCCTTCTAAATGAAGACTATGACCTCTTAAATCACAATTACATTCCTTAAATTTTAATCCTAAATTCCTCTTTAAGTCTTCCTGTTTTAGTGCTTTGTACAATAACATTAAACCCCCCCAGCTCGTCTAATATCCAGCGGCTACAATCCCAGCATATTTAACCTATCTTCATATGGCTTTTCCCTAATCCCAGATATCAGTTTAGTAAAAGATCTTTGTGGCTTCTCAACCATAGAGATGTCCTCCCTCAAGTAAGGACTCCAACTAGTACCGCAGTAATCCAAGTAAGGTCTTATATAGGATAAATTGATAGAATACAACTGGAGTGGAAAATACATTTTCATCTCTGGATTCCTAAACTAGTGGAATTTGCCAATAACTCCTGGTAAGATCAATGGAAATAATGTACTTGGCACCTCCCATTCAGTCCACCAAATCATCTATCCTGGGCACAGGATAGCTGTCAAATTTGGACCTTAAGTAAGTTTCCTAAAAATCAAGGCAGATTTTTACACCCCCTTCTTTTTCATTTACAACTACCATTGGTGACGACCAAGCACTTCTCAATTCTTCAATGATACCCAAAACTTTTATTTTTGTATTTCCTTAAGCATGTCTGCTCTTAACCACTCTGGTAGTCTATATGTCTTTTGTCTGATAGGTTGAGTATTCTGTTACTATTTCATCTCACCCCCTTTTGCTCAGCCTGGTACTGTGGTAAAAGTACTTTTTAAATGACTATGACGTTACGAATTTCTGTGGTTTGTACTGTAGGTAAGGAAATATTCACTTTTACAACATCAGAAGTTAGTTTTTTTCCAGTGTGTCATAAGCTGTATCAATATTGTCCTTAGCAGTTTCTGGTAACACTAACAAAGCCACCTTTGGCATTTTTTCAACCCATTTATTCAGATGGTTAGCATGGTATATCTTGGTAGGATTTTTCCTTTCGGGGTCTCAGTCTTAAAAGTACCAGTACACCTAACCACTTTATAAGGCCCTTGTAACTTCATTAACAGTTTGTTTCCTGTTGTGGGTGACAAGACTTTTCCCACTAGGTCAAAACCTTTTTCATTTACCCCATGGTCATAATACACCTTCTGTTGTTTTTGGGCTTCTTCCTGATTGCTGTGGGCAATTTCAACATATTTTGCCAGTTTTCTTTTCTCAGTGCACACATATAGGTTGTAATAGTTATGTATTTTACTGAATGGGATTATCTTCCCATTTTTCCTTTATTACATCTAGTGGCCATCTTGATTGTCTACCATACAACATTTCAAAGGGAGAAAAATCTCTTGATGTTTGTGGCACTTTCTCTGTAAGAAAGAAGTAGGTAAGGTAAGTACTGGTCCCAATCTTTTGCTTCACCTTTCACAAGCTTTTTTAACATTCATTTTAGGGTTTGATTAAAACGTTCAACAAAACCTTCTGGCTGAGGATGAGAAGAGGAAGTTCTTATGGAAGTGAAACCTAGTAGCCGGTGCAGCTCCTTCTGCAACACAGCACCAAAATTACTACCCTGGTCATTGATAATCTTTTTAGGTATGCCCACCCTGCTGAAAAGTTTGGCAAGCTCTACTGCAACTTTTGGGGATGTGACAGTATGCATTGGAACTGCTTCTGGGTATCGAGTAGCACAACTATATGCTGCCAAAATTATATGATTACCCTTTATACTTCTGTCTAAAGGACCACCCACATCCATTGCAATTCTATCAAAAGGCGCATCTATCAAGGGTAGGGGTACCATGGTCACCTTGTCTTTTTTAGTCATTGGGGCTACTTTCTGACATTCGGCACAAGAACTGCAATCAGTAGCAGCAGTCTCATGAATACCAGGCAAGTAAAATCTGTACAACAGTCTGACAAGGGTGTGGTCCCTCCCCGAGTGACCAGTCGTAGGACTACTGTGAGCTATCTGTAATAACTCAGTTCTATACTTCTTTGGTGTTACCAATTGTTCTATCTGTTCCTGCATCTGAGGATTAACCCAAACTCTGTACAGTAGCCCATTGCATTTTCTTTTGCTCCTTCAGGGCCCCTTGCAACCCCACTCTTTTGGGATCTCACATGCTAGCTCTCCCTCTGCCTGTCAGACCTAACTCCCACTGCCATGTCTGTCTCGGCTTCCCCCATAGCTCTGACAACATTCCCCATTGGTGGTCCAGCTTATCCCCCAGGGTGGTGGGGGAAGGAAGCACCTGTTACACTAGCTTATGAAGACGATACTGAGGGGGAGGCTTCTGTCATTTCTAGAGGACAATTACCTCCAGGATATGAGGCAGCATGGGTTCATATTGGGGAAGTCCTGTCAAACTAACCTAATACAATATTATGACTGGGTAACAAGAGAGCTGGCTAGGAGCCATGCAGTGGATGTCCTCTACTTAGATTTCAGCAAGACTTTTGATTCAGTACCTCATGGGCGGCTTAGGGAGAAGCTAACTAGTGTGGGAGTTGGGGTGAAGATGGCAAACTGGATTACAAACTGGCTGCATGGGAGGATGCAGTGGGTGGTGGTGGTGGTGGGGGAATTCTCAACACCTAGACCAGTGAATAGCAGGGTGCCGCAGGGCTTGGTGCTGGTCCTGGTGCTATTTGAGCTCTTCATATCAGACATCACACACAGAGTGGTGAGCAGGGCAAGTCTGTTCACAGACAATACCAAAATGGGTGCAGTAGTGGATGAGGAGGAGGGATGGAAGCAACTGCAGGGGGACCTAACCAAACTGGAGGAGTAGTCGGAGAGGTGACAGCTGGGGTTCAATGCAAAGAAGTGTAAGGTTATGCACTTCAGGGCAAAGATTCCAAGGAGAGAATACTGGTTGGGGGTGGGGCAAAGCTGGGGATCACTGAGGAGGAGAAGGACCTAGGGTTGATGGTAACAGGGAGCATGAACAATTCTGCCCAATGCAGGAAAGTGGAAGCGAAGGCAAACAAGATGCTGTTGTGTATAGTGAGGGGGTTCTCATCCAGGCAGAGGGAGGTGATCCTGCCCCTCTACATGTCACTGGTCAGGCCACCCTTGGAGTACTGTGTGCAGTTCTGGAGGCCAAACCTGAAACGGGATATCAAGCTATTACAGGTAGTGCAGTGGAGGGCAATGAGGATGATACAGAGACTCGAAGGGAGAGGGACTATGAGGACAGGCTCAGGAAACTGTTATATGTACACCCTGGAGGAGAGGAGGGATGGGGGGGACATGATCGTAACATTCAAGTATCTGAGGGGACTCAACTAGGATGGAGCCAAAGGGGTTTTTAAACTGAGGAAGGGAAGGGACACTAGAGGGCACGGGCTAAGAATAGAGGGGGGAAGATTTAGGAGGGAGTTGAGGAGGCATCACTTCACAGAAAGAGCAGTGTTGAAGTGAAATGCCCTACCAGAGAGGGTGATCTCATGCAAAACTGGGGGTAGCTTTAAAAGGGCATGGGACAGAGAACAGGGGAGAGTATGGGTGGATGAGGCTGAGAACAGCTGAGGGTGGACAAAAAGGGAAGGATTGGGGCAGCTGCAACTTAGGGGCACTAGCTGCACACTTGAGTAGACACTGATAGACCAGGAGGTCTGTTTCTGCTGGCATATTCATATGTTCATATGGAAATCAGTCAGGAGCCAGGCATGGTATGCTGGGAAGTCGTCAGCATGTGGGAGGCCTACTGAAATCTGTCATCTGGTGTTGCAGGGTGGGCGTGTTTTCTACTTTTCTGGGGAACCCATTCACCTCCTGAAATGAGTGCAGCCATGGCAGCATCCTGGGGGCATTTGGCAGCATGCGGTTACACATGCCACCAAGAATGCCCCTGTGAACCACCACCAGGAGCTGATACAACAGCAATGCACAGCAACCCACTCCCTGGGAGGGAAGTGTCTAAGGGACGTTTTCAACTCCCTTCTTGCCTGCCTATGCTTCTGACATACAGGCTTGGGACGCAAACCCGTGTCACCAGCATGCCAGAGCAATGCCCCATTGCTTGGCACCATGGAGCCAGCAACACTGCATTTTATAAACATTTGTTCACCCTGTTTTTGTTTCACCTCCAGCTGCTTAAAATGACCTTGGAGAGAAACATTGTTAGTTGGCTCTGAAACAAAATTGCAATCAGTTATCCATTTAGTTTCAACATTTTCATATATCAGCCCCTTATGTCATCAGCCTTTTGTTGCGACTGCTTTTTTCTTTCTTTCTTGGACTTTCAGATTTTGGAACTGGGTTCAAACAAGCCCAAATCAAAGTCACCGAAATGAAAATAGTCCCCAACTTCGGACATTTTCTTTGTCTGTGTTCTTGTTAACACAGCAGTTGAAATAATAGGGTTTACTCCATCTGTTTTTAACTTAGCAAACCCTGGAAAGTCATTTCCAATAATCACAGATACAGGTAACTTTGGTACTACCCCCATTTTCATTAGGTGTGACACCCCATTAAAGTTCAGAGTCACTTGGGTGATGGGATAATATCAAATGTCCCTGTGGATTCAGATGACTCCAATACCTGTTCCTTCTGCACAGTCTTTTCCCAGAACTTTATCATACACCAGTGTCCGTCTGCTTCCCAAATCTGTAAGTCCCTTCAGTCTTATCTCCCACCTTCACATGTGTTAAATACTTGCCCCAAGTTGCTAAGGTCAAATTTGCTCCTGCGTTACCTTCCTTATTTTTATGGCAATTTCTTGCAATATGACTTGGCTTATTAGAATTGTAGCTAATAAAGTCTTTGTGTGCAGATTTACTACCTCCATCAGAGTTCTTATCTGATCTGGAGTTTAATCGGGAAAAATAGGGTCTTACCATTCCTTGGCTGTTACCTCACTGCTGTGGTATCTGTCTAGTTCAAATTCAAGTTCAAGTTTATTGTAGGAAAACTCAGTTGAGCAAGCTCATTCACAAGGAGGTCCTTTGACACAGACTGTTACAGATTGCATAATTGATAATAAAACAGTACAAATTCAAGTACAGAAATATTGGCAAACACTAACATGTTGTATAAATTGACAATGTCATAGGAAAATACAAGTACAGAAAAAAGGTACAAAGTGTTTGATTAGGAGTAAACGAGGCAGCTACTTCCAGGTGATTAAGAGGAAGCAGTGGGGTAAAATGACAGAGCTAGGGTTTAGAAGCAGATGCATGTATCTTTTATTCTGGCTGCCACCAACCTTTTGAATAGGCTGACAGGGACAGCTTGGCCATCTAATAGTCTTCAGACAAAGAAACTGCTTTTCTCCCCACATTCTGGTTGGTTTTCGTTTACCAAAACTGCACCTCTGTAGGAAAGATGTTGATGAATTGCGTCATTGCAAATATGTTGATAATCTGTGGAACTGTTTTGCTTTCTGGTTTGAAACAGTTAATGAAAAATGGATTGTTGACTGAGTGGTACTTCAGGGACCGAACACTCTACCTGTAGGTCTCTCCTAAGATGTCATATCTTTTAATGATTTCTCTTTTCACAAGGTCATAGTTTTCTGACTGCATGGTGTCCATACTGCTTTAGGCAAGTTGGGTTTTGCCTGTCAGGTAAGGTACCAGCCTGATTGCCCATCGCTGTTTTGGCCACTGGTAAGCTCTGTTGACCCTTTTAAAAGTTGTCAGATATGCTTGTATATCATCTGAAAGACACAGCATTGTAGGTTTATTGTCTTTCAAGTTGTTTGTGTTTTGTTGATTTGCTGGACCTGTACTAGATCCTCCAAGTTTGATAGCTTGCAAGGCATCCAGCCATCACTGCTTGTATCACTGCTTCTCTTCTCTTCTCTTCTCTTCTCTTCTCTTCTCTTCTCTTCTCTTCTCTTCTCTTCTCTTCTCTTCTCTTCTCTTCTCTTTTCTGGTTCTCAGTTCTCTTTGTTGTATAGCCCACCAATTGAATAATGCAGGCAAGGTTTCAGGTTTTCTCCATTCCAGTTGTTTTTGTTTTATTACTGGGGCTGCCTGTACAGTCTCAGTTTGGACTTTTGTTTCAATTTTTGTTTGGCTGCCATTGTTCTTGTAATCACTCCTGGGCTTGCTGTTACAGGATCCATATCTTTCTTCTATGCTTTCCTGGTACCAGTCTAATACCCACACACAAAACTCCTGGAGTAGAGTATGCATGGTGTATATCCCAATTTATCTGACACTAACTGTCATAGAGATGCAGGTCCGTAAGCATAGGTAGACCAGGAAAAGTTACACAATTTGCAAGTAGTGTTTTATTATTATCAATAACACTAAAATAAAATAAAAAAGTTGTATAGGATAGATGTTCATATAGGCAGGACAAAAAACAAACAAACAAAAAAAAACAGTCCTTCATCTGAGAGTCTCTTTAAAATCTCCAGCTCTCTCTAACTCCTAAACAAAAACACTGTTCTCTTCCTATAGGATGTTTTCCCTGGCAATTACATTCTGAATCCTGTTCTCATTATGCTTTATCTTCTGTTTTCACACAATGTAACAAACTTTGTAACTGCCCCTTGTGACCAGCCTGAAGAGTACATCTAGACTTCTTAACAGGTGCCACCAATAAATATATTCTATTCAGAGCTGGCTTCCTGCTGATAACTCTGCCAACAAGCTTGTGAAGGTCAAACAGTTTCTCAAAGTCATCCCCCTGTATTCCAAATTGCTAACTTTTCTAACAAACCCAGGTAACTGTCTGCATTAATTTCAACAATATGATTATATTCTTTGTAAAAAAAAAAAAAATCTTTGTTAATACACCAGTTCAGGTAACTTAATGCCACAAAAGTAGGGAAATGTGACATTAGGGTTTCCAACCCTAACTCCCCATCCCCAACCCACAAGCAGCAAAAGAAAAAAAATAGAATTTTGGGTCTCCAGTGTCTTGTTCAATCAGTGGTGGGGTCTTCCTTGGGGTTGTGTACCCGAATGCTTACCTCTCCTCCAGACCATAGCCTCCAGTCTGAAACACAAAGTACAGCTCCATGCCAGAGCCTCATAGTGATATAGCCTTCAAAAGTAGAGAACTATGATTCCTCACATGTTATCAAAACAATCTGTTGTAGCTTTCTTCATGCATAGAAACTTGGAAACATAGAAAGTGATGGCAGAAGGGGCCCATGCAGCCCATCTAGTCTGCCCATAATCCTACCCCTTCCCTTAACTGCTTTTCAATGTTATTATGTCCTTGTATCTATCCCACACCTTCTTGAAAGCTTCCACTGTTTTTGCCTCCACTGCCACCTGTGGAAGGTAGTTCCATGGTTCAACCACTCTCTCGGTGAAGAACTTGTGTGTGTTGCCACTGAATCTGCCTCCCCCAGCTTCATGTTGTGCTCTCTGGTTCTTGACTGATTTTTGATATGGAACAGGTCCTGGACCTGCACCTTGTTTATTCCTTTTAGGAATTTGAAGATCTTGATCATGTCTTCTCTGTCCCTCCGTTGCTCCAGGGAGTACATGTTTAATTCACACAGCCTCTCCTCATATGATTTGTCATGTAATCCATGAATCATTTTAGTAGCCCTCCTCTGCACTGTTTCCAGTCTGGTAATACCCTTCTTGAGGTGTGGTCTCCAGAATTGTACACTGTACTCCAGGTACTCATTGATCTATAGAGTGGAAGCATGACCTCCTTTTTCCTGCTGGTAATCCCCCTGCTTATGCATCCCAGCATACCATTTGCCCTCAGTGCTGCTTTCTCACATTGCTTGATCATTTTTTAGGTCATCTGTTATAATTATTCCCTGATCCCTTTCCTGTTTAGAGGCTTCCAATTTTTCACTCCCTAGGTAGTAATCCACTCCTGGGTTAGTCCTTCCAAGATGCATGATTTTGCATTTTTTAGTATTGAAGTTTAGTTGCCATGTTCTTGACCACTTTTCTAGAGATTCCAGGTCAGCCCTCATCTTCTCTACTTCTCCTGGGGTGTCCACTCTGTTTCTTATCTTTGTGTTGTCTGCAACAAACTCACCTTGCCCTCTAGTCCATCAGAAATGTCACTAATGAAGATGTTGAATAGGATTGAGCCAAGAATTGAACCCTATGGTGCTCCACTAGCTACTTCTCTTTCTTCTGAGAGTGAGCCATTTACTAATACCCTCTGGGTCCTACCAGTAAGGGTTCTGTATACCCTCTGTGAAGAAAGGAGATTATGTGTAACACTGTTTGCTCAGGGAAAGGGGGGGGACATTAGGTTGAGAGCCCCAAGGAATACCCCACCACTGATTCATCAAATCTCTGGAGACCCAAAACTCTTTAACATTTTTTCCTTTTGCTGCTTGGTGGTGGAGGTGGGGAGTTAGGGTTGGAAATCCTAACACCACATTTCCCACATTTGTGTTATAAGTTACCCTAACTGGTGCATTAAAGTTTTTTGAAAGGAATTTCCTTTCCTTTTGAAACAGGGGAATCATTTCAGATGCAGATGCCCTCCACCAAGGGAAGAATATGTCTGCCTACATCCTGTATGTCCATGCAGTGATGGATGTGAAGAATTCATGGGGCTGTGTGGTGATCTGCAGAGGCATAGGGGCCCACAGTCTCTGCACTTCCACGTGGCTGCAGATACAGATGCACAGGGCAAAGAGTGCATCTGTCAGCCAATGGACAGGGCCTTCTGTCACCCACAGATGCACAGGTCCAGGGTCCTATGTCAAGAGGGCAGCTGTCTTCACTAGATGGTACCAGAGACTGTGCAGACAATCTTACAACTTTCATTCCCTGACTGGGGGGTGTTGCATAACAGCACCATCCCCCATCCTAACCTCATCCAGCTGGGTCACTTAGCTCACTGTGAACTCAGCCCACCAGCACAGGATCACAAAGCATACCTGTTGAGGTCAACACTGGCACTACACATTAAGTTTGTTAACAGTTATATATATTTTTTCAATTTTGACCCCCAAATTTTCAAGATACTTGTTTTATGATTTGCTTTATAAACATAACATGTACCATTTATAGTATACTGACTGAAATGTGTATGTTCATTCCCCAGATCACTGGAGGGAGATTTTTGTTATCAGTGTCACTCACAATGATCCCTTGCTAATGATGAACTATTTCCCCTAGCCAAATATCTACTTCTCGGTACCAAAGGCAAGGTGTGCTCATCCTATTTCCTGCTATCAACTTCAGGTATGTCACTGGGGTTGCATCAACTGAGCCTATGTCCAAATGTGGGAGAAAGTGGTCACCTTGTATGGCTTTAATCTGTGACCCTGTGTCCAGCAGTGTCCAGAGCAGCATTCTGACAGTCTTGAAGGGAATGATCTGGTATTTCCCTATGAATTTGGACCATTTCAGACAATGTGTGTGACCTTGTGGCTGACCTCCTGAGGGTTGGTCCACTGCCATGGGGACTACCTGTTTAAATCCACAGCTTAAGGGGCTTCCTGTACACATTTCTTTCCACATGGCCACTGACATCACACTTCTGACAGATAAACTTGGTCAGTGGGTCTTTAACCAAAATTATCCTATGAATCTGCAGGTGGTCTTTAGTGTTCACTTGATCATTGAAATTGGTCATCAAATTCTAGGTTTTATAAGGAAGCAGGCAAGAAAGAGCTGGAGATCAGGTAGGGTCTGTGGTGATACTGTAGGTAGGGAACAATGGGCAGACTGGGTGGGCCAAGTGGTCCTTATCTGCTATCAAATTCTATGTTTCTAGGAGCTTCTGTCTTCCAACTCCTCTTTAAACTCTATATCTTGGGACATATGTCTGAAAGTTTCCACATTAGATTGGACAGTTGATTGGCCATTTCCCAACTGGAATCTCCATTGGTAATGATCAGTCACTCCCTGGCTTGGGTCACATTGTGGTATGCCCTCATTCATCCATCCCAGGTATTCACACCAGGCAGAGATGAGAATACCCTGTATTCTCTTTCTAGAGGGGGTCTCTTACAAACCTCCACCGATTGAGGAAAGATTCTACCAAAATTCTCCTATGAATCTGCAGATGGTCTCTGTGTTCACTTGATCATCTGAATTGATCATCAAATTCTATGTTTTTATAAGGAAGTGGGGGAGAAAGAGCCAGAGATCAAGTAGGGTCTGTGGTGATACTGAAGGTAGGGAGCAATAGGCAGATTGGGTAGACCAAGTGGTCCGTATCTGCCATCAAATTACATGTTTATAGGAACCTCTCTCTTCAAACTCCTCTTTAAACTTTGTACTTTGGGACATGTATTTGAAGGCTTCAACATTAGATCGGACAGTTGATTGGTCATCTCCTGATTGGACTCTCCATTGGTAATAATCAGTCACTCCCTGGCTTTGATCACATTATGATATGCCCTCATTTGTCCATCCCAGGGATTTGCACCAGGCAGAGATGAGTAGTCCCGCTATTCTTTTTCTAGAGAGGGGATTCTTTCAAGCTTCCACTGATTGAGAGAAGATTCATCTTGATACAAATCAGGTATTGGGTACCCCATGTAAATGGCCGTCATGACTACTATCATCTTCTGGCAAGCCATCTATTCATCCTGTAGCGGACTCATGTCCAGGAATTTGATAATGTGTTATTAGAAAATGGGTAGGCAGAATTCTTACTTGTGATTGGCTAATCCCACCAACTAGTTGGTCCAGTATCAGGCAACAGAGATCAGGAAATAATGAGTCCCAGTCTCTGGCTGCCTAATTATGTTTAAGTATCACTGTGCCATTAGAATATTTAGTTTAAAATACCTACTATTTTTTCTCTCTCTCACTTAGCGAGAGCTGAATCTGACCCCGTTCTTGCAGCCATCTGCCCACTTAGTGGCTCTGAATTCCTTTTTCCTGCTGGGAAGTTGCTCCCCCCGACATCCTCCCCAACATTAGTAAACATTCTTTTATTTTAAAAATAATAAACAATGTCCTTAGTGCTCTCAGTCTCTCTGGACAACGTTCCCCAACTGCACTGACACTGCCAATGCTGGTCACACACATTTCTCACTGATACCCCCCACTCACTTCTCAGCATTTAAAACAAGTTAATTGAATAAGTGTACCTGTTTTTATAGCTTTGCAACCCTTTCTCCTGTTTATTTCTCTGCAAGTTGTGGTCCCAATGCTCACTTATCCTGTTGTACCACAACTGCTCTGTGGTTCCCGATTGCGCATGGCATTTGCTCCCCGTTGACACTATGGTAACAAGAATCGCTTAAAAAAAAGTCACTTTGGGGCTAGTGCCATTAAAGTGCTGTCACCCTTGTCATCATCCATTCTCTTGAGCTCACTAGAGATAACTAAGCACTACAGCTTTCACTGACCCCTCTCAGTTATTCTTCTGGGTCTGTCATAGTAGCCGCTCTACCAAACAGTGTGCCACAGAAAGTTCTATCTTTAGACCGCAGTTAAGATACCGTCAACCTGAACAGTACGGGGAAGAGAAAAAAGGCAAAAAAACAGAAATCTACACAAAAAGCAGATCTCCACAGAACCTCAGTAGGACCATGGGGGTGGGGGGCAGCAGATTTACTAGACTAGCCAACAGAAAAAAAATATAGAACCCAAATGCGTAATGTATTGCCAATGCTAGCAGTAAGGGACTACTTTACATGAAACATTTTTTTATTTAGTTTTATTAAGTTTTCACAACTAAGTTGAAGTTTTTTGTTAAATATTTTATATAAATGCTGACAAAACCCATTTTCTAAGTGTAAAAATACCCTCCAGGTGGGTGGTATTGGGCAATACCGGACCTTCCAGGGAATATAAGGCCCTCCACCTGTGTCATTGGGCTTCATACCGCCCACTCTGTCAGGTATTATTGCTTACTTTGAAATCCTTTGAAATCCAAAAATGCGGATTCTTCATGTGCAACAGTCTCTCCTCTCACCAGTGAGTGTCTGTCTGAGTTACCTTAATAAATTTATCAGTCAATGTACTGCCAGGATCCCAGTCTTCTTTTGGATCAAGTTGCCTAATTCCCTGAAAGAGTTCATGTAAAGTAAGGGCATATTCTTTTAGCATCCTGTGGGATCTGTGGGTTCAAGAGAATGATTTCTGTTGTCAAATGTGAGTCTCATCAGTATATGCGCTGCTTAATTTTCTCTCTTGCTAGCCAAGAATTTACTTTATGGTGGTCTGCTCCTTTTAACTGCGTAATAAAGATTACCACCTTCTGCTCTTCTGGTACTTGACTGAGATGAAACATTGCCCGCATCATTGACCTGATTTCCCCCAGTCTGCTTGCATTTTGGTCAAGTTGACTCTGTTGTGAAGAAGAAGAGCCACTGCACTCCAAAGAAGTAAGGCAGCATCAGTGGAGGAGTGTGGGGCTGTCCCATAGATCCCTTACCTTCTTGACCATAGGAATGTTCTCCAAAGACATCTTTTTTTTCAACTCTCTTTTATGCACCCAGGAGGCAGGGCATCCTTCTGGGGTACCCACATGATGAGGGACTCTCACTCCCTGACCAGGAGCTCCCCACCTGAACAGCCCAGTCCAGACCCAGTCCCCCGGCAACTGGGTACCCCTGGGGGAGGGTTCACCCACCCTTGGTGACTTTACAGACTCAAGGGGCCCTACCTGGCTGTACGGGTTGGTGCCTTGGGGAGGATCCTGATATGCGGGCCGGCGCTGGGATGAGAGCCATGTCACCAGAGTCTCCATCATCTCCACTGTCCTCCAGGGGGATTTTACATACTTCTCACATCCCCCCCACTAGCGCGATGTGTAATGACATCTTGGTGCATGGTAACCCTGCCGACGTTGTCACGCTTGCCCCACTGTTACGTGCCAGTCATCCTGCAGTACCCCCAATCTCCATCGGGGTCACTGGAACACTGGGCAGCCCTTGGCCCTCCCCCCGGGAGAGGAGAACTGTCCTCCAGATGCTCAATCCTGTCTCTCTCTCTCCTGCTGACCCATGGCAGCCCGAGTCTGCTACCGAACCCGGGTTGCCGGCGTGGTACGAGGTGCAGTGTTCGCCACCGGCTCCACCAAAAGACATCTTGATATGGGTCACTTTTTTAGCTTTGAACTACATGATGTTTCTTATCCTGTTGATTATGGCAAGTTTTGGAATGCTGTTGCCCATACTCAGACAGAACTGGTAGTGGTGATTTCATGTCCACTATCTAATAGAGGATTAGGCCAGATAAATCTGGAAGGAGAGGCATGGAGTGTACTCAGGGGTCAGGATGGGGTTTTATTACTAGAGAGGATGAACACACAGAAATTAAACAACAGTAAATGCTCTTTATCTGCACCAGCTATACTTTTGCTTTTACTCTAAAAATGCTTCAAATGTATCTTAAAGCTCCAAAAGGATCAAAATGCTCCAAAAGGATCTTATCACTTTAAAAGGGTCTTAATGCTTCAAACGGATCTTATCACTCTAAAAGGATCTTATCACTCTAAAAGGCATGTAATATCTAAGTGCAAAGGTTACTGTGTCCTTGCTGGTACCAAACAAAGTTAAAGAGCTGCTGATGTCGTGCAATCATTGAGAGTACTCAGTGTTTGGGGTGAGCTCAATTATCAGGAGGGATGGTCTAAAAGACCCTCCTATACTAGCAATAGAATTTTAGATTGACTGAGATGTTATAATCCAGAATAAAGGTGGAAAGCTGGATGCCAAAGAGCAGTCAGGCAGATCTGTGAGGCTAGTAAAAAAACTTTGGATTGACTGAGACTTTACAAATTGTAATCCACAAGGAGGGTGTAAAGTCAGATGCTTAAGATTGGTCAGATAGTCCTCGGAGGCTAGTAAGGAATTCAGGTCAAGCTCAGAAAACTGTAATTCACCAAGACAATAGGAAGAAGACAAAGAACAAATGAGTAAAGCTGGGGCAGGAATATGGACTATGGATGCCAGAAAATGTTTGACTGGGTTAGGGATGTCAAGCTAAGAGGGCAAAGGGGTGGGGGACCAGTGTGTCTTCTAGTTACACCAGTGTCTACTCTTAGTCCCACAGACACAGTTACCCAATACATGTACTCTGTATTCTTCTTCTTATATTGCAGACAGGCTAAACAAGAGAACAGCCAGAACCACTGGATTCCAAATTGCAGTTTAATAAATCAATTCTTAATATATACAACCATTCTGCAGTTCCAGTTCAGAATCTCATGAAAGTTGTCAAAGTGCATTCTGAAATTTTGCAGAAGAGAAATTACAATGTTCACAGAAATTCTGCTGGCAGAATTTGAATTTTGCACGGCACTGGTCCCAGTTCTTCCAATTAGTCTGAATAGCCCATGTTACCAAGCCTTCAATTACCTTGGTTGCTGTCCTCTGTAACTTCTCAGTCCTGTTGACATCCTTCCTCAGTACATGGGTAGAACTGGACACTACACCCCAGACATACTGTAAAGCAAACATTACAACAGAATACATTTATTTTCTGCTCCATGCTTCAGAGTTGATGACTGTATTTAGTATCAGAACAACTAATTCAAGCAGTAATTTAAGACACAGGTATATGACATAATTCTTATGCCCAGTGGGACCCTCAGACAGGGAGCAAATAAACAGGAGCCTGACCATACCATTTGTCTCACTCTTCCCCCTTCAGGAGGTGAATCACCACCACACCTTGTGCCACATCTCTGACCCTTACTGAAAGGTAAGATGCTACATAACATTAAAGACATATTATCTGTCCCCAGACCACACTAATAGGTGGGCTTTCTTGTGACTCCATGGACCCCAAGGCATGGGCATACCAACCACCTTATACGTGATCCTGGATAGCAATAGCTGGATCAAGGTAAACCTTCTACACTCACCCACCTCAGCCAATGCCTAAATGGAGTCCTTTGCTCTATTTAGGGAAATTCCCCCTACACTGCCATCACATCTGACCAGGCCTGCAGGTCCTCCAGATTGCCCCTTTTAAGGGGACATTTCCTTGGTTCTCTACTCACTATCCTTCTCCTTCTTGTATTTTCTCTCCTTCCTCCTTGGGTACCATCTGGCACTGCCTTCTTATACAGCAGTCCCCACCAGGTGACCAGGCAGCTAGATAACTGAGGCATATAACTCCATAAGTGCATGTAACACCAGGCTGGTAATATCTAGTTGGGTTCTTGGGCAGACTGGATGGACTGTTGGTATTTTCCTGCTTGCATCTTTCTTATGTTTCACTGCAGCTGGCAAACAATATGCACCCCACCTTTGGGGGGAGGGGCTACATGAAGAAAAATAAAAGAATAATGAATTTCATTTGAATGACCTTATTTTGAAAAGCAATGGGAGGACCTAAGTGGGGAATGAGATTTTAGAAAGCCTTTTATTTCCATTGTATATGACTCTGATTCTGTTTGATGAGGAAATGGCATTGGAAAAAGTGGCCTGCCATTAGTCTTGTGACCGATGAAATGAGCTGCTTATGTGAAGCATGGGAAGAAAGTAGGAAAGACAATATGTAAGTCAGTCTAAATGAACAAGGAAATTACATGGGAACAGTAGGTGTGGAAGGGTATGGCTCTCTGACTGCATTAACTCCAATTGTCTGAGGTGGACTAACTCAGGTCAGTTAACAGTGTGGTCTGAGTTGTCACTTTTAACAGTCTAATATCCAGCTGAGTACCCTGGATAGTAACTAATAGAACAAGTACTTAGAAATCTGTATAAACTGAGCCAGCCTGCTGGCACAGCAGTAGCACTACCACTTGCAACGCTGGCAACACAGGTTTGGGAGTGAGCTCAGGGAGCTGGAGGGTCGGCTGGGGGGAGGAGGATCGAGCACCCTAGGGGTGCTCTCCTCCTCCAGGGAGGAAGTATGCTGTTTCCGCTGCAATGCCACCACCTGGGTGCACATGGGTGAAGGTGCAGTGGGGGTGGCACCATGTGGGAAGGAAGGACATTGGCTGGGGTCCTGAGATGTGCCACGTCTCAGCGTGTGCATGTCTCCATGGAACCCCTCAGCCACCATCATCCTTGAGGGCATGGGGAGAAAAAACAGAAAATGGCCCTGTGATTCACCTGGTTATGGGGCTGGCAGGGGTATGGTGTGGACCCAGGTTAGTTGGAGGCCCGACACATGATGTAAGTGGGGGGGGCAGTTCTCCCACTCCCTGCTTCCCCACCTCGGGGGAAAACTGAGGCAGTATGAGGGCCGAGGACCAGGTTAGGAGTGCATGCCCTCCCCACCATGAAAGTCCCTGAAAGTGAACTGCGAAGATAAGGGGCATGAGCAAAAAAAAAAAAATCTATGTAAATTAAAGTAGTAGTCTGTCAAACTGCCAAGTAAAAATGAGAATTAAGGCATATGACTTTAGTTGCTGCCTATATTCCTTTCTGTGAACTGTTACTTAATCTAGAGGAAAGCAAGACTTACGCAAAGGGAAATTTAACTTAAATGATAAAGTATCCTTATGAAGTCTTCAGAGACATGACGGAAAATGCAAACTATCATGAGAGTGGTCAAATGTTCACATTTGGATACAAGGAAGAACAGGGTTCACTTGTAACAAGTATAATACAATCGATGATCTAGTCAAAAAAGTAATTGAATTAGAGAACAAGCTCAGGAGTATTTCTAGGCAAGATGAGGAGGAAGAATTCATGGGCAGAACAGAGAACACTGGAAATATAAACACTGAGGGAAGAAAGCTAGCAGCAGCCATGTTGTATCAGGATGCGAAAAGGAACTAGCAGTCAAATTGAATACTAATCATTTAAACACTGAAAAATTCCAAGTGGTAAATAATCAAGAAAAGGAAGCAAACTTTTAAGAGAAATGAATACCAGTGAAGGTTTAGTGCTAAACCACTGAGAACAGATTTGTCCTAGTGGAATACTAAGGATATGAAGAAGTGTGTGCCTTTCCAGATAATATAAAAGCAGCAGGCTCAGGCAAGACCAAACACATGAAGAGAGGTTGTTAGTTTATCATCCTGATGAGTATAGATGGATAAGTGAAACATAAAAACAGAATTTTACAGCAGATAAGGACCACTTGGCCCACCTAGTTGCCCATTTTTCCCTACCTACAGTATCTTATCCAGGTGTGAGAAACAATTCCTGCGGGAAGTCGTGGACTTCATCGTCGGCATGGTGTTGGAGTCCCCCAGGTGGATGGTTCTGGGGGACTTCAATGCCTGGGTCGATGATGAACTCTCGCAATTTGGACAGGACTTCCTCTAACTTATGAACTCATTGGGCTTCACACAGGTGATTACCTCTGCGACCCATAACTATGGTCACTTGTTGGACCTGGTCTTCCTATTGGATATGGAGACCTCTGGCCTGGTGGTGGAACCAGTCAGATGTTCTGACCATCACACTATCAGGTTCAATTTCCAGGCTCCCCCTATAGGCCTGCCCCTATGGAGATGGTCTGATACTGTCCTTTGAGGAGTTTGACCCCAGATGGTCTGATGGCGGTGTTGGATCTATTGGGCTTTCTGAGTGCAAGCTTGGGTTCAGATAATCTCTTAGCAGCCTATAATAAGGCTGTGAGTGAGGATCTGGATTCCATAGCTCCTATCTATGTTCGTCCTCTCACTCTTTGCCCTCAGTCCTCTTGGTTTGATGGGACCTTGAGGGAGCTGAGGAGAGTTGGATGAAGGATGGAATGGGGCTAGCAGAAATCGTGCCTAGATGCTGACAGACTTAGATTAATGGCCAATTATAAGGACTATCAATCAACCATCTTCCATAAGAAGGCAGAGTTCCGGTCCAGGGAGAACACTGCCTCACAGAATTGGCAAGTTCATCTTTTTAGGACTGTAAACAGACTGTGCAATCCAGCCTGTCTGCAGTCTCAGAAAGTGTTTTCACAAGAGAGGTGTGATGAGTTTGCTTGATTCTTTGCAGATAAGGTTGCTGACATCAGGTCTGAGATCCATGCAATCCATTCCAGTGGGAGCGGCGGTGGTCAGTAGGAGGTTATAGAACCTTGGTATGTCTGGTTTGACTTTGAGTGGCTGGAGAACACTGATATTGTGAGGGTCATCCAGAGTATGCAGCCAACCTGCTGTAGTTTGGACCCGGGCCCAATGCGCCTTCTTGTAGGGTGCATTGAGGTCATTGGCCTGGTCCTAGTGGAGATTTTCTGGAGTTCCTTAGAGACAGGTGTGTTTCTGGAGACCCTAAAGGAGGCGGTTGTTAAACATCTGCTTAAGAAACTTTCTTTGGACCCAGACTGTCTTGCTAACTACAAGCCTGTTTCTAACCTCCCCTTTCTGGGTAAGGTTATTGAGAAGGTGGTTGCACAGCAGCTGGATGATCATCTTACCATCCACAATATCTACGATCCTCTCCAGTCAGGATTCCAGAAGAGACATAGTACTGAGATGGCCTTAGTTCGGGTACACAATGATCTCCTGATAGCGAGAGATCGGAAGAGCAATTCCATTTTGGTACTTCTTGATCTCTCTGCTGCATTTGACACCATGGACCATGGTGGTTTGTTAGAGTGCCTGCGGCTTATCTGTGGACTGTTTGGTACAGTCCTCAGATGGTTTCAGTTTTCCCTCATGGGCAGGTTTCAGAGAGTGGTGTCAGGGATTCTTTCCTCTGGCACTTTCTCCCTGCCCTGTAGGGTACCGCAGGGCTCTGTTCTATCACCCATGTTGTTTGTGGTGTACATGCTGCTGTTGGGAGACATTGTAAGGCAGCATGGGCTGAGTTTTCACTGTTATGCAGATGATACTCAACTATACATGTCCTTTGTCCCCAAACATGAGGATGCCGTCTTGGTATTTAACAACTGTCTCTTGGAGATCCAGGACTAGATGAGTTCCAACTGGTTGAGGTTGAATCCGGACAAAACTGAGGTTTTGGTGGTGGACCCTGATTATCGGGTAGAGAGAGGCTTTTGGCAGGGCAGCCGTCTGGGCTTAGGCTTGGAGGCAAGTCAGCTGATAGCCTCCAAATGGGTGCGAAATCTGGGCGTTATTCTTGATGACGGATTGACACTTAAATCTCGGGTGCTGTCTGTCATCAAGACTTCATTTTATCACCTGAGGAATATCACTTGAATCAAGCACCTGGTTCTGCCTGACGATCTTCCAACATTGGTCCACGCCTTTGTGACCACTCGCCTTGACTACTGCAACTCCTTATACCTAGGGCTACTGGGGGTTGATATTGGCCACTTGCAGCTGGTGCAGAATGCGGTGGCCAGGCTGCTGACTGGTTTTTCATGATCTAGCCATGTCATGCTGGTGCTGCACAGCCTGCACTGGCTGCCTATTTAGTGGCAGATCACATTCAAGGTCAGCTTGCTGACCTATAAAACCCTACAAAGACAGGGACCTTGCTACCTGCAAGAACTTCTTTGTCCCTATTGCCCCCTCCACCCACTCTGCTCCACCAAAGAGAGATTGCTATTGAAGATGTCTGGAGCCCGGGCATTTGCATTTGTGGCCTCGACCCTGTGGAACTCTCTACCTCGTCGGATATGGGAGTCCCTGACTATAGAGAGTTTTAAGTCTGCATTAAAAACACATCTTTTTAATCTCACAGTTTCAGTATCTATTTGAAATAGATGCTATTACTATACTGTATTTATTTAATAGCTTTTATCTGATTTTAACTTATTTGTTAAAGTGTTTGATACTCTGTGAACTGCACTATAGAAATAAAAATCTGATTGATGATCCTGATCTGTGGCCCATTCACCCCCCGCTTTCCTTTCCCCTAAGATTGTGCCAGAAGAAGAGTGTCATGAAGAACCTAAGACAGAAGATAAAGAGAGCCAAGATGAAGCAATCTTCTCAGATACTACTGATCCAATTTGTAAATGAAAGACATGTAGGAAGGAATGAAAAGATACCTGCATGGATTACGTGTTGGTGTATAGAAAAAATAATTCACATTTCTTTGAAACTACATGAAAGAAAAGATCACAGGAAAAGTAGACTACACCGGAATGAAAAAGGAGCAAGAATTAGGAGACACCAGATTAGCATAATTATTAAGAACACTAAACTGATCTTGAGGAGGGGGAAAGATTCTGGAAGAGGGTGCAGATATCAGAGAGAGAAAAACAAATGAACAAAGTACTGTTTCAAAATTTAATTTATAGATGATGACAAGCAAGACAAGTGGGGGATAGAAACAAAAACAGAAAAATAAGGGCAGAAAATGACTAAAAGTCTGTGTAGTCTGCCTGTTGTCTTACTGTATATTATTCTGATTTTCCCTGCCCCTCAGAGTGCCCCCCACCTCTTTCATCCCTCTTGTTTCTGATAACCCTCATGAATATGTCCCTTTATGTTTTGAATCCTGATATAGCCCCAGTATTGACCATGTTTCTGGACAGTTTATTGCAGCTAGCCACCACCCGTTCTATGTCAAATATGTCTGGATGTCTTTTCTGAATCCCTCCTTCCAGTTTAATGTTGTACCTCCTATTAGAGCACTGTACCTTAATCTAAAGGGACACTGTCAACCCTTTCTGCATCGTATTATTTCTAGTTGAAAACCATGTTGTATGATTGGTTACCGCCTCTAAAATTCATTGATGTTGCTGGTTTTATCTGCTTCCTTTCTTAGTAAAACTGAAATTATACAGTAGCAAGAAAAATCCCTAGGCTCTGATTGGTCAGTGCCCACTTTTAACAGTGATGTTATCTGAGCATAACATTACTGTATGAAGGTCCAACACTGTTCATCACCTACTTACACTTCCAAGCATAGTACATATTAATGTGCCTCACAGTCTCAAAACTAGCCCCATAGTTTCAAAACTAACCTCACACTTCCAAAACAAAGGTCAATGCCCGCTATCATCACTGCGATGTCCTTTCCTCCTTGGGTTGGTTAACCTATGAATTAAAACTCCATTGTGCCACCCTCTGTCTGATGCACAAACTGGTCCATAAATACACTCCCCCCCGCCTTAGTGAGCTTGTTCAGCTTTGGCAACCTCTTTTTAATTTTTCTTAACCAGGAGAGACACACTAAGCTGAAGCTTGTTTACAGGTGCGACCTGGGAGCACAAGGAAGTTAAGTGACTTGCTCAGGGTCACACAGTATGCAAGTGGGGGCTGTGGGATTCAAATCCAGGTCTCCAGGTTTGCAGCTCATAGCCTTAAACCACTGCGCCATACTGCTTCCTTGAGTATACTGCCACCTCAGTGAGCCCTTAGGTCCGCCTCACTGCCACTGCTTGTTCTGCCCAAAGCACAGCTAGTAGTGGCCTCTAGGTCATTCGCTTAATGTGCCGTACATGTCTGGAACTCCCTGCCTCACCCATTGCCTACCTGTCCCTCCTTCCACAGATTTAAATCCTTATTACTAAACCACCTCACTGCCTCCTTTCTTTGTGCCTGCTCCTGATTATATTCCTCTACTTCCCTAATCTTTACGTAAGCAATAAGACATGACAGGGTATGCATGGAACATATTTTACCGCATGGCCAGGGGCATAATAAGGCATGAGGCCCCTGGCTGAGTGCCTTTAGCCCCTGGCAAGTGGTAAAATATGTTCCATGCACACCCTGGAGTGTCTTATTGCACTTATAAAATGAGCTACTATTTTTATTTTTACAGTTAGAAAAATCATGCTTATATGTAGAAAAAATATTTTATTCTGTTAATCTATGATGAAATAGTCCTTCCACCTATATTTTGCGTTACTATTCAGTAGTTTATTTGCATATAGTGCTGTACTTCCAAAAAAACACTGTTGATATACCATCGCAACGAACTACCACAACAGCCCATCACGTCTCATTCTGTTGTTTCAACAAGACAAATAAACAGCCGGCAGTTGGTAAACTAGTACACAACAAAATCCCTTACATACAACAAATGAATCACATCCACCACCTCCCGTATGTAAATCACAAACTCCATGTCCCCGGCGCTGTTCACCCAGTACTGATGCAGAGCGAGACAGTAAGAAAGAGAGGCAAGACTTTTTGTCAATTTCATGGGCATGTGAAATATACATGGTGAATGATTCTCCAGCTCGCAGCCTGGATGAAATAGATCTCTCGGCATTTCTCGGCTCTGAGGGGGAGTGAATACTTAACTCTGGTGATGGTACTTGATTGATGTTAGTGAGGAAAGAACAATGGGGGCATTTTTAAATGCCAGCATTCTAATGCTTCATAATTTTTGCCTGTTTACTGCCGTCCTTTTTTTTTTTACCCATACACAGAGCAGATTTCATGCATGGTGAGCCAGGTCTCTCATTGGTTGGTTTAGTCTACCCATTTTATAATGACTTCTACCCTGCAGAACTAGACCATGGCTCTTTTATCCTTCCTTGAATGATGTCAATATTATCCTAATCCTTAGCCTTTGCTGCTGATTGCTCTACACTGTTTGTATGTATTAGTCTACTTTTGTGTTAGTCTAGTCTATTATTATTTTATAACATGGGTGATGTATATATTTTGTACCCAACTTGTCCAGGAATGTGTTGTAACCCAAACCAATGTATCTTTCCCCATTTCTCTGTAAACTGCACTGTATTTTGTATTTACTGCACTTGCCCTTTGTCTATAAATTGCGCTGTATTTTGTATGTACTGCTCTTCCAAGTTGCCCCTAAAAAAGGGACAATAATTTCTCAGTGGGCTGACCCGGTTACCAAAATTCAATAAATAAATAAATAAATAAAAACGGCTGTCTACAAACATACTGACACATTGTTCTCTACCAAGGTACTGAGACAATGTATGCTACCCTCAAGAAAACCATTTTTTTTATTTCCATTTTGTTTGAGAAACAGGCACTGTGTGAGTCCTGTAGTGGAGCGCGTGCTCAGTCATTTTCTCAGAAAGCTGCAGAAAATGGCTGTCTCCAAAAATACTGTAACTCTTAAACTATTGTATTTAAGTGTTACTAGGTTCCCTCCTCCCAACAGGTTTTACTATCCCCCTCCCAACAGCCAGTCTGGATGACTTACTGATCAAAGAAAATTGGAAGTCTCCAGAGATTGTACCCCCTACACATGGCAGATCTGCAAAAAAAGAAAGCCACACACATCTTTAGCCGGTCCCAGAGCAGGCAGCGAGATTGACTCAATTAAGCCGGATTAGTAGTAGTGATGCTGCTTTGCAGGGGGGGTACAACACAAAAGACAAGTCATTCTCTGTGAGGAATTGGGAGGCACAGGAAGCCCACATTAGCAGAAAAGCAGCACCACCTGCTGGAAAAAAAAGAATACAGCAGCACTATTTTTTTTAATATGTACCCCTACCCAACAATAAAGCCATGAGAAAAACACTTGAAAATATATCTCTTGATTGGTTTTCTATTTTTTTCATACGAGTCATTGTATAATAGCAATAATGCACTCCAGGGTGTGTGTGGGTACTGGGATAATGTTACTTCTTGAGTACTGGACTCACTTGGCCTGCGGCCTCATGCCCAACCACCAGTGGTGTGATGTTATCCCAGCACAACTCACAAGCTGTCATGCCTTATTGCTTAATTATACATAATCTTGTTTTGTTTCAAATCCATGATCTATCCTTATTGCATACATCCTGAACATTATTAACACCCCTATACAGTGCAGCCACTCATGTTGCAATAGTCCTGTCTCCTCCCACTGCATCCTGAGTGTTTAGGCTAAGTTGGGAGTATTACCAGGTCCAGGAAAGATGCAGTAGTAGTTGACTAAGGACTGTAAACAAATACGTTTCTGTTGTAACGCCAGTATGGCTGGCAGTCTGTTTTTCACTTTTGAAAACAAAAAAGGAACTTAAATCAAATTGCCAACAACATCAACAAATTCTGCAGAATGTAAGCAATCATAGAATTAAGCAATAATGCAAGACAGAGTGTGGTATATCATGAGATATCATTACTCCTTGGGTGGTTGGGCATGAGGCCGCAGGCCGAGAGTGTCCAACTGCCTGAAAAGTGATGATATCCCATGATATACCACACCTTGGAGTGCATTATTGCTATTATGAACTTGAATACAAGTTTTAGCAGTAAAAAAATAAAAAAAATATTTTAAATCCTTCTGAAAATGTCTTTTGTGAGGTGTTGGAGGAGTACCTTTTAATAAAATAGTTCCTGAAGAGCTCTGAACAGCAGGTGACACTGTTGTAAGTCAAGTTCATGGAGGAGGAGTGTACTGTATGTCTCTCTCAGCACCAGGAAGTGAACTGTGTTGTTTTTGCCTTTGACCTGGTGCTGCTGCTTGGGTGGAGATGTGTGCGTTTGTTTTAATTTTTCTCAAAACGTTATCTGTGGCAAGCAGGAAGCAGTGATGTAAATGGGAAGAATGGACATCTCCCAGTAAGTTGCCCGGAAATGTGAAACTGTCACTTGTCCAGCCATTAGTAGTGTTTAAAAAACAAGTTGTGGGCTGGTTTTGGATCCCTTACTCTTTTTTTTTTAAATACTTGCTCAAGGTGCTACTTGCGCCATTCTGCCCTGTAGATAGATACAATGTGCTCTGCGACTGCTGCCTAACATTACGTTTGTGTGGGGAATGCAACAGCAGGATGCTGAGGATGTTGTGGGCAGCTCAGCTGTTGTTCCTCCCAGCAGCTTGTGTTGTGCTGCCTTCTGTCATGGGCACAGTTGTGAGGAGTTTTTTTTTTTTTAAAATAGCGACAAACTGGAGGTCTGACTCGAACTGTGGGACATGAGGAACACTGCGTGGTAAATGAGGAGGCTGGTGACCAGAGGTTTTTTGAAGCCATGATGATGTAGCCTGATATCATCATGGCTTCAAAGACCTCTCGGCCAATCAGCTTCTTTGATTCTTGGCACCTATTGTAGTTCATAATGTGTTTTTTTAAACTAGGGACACTTTGAGACCTAAGGGGGCTGACAGTGTCCCTTTAAACAACTCTGCCAACGTCACTTTGTTGAACCCCATGTTTAGTGTGTTTGTATCATATCCTTTTCTTCCTCCTGTCATCTTGTGTACCTATATTGAGACTCGCCAGTTTCTCCTGGTAGGAACTTTCCTTCTGCACCTGGATCCTTTTTATTGCCCTTCTCTGTAGTTTATAGCCAAGCCAATTGCTATCCTTGGTCAGATGAGGGCTCCAGATCTGTACAATGTACTTCAGGTGAAGTCTAACCAGTGTCCTATACAGTGGCAGTACATATTCCTTTCTCTGACTTGTAACCATCCCTCCTGCTGCACCTCAACAACCTGTTAACCATTCTGTATGCTTTACTGTGCTAGGGAGAGGTTTTGAGACTATTTTTAATTATCACTCCCAGTCCCTTTCCTGCTTTGAGTGCTACATCTTTATCTTTTTGATGCAATATTTTGCTTGTGAAATACTGTAGCCAATGTGCATTATATAACATCTTTGGATCCCGAATTTTATTACCAAATGCTGGATATTTTTTCCAGTCTCTCTACGTCCTTTTTCATGCAGCCAATTTAACTGTCCCTTCCATAGAGCTTTGTGTCATCTGCAAACAAACTCACTCTCACTTTTGACTGTATCCCCACCCCATGACACTTTTATACATATTAAATTATGGTGGCCTCAGGACAGACCCCTGAGGTACCCCACTAGTCTCCTCCATAATAGAAATGTGTGAAGTTGACAATGTTTGCTTCACAAATTAATTTGCAAAGCTCACAATCTTCACAAAGAACAACGTGCCAACTGACTGCATTACATTTTTCAGCAAAGTCATGCAAATTCACTGGTGAAGTTACCACTTCACAATGAATTCACTGCAAAAAAGTGTCACTTCATCATGAAAAACACTGCAAAGTGGCAATGTGAGAAGTTGGTGATGGAGATGGGAACTTTGGCATGCTTCATAAAGGGGATGATTTCTCACTTGACACAATCTTGGCAGTGAAGTTTTACCTTTGTAACATCTCTACTCCCTAGTGCCAGACAACTTTATTTCATATTCATTCTTTGAATCCTACCAGTCAACCCATTCCAAATCTAACTAGTTAGCCCCCCCAGGTTCCTTTACTTCTTCGCTAGTCACCTGTATAAACTTAAATCAAAGGTTTTTTACTAAAGTCCAAGTAAATTGTATTGACTGCCTGGCCTATATCAATCATTTGTGTCACTGACATGAAAATAAAATCAATCAAGGCCATTTGACATGACTTGCCCCTTATAAACCCATGCTGATTCCTATCCATGAGATTGTGTACCTCAAGGATTTTAACTACTCGAAACATAGAAACATAGAAGTTGTCAGTAGATGGGGACCATACGATCCATCAAGTCTGCCCTTGGCTTCCTATCCCCCTACTTAGCTGCCTGCTTGTGTATCCAACAGTGTCTATCCCATGCCCGCTTAAATTCCCCCACTGTCTTGGCTCCCACCACCTCCTCCAGCAGGCTATTCCATAGTTTCACAATGTGCTCTGTGAAGAAGAATTTCCTTGTACTGTTTCTGAACTTTCCTCCCTTAAGTTGAAGGTTGTGCCCTCTAGTCCTACTGTAGTCCTTTACCTGAAAAAGCTTCTGCACATGCACCCTGTTGTTGCCTTTAAGGTATTTGAATGTTTCTATCATGTCCCCATGATTCCTGCATTGTTCTAGGGAGTATAATTGGAGATCATCCAGTCTCGCCTCGTACATGTTCTGATGCAAGTCCTGTACCATCTTTGTTGCACTTCTCTGTACCACCTCCAGCTTATCTATGTCCTTCCTGAGGTGTGGCCTCCAGAACTGGACACAGTACTCCAGGTGAGGTCTGACCAGGGACTGACCATCTGTTCTTTAGTAATTGTCTCCAGTAGCTTGCCTACTTTAGACATAAAGGTCTGTAATTGTCTGGGCTCTCCCTATCCTCATTTTTGTGCAGGGGACCATGTTTGCCACTGTCCAGTTCATTTGTACTACACCTGGTGCTAGTATTTCATTGAACAGGTCAATCAGGGTAGCACTAGGACCTGCCTTAACTCCGACAGATCCTTGGGCATATCCCATCTGACCCTGGGAACTTTTTACTTTTATGTTTTGTTGACCATTAAGTACTCTTTCCTCATTTATCCATCCCATTACTGCCTTGTTGCTATACATGCCCTTGAATTTTAACTTACTGTCCAGTATTGGTTATGTAGGTTCCACAGTATGCAGAGAGATAAAGTACTTATTCAGTATGCTTGCTTTCCTCTTATTGTCATCCACAATGAACTCATCTTTCTTCATCCTTTCTATACTATCCTTTAGCTGTCCTTTTTCTCTAAAATACCTGAATAAAGACGTCATTTTTCTTAACCCCTTCTGTTATAATGATTCTTTTAGTAACATGAGAGGCTCAGAAAGGGAATATAAAGTAACACAACAGCAACATGAGGTGTACGCAAACTAATGCACAAAGTCTGCAAAATAAAATGCATGAACTAGAAATACTAATTCCGATGGAATAACTGGACATACTGTATAATATATGGTAGAGTGTTATTATGCATAGAAATCAAGGAAGTTATAATGTTGTTATACTATCACCGTGACATCATGGTGTTGCTATGCCATTGTGAGTACGTCACATCGATGGTATAACAACATAGACCATATTCGCGCATGCGCCTCCTGTATACTGTAAGGTGTTTGTGAATGCACGAATGGTGAATGCCTCTCCAAAATGGCCAAGGTAGTGATTGAGAAGTACTGTGGAGAGTGACGATTTAATCGTGAGTTCAATTTACTTTCAATTATGCTTGTAAATAGTGGACCATACACTATAAAAGATAATGTATGGTCCACTAACAGCAACCAACTTGTGTAACCATCTTGAGGTCGGAATGGTGATTTAAACCTCTTGAGCTTTGCTTCAGAGGTTTAAATGGTCACTGTGGCAACCTCCCAATGGTTAACAGGCTGGTTACCAATAGATGACTATACATTATCCTCTGTATTAGGAATAACAGTGGTATGATGGGCTGACAATGAACTGTGGGGAATGAAGATAGAGAACTACAAACCATACAAGAGGACAGACAGTGCAGTAAAGGAGGAAGGCTAGCATTATATGGCAAAAGCCAATCACAGGTAACAGAACTACAGAACCATATAAAAGATGAGATTGAGACACTCTGGTTGAGAGTCTCAAATGGAAGAGGAAACAAAGCTACCCTTGGCCTACTATAGGTCACCAAACCAGAAGGAAAGAAGTACCTCAAATTTCATGAGGGATTTCAAAAGGCAATAGCCAGAGGAAGTGCACTGCTTATGGGAGATTTCATTGGCTGTGAGCAGGGAATTGCTAAGACCAGGTAAAGTAAGCAACTTTTGTATATTATTGATGACTGCTATCTGATGCAATGTGTCAAGGGTTAAGCTAGGGAGCAAGCAACACAATATCTAGATGTTAGCAATTAAGGTGCTATGTTCAGAGATGCAGACATTGCAGAGATGCTAGGAAACAGCAAACATCCCATCATTAGATCCAATGAGAGAATGGAAGAAACAAAGGGAGGGACAAATACACACTGTCATTGCTTTATACAAGGTGGATATTGATGAAATGGAGGTGCTCATAAAACATGCACTTTGGGAAAGCAAACTCATGGGCAGAACTGTTAAGCAAAAACTAGAAATGCTCAAACAATGTGAAACTACAGTAACAGGAGACATGAATTAATATGAATGGTGAAGTAGATACTTAACATAAAATAGGGAACAAAAAAAATCATTTGAGATAAAGACACTGCAAAATACCTGTGAAAACAGACAGAGCTATTGGGATAAACTCTAAGAGCATAAAGATCAGAAAGGGGGAGGTGGTGTTGCCTCATAGATCATGGTAAGACTCCACCTAGAGTACTGCATCCAGTTCTGAAGACATCTCCAGAAGGACATAAACAGAGTGAAGACAGTCCAGAGGAGGGGAACTAAAATGGGGCAGGGTCTGGATCAAAAGCCCTATGAGGAGAGACTAAATGACCTCAATATGTACACCCTGGAAGACAGAAGGGAGAGGGGGGATATGATAGATACCTTTAAATACCTCATGGAGTAAAAAAGGTACACAAGGGATGTACAGACCTGTCAACCGTACCTCTATTGTATGGAAGCTGATGGAGTCACTGGTCAAAGAGGACATTGTGGACTACTTGGGGAGCAATGGTCTTCAGGATGGTAAACAGCACAGATTTTTTTTCAGGGAGGTCTTGTCAAACTAACATGATCATTTTCTTTGACTGCTTGATGAGGGAATTAGATATGGGTCATGCTGTGGATTTGCTCTTCTTTAACTTCAGCAGTTCTTTTGACTTGTGTCTCACAGACACTTGCTAAAGAAGATGGAGGATCTGGGTGCAGTTAAGATCATAGTAAACTGAGTAGGGAAGGAAGCAGAGGGTAGTGGTCAATGGGGTTAAATCAGAAGAGAGGAAGGTCATGAGTGGGTTTCCAAATGGATCTGTCCTCAGTCTGGTCCTCTTCAACATGTTCATTAGTGACATTGGTGAGGTAATCTGTTGCAGGTTGTGTCTCTTTACTGATGAAACTAAGCTCTGTGGGAGGGTGGAAAGTGATGAGGAAATAAAAGAAATGAAGAGAGACTTGCAACAGCTGAAGGGGTGGTCAAGGGTTTGACAGCTGAAATTCAATGTCAAAAACTGCAACATTATTCACCTCAGTAACAAGAACCCCAGGACAGAATACTGGATGGGAGGGGTGAGACTCAGCACCATGACTGAGGGATGAGACCTTGGAGTTATCATCAGTGACTCCCTTAAGCAATCAAGTTAGTGCAGCAAGGCTTATAGCAAGGCAAATAGGATGCCTGAATTTATTGGGAGCAGCAAAAGAGATGTACAGTAATACTTCCCCTGTATATATCATTGGTGAGGCCACACCTGGAGTACTGTGCCCATTTCTGGAGTTCTCACCACAGGAAGGATATGAATAGGCAGGAGATGGTGCAGCATAGGGTAACAAAAATAAGTCAGGATCAGCAGGGCAGGTCCTTTGAGGAGCGCATCAAGGCACTGAACATGTATTTGCTGGAGACCAGAAAAGAGAGAGGGGAGATATGATAGAGACCATCAGATTCCTGAAAGGAATTAACAAGATGAACTGTGGGGAACTATTTAATTTGAATACTAGCTCATGGTCACATGGTCATGAGTGGAAGTTAACATGAAAGAAGTTTAAGAGGGACACGAGGAAGTACTATTTTATAGAAAGGGTGGTGGGGCCATGGAACAGACAGCCAGCTGAGATGGTGGATTTGAAAATCATTAATGATTTTAAGCATGGCTGGGATAGAATGAAGGGTATAGTGGTTGCTCGATGAATCAGAAAAAGGCAGGAAAATGGGGGAGGATGGGGAAGTCTAGGACCCTTGAGGAACAGTAGGTTCCAGGGCTAAATAGGGAACTAGGGCAGATTTGATGGCCCTTTGATCTTTTTCTACCATCATTGTCAATACTTCTATGCTTTTACTTTTAAGAACAAAAGGTGTTCGAGAACAACTGGGCATCCAATGAAGCTGGAGGGGGTAGATTCAGGATAGTTCTGGAGACCAGGGGCCCGATTCTCAAAGCCCTGCATCTGACGCAAGGTGCTTGCACCAAACAGATATGGTGCAAGGTGCACCTTGCATCCAGGGCTGCCTCCACACAATTCACAAAGGTGGCCTGCGTCGACCACAGGCCGCCTGCCCCAAACAGGTCCAGCACCAGCCCTGCACCCTGCACAGTGCTGCGACAGGGTGCTAGGTGGACTGCGCTGATGCAAGCTACAGCTTGCTATTCATAGACAGGACCTGGTGGGAGATATTCTAAGTGCCCTTAGACCAGCCAGGGCTGGTGTAGTGGGACTTAGAATATGTCTCACTGGGACAGTCATCCTATGTGCCACTGTATGCTGCTGTATCCCCCCTGTTCACCGATGGTGCCCCATTAGGCCAGGTACTGTCACCCATCTCCTATACCACCACCCCATCCCTGATGCTGCCTGACCTGCCTGTATGTGGCAAGGGCATGTGCCCCTGTTCACCGCAGTGCCCAATACCTGGTGGTCTAGTGGAACCCAACCCTTGGTGCCTGTCCAGCCAATGACTATGGTCTGCATCAACACGGTACTGTACATATGCGTTCAGACTGGAGGCAGTCACTGTGCACATATGTACAGTATGCACCATTTCCTGTGCTGCATTGGGCTTGTGACAGACACTTCTCATGCACCAGATGTTCGTCACATGGGAAGGATTGCCGCATATGTGGGGACTTAGGCTCCAGAACCCCTCCCATATCTGAATTGGGTGCAAGGTCTGTGGCACACGAGGCTTCGATGTAAGCTGCTGTCTGGTGCAGCTTGCATCATTCTAAGCAGCCTTTGAGAATTGGGCCCCGTATCTCCAGAGGGATATATACAGAGTGGAGGCAGTCTAGAGGAAGGTAACACACATGGTGTAGGGTCTGCAACAGGAGCCATGCAAGGAGAGACTAAAGAACCTCAATATGTACTCCTGGAAGAGAGGAAGGAGGGAGAGATATGATAGAGACCATTAAATACCTTGTGGATAAATAAGGTACAGGAAAGAAGTATTGTTTAGAAAAAAAAGGTGCCCAAGAACAAGGGGGCATGATATGAAGCTGGAGGGGGTAGATTCAGGAGAGATGTGAGGAGTACTTCTTCACAGAAAGCGTGGTGGACTCATGGAACAGCCTTTCAGCAGAGATGGTGGGGCGAAAACAGTGGTGTGGTTCAGGAATGCATGGGATTGGCATAAAGGAATCTTAGTGGAAAGGAAGGTGGAGAAAGAAAGAGCCAGAGATCATGTAGGGTCTGTGGCGATACTGTAGATAGGAACAAATGGGTAGACTGAGAGGGCCAAGCAGTCCTCATCTGCTGTCAAATTCAACTTCTATAAATGCAGAATCAAAGGTTCAGAACAAATCGCAGAGGAACAGATAACAGTCGTAAGTCAAATCCAACAATAAAAAGTTATTTTGCAAGGCAATGCCTGGGGTTTGGTGGGGCAGCATGGAACATTCGTCACTCCACCAACCTAGTGCTATATACTGCAGGTGCACATGCTTCAAGCATTCTTCAGATGCTCATTTTATTTGATGCAGCCTAGCAGCTGCCAACTGTCTGCCCACCATGTGCTGTCTCTGCCTACCTGACTTTCAAGCAGCTGCAGCTTGGTACATTCCAGCTTTCATTCTGTTACCTCTTTCTGCTGTGTCCTGGCCCTTCCCTCTCCTTGTCCTGTTGGTCTGTACTTCCCTCTGGTGCTGCTTCCTCTCCCTGTTTGCCTTCAACATTGGTTGCCACTCTTACTGGTGGCACAGAATCCCCTCAAAACTGGTCCCAGCTCCTTGGGTGCTCATGGCCATTCCTGGCCTTGCCCAGTCATTTTCCAGTGTCCTACTCCTGTTCTTTGCCACTAGCTTTGCAGCTTTGCTCTGCTTCTCCTGCCTTTGGGGCTTCATCTCTTGTGACTGCTGCCTTCAGCTGGTCAGCTCTTTCTCAGTACTGCTCAGACAGCCAATTTCTCTCTAATTTGTGCTCCATTCCCTTTCAGCTGCTGCCCTTATGTTGGTGCTGCCCACTTTCTGTCTCTTACCTTGGGATGCATACCCCAGGGTGCACTGTGGAGACCATTTTTTCACTGTTGCTGGCTCCCTGCCTGTTGCTGCTGCTGCTGCCTGCTTTGTGACACTGTGGGTTCCCCTTTCAGAGCTGCCATTGCTCTGTTGGGTTATTGGGGGCTGACCTCCACCCTGTTGGGCATTACCTGCAGCTGGACTTGTATTTTTTCTTCCTACTCCTGGCCATCAATGTGGCCATGCTTTCCTCTTGGTATTTTTGGATGTTTTATCTTCTGCTCCTAAACCCTACCCATCAGACTGCCTAGGCTGTTATATGGTTCTCTCCTTAGGGCCAAACTTTAATGCAAAGAAACAGAAACATAGAAATTGTTGGCAGATACAGACTGCCAGGCCCATCTAGTCTGCCCGTATGCTCTATACTTGTATTCAGCCTGTGACCCCAACTGGTCATTGGCTTTTCACTACCCCCTCCCACCGCTAAAGTTCCCTTATGCCTGTCCCAGGCATGTTTAAATCCTTCCACTGTGCTTGCTCCCACCATCTCCTAGGCAGACTATTCATGGGTACATCGCCCTCTCCATGAAGAAGAACTTTCTCACATTTCCCCTTAACTTGCCACCTTCCAATTTCATATCATGCCCCCTTGTTCTTGTACTCCTGCTCTGCTGAAAGATACTCCCCCTGCACCTTGTTTATGCCCTTAAGGTACTTGAATGTTTCTGTCATGCCCCTCCCCCCCAGCAAGTACATATTGAGGTCCTTTAATCTCTCCTCATATGTTTCGTGGTGCAAGCCCAGTACCATCTTAGTTTCCCTTCTCTGGACCACCTCCACCCTGTCAATATCCTTGCGAAGGTGTGGCCTCCAAAACTGCACACAGTACTCCAGGTGAGGCCTCACCAGTGTTTTATACAATGGCATCACCACCTCCCACCTTCTGCTAGTGATACCTCTGCCTTTGCACCCCAGCATGCCACTGGCCCTCCCTGCAGCCGTTGTGCTCTGCCTAGACATCTTTAGGTCATCTGAAATAATAACCCCCAGGTTACTTTCTTCCTTGGTGACTGTCAGCAACTCCCCCCCCCCCATACTCTAGCGCTCTCCCCAGGGTTCTTTTGTCCCAAGTGCATTATTTTGCACTTCTTTGCATTGAACCTCAGTTGCTACACCTCAGACCATTTTTCAAGCTTCCCCAGGTCCCTCCTCATTTTCTACACCCCATCCGGAGTATCCACCCTGTTGCAGATCTTCATGTCATCTGCAAACAGGCAGACCTTTCCTTCCAGCCCTTCCGCAATGTCACTAATGAAGACATTGAACAGGACTAGCCCAACGACTAATCCCTGTGGTACCCCGCTGGTCACCCCCCCTCTCCCTGGATTGGATCCCATTTACCACTACTGTCTGCCTCCTGTCCATTTGCCAGTTCCTTAGCTAGTTTACTACCTTGTGCCCCATGCACAGACTACTCATCTTGTTAAATAGCCTTCTATGTGGGACAGTGTTGAAGGTCTTGCTGAAATTGAGGTAGGCAACATCCACTCCCCGATTAGCCTCCTTTATCACTCAGTCAAAAAGGTCTATTAGATTCCTCTGACAAGACCTCCTGCTGTGGATCCATGTTGCCTTGGATCCTGGGCACCGTTGGACTCCAGGTGTGCCACTATTCTTTCCTTAAGCAGCACCTCCATGATCTTACCCACTACTGAGGTGAGGCTGACTGGCCTATAGTTCCCCGCCTCTTCCCTATTACCTCTTTTGTGTAGAGGGAGTACATGTGCCCTCTTCCAGTCCTCTGGAACCACACTTGTCCTGAGTGACTCTGTGACCATGGCTGCCAGAGGTGCTGCTAGTTCCCTTCACAGCTCCCTTAATATCCTTGGGTGTATGCCATCTGGCCCCATTGCTTTGTCCACCTTCAGTTTTGTGAGCTCCTCCAGGACTCTCTCTACTGTGAATGGACTGGTATCCACCTCCCCCCATCTTATGCATCTGTTGCTCAGCTGTGGTCCCTGACCCTCTCCCTCTTCAGTGAATTTATTTATTTGAATTTTGGTCACTTGATAAACCCACCAAGACAGAATGTCTCTTTTTCAGTGGTGACCCGGGGGGGGAGGGTAAAAGGGAATACTGAACAGAAGTATTTATTCAGTATCTCAACCTTTTCTAGGTTTCCTTCCTTAAACTCCCTTTCATCCCCTTTGAGCCTCATGATCCCTTCCCCTGGATTTTCTTCTTTCGCTGATGTACCTATAGAATGTCTTGTCCCCTTTCTTCACTGTCTGCGCTAATCCTTCCTCAGTGCATGCCTCTGTGCTCCTAACAGCCTTGTCCGCTTTACTTAGACACTCTAGGTATACCTCTCTGTCTTCCTCTCTCTGGGTCTCATTGTATTTCCTGAAGCTCACCATTTTAGATTTTACTTTGTCTGCCACTTCTTTCGAGAACCATAGTGGCTTCCTCCTTCTCTTGCCTTTGGATACCAACCTGATGCATTGGTTTGTCACTTCCACTATTGCTCCTTTCAGTTGCTCCCACTGCTCCTCAACCCCCCCTCTTGCCTCCTCCTCCAGGGCTACTCTGATACATCTCTCCATTTCATTGAAGTTCACCCTTTTGAAATTTAGAACCTTTGCCTTTGTGTGGCTTGCCTAAGTCCCCGTCCCCATGCTAAATCTCACTATGTTGTGGTCGCTGGACCCCAGTTGTCCTTCTACAAAGACTTCTGTGATTCTGTCCCTGTTGGTCAGTACTAGGTCCAGAATTGCCTTGTCTCTGGTGGGATCAAGCACTAGTTGCCTGACACCTGTCCCTTGTAGTGAATCAAGGATGGCTCTGCTTATGTCTGAGGCAGCTGTCTGGGTGGTCCAATCCACATCTGGCATATTGAAATCACCCAGCAGCAGAACATCACCTTTAGCTGTCATCTTGTGTATTTCATCCATGAGCTGCCTGTCCATTTCCTCCCCTTGTGCCGGAGGCCTGTAAATCGCCCCTGTGTATACTGCTGTGCCATTGCCAGGTTCAATGGTGACCGACGTGCATACCTATTCTACCATACCTACTAACCTGCAATGCACTAACATACCTACTAACCTGCAATGCACTACCCTACCTACTAACTTGCAATGCACTACCATACCTACTAACCTGCTATGCACTACCCTACCTACTAACCTGCAATGCAGTACCCTACCTACTAACCTGCAATGCACTACCATACCTACCATTCCTACTATATATCTGTCACACACCTCTACAATCAGGCACACATCCTAACAACAACTGGGCACATGCCCCACTGACAATTGGACACATGGCCAAATGACAACCAGGAACCTGTCACAGTGACTTATGTCCCAATTACTGTCCCTCAAGGGCTCAGTATTCTTTTCCATCTATGGCTTTCCTACTGCATAAATCTGATTCCCTCAAAGGCTCACTTTCTTCTTATACAGTACCATTGGTATTTGTGCAGAGTAGTGTGTCAGTGCTGCCAGGCCTGAAGCAGCTATTTCCAGTCTTCGCCTTGTGAAAGGCTTGTGGGATAAATGATGGAAACACAGGCAGTGATGGCAGTAAAAGAAAATTAAATTTAATATAGCAGAACAAAATGAAGTGAAATAAAAGAGAATTTCACAGCACTGAAATAACCATAAATCCCAAATAGCAGCCTAGTAGAAGCTAGACTCAGGGTCTTCAAACTCCAACACCCTACTCCACACTGAGCTAGAAAAGGAATAACCACCCAATATATAGTATTGAAACAGTCACGTGACATTTCATGCTGCTCCCATTAAAGGGCTTTAAGTTTATATATTGTCTAAATAAACAGAAAATAAATAAACAATACATAATCAGTTTGCTTATACTCATATGAGTGATTACAGACCTGTTATTCTTATTATTATCCTCTGGTTCCAGAGTTAGAAGTGAAGTTCATCAGCAGGCTCCACCCTCAGAAATCCACTACCATAAATATAGCAAGAGAGAGGCTGACTGGCTCTATAGCAACAGGGACTTCTGTGGTGGTAGCCTGCAAACAGACGCTAGAAAAGAAAGAAAAAAAAGAAACCAGTATGCTACAGCACTGTCATAATGAAAAGCAGTGAGTACTCAGTCACCTTTCTCAAAGTCCTGGCTCTAGCTTGCCTTTCTATTTAATGTAAGCAAAAATACAAGAAGAACCGCAGCCAAACACACAGCGGTTACTAGTGCATGCCCCTGCAACAGTGCACACAGCCACAAAGGAGAAATAGGGGAACCCAAATCGAGAAGCCGCACTGCCGAGAAGAAAGAATCCTTTTCTTCTCCAGTGTGACTTTCTCTAGGTGGTTGGAGAATCTTTTGCCTAATAACAAATAAGGCAAACTAGCAGAAGTGCTTCTAAAAGTCCAACAATGTCACAGGAATGCGAGGGCTCCAGAATGACACTGAAACGTAGCGCTACGGAAAAGTAAACGCAGCATAAGAGCAGCTTGGCGCAAGTGTCTGATACAGCACTATTTCTTACAAGAAACAGGGCACTCTAGTAATAGGGGATTAGGCTATTTTAGCAACTGCAACAATTAACACATGTTTTTATACATTTTACGGTTCTGTGTATGGGGGGGGGTCTTAGGCTCAGGAACACCAAAATAACAGGGCTAGAAAAAGAAGAGAGGTGGGTGGCTGGCCCACAAAGAGAAATAAATAGGAGGGAGGAAAACAGAGCAAGACAGAACACACAAGATGCTGTTGCAACAGACTTATAACAGGGGGATGAATAAGAGGGAAAAAGACCCTGCAGAGACCCTTGGTATTCCTGATCTTAAACCCTTTCACATACTCCTCCCCACCTAAGACAAAACCAGATGGGTTTTGCAACACCATGACACTCAAATGCTTTCACTACTAAACTACTCTATCATCAGATCTCTCCCTGGGAGAAATGGAGTCATAGCCCACCCTCTCCTAAGGCTCCGCCTCAGGGGCCCTTAGTATATCTTTAGCAATGCATGGAAGAACATGTTCTTCCATGTTTTCTTCAGTCTTTACCCTGAGGTCTGATGATAGGTGCTGTTCTATGTATGTCCCATATCTGGGCATGTAATCAGCATTACAGTGTGATGCTCCTGAATGATGTTTGATAGTAAAACAGTAAGGCTGCAATGAAAGATACCCCCTCATGATCCATGGATTCTGATCTTTCATAACCTCAAGCCAACAAAGTGGGTTATGGTCTGTCCATAATTCAAATTCCACCACCCAGAGCTAGAAGCATAAGGCTTCTATAGCTCACCTGATGGCCAAACATTCCTTTTCTATAGTGGAATAGCGGGTTTCTCTTTCATGTAATTTCCAGCTGATGTAAATAATTGGATGTTCTTCCCTTTCCACGATTTGAGTCAATACTGCTCCTATGCCATAATTCAATGCATCTGTTTTTACAATAAAATGTAGCATGAAATCAGAATTTCATAGGATAGGAGAAGAACATAATCTGGCTTTTATAGTACAGAAAGCCTCCTCACAATTAGGAGTCCAGTGCACTACATTTGGTTTATGTTTCTTTATCAGATCTGTCAGGGGGCCTGCTATACTGGAAAAGTTTGGTGCAAACTGCCTATAATAGCCGGCTAACCCCAGAAAGGATCTGACGTCTTTTTTAGTGACAGGTCTGGAACTGTTGGCCACAGCATCCACCTTGCCCACATCTGGTCTCAGCTGTCCATTCCCAATTCGGAAGCCTAAATATTTGGTCTCTTTCATGGCTAAGGTACATTTGGCTGGGTTAATCGTTAATCCAGCATCAGTTATGGCTGCCAATACCTGAGAAAGATGACATACATGGTCATCCCAGCAAGGGCTAAAACCACTACGTCATCTAGATATGCAGCACTGTAGGTCACATGGGGAGTAAGAATCTTATTCATTGATCTCTGAAATGTAGCTGGGGCACCATGCAAGCCAAATGGCATAGTGATGAATTGAAAAAGGCCTAAGGGGGCGAAGAAAGCTGTCTTTTTTCTGGCGGCTTGATCCAATGGGATCTGCCGGTATCCTTTTGTCAGATCTAAGGTACTTATGTACTGTACATTTTCCAAATAATCCAGGATGTCATCTATACGTGGCATAGGATAACTGTCAAACCTGGATACAGCATTCAGTTGCCGAAAGTCTTAAGAGATCCATACACCCCCTCCCTTTTTTTCCACAACTACCATTGGAAAGCTCCACTCACTATAAAAGGGTTCTACAATGCCTAACTTCTGCATTTTTCTGATTTCCTGAATTACCTCCTCCTGAACCCTTTCTAGCAGCCTATATGCCTTCTGCCTGATGGGAACATCCTGAGTGAGGGAGATATGCTGTTCCATATCTTTTGCTCTCCCAGGAGTCCCTGTGAAAGTCTCCTTGAATGTCTGTAATACTGTGTTTAGCTCAGCCCTTTGTTGGGGTGTTAGCTCAGGGTTGATTTTGAGGTGGTGTAGTTCTCCTGTACTTTCCAGTCATTGATATACTGTGTCTAATTCACTATCTGGCTGTTCAGGGTACACATAACCACATATTGGGGTGGATCATTCAACCTATCGTTTTAGGAGGTTTGCATGGTATTTGCATCTCTGGTGTTTTCTATCAGTTAATTCAATTTCATATGTGACAGGACCTGTTCTTTTATTTACCACATACAGACCTTGCCACTTCATGAGTAATTTATTGTCCGATGATGGTAATAATAACAGGACCTTGTCCCCTGATAGAAATTCCTTATGTCCAGTACCTTTGTCATACCCTTCCTCATGTGTTTTCTACTTATTTTGATTCTGTTGATGGGCCATATAGATATACCTCTTCAGCCTCTGACGTAGTTGTGTGAGGTACTCTAAGGGGGTGATACCTTGCCCTCCTTTCCCATCCATTCAATGTTCTTTAATAATATTTAGGGGGAGCCCTGGGATTATGCCCATACAGCAACTCAAATGTGCAGAATCCAGTAGAAGCCTGGGGGATCTCTCTGTAGGCAAACGTTAGGTGGGGTAGGTAAGTGTGCCACTTAGTGCCTTCATCCTGCACAAACCTCTGCAGCATTTTTTTCAACGTTTGATTGAAACGCTCGACCAGCCCATCTGTCTGCAGATGATAGGGTGAGATATGTATTGCCCCTATACCTACGATCTGGTACAGGTGTTTCAATAAAGTAGAACAAAAATTGCTGCCCCTATCCATCCAGATCTCTTTCGGCATACCCATCCTACTAAATACTTTGACCAGCTTATCTGCTATTTTTTCGGCTGTGATGTTATGTAGGGGTATTGCTTCAGGGTATTTTGTAGTATAATCACAGATGATTAGGATGAATTTATTACCCTTCTCAGTCTTAGGGTGGGGTCCAGCAATATCCATTGCTAACCACTCAAAAGGGGTAGTAATCAAGGGCATTGGCTGTAAAGGTACCTTATCTTTCTGTCCTACTTTGGCTACCACCTGGCATTCCGGACAACTCTGACAATATTCAGCCACTTGTTTGTAAGTGCCACACCAAAAAAAATGGTAAAGAAGTCGACTAAGTGTACGGTCCCTCCCTAGATGCACTGCAAGAGGGATATCATGGGCCAGTGCAAGTAGTTGCTTTCTATACTGTTGGGGAACCATCAGCTGTTCCACAACCTCCCCTGTCCAAGGATTAGTGCACACCCTATATAGTAATCCTTGCTTCATTGTATATTTGCCATTACTTATTTCTTTGTTAGTCTCAACCACCTGTGAAAAAAGGAACAAATGTTAAGTCTTTGCTCTGTGCAGCACCAAAATCAACAACATCAAACCCCTCAATTTTCAATACATCAGTATTTTGTACAGAAGAGTCATTAAAATTCACAGTCCACTGCTCTTTTTCTTGTCTCCTCTGTCTTCTTGTTTTTCTGTTCTTTCCTGCTGGCCCATATATGCCATTATCAAAAGGAAACATATGTCCCAGAGTGTCTTCTGTTTTGCCTGAGCCCTGGTGATAACAGCACTAAGGCTAGAGGATATTAAAGTGTCAAATTTGGGGTAGTCATGACCAGTAAGTACCAGTACTGGTAAGTGGGGCACAGCACCAACCTTCAGCATTTGGGCTTTGCCTTTTATATGGATTATTGTCTCTTTTAAAGGATAATAATGCACATCCCCATGAATACATGTTACTCCTGTTGTGGGCCCTGTGACCTCATTCTGTGGCAGTAAGTCAGCTATGACTACTGTCTGTTTACTTCCTGAATCAATGAGTCCTGAAACATCCTTACTTCTAACCTGTACAGGTATGATGTATTGTCCCCAATTCGCCAAAGCCAACTGTGTAGGTTCAGTGTTATGGTTTGGACAAAATAGAGCTATGTGTCTTTTCCCATGACATTCCCTGCAGATAATGTCTGCGTTGAACCCCCTTCCTGTTTTATTATTTGACTTATTAGTCCCAGGGCTGTAACTTTGAGAAACAGTAGATATGGGAGATGTTCTTACCATGGCTTGGCTGGCACTGGTTGTTATAGGTTCCTTTTATCTATGTGGTCTTGCAGCAAGATAGTCCTCTGCTAACTGAATGGCAGCCTCTGCGGTCTCTGGACGGTGCTCCTTCATCCAAATTTGCACATTCTGTGGTAGGATCCAAATGAACTGCTCCAGTATGATAGACTCCAATACTCGATCAGATGCCTGAGTAGAGGGCTGTAACCACTTAAAGCATAGGTCCTTTAATTGTGTATATGCTTCTTGGGGGGAGTCAGCAGATTGGAACCCGAACATTCTAAACCTCTAGTGATATGTTTCTAGATTGATATCATATCTCTTTAGAATGGCCTGTCATACTCTGTCATAATTATTTGCATGGGTACTGTCGATGTGGCTATATGCTTATTGCACCTTCCCCATTAGATATGGTGCCAACCTGATCACCCACTGGTCCCTCAGCCATCCACAGGCTGTAGCCACTCTTTCAAAAGTTGTAATATAATCTTCTGTATCATCTGAGTCTCTTAAGTGTACCATTTTAATGTCCTTAGTACTTCCCCCCAGAGAAGGTGGGGGTCTGTTAGTGCCCAGTATCTGAAAGGCCTGTAATACATCTGTCCACCATGCCTCACTTTCTTTCCTGTCCCTTTCTCATTGCCTTTCCATCTCAACCTGTTGGAGGCACAACCAACGCAGAAGCTCATGAGTGTCCTCAGGTGGAGATTCTTCCTCAGGTACTCCTCCCCTCGCCTGGGCACCCTCTTCCACATCCTTATCCACATCCATATCACTAACTTCTCTTTTTGCCATTTTTCTCTTAACATCCTAACATCCAGCAACCAGCAGAATCTGATATCTGTCCATCATGGCTCTGGTTGCAATGCCACAAACTCTGGAGGGGTTCACCTTGTCCTGCTGCATACAGTGTCCACCAGGAGTCTTGTAGCAGACACTCCAGTCAAAACAAGTGCTCCAACCTTATCCCACCACTGCCACCATATGTGAAAGGCTTGTGGGATAAATGATGGACACACAGGCAGTGATGGCAGTAAAAGAAAAGAAAAATTTATTATAGCAGAACAAAATGAAGGAACTGGTTCAGTAAAATAAAAGAGAATTTCACATCACTGAAATAAGCATAAATCCAAACAGCAGCCTGGTACAGTAGAAACTAGACTTAGGGTCTTGAAACACCAACACCCTACTCCACACTGAGCTAAAAAAGGAAGAACCACCCAATATATAGTACTGAAACAGTCATGTGATGTCTCATGCTCCACCCACTAAAGGGCTTTAAGTTTAAACATTGTCTAAATAAACAGAAAATAAATAAACAATATATAATCAGTTTGCTTATACACATATGAGTCCTTACAGACTTGTTATACTTATTATTATCCTCTGGTTCCAGAGTTAGAAGTGAAGTTCATCAGCAGGCTCCACCCTCAGAAATCCACTACCATAAATATAGCAAGAGAGAGGCCGACCAGCTCTATAGCAACAGGGACTTTTGCGGTGGTAGCCTGCAAATGGATGCTCAAAAAGAAAGAACAAAAACAAGAAACCAGTATGCTGCAGCACTGTCAAAATGAAAAGCAATGAGTACTCAGTCACTTTTCTTAAAGTCCTGGCTCTAGCTTGCCTTTCTATTTAATGAAAGCAAAAATATGAGAAGAACCACAGTTAAACACACAACGGTTCCTAGTAAGCATGCCCTCATGACAGTCTTGCGATAGCACAAAAGAGAAATAGGGGAACCCAAATTGAGAAGTCACACTGCCGAGAAGAAATAATCCTTTTCTTCTCCAGTGTGGCTCTTTCTATGAGATCGGAGAATCTTTTGCCTAATAACAAATAGGGCAAACTAGCAGAAGTGCTTTTAAAAACCCAACAATGTCACAGGAATGTGAGGGCTCCAGAATGACACTGAACGTAGTGCTACAGAAAAGTAAACGCAGCATAAGAGCAGTTTGACGCAGCTGTCTGATACTGCACTATTTCTTACAAGAAACAGGGCACTCTAGCAATAGGGGAATAGGCTATATTAGTGCCTGCAACAATTATCAAATGTTTTTATACATTTTACGGTCCTGTGTATGGGAAAATTGGGGGTTTTAGGCTCAGGAACACCAAAATAATAGGGCTAGAAGAAGAAGAAGAGAGGCGGGTGGCTGGCCCGCAAAAAGAAATAATTAGGAGGGAGGAAAACAGAGTGAGACAAAACATACAAGACACTGTTGCAACAGACTTATGACAGGGGAACGAATAAGAGGGAAAAAGACCCTGCAGAGACTCTTGGTATTCCTGATCTTAGACCCTTTCACATTCCTTTCCCTAGAATTTTTTCCTTAACCCCATCATTTATGTAGTGCTTTGGTTCAGTGCTCTTTCACCTCAGAATGGTGGAACATCTCCATTCAGGGACTCCTTTAGTTTGAGGACAAGCTCTGTAGCAGCTTCACAGGGGTAGAAGTCTCAGAAAGAAACAAGGAGAGGTTTACTTACTCCCTAGCTTTCCAGTGGTATGCTACAGGCCCAGTTTATGCTAGGGTTTTAAAAGTATTATGTGAATCCTGGAAGAATGGTGATCTAAGGCCTTGGATCCCCAAACATTTTCTCCACAAGGAGATGTTTTCTTCTCCTCCATGCTGAAGCTCATATAAGTGGTTAGTCAGTGTTTGATAGGTAGTTCCATTCCACTGAGTGAGCTGAAATTTGGATGGTGGGTAACTCTCCCCTTTTACACTACTCATTCAGCAAATGAACACCCCCCCCTCTCCTTAGTGGAAGACAATGTCCCAGTGATTCTATTTATGCCCATCTCTCTGACTTTTAGGCATCTTCCCTATACACCTTTAACCAAGAGATCCATGGTCCATCAGTACCTCTAGGGGTGGAACCCTTCTCAAGAGGTTCTTGTATGACTAGTACCCTGAAAGGGTTGTATTTCCTTGCAAACATGAAGCATGAAAGGTCACACATATTCACCACATGATACTGACTACCTGAGTCCTCCAATTTCTACAATATTGCTTTACCAACAGTACTGAGCTACTGACAGTACTCAGTAACCTGATTCAGTTTAGCTGCACAAGCACCATTTTGTAGTACACAAGCATCCACTACAATAAATACTCATGTAATCAACACCAGTGGTTACTCCATACTAGTTTGCCAGCTGAATCAGCTAACAGATATGTCAGTGAGAACAGGATAATAAGTACCTGTTAAACCACTGAAGGATCAGAAAAGTGGTGACATACTAGCAAAAGAAGAGCAGATGGCTGAATATTTATATAGGTGCTGTATTTTGCATCAGCATTCACAACAGAAAATGGTGGAACTGTATCAGATAGTGAAAGACTGTTCACAAGGTAGCATTAGGACATACAGTATGTGTGACACTTGAAGAGGTTGATAGAATGATAAAAAGGTAAACATAAACAAGGCAATGGTATCTGATAGAAAACAACCTTAAATCCTCATTGAACAAATCAAATAACTTCTGTTTGGGATTGGATTGCATATACAAATATTATTCAGGACAAATACACAAACATACACTCACATACTGCAATTGTTACAAACATAAATACACATACAGATATTACTAATATTATTAGACCTTGGCTGAGGCTGGTGTGACACACATGCTGTATGTCTACTGCTGCTTATAAGGGGGCCTATTCATGAAAGCGCATAAGTGCTACACATGTAGCATACACAGGGCATGTAGTACGATATGTGCATGAAGCACATGTGACCCATGCATGTGGCATGCACCAATGGTGCATAAGGACATGCACAGACACAGCCTGTAAACATGTGCATGGTGGAAGACTAGGTTTGCCAGCCAAGGCACCTAGCTTCATCTGAGCTCTTTTCTTCTAGGTTGCTTGAAAGGACAGAGCAAATAACCTTACCAGACCAATGATAAAGATTAAGGCTTCTTTTGGTTAGGCAGATTTACTGTGTGCTGTTGTTTTTATTTTGTACTCACAAGGATTGTTACCGTTTGTTGCTAACATTTTATTGCTTTATTTTTCTCTGATTCAAATTGTTGTTGCTGGGTATACATTCTGCTGCATTATTACAGGGTGTGCCTACAGGTGTGTGCTTACAGATTACTGCTGTAATCTGATTCAAATTGTCTTTTGCAAGGTATATCTTCTGTTACTGCTTTATTTTTCTCTGTAGTAAAGTGGTTCTTACAGGGTATATCTTCTGTGAAATTATTACAGGTGGTGCTTTACAGGTTTTACAGTTTTATCTGTCATTAGGATAAGCTTTCAGGGCTACTGCATTTGTTGGTGGCTGACTGTTTCTGCTCTTACCTCCTTGTTTCTTTCATCCATGGTTCTTCTTTTTCAGCAGGGGAAGGGCCCAGCCACCCACCCCATCCCCAACCACCCCACACTACACTCCTTTTATAGGGTAGCACAGTCATGACATTTCCTGTAGCAAAGCAGGAAGGGGCGGTTCAGAGGGGTATCCATACAGTGACCTCATTTACAGGGGCACTAGTAATTTAACTTGTTATAACAAGTTATACAAAAACAAACAAACAAAACACAAAATCAAACTTTTGCTTTCATTTTCTTCCTTCTAATTACTCTGACCAGGTTATAAACCCAGCAACATACCTGGAATGGATATCATTAACTGCAGGTACTGTGGAACACTTTTCAGAAGGCAGTTTTACAGGATTTAAGACACTGTCGTACATGCTGGGCCATTGGAGCTCTTAGGGCTCAACTCCAGGCAGCATGGGCAGAGATTTCGTACCTCAAATTGCATATTCAAGAGGAAATATATTATAAGAACTGCCCACCATTTCCCCAACATCCAACAGAAGCACCTCAACTGCAGAGAGTAGTTGGTCGGGGAGGTTGGCAGGTGGTTAGAAGGGGCAAATCGGGTGCCCCATCACTCGGTGCTCTCCAACATATCACCTCCACAAACCATATAAAAACTACAAATAGGTATCTGCCTCTATCTCCAAAATCAAACAAAGGGGCAGAGGACACTGCAGAGCAGAATACTGCAGCACAGGAGCTAGCACAACAAAATGCACCCAGAACATGAACCAAAACAAAAAAAGCAAAAAGGAAATAAAAAAAAAACTTCTGATCACAGGAGACTCCATGATTCGGGGAGTTGATACGTATCTTCAGCTAGGGGTAATGATCAGATGTCTCCCAGGTACATCAGCGTGGAGAGACACTGACCACATTGTTAAAATTGTTCAGGAAGCAGGAGAAAACATTGATGTCCTGGTACACATAGGGACTAATGATCTTGCTAGCTTGTCAGTTGTGGAGACCAAGGAACATCTGACCAGGCTGGGTGACAAACTATCACCCATTTCATCCGGCATCTCCTTCTCTGAGATTCTGCCAGTCTGGGAGAGGGGGACAGATGGACGGAAAGTCAGAGAAGGGGAGATAGGGGAGCTAAACATGTGGCTCAAGGGCTGGTGCCAGGAAAAAGGACACAAATTTGTAGGGAACTGGCAACAGTGTTGGGAGTGAAAGTTCTTTAAATTTGATGGACTGCATCTAACTAAGGAGGGAGTCAGTGCATTGGGGCAGAAGTTTGATGTCTTTGTAAAATATTTAAACTAGCAAATGCGGAGAGGGGTGCAGCACCCGAAACATCGAATGGGAAGAACACCCTTCCCCCCTCAGCTAGTGGTCAAACAGGAGTTCAGCATGTTTGTAGTTCATTTCCATCACCAGGTAAAGAAAAAGGTCCAGCTCCCCATACGATGCACAGGGAAAACACTGGACCTCACCCAACAACTAACACACCACAATCTGACCAATGGAAAATCATGTACACAAATGCTTGCAGTCTGGGAAACAAGATCCCAGACCTGTAGGCAATAATAACAGAGGCTAAACTGGACATAGTAGCCATTAGCAAGACATGGTTTAACAGTAACCATACTTGGGAGACTTCAGTACCTGGCTATGTACTGTTCAGAAGAGACCGAGGTGCAAAAAGGGGGGGGGGGGTGGAGTGGTCATTTATGTCAATGAAAATATCAAAGCTACAGAAATTCAGAATACACATAAGGAGCCAGAAGAATTGTGGGTCACCATGGAAACAGGACAGCCATACAAACTGGGGTTGTGTACAGGCCTCCAGACCAGGGGAAGGACGTAGACACGTTACTGTTAGAAGATATACAACACTTGACAGCTAAAGGGGAGGTTCTGATAATGGGAGACTTCAACATGCCAGATACAGATTGGTCAATACCAGCAGGGACAACTGCCAGAACTAGACACATGGTGGATTCCCTGCAGGGGGAGGGCCTCAAACAACTGGTACAACAACCCACTAGAGACAGGACTATCCTAGATCTAGTACTAACTAACAGGGAAAGGATCACAGATTTCCAGGTAGAAGGTCACCTGGGGGCCAGTGACCATCACATGGTATGGTTCAATTTGGCCACTAGAACAAAATCATCACATTCAAAGGCAAAAGTATGGGACTTCAGAGGAGACTTTGATAAGAAGGCCAATAGAGTTAAGCTAGCCCTGGCAAAAGGAAATACAGGTGGGGGGGTACAGACAAAGTGGGCAAGCATTAAAGATGCAATACTTGAAGTAACATCCCATTGTGTTAGTGAGAAAAGGAAGTACAAAAGAAGAAGGAAACCACTTTGGTTCTCAAACACAGTAGCAGAAAAGGTCAGAGCCAAAAGGCTGGCCTTCAGGAAATATAAGGGAATGCAGCAGGATGAAGATAGGGAGGCATACCAAGCTTCCCTAAGGGAAGGAGGGAAGGCAGTAAGGCAGGCAAAGGCCCAAACTGAGGAAACACTAGCACGGACAGTAAAAGAAGGTGACAAGACTTTCTATAGATACATTAGTGAAAGGAGAAAGTCCAGAAGGGGTATTGCTAAGATCAAAGGGGATAAGGAGGCATGTGAGGAGGAGGACCATGTAAAAGCATCTATCCTAAATAGATACTTCTGCTCAGTATTTACTGACGAGAAAGTAGGGCTGGGCCCACAGCTCTGCACCATGGACACAGGGGGGAGGGAGGTGTGCACTAGTCCCTTCACAAAAGAAAGGGTCCTACAAGAGCTCAATAAGCTCAGGGTGGACAAGGCAATGGGACCTGATGGCATACATCCCAGGGTACTAAAGGAGCTAAGGGTGGAACTAGCAGAGCCATTATCAGAACTGTTTAGTGAGTCTCTGAGCACAGGAGAGGTCCCATAAGACTGGAGAAGGGCTCAAGTGATCCCACTCCACAACAGTGGTAGCAGTGAGGAGGCAGGGAACTACAGACCAGTCAGTTTTACTTCAGTAGTGGGCAAAATTATGGAGACACTCCAAGGAAAGGATAGTGCAACACCTGGAATCCATAGGAGCACAGGATCCATGACAGCATGGGTTTACAAAAGGAAGGTCCTGTCAAACTAATCTCATAGATTTCTTTGACTGGGTAACCAGAGTGTTGGACCAAGAGGGAGCAGTTGATGTTGCCTACCTTGACTTCAGCAAAGCTTCCGATACTGTTCCACATAGAAGATTGATTAATAAGCTGGGTGAGGCTCGGTGTCAGACGTTGGTCAACTGGGGCAAACTGGTTGACGGGCAGAAAACAGAGAGTGGTGGTAAATGGTATACAAGTCAGAAGAGATGCAAGTCACAAGTGGGTACCTCCTAGGATCAGTCTGGGGCCAGTCCTCTTCAATATCTTCATCAGTGATATTGCAGATGGACTGGAGGGTAAGGTTTGTCTGTTTGCAGATGACACCAAATCTGCAACAGAGTAGATGATCCAGATGGTGTGGGCAGGATGAGAAGAGATCTGGATAAACTAGCAAAATGGTTGGAAGAGTCGCAACTGGGGTTTAACTCAAAGAAGTGCAAGATCATGCACATAGGGAAGAGAAACCCTGAAGCCACCTATAGGCTGGGAGGAGAGTTGCTGGCAGTCACAAGGGAAGAAAGAAACTTGGGCATCATCATCACCGATGACCTGAAATCATCCAAGCAGACCTCTAAAGCAGAAGGTAAGGCTAGAGGGATGTTGGGGTGTATTAGTAGGGGTATCACAAGTCGGAAGAGGGAGGTAATAATCCCTCTTTACAAGACACTGGTTAGGCCCCATCTGGAGTACTGCGTGCAGTACTGGAGGCCACACCTTCACAAGGACAATAACCAAATTGAGGCAGTCCAGAGAAGAGCAACCAAAATGGTGCAGGGATTGCATCAGAAAACATATGAGGATAGATTAACTGAACTCAATATGTATACCCTAGAGCAAAGGAGGGAGAGAGCGATATGATTGAAACATTCAAGCACCTTAAGGGCATTAACAAGGTGAAAGAGTCTAACATGTTTCAATATAAGAAAAATAGCATGACAAGAGGACACAGCATGAGATTAGAGGGAGGCTGATTAAGGGGTAATGTGAGGAATTCTTTTTCACAGAAATGGCAGTGGATGCATGGAACGGCCTACCTCAGGAAGTGGTGGATATGAATACAGTGCAAGGTTTCAAACAGGCATGGGATATGCATAAAGGAGCAATGCAGATGAGTATGAATAGATAGGCCATTGACAGAGCAAAGGCCTATGGCACATTCATAAGGTAGAAAAAGAAATGGGCAGACTGGATGGGCCCTGCGGTCCTTATCTGCTGTCAACTTCTATGTTTCTATGTTTCTATATTTCTATATATGAGATCCATGTGTACAAGTGAGTGGCCGCATAGGTGAACTGCATGGCCTGCTGCACACACACTTATGAAACAACATATGGCAGAATGGCGCAGACGGATGCAGATGCTGGCCTACACGGCACCAAGGCAGGCATAACCCCAGCATGTATCCCAGGTGCCGAAGGCCAGCAGCTGTCCTCAGAGCCCTGGAGACAGCAGCACAAGGGCACAGCCCCTCTGAAGCACAGGGAGACCCATAAGGAACAGGTGGCTGGAGCCAGGAAAAGCTGTCACAGTAGCAAAACACAACACCAGAGTCAAGGGGCCCCCACAAGTTGTAATGGAAGCAACAGGCGAACACACACAAACTGACCCCGTGGTACAAGGGCACAACCAAAATGGATGTGAGCACAGCAGGGGCTGTGACACAGTGATGTCACACCATGGACAACTGGCATGATGGCCGGCAGTAGGGCCCACGATAGGTGCATGAGACATGCGGCATGGCTCAGTGACCAAACAGGGGAGCAGCCCAGTGGACCAAGCATGACACAAGCCAGCCCCCCAGGACAATACAATACATTCTGCAAGCAATGCAAGCCAATGTTTACAAGGAAGGCTGCCCAACACTGTGACCGTACCATGGTAAAGGGTACACCAACACCCACAGCCCACAGCAGTGGAACTGCAGCGACATATCCTGTCCCCCACAGCACACACACACACACACACACACACACACACACACACACACACATGCAGAGGCCTGAGGGCACAAGCAGTGTGACTAGTGCAACAGTAGGCCATGTCAGAATGTTACAGGCCCACCCCATATGCAATATGCAGATGATGATGATGATGATGAAAACTTTATTTTATACAGGAAATTCTAATCATTAGGATTATACAATCCTGTTCTCAAGATAGTCCTGTTTATATTTCACTTAGTTACATCTAGACATATAACATTAATCAAATAAATACAAAATGTACACAATACACAGCATTTCAGTATCCAACAATACATTAAAACACAAATACAAAACAAAAAATACAAGGTTTCACAATAAGGATTTCCCATACATAATCATATACAACTACATTCTATTTTATGAAGTTTCAGAATTTCATTTTTAAAAATCGTGTGGTCTTCTAGAGATCTTATTGAAGGGGGTAGAATATTCCATACTTTAGCTGCCTGACATGAAATGGAACCATTACCATATTTATTATGAATTTTATGGGACAAACTCTGTGTCTATGCACAGATCTTAGAAACTCATGCCTACCTTTACTAACTTTAGGAAAAAGTATTTGTGCGATATAATGTTCGGGGTAAGATATCTTATATTTATGTATCAGTATTAACCAGTTTTTTTGAAAAATCATTTCTAAAGACTGTCAGTTCAACTTTATGAACATATTACAATGATGAGTTCGATAGGAACACTGCAAAACATATCTAGCTATTCTATGTTACACCCTATCCAATCTAATCAACTGATGTTTACTCGCTGTTCTATAAATTAAATCCCCATACATCAGGGTTGGCATAATCAGCTGTTCGGCCACTTTTTTCCTATCCTTAATTTGTAAACATTTAGTAGTTCGTCTCAAGGCTCCTAATTTCTTGGTCACCTTTTTTATATTATTATTTATGTGGGTAACAAAGGTCAACAAATAATCAAAAGTCACCCCCAAATAACAATAACTATCGTTATTGTGCGTGTGGCACAGAGATACCCTCCTGTGGAATGGTCACCATACAAACCAGGAATGGCATGCAAGGTGGACATGTGGAGATGCCTGCAACCAACACACCGGCATCCTGTGACCGAGCTGGCATGGCACAACTGGTGGCATGCAGTGCACATCATGCAGAGGTGGCATGCACACACAACTGAACGACAACACACGTCACACACAAATCACATGTCAAGCACCACTGGCCCAGACAAGGGCTGTGGGAAACAGGGCTAGAGATGCAGGATATGGAAAAATAAACTGCATTTATTATAGAGCTGTAACATAACAAAGACAGGTGTCGACAGGAATAGGGACAGGGATGGCAACACAGAGAACAGAGATGGAGATGGTGTGGCATGCTAGTCCTCAACGGACGAGTCTGAGGTCTTATATTCAGCTGGGGGGGTGGTGTACAAGTAGTCATGCTCCACCATGATGATGTGGTACACAGGACCCCTGTACCCCTAAAATGAGAAGAAGGGACAAGGGGCCATGGGTTAGTGACAGGGTGGAACACAAACAAGCAGAAACACCCCACCCACACAGGCATGCACACCGCACAACACCCACCTGCGATGGTTCCTGGATGGCCCAGAGGTCCAGGTTCAGGTCCTGGTATATGAGGATGTGCTGGGTGCATCTGCATGTCAGGTAGCCCAGCGTGTCTGAGGGCCACCTCATGTTCCTCCATTGATAGGCTACGACCTCACCAAGGACACTTTACCCCCAGGTCCACCTTCACAAGCACAATCCATAATGGCTCACCCGGTGGGGCCTGTAACATACAGCAGAATGGCACACCTCAGCATAGCAACCTAACAGATTGATACACATATCATCATATAGATGGGCAATGACTTACCAATGGTTTCTACACCGCCTCCAACATGTTCTCCACCGGGAGTGTATCCTGGTACGTGGATGTAGACATCCAAATGGGGCACCTGGGTAGGCCACAGTCCAGGTCCTAAACCAGCCAACCAGCTGCTGCACACACTGTCATTGTTCTTGCAGAGTGGGGGCCAAGAATATGGGTGCAGTTGCTCGGTCTTATAGATGGCATGCCCTCTGCATGTGACTTGCCCCACCGCTTAAAGGGCACACCCCCACATCCGGCAAATGTGCGTGACACCACCCATGCAGAGAACCTTGCCAAGGGAGACATTTGCTGAAATCAGAGGGACAGTATTAGATGTAGGATGTGCCCTGGGGCATTGATGAATGTCCTGCTGATTGAGGACATGCTGGACAGGCTGTGATGGGCATGGTGATGCTGACGCCCTTACGTGTTCTGCAACAGAATGCAGGCACACATGCTGGGCAACGCAGAATGCCTCCAGAGATTCCACGTGGACCATGCCATGCTGCGATATATCTGTTGGTTGTGGATGAGCAGGTATGGTCATGGACACGCAGGTCACCAAGCTATGTCTATGGAGACCTAAGTCATGTGTGCCCTGCAGTACTATGCTACAGGGTCATTTCAGAGGGTGACGTGTGACATCGCAGGTGGCAGCCAGTCATCTGTGTCATGGGCCCTGCACACTGTAACAGATGCCCTTGTGAGACATGTGGGTGAGCACATCTGGTTCCCCACATCGCCCAGGGAGGTTACGGCAGTGGTGCAGGGCTTCCACGAGGCATACGGAATACCCAACACAGTCAGTGCAATCGATTGCACCCACGTAATGATCCTAGCACCGCCGGTAGATGAGGATGCATGCAGGAACCGCAAGGGATACCACAGTGTGAACTACCAGGTCATGTGCGATGCCAGTGGCATACTCACCAATGTCTATGCTAAGTACCCTGGATCGTACCACGACTCATACATCTTTGACAACAGCACCCTAAAACAGCACCTCACATCACTGTGCGAGGGTTTGGGGTGGCTACTAGGTATGTATGTCTGTGGTGTGCCATGTCTACTGTGTGCCTTGTGTGTATTATATCTGTATCGACGCTGTACATGTCATCCCCCACAGGTGACAGTGGCTATCCACTGTGAACATACCTCCTGACACCCTACCTGGCACCGCAGCATGATGGAGAATGACTTCAGCCACACACATGCAAGGGTCAGGAACATCGTGGAATGCACCATTGGCTTCCTGAAGATGTGGTTCTGCTACCTGGACTGCTTGGTTGGGATGATCCTACCACCTGGGAAGGTGTGCAGAGTTTTCACTGCATGCACCATGCTGCACAACAACTGTGAATGATGCCAGCTGCACATGCCCCCTGACAACCCACTACCGCCACAACACGGACAGCAGGGTAGATGGCAGGATGATCAAGCAGTGAGATGTCAAGGTGTTCCCATGGGCCAGAGGCATTGATGTGATGAGCCACTGCCTGAATGCATTGCCGTGCATGTGGTCTGACACCATGTGGCATGTTTAGACAATAGCCTGCACTGCCAGGGGTGCAGTGATGACGCTATTCTGCTGAGTGCCCCTGTCACCACACTCATGTGTGTTCCATGGCAGTTGTGCAATTGCGGACATGTGGGCCATGTTGTCCAAGCATGTATGCCTGTCAGTGTCACCTACAGAGGCTACCACTGTGTGGCACCCTGCCATCACATCACCACCCGCACGCTGTGTGGCACCATGGTGGCTCAGAATACATTGTGGACAGATGGGCACACCTGCAATTGTACACCATGGCCGCCGTAGCGTTCACACAGAACATGCCATCATAGTGGCCATGGCTGTTTAGAGTACTGCTGTACTGGTGTGGGGGGGCCTTGCAGTGGCCATTCAGGGTGTGTGTCAGGAGTACTGTCATGAACCTCTGAGGTCTGTGCATGGTGCTGTGCTGTCTGCAGAGCCTGTGGAGTGGTGCTATCCCTGCATTCATGTGGGGGGGTGGGTGTCCATGTGCTGTGTCAGCGTGGGTGTAGTGGGCATCCATGACCATGAGGGTCATGTACCACGGCCTCCATGGGCATGTCCAGCATTGTTCGTGCCACACCCCCTGCCACTGGCGGTTGCACCAGCCACTGACTGTGGGTCATGCTGTAAGTGCTGGAGACCCATGGGGCAGTTGTGCCAAAGACACCAGCAGGTGCACTATATGTCCCCTTCAGTGGCATCTGGGCATGCAGTCCTGTGCCCATGTCATTGGTGACTGTGTTGTCAACTGTGACCCCCAGTTCTGGTGGCCGTGTCTAGTTGCGACTGTGCATGGTGCTCCCCAGGTGTGCATCAATGGCTGTGAGCATGTCAGTGAGTCTCTGCTGTGCACGGATGCTGGTGGTGACCAGCCTAACCTGCACCTGCTCACCAGCCTTGAGTGCTCTCCCTATCCACTCCTGTGCATGGACTCCAGTGGCCAGCTCCACTGCCATCTCCTCCTGTGACCTTGCTGCACTGGACAGGACCTCTGTCAGATGCTCCAGGGCATGCGCCTGGTCCCTTGTCACCTGCAATCTCTATCATTCCAGTCTATGGAGGTCTGGGTAGTAGGCTTACAGGGGACTGCTTGTCATCCACTGGTGTGGTCATTTTGCTGGTGAGGGACCAGTGGATGTTACAGGTTGCATGTCCTGGGACCACTGTGGTGTCATCATCATCATCATCAAATTTGTTTATTGTTCTTCCAAAAGAAAGCTAAAATGTTGGACATTACAATATTCAGATACAAAAAGAGATTAAATACATAAAACACTCCTGCTATCTAAGAATAATATCAATATTCATTTTTGTTGTAATCTTCTCTGGTGAGCCTTTTTTTTAAGACTGATTACAGTTGAAAAAAGTTAAAAACATTATTGCATCTTTCACTGTCCCAGGGTGGAGCAGAATAAATATTGGATCATAATCCAAGTTACGGTATCTTAATAAAAAGTCATTTAAAATTGAATTTCTCCTCTTGTTATACAGAGGACATTGTATTATAATATGATGCAATGTTTCTTTAAACCCTTTGTTACAGGGACATTCATTGTTATTGTAATTAGTTGGAGGAGGAAAGCGATTAAAATATGTAGATTTAGAATTAATTATATCAAATCTTGCCCATGTTATCACCTTACGAATATTTGGAGCTATAGGAAGAAGCAAGTAATTTTCTATTAACGAATCTATTTTATTCTTCCCAAACCATATAGCTTGTTTCTGAAGTCTGACCAACCTTAGTTGGTTATTAAGAGCAATATCAAATATTTTTTTTTAAATTTGCCTCTATAAGTATCAGATATTAAAATGCCCATCTGATGATCTCTCCAAAGGTGCACAGAGTTTAACTTTTGTAAATTGGTTATTACAGCTCTTAACCAAGGTGAAAGAAATCCCATAGAGTACCATATTTGTTTTTCTTTAAGACAGAATTTTAATAGATTGCTACTATGATTATTAAGAATCTTGAGCCAATATGACAGGAGTCTGAGGTTAACTAAGTCTGCCAATGGAATTCTGCCAAGTTCAGTTCTTACTATCACATTAGCCGTTGATTGGGGAACTTGAAGAATTGCTTTATAGAAGTAGGATAATGATATCTCTAAATTTGGCTTAAACTTAACTCCCCAAATATCGGCACCATATAATAGAATTAGGGTAATCTTAGAATCTCCCACTTTGATAGCTGGGACTACCGATAGTCCTCCATATTTATAATTAAAGCCAAGGAGAGCCTTTGCTGCACACTTGGCTTTATTAATTTGGTCATTGATATGTATATTCCAAAAAACAGTTGAGGAGAATTTTATACCAAGATAACAATATGAAGTAACTACATCTATTTGTGAGTTATTTAACATTATTTTTGGTTTTGGGGGTTTGATACCAAAAACATTATCTTTGTTTTTTCAAGATTAATTCTGAAATTTAAATGTTCACATTTATGTTTCAATTGATCTAATTTTATCTGAAGTCCATTTTGGGTTAGGGAGAAGAGAACTAAATCATTAGCATAAGCTAAGATGTGGATGTAATGATTGTTGATTTTAGGGGAATCCAAGGAAAGTGATGCATCAAAAGAAAGCAAGGAATCAATATAGAGGTTAAACAAGAGTGGAGCAAGTAGGCACCCCTGTTTGACCCCTTTATTTGTGATAAAATATTCTGAGTTATTACCAAGTGTATCATATCTGAGTGCTGTACTTGTTTCAGAGTATAATAAAAAAATTGGGGGTTAACAAATTTATAGATATGCCACGTTCAAGGAGAATATTCCAGAGGTTATTTCTAGCTATGGAATCAAATGTCACACAAAAATTGATAAATAAAACATGAAGTTTCATTTTTCTGTATGATTTATATTTTTCAATTAGATGGTCCAGAACAAAAATATGATCTAACGTCGAAAAACCATTACGGAAACCAGCTGGAAAATTTGAGAGAGGGCTGGCTTTATTGACCCAGATCTGTAGCCTATTTAATAAAATTCTGGTAAAGATTTTACTACTGGTATCAACAAGGCTTATGGGCTGGTAGTTTTGGGGATTTTGAAATGATCCTTTTTTATGAATCGGAATGATAATGTTTTTACGTCACAAGGTGGGAATATATCTTTCTCGAAGGCAGATATTAAAAAAAATTACGAAAAAAGGAACCCAAAAATTTATATTTTCTTTACAAATTTCTCCTGGGATACATTCAGGTCCAGGAGCCTTGCTATTAGCCAATTTAGATATCGCCTGCTCAACATCTATCCAAGAAAATTCCAGTGGTTTATAGGTATCCACTAACATCCATTTCGGACTCCTGGAGTAATCTCCTGAGTCTAAATCAGTAGTAAAGAGCTCTGAAAAATAGGAAACCCAGGTTTCTTTTGGTATATAGACTGTCATAGATGGTTCATAAAGTTTAACTCCCTTTGCAACTAAGAACCAAAAGGCCTTCACGTCTTTTTTTTTATATGGTTTCTAGCATATATGCCCATTGTTTTTGGGTAAACTCATATTTTTTATATTTTAAAATGTCTTATATTGTTTCCTTGCTCTATTAAGGTTTATTATATTGGCTCTGGATGAGTTTTTGATAGTTTTTTTAATCATAATTTCCAATCTATGCTTCTCATCTATACATTGTTGATTGAACCAAGTAAGCGGTTTAGGTGTTACGTTTGTATGAGAATAAATTGCAGTTTTAATATTTAGATAACACACCTCTAACTGTTTATTTATATTCTGCACTGAACAATTATCATGAAATAATGTAAATAGTGAGGTTGTTCTAGGAGAATATATTATATCTGCTGCTTTTATTATTCAATATGAGTTTATGTTTACCTCTAAGGGATAGAGAAGATGACAAAAAAGCATTCGAAGGATTCCTAGTACTGTCTTTTATGGTATCTATCTTGACCAATAGAGCTGCATGGTCACTTTCAGGCATCATTACAACTTTAAATCCATGAAAATGGTTATAGGTTTCTGTAGAAATCATCAGATAGTCTATGATGCTCCTCCCATTCGGGGGAAAAAAAAAGTAAATGCTCCATCCTGGTCGTCTTCTCCTCTCCCATTTAAGATGAGAAAGTTACCATTATTAATAAAATCCATCATTTTAAGACCAGCTCCATTCACTACAGTATCTGCAGAATCCCTAAGTTCAAGATCCCCCATATAAATCTGGGACTGTAATGTGTCTAGGTTATCATACTTGGCAATACGGGCATTTAAATCTCCCCTTATTATGATAATATCAATTTGATGTTTTAAATATAGGGAGTCAATTTCTAGAGATAACTGCATCCAAGGGTCTTATTCAGCTATAAGGTGAAAATTGGGTGGAAACTATACATTAGCTATCAAAAAAATTAAAGCGTCCCAAATTACAACACTAAGCAAAATTTCATTCCTTAGTGAAATATACTCTAAAATTCAAATACCCTCTCTTATTTTAATATATGTAGATAGGCCCCCTTTAGGTCTTCCAAATGTTTTATCCTTTAAAGCAGGGGCATGGAGTAGCATAAAACCATTAATATAAGTTTTCAATATAGCCCAAGACTCTTGAAACAATATAATATCAAACTTTGATATAAAGTCCTGCCAACGTGAATCAGCCAGTTTAGATTTTAGACCTGCAATATTCCATGAGATAAAATTGGGAACCTCTGTAATTAAGGTGTTAACTAACTCATTATGGTCCCCAATATCACCGGAATGAAATAGTAATGCAGTTGGAGCTGGTTGTCACTTATTATCCAGATTCCCTTCAGTCCTATTATCATAACAATCCAAATTCAAAAAGCCAACCAGATGAATATCATATTTGTCAAGTTTATGAGTATTTGACATAAGATAATTATAGATTCCTATTGACTTAATTTCTATGTCCACTTATGAATCCACCGGACCTGAATATATTCTTTTGACTGACACAAGTTCCTGGGGTTGAATTTCACAATCAAGCCACATAGCGAAAAGTGATTGGGTATATGTTGTCAACCTATTAGTATTTTCACCCTCATATTTCTGAATTCCAAACATGGACACTCTTCATGAATAATTAATTATTTGAAAATTCCAATTTACTAGAGTTAAAGTGAAATAAAAATTTTCTTAGTACACTTAAAAGGTGTGATAGATCCATATGCAAATTTCCAAATCATGGTCCAGTTTACTGGGGACGAAATCAGTATATCCAGTTTATTAATAAGGTGCTGTTTTACCCATATTGATTTAGCAGTGTCCATGTTAGATAATAATACATAAACTGGCGTATTAGAGGTTGATAAATCTCTGAAGACTAACTTAATATCCTTTGCTGCTGAATCTAAATCTAGTTCAGCACTAAATATATGGAAAATTATATTAAATAGTGAAGTTTCTGTTTCATGAGGTTTTAAAAAGATGTTCTTAAATTTAAAAATGACCTCTTTCCCAGAGAAATTAAGTTGATCTATGTGAGTGGGCAAGATTAATTCTGAATCTGAAGAAATTTCCAAAATGTGAGTACTAATCTCCTTCTCTACAATTACAAGAGGCTTTTCTGTCTTTAACTGATCATTTTTTGAAACAACCGAAGTAGCCCTAGGAATTGATCTTTAAGAGACTGTTTCTAAGGGGGTGACTGAGAATATTTTTTCACCCTCCTATTTTAAATTCGTAGGACATTCTTTGATAGAATGTGCTAAAACTGTGTCCTGGTCTTTAATGTTCAAAGGGACTCTGGACAATAGATTCTGAGTTAAGTTAGTGTTGGTAGTGTTAGTAGATATAACATCAGTTCTTTTTATTTTACTTTCCTTTTTATTTTTTCATGTCTTGGACTTCTTTTTTAAGTTTTTCAGTAATTTTTTTTTCCATTCTTAACCTTATTAGGCAAGGGGGACATATGAATTGAAGGGAAGGAAGGTCTCCATTGTTTTTTCCACTCTTATCTTCTTTTGCAATATTATCCAATTTACTGGACAGATCAGAAAATCTATCAAAATATATTCCAGAAAAGTTTCACTATATGGAGTTTAAGTTCTTTAAGGGGTTCAAGTAGCACAGTATTAGCCATAATGGGATGTGCAAGTGCCTTAATCGTATATTTAGATATAGTATCCAGGCAGGATAGTAGAATTTCTGGAACTATATCTATTTTTTCTACCTCTTTATCCAGTCTACTGAAAACTTCATTAGGTGAGCCTTCCAGTAAAAAGGATTTATCCTGGTGGTTCAGTGAGGAATCTAAAGTAACATGTGATTCTGGAGGGCTAAAAAGATCCAACCCTGTAGGATGAAGGGATAACTCTGAGCCTTCAGGTAAAATAATAGGCTTTATATTTGTAGTACTCTGACTAGGCTCTCTACTTGCTTGCATCTGCATACTAGAGTCTACACATTCATTTTCAGTGGTGTATATTAAAGAGCTGTCACCAGTAATATTTTTTAAAGAATTTGAGTGGGATAAAAAAAAATCAGTATTTTTTTTTGGTTTTGAGATTTTAGTCTATGAGTAGAGTACTTTGGTATAGTACATTTTTCCCCTTTTAGGATAGAATCCTCAATATCCTCAGTAGATAACAATGATTCAGTTATATCAATAGTGCCATTTACACAATGAGAAGTGCTTAAATTAAGTAAGCTGTTATGACCTTGGTCACCACTGATAATTAAATTGTCTGTGGGAGGATCAGAAGTTAACACAAACTGAGAATCACTATCTAATTGTGCTTTCAATAATTTAGAAGATGTTAATTCTACTGATAGGGGATTAGGTCTATAGTCTATATATATGTCTTCCTTCAATGAGTAGGCATTAAAGAAATTTCTGAAGGTCGTAAATTAGATATTTGCATGGGACCATTCTGATCTTTAGGAGTTGATGATGCAATAGAGACAAGAGACAACTCCTGTGTAAAGACACAGCAGTTTCTCTTGTCACTCGTGTGCTGATCCACATCTACATCTCTGAAGCTTTCCCCCTTCTTAGCCCATGCTTGTTTCAACTCTCTGTCACTTCTAGTGAACATATTGTAGCCTTCTATGAACTTCCTTTAATACTTGTCCTTCCCATTCACCAATACTTTCCTCTGTATAATTATTGACCATCAGACTATTTAACTAGATAGATGGATAAAATTCAAATACTAATGGTTGGTAATAATAATGGCTTAATACCGTTTATTAATAATAATATACCAACTACCGGGAAAAAATGTTCACTGATCATTACCAAAAAAATAAATCATCTTGAGATAATATGGTAAAGCAGGCAATATCCAAACCAAAGTCCAATAGTCCAGAATTATTTCAATGAGTCCTTAACCGCAACCGGTGGGACCAATGGGACCATCGGAAAAAGGCATTGAATAGTACAGTCCTTGTATTCCTAGAAAATCAAAAAGGATGTAGAAAGTCCAAACCGGTGACCAGGAAGTTCATTTCAAAAGATCTGTCCGGTTGATTCTTAATCTCGATCAGATCCATAAACAAGAAGGTCCTTCAGAAAACCATTGGATAGATCAATCCAAAATACAGACAGCACCAGGAGAGTTATGCCACTTCCGGAAATATGTTGCTTCACAAAGCTCAGGGCATAGTAAAAAGAAACTCTTGATTTTGGCTTTGTGCTTAATAATTAGACTTCCGAAGATGATGTATATATATACACTAAAAGAGGAAAAAAAACAGGATCAAGGTAGCAAAAAGGGAAGAATTTGAATATGGGAAGGGAATTGAGTTTAAAATAGGTTCATTTCATTCCATTTCAGAATGGCTAGAACATATAAACTTATTGACATGTAAATTCAAGTATGGGCAGTATACTTATTACACTAGATATGCAGAAAAGTTTCTTATTAACGTCCAACTGGTAAGCGAATATAAAAACTAAAATAAATGAAACCTAAAAGCCAGTTAATTAAAGACAGTAAATGTAGAAATTCTACTTACTTGTGGGGGATAAAAATAAAATTTAAATCTCTGCTGGTCAGGTATATAAAATTTGTTCAAGGGAAAAGGAGACTCAGAGTCCCCGAATAAAATGCAACACGTTCAGAGCCAGAAACCACTGGGTACTAAGGAATACCACAAGAAAAAGCACAAAACCAAATAACTCTAAAAAGAGACTATGTTCTGATTACTCAGATAGATTATACAGTCACTTATTCAAACTTTTCCCATGGACAGATGAGATCTTGCTCCAACTCCTTGTAGTTTGGTTTTCAAAAATGGCGCTCGTAACCTAGAATGCCAGCACATGTGCACTTATACTCTGAGGTCATGTGCCTCTATCATCCAATCAAATGAATGGATTCTGTGTTGCTTTTCTTAAACTTTTAAAACATATTTATAACTAACAATAATAGGTTTGATAACTGGTAGTTAGATCCTGAATGCACTTAATAGGGCACTGTATTAACCCATTAAGCCCAAATAAATGATCCGAATAGACGGGGATACACTTGATAATTATTATGCTATCCCTTAGTTAGAAAATTATAAAAAAAACCTGCTTAAATCACAATTTAAAATGCAATGAGAGGTGCAATGGCAAAGAACAGTGAAGATATTTTGTAAGCTTTTAATAGTAAAAAGGAGTGAGAGGAAATGTGAAGTGACCAAAGTAAAAGAAATGCCCGAAGGCCATATAGCCTCCGCGGGCTCCACTGGTCATCCTCTTCTTCTCAGCGAGCTTCTCCACTATTGAACTCCACGCTGACACACTGAGCAGACCAGAGGCCTATGGCATTTCTCCACTAGTATGTAACAGCCTCAGCTCAAAGTTGGACTGGAAAGATTGGAGAATTTAAAAACAAGTGCGGCAACAGTGGCATACCTTTTCTAAAATATTTTGCGCTTTCTCTGACTCCTGCTACTGACACTACTCCACAGTGACTTAGCTATCAGCTGAAAAATCTGTCTCACATCCATTATTCCGTGCCTCTTTCCCCAATGCACTGAAAACCATGTGGTGTCCCTTGTGACTCCATGGCCTCCACTGTTGCTGTGCCTATGCCGTTCATTTCTGGTATTCTGTGGCCATCATTGTGCACTGCCTGGGTGCCCTGGTCAGCTTCTGCCACTGTGGGCTTTGTTGCCTGACTGTCCATTGCTGTTCCTAGGTATGTGTGTCCATGTCCTTGAGGGTGTCTCCCTGTGTCCCCGTGCTTGCACCCTGTGGTGTGTCTTTGATCCTGTCCCCCTTCATGTCCATTGCATGCTGTGGCACTGCTCCCATGGCTGGTATGTCTTCTAGCTATGTGTCACCAGTGGAATGGGGGGCAATGCCGTTAGTCATAGTGGTACATGTGTATGCAGTGTCTTGTGCTTTCATGACATGACATCACCTACCATCCCCATTGTCCACATACATTGGTCCAGTGCTGTGGCCTGAGGGGCCCTCCCCAGTGCTGTCTTTGTCGTGCACTGTGGGTGGAAAGGACACTGTCAGGATGCACGTTGCCCCCACAGTTCCATGGTCGTCCTGCTGTCTGCTGCCCCAACACTCACCTGACATGCTGTTGATGCCATCTGGATCCCTGTACTCACCATCTTCTCTATGGACATGAGCGGTGGTTCTGGGGGGGTGCCCCAGGTGGTGGCCTGGGAATGGCATGCACGGCTCATCTTTTTCTTCACCTGGGCCCAAAGGTCTCACCACTTGTGCTTGATGGCAGCTAGTGTGTGGGCCTCCAGGCCCACAGTGTTGACCACCACCTGTATGTTGAGCCATATCCTGGCCTTGGCCTCAGTGGGGCTGGTCAGGGTTTTGTGTCCATACAGCACATCATAGTGCTGGTGTATGTCACTGACATGTACCACCACCTGTGCCCCGCTGAAGTTTGCTGACTGTGAACTCTGGTCCCTACCCCATCCTGCCTGGCCAACACCCACTGCAGCCGCTGTGGGCAGTGTTGGACCTGGCTCTTGTCATCTCTCCCCTGCTGTCAGCATTCATGCATGCACCACTTCCATCCCTCCAGCATGCCTCATATTCCTATGTCCACATTGCTGTTCCACATCTTTTTTTATGGCGGGGTCATGGGGTGGGGTTCAGTTCCCACACAGGCTGTGGCCCACCCCTGTGCACAGCTGTGCCCTCTTTGTCCATGCTCCTGCCCTCTCTGCATCTTGTGTGCCTGTTCATGCATAGCATGTATTCATCAGGCTCTGTACGCCACGTAGCTGTGTGGCCCTCCTTGCATCGGGTTCCCTCATATCTCACGCACCTTCACGAATAGGGCCCAATATAAATGAATTAGAGATGTTCAGAGTCAGCTGATTCCAAACCAATTTTAGATTTAGGATACTAGGAAATTCTGAATCCTAATCTGATTCCATTTCAAATCCCAAAAGGACCTAAAAAATCAGATTTAGGATTTGGATTTGAAATCCTAAATCTCTATGAAAAATCGGTTTTAGGATTCAGTTTAGCATTTAGGATTTTTGGACTGCAAATCTGAAAATCAGATTGGAATTGGACAAATCCAATTTCATTCAGCGGATTCTGAGCAACAGTAGACTGAATATATTTTTGATAACTGCATATTTTACTCCTAACACTCAAACCATTGGTCTTGTGCCATCCCATCATTAACAACAGAAACAAGTCTGAAAAGTTTATTAACAGAAGCAAGTTGGAAATGTAAAACAAATTTCAGTAAATGTAACTCTGCAAGAAAAGTAAAAACACAATTACCAGAGGCACAAATACAAACCCCCCAAATCAGACCCATGTACAGACTTACTATCTATCCCACTGGCAATAATATTCAATGGGCCATAAAGCGCTGCTTATGAGCCTGATGACTGGATGGTGGACTGCATAGTGCCAGTATTCAAACATGTCTCCAGGGTTGAATCGAGAAATATAGGCCAATCAGTTTCACATCAATACTAGGAAGCTGCTTAGTTGAGACAATCACATAAAGCAGAATTGTTAAACGTGCAGAACGATTACTTAGACTAGGCTACCTAGTATGGATTCTGTGATGGGAAATCATGCCAGACCAATCAAAAATTGCATTTTTACAGCTGCGTGTGTGAAGTTCTGCAGACGTTATGTCAACATCTCAGAACAGTACTGTGGAAGCATGTGACCAGACCACTGTCTGGTGTGCTTCCACAGTGCAGTGGCAGTTTCCAGTGCTTGTGTTTATGCGGCCCTTCCTCTTTGCTGGCTGCATAAACCCACCCACTTCAGGGGCACTTCTTTTTCTTCTGCAACTGTGGAAGTGATGGCCTCCATGCACAAGATGGCAGCGATGAATCAGACTGCACATGCACAGTTCAGTCATCGCCACCATCCTGTGCACAGCATTCTCTGGTGGCACTTGTAAAAGCTTGGCACAGCTGTGTCGGCTCTGACCAGAACTTGTTTGATAATGTCACTAATGAGCTTAATGAGAGTGAAACTATTTTTGAGGTTTCCTGGTGGATACAGTATGGCAAGAGGGCAGACTTTTAAAAACATTAAAACCATGTATCTCAGTCCAAGAATGAAAAACAATGAAAAGAAAAATGGGTATATTGATGTTTTTGCCAGAAATACATTGCTGTTGAGAACTGCACAATGAATTTCTTTGCTGATTAACAAATACTGCTGTTATAAATTACATTTTATGGCCTTCAGCTGACTTTTCCTACATTCTGGAAGAAGTTGCAAGCCTCCCTTAAACTAACTTCATTGGTTAATCCCAGTTCTTTCAAACTGTTAATTGAAAGTCAATGTATAGATAAACGTACTTGGTAGAAATTTCTGAATATTTTTCTTGTATTTCATGAAATCTTTTCATGACATTTCCATCCTGTTGTCTTTCCATTCCCTGCATTCTGCCGCATATCACTTTTTTCTATTTCCTTTGCAAAAAAACTATGCTAATACACCAATTAGGGTTCAGATTGAAGCAATAAAAGTAGGGAAATGTGACGTTAGAGTTTCCAACCCTAACTCCCTACTCCCACCCCCAAGCACCAAAAGGAAAAAACAGTATGGTTTTCACCGTCATCACTCTTGGCAAATCAGTGGTGGGGTGTTCCATTGGGTCCTCAACCCTAATGCTCACCCAAATCCATGCAAAAATAAGATCAGATGTGATCTGTTTTCAGTAGCACCCATGTAGAGCGCTGATTATTGAGCACTCCACTTTTGAGAGACTCAATAATAGCGCTCTACAAGAGACCGAGTGGTGCAATACATCACTATATCCTGTATAGCGAGTATAGCAAGGAGCTGTACTCACTATTGCAGGATATAGCATCCATTGTGGCCAATTCCCGCCGAGCTGCTTGCATAGCGTAGTGGTGTACACCACCACTTGCAATGCAAGCAGACCCGGGTCTGACTATAGGCAGAAAATCTTTTTTTTTTTTCGCAATCCAATAACTTGACCCCTAGTCTGCACCCCTCCTCAGAGTTGATTATTTAAGTTTCTGTGTGGTTTTGTTAAGTATTGTAGTGACCGTCGCTATTTGTGACAGTCGGTACAATATCTATCGCCCTTTTGACCATGGGCTCAGGTTTGTTCACTCTATGTGATACGCAGTCTTTCAGACTCACCTTTATCACATAGAACCCTGTTTTCTTCATGCAGGGTCTACGGGTTGTTGGCAACATGTAGGGAGACACAATTCTGTATGCTTGAAGACTATATCACAATGGGGTGAGCTTTAAGGTTGAGAACCCCAAGGAACAGCCCACCCCTGATTTGCCAAGAGTGACAACAGTGAAAACTGCAATGTTTTTTCCTTTTGGTGCCTGCAGGTGGGGGTGGGGAGTTGGGACTAAAACCCTAATGCCACATTTCCATACTTTTGTTGCTTTAATCTGAACCTTAACTGGTGCATTAATGCAGTTTTTTTTGCAAAGTATTTCCTTACTTTTTCAAACAGTAGAATCGTATTGTCATTCACACAAGTTCCTTCAGGACCTGCATGAACACATCCACATGGTTACAGAAGCACAGGGCCGTAATGTCCCACGATTCCATGCCTCCTTTCATGCACACATGTATGTGGGTGTGAAAGCACGTGGCCCAGAGGGCCCTGTCGTTCTATTCCTTTAGAAGAGCAATTTATCTGTTTGGCTGTAATTTTTTTTTGTGGGGTCAGAGTTAAGTTTGTTAAAGTTGCAATGTTATGCTATGGGAATTTTCAATTTTTCATTTCAATGTTTTTTGCAGATGTCTGTTTTCTGCTGGTATTTCTTAGGTACTCAGTCTTGTAATGCTTGTTGAGATCTTTCTATTGCTATGTAGATTGTTCCTTAATTCCAAAGATTTATTTTATTTAAAATTTGATGACTGGGAAAGGCACACTGAGCCAAGGCTCATTTCCAGGCGTGACCCGGGATCAGTTTGTACAAAGAGTTACTATCGATTGAGGAGAGAGAGAAAAAAAAACAGACAGTTGGTACAACATTTTACAAAGCAGTTACAATACATTGTTTGGCAGTGAGACAGCTAAATATTTCATGTGGAGTTGGAGAAGGGAGATGAGGGTCAGCTAGGACAATGCAGCTGGGGTTGGTGAGTGGGGACTGTTTGGTGCATCGGCTGTGTACTGGGACCATTTGAGCATTTAAGGCAGTGCAGAGTGGGTTGGAGCCTAAGGAGCTGAGTAAAGGCCGAACAAGAAGGAGCCAGGTGAAGGTTAGGTTATTCCAGAGAAGGGGGCAGTGGTACAAGAAAGCGGCTTGGCTGGTAAGAGAGTGAGGGCAGGGGAGGCTGAAAGTGCGGGGATCTTTGCGGCGCAGAGGGCAGCTTAAGGAGGTGGCTGGGGTGAGGTGGGATGTGAGGTGGGGGGAGGGACCCACACCAGAATTTAGCTAGGAAAGAGGCACCATGGATGGTTCACCTGTGGTAGAGCAGAGCCAGGGAGAGAGGAGTGTAGAGCAGGCAGTGGTGAGTGAGTGGGGGCGAGGCAGTGGTGAAGCGGCAGAAGGAGTTGAGAAGGATGTCGAGTCTGGAGAGAGAGAGAGAGAGAGGAGGATGGGGCCATACCATAGACTATGTTGGCATAGTCTATTACAGGTAGGATAGTTCTACGTACAAGCTCACACCGGGTGGGGATTGGTAGCCTCAATTTGTGGCGATAGAGGCTGGTGAGTTTTGGCTGGAGTTTGATGCAGAGCACCTCGATGTGAGTGGAGAAGTTGAGGTGGCTGTCCAGCCAGACTCCCAGGTATTTGAAAGCTGAGACTAACTCCAGAGGAGAGTCATCCTTGGTGGTGATGGTGGGGGGGGGGCTGGAAGGGTGGCCAGTTTCTGTCTGAAACCAAAGACCATTGTGACCATTTATTTTGCATTTAGTGTGAGCAGATTTTCTTGGAACCAGGATTGGACTCTTTCAAAATCGTTTTGTAGAGTGGGGAGGACACTGTCATAGGTGGGACCCGAGGCAAAGATGACAGTGTCATCTGCGTAAAGGTGCACGTTTGAAGCTAGGCAGGAAGAGGGAAGGTCATTTATGAAGAGAGAGAAGAGAAGGGGGCCAAGAATAGAGCCTTGGGGGATGCCAGATATGATGTGAAGGGGAGAGGAGAGAGCGTCACCTACTTGAACGGATTGTTGTCTTTTGTGGAGGTATGATTGGAACCAGGAGATGGCAGGTTGGGCGATGCTGTAAGAGCTAAATTTGCTGAGTAGCAGCGGGTGGGAGACAGAGTTGAACACTTTAGCCAGGTCTAGGAATATGACAACTGTGACTAGGCTATGGTCCGTGGCTGTGAGGATGAAATCAGCTACGCTTAGAAGGGTGGTGACGGTGGAGTGGTGTTTACGGAAGCCAGACTGAACTGGTGAAAGGTGATTGTTGGAAGAGAGAAAGTTTGACAGTCTGGACAGTATGAGGGATTCCTGGACTTTGGGAAGGGAGGAGCGAGATAGGCCTATAGTTTCCCAGTAGGAAGGGGTCACCACCTTTGTGAAGAGGGATGACTTTGGCTGATTTCCAGGCTTTAGGGACAGTAGCTGTGGTTAGGGACAGATTTAGAATGTGAGTCAGGGGGGCAACAATGGCTGCAGCAGAGATGCAGAGCATTTTGGGGTGGATTCCATCTGGGCTGGATTTGGATGGGTTAAGGGCATAGAGTGCATTGTATACCTCCAGAGGTGTGATGGCAGGAAAGAGGAAACCAAGGTCAGGGGAGGATGGGTAACCCAGGTTGGGGGAAGGAGGGGTGGAGTTAGGTAGGGTGCAGGCAATAAAAAACTTGTTGAATAGCTCGGCCACGGAGGCAGGATCTGAGACGGATTTCCCGTCTAAAGTGAGAGTCGGGCAAGTCTGTTTAGTGGGGGGGTCAAGGAGGGAGTTGATCGACTTCCAGAAGAAAGATGCATGGGGGTTCTGGGTTTGAGTGAATTGTGCTTTAAAACAGGAGGATTTTGATTGCCGGGTGGCCTTAGTGCATTTGTTTCTGAGGTGCTTGTAAGACTGAAGATCGCTTACTGTGTGGGAGGCTTTGTAGAGTCGCCACACTTTGTCCCTGGAGCAACACAAGGCGATAAGGTCAGCTGTGATCCAGGGGTGGTGGAGGCGTTTTGCCCTTACTTTCCTTAGGGGAGCATGCATGTCCCAGATACTCTGGAAAATACTGCAGAACTGAGATAGGGCAGCGTCCACGTCAGGTGCGGGCAGCACAGGTAGCCAGTCTGTGTTGGCAAGGTCATGGAGTAAGGCAGGGATGTTGAGGCTGTGTAGGAAGTGGGACCATATGAATTTAGGAGGGAAGAGTGGTGAATGGATTTTGCGGATGCAATAGGTGATACTGTGGTCACTGAGGGCATCAGATAAAATACCTGTGGCAGAGATATGGTGGGGATGTGAGGATAGAATCCAGTCCAGGAGGGTGACAGAGTTACAGTCCCATGGGAATTTTAATTTTTGGATTTTTATGTTTTTATATGGCCCCTGAATTCCTTTGTAGGATATTATGTTTTAGTGCTGTAGTACTCATTGAGGCCTTTTTTTAAATATATTGATTGTCCTTTTACTGCAAATATTGATGTAGTTATGGCATGTTGAAGTTGAAATGTGGAAAAAAACTACGTCCAAATTTTTATTTCGTATGAACGAATCCTGTTTAATGACATTGTGCCATTCTCACGAAACAAGATTGGTACATACGAAACAATTCTTGTTTCATATGAACCAATCCTATTTCGTTAGATTGTGTCATTCTCATGAAACAGGATCAGTTCATATGAAACAAGATTGTGAAAAACAAAGTCCAAATTCTTGTATCATATGAACCCAATCTTGTTTCGTATGGCCCTATTCCTGTTTCGTGAGACCATACAATACAGGAAAATCCTCTCATGAAACAAGATTTTTAAAATGTTTTAGAAACATTTCTGGGTCTTTTTTCCAAAAATTAACTGCAGAATCCTGCTAATGGGGTCCTGTTTAACAAGATACATGCACTGGTGTCTCTGCAGGATATGATGTTTATGTGTTTTCATTTTTTGTGAAAAAAAAAACTGAAACAAGATGACTGCCATGCAAAACAAGATTTTTTTTCATCACAAACCAGGATTACCCCTTCATGAAACAGAATCCTGTTTCGTATGGCCAAATTCTTCTTTCGAAAGTAACAGCTATCCAAAAGACAGTACTGAGCATGTTCAGAACATAAATTTCAGATCCTTATAGCTCTGGAATGTATTAATATTTTTTCACCAAACCAACGAAAGGCACCATTCTGAGAGAAGCCCTTTCCACCCTGAAAATTTCTGACCAAAATTTCAAACTGTCTGGTGCTCGGCGATGGCTAAAAAAACAGCCCCCCCTCCACGTTTCAATTTTTTTCACAGTCTGGATATTGGAATCTGCACATCCAACCAGAACAAAACAAAACTTGGCATATCAAGAGACCTTGCCCCCAAAACCATGCATGCAACATTCTGTGCAAATCCATTTAACAAGGGTGAAGCTACTGAAGTGCAAAGTTAGAGGTTTAACATTAAGCAGCCTACTCAATCCTAACTATAGTGGTGCTACTGCACCACTATAATTATGTTTTATTGTTGCTCCTGAGTTTACCATTCTGTATGTAATGCCTCCATTTCTAAGTACTGCTGACTGTCCTAAAATGACATCCTTGTACATTATCACTGCTCAATGGGGCTTTTTCCTGGTAAAACAAATACACATACAGTATATATGCAAATACAAATACCAGTCATCAAGTTCTAAGTTTTGTACCATTCCATCCACCACAAATTCAAATAATTATTGGGAGTGTGTCCAAAAGAACATTTGATAACATCCAATTCTATATGGTCCTCTTGAAATCTGTATCCATTTATATAATTTGTTGTTGATTGGTCCTGGATCCCCATGCCAGCCTCCAGGAGAGAGTTCTTCATCCAATATGAATGTATGACATTTGCCAGCAGAAAAGGGCCATTTGGTCTATTGAGTCTGCTCAATTTTGCAGCTATCAGCCCTATTCTGTAGCTGTCTCTCGCTCCTCACCCCCTCCCTTTATCCTCCCTCTTGCCCTGTCCCAGCCCCTTTTGAAACAGCCCACTGTTTTACAGGCTACCACCTCTGCTGGTAACATGTTCCACCCTGCCACTACCCTCTCTGTAAAAAAGTGTCTCCTCATTTCCCTCCTGAACCTTCCCCCCTCCAATCTCATGTCATGGCCTTGAGTGTCCCTCTCCACCCTTACCCTGAATAGCCCCTCTCTAGCAGTCTTGTTTATCCCTTTCTTGTGCTTGAATGTCTTAATCATATCCCCTCTGTCCCTCCTCTCCTCCAGCGAGTACATATTCAGCTCTTTTAGCCTACTCTCATACGGTAAGTCACCCAGTCCCTGGATCATCTTTTCTATATCTGTTCTGCCTTATATAATCCATGCACTCAAAACATGTATGGGACTTAATTCCACATTCTTCTGCATTAATACATTATGTGTTTGTTTTAAAGCAAAGGAGTTGTTTAAGGAATCCATGTGTAAAACTAATCAAGGTTATGAAATAGTGAATATGATTAATAATTGAGAATCCTTGAGGATTTTATGCTTTTTTTACACCAAGCCATGCATACCATAATCCTGCTGTACCTGTATGGTAAATAAAACAAAGAATGGCAAATGCATTCTAATAATTGTAACTCTTACCATAGAAATATAGGCACTTTATGAATTATTTAACTGTAAACACAGCCTTATCATTATATTCTTAGATTGCTGCAGACCTGTTTGGAATATTTGAAAATTAATATTTCCTATGGTTCTGTACTAATTAAGCAAGTCATACTGTTTATATTAATGAAAGGCAAATTCAAATGGCTGTATGTATCTTCAAAGCTACATCCCCCTTTTTAACAAGAACCTTGTGCTCATAATCCATATAAATTGTATTTAGGATTAATTGAAAACTCTTAGTTCAGAGTAGATTCTTTATTAACATCATTGTGTCATGAGTTGAAAGTCAAAATCTAGTTATGAAAACTGTGGGCTTGGACTGGTTGGGGTGAGGTGGTGATGCTGGGTGTGCAGCATGGTCAGCTATCTGGCATTGAATGTGAAGCCCATGTTTGTGTTAAAGTGGAAGTGTATTATGTAGGAATAGGAGATCTAATGATGGCCATCTGTTTAATTAAAAATAAAAATCACTGCAAGTACAAGTAGAGCTTTTTGAATCAGTTTTTTTTTTGCCTTTTAAATTTGAAAGAAACAAATAAGCTGGGGGGGGGGGGATTGCCATAATGTCATCTCCAGCTGGGAGGAGGTGCCTCATCTGTTTAAAATGGAGGTAACATCATGTAATGGAACAACTCACCCCCTTTTAATGTTTCCCCTGCATCTACATTTCAGAGATGAAGAAGTCTGTGTGCAATATTATTAAATAGTATTGCTGTGCACAGCATACTGTAACTCTCAACTTCCCTCATTACAAATCAGAGACAAGGCTTAAAATGATTAGGGACAAATGACCAAAATGAGGGACACATCAGAAAAAAAAAGTAATATTAGTTCCAGAAGCTGTGTACAACATGCTTCTTAGTATGAATAACATTTCATTTCGTAATGAGAACTAGATTGTAACACCAATGGCTGGCATTATTTTTGTGATTTAAACTCATACTCTTCAGCGACAGAAATGTCAAATTTAGAAGGGACAGAAGAAATTTCTGAGGCAAAGTCAGTGACATCCCTTAAAATCAGGGACAGTTGAGAGGAATGGTATATAGAGCACCAGCAGTGCTGCCTAAAGGAGTAGAACTCCCTACTTTGCCATGCTAGGAGTGTAGAGTTTTGGGAGTAGGTCCTACATCATGTGTTCAAAGGAAAACTACCTGCACAAATTATAAAAACACATGGTGTGACTTGGGTTTTTGTTTCCCTGATGATCCCTAGTGTTCTGTTACCTGTGTCTGTACAAGTTTTTTTTTTATTTTCTCTGCAAGTTTTATGGTCCCTCTGGTAGCCATTCATGCTTCTTTTATTGCCTTTGATCTGTTAGAATTTTCCCAGAATACTTCTGGGATTGATGTGACTTAGACCTTGCATTAGAACTAAGAGTGCAGCATCCTAGTTATGCTATCTAAATGCAACTGCTTGTGAAAGTTAACTGCTTTGAAAAAAAAAAAAACATTTGCCCTCCCTCCCTAACCAAAGTCAGATTTTTCTAAGCACCAACTGTTGTTATTCTGGAAGTGTGGCAATTTTCTTTGTAAAGTGCTGTCATGGGATGATAAAGCCAATACACTTTTGAAGGACATAGGTCTAATTCACATAATTCCCAGATGCTTTCTGGGAAACTTCCAACAGATCAAAAGCAATAAAAGTAGCCTGAATGGCCACCCCAAGGGGGCTGTAAAACTGGCAGGAAAAAGCTACAAAAAAAAAACCCTTGTCATAGACATATGGAACAGAACACCAAATACCATCAAAAAACTAAGACACATTACACAACGTGTTTTTATCATTTTGGCATGCAGTTTTCCTTTAAACTATAGATACATACTTTAAACTACTTGTCTATCCTCAGTCTATTGTGAAGGCTGGACGACAGTTTGGGAGGCACTTTGATGACACATCTAGTCTGAAGCTAATTGAGGTGATGGGGGAAGAAACCATCACTTCTGCTTAACTTAAAGTACTGGTGGGTGGATAAAAACTTATCACTTGTCAGCTTACTGAAAAACTGCTGCAACTAAGAGAAAAGGTTACCCTTACTGCACTGAATAGTCTTAAGAGACCTGATTTATTCAGTTCGTAGGTTTTTCCTGGATGAGTACAAAAAGATCAGACTGTCTCATTAAGTATTTGAACTATATATATTTAATTATTAAATAGGAATGTCCTGTACAATGCATAAGTGCCTTGTTTCCACATGCACTGTACGTGTTTAGTCTTTCTGTACTGAATGCAGTCTTATGAGACCGGATTCACTCAGCTTGTGGACATTCCCTGAATGGACACAGAAAAAAAAACAGATTGTGTCAGTAACTATTTGAAAAAACTATCTATCTGTCTATCTATCTATCTGTCTGTCTGTCTGTCTGTCTGTCTGTCTATCTATCTATCTATCCATCCACACACACACACACACACACACACACACACACACACACATACATATGTGTGTATATATATATATATATGCTACATGAATGGGAATTTTTCCCCATAGAAAAGATAGGCAAGGCCATTGTTTATTTGCCTGTATTCCTGTAACTCATCTAGTAATTAAAAGTACATACCTGCACGAATTAAACAATTACAGCTCTATACCTGCACTAAATCAAGTAATTACAACAATATGCCTACATTAATTAAAGCTATATACCTACAATAATACTGATGACTCAATTAACACATCATTAGGATGCTAGCCAAACCAATTAACAAGCTATAAAAGAACCTGGAAAAAAAGACACACAAAACCCTTCAAAACCCAGAAATCCCCCAAACGTTTACCTGCACTCGCTACACACCTTTCCCTCCTTGCTGCAAGAGACCTTCAGATGCCATAATATGATTGCAAATATGATCTCATAAGAAAATAAGAACATAGGAATTGGCCAGCAGAAGGAGACCATGTAGTCCATCTAGTCTGCCTAGATTTTTCAACCCCCACTATCAATTTGTCTTGCTAAGGTGACTATACTGTCTATCCCATGCCTGTTTGAATTCATTGACTGTCTTGGCTGCCACTACTTCTGGTGGCAGGCTGTTTCAAGGGTCCACCACCCTCTCCATGAAAAAGTACTTCCTAATATTTGTTTTGAATTTACCACCCACCAGGCGCATGTTGTGTCCTCTAGTATGTGCAGCCCTGTTTTCCTGGAAAAGGTTCCTGGTTTGTACTGTGTTGCTCCCTTTAACAAACTTAAATATATCAATCATGTCTCCTCTGTTCCTTCTCTTCTCGAGGTAGAACAAATTTAGCTGGCTGAGCCTAGCTTCGTACGTTTCATGGTACAGGTCTTGCACCATTTTGGAGGCATGTCTCTGCATGGTTTCCAGATGGCCTATGTCCTTTTTTAGATGAGGTCTCCAGAACTGCACAGATTACTCCAAGTGAGGCCTCACCAGGGACCTGTACAGTGGGAGGATTACATCATGCTTCCTACTGATAATACCTCTACCAATACATCCGAGGATGCTGTTTGCCTTTAGTGCTGATTTTTTGCATTGCTTCCCTAATTTTAAATTGTTTGAGATCATGACACCAAGATCCTGTTCCAGCTTTGTTTCTTCTAGTAGCTGCCCCTCCATTACATACTTCATGCATGGGTTCCTTCTACCCAAGTGCATGACTTCACATTTTTTGACATTGAGTCTCAACTGCCAGTTCCTGGGCCATTTCTCTAGCAACCTGAGGTCTGCCTCAATTTCTGTGATCCATTCCTGTGTGTTCACCCTGTTGCAGAGTTTCATATCATCTCAAAGAGGCAGACTTTCCCTTTCAGTTTTTCAGTGATGTTGCTGATGAATATGTTGAAAAGGATGGGGCCTAGTACTGACCCCTGCGGTATGCCACTTGACACCTTCCCCTCTTGGGACAAGGTGCCATTTACCATAACCCTTTGTGTCCTGCCTTGCAGCCAGCTTGTGATCCATTTAATTGCTTTGTGACCGATGCCAGCTTGCTCCAGTTTGTTGGTTAGCCTTCTGTGTGGGACTGTATTAAAGACTTTACTAATGTCCAGATATACCATGTCCACTGCTGCCCCTGGTCTACTTCTCTTGTAACCCAGTCAAAGAATTCTATCAAATTTGTTTGGCCTGAGCACCCTGATGTGAAGCCATGCTGCTTTGGGTCGAGTTGCCCACTTGCTTTTGGGTAGTTCATTACCCTTTCCTTAAGCAATGCCTCCATTATTTTACCCACCACTGAAGTCAGACTTACTGGGCGGTAGTTTCCTGCTACCTCCCTGCTACCATTCTTGTGCAATGGCACAACCGTGGCCCTTTTCCAGTCCTGAGGTACTATCCCCTGTTCCAGTGAACTGTTACACAGTTCAGCAAGTGGGGCAGCAAGTTCATCCCAAGTTCTTTTAGAACTCTTGGGTGTATTCCATCAGGGCCCATTGCCTTGTCCACCCTTATTTTAGACAACTTCTCAAAGACCCTTTCTTTCATAAAGGGGGATAGCTAATCTCCCCTGGTATGTGGAAGTGTCCTGGCTAGTGCTGGACCATTACCAGTGTCTTCCTGTGTGAAGACCAAGCAGAAGAATTTGTTGAGAACTTCTGCCTTGTCTTTGTCATTTTTCACCAGGTATCCTTCTTTGGTTGCCAGCCATATTATTCCTCCTTTGCTCTTTCTTTTTTTTTAGAATGTATCTATGAAATGTTTTGTCCCCCTCCATCTCCATAGTAATAACCATCCTAATGCATTATATTCAACAAACAATGGGTAAGGGTGGAATACTTGGAAGTATACCCATCTTGGGGACTAATTAATGCAATAAAGCCACTTGCCCTTTGGGCTCCTGGCCTTATAGCCCTAATTAACCCCCTTGATGGGTATACATCCTTGCATACCACCCTTACCCATTATTTATTATCTATCTATCTATCTATCTATCTAGCCATCAGGATTTATATAATGGCAAGACAAAAATCTAGAAATGTCACTGGTTGACAGAAGTCACCAGGCCATGCATTAAATCTTTAATGATGCATATCCTGTTGTGGCTTATTATGTACGTGTATCCATCAAGGGGGCCAATTAGGGCTAGAGGGTCATAAGCATGAAGGGTAAGTGGCTTTTCTGTCCTAATCAGCCCTGAGATGGGTATACTTCTGAGTGTGCCACCCTTACCCATTATTTGTTGAATATAATACATTAGAGTGGTTATTTTGCTGTAGATTGCATTTGGGATCATTTCTGGATTTGCCATTTTTGTTTCTTTTTTTTTGGCCATAATGTTTTTTCATAGTGTAGTGGCAAGTTTGGCCTTGGCTATGTTTTGGCTTAAGTTGTTTACCATAGTGCAGGGTCTTCCTATATAATGAGGTATGGCTGAGCTAGTCCATCCATTAGCTTTTTAATGCGGCCAGGAATACCATGTGTTTGTGGTTGGGAGTGGTGTGTGGTTGCTGTTGGGATGACTGGTGTGCATTTGCAGTCAGGAGAGGCTTTTGTGTGCTTTGGGGTGATGTTGGCAACTGTCTGCAGTTGGGAGCAGCATTTGAGGGAGATTGATGGCAACAACATGGAGGGCATGGAGTATTAGGAGAGAAACAGCTGCAGCTTATTGGAACATGACTGTTTGGTGAAAAATTGCGGGACTGTGAATTGGTTCAGTGATGTGTTAATTAGTTGTAGTAAGTGTGGTTCCATAGGGTTGTATGTAGTGTAGGTTAATACTTTTAATTAGTGTAGGTATATACTTTGAATTGTTTTATTAGTGTAGGTACAGTATATACTTTTATTAGGTGCTTTGGTCACAGGTATACATGGAAATATATGATGGTCTTTTGTACTGGTAAAATGCTCCATCCATGTATTACGTGGTCACAGGTATACATGGAAATAAATGATAGTCTTCTGTGTTGGTAGAATGCTTCATCCATATATTATAGTATATACATCTAGATATATTGATATACACTGATACATAGAATTTGTCAGCAAATAAGGACTGCCTGGCCCATCTAGTCTGCCCATATTTTCTACCTCTAACTTACTTTGCAGACTGTAATTAATCTGCTGTTTTCCCAGTCTTCCCAATTTTTATTTATTTATTTACTTCAAGATTTGGACATTATCTTTGAGCAAAAGCTCTTTTACAAAGGTTCCACGTCAGGTACACTAAAGCATGAACAATTGAGAACAAGAAAACAAAGGAGGATGGAGCCCCAGTGTAAGCAAATTACATGGGTGAAACATTACTAACAGAGACATAAGCTATCTGGTAAGTGCAAAGAAACATAACAAGGCCAAACACTGTCAGGTGCACAGGTATAATTTACAACAGCCAAAGGCTAGGCACAAAGGTATAACCTTCAGTAGCCAGGGAGATAGATCCATCTACGTAGTGGAATTGATGTAGTTAGTTGAGGGTGGGGGATCTGAGATGTGGGCAGCGGTCCTGTGGGGGCTTTGTTTAAAAGGGTGTGGGAGGTGACTTGATCCATGTCGGTTAGCCAGGCAATTGTGTCTTAAGACTTGCAGAGCTGAGAATGCAATACCTGCCTACAGCAACAGGCCATGCTTCCAGAGAGGTACTGTTTAAGCTTGGCCTAAAAGGCAGGTAGGCTCAAGTTTGTCAGTAGGTGAGCCAGGATCTCGTTAAGCCACAGGGGAGCATGATACCCAAACAACCACTGTCCCAGTGACATTTTTCTGATGGGGACCACTAGGGGGCCCCACAAGTGGTCTTTGGTCTGGTACCCAGATCTACAGGCAGGCAGCAAGCCGCTAAGGAATGGAGCCGCTTTGCCTAGTAGTGATTTCTTGCTCAACAGGTAGGTTTTGGTATTTTATTCTGTTGGGTAGGTTGAACCAATTGGTCTGCTTAAAGAGGAGCATGTGTGCATAAGTTTGTCTGCCCCAAGTGTTAGCCTACATGCCTTGTTAAGGGCCATTGCGATGTGCGCAAGTGCAGTACTGGAGGTGGTCCCATACATCACAAGTCCATAGTCGATGACTGACAGAACTGAGGAGGAGACCGAGGGATGAAGGGCTAATGGTGTGAGGTATTGCCTGTGCCTATAGAGCACGATGAGCTTTGCATTTACTGCTTTTACCACATAGTCGATGTGCTGCATGAAGGAGAGGGTGTCGTCAATAATAACCCCTAGGTACTTGAAACAGTGTGCCTGTTCCAGCAGGGCAGCCTTGTTATTCATGATAGTAAGGGCAGGGAGGGTTTTCTTGTGCTGGGGACTAGATATGATCATTGTATTTGTCTTTTTGTGATTGAGGAGCAGCTTTTTCTTTACAGAACCAATCCTCCAGCCCATTGAATGAGCTCTGATGCTCTGCCTGCAGGGCCATATGCTGCTTGCTGCTGCACAGAATAATGGCGTCATCCACATACAGGATGATCTCGCTCTCACAGGCTTCAGGGAGTCCATTTATAAATAGACTAAATAGGAGCAGCTCCAGTATTGACCCTTGGGGACCCCTAGTGTAATTTCCCTTGAGGGAGATATGACTGTCCCATTTTGACACTTTGTTTTCTGTGGGAAAAGTAGTCTTGGAACCAGTGGACCACTTCAGGTGAGAGTCCCAGGTTTAGTACATCAGTAAGAAGGATGCGGTGATTGACAGTGTCAACTGCTTTAGTGAGATCTATGAATATAGATCCCACAAAATGGCCCCCGTCCATGGCCTTGTGCATGTAGTTGGAGAACTCCACCAGGGCAGTAGCCATGCTGTGGTTCCTGTGGAATCTATGCTGTTGTGGGCATTGGAGTCCATACTTATGGTGGTACTCAGTAACCTGGTCCACCATGATCCTCCAGGGTTTTAGAGAGAGAGAGGAGAGAGGATGGAGATCGGCCTATAGTTGGCAGTGTTGGACTGATCCCTGCTTTTTAAAACTGGGGTGACCAGGGCTAACTTTCAGGTCAAAAGGAACTTCGCCTGGGCAAGGGATTTATTAAAGAGCCTGGTAATTGGTCTCAGTAGCTCTTCAAGTGCTACCACCACAAGATTCATGTCTAAACCATTGCCACCTAGCCTTGTTTTCCCGAGCACCTTACGTACATTGGTTCTGACTTCACTAATTGTGACCTGTTTAAAATTGAATTTTGGATGGAAGGGGTTATGTTGGTCTCGTGGAGGGGGAGGTTCTGGGCTGTTTAAATAGTCTGGTGGCAGGACAGCACTAAGGTCAGAGAATGACAGGTTAAAGGATTTGGCTATGATGTGCAGGTCAGTGGTAGGAGTCCCATTAAAGGTGAACACTGTGGTGTGTCTCCTGTCTTCCTTTCCAAACAGGTCTTTGATGTTGTCCCAGAAGCATCTACCATCCCCAAACTGCTGTTTAGCTTCTCTTTGTAATGTACTGCCTTGGCTTGCTGAATGAGCAGAGTGCACTTGTTTCTTGCTGCCCGGTAATTTTGCCAGTCAGTGGGGTTGCCAGTATTTCTAGCCAGACACCAGAGGTTATCCCGCTCCCTCATACAGTTGAGTAGGTAATGGGATACCCAGCCATTGGAGGCTGCCCTTATCCTTCTCTTTCTCAGTGGTGTAAAGGTATCACAAATACCATTGAATGTGTCTACAAAGAATTGCAGGGCCTGGTTGTTGTCTTCAGTGGCATCAATTGGAGACCAGATGGTTTTGGCCTGGGCAGCTTTAAAGGCCCGGGTTGCTCCACGCTTGAGAACCCTGTTATGTACAGTGATGGGAGGTTCTATCTTTTCTTTTGTCACCCAGGTGCAAGCCACAGGAGAATGATAACTGAAGCAGTCCAGGAGAACCATGACATTTTTCACCTTGTTAGGACTGCTGGAAAGAATCTAATCTATGAGGGTTCCCTTAGCCGTGTTCTGAGTTAGCCTGGTGTGCTCAGAGATCATTTGGGTGAGATAATAGCTAGAGACCTGATCTTTAAGATGGTCAGTGTCTTTGCTGATCCAATTTAGATTCAAATTCCCAGTAATGACAATCTCAGAGTTGTTCTTCAGCTTGGAGATGGTTTCCAGGGCAGGGCTGAGGCTCGCTTTGGCTTTTTCCGGCAGCAGGTATACAGAGAAGACAGTGAGAGCCTTACTCTGCCTGCCCAGGAGAAGCTTAACAGCTAGCATTTTATAATCACTGGTGACATCAGGAACATGCAGCCTAATCCCTTTTAGCTCATCCTTTACATAGATGAGACAGCCTTCCCTTCGTTTACCCAGCCTGTCGAGCCGAAAGGTTTCAAAGCCCTATTTCTAGGGTTCCTTTGTGTCTGTCCCATGCATTTTTGAATTCCTCCACCATTTTTGCCCCCACCTCCCCTGTGGGGAGATTGTTCAAAGGATCCACCACCCTTTCTGTAAAGAAATACTTCCTCACATTACCCCTGGTTCTACCTCCCTCCAGCTCCATCCCATGTCCCCTAGTTCTTGTCCATCCACTTTTCTGAAAGATGCTACCCCCCTGTACCTTACTGATCCCTTTAAGATATTTAATCATTTCTATCATGATCCCCCTCTCTCTTCTCATCTCTAGAGAATACATATTGAGGTTTATCTGCCTCTCATCATATGACTTCTGGTGCAGCCCCTGTACCATTTTTGTAGCCCTTCTTTGGACTGCCTCCACTCTGTCTATTTCCTTTCTGGGATGTGGCTTCCAAAACTGGACACTGTACTCCAGATGAGGTCTCACTAAGGATCTGTGTAGTGGCATCACTACCTCCCTGTTTCTGCTGGTGATGCCTCTCCCTATGCACCCCAACATCCCCCTGGCCCTTCTAACCACCTTCTAACACTATCCTGCTACTTTTAGGTCCTTATATATAATTACTCCTAGATTCCTCTCCTGCTTGGTGGCTGACAGTACCCCTGCCCCCGAGTATTCCTTTCTTGGATTCCCATGACATAAGTGCATAATTTTGCACTTCTTTGCATTGAATCTCAACTGCCATACATGTTGTCAGTTCTCCAGATTGGCCAGGTTCCTTCTCATTCCCCCCCTCTATTGTGCCTACCCCACTGCAGATCTTTGTGTCATCTGCAAATTGGCTCACCTTCCCTTCCAGCCCTTCTGCAATGTCACTTATGAAGACATTAAAGAGAACTGGTCCTAGCACTGATCACTGAGGCACCCCACTGATCACCTCCCTTTCTACAGACTGAACTCTGTTCACTACCACCCTTTGTGTCCTACTGCTAAACCAATTTCTAACCAGGTTAACCACCCCAGATCCGACTCCCAGGCTGTGTAATTTGTTTATTAGCCCTTTATGTGGGACAGTATCAAAGGCCTTGCTAAAATCTAGGTAGGCCACATTTATTGCCCCTCCCTGATCTATCTCCCATATGACCCAGTTGAAGAAATCTAACAGGTTTGTTTGGCAAGACCTGCCTGCCATGAAACCATGCTGTCTCGGATCCTGCTCTCTGCTGGATTCAAGGTATGTCACAATCCTTTCCTTGAGTAATGATTCCATCAATTTTCCTGCCACTGAGGTTAGGCTGACTGGCTTACAGTTACCAGCCTCCTCCTTGCTCCCACTCTTATGGAGAGGGATAACATTCACCCTTTTGCAGTCTGCTGGAACCACACTTGCTTCTCATGATTTGTTGAACAAGGTTGTCAGTGATTCTTCTAGCTCCTTTCTTAGTTCCTTCAGAATTTTGGGATGTATTCTGTCTGGCCCCATTGCCTTATCTATTTTCATTTTTCTAATTCCTTTAGGACTCCCTCTACTGTGAATGGACTGGTATCTACTGTACACGCTACCCCTTGGTACTTCTTACACTTAGCTGTGGTCCCACCCCTTCTCCTTTTACCCTGAACACTGAGCAAAAAATTTGTTCAGAATTTCTGCTTTTTCCTCGTCCCCTTCCCTTTTAAGTCTCACAGTCCCACACCTGCTTTTTCTCTTTTCTCTAATCTAAAAAAGGTCTTGTCTCCTTTCTTAATTTCCTTGGCTATTCTTTCCTCTGTCTGTGCTTTGGCTTTTCTGACTGCTTTCCCCGCCTCCTTTAGTTTTTCCAGATACTTTCCTCTATCTTTCTCCCTTTGTGTTTCTTTGCATTTTCTGAATGCTATCCTTTTTTCCCCTCACCCTCCCTGCCCCCTCATTTAAGAATCAGAGTGGCTTTTTCTTCCTCTTTGTTTTACTTATTTACCTAACGCAATGGCTTGTGCCTTCTGTTATGGCTCCCCATCAAATGTGCCATTGCTATTTTACATTCCCTTTTCCCACACTTCCCCCTAGGGCTTTCTTCAGACATACCTCTAACTTTGCAAAATCAACCTTTCTGAAATACAGGACTCATGCCTTTGTGTGGCTGGATTCCTCTACTGTTCTCGCATTAAACCATACTGTACGGTGATTGCTAGACCCCAGGTGACTCCCCCTTCTACATCCATCACCCTTCCCACATTGGTGAGTATCAGATCCAATATTGCCACCTCATGGGTGTGTTCTACCACTAGCTGTCCGAGTATCACCCCTGAAGAGCTTCCAGTATGTTTCTGCTCCTTGCTGTGGCTGTAGTATGGGTGCTCCAATTAACATCTGGCAAATTGTAGTCTCCCATCAGCAATATTTCCCCTTTTGCTGCCATTTCAAGGATGATTTCCACTAGCCCATTGTCCAACTCCTCCCCTTGTGCCATAGGTCTGTAGATTATGCCTGCTCAAATGGCAGTACCATTCCCTGTTTCCAGCATGACCCACAGTGCCTCCCCTTCCTCCCTTATGCCCTGTACTTCTGTAGCTTTTATTTCCTCCTTAACATAGATAACCACTACTCCTCCCTTTTTCCTACCCTATCCTTTCAGAATAGAGTGTGCCCTGGCACAGCTTTGTCCCAGTCATAGTTTCCTGTGTAACATGTCTCAGTCGCAGCAACAATGTCCAGGTCTGCCACTGACATCAAGACCATTAGGTCTGAGATTTTATTTACCAGGCTACGAGCATTCATGCACATGGCTTTCCATGTTCTGTCAACCCCCCTCCTTTTTAATTTTTCCTGCCTTGACCTTGTGCTTTTCCTCTAGTTCCTTTCCAGTAGGCATACTACTGTGTTCCACCTCCATTTGTATATGTTTACTTTTCTTTGAGTTCCTGCTAGTTCCACTTTGCATTCCGTGATTAATTTCTGTTTCTGGGGGAGTTACGGATAAGTTCCTATCTTCTAAGCTTTTTTTGATTAGGTCCTTTGCCTCCAGCTCTGCCTCTCCTGGTTTAAATGCCCAACTCACATGCCAGATTTTTGACTCAGTGATCTTACTCCTTCCCTTGTTTGGTGCAGTCCATTGTACTTGAAGAACCTCCTCTCCCAGAAGTCTGCCCATGCAACAACAAAGTGGTAGTCTCTTTCTTGACATCAGCTCTGTAACCACTCATTGTACTCTTTGATTTCTTTACTCCTAATCTTCTCTGTGCTACTGCCTTTGCCCCACACAAGGAGGACCAGGGTGGTTATTTGAGTGGCCAGTCGGTCTCCTAGTTTAACTAGGTTTTGTTTGGCTTCTTCTACTGACTGCCCTGTCAGGTCATTTGCCCCCACGTGTACCATGATCTTCAGGTCATTCCCTCCTTTCTCTGCTATCCTTCTGATGTGATCGATGTCACATTTCACTGAGGCCCCTGGTAGGCATCTGACTAGCACCCTTGTTCATCTGTACTCACTCAGTTGGGTCTGTACCCCCCTAATCATGGAGTCTCTCATGATGATTACCTTCCTACTTCTTTCCTTCTTGCCCTTTATGTTGCCTCCACCATTCACCTTTTCTGAGAGCAGTATTGGCCTGTTGACTGGTTTGTTGTCCTCTTCCACCTGGCCAAGATCCTTTTCCTCCATCAGAAGTAAAATACAGTTTGTAGTTGGGATGGTCAAGGCCTGAAAAGGGTTTATTTAACTGATCCATTCTGCAGTTAACTTCCCTACCTTCCACTCCCTGGACTGGACACTGTGTGTGTGTGTGTGTGTGTGTGTATATATATATATATATATATATATACATAATAGAAAAGGCCATCATTTATTTCCCTGTATATCTGTGACTGATCAATTAAAACTATATACCTGCACTAATAAAACAATTACAGCTATATGCCTACACCAGTTAAAACTCTATGCCTACATTAATCAAACAATTAATGGGGCAATACTGATAACACAATTAATACATAATTAGAAAACTAGTCAAACCAATTAACAAGTTGTAAAAGAACCTGGAAAAAAGACACACAAAACCCTCCCAAATCCAGAAATCCCCCAAACTCCTTCCTGCACTCACTGCACACCATTGCCTACTTGCTGCAAGAGACTTTCAGGTGCCATAATGTGATTGCAAAACAAACAATGGGTAAGGGTTGAACACGTGGAAGCATACCCATCTCTGCGGTTAATGAGTGCAATAAAGCCACTCGCCCTTTGGGCTCATGGTCTTATAGCCCTAATTAACCCCCTTGATGGGTATACATCCTTGAATATCATCCTTATCCATTATTTATTCTGTATATACTGTGTGTGTATCTACTTGGATGGGACTTTTGCCCATAGTAAAAAACATTGTACTGTATATTTCCCCATGTCTTATAGTAATTAACTAGTATATAAACTTGTTACAATACTATTAACATGTGCAACAACCACCTCATTACAACACTACTAACATGTCTAACAATCACCTGACTACAATACAGCTGTACTAAAACTTCCAAACAATCTATTTTGTGTCTGTCTGTATGTAATATATAAAACATCCGCTAGCAAAGTCCCGTACACTCATGAAATATTACTATTGAAGGGGTCTAACAAGCTCATAAAGGCCACTCACCCTTTGGGCTCATGGCTTTATGAGTTCATTAGGCCCCCTGATGATAATATTTTGTTGTATATGATACTTGGCTGTCATGTTCTCTCTCTCTGTACTGTATATACATATATTATTTGTAAAAAACACTACATAAATGCAGTCATTAGTGTTGAAGAATGCAAACTGGGCAAAGAAAGGAAATGAAAAAACATTAGGGTTTGGAGTCCTGAGAATCTTTGCAAATTGTCGGCATGCTGTCACTTGGGGCTGTCAACCCTAATGCCCCCCCGACCCCCAGCCAATAGCATCCTGTCTGAAGCAGTGTACAGTTCCAAGCCAATGCCTCATTGGCATATACTCTTTGGTGCTGGAGAAGAAAATCTCTTCACATCTGGCCAACAGAATCAGATGTAACTTTGTTTGCCCTTTGTGAAGCAAGAGATCAAGTATAACCTTGTTTGCTCATGGAAGGGGGTGGACATTAGGGTTGACAACCCCAAGTAACACCAAGCCACTGATTCATCAAATTCCAAGACTCCAAACCCTAATGTTTTTAATTTCATATTTGCATTCTTCAATCCTAATGTCTTTATTAATGTAGTTTCTTTTTGTGATAGTGGAATCATACCCTCATTCATGCAGGTCCCTTTGCATGAACAGATACTGATGTGCAGGGCCCTCAGGAGCCCTATTCCAAGGGAAGAGTCCGTCTGGTTGCTGAAGTGCACAGCCCTCCAGATCCGATACTTCTTTGTGGCTACAGATGCAAAGAAGCTGTGGGGCTGTCTGTAGGACTTTGAAACCACAGGCCCAGAGAGCACTGTGATTCCATGTGGACACCAAGGCAGAAGTTCAGGGTCAACAGTCCATCTATCTGTACAGGTGCAGAAGCATATGTGCAGGGCCCTCTTGGCCCTATGCCAAGAGAAGAGTTCTCTTTACCATATGATTACTGGTTGACTGTGTGGCAAACACTGCACTATTCCTCCCTTGGCTGGGAGTTGTGCCACATGGCAACACATTCCCCATGCCTCAGGCCATCCAGATGGCTGGTTGAGCTCACTCCTGAACTCAGCTAACCAGCACAAGAGCACAGAGCACTTTGCCTTGGGCCAACAGCAGGCTCAGAACAGAATATTTCTTCATAACTTTTTTGTTTACATTTTGACCTCAAATTTTCAGCATACTGTACACCCTCTGTTGTCCACCCTCCATTATCTGCCACCCTCCTTATCTGCCAGCCTCACCTCCTGTACCATTCTCTCTCTCTATGGAAATTTATTCTATCATCCACCACCCTCTCTATCTGTCATTCACTAGCATTTTCTAGCATACAGGCTGTATCGTTCTCATGCTATTTTCCCTCTATCATCCACCTCATCACTGGCACTCATGCAGTGCATTATGGTCCTTATTACATTTGTTGCTCTTGTGCATCAAATGTTTTGTGACAAGTACAAGGGGATTTTGGGAGCATCACTGCACACAGTTTTTCTTAATTTTCTCAAAAATGGGGCAAGTTAGGAGCTTAGAAATGCACACCTGGGGGCAACCTCCATCAAACCTGCAAGTTTCAGCTTTGAACTCCTTATGTTTTTTATTTATAAAGTAGTTGGGCAAAATAAGTTTTTTTGAGTGCTTTTTTAGTAATGTTATGTAATTTTATGTTTTTTTGCATCTCTGTAACTTTTTCCCAAATAAAGTGATTGCTATGATTGTTTCAGCATCCAGGATTCATAGCACCAGCTCTGTGCCTTCCAAATTTCAATTACATTGGTGGAATAGAGGCAGAATTATCAAGGTGCAAAAATCAGGGGTTTAACATTAAAGTGCTAACTCAAGCCTGATAAACAGGCACTGCTGCACCTGTATAATATATACATATGTATATAAGGGATATGCAATGGAAACAAGTGTAATAAATAATTTAGCTACACAAGAGCAGTTTGATTTCGGGTAACCTCAAGAGTGGCGTAAGCCACAAGTAAGGTATACGAGGTCAAACTGCTCGAGTGCAGATAAATCATTTATTCCACAGGTTTTCCATTGCATATTCCATTTATGCAATAGGATAGGAGTTTTTTGAATGCTCTTTTTATTAATGTTTAGTATAGTTTGTGTTTTATTTTTGATAAATGTTTCCCAGTGTAGCTCCACTTAGCATAGTGGTTGCTAGGCAGTTGCTATGCACAGTCCAACTTTACATTATGGTCAGTACATAATGATAAAGTTTTATACACAATTCTTTTGTTTTTGCTTTTGGAGGGGGCATTTGTTAGTAAAAAAAGTGAATAAAAATGGAATTTCTGCCATTTTTTTCTGATTATAGAAAATCTAAAAGATATCTAGAAATGAAACACCTCTCATTTTGTAGATATTTTTGTGCCTACCAACTTTTGTGCTCAAAGTACCATACTATATTTTTTTGTTTTAAAGTTATTTGCATTTGTTTGATTAAAAGGTGCACAGAAATGGAATTTCCTGCTGTTTGTTTGCTAATTATGAAAAAAACTAAAAGATATCTATAAATAAAATACCACTCATTTTGTAGATATTTCTGTACTGAATAAACATTGTGCTCACAGTTCCATGCTATCATTTTTCTCATTTTAAAGTTATTTGCATTTGTTTGCTGACACAATGAAACAATAAATTGAAATTTCTGCTGTTTTGTTTTTGCTAATTATCAAAAAATCTAAAAGGTATCAGTAAATGAAACACCACTCATTTTGTAGCTATTTTTGTGCTGAACAACTTTCATGCTCACAGTACCATACTATCATTTTTCGTTTTAAAGCTATTTGCATTTGAATATGGTTAATACTGCTTACTAAGGCTGAACATTCTAAATGACATAAGCACTGTATAGATAAATGGCTGATGACATAAACAATGTGTGGATAAACAGCTGATGACATAAGCACTGTGTGGATAAATTTCATTTATTCACACAGTTGCTCAGATAAATGGATTTATTTCACTCTGTTTATCTCCACTAGTTAGGGTTTGTGAGAGTGTTTAATGTTAAAGGCCAATTTTTGCAGGTTAATAACTTTGAAATAGTTTAACAGATGTGAATGAAATGTGGCATGCACCATCCTTGGGGTAGGTCTCTTGATTTGACAAATTTAGTTTTAATCCCCGGTGTGGTGTCTGAGAAACAGAGTGTTGAAAAAACAGGTTTTTGCTGTTTTTTTGTCTGCCTGTATCTCAGAAACATATTTAGCTTCTGGGCTGACATTTTCAGGGTAGAAAGCATTGGCTTCACAGATGTGTCCTTTGAAGGTTTGATGAAAAAAATATTAATCCATTCCAAAGTTATTAACTGTTAACTTCCCCATTATTTCCTATGGGGAGAAAAATAGATGACCAGAGTGACATGGGATTTTTGCATCGGTGCAGGAGTTCAGACCAGGATTGTGTGCCATAGAGGCATGTTAATCCTTTCATAAACAATGATTCCTGTATAGTTACATATGTCACAGAGTAGTGAAATTGTTACTGCATATTGTCAAATGCAATACACTCAATGAATTCAGTGTGCATATTTAAAAAAATGGTAAAACTAATCAAATAACTGAAAGGATAGTGGAACTATATTACTGGATCTAGAGCAATGTGATGAAGGGTGCGCAGTGATGGTGGGAACAAAAGCAATAGAAATAAAGAAAAAAGGTTTTAGATGTTTGAGCACATTGTTACTGCATATTTTATAATGGTATAATGGGGAATTATTAGACTATGTTAGCTAGCTAGCTAGATAGACAGACATCCTCTTTCCATAGCATAGTGGACCCCCCTCTCATCCTGATCCCCCATCAAAGTAGGATTGCACTGTGATCCTGTTTCATCCCCCCAAGCAGTCTGGGACAGTGGGGAGCCCACTCCCAGTGTCCCCAAATTATTTTAATATTTTATCCCCCCAGACATTGGGGAGCCAACTCCCAGTTTTCAGAAATGCCTATCTTACCTGCAAAAAAGAACATGTTCCCATAATGTCTTTGATTTTTTTAAAACCTGCAACAAATAAAACAGTCCCTCATCATCCAGCTGACTCCCTCCTCATCCCAACCCTCCCACTGTGCACCCACCTCCCCTTACCCCAATACCCCTTACCCTATACTTACCTCCAGAGGTTGGCAGCTGTGATCTTCTGTGGAGCAGGACATGTCTACACTCTTCAAAGCTGAACCGAAAACTGAAGAGTCAAGGTAAGTGCCATATAATGGCTGTCAATGGCCGTTTGAACTTATGTTGATATCTAGGCCATTTTTAGATATTGTTGCACCAAATTTTCAACGTAGGCTTCTTGGGACCCCATCTCATGAACACTGGCACTGTCATTTCCTTACTTGGTCCTGAAAGGTGATTTCACCATCACTGTGCAGAATCATCTTTTGGGACTGAGTAATGAAAGGACAGTATCAGTGTTCATGAGGCGGGGTCCCACACCATGTTGTTTGGTGCCTACAAATCTTCCTGAGTTACACACGGTTGTTGAAATTGTTCTATGCACGCATGTAACTTTTCCAATTTATTATATTTTCACTTTAAATTTTCAACAAAGCCATTTTGTCACACCACCTCATGAACAGTACAACTGTCATTTTGCAAGTCATGTGTAAAATGTGTTTCTACAGCTGTGGCATGGAACAGCACCGATACTGTGCAAACTCATCTTTCAGACCAAGTAATGAAATGACACTGCTACTGTTCATGACATGGAGTCCCAAAAAGCCCATGTTGAACATTTGGAGCAAAAATACCAAAAAACACCCATAAAATTGGGATACTATTATACTATCTCAAAAAGTAAGGAAACTAATTGCAAAAAACTTTGTTGAAGGATCAGTTAGGGTTCCTACTGATGCAAAAAAGGCAATGAAATTGGGTGTTAGGGTTTCCAACCCTAACAGCCCCCCACACCCCCTCCCAACCCTTCCATCACAACCCCCTCCACACACCAACAGGCATGGAGTGTGCCTTGGGGTCATTGGCCCTAACCCATCTCAGCTTCCTTACAATGAAATGGGGAGAGAGCTAGGGTTGATGACCCCAAGGCACACCCTGATGCCTGTGTGTGTGTGGATGTGGGGTGGGGTTGCAATGGTAGGTTGGGTGGGTGGGGGCTGAGGTGGGTGTTAAGGTTGGAAACCCCTAATGCACAATTTCCCTGCCTTTCATTGCTTTAGTAGGAACCCTTACTAATCTTTCAACAGAGTTTTTTGATATATATATATATATATATATATATATACACACACACATACATATAGTGGCATGGTCACACTACTATAATTAGGGTTGAGTAGGCTGTTTAATGTTAAATCCCAATTTTTGCACTTTAAAAACTGCACAGCCATTCCTGGGATTTGCACCACATTTTGTATGTACCTTCAGAAACCCAAGAACTCTTGCTATGCCAATTCATTCCAATCAGGTGTGCAGATTCTGAGATCCAGATAGTGCAAAATGTGTAAAAATAATTTTTTTTTATGTTTTTGTTTTGTCAGCCCTAGCACCCAGACAGTTTGTAATTTTGGTCTGACATTTTTAGGGTAGAAAGGGCTTGGCCCGGAGTAGAGCCTTTCACTGGTTTGGTGAAAAAATAATAATCCATTCCAGAGTTATAAAGATTTTTGATATATATATATATATATATAAATATAGAGATACACACACACACACACACACACATATACATATAGTGGCATGGTCACACCACTTTAATTAGGGTTGATTAGGCTGTTTAATGTTAAATTCTAATTTTTGCACTTTAAAAACTGCACAGCCATTCCTGGGATTTACACCACATTTTGTATGTACCTTCAGAAACCCAAGAACTCTTGCTATGCCAATTTGTTCCAATCAGGTGTGCAGATTCTGAGATCCAGATAGTGCAAAATGTGTACAGATCATTTTTTTTATGCTTTTGTTTTGTCAGCCTTAGCACTCAGACTGTTTATAATTTTTGTCTGACATTTTGTAGGGTAGAAAGGGCTTGGCCCAGAGTAGAGCCTTTCACTGGTTCAGTGAAAAAATAATAATCCATTCCAGAGTTATAAAGATTTGAAATTTCAGTTCAGAGCATGCCTAGTAAGCACTTCAGAATAGATGTTTGGAATGAAGAAAGAATTTAGCCATATGAAAAAGTATCCTTTTCCTATGAGACCAATCCTTTTTCATGAAGAAAAAATCCTTTTCCCTATGGCTGCCATCTTGTTTCCATTTTTTCAAAACCAAAATTTCTAAACCAACAAAAATGACATCCTGCACAGACACAAACACATGTATCTTGGTCATCATGGTTCCATTAGGTGGATTCGGGACTTAACTGGTAAAAATATGACCCCAAATGTATTTTTGCTTACATTTTTACATCGTTATTTATGACTCACTTACGCTTTTTTGTATGACTGTATGAAAAAGGAAATCGGCCATACAAAAAAGGATCCCTCTATACCAAAAAAGATTTTGGACTTAGTTTTTTTCTGATTCTTTTTCCGTGTGAAGGGGTTCTTTGTTGTATGCTTTTTTCATTCATGTGAAAAAGGATCCCTTCATATGGAAAAAAATTCTGGATTTAGTTTTTTTCCCCAATCTTTTTTCATTTGAAGGGATCCTTTTCGTATGCTTTTTTTTTCATGAGAATGACGTAATCTGATGAAAAAAGATTCCTTCCTACAAAAAAAGAATTCGGACTTAGTTTTTTTCATATCCTTTTTTCGTATGAAGGAATTTTTTTTGTGAGATTGTGTCATTCTCATGAAAAAAGATTCCTTCATAAAAAAAAAAAGAATTTGGACTTAGTTTGTTTTCCACATTTCAACTTTAACAAGCCATAACTCTGTCGATATTTGCAATTTAGGAACAATCTATATATCAACATAAAGGTCTCAACGAGTACTACAACACTAACCCTTACCCGCCAAAAATTCCAATAGGATAAGTTGCAACTTTAACAAGCCCTAGGTCTGTCAGTACTTGGAGTTAAGGGACAACATATATATCCAAAAAAAGGTGTCAATGAGTACTACAGCACTAACACATAATTCCCCTAACCATTCATGGGGTATGTACTGCAGTCCCAAAATATCTCCAGTTTTTACCATGGTGCCAAATCCACACTGAAAGTCTAATCTTCATCAAAAAGCATCACAAGTGTACCTAGTCTTTCAGTACAACCATAGCTAATTTCAGAACAAAACAACAAAAATGTATTGACTTATGGGTAAAAACCCCCCGAAAAACAAATTTTTGCCAATGTACGGTCAAGCTCTAGCAGTTAAGAGAGACACTTAATATATTTTCCACTTTGAAGTGAGCCCCACAAAATTCAATTACAAGCAAGCACATAAATTGCTTTTCTGAAGGCATGGCCTGTGCTTCCACAGCCAGGTGGAGCTGTGCATCTATGGAGGAATGGAAGCACACTTTCCTAGGCAGATGGCTGTGTGGGACCTGTGTTAATGAGGATATGATTATACTACAGTATCTCACAAAGTAAGGAAATTCTTTGCAAAATAATGCATTAATGCACCAGTTATGGTACAGTTTAAAGTGACAAAAGTAGGAAAATGTGGTGTTAGAGTTTGCAACCCTAACACCCCACCCCCACACTCCAAGCAGCAAAAGGAAAATGTGTTATGATTTTGTCTGTCCTGAGTCTTGGCAAATCAGAGCTGTGGTCTTCCTTGGGGTTATCAGTCCTAACGTTCACCCCATCTCATATAGTTTATACATCTGAGCTTATTTGCTGATAGAATGGGGGGTGTTAGGGTTGATGACCCTAAGGAAGACCCTAGCCCTGATTTGCCAAGACTCAGGACAGCCAAAACCATAATGATGTTTCATTTTGCTGCTTAGAGAGTGGGAAAGGGGTGTTGGGGTTGAAAACCCTAAAACCACATTTCCCAATGTGTTTTGCTTTAATATGAACCCTAACTGGTACATTAATGCATTTTTATTTCAGAAAATATGTAAGTAATAAGCCACAACAAGGCGTGCATTAAAGGATTTTAATGCATGCCCTGGGGTGTAGTAAGGCAAAACGCTGAATGTCAAGTGTCCTTACACCCCTGTGAGATGCATTCAAATCCTTTAATGCACAGCCTGGAGTGGCTTATCACACTTATAAAACAGCTGGTTTTGTTGAAAATTAAAAAAAAATGCCTTGTTCTGATTAAAATATAACAATAAAAAAGTGTTAGTTGTGAAAATAAGTTTTTTAATACAAACATAAATACAAACTTGTAATGTAAGAAAATAGTCCACACAAATGTTCAGCTGGTGGCACTGGGTGGTGAGGATGTTAATACTCTCTTCATGGTGTGTTGTGCTGCTGTTTTTTTGGTTTTGAGTTTCATCTTTATTTAGTAATCTTGCCCCTGTCTTTGTAGACATAATCCCCCCCCCAATGTTATTGCTGAGTAATATTCATTATGCTGCTTTTTAAATGTTGTGGAGATGCCTGGTGTCCCTTTTGGCTGCAGAGAGAATACAAGGTATGTGTGGAAGGAGGTGTGAGAAATGATGGTTGTTTAAAGTCACTGGTGGCTTTAGTGGTCCTTCTATTATGAGCAGGGGTAGCAGATTTAACCTGCACAGTGATGGTCAGTAGTTGGCAGTTTGTTTAAAGGACTGGCTCTGGAGTCAACTGCTGATCATTTAGGCTGCCATGCTGAGACATTTTCAGTTAGGGCACAAGATGCTCTACAACTTGTTATCCCTGCCCCAACAACATGTAGAAACAGCACTGGGGAGGACAGGATTAGTGGTTGTAGCAGGAGTCCTGAAGCCGCACCTTAAAACAGCAGTGCAATTTTTCTGACTCTGGTCAACTGAGGGGGCCTGTCACTCATGTTCTGAGCCATGGACTGTTTCCTGGTTCTCACAGAATGACCCACAGTAGAAGAGGCTCCCTGGCTCTCTGGCTCCATTTTATTTTTTCTGTGACATGCTGGCTGTTTCAGTAACAGTCTTTCTCTCCCAGCTGTGAAAGGAGCAACAACAGCAGAATTTCTTCGTGGCACAAGTCACCTAATTACTCACACTCCCCTGCCTTCAGAACAGCAGTTGGGAGATTGTAAGTAAGAGAAAGAGAGTAGTCAGTTTTTTAATAGTCCATCAATTGAGACAGTGGTTGGGGTTAAGATTTTAAGGCTTGCTGATTTTTATTTACTGATCCACCCCATCCCCGTCGGTGTAAATAAAACTGAAAACAATTTGCTGCATGCTGTGCTCAGTGGGTGAAGGAGTGAAATCTGTGTTTTTTGGGGGCAGAGGCCACAGAGCTCTGTTTAGGTCTGGAGTCTTAAAAATATTTTATTGAAATAGTAGGGTAATGTTATTTAATGTGTTATGATGCTAGTAGTGTTATCTTTTAGTTAAAAGCATTTTTTTAGATTACATGAAATAACTGAAATGATGTGGTAGTAAAGGGACTAAAGGCTAATATTTTCAATATGATGAATACAGTATTTTTTTTTACTTTGTCTTTGGAGGAAGGCTTAGAAGAAGAAAAAGAAGAATCAGCATTTATATAGCACTTTTCATACGCAGTGTATCCCAAAGCACTTTACAACCAATGCTAGACTGGTAGTGAAGTGACTGAATGTGTAGTGGCGGCCATCACCCACACACAGCCTGGATAATTACATAAACCAGTTTAATGGGAAGGGGAATGCTGACCAGAACTCTGGGAATGTCCCCTACTCTTTGCGAAGAGTGCCCTGGGTTCTTTTACTTCCACCTGGACACCCACCAGGACAACACCAGGATGGGTAGAAGGGACCTCAGTTTAACATCTCATCTGAAGGACGGCACACCCCAGCAGTACAGCACCCCCTAATACTGCACTTGGATGCCAGCAATTTTTAGGTGTAAGTCCAATACCAGTGTGGGACAAGAACCCACGACCTTCTGGTCCAGAGGCAGATGTGCTACCAACTGAGTGATGCTGACACCTGATTAGTAATACTGTTTGGTAAGTAGGTTTTTGTGGGGAGGAAAATAAGATTTGGCAGCTGACTGTGTGATTATAGAGATTTAAGGACATCAGCTGGCATTTCTCAGCCAATGAAAATACTAGCGTTTTTCTTATTATTTTATAAATACATTATATATATATATATATATATATATATTCATGCCAAAAAAATCCATTTAATGCATCAGTTAGGGTTGTTCCATAGTGACAAAAGTGAGGAAATTTGATGTTAGGGTTCCCATCCCCCTTGCACCCCACCCCCACCAACAGGCATCGGGGTGTGTGTTATAAGTCAATGGGAAAAGTTAAAAAAAATTCAACACTTTTGCAAATGCACTTTTTAGTGTCGCAAATGGCCCTAGTAGTGTCGTAAATCCACCATTTTGTTTTCAGTTAGCGATCACAAAAATGCTTGTCATTTAAATTTGGGACCCTCTAGAGACACAATTCTTTTTGTGTTCACCTATTCAGACCCCGAGGATGCTAGTTATGTCTTTATTTTGGAGTTAAACACCCCAGAAATAAGTTTTTCAAACTTCTGGAAACAGTAGTGTGGCAAAGTAGTGTCGCACTCATGACACTTCATGAAATTTGTGAAAAGTGTCACAAATTACGACACTACTTTTCAAAACTATAACAAAAATGAGATGAATTCTTTGCCACCCTGCTGTGAACAAACGGTTTGGTCTTTTGGGCTGAAATTTGAAGGGGAGGCAGCCAACATGTCACAGATGTGCCTTTCCATGGCTTGGTGAAAAAATATTATACGGCTCTAAAGTTATGATACTCTGAAGTTGATGCTTTTTCCCATAGACTAACATGGTGGCTTATGCCGCGCCTTTTGGGGCTCGTATCTCGAAAACGGTGTGAGATACAGATTTTTTCATCATGAGTTACATAGCCCTATGGGCTATGTAAAGTACACCATTGATGTCCACAGCCTCAGTTTTGCTGTACCCTACACTCAGGACACATCACTGGTACACAATTGGACCATGTCCCACACTAGACCACAAATACAGACTCTGTAACCTCCGACAACTGTAACCCCTGCGCTCTGCAGTCTGCAACCACTCCTCCTAATGGCAAACCAAAACTGCAGCTTATGTTCCGAGTCCCCAGTGAGAAGCAGTAAAGAAAGCAAGTAAAAAGACAGAACCAGGGTGACTCATCAGAAACAGCCCTCCACGAGCATTTTTACCCATTCTGTTGCTCTCTCCTTTCAACAGCTACTGTTGGTACTTCCCCATTTGCATAACTAAAACAATGAAGATGTCTACCTGCATTCCTCCCATTCAGATCGCGATGCTCAGCAGACAGGAATTTTACAAAAAAAATAAATAAACGCACACAGATGTTCACAGACTCCCACATCAGTCCAGACAGTCAAACAAAAAAAAAAGTTTCAAAACTCGGAGCAGTGCTGGCAGAATACAACAACAGTTCCACAAACTCTACCTACAACAGCGCCACCTGCTGCTCAGAGCCCATCAGAACCTATTTTCTGAAAACATAGCCTTCCAACACCCAATAAAATACATTTTTAAAATGTTTTAAAAGTTTATTATTTTTTTCTACTAAAACTTTAAAGCCACTTCATAATAGCAATAATGCACTCCAGGGTGTGGTATATCATGGAATATCATCACTTCTTGGGTCATTGGATGCACTTGGCCTGCGGTCTCGTGCCCAACCACCCGAGCCGTGATGATATCCCATTACATACCACACCCTGTCATGCATTATTGCTCAATTAAATCATTACTTGAGGGTAATATGCCACCCAACTTTGTGGCATACAACATTATACCCACAGGTGGTCATTAAGTAGTACATCTCCATAACTTAGCAAAGTTCATCATTTTTTCTTTAACACAATAATGCTTTTTTTTCTAGAAAAGAACACATGTTTAGTGGCACATAGTTTCTGCACTCACTGTCTGTTAGGCGCTCCCCCGCTTCTGGTTTGCCTGCTGCCTCCCACATCTCATAAGCGAGGTAGTACCAGCTGACATCACTGTCTGGTATCTCCTCTCTCTGTTTTAGTACATAGAAATGCTGGCGCAACAGCTTCCACTTCCATTTGCACATTGTTGCATTTTTGTTTCGTACCTTATGCACAGTGCGCATATATTTATGGATGTGCCTCCACATCTTTTCCAGTTTCATATTTGTACTATGTAGTAGTATGCATGGGTTTCCCCTGGCCTGGGTTGACTGAGCCAAGCAACACACCTCTCTGTGTGACCACAAATGCATTTTAACAGTTTGCCTTTTGCTGTAGAAAGCTGTAATAAATAGAGAATAAACAGTATATTAGAACACAGTGTTGTGAGATATTCATTTTTAAGCTGTATACATGTCATGGTGAAGATGATCACACACTTAATTGTTTGTGATTGTATATTTACAGTTATATGATGTTCATGATTAGTACAAGTGATGGATTGTGTATATACAATATCAGGTGTTGCTTTGTGGTACTGCAGTGTGAGCTGCACAGTTCACTGGGTAGTGTTACTGGTAGCACCATGCCATTCACTGGTTCTGTTTCTAGTTTTGTACAAGTGTTGGTGTACATCATTGGTAGTATGGCTGGCAAATATAGTATTGTATGGCAACTTTTTTTTTGGGGGGTGATTACTAGTACTATTGCTGCCAGTAGCATAATCATATAATCAATCAGTTTAAAACAATTATATTTTCAATTATAAGTTTCAGTGTGTCTTACACATATAGTGAAACTAAACAGTTATTTTTAAATAGAGCCGTCTATTTGCTATGTCTGTATGTATTATGAAACTCAGAACATTTCCATGAATCTGAATGCATGTAACGGTGTGATAGGAAGATGATATTATTTTGTATGTGTGCATAATCAGTGCAGCTTTTCTATTTTTTGACCAATGTAATGGGCTCTTAAAAGAGCCTTTTGTTTACAATTCTGCTTGCTGTTACTGCCTGATATTTTTAGAGGACTGTGAGTATCCCATCTCAAAGGTCACCCAGGAAAAGGCAATTGTCAGAATGTGAGAAGTGCACGCCATCTGGTAGGTAGAGCCAATCATTACATTATTTAATTTGAGGATGACGTATAGTGTGCATCCCAGCCATGTGAAGGTATCCAGATATTTGGATGTTTACCTTTCTGTGAGCTCCGTCAAGCAGGTACATGTGCTGTTCTGCTTGCCAGACTCTTCACTCTGTAATATCTGAAAATATGATTTTACAGATAGGCAACATGTGCATAATAGAAGCAAGGTCCAATTTTGCTTCTGTGACTAAATCTATCCACCTTCTAGTGCCCAAATCATTGCCTCTGAGATGGATCAGCAGTATGTCTGGCCAAGCTTGAGTTGTCAAAAGTCTGCATTGTTGGCATGAGATGCTCCCACCTCATGCCACCTCTGCCAAACCATTTTACAGAGAAATTTAGAAGCTGCAGGTCTCTCCCAAAATCACTCCTCTGAGCATACTCTGAAGCACACCTTACTATGCTGCTGCCTACTACCCACACATTCCATCTGCTGTTTTCTGCCATTCTTAGCTTTTAAACTGAGAAGTGGACAGAGAGCTACCAAAAAAATCAGTGTTTCTCCTGCAGAGGCTAGCCACACGTGAATGTGAAAGTAATGTTTCCCTCTCTGCTTCAACACTGACTTTGTGGGCTGATACTAATCACACTGATTTGCCATGTTAGTGGTTAATGATTTACCATGATTGGCCAACACAGTGCATGCATTGACTATTGCTACATTGAATGGCTGTTCTTGCTGTCAAACACAAATGCAGAAATATTTCTTAGAGGGAAAATGCAACATTGCTATTGGCTACTTCAAACAATTACAGCTAAACAGAAAAATGTGATTGGTTGTCTCTCTTGTTATGATACATGTGCTGCTTGCTTCTGCCTCCATTTGCAGCTCTATCTGTGCTACTAAGTACTGATTAAAACTCTGACTTTAAACTGTTATGACTTTTTTTAACAGTATGGCAGGTAAATTGTATTGTCATAGTCAAATACAGCATCAAAAAACATTTTGTTTAATACTATTTTTGTACTGCTAATGGTTTTTATGATGCTAGAAAAGTTGATTTGAAAATGTGGTTTACTTACAGAGTACAAAGCAGGGTATCTCTGGTTTTCTCAAAGATGGCTGCTATGTCCTTCTTCTTCACTGTTTGGAGCTTGTGATTGGCAGTTCGATATGGCCTGATATGTGCAGCGTTACATTGGTTGCAGCGTCTGTCAGTCAAATAGCCACCAGTCTATGATTGGCTGACTGTGAAAGGGGGTATAAAATAATTGGCATTTGCGAAAGCGTCGTGCATGCAACACTATTATTCAACACTGTCGTGTGTACAACATCACTTTGTGACACTACATTCGACAGTGTCGCACGCTCGACACCACTTTTTGCGACAGTGTCCCACACATGACACTACATTTTTTGAAAGTGTCGCACGTTCGACACTACTTTTCTGATTTTTAAAAAAACTGTTTTTATTAGGTAGAACAGCAGTGTGGATGCTTACAATTGCAGCACTGTTTGATTTTTCAAATTTTTTGATATTTATTGTCATATTATTATTGAAGTTATGTTCATCACCATTTGAAAACACTGTCTATTGCTTCACTGACCTTCACTTACTAAACTAATTATCTCAACAATCTTTACTAGGCAGTAGTATTTTTCCTTTTTATATGACATAGAGATGATGCATGATAGTATGCGATGTAAGAAACACACTAAAGACATGGGCCCAGATATTCAGAAGGGTTGCACATGGTGTAACACTGTTGCACCATGCGCAACCCACTGATGCGCCCTGGCATGATATTCAAATGGGGATTGAGCCTGGCACAAATTCCGATGTGCCAGAGTGCATCAGTAATGTATGCGGTGCAGGTGGGGGGGTGTGTCCATGCACACTCCGCACATCCTGATATTCAGCCCGGGATGTGCTGAGCCCATGCATGCACAACCCCTACTTGCGCTGCACACAGGTGAGCCAAAAAAAAAGGAACAACAGCTGGCCACCTACAGGTGAGCTGCCATATTTCAAGGCACAACACGGCAGCTGCCACCTGTGGGTGGCCACCTGAGCTCCAGCTGCACCTTCGTGGTGGGGCCCCCATGCCCAATTGTGGGCATATGTAGGAGAAATAAACATCCAATATCCCTGCTGGTCCAGTGGACCACTCGCAGCCCGATCACGGGCATATGTGTTAAATGACAAGTCCTATATCCCTGGTGGTCCAGTGGACCGCTCGCAGCCTGATCATGGGAATATGTGATAAATGAAAAGTCCTATATCCATGGTGGTCCAGAGGACTGCTTACAGCCTGATTGCGGGCATATGTGTTACAAATACCGTCCATTATCCCTGGTGGTCCAGGGGACTGATCGCAGCCGATCGTTGGGCATATGTGTTAAATGACAAGTCCTATAATCCTGGTGGTCCAGTGGACCGCTTGCAGCCTGATCACAGGCATATGTGTTAAATGACAAGTCCTATATCCCTGGTGGTGCAGTGGACCACTCGCTGCCCGATCACGGGCATATGTAATAAAATGGAGAGGTCCAAAATCCCTGGTGGTTCAGCGGTACCCCCTCACCCGCCCACTGAGCCCCTGTCCTGCTCCCCTGGTCGGTGAGGGTGTAACGCCACCTGCCACCCCACCACCGCTGACTGATACTGTACAGTAGGGCTGCATGCCCATTGGTCCACAGCATGAGCCAATGGGCATGCAGCCATACTGTACTACCCAGTCCAGATATGTGAATGGATCAATTCACATATCTGAACCGTGTAGTACGGTACGGGCTGCAAGCCCATTGGCTCACGCTGTGGACCAATGGGTGTACAGCCCTACTGTACGGTGTCAGTGGTAGGCGGTGGGGTGGCAGGCGGGTGGGGTGCTGCCACCCACTGCTGACTGTGGGGTGAGTGGGGCAGTGGGGCTCAGTGGCAGGTGGGGAGGGGGGTACCACTGGACCACCAGGGATATAGGACATTTCATTTATCACATATGCCCGCGATTGGGCTGCGAGTGGTCCACTGGACCACCAGGGATAATGGACAGTATTTGTAACACATATGCCCTCGATCGGGCTGCGAGTGGTTCTCTGGACCACCAGGGATAATGGACAGTATTTTTAATACTTAAGCCTGCGATCGGGCATTAAACGGTCCACTGGACCACCAGGGATATTGGACGGTTAATAAATTCTACATATGCCCGTGATCAGGCAGTGGGGCACCGTTCCGCTATGTGCACGGGGTGTCAGTCCCTGACGGCTGTAGCCTGGCAGGGAGCCAGGCAAAAGTTGCTGGGGATTGGTGCATCTGCATGTAAATGGGGCCATAATGACCTGCAAATGACCCCATTTGCACCTTGCATGCATTATGGCCCCATTTGCATGTGCACCTTTGAATATCACTGTTGTTGTGCCTAGCGCAATGGAACTTGTGCTAGCGCATCCCCCGTTCCACTCTGGCCACTTGCGCTGGTGCTGGTGCGCTGGTGCCATGCGCACTGCAGATGGCCAGGCTGCGATATTCAGTGATGCTGTGCCAAGGCACAGCTGTGTTGAATATCACCCTGTCAACACCCCTGCACAGCCAAGCTGCACTGCGCCCAGGCTTGTGCCACAGCCTGGCACAGTCTGACTATCCGGCCTTGGATTTTAATGTTCTTTTTTCTGTACTTCCCATACAGGTGTCTGATTGTTCTGTAAGATTGGTGTGCTGAACTGTGAATATTGAAACACAGAAGATGCAGTCTAAACAAAGACATAAGTCTAAGCAGAGACGAAACAGGTATCACAGTAGTTCACTGTTGCATAAGGGTGATGTGAAAGTCATTGATGCTTGTTCAAGACGTAAAGCGATTCGGCATCCCAGCAAAGGAGTGGATTCAGAGCTTTATCACTCTGTAGGGAAAGGACATGCTTGCTCAACAGCAAGGAAACAATGCATAGCTAAGCAACGGTTGTGTAAATCTGTAAGCAGAAAAGTTACTGTTGCAAAGACACGCATAAACACACGTACTATGCAGCACTGAAAATGTATTGCTGCTGATGCTTCTCTGAGGAAGAGAAGTATTTTCGATCTCTAGCTTCTAAAGCCAAGATTGAAAGACTTATTGCTGCAGTGATGAGACATGAGCGCAGAAAAATCAAGAGACATCTCAGCTTGATGAAATTGCACTTGAAAGTATGAACATTTGTTAATAGAGCAGTTTTTGCTCTTCAGCGTTTGTGGTGTAAGATGTCTCATGTACTTGAGCAGTTTAGGAAAATTGTGTATGATGTAAAGATGAGGCTACAATGATATCCTGTCTTGAACCTGCATAATTTCTGTGATGTTTCCACAGGACAGTGGCTGCACACACAGCACTCAGAGGTATATTTCTGGGAGGAGTCATATTACTGTCAGAAAAAGGACGGTAAGTTGTGCATTGATGAGTCTGGCAAAGTCTGTAATGTGCTCAGTGTGTGTGTGTGATGATTCTATGATGGAGTCAGATGATGAATCTGAGGCAACTATTCAGCCTTGTAAAAGTCACTGTCTCTCATGGACATGTGATGACCCTTGCAACTGTAGCAATCATTGTTTGAGAAAGTTGAGCACTTTATCAACCTGTTTGTCATTACTGACCATAAAGACAGACATAAACTGTTTGAGAGCATAGACCTATGTGAGATCCATCCACACACTGGACTTATGGGTCACTCTCTTGCATGCATAGATAGTGGTGTTTGTGACAGTGTCTTTCACCATATGTGGATGCTGCGAGTGCATCAATCAGGGATGAGGAACTTTGTGTACAGGGTATATGAAGTTCATTGAGTCACTCAGTAAACTCATCTGAATGAGCTACTGTTGTCTGGTGACATGCATGGTGCCATTCAATTTTTGAAACAGCTGCAACATGTCAGCAGTGTGACTGATACTATGGTTACTCATGGATCTATTCCTGATGGGAATTATGTGCCTGTCCTAGAAAGTGATATTCTCAAACAGTTTGGGAAATCAATTGCCAAATTTGAGTTGGCAAAGAGACAGAAGTTTGACTCTGTATGTGTGTCATGTGAACGCCTTTGTTATGGAAAACAAACGGTCACAGTGAATCTGGAAACCTTGTCACCATACAATGATATGTGGTTTTGACTTTCAGCATTTCTGCTGTTAAAGTCTGAGTTTGAGTTAGACCCAATCATAGTGATGTGCAAGCACTGTTTTTCCGAAGTGAAGTGTAACATTCTGCCACCTAGGTCAGTCTTGAATAACATGAGGCAGATGTGACACCAAGTGAGATTGCCACATTGAATATGTTTGAACGGATTCTTATTCAGACAATGAAACTGTTTCAAACTATTCTACGTATGAACACAAAGACACGGAATATTTCACAAAAAGAACTCATCAGATCTCTTAAGGGTTCCGTCATGTATCTTCCACTTCCTCTGCAGGAAAACATGGAGGCTATCTCCATTGAAAACACTTTGGTTATTCTTGTAAATGGTGTGCCAACAAAGTCTAAGGTGATTTGGCAGGATGTTGTTAATGTTGAGAAGGTGAAGCTTGCCCTTACTCACTTAAAGAACAACAATCCTTTTTATGCAGACCTTAATATTGATGACATCACTAGTGTTCCTCTTCATCATGATGAGTTGGAAAGCACAAATCCAATGATTGGGAAGGTCAATGTGGAAACAAATGACAATGTGTACGAACAGTACACAGTTCATCCACTGCATGGCAGAGATCCGGTAGGGGACAACATTGATCTCTATCAAATGAAATAGGTGGAAGGTGAGCCTGTCAGTATTTAGGAGGCAACACTGGAAGCACACTGTTTCTCAGACTTGTTCCCAAAAGGGTCAGGTGGTCACCTTGATGAAAGAAAAGTGCGTGTACAGGGTGCTGAGTACTGAACAAGCTGTGTGCTCAGTAAAGATGGCAAATTCAGATGAAACATACAGTACCTGTTTCATCTCCTGTGGGAAAGTGAACTTAGCATATTGTCTACATCTATTGCACATACTATTCATCTGACTACTCCACTTGATGGAATTATAGCTGCACAGTTTCTTCAGAAATTGAAGCAGAAAGATGAAAATGTGCAAGTTAATTTGTCTTCTATTCTGTCAAGTCTACGTGGCACCAAAGAATATTGATACCGCAGACACTCTGAGATGATGACAATACTGTGAGAGCATGGTGCAGCCACATCATTTGTTACACTCAGTTGTGCCTGGGATGAGGTCATAGAACTGTTGAAGTGGGCAAACTCTGATGTTGAGGGTATTGCATCAATGACTTTCAGTGAGATGTGCTCACTTGACCCTGTCTCTGTCACAAGGCATTTTCACAAGTGGTTCCATGATATTCTGACTTTCATTTTATCAAAGGACAATCCACCTCTTGGTGTTGTGGAACATTACTTTTGGAGGATGGAGTATCAGGTGCGAGTTGCTCCTCATATTCACATGTTGCTGTGGATCAAGGGTGCCCCTCGTATAGGTGAGCATGAAACAGCACAAGTGCTTGCATTCATCAAGAAATACATTACTTGCCACATTCCGGACAAGTACGACAGTCCAACATTGTGGAAGTTGGTGCAAAAGTTCCAGCACCATATTTGTGCAAAATACTGCCACCGGGTAGTGAAGAACAAATCTGATTGGTACACAAGATGTCGTTTCAGATTTTCTAGACGTGTCTGTCAGGATGGTTGCATGAATGATCTGTTTTCAGCAATGCGACACCACTTGAAGGCAAAATCAACCAAGAGGGTATATGAATTACCCAGAGATGAGAAAGAGGTGTACATTAATGACTACAACCCTACTCTTCTCCTAATGTGGCAAGCAAACATAGATGTACAGTTTGTGGCTGACAACTCATTGGCTCTGGTGTGGTATGTCACTTCATACATAACAAAACATGAGCAGAGTAGCTTGAAAGATCTTTGGGAAGATCTTGCTAGTTCAAGCAAGAACCTGACATCTCAGTTGTGGTCACTAGGCTTGAAGACCCTTTCAAACAGAGAATGTGGTGCTTATGAGGCTGGTGATCGCTTGATTGGTACACATCTGTACTGCAAGTCTGATGCTGTCTGCTTTCTCAGTGTGAACTACAAAGAGAAGCGAAAACTTGTACTTATTCCTCATGCTGAGATTGAGGAACTGGCTGTCAGTGGACCCTCTTCAAGACATATCTTGAAGAATAACCTCATTGACACATACTACCCCCGTAGACACGAAGACATGGATGATATGTGTCTATTTCAGGTGGCTAAGTGGTATGACTACAAGACAGATGTCTCACCTGATTGTACATGTGACATTTACAAGGTTAGAGGAGTGGATGGCTGTCTTGTTAAGAGACATAAGCCTTGGCTCACTGACCACTGTAAGTTACATCTAGGCACATCTGAGAGCAGAGAGCATTACTACTTTGCTCTGCTATTCCTATTTAGACCCTGGAGGAATGAGGCTGAATTGAAAGGTGACTGTGCTACATTCAAGGAAGAGTTTAATCGCATTTACGAGACATTCAAAAGTCTATACTCAGAGATATACATATAGAGACTAGATACTGAGAAGGAGCAGCTTGAAAAGGCACAAAAGCTACTTGAGGAGGATACTCCTGTTAGCTCACAGGACAATCTTGATCCAGAAGGACAAGGTATCCTTGGGGAACCTCTGCCTCTGAATGCATCAGAAGTACTCATGTCAGAAGTGGAGAGTGCCATGCAACATGGTACACACTTCAGTGCTGATCCAGCTGAGTTGAGAGAGAGACTCAATGACCAGCAGCGTGTGGTTTACTTTGAGGTAACTGACACTGTCCGGCATGGGATACTGCATGACGAGAAGAAATGTGACTGTCTTCACTACAAACCACTGCTGATGTTTGTTAGTGGCTCAGCTGGTACAGGGATGAGTTTCCTTATTGAGGCCATCATGGCTTAAATACAGACCTTGACAGGGTCAGTGATGTCTGTTGCTGTTAGTGCTCCCACTGGACTGGCAGCATACAACATTGGTGGTGTGACATTATACCGTCTGTTCATGTTGCCAGTGGAGCATGGCAAAGCTGGAGAGTATTGGAAACTGTCATTTGATGTTGCATCTCAGCTTCGTTCAATGTTTAGTAAGATGAAGTTACTCATCGTTGATGAGATTAGTATGGTCTCTAATTTGATGCTTGCCTGTATACATCTACATCTACATCTACAGGAGATCCTGGAGACTGACTATGGAGATGCATTCGGTGGAAAAAGCACTGTTGTATTTGGAGACCTTTTACAGCTTGCACCTGTGAATGCAGAACATGTCTTTGCAGCTCTGACTGTGAAGCAGACCAAGAATACACTTGGTTGCATTGGAGGTTTTAACCTGTGGGAGTTATTTACCTATGTCGAGCTATATCAGAACATGCGCCAAAGTGCTGACATGACTTACAAGACACTGTTGGATCAAGCTCATACAGGTTCTCTGTCACCAGAACATGTTGCAGTGTTAAATGGATGAAGAATCAGAATGGACACTACATCCATAGAAAATGCATGTGATGTTTTCAGTGTTGTGTGTTCCATGGGCACGCGCATTGTGTGTCTTATGCCATGACTAAAGAAATGCACTGAGTTCAACAGTGTCATGTTGCAGAGAGAAAATAAATCAATTCTCACACTATATGCTGTTGTCACAGTCGATGGTGTCATTTAAGTCAGAAGCTGGTAGCTAAGATGACTAAACGACTGTCTGAATTGAAGTCAGATGTTTCACGCACAGCTGGTCTAGAAGCTGTACTTACAGCTTGTAAGAATGCACGTGTCATGCTATTCCGCAGTCTTGATGTGGATCATAGTATGGTAAATGGTGCCATGGGTAACATCATTGACTTTGTCTACTATGTTCAAAAGACATTTATCGAGACACTTGTTGTCCAGTTTGACAACATGGAACATCCTGTCGAGATTGATCGTACCTGTGTTAAGTTCTAGGTATTGAAGAATATCTATGTGGACAGGAAACAGTTCTCAATATGTGTTGCTTATGCTGTTCCCATTCACAAGTCTCAAGGCTTGAGTTTAGATTCAGCAATGGTGGACATAAGGACAGACATTTTCAAAGATGGCATGAGCTACGTCGCACTTTCACGTGTACGTAGTCTTTCTGGGTTGCACATCATAACAGTCACACCTCAGAAGGTACGTGCTGACAAGCGCTGTATAGTTGAGTACAACAGATTACGTACTCTATACCAGCCACAGATGTCTTTCATACCACTTCCAACGTACGTGGTTGTCTCACATCCTTCGGTCACATCTACTGTTGGCAACAAAAGAAAACGAGCTTGCACAGCTCATGGAACTGTTCAGAGTTCTAAGAAGGTCACAAGGTCAAATACAGATGCAGAACCAGCTGTTCTTCAGAAGTCAGTTGGGATGGCTGTTGTGCCTGTGTTTGACAACAGTACTAGAGTTAACTGCTATGGTAATGCAGCTATGCAGGTCTTTCTCCATATGCCACACTTTGTTGAGGCAATATCTGCTTCCCAAGACGCTGCACTATAAAAGGAATTGAAGCAGCTTGTCAATATGGCTTCTGATCAGTCTAAGAATGTGCAGTCACTAACACTTCTGCGGCAAGTGCTGGGCACAAATTATGGATGCAGTATATTTGCTGCAAACATGCAGCAGGACGCTACCAAGTTTATGATGGTTATCATAAACAGCCTGGATGAAGAGGGAACTTCTATGTGACACTATTTCACTGTGTCATATGTCACCAAGTACGTATGTCTGTTATGTGGTCATTCAGAATAAGAAACCACAGAAGACATGCTTTGGGTTTCTCTGTTCGTGCCTCAGAGTAAAGCTGTAAAGTTTCGGCAGCTGTTTACTAATGCTGAAAGTGGTCACCTGTGTGTGAGGTGTGGAGGTACATGTACTCAGTCCATACATCTGAGGACTTCATCTCAATATCTAATGCTAGTATTGCATAGATTTAACTCCAATGGGCTCAGAGTTGACACACCCATCACTGATTTCACAGCTGGTAGAATAGTATTTAACCAAGCAGTGTTTGACACTCATGCTGTGATCTACCACTATGGCCAGTCTATACATTCTGGACATTACACTTGTTTGTTAAGGTACAGAACTGGATGGGTCAAGTGCGATGATTCAAACAGAGACTGCCGCGACACTTAAAAAATGCATATGTACTTATACTGAAGAATTATACCAATCTTAATGTGTCAGAGGAATAGTTACACAACATGTGAAAATTCCTTAACTTTGCTGTCCATTTTTTTCTTACAAAGTGAGTTTTGTCACACTATAATTTGTTATTAGCACATGTACAGTTGTGTTTACACAGGAAATATATCACATGGCTCTCTTGCATATGTAGACTCATTGTGACTTTAAGATTGTTGCATTGATCAGTGACACAGTGAAAATAGTTGCAGTGGTCTTTAATCGGCATCAGCTGTTTTCACAGTCACTAGAGAAACCACACTTACATGTCTAACAAAGACCTCTGCATGTCAGAAGAGATATTCCTATCTGGTCAAACTCTTCTACCTTAGTCTTTTGTTATGAGTATGCTATATGCAGACATGAGAAATCACACTTGGCACATTTCCTACATGTGTGATTGTACAAAGGTACAATGCTTGTCCATGTGCATTTACATCACTGTGTATCATATATTTAACTAAAGATTAACAGCACTCTGTCATGTGTTGAGAACTATGATGTGTGCTCTGTATCCATTTTTTTCTTATGCTTGCATCTTGAACAAATATCTTGACTGTTTTCCACAACAGTGCATTACTGTGACTGTTTCATTTTCGTGTATCTAGATTGTATATATATATATATATATATATATATATATAACAATGTTTAATATATTTTTTGGTAGTACTTAGTACTCTATAGTAAACACTAGTAGTATTAATTAACATATACGTTGATTGATAGCATCACAAGTATGGATTTTCTCTTACACAGTTGTAGACTCATAAAGAGTAAGAAGTAGTATGCTTATATTTGTTAGCATGACATATTATGCAGTTGCACATATCTACTGTTCTGTTATTTCATATGCCATCATTAATATCAAGTTACTGTGTTCCATTACAGATATCGTTATCATTTAGTGCACAACGTTTTTGCTTATCATATCGTAAGGTGTTATATTCATAGTATTCAGTAAAAAATTGCTTTCATGTAAGAGAGATGTAACAGATGAAGGTGGTTAACTAGTTCTGTACCTATGTAACTATTTTTTTAACATTTATTGTGATGTATATAATACTGTTACAATACAGTTTCAGAAATTTTTGTGTTTAACCTGACCTTGATGTATGTTAATAATAGCTGAAAACTGTGCATCAGACACTTTCACTGATGACAACTGAGCGTTTTTTTGTTCCTGATAATATTCTCTGATCACCTCTATTGAGGGGTCGGGTGAGAATTTTCCAAATGCACTAATATTGCAGTATGTATTCACATGTACATCTATGTGTGTATGTGCTCATATGTCTACACATAGAATACATTAATATTAAATGTTAAACTGTTAGTTTCAGAAATATATTTATTTGTAAACCATAGCCTGTTTGTGCTGCTATGAGTTTATAAGTTGCATCTGGTTTTTTGCCCACCCCAGGAACATTCACACTATCAGTCACACAATAACAACAACATCATAACTGTTTCATATGTGTTAACCATGTTCAGATGGTGATGTTATGGCTGCCCTTCTGTGTTTTTTGATTCTGTTACATGTCACTGATTTACTGTCCGTGATACTGGTTTACATGTATTTCAAGTAACAGTGAAAAACATAAATGTGGTTGTTTTGTGAGACTGATTTTTGTGTACCAATTAGATTTTTAATTCAGTGCTCTCACAATTATTAATTGGGCAATAAATCTTTTTAAGCCTTATCTACCTGTCTTGTGTCTTTCTTTTATCATAATGTAACACTGATACTATGTATGTTGGTGTTGCTGCAGTACTGCATTTAAACATACTGCATGAGGTTCATTGCTACATTCTTTCTATTTATCACTATGAGACTGGTATTCTTCAATGTGGTGAACATATACATTAAATATGTTGTAGGTTAATTATTTTATTAGCACATCTAAGCTGTAGCCCATGAACAATATTTGTGTGAATACTATCAGATAACTACTTATTTAGTGAGATGTATACATATGTTGTTCAGCCTGTGTTCTGAAAACAAAAATATGTTCTTAATAAGATATTCAAAAATAATATGACAGCATTACTTCTCAAAAACACAGGAAATTCATGGCAAAAAACTCCGTTTAGTGCATTAGTTAGGGTTGTTCCACAGCGACAAAAGCGAGGAAATTCGGTATTAGGGTTGAAAACCCTAACCCGCATTCACCCCCACCCCCAGCACCACACATGCACACACACACACACACACACACACACACACACACACACACATATGCAAATAGCTGGGAGGACCAAAGCAACATGACCAATCACAGACAACCAGCAGCAGGTGACAGAAATAAAATACAACTGTATAAATGTACTACAAGACATCCCTACCCACCCGACCAGCTACTGCATGCTCAGTGGAGATCCACAGCAAAACTGAGGCCATGTACACTAAATGTACACATTCCTGATTGCAGGTGCACACAACATACCACACTTAGGAGTTGCATGGTCTAACCTAGCGATGCCACACACCCCATCACACCGGCTACTGCATGTAGACTGGAGAGCCACAGCAAAAGTTAGGCCTTGGAGATGCATGGTATTTCTATCTGATTGTAGGTACGCACAACTTAACACAATTAGGGCACCGTAGGCCTTTGGCAGGCAATGAACAAGCCCTGATACCAGGTACTGCATGCTGACTGTGCTGGTGCAGCAAAAATAAGAACATGCACATTAACAGTGAAACTTCTTCATTGCAGCCATACAGATCTTTGTGCACTCATGAGCTGTGCAGTGTCAGCCACAGAATGGCCACCCCCACCACTTGTTGCATCCTGACTGCAAAACAACAGGAAAACAAAGGGCATGGACATAAACGGCACACCTTAGTTATTGTAGCCACACTCCAGTTACCACAGTTATGACTCACATGTCATCAGTGAGGGGATGCTCCCCCAAAGTGCAATACCATATACTGCATCCTGACTGTGGACCTTCAGCAAAACTGAGATGATGGAGATCAGTTGTATACCTGACTCATTGAAAGTATACTCAGCTTAGCATAGTTACCATTAGCATGCCCTTATATAGTTAATGCTATTGTTCTGGGCAGGTACTGCATACTGACTACAGATCTACAGTTACACTGACTATAGCATCTGTGCTACAGCCATGGGAGTGCAGCTACAGTCATCCTTGCATGCTTATGAGTTGCATGGGTGAGCCACATAGTCTCCTCCCCCACACAGTGCAGTTACTGTAGTCTGAGTATGCAGCCACAGCAAAAGTAAGTTGATACTTATTACTGGTACACCTCAATTACTAAGGATGTACACCTGTTAGCAGAATTAAAACTTGCACACTCTTGTACAGGCAATGGTTGCTGAACCTCAAGATCATGTTCTGCATCGTGAGTGTACAGACACAGAAAACATACAGGTAAGCACAACACATGCTCAAATTCTACAGTTGTTGTGGCATGATGATGTATGGGTCTTGAAGTAGATCTAGGCAGTTGTATTGTACTTCTGTGTACTTATGAGTGTACAAACAACTGTCTTTCTGCAATCATGGAGTTTCATTGCTGGTGTATAGTCACGGTGCACCATTTGTTGTGGGGTATGTGACATCGCTAGGTAAGGCCATGCAACTCCTAAGTGTGGTATATTGTGTGCACCTGCAATCAGGGATGTGTACATTTGGTGTACATAGCCTCAGTCTTGCTGTGGATCTCCACTGAGCATGCAGTACCTGGTTGGGTGGGTGGGGATGTCTTGTAGTACATTTATACAGTTGTATTTTATTTCAGTCACCTGCTGCTGGTTGTCTGTGATTGGTCGTGCTGCTTGTCCTCCCAGCTACTTGCATGTGAGTGTGTCTGTGTGTGTGGTGCTGGGGTGGGTGGGGGGGTGAATTGTGTTAGGGTTTTCAAACTCTAACACTGAATTTCCTCACTTTTGTCAATGTGGAACAACCCTAACTGATGCATTAAACAGAGTTGTTTGCAATGAATATATATATACACACACACACACATATATATATATATATATATATATATATATATATATATATATATATATATTCTTTGCAAAAATCTGCATTAATGCATCACTTAGGGTTAAGACTACAGTGACAAAAGTAGAGAAATGTGGTTTTAGTGTTTCAACCCCCCCCCCACACACACACCTGAAGCAAATTAAGGGTGGAATCTTCTTGGGGTTGCAAACCCTAAAGCTCATCTCTTTGTATACACTCCTGAAACATACACACCTGTGTATATCACATCTGAGCTTTCTTACTTCTGCAATAGGGTATGCTTTAGGGTTGACAAACCCAAGAAAGACTCCACCCCTGATTTGCTTCAGGTGTGTGAGGTGATTTAGGGTTGGAAACCCTAAAACCACATTTTCCTACTTTTGTTGCTGTAATCTTAACTTTAAATGGTGCATTGACACAGTTTTTTGCAAAGAATTTTCTTACTTTTTGAGATAGTATAACTGTATCCTCATTTGCCTGTGCCTGTCCTGCACGCCCATCCCTCCATAGATGCGGACATGTATGTTGCTGTAGCAAAACAGCAACCAAATTGTTAGCATAGCCTTCTTATTACCCCACCTCATGAACTCAGTACTGAAAATTTTAAAATCCCTGCTGAAACATTATTCCGTGCCACAAGTGCAAAAACACAGTTTAGCCAGGATTTTAAAAATGGCATCTGTTGTGTTCATGAGGTGGTGTAAAAAATTGGCTATGTTGTAAATTTGGGGGAAAATATTTTAAAATATCAAAGTTATGAGCGAGTGTCACAAAATTTCAATGGATGCACATAACTTTGCCATTTTTACATATTTTGACCCAAAATTATTAACATACTGTAGCCTTCTTATGACTCCACCTCATGAACAAGAGCAGTGAAAATGTCCAAATCCTGTCCAAAAGGTGATTTTGTAAAGCGATCACAAATTCACTGTTTGGGCTGGATTTGCATAATTCCACCACCATTATTCATGAGGTGGAATCCCAAAAAGGGCATGTTAAAAATTTGGTGTCAAAATATGCAAAAATTACAAAGTTATGCATCAAAGTTGAAAATTCCATTGAGCTACATTGAACCTCACTTACCTTAGTTTCTCATATTGCAGTTGCAGTTCCAACAGCAAGACATGTCTTCGATCGCAGAGTGGATCCTGACCCTGGGACCTGTTCAGGTGAGTCAGAGAGTGTGGGGAGTATGGGGGTGCAGGGTTGGGGTGCTTATTGGGAGGTTGGGGTGGGGGGTCGAATCGGCTAGAGACCATTTTTTTACAGGTTTAAAAGAAAGACACTGAGGGACAGTTTTCTTTATTAAAAGGTATTGGAAAATGGGGACTGCAATTGGGGGGGTACCACTAGATACAAGGGAAACTGGAAAAGATATTAGGATGATGAGCAGAGGTGTGGTGGTGCCACTAGTCACCAGGGAAAGATCCCAAAAAAATATGGGGATGGCAATTGGAGGGTAGGGGTGCCACTAGACATGAGGGAAATATGAAAAAATACAAGGACAGTGGTCAGAGGGTGGAGGGTGCCACTAGACAGCAGAGAAAATCTATAAAATAAAGAGACAGCAATTGGAGTGGTGGGGTGTGCCACTAGATACCAAGGAAAGATGAGAAACATACAGGGGTGACAATCAGAGGGTGGGGAAGGTGTCACTAGACACCAGTGGAAAAAGTACAAAATACAGGGATGGTGACTGGTGGGGTGGGAGTGTCACTAGACATCAGAGAAAGATGAAAAACACATGAGGATGGCAATTGGAGGGTGAGGGGTGCCACTAGACACAAGGGAAACAATAAAAAATATGGGGAGGGCAATCGGAGGGTAAGAGGTCAACTAGACACCAGAAAAGCGTGATTGGGGGGTCCTTTTTCATATGAATGAAAAAGCCATATGAAAAAAGTAGAAGTGAGTCACAAAAAAGGATTACAAATGTAATAAAAACACATTTGGTGATTATTTTTCCAAAAGATAAGTGCAGAACCCACCTAATGGGGTTCTTATGAGCCAGATGGATGTATTGCTCCTCTGCAGGATGTAATTTTTGTGGTTTTTGAAATTTTGTTTTGAAAAAATGGAAACAAGATGGTGGCAAATGAAAAATGAATATTTCCTCACAAAAAAGGATTGGCCCCATATGAAAAAGGATTATTTTTTCTTGTCATACAGTTATCTTGAAGTGCTTACTGAGAATGCTCAGAACCACAAATTAAAAAAATTAACAACTCCAGAATGGATTGATATTTTTTTCACCAAACAGGTGAAAGGCAATACTGTGGGCCAGGCCCTTTCTATCCTGAAAATTTCAGATCAAAATTCCAAACCGTCTGGGCGCTAGTAGCTGACAAAAAAAAAAAAAAGCAAAAAAAAAAAAAAAAAAAAGAAAAATTTACTTTTCTCACCATCTGGATCTCGGAATCCACACATATAACCATAATTAGAAAATGGTTATCAAGAATCCTGGTTTCTGATTGGTTAATTTCCCCAAGTAGCCAGTCCAGTATCAGGCAACAGAGACCGGGGAATAATAAGCCCCCATCTCTGCTGCCTGATTACACTCAGAATTCCTTGGGCCAATGGAATTTTGATTTTTAAACTCTGCCAAATTTTTTTCTCCAGTTAATGAGAGGCAGCCCCCCCCCCCCCATGAAACAGTTCGGTAGTCTCCTCAAAATGGAATGCTGCTCTTAATAAAATAAAGAAAAACAGCCTTTTAAGGACTAAAGTGCCACACAGCCTGCTATATTTAATGTTGTTTTTAAAAAAGTCTGTTTCCACTTTCCAATAGTAGTGGTAGCATCTTGCGTTCTCACCACTACTCCAAGACACCCAGTTGCCTTAACTCCAACCCCACAGTTGACCAAAAATGAAGCAGTTTTTTTCCCCCTAACATACAAATTAAAAGTACCTCAGTGTAGCTTGTTGGTAGCACAGATGCCTTGTTCAAACTTCCTCGCCCCTGTAACATCAAACCACATGTACCACAAATTTAATCTCGAGTCCAGTACTGGGACTGCCATGCCAGATCTGCTTAAAGCTACCATGTTAGCATTTCCTGATGTCTGCTCCCGCTTCTGTTCTTTTCGATGTCCCTGTCCCATATTGCTGGGGAAAAAAGACAGAACAGTCAAAACAAATTTTTTTTTTATTAACCATCCAAAGTCCAGAAAGGGAATTATTATACAGCCCAAAATATTATTACTGGATTTCTATATTCAGGCTATCAAGTGCCCTGGCTGCACCCTCAGCACAGATAGCTCAGGAGTCGGGAGTCCTACGTCATATTCCGTCTCCTAGAACCCACTTTTGGATCCAAAGTCACAGCTCCAGACTCTCCGCTTTGCTCTTGTTTTCAAGTCCGTGGTGTCAGGTCTCTGCGGTCTCTCCAGCTCTGTCTCTGTAAATCTCTATCAGACAGGTTCCTGTTGGCTCCCAATCCCACTTCTGCTCTCCTTAATGGCCCTGTCCCCTACTGCTGAAAAAAACAGAAAAAAAGACAGTCCCTCCCATGTTGGTAAAACCAGTGTGTTTGTGTGTGTGTGTGTGTTGTGGGGATGGTAACCATGACAAACATGTCCAAAGGTACAGATTCTAATGCAGGCGGAGGAACTATTTTATTACAAATCTTACTTTAATCTAATTTTCATTACCATTTTTTTATTAAACTTATTTTCTTTTACAGTGCCCATTTTCTAAGTGCAATAATACCCTCCAGGGTGGGTGGTATTGTGCTATTCTGGACCCTCCAGGGGCTATAAGGCCCTCCACCTGCAGCGTCAGGCCTCATTACTCCCCTGGACGGTCCAGTATAGCACAATACTGCTCACCCTGTTGGGTATTATTGCTTACTGAAACTTCGATTGTCAAGAGACCTACCCCATGAGACCACACATGCAAAATGAAGTGTAAATCAACTGAACAGTTGCAAAGTTATTAAACTGCGAAAATTGGGGTTTAACATTAAACTGCTTACTCAATCCTAAATACACAGTAGTGCCCCTGTAATATCTATCTATCTATCTATCTATCTATCAATCTATCTATCTATCTATCTATCTATCTATCTATCTATCTCTCTATCTATCTGTCTATCTATCTATTCTGAATATAGTTGTTAACCAGGAAGGCCCTGTGAACTGCATATCTGTCTTGTTTCCACAAGTATCCAAGAGTGGCAGCAGCATTTCATTTTCAATGCATTGCATATCATTTATTGAACAGAACAAATATACAGGAACTGTAAATAAAAATGTGGGCATTGAAGCAGATATGCAGATTATGTATGGAATGCACAGGTACTATTGTGTATAGACTGGGTTTAAAAAGAATACTTGGACAATGGAAAATGACTGAGACATGAGGACAGAGGGAAATAGACAGTATTCCAGAGGGATAGACGTAACATGAACTGGGGTTGGGATAGCTCTCTTTGCGAGGAAAGCAGTCACTGTGGAAGAAAAGAAGGACATCAAATGTACAAAAAAACCTGGATATATAATAACATAAAATTCACCTAGAGGTACATATCAACAGTTGCTCAGAATTCCAAGTCATATGCTTGTTGGAAGAGATAACATTTCAGGTCTCTTGTAAATGCATCCACTGAGGGAGAATTCCTTTGAAGAAAAGCCAAGGACTTCCATTTTATCAGGGCTGTCACCGATAATGCTCTGTCACCAGATTGTTTTAAGCATGATCTCAGGATGACAAGCAAGAGTTCCCTGGTGTAGCATAGAGAGCGGCCTGTAGTATACCAGGCTTAGAGGTCTGGGGTTTTGAATGTTAGCAAAGCAATATTGAAGGTTGTGCACCACCTAATTGGGGGCCAGTGCAGCTTCTGCAGCACAGGAGAAATATGGGTTCTATATGATGCCCCAGAGACCAGCCCAGAGACCAGCCTGGCTGTGGAATTCTGAAGCAGCTGAAGGTAGTGCAGCAAATAACCAGATAGCCCTAGGCATAGAGTGTTACAACAGTTAAAACTCAAGGTCACAAAAGCATGCTCCAGTGTCACCAGATCTACTTGCTAAATATATGCTTTAATCCAGAAGAAATTTCTTAATTGCAAAAAAAAAAAAAAAAAACACTGTGGACTGCAGCACCTTATGTTCTAGTATCAACCTCGAGTCTAATATGGTACCCAGATTTTTCACCCTATCCATGGCTGTCAGAAGACTGCCATTCAAAGATAGCAGCCTAATGATCTCATGGCATACAACTGACCCTCCAGGACCTGGCTCAGACAGTAACAACTCTGTCATGGTCAGCTTGAGGCTCAGTCAGCTGGAGGCCATCTAGTCAACAATTTCCTTAGGGGGAAAGGGGGGCAATAGACTCATCCTGGGTGTGTGCTACAGGCCCCCAAATAGCTCAGTGATCATGATGCTCAGCTGGTCATAGAAAGTCCACCAAATCAGATGCAGTGGTGATCCTTGGGGTCTTTAGTCTCTCTAGGACATAGACTAGTGTCTTGAAAGGGCTGGTGGCAGGACTGAGACTGTACTCCCATCCATCTTCATGGACTGCTTCCCAAAGCAGGATGTCCAGCAGGGTACTAGCCTCATTCAATAAGGTTGCACATCCAATGAGAAAATAAGGGCTAAACTGAATTTAACATCTAAAAGTATTCAATTTATTGTGATTACAACTGATAGCCACAACCAAAGTGAGCACACTACCCCTGACATAGCCTTATTTGAAGGCAACTGGCTGTGGCTATCAATTTTTACCTTATTAGGAAGTGGATTCTACACATTACAAACCTGAAAAATTCAGGAGTAATGTTAGGAGGCACTTCTTTTTCCAAATGGTGATGAACCTATGGAACAGTTACTGTACCAGCAAAGACAGTGGCCAGGAAAACAGTAAAGGCCGTTAACATAAGACTGGACAAGTTTCTGCTTACCAATGCACTCACTTGATTCACTCGGTAGTAGAGCTGGTAAGGAATCCCAGTAAATTGACAGATATTTGCACAAGGTACTTATTTCTTCCCTGCTTAGGAAACCAGAGGGTGGGGTGTAGATGTTGGACTTAAAGTCCCCTTTGTCCTTATATTATAATATTTATAAATAATGCTGTTGATTACAGTATTATTTTACTGTGTATTTCTGTCCTCCTGCTTCCTGGCCATCATAATCTGTTTATTTTGTGTATTTCGTTAACCAGGTAAGACCTCAGGCACCACATTACCTTTTACACTGTTGACTCACAGATCAAATACGTAAAACATTCACAGTATACAGCTGTAACATATACCACATATAAAAAATACAGTACAGTTATATGGAGAAAACACAATCACTAAATTGTACAATCGTGTGTAAACAACCCAGAAATATGTATCTTAAGTTCTGAAATAAAACTATTTAGTTCAACATTAGTTCTCAAACAATTAGATAACTTGTTCCATATTTTGATTGCACTCTTGGACAGAGGGTATGCCTTTTAGGATGGAAAGGGACTCACTAGATTTTCTCATTTCCTGTCAAGTCAACACTGCATCTCATTTGCTTAACTTAGGGACCAATTCAGCCTTAAACGGGAGGATCACTATAGATAGCTGCAGGAGAGGCATTTTATTTTCTCATTGAAAGCCATGTCTACATGGCAGTAGCGCTGTCAGTTCTGACTGCAACAGTGTGGTTCCGACCACCATACGATGCATGGTCTGCCTGTCTACACAACACCTCTCTGCACCACTACAATGTGCGCTTGTGATGGGCCATGCTTTGGGGGGGTCAGACGACAGCGTGATGACATAGGCAGTGACGTGATTTGCATACAAATGTGCATGCCCATAATTATGGACTCCTACTTCAGTTAAAACTTTTGCACAGTTACAGCCCTTGGTTTTTCAAAGCAGCTACTTTGCTGCAATCAAGGGACTGTCTTTTTCTTGGAAAACTGTTTTGCTGATATCACTTTCCAAAAATGTAGACTCATTCATGCATGAGTCTACATCACTCAGCAGTGTATGAGCAGGAGCCACCCACCACATTACAAGAGGCAAAGGAACTGACTGGGTTGCCATGGCACAGACTGTCCACACTGGAGAAGAAGCCTCTGTAAGCCACTCAGTATGTTCAGTGTTCCCAGCTTGCTAAAGAATCTGAGAGTGTGTTAATGAGTGGCTTACTGTGATTGAGTGTGTGTCTAAATAGAAGCATTTGCACTGGAGCAACCCGAGTGCTAGGGTTACTCCAGTGCAAATGTGATAGTGTAAACAGGGTATAAAGCTGTTCCTGACCTCTTCCAATCTCTCACAAATTTTATTTTTTTATGCAATAGTCCTAGCCACTCAAGTTAGATATATGTCGGAACTATATAAGATCTTGATGGCGGATGCTTCCCCACCTCTGGAGTGGATTAGACAAAGCTGGGAACAATAAACAGGGGTAACCCTACCACAGAGGCAGTGGGAGGTCAGGGTTAAGAAAGAGTTGAAGGTTACATCATCTTTGATCTGGAGGGAATACAACTTGAAATTTTTAACTCACTTTTTCCACACTACAGTGATTATTAAACACTTCCCCATAACCAATGAAGATGCCTGTTGGCATCTGCGTGTGTGTGTGTGGGGGGGGGGCAGGGATACATTGTTATGTTTTCTGGGCATGCCCAAAACTTTTTAACTTGTGGGAGGAGGTTCATAGAGATATGCAAGTAGTTTTAGGCTGGCAGTTCCTGAACACTTTCTCAGATAAGGTACTGGATCTCCCTGCCTTAACAAAAGGTTCCAGCAGGATACAGAGGTTGGGGCATATATCACGGGAGGCTGCTTTGAAATATATAACCATTAATGCTCTCTTTGACTCCCCCTACCCTGGAACAGTGGAAACAGAAAATTAATGATATAGAAAGAATGGAATGTATTACAAGTGACCTTAGGTTGAACAGGGACACATTTATTTTTCTTTGGAGACCTTGGCACATATTTCTCCTCCCACAGGTGGAATCTTGGGAAGAGGGCCACTCAGATTAGATATGCTGCTTAATCCTACCCTATTTTTAGGTGTTACAGATTGCAGAGCATGTTGTTTTTGAGTATCAGGACAATATTTATTTGGGACACATGCTATCTGTGTAATCTGATTAACTTTATCTGCTGGGGGACCCGACAGGTTCCCACAAATATTGTTAAAAGGGACATTGGTTAGCTGACACACTAGCTGATGGTTGTTATTGTTATTAGTGCATTTTTATTCATGAAATATTAAAACATGCATTATGTATGGGACCAGACTGTAACCATGGCCTTCAGATTAGTCATTTTATCAACTGTATTCCTTTATGCTGCATGTCTTTAATAAAGCTCTTTGAAGTTTCACATTTTGATTGCTCTGTATAAAAAGGATGCTTTTCCAACAGATGTATGCATCATAGGGACCCCAGTTTGTTTGCATCAGAAGACCTAATGTTTGAGTAACATTGTTTAGATTGCAGACTTTAAGCAAGACAAGATGGTTGGTTTGGCATTAAGATTTTGCTTATAAAATTAATTTTTGCATTCGGTTCATAGGGCAACCAGTTTAACTGAGATAGGACAGAATAACGCTAACAAGTAAAGATGTGTGAAGTTGTCAGACTTTGCTACATGAAATAATTTGCAAAGTTTGCTGAATTTATGAAGTGCAAAAGAAGTTGCAACTTCACTTTAATTTCACCCTAACTTCACCTGAAAAAGTGCAATTTTTCAGGAAAACTCAATGCGAAGTGGCAAATAGGTGAAGTGGGCAATTTGCGAAGTTATTCTCAAAGGCAAACTTCGAAACCTTGCTGGCACTTCGCTGGCAAAGTAAAACTTGCAGCATATCTAGTAATAAGCCAACTAGGGGTTCAGAGCCTTACTAAGCCAACTATTCTGATGTATGGTCCCATTATCATATCAGCTTCAATACAAAGGGTACAGTAGTTGTTAAACAGCAATGGGGAAATTTACAATGACCCATTTATTGTATGAGGTGCACAGTAACCGAGGCAATATTTTGCCACAGTTAAACCTTATGCAAAAAAAATGGTGCTTTAAAAAGCAACAGTGGTTAAGACAGTACATGATTTTAGTGATGCCTATCATATGCATGAGTTTGGTGCCTTTTGCAAAAACATATTTCTACCAAAACTGTAATGTAGCTAGACTCATTGTGATTTAGACAACTGTATTAAGATCACCCTCATACTGTACAGGTAAAAATAGCATTTGCTAAGATAGATAATTTTCCTCACCAAAGAACTTTCGTAAATTCAGGGCAAGAATGATAATCCAGCTGTGAAAGTTCAGTTCATTCGGTTTGCTATAGTGACTTGAAAGGATATCTTAGATGGATTCCCAGGGTCTTCTGTAGTTATAGAAGGCCTCCTAATCTGAAATGAGAGATCCTCAGGCACAGCATCTGTCTCACAATCAGAAGACCATGCTTCTGGCCAAAAAAGATATGAGAACTGTGGGAGAGGCTGCAGTTTATCCTATCTTCTGAGTTCCAAAGAGATTTTGGGCAACTGTGTTGAGGCTGTCATATTCCCTAATCTGATTTTTTAAAATTTGCAGTGCTGCGGGAACTCAATGGCTTAGTAAATTGGTAACTAGTTAAGCAGCTTTTCATCTTAAAGACACTGGTTCAAATCCAGCCCAGGTCAGTAGTGGCCAGAATCCATTATCAACTGAGGGTTGTTCAGTCACCAATGTGAAACGAGTTGTGGTGGTCTCCATCAAGTTCCCCGTGGGCAGGTGTGTCCACATCACCAAAGCACCAACGCAGTTTGTACTAACTGACACCCATTCTGGCAGTCTGACATAAAAGACCAAGGATTCAATGGGTGTGGATTCTGAACTAACCTCTCTCCTACATAGTGGATACTCCATGACAGGGTTGCAACAGATTGGCATGGCAATGTAGAGAAGTTTGTACTATGATCATCCAGGACATTTCTGTCATGTAAACAATCAAAGGGCTTCAGTTTCCAGTGCTGTCAATCTGGTACCTTTCATGATCACAAAATACACACACATACACACACACACACACACACACACACACACACACACACACAAACACACACTTTGCAATACTTTAGAAAGAAGGCATATAATACAATAAACAAAGAAGGACATATATATATATATATACATATTACAGTGTTATGTTCCCTGTTATTCAACTGTAATTAGAACGGTATTTTGAGGGAGAGTGCATAGTGTGATATAGACTCCCCAGAAGCTCAACAAAAGAGTGGGTGGCACAGAGTATAAGTGGAGCATCTGTCTAAGAGGTCCTCTTCAGAGCATCTGCAGGAAGACCACAGTGCAGCAGGGGACTCTTGGAGGTGCTACAGATACCTTATAGTACAAAGTGTAAGCTGCAAGGCAGGATGGGAAAAAGGATCCTAGAACTGCCCTGCCTGGGGTAGTCTTACACAATAAATTGTAACTGAGTAAGACAGGCTGTGTAGGGAGTCCCAGGATACCCTATCTAGGATAGTCTAATAGTACATAATGTGAAATAGTACATAGAGCCTCAGTCTTAGGGGGTACTAAAAAAAAGACAACAATATCAAAACACAGCTACAACCTGTATAACTACATAGTGATGGAGTGGGACATGTTGGTAGGCAGTAGGGTGATTGTAGGGGGTGTGGGACAGTGGTAAACCAGAAGGTGCTTTGGGAGTTCTGCCTCTGTTTCAGTTGCAGGCAGTTCAAGAGCATGGGTATGGTACTGGAAATTGCAAGGGCTGAAATATGCCACTTGAGAGCTATAGCCACCATGTCCCATAGGGGACTACTGCCACAGCCACCTCTAAGGCCACCACTGGCCAGAGAAAGGGGCTGGATGGTAGTGGGAGGAGAAAGTGAAGAAGACAGAGGAAAGTCCAAGGCTGAGGAACCAGTGCCATATACCAGCAATAAAGTCATGCTATTGCAACAAGAGGTTCCCCAATGTCCCCCCCACAGGGGAAGCAGAAACTGGTATGCCCAGTAGGCAGACACTGCCAGAAAACATGTCAGAATATGGGACAGACCTCCAAAGGGGAAAGAAAAAAGTACACATAATAAGGAATTCAATTGTTATGGGCTAAGGGAGGGATCTGGGTATAACATGTGGTAGTAAACAGGTGGTCTGATGTTTCCCTGGAGCAAAGGCAAACAGATGTACAGCCAGGGTGGTGGAACTCATGAGAGAAGGCCAGATCTAATTCTGTACATGGGCATGAGTGATCTATTTGGATGGAGCATAGAACAGGTGAAATCAGAGTTCTGTGCTCTGGGAAAGGTAACAGTGGAGACAGCAGGGGCATTAACCTTCTCCAAGGTGCCTCTGTGTCCATGCCTGAATCAAAGGGATCATTCCATGTGTTCCAGTTCAATGCGTGGCTAAAGGGTTGGTGCAGAGAGGAGGTTTTCAGTTCCTTTGGGGATTGGGGCCCAACCTGGTGGGATTGGAGTCTGTTCAAAAGGGACAACATATGTCCCAATGAGGAGAGCAGGTGGGTACTGGGAGAAAAATGGGCACTGTATATTGCTAGTTTAAACTGGTAAAGGGGGAGAGTTACAGTGGCAAGGTACACATTCAATGTCACAAACAAGGTGGGAGGGCTTGCTTTCCTCCCCATCAACCAGTGCAATGGAATCATGCATGACTAGGGTAAAGAAAATAATGCAGTCAGGTATAGATGTTGGAAAGTGATGTGCAATAATGCAAGGAGTCTTGTCAACAAAATTCCAGAATGTCATGCATAGGAGCATCGACCTTGTGGCTGTTCCAGAGACATGGGCAACCTTGAACCATGAATGGGACTGACATGACCATACCAGCATACCAAGTGTTCAGGAAGGACAAGTATGGGTGCCAAACTGCACCCAGTACTGTAGATGTGATCAACACAGGGATCAATACAGGAGTAATATTACTTCCCTCTTTCTGTTAGTGATTCCCTCCCATTGCATCCCCGCATCCTAGTCATATTTCTTTGTCCCACTCCTTCAGGCTGTCATGATGACCTCTTATACCTGCCAGGTGACACACTGCCATATATCACCCATCAGAGGCTCCCCGAGCCACCAACCTGTCAGGCACACTCCTGAACTACTGACAGCCCAGGTTCATTGGGGAGCAGGGGCAGCAATGGTGTATTGTGCAGCGGGAAGGGGAGAAACCCATCATCTGGTGCTGTGGGCAGCCATTTTACACTCTTTCTGGGGCTCCTGTCACCTTCCTCTGCTGGTTCCATGTTGCCACAGTGACAGAAAATTTGACAACTGTCATTACAGCGACAGCACAATGCCAACAATTGGCATCGTGTTGTCACTGTACAAACCTGTTTTTTTTGTGGTGGCTTTGCCCCCCACCTCCCCCATGCAGTGGGCTCTACCCCTTGTACTATAGATAACTGACTCCAAGTCAGAGTTGGTTTGGGAAGGGGGTAAAATCCCCAGAGACAGCAGCATTGGAAAACCAGCAGACCATCACAGTGAACTGTCGATTTTGTCACTGTGATGGTCTTCACTGTTTTTCTGTCGCTTTGTGAATGTGATACCCTCTCTGCCATGCAGCTGCAGTGGCATTCTGCGGTGGGGGTGTTCAGCAACATGTCACCCATGCCACCATGAACACCTTCACTAAGTTGCTACCAGGTGCCACTAGTGCAGTAGTGTGCAGCAACCCAGCCCCCAGGAGGAAAGCATCCAAGGGATGCTCAGAGCTCCTTCCCTGCCAGCCTCCACTCCTGATGTCCATGAGCAGGGTGTGATCCTGGATTTCTAGCATGCCAGAGTGATGCCCTATTGTTTGGCGCCACAGAGCTTGCCCCAATACACCTTTCTAACAGTCCTACTGCATAGTGACCAGGCCTTTAAGTGCTCCATTGTTTTCACTTCCAGGTCCGTTTCATTAGCAAAGTTAACATGACCTGTTTTTTGTTAATATTTTAATTCAGGAAGTAATACATCAAGTGAAGAACAATAGAATCAAATCCAAATGCAGTAATGGGGATGGCCATAAAGTTCTGTACAGTAGAATGAATCCAGTGAATATGCCTTTACTTACAGTCACTGAACTAATTTCCCTAGTATATGATGCTTAATTAAAAAGATAAACAGTTGTAAAATCTCATCTAATATAAAGGATTCCAAACATATAGTAAGCTGATCAGAAGAGTATACAGCAACCAAAGAGACACACTGTACTCAGACGTAACAGCAATCCTGACCCACAACAGCCAATTTTTACGGTCCATTCCCTCCTGATCCTTCTCTCACTGTTGCCAACCTCATCACAGAAACATTATCTACATTATCATCTCACACTCCTGCAGAACTCCCAGAACTCCTCCTTCCCTGTTTAAAAAGGTCTCCTTAACATCTATAAATCAGTAGACAACCACGACCTCAATCGTGAGCATGATTTAGACATGCTTTGTCTAACTTAAACCAGGTTTTTCCTCTCTGGCCCCTATTCCCACTATTAAGCCACTCATCGTTGCTACCATTTCTTTAGATAGTGATAACATTATCATCTCCAGGTCTGTCATATTCTCATCTCTTTATTTCTACTTGTGCTTGACAACTATTCTTAAACTTCTTATCATCTATTAGTCTCCAGATCCAGTCCTCACCAACTCTTTTTTACCATCTCCCCATTGCTGGCCTTTTCTTCTTCTTTGCTGTCATTACTGGTGAATTTAACATCCACATTGACCATCTCAACTAGCACTCCTCCTCTTGTCTGTCTCTTCTTGATTCTTACAGCCTCTTTCTATCTTATCTCCCCTCTCTACAACAGTGAGCATATTTGACTTCTGCATCATCTACCTCCTCTCCCTTCTCTCCCTTCTTATTGTTTCCATTCTTTATCTCACATTTCGTATCCAATCCCACTTCAGATGTGACATTTTACTCTCTAAACATCCCTGATACTTGTATGCTGTCACTCACAAACCCACTTAGAAAATGGGAAAAGCGTAATGTTGAAACTGATTGGCTAAAAATGCCAATCAGCCAGTCTGCTATGAGACAACAGAGACAGGGAAATAATGAGTCCCAGTTTATGTTTGCCTGATTTAGGTTCAAGATTAACAAGCCCTTAGAACACTGAAAAAATGAAATCCACCATGTTGTTTTAATATTGCTTAGTGAGTGAGAACTTTCACTCCGCCCCACTCCTGACTCATGGGCACAGTTACAGTTATAGACGCAATGGAGAGGGGTGCTCACAATCATTATTCAAAGAAGGGTCTGCTGCTCACCTGAAAATCCAGACCAATGTAAGTTAACTAATTGGACATGGCTAGTCTGAAAGTAAGTGGCACAGACTGAAAAAGTTGCCCAAAGTCACCTGTAGTCAAATTTCAAACATGCTTACCTCACCATCAATGTGGGTCACAAAATAAAGACATGCCTTTCTCCCCACATACTCCTCTATGACTCTCACAGCCTATTACCCTCCCTCCAACTCCATCTTCCAGCAATGCCTCCCAGAACGGAATCCCTCACAGCTCAGCATGTCCTCTCACTTATCAAGCCTCTCAGGATTGTTGGCATGTCCTATTGGTGTCTCCGTAGCTCACAGCATTGCAGTCCACAGACACACTGGGCTACGAGTTTGCTGTGTTTGGCTCCAGGTTTAGACAGGATAGGGCTACTAAACAGACGCAATAATCATTGTAAAACAAATGGTGCTTCATACTTATTTAAGGAAACTCCTTACATTTTCCTTGCAGGTGCTTCTGAACTGAACTCCTCCATCACATCCATCCCCGATGCCAATTGACCTGCAAACACAGAACGGTAAACAAGATACGGCAAAATGAGTTGTCTCCTCACATTTGTAGTTACAAAAAAAAAAAACACACTAAGAGTGCTGTTGAGTTAAACTTGAAAAAAAAAAAGGAATTTAGAGCACTAATCTCTAATTCCACTTGTGGGTCTCAACTGCCTGGTTTTGTGTGGCAGAGTTCCGCAAGGTCGGACCTCACAGCCACATCTTTTGAGAGCAACAACAATAAAAAGTTTTTCAGGAAGGGCACATAACTAAAGAAACAGATTTTTAGTGCAAAACAGAAAACAGATGGCAACTTGACAAGAGACTGCTGGGGGACAGTTTACAAGAAACTCTATGTTTTCTTCTGAAGCTGCTGGGGGTGTTATTAGTAGATGAGAATGGCTCTGAGACCAAAGGGGGGGGGTGGACAGAAGATGGAATAGCACACAAACAGGAGGGACTACTTTATTAAAAAAATCATTATTTTCTAGTCTTTATGTTATTTTTTAAAGTGATTCCCTGTGTTATTTTATTACTTATTTAAAATTTACACACATGGCCATTTTCTAAACGCAAAAATAGCCTCCAGGGTGGGCAGTATTGTGCTATACCAGACCTTTCAGGGGCTATGAGGCCCTCCGCCTGTGGCATCGGGCCTCATTTCACCCCTGGGTGGTCCGGTATAGCACAATACCACCCACCCTGTTGGGTATTATTGCTTACTTAAACATTCTCACTTCTCACTCTGTGAGACAGCTTGCTACTGTATTTTGATCTTCTTTACTGATAGCCTTCTCCTTTTATTTTGGCAATTTTAAGTCCTTGCATACCACTATCAACACCCCTGTCCAATTCCTCACTGTCATTTATAACTCCAGGTCAACTTGGTACAAAGCTAACCTCCATGCTTTCATGTTTTTTGGCCATTGACTTGAGAATATTTGTTACTTCTCTCAACTGACTATACATTATTTATTTATTTATTTATTCAATAGGGAAATGCACCTTTGAGCTCAAATACTGTAGTTCATTCACAAAGGTTCCATATCCAGAAAGGTAGTTACATAGCTTTGTACAGGTAGAGTACAGAGAGCAGATCCAATGGATCCTTGTCACAATGAATTACAGGGAATTCAGGAGTATTCAATACATCAGGGAGTAAAGTTATATCAATATTATATAATGCCTAAGTAGTCTGTAGCTCATTGTAGTGAGCAGGCATTCTGTTGAGTCTGACAACAGTCACATCTGGAGCCTGATGAGAGAACCCTTTTTAGCTCTATCTTGAACTGGGTTATGCTAGGGGGGCTCATCAGAGATTCAGGCAGCTTGTTTAACCAGAGTGGTGCTCTGTAAGTGATGTTGAAAGGCATAGTAGACTATTTATGGGACTTCTCTCTTAGACACTTAAAAGAAAATACTATGCTTCTATTATTTCCAAAGTTATTAAGCATTCATTTCCCCCATTGGAGTACATGTGAGAGGCTGAAGCATATTAAGACATCCTACACAGTTAAGAGTGCTTCATATACTGCAGGCTTCAGAAACTGTATTGACCCAAAATCAAAATTGCAGCCATTTAATTTGAATTGTTCATTAATAATATTTAATTACTAGAACTCATAATAATGCAACCTTTCTAAACAAGTTGAATGGGGAAAAATATATATTTGACAATGTACTGAGTTAATAACTTAAGTTATTTTGGAACATAAATCACTGCAGTCTTGTAATAAATAAAATGTTCTTATCCTTATCTCTGTATTATAATGTGTTACAAATGCACTCCGCAGGTCAGACCCTCTGCTCCCACAGTGCCAACCTCAGAGTGCAATAGTGTGAACAGGTAACAGACAGGGTAACCCTCCTGTCTGCTTTGGGTCCAAATCACCTTTAGCCTCAAGTTCTGGAGGGATTCAAACTGTGAACCTTATGCTAGCATACCCAGTTATAGGCTCAGATATGTGCTCTCTTCAGGACTGCAGTACAATCTTTCACCGGGGCACCCAGCCAGGTCTCCAAAATGAACCCTTAAAACTCTATAAGAGACCTTAGGTATATTCTTACCTTTTTACACAAGCTTAGTAACACAATCAAGCTTTTTTAAACAGCTGTCAGACTTAACCACATATACATCACATGCAAAAAGAAACTGAAAAGACACCCAGGCAGTATTTTAAAAGAAAAGGTTGTTTACTAAAAGATGATAAAAACATGTAAAATTAAACACAGAACAATATATCATACAGCTTACAATCATGTAAAATAAAAACAAAGTTACAGACAAAACACTGCTACCCCAAAGACACGGGCCCAGATATTCAAACTGTGACAGGCTGTGGCACAAGCCTGGGCACAGTGCAACTTGTCTGCGCAGGGGCATTGACTGGGCGATAGTCAACAGAGCTGCGCCATGGTACAGCATCATTGAATATCACACCCTGGCCACCCACAGTGCACATGGCGCAGTTGCACTGCGCCAGCGCAAGTGGCCAGAGTGGAGCACATGCAAATGGGGCTATAATATATGCAAGGCACAAATGGGGCCATTTGCATGTCATTATGGCCCCATTTGCATGCAGGTGCGTCGATCCCCGGTGACTTGTGCCTGGCGCCCTGCCAGGCAGCAGCCGTCGGGGACCGACGCCCCCTGCACAGTGTGGCAATATGCCCCACAGCCCAATCATGGGCATTTGTAAAAGAATATTATGTCCAATGTCCCTGGTGGTCCAGTGGACCGCTGTCAGCCCGATCGCGGGCATTTGTATAAGAATGTTATGTCCAATATCCCTGGTGGTCCAGTGGACCACTGTCATCCTAATTGTGGGCATTTGTATAGAATGTTATGTCCAATATCCCTGGTGGTCTAGTGGACCGCTGTCAGCCCAATCACAGGCATTTGTATAGAAAGTTACGTCCAATATCCCTGGTGGTCCAGTGGACCGCTGTCATCCCAATCGCTGGCACTTGTATAGAACGTTATGTCTAATATCCCTGGTGGTCCAGTGGACTGCAGTCAGCCCGATCCAGGCATTTGTATAGAAAGTTACGTCTAATATCCCTGGTGGTCCAGCGGACCGCTGTCATCCCGATCGTGGGCTTAGGCATACATAAGGAAAGTCCAATATCCCTGGTGGTCCAGTGGACTGCTGTCAGCCCGATTGTGGGCATTTGTATGGAATGTTATGTCCAATATCCCTAGTGGTCCAGTGGACTGCTGTCAGCCCGATCATGGACATTTGTATAAAAAGTTATGTCCAATATCCCTAGTGGTCCAGCGGACTGCTCGCAGCCTGATCACGGGCTTAGGTATACATAAAGAAAATCTAATATCCCTGGTGGTCCAGTGGACTGCTGTCTGGCTGATCATGGGCATTTGTAATAAAAAAAGAATCACATCCAATATCCCTGGTGGTCTAGCGGTACCTCCCTCCCCACCCGCCCATTGAGCCCCACCGCCCTGCTCCCCGATCAGTGGTGGTGGCAGACACCCACCTGCCTGCCTCGCCGCCCACTGACTGACACTGTGGTGGGGCTGTATGCCCATTGGTCCACAGCGTGAGCCAATGGGTGTAGCTCGTCCAGATGACATTCAGATATGTGAATGGATCCATTCACATATCTGGAGTGTAGTACAGCCCTACCTACAGTGTCAGTCAGCGGGTGGTGGGGCAGCAGGTGGTGGGGTTCGCCACCTGACACCGACCGGGGAGCGGGGCGCGTGGGGCCCAGTGGGCGTGGTGGGAGGGGGGTACTGCTAGACTACCAGGGATATTGGACACAATTTTTTTATTACAAATGCCTGTGATCGGCTTGACAGTGGTCCACTGGACCACCAGGGATATAGAATTCATTTTATTTATACTGAAGCCTATGATCGGCTGTCAGTGGTCCACTGGACTGCCAGGATATTGGACTTCTTTTATGTATACCCAAGCCCGCGACATGGCGAGCGGTCCACTGACCACCAGGGATATTGGATGTAACTCTATACAAATGCCCGCGATTGTGCTGACAGTGGTCCACTGGACCACCAGGGATATAGAAATTGATTTTATTTATACTTAAGCCTGCGATCGGGCTGACAGCGGTCCACTGGACCACCAGGGATATTGGACGTGATTTTTTGAACAGATGCCCATGATCGGGCATGGGGGAGCACCACCACGGAGGTGCAGCAGGAGCTCGGGTGGCCTCCCACAGGTGGCAGCTGCCATGTTGCACCCTGCAATATGGCAGTTCACCTGTGGGTGGCCATCAGTTGTTCCTTTTTTTTTGGATCAACTTTGTGCGGCGCAAGTAGGGTTGTGCATGCATGGACTCAGCACATCCCGGGATGAATATCGAGATGTGCAGAGTATGCATGGGCACGCCCCCCTACCTGTGCCGCATACATTACTGATGTGCTCCTGCGCATCAGGATTTGTGCCAGGCACAATTCCCATTTCAATATTGCTCCTGGGCGCATCAGTGGGTTGCGCATGGCGCAACACTGTTGCACCATGCGCAACCCTTTTGAATATCTGGGCCTTAGTTTCTAAGTATTATCTTTCTAAGTGCTTTCCCAGTTAGAATCTAGAATCATATGTCACAATCCCATATACAATGTTTCATTTTTAACTCTATCTTCCCCACCCCCTTTTGATGAAGTCAGCTAGAACCTCCCTTAGACAATTTCTGACATAAGTCTCTCTGAGAATGTGCGTCATTGCTTTGAAAAATCGGTAACTAGCCATTTCCCAAATATGACATTCTTTAATTAAACATTTTCTCTTTGAACTTAACAATCCCACACTCATGTCTTCTTGGGCTGATTTCCTGTGCTAGTGTAATCTGAGGGATTTTATGACTCTTCACACATTTCTGGTTATATGCTAAAAGGAGAAGAACCAGCCCACTTACCCTGCCTCCTGTAATGTCATAAAACTCACATTTGGATTTCAATTTCAAAAGCCTGGGCAGATCAAAAAAGGGCAATAAAATACCCTTCTGTAAGGAAGTCTGAATTAACTGGTTCTTCTGGTCTGTTTTACAACATCCTGTGGTTTCAGCTACTGACCTTGAAAGTTAAAGGCCAAATCTCTCACATACTGACATTTCATACAAAGAACATTTATTTATAATATAAATATCATACAGGTAACCAGAAGCAGGGGCAGAGCATTAGAAATTGCACCTACAGTTGTTTGTCAAGCCAATCTCACTCCCTGATGTATTCCCATTATTGGTTTGAGTAACACTGTTGCTATTACCTTGTTCTAAAATTAAGCAATAATGCATGACAGAGGTGCGTTGTGCTAGGATAATGTCACACCTTGAGTGGTTGAAGCACAAGCCTGCAGGCCAAGTGTATTCAACATTCAAGAAGTGATGTTATCCTACATGACACACACCCCTGGAGTGCATTATTGCTATTCTACAATGTCTTGTTTGTGCAAACAGAAAAGAAGAATGTGAAAATTACTTTTTTTTATTGATTTTTGTATGTGGCGGTATAGTTGTTTAAAAAAAGTTGACAGTTTCTATTATGTGTAGTAGGTGGCACTATTTCTGCTTCTCTCCCCTTTCCAGGTTGATCTTGTTCTTGATGTGTGATGGTGGTCAGCCCCCCCCCAATGCACTTGCTATCTTGGTTGTGGTGCAAGCAGTAAGAAAAGGAGCCATTTGGTGACTGCAGTGAGTGGTTTTAGCAGCAGAATGGAAAGCAGTGTTTCAGTGAGTACAGTACACTGCCATTTTCTAACACGTAAGTACAAAGTGAAAGAGAAGGCAGCAGGGGTGAGACTTCCAGGTTTGGGTCCTACCTTGCCCGGTCGTTAGGAGGGAAGAGACATGTAAATTAACCTGGCAAGAATAAAAAGAAACTGTTTTTACAGAGAGCTGCTATGTGCAGCTACTGGAGAAGTGGCTGAGTGGCGAGAGCCAAACTGAGTACACAGGTGCACTTCTCCTTTCACACTGAAGCTGAGGCAGTTTTGCAAAATAAAGTCCATTTTGTGTTGCAATTTGGGTTGTGGTCTCAGTAGTTCTGTTGTTAGAAAAGAGGTTTTATTTTACTGAACAGTAAACTGTGAGATTGTGGAAGGTAGGTCTTTGCATTTCGGAGTGTAGTGTATTAATCTGCATTGCTTCAAAATGTGAGCAGGTCATGTGGCTGCTGGACTGTGATACAGTGATGTTGTTCTGGGATAACACCACTGTTCAAGGTGGCCTCTAACCAATCAGATTGCTAGAATTTTTCTTGCTATTGTATAATTAACAGTAATCATAAAATTGGAGACTCATTTTTCACAGAAGTTCACAATGTGTGTAGATTGGGAGAAAATATTTCTTAGCAGATTTTTTAACTGAATAAAACTCATGCAGTAGTTTTATACCTTAAGCGTGCTTCTTTTCTGGTACATTAACTGTTGTCTGTTATCTGTCTTTCAGAAATAATATCAACCATGGTAATGCAGTCTCAGTTTCCTATCATGCATCAAATTTTCAGCAGTTTCTCCACATAAGTCAGATAAAAAACAATCTCAACTACTCAATGCATACCACCGTATGCAATGTATAACTGCTTTTTAAACACAGTAATCAATTGCTGGGTCTATTTTGATTCATACTGTTATGCAATACATTACGCTGGCAAAGGCTGCATGAAAGGGATGACCAAATTTTTTTTGTATACACTTGTTTTATTGGTTTTCAGACAGAAAAGCACTAAACAAGGATCATAAAACAGTATAATCCACTCAGAAGACATCCTTCTGATCAAAGCTAGGTCATACAGATATACATATACATATATCACTGCATCAAACACAAACTCAACAAATAATGTAATAATAATACACTAAGACCTCTACTATGAAATGTGGTCCAAAGTAACATGTAAACACTATATTGAAAAAATCCTTAGAAACAACAGTTTAAGAGACATTTATGGATGCTGGCAACCCCCAGTACAAACCACCTTGACTCAGATCTATAAGAAACTTAACCCAACTGATACCTAACTGACCCCATATAATATCCCAGAATACAATAACTAATTATCCCATACTTTGTAAAAAGAAGGCAATGCTTTCCACCTTAAAAATATAACCTGATAGCATGAAGTAGCTTTTATAAGAGCTTGTTTCCATTTTATAAGAGGTGGACTAATCTGAGACCTCCAAAATAAAAGCAGGGCTCATTTAGCCTCCAGGGCAGCAGCTTACAAAAAAACCCTGTACTGCCTAGAAGGAAAATCTAAGATTTCTGGATCTCCCAAAACCCAAAAGAAAGAGGAGTGTGTGATAGAAATTTGCAAAACTGCTTCTAGGCATTGAAAAATACCCACCCACCATGGTGGGTGTAAGGAGGGACAGTCCCATAATATGTGAAAAATAGACCCTGGGGCAGAATTACAACACCAGCATACATCCAAACTCAACAAACCCATTTTAATCAGGTGCACCGGAGTGTGATGCCATCTCCCCAAGATCTTTTTTTGCATCAGCTGAAGTTTAGGATCGGGAGAAGAGGTATGGGCAGCATTCCAACATCTGTCCCACCCTTTCGTCGAAATATCACACTGCAGGTCAGATGCCCATTTTAATCTATGGTTGCTTCAGTCTGGTGGAAAAAACAGCTGCATTTCTTTATATAAGCTGCTAATATGACCCCTAGAAAGTTTCAACCATTTACCTAAACACCCCATAAAGCTGGTTTCACCTGATCGATAGACTGTAAGGAATTTCCACAATATAGCGTGGTATAGTTGGAGATAGTGCAAAAACATATCCTGGTACATTAAATGCATTTTAAAGGTCCTGAAAAGAGACCAACATGCCCACTTCTTTATCCACAATATCACCAACCATGGTCAAGCCACGGGATACCCACGAGGCCCAACAAATAGGTACCCCCTCCAATTTTTATATCCAGATTGTGTCACAAAGGTTCCCAGTGCCCTAAAAAGGACACATCTTGCCTAAATGTCTTAAAAATTATACCCCAGGTCCACCTAATAAAAAGCATAGGCATGGTAAGATCCTTAACCTGTGGCCCTCCACCTTTCAATAAAATCACCAGAGAAATTTCACCCAGTATGCATTGTTCAATCATGATCCAAAGAGGAGAGCACCATGGCCAAAACCAAATTCAGAGTTTGTTTTACCCCCTGACATAAATGATGGGCCCAAAGCCAAGGCAAATTCCATCCACCCGCTATTTTAGATGCCCGAAGGTTATTTTGACTAAAATGAGGAAGGGACCCCTCCCAAATAAAATTAGCTAAGACTTTGTCTAATTTAAAACAGTCATGCTGTGGAAGCTTTAGCGGCAAATTACAAAGTATGTAAAAAAGACAGGGAAAGACCATAATTTTGATAGTTGCAATCTTACCCGGCAATAATAAATGGAGCTTCTGTCAGGGCAGTAAGTCCACCTGAACCTCCTCCAGTATCCTATTGAGACTTTTAACACACATATCCTTCAATTGAGAAGAAATAAACATCCCTAAGTATTTTACCCCTCCCCCCGGGGACCATTTCAAAGTATGGATTCCCAAGAGAACCCAGTGAGGATCTTCCTTATATAGAGGCAATATCTCCATCTTTTCCCAATTTATACACAGTCCCGATAAACCACCAAAAGAATCAATAAGTTCCCATGCTTTTGGTAGGGAAATTTCCACCTCAGAAAGCAGCAAAAGCAAATCATCTACATACTACAAAGTGGAAAATGACTTACCGCCTACAGTTATCCCTACCACTTCCGGATGTTGTGACAATGCCTAATTTAAAGCCTCAATTGCTAATAGAAAAAGAAGAGGACTAATTGGACAGCCCTGTCATGTCCCTCTAGATAAAGAAAAAGGATATGACAGCACCCCATTGGCCTGTACCCTAGCCCTAAGGTCAGAATATAAACAATTAATCCAGCGGCAGAATCTCAGACTCAGATCTGCTCTAGAAAGCACAAATTGTAAATACTGCAATTCAACAGAATCAAACACCTTCTCAGCATCCAAACAAACTATAGCAGCAGAGTTAGTTCCACACACTGCCACCTGAATTAGATCTAACACGGCTTGCAAAGTGTCACTGCCTTGCCTCTCCTTCATAAAACCTGATAGCGATTTACTAATCAGGATCCCCAATATGTTTTCCAACCTCGTAGCTAAAACTTTTGCCAATATGTTGCAATCAACATTTAGAAGGGATATTGGTCTATAGTTGAAACATAAAGTGGGATTCTGCCTGGTTTAGGAAGGACTGTGATAATTGCCTCCTTCATGGAATCAGGTAGGGTACTGGACCACTCAGTTGACAGAAACAACTCTAAAAGCTGCGGTGACAATTGAGCCTCGAAGGCAGCAAAAAAATCTACGCTGAGCCCATCTGGGCCTGGAGCCCGACCTAAGGACATGGATTTTACCACTTGTTGAATCCCCTTCAAAGAAATGTCTTCTTCTGAAGAAGAAACAACATTAACGGGTAACCTTGGGACTACCAGGGAGCTAAAAAAGGCATCATAATCCGCCTACACAGAAAACACCCTAGAACAATACAATCACAAATAAAAGAGGCAAAATTGTTCTACTATGGATTGTGCATCAGAAATCACTGCCCCCTCCTGCCCCCGCAAATAAGGGACAAAGGTCTCCATAGAGTGCTTTTTTAATCTGTAAGGGAGAAGCTTTCCAGCCTGCTCATTAGACTCCCAGTAGGCCTGCTGGAGACAAAACAGGGTTTGCAGGGCCTTCTGATGGAGAATCACATTCAGTTGTTCTTTCTTCAATAACAATTCCTGTATCAGCTGGTCTTTATTTTGATTTTGGCCTACTTGTGATGCATAAAGCTCTGACTCTAGCCACCTGACATGATCTGTGTGCTCCCTGACTTTTTCCTTCTGTGTTCTATTAACAAAGAAGGCATATGAAATAATTTCACCCCTAATGAATGCTTTAAATGCATCCCACAACATAAAAGGAGACATCTCTGGAGTGTCATTAGTAAGAAAATAAAAATATGTCTCCCTAGACAACCAGTGCCGGAACTTCTCTGAAGACAGCAAAACTGGGTTAAACCACCAACAGGGAGTTCTGGAGGGAGCCTGTTGTTGTTCACAAACAAGGGAAACTGGGTACGGTCTGATATAACTATCGGACTATGAGACACCAACAACACATCTGTTAAAGCACAGGAGCTACATAAAAATAATCCAATTGGCTAAATGGCTTAAAATGGGGAGAATGAAAAGTAAAGTCTTTAGCCATAGAGTTTAACAACCTCCAATAATCCACCAAATGAAGTCCGTCACAAAAATGCAACATAACTTCCCAAGCTCTTTGGTGTGAAGGAGGAACTCTCTCTATCGGGGATCTATCAAGAGTAGGGTCCAAAATGAAATTAAAATCCCCCCATATATAACACCATTGGAGGTGAATACCACTCCATAAGGGTGTATAACAGCATAGAGAAAAATTCCGGAGCATCCTTATTTGGGGCATAAATATTAACTACCAGCACCGGAACAGCATTCACTTTGTCCACCACAAGGACCCATCTACCCTCTTTATCAGAATCTCAGTTATCCATGACTAGGGGTCAACTCCCTTGTAACAAAATAGGAACACCTCTCTTTTTAGAATTGTAAGAGCTCGAAAAAGCCCTTGCCACCCACTCTCGAACAAGAATATCTGCATCCTTACTCAGAAGATGGGTCTCCTGCAAAAGCATAATATTAGCAGAGCTAGCTTTCAAATATGAAAAAATCTTCCTACGTTTAATGGGGATGTTCAAACCCATAACATTCCTTGTTAAAAAACATAACTGAGCCATAATAGATGGTCAACTATATAAAGCCTAAAAGCAAAACCTAAATAACCCCAGGCGGTAAGTGCCCACCCCCCTATGCCAGCATCCCACAAACCTCATATCAAAAAATCCCAGAAACAACAATAACATCTCAAAACAGTAAGGAACCATACATAGTTGAAATAAAGTGTCAGAACAACATTTATCTCAGAATGAACCCTATCCCCCCATACAGCATAAATTGAACAAACACAACTAACAATTCCCACATGAACTGCCAGGTAACCAGAAATAACAAGCCCCTCACCCACCTCATTCCCTCTTTAGCAATTTGAAAACAACAAAAAACACATGAAACTTTTAATCTTGAACCCCTCCCCTCATCCCAAATAATGGACATGAAGAGCTGGGACAGTGGGCTAGCAGACCCCAAACTACCAATGCCCTCTGACTCTTCTGCTGGTGTGGTAAAGAACCACACTCCCCCCTCTACTAAGAGATCAGAGGTGTGGCCAGGTGAGTTTCATCCACTCCTGCACCAAGAAAACAAAATAAAAACTATTAACAAGAACCTGCTCCCCCTAGTATAAAACCAAAAAACCTGATCATAACCCCCTGTCCCTGTACCAACTATGCCCACTGGTCAATTAGACAACCTCTTTAATAACAGAGCCATCATGCCGACTCCCTTCCCTCTGCATATCCAATAAATAAGGAACTGAGGTATAATCAGAATTAGACACACTCAGATACCACCTAACTATATAGAAAGAAAGAAACAAAAAGATAATTCCCGTAGAATGTCCCAAGTTATCCCCACCTGTGAGTAAACAAACCAACCAGACAAAGAACCAACATCAGTGATTACAGGCCTTTTCTGATATGAGAAGAACTGTCCAACATTTAAGTTTGTAGCTGTTTATCTTCAGCCACTATGACTGCAGCACTGTCTTCTGAAGCCAGCTGCACATCAGGAGAAATAGAAGCCAGATTTATTGGGGCTTCCTTAAGGGCTGAGCTATCTGTGTTCTGATCCACCGAAACTGACTGGGAGGCCACAACAAGCTCATCTTCAGAATAATCTGCCCAGCCCATCTGAGAATAGTCAGCAGGGCTGGCTGGTAAGTTGGGAAACAAACGAGGATGTTTTGATGTGGGAGTAGGTGATCTCTCCATCCGATTACCTTTATTTCCCAAGCAAGTGACAGAATCTCCATCAGCACAGGCCAGGCCATTAGAAAATAGGCCCCTACAAGGTTCCCTCTGTCTCTTTGGGTGCTTTCAGCCACCAATGGCCCCCCACCAGAGCCCAGATCCATTTCCATTATGGGATCCAGCTGTAGAGAAAATGTTCAAACCAAGATCCTTGGACGAATAATCTTGCCTCAGAGCAGAATGATCCAAGTCCTATGTAGATTTGGCAGAAATTGAAGAAATAAAATTCTGAGCAGCCTGTGGGGAGTTGAAATGACAATCATTACCCCATCAATCATTTAACATAGCAGGGTGCCTTATAGAAAATTTATGTTTCTTGGCCTCAAGTAATAGAAACATAGAGACATAGAAGTTGATGGCAGATAAGGACCACAAGGCCCATCCAGTCTGCTCATTTCTTTTCCTATCTTATAAATATGCCATCGGCCTTTGCTCTGTCAGTGGCCTATCTATTCATACTCATCTGTATTGCTCCTTTATGCCTATCCCATGCCTGTTTGAAGCCTTGCACTGTATTCATAGCCACCACTTCCTGAGGTAGACCGTTCCATGCATCCACCACCCTTTCTGTGAAAAGAATTTCCTCACATTCCCCTTAATCAGTCTCCTCTAATCTCATGCTGTGTCCTCTTGTCCTGCTATTTTTCTTATATTTAAACATGTTAGACTATTTCACCTTGTTAATGTCCTTAAGGTGTTTGAATGTTTCAATCATATCACCTCTCCCTCCTTTGCTCAAGGGTATACATATTGAGCTCCATTAATCTGTCCTCATATGTCTTCTGATGCAGTCCCTGCACCATTTTGGTTGCCCTTCTTTGGACTGCCTCAATTTGGTAATGTCCTTGTGAAGGTGTGGCCTCCAGTACTGCTGTAGTACTCCAGATGGGCCTAACTAATGTCTTGTAAAGAGGGATTATTATTCCTCTTATGACTTGTGATACCCCTACTAATACACCCTAACATCCCCTAGCCTTACCTACTGCTTTAGAGGTCTGCTTGGATGATTTCAGGTCATCGGTGATGATGATGCCCAAGTCTCTCTCTTCCTTTGTGACTGCCAGCAACTCCCCTCCCAGCCTATAGTGGCTTCAGGGTTTCTCTTTCCTATGTGCATGATCTTGCACTTCTTTGCATTAAATCCCAGTTGCCACTCTTCTGACCATTTTGCTAGTTTATCCAGATATCTTCTCATTCTGCCCACCCCATCTGGATCATCTACCCTGTTGCAGATCTTGGTATAATCTACAAACAGACAAGCCTTGCCTTCTAGTCCATCTGCAATGTCACTAATGAAGATATTGAAGAGGACTGGCCCCAGGACTGAACCCTGAGGTACCCCACTTGTGACTTACATCTCTTCTGACTGTATACCATTTACCACCACGCTCTGTTTTCTGCCCGTCAACTAGTTTGCCACCCAGTTGACCAACTTCTGACCCACCCTGAGCCTACCCAGCTTATTTATCAATCTTCTATGTGGAACAGTGTCGAAAGCTTTGCTGAAGTCAAGGTAGGTGACATCAACTGCTCCCTCTTGGTCCACCACTCTGGTTACCCTGTCAAAGAAATCTATGAGATTAGTTTGACAGGACCTTCCTTTTGTAAACCCATGCTGTCTTGGATCCTGTGCCCCTATGGATTCCAGGTGTTGCACTATCCTTTCCTTATAGAGTGCCTCCATAATCTTGCCCACTACTGAGGTAAGACTGACTGATCTGTAGTTCCCTGCCTCCTCCCTGCAACCACTCTTGTGGAGCGGGATCACATGAGCCCTTCTCCAGTCTTCTGGGACCTCTCCTGTGCTCAGAGACTCACTAAACAGTTCTGATAATGGCTCTGCTAGTTCCACCTGTAGCTCCTTAAGTACCCTGGGATGCATGCCATCAGGTCCCATTGCCTTGTCCACCCTGAGCTTAGCAAGCTCTTGTAGGACCCTTTCTTTTGTGAAGGGTGTAGTGCTCACCTCCCTCCCCCCTGTGTCCATGGTGCTGAGCTGTGGGCCCTGCCCTACTTTCTCTTCAGTAAATGCTGAGCAAAAGTATCTATTTAGGATAGATGCTTTTACAGGGTCCTCCTTCTCACACGACCCCCTTTCTCCTTTGAGCTTAGCGATACCCCCTCTGGACTTTCTCCTTTCACTAATGTATCTATAGAAAGTCTTGTCACCAGTAGTTTCTTGACCAGCACGAAAGCCTTGCATAGGTTTGCTACATCCTTTGAAAAGTCCTAAAACAAATGAATTGTGTGGCCATTCCAACTCAATGGATCCCGTTCTCTGTCAAGTTGCAGAATCTGTTCCTTCACTGTAAATCAAAAGAAATAAATCAGAATGGGTCATGGTGCAGCTCCTCTTTGTGGCTGGGAACCTAAGGAATGGTGTGTCTGCTCAATCTGTAAAGGCTGGTCCCACGTAAAGGCAAGGACCTGGGAGAAAAAACCTGAAGAAACTGTATTAAATTGTCCCACTCAGTCCCCTCAGGCAGTCCAGTAAGTCTCAAACTGTTGCGATGATCTTGAGTTTCAAGGTCGTCCACCTTCAACATTAATGCCTGGACTTGCTTTTCAAGTTGTTGTACGTGGTCTTCTTGCTAAATCGATCCTGAGTCGACCTGCATACAGTAATGTTCTATATCGATGATCCTGTGTTTGGCTCCTTCCACCCGATTTTCCAAAAGGGCCACCGAGGCTTTTACATTAGGAATGTCATTGACCAAAGTTTGTAGTATTTCCTTAATATCTTGAAGATCGGCAGTATTTACCAGTGTTGTAGGGTCTAGATTCAGCAACTCGTCTACTTGGGCCATAGTCAACATAATGGTGCAGAATATGAAAACAGGCACAGCCAAGCAAATTTCCACCTAAAAAACACCTCTACAGGTAGGCACCACATTGATAAATAGATTCCAGGCCAGGGGAAGCTTTAAGCCATAGATTAGAAGCAGTGCTGAAGTAATTTATGCAGGAGTGAGTCAGAGCCCCAAACTCAAGCTGCCATCTTCATTAGCCCTACACTGGAAGTCCAAAGACTGAATGTTGATGTAAAAATGTAATTCTTCACTAGGACATCACAAATATTGGTTGTACAAAAATTTCAGTAAATTTTCCTTTTCAGCAAAGTTCAGAGGGTATAGTTGGAGGCTGGATTTACTGGTACTACAAATCACTGAAAACTGACTGAGAACATATTTTATCAGAGCTGTCAAGTTAGTGGGATGTTGGGGAAGATGTACAATGACAATTGGAAGGATGCCATCAATTTGTTTACAAACTTTTCAGTTCCTCTATTTTCCTGTGTCTTTCTGCTGCATTTACAGGTCTATGAATTCTTTGTCACTTAGACTGTTACCAATAAACAATCTGCGGAAAAAAAGGTTTTCAGGATATGGGGGAACTGTTATAATACCTGTCAAGAATGCTGACAAACAGCAGTTTACTTACAGTTATCTACAGGCTGTACAGTTTCTCTGTTTTTGTGTACATTCTGCTAAATGTTGCTACTTTATTGAACCTCTGTAAAAGATTGCTCAAAACCTGACAAAGGGTTAGCGAAAAAAATAATAGAAATGGTGGGAATGTGGCATCTCTTGGCTAAAAACAGCATAATCTCATGACATCGTAGGGTTCAAGAGCATTTTCAGACCCTAAAATATCCTGAGATTACTTCCTCAATTAGCTAAGAAACATCTGTTACACCATTTACGTATAGTAGAAGCATCTGCTACCCTCTTATTAACACCATCATCTCTCTTCTCCAACCCTCATACTTTTGCCACTCTGTCTTCATCTCTACCACCAAATACAAAGAATGCTCAATAGTCCTTAACTTCAAAACAGCAACCACCTGTGACAGGATCTCTTATAATCTTCATTTCATCTCATCTTTTCATCCTCCCCCTCTTCACTATTCCTGAAGCTCCATGTTAGACATGATTTAGATCAGTTTAGTCTACGGAAACAGGAAATGGGACAGCCATATGAACTGAGGTTGTCTACAGGCCTCCTGACCAGTTGGAGGACATAGACATGTTACTGTTAGAAGATATACAAAACATGACAGCTAAAGGGGAAGTTCTGATAATGGGAGACTTCAACATGCCAGATACAGATTGGTCAATACCAGCAGGAACATCTGCCAGAACTAGACACATAGTGGATTCCCTGCATGGTGAAGGTCTCAAACAACTGGTACAACAACCCACAAGAGACAGGACTATCCTAGATGTAGTACTGACTAACAGGGAAGGGATCGCAGATCTCCAGGTAGAAGGTCACCTGGGGGCCAGTGACTATCACATGGTATGGTTCAATTTGGCCACTAGAACTAAATCATCCCATTCCGAGGAAAAAATATAGGACTTCAGAGGAGCTGACTTTGATAAGATGGCCAACAGAGTTAAGCTAGCCCTGGTAAAAATAAATACAGGTGAGGAGGTACAGGCAAAGTGGGCAAGCATTAAGGATGCAATACTTGAAGCAACATCCCATTGTGTTAGAGAGAACAAGAAGTGCAAAAGAAGAAGGAAACCACTTTGGTTCTCAAAAACAGTAGCAGAAAAGGTCAGAGCCAAAAGGCTGGCCTTCAGGAAATATAAGGGAACACAGCAGGATGAAGATGGGGAGGCATACCAAACTTTCCTAAGGGAAGGAGGGAAGGCAGTAAGGCAGGCAAAGGCCCAAACCGAGGAAACACTAGCACGCACAGTAAAAGAAGGTGACAAGACTTTCTATAGATACCTTAGTGAAAGGATAAAGCCCAGAGGATGGGAATTGTTAAGATCAAAGGGGATAAGGGGGTGTGTGAGGAGGAGGACCATGTAAAAGCATCTATCCTAAATAGATACTTCTGCTCAGTATTTACTGAAGAGAAGGTAGGGCAGGGCCCACAGCTCAGCACCATGGACACAGAGGGGAGGGAGGTGTGCACTTGTCTCTTCACAAAATAAAGGGTCCTACAAGAGCTCGATAAGCTCAGGGTGAACAAGGCAATGTGACCTGATGGCATACATTCCAGGGTACTAAAGGAGCTAAGGGTGGAACTAGCAGAGCCATTATCAGAACTGTTTAGTGAGTCTCTGAGCACAGGAGAGGTCCCAGAAGACTGGAGAAGGGTTCATGTGATCCCGCTCCACAAGAGTGGTAGCAGGGAGGAGGCAGGGAACTACAGACCAGTCAGTCTCACCTCAGTAGTGGGCAAGATTATGGAAGCACTCCTTAAGGAAAGGATAGTGCAACACCTGGAAACCATAGGAGCACAGGATCCAAGACAGCATGGTTTTACCACAGGAAGGTCCTGTCGAACTAATCTCACAGATTACTTTGACTGGGTAACCAGAGTGGTGGACCAAGGGGGAGCAGTTGATGTCACCTACCTTGACTTCATTAAATCTTTCAATACTTTTCCAACACAGAATATTGATTACTAAGCTGGGTAGGCTTGGGGTGGGTCAGAAGTTGGTCAACTGGGTGGCAAACTGGTTGACGGGCAGAAAACAGAGAGTGGTGGTAAACGGTATACAGTCAGAAGAGATGCAAGTCATAAGTGTGGTACATCAGGGATCAGTCCTGGACCAGTCCTCTTCAATGTCTTCATCAGCGACATTGCAGATGGACTGGAGGGTAAGGTTTTGTCTGGTTGCAGATGACACCAAGATCTGCAACAGAGTAGATGATCCAGATGGGGTGGGCAGAATAAGTAGAGATCTGGATAATCTGGCAAAATGGTCAGAAGAGTGTCAACTGGGGTTTAACTCAAAGAAGTGCAAGATCATGCACATAGGAAAGAGAAACCCTGAAGCCACCTATAGGCTGGGAGGGGAGTTGCTGGCAGTCACAAGGGAAGAAAGAGACTTGGGCATCATCATCATCACCGATGACCTGAAATCATCCAAGCAGACCTTTAAAGCAGTAGGTAAGGCTAGGGGAATGTTGGGGTGTATTAGTAAGGGTATCACAAGTTGTAAGAGGGAGGTAATAATCCCTCTTTACAAGACATTGGTTAGGCCACATCTGGAGTACTGCGTGCAGTACAGAAGGCCACACCTTCACAAGGATGTTAACCAAATTGAGGCAGTCCAGAGAAGGGCAACCAAAATGGTGCAGGGACTGCATCAGAAAACATATGAGGACAGATTAACGGAGCACAATATGTATACCCTTGAGCAAAGGAGGGAGAGAGGTGATATGATTGAAACATTCAAACACCTTAAGGGCATTAACAAGGTGAAAGAGTCTAATATGTTCAATATAAGAAAAATAGCAGGACAAGAGGACACAGCATGAGATTAGAGGGAGGCCGATTAAGGGGTAATGTGAGGAAGTTATTTTTCACGGAAAGGTCGGTGGATGCGTGGAACAGTCTACCTCAGGAAGTGGTGGATATGAATACAGTGCAGGGCTTCAAACAGGCATGGAATAGGCATAAGGGAGCAATACAGATGAGTATGACTAGATAGACCACTGACAGAGCAAAGACCGATGGCACATTCATAAGGTAGAAAAAAAAATAGGCAGACTGGATGGGCCTTGTGGTCCTTATCTGCCATCAACTTCTATATTTCTATGTTTAACACTGCACATCCCCCATGACCATACCTGTATCTGTACTAACTACACCCTTCCTGTCTTGCTATCCTGGTACCCTGAATCACAACTATTATTATCCATATCACCTCCACTGGCACTGTCCCATATGCTCTCAAGACTGCCACTAACATTCTCCTCTCCTCAAACACCCCAAAAACATGATATTCATAAACATTCCTACATCTGATTATTATACTACAGTGGTGCTTAGTGATAGATTCTGTTATAACAGTAGATACTCTTACAGCATCACAATCCCCCAATGTCTTAACTAGTCACAACACTGAGAACTGCTATTGTTTAACATTCATCAAGTTGATAGGCTTGACCACATTTACTAGTTACTTGCTGACATGTTGTGCCAAGGAGCAACCTACTACTGGACACCACTGTATCTCTAATCTCCCCTTCATTAGTAAAGTAAATAAAACATTGTTTTCACCATTCTTTCAAACCCATTTCTCCGCAACAGTGTTCTAGACTTCTTCCAGTTGTTTTCACCATTCTTTCAAATCCATTTTCTCCCAACAGTGTTCCAGGCTGCTTCCAAATCTGGCTTTAGCTTCTTTCATAGCACAGGCCCTGCCTTCCTGTGGGCTGTCAAGAATCGTCTTATTACTTCTGTTGATAATTCCTTCTCAGTCCTTATCTTCTTGACTTGAGAGCAGCATTCCACATAGGTGACCGACTCATTATCCTTGACCACCTTGAGTATTATGTAGTGGTCTCTGGCGCTCATCCTTCCTGGTATTGCTTCTTTTCTCCAACCATATCTTTGTCTGTGGTGGTTGTTTTTCTTTCTACCCTGGCCTTTGCTCAATGGTGTTCTTTGAGGCTCTTTTCTTGGTCTGCACCTCTTCTGTATCTATCTACCACTCTCCCTGGACTTTAGCATCTCTGCCTTCAACCTCAGCTTAAAGTTCTGTGATAATGATATCCAACAATGCTGTATGTTTCTTTCAACTGCTTCTTTTAACATGCCTATCTTCCCTTTTTGCTTGTCCTGGCAAAATCAGTTTCTGGCTATGTCTCAATTACCTTCAACTTAGTGACTTTGATTTATGAACATTACTCATGTCAGCACCCCTTATTCTGACTTTACAAACCTGATTCAGCAATCTCCTAAGTTGTTCATGGGCACATTGCTGAACTGGGTTAGAAAGGGAAAACTAACGTGATGTTAACACTAGAATCCATGTTCATGAATACAGTATATAACGTAGTGCATCACTTTCTCTAAGACTAATATCTTCATTCTGAGCAAATAAGTATCCTTCATCACAATCTGACATCTTCTGTAAGCCACTGTGAATTTTTTGTCACACACACGTACACATGTACACACACACACACACACACACACACACACACACACCCCATATCTCTCTTTCTCCTCTCTGTTCCTCCTCTCTTTCTGTTTTCTTTGTCCCTTCTCTCAGAAATCTGAGCGTCCTCTTTGATCCAAAATGCGCATTTACTTCACACTTTTATGGTCTGTAAATGTGTCTACTGTCATCTCAGCAATGCCGCCCTCATCCATCACTCTCTATACTACTCCCTCTGCTGATGTTCATATTCATACATGTGATCTTCTTTTATCTTGACTACTATATTTCCCTTCTCTATTGTCATTCTAAGTTGCTACACTCAGTCTTTTCAAAATGCTGCTGATTACCTGAACACCCACTCCCAGAATTGGGACTTGATTACTCCCATCCTCCATCATTCTGGCATTAACCAGTTCAGTCCTCTCTGCAATTGGCTATGGTCTAGTAGTGTATGCTGCCAGACCAGATACTGCTCTCAAAAGAGTAAAGGTTGCAATCAACAAAGCTTGCCAACTCTGCCTTGATGTGCCACGTGAAATGCACACTTGTAATCTCTACTCTCAGGCAGAGTGGCTAAAACTTGAGAGTAAGGTACAATACCAAGTATGCCTGCTAGCCAAAAAATCCACTCTTGGACTAACACCCCCCCAATCCAGAACCTCCTCTCCCCCACTGATAACACCAGGACAACAAGGGGGTCTAATACTTTGACCTTTAGAGTCCCCTTCCTTTGCACCTCCCAGGGTCAGTGCTCCTTTAGATATCATGCCTCCCTTTGGCTTAATTCCCAAAAGGGTGACCTGCTATCAGATATCAAACTCAGCTCCTATAAGTCTAAACCACGAGCTCACATTAGATCATCCAGTAGCTGCAACTGTATCCTCTAATATTAAATTGTCCCTCACCACCATTTGCCCAGCTTTCCTCCACTCCCCTCCCCTCCTAATTCCCCACCCATCTACCCCTCCTCCTGTCCATCTACCCCTCCTTTACCTATAAACCCTGCCCTCTTTCCAGCCCTCACCCCACCCACTATGAACCAAACTATGAACCTAACCTGTGACAAGGCCCTCGGCCGCTACACCCCCCAACCTCTATGTGCACTTATATACTAATTGCTTATTGTTTCACAAAGTTACCTCTGCCACCATGTAAAGCCTGCACAATCTGTGTTACATTAGACAATTGCATAAGATAATTGCCTGTACTTTATTATTTATGTCTGAAGATTGTTCTGTACTACTCTGCCTGTCATATTACTCAGCCCACTTCCTGACTGGCTGTTATCTTTGTATTGTATATGTCTGATCACATAACATGGAACCTTTGTACATGAGCTTCCAGCTCAAAGGTACTCCAAGAATCATATAACTAAATAAATAAATAAATAAATAAATAAAAACACCTCTACTGCTTCTCATCAAATCTTGCACCTTCTAGGAAATTTGTTTCAAATGTTTCACCAAGAAATACATACTGAGCTGCTAATAGCCTGTTTCCAGGTGGATCCTGGAGGTAAGGGGATGTGGTAGTTCATAAACAGGAAATGCAATAAATCAAAGAGCATAATCAAAAAATTGAAGGCAAATCAGAATTACAGATACAGGGTATGTGTAACAGATAAAACTGAGATATTATAGGTGAGGTAACTAATCTTACCAATCTAGAAAAGTGAGTAGGTAAAGAGGAAAACATAATGCCAGGTCAAAACTACGGGGGGGGGGGGGCTCTTGTACAGTTGCAGGAAGGAGAGGAAAAGTCAGGAAGAAGAGATTTTAAGGAGAAAACAGAAAAGGCAGAGCAAATAAACAGGAGAAGTGAGGACCAGAGTTTGGGCAAGCAGCAAGGGAAAGCATATTGATGAGCATTATATTTTCTAGAAGGAATACAGAGGGAATGGGAAGTATTATTGCAAACAACACAGGAGGAAACTGAGGGAGAGGATTAGTGTTGTACGAAATTAAGAAATTTCGTTACATGAAAAATTCTGCAAAACTCGTGCATTTTGTGTAATATTTTGCGAGTACGAAATGCTGAATTTTGCCAAAAAATGGCAACATTTCACACGAAAATGGCAACATTCTGCCTGCCGTATGATGAAAAGCGCCGCTCACGGGCAAAATGTCTCCATTTATGGGTGAAATTTTTCAGTGAAATTTCACAAGTTCATACCCTGCAAAATATTCTGCAAAACGGCAGAATTTTTCAAACTATTTCACGCAGCGAAATTGCTGATTATGCGGCAGTTTTGCTGGTGAAATTTTATTTCGCAACATCTTTAAAGAGGATAAGAGTGATGTAAGGTAGGACGGAAAGGAACCAAATCAGAATTTAGATGTAAAGGAGGCACAATGGGAAAGGTACCAGGTATCAAGAGAGGGAACTGAAAGGGCAGAGTAGAGTGAACAATGGTGGGTACGAGGGGAACAATCTAAACAAAATGACAAAAACAGGGAGGATTTGGGAGCGCCACTATTGACTAAGTCACCATTATCAGAAATAGAATCATCTTTAAAACAATCTTTCAGCAACCACAAAACAGTATACTTGCTTTTTTCCTATACAATGCACCTAGATTGGGGTGGAGCTTTTGGTGTATGGCATCAATAGGAACCAAGAAATCAAGATGACGGTCAAGCCAGACCCCAAGGTACTGTACTTAAAAGAGGATACATCCTCAATCAAGCACCATCAAGGGTGTGATATAAAGGGAGAGGGGAAGAGTCTGGAAAGCCTCTGACAAGTGCCAAAAGTCATGGAAACTCTTTTTTAGTATTGAGGTATAATTGGTTAGATTGGAACCAGAACTGAATATTGTCAAAATCCATCTGAAGCTGTGAGGTAAGATCATGGGAAGAGGAGACTGGTGAAAAAAAAAACCTGTATCATCAATGTACATATGAATGGAAACACAGGAGCAGACAAAATAGCCCTGCTTATTTTAAAAAGTCTTCATGGCCATTCCCTACCTCTCTGTGACTTCATCACTACATAGTTCCCATAATTTACTCTCTCTTCTAAATTCTAGACTTCATCCATTACTGGGGGCATGACTGCCCTTAGTGTTATGTAACAGTCACCTTTCCTCTCTCATATCACCAATGTCCCATCAGATTTCAAATCCTGCATCAAGAAGTCCATCTTCTTCCAAGTTGTGTACAGGGTGTGCTTGGAAACAGCTGAGAAGCTGCGTGGGATATACTATTTTGGACTAAATATCTGTAACTAATCTCTCTCTCTCTTGCTTACATCTGAGAGAAGTTTTCCTCACTTTTAAAGTGGTATTGCTTTGTGTTTGTTTTAGTTTTTAATTCAGGAAGGGGGTTTTTAAAACTGCTTATCTTGTCAGCATCCTCAGAAGGGCTGAAATAACTGCATATTTGATTTTCCTTTGTGGCTAACTGGACTGATTACTAGAATTCTGTGAGAATCTGCATCAATATATTTTGCAACTTTTGGTGGGGTTGTGTGATTCAAAATAGCAAAAGCTGCAGTTTGTAATTGGATATCAGACATAGCCTGAGGTGGGGGAAATTGTCTTCACAAGTCAGAGGTCTGCATCACAGCCATTTGTCTAGCTAGACCATTTCAGCAATGTTCAATTACTATAAACTAGTGGTGTGATCCTGTTTGAGGCAGAAGTCCATCTTCTTCCAAGCTGTGTACAGGGTGTGCTTGGAAACAACTGAGAAGCTACGTGGGATATAATATTTTGGACTAAATATCTGTAACTAATCTTTCTCTCTCTTGCTTACATCTGAGAGAAGTTTTCCTCACTTTTAAAGTGGTATTGCTTTGTGTTTGTTTTAGTTTTTAATTCAGGAAGGGGTTTTTTAAAACTGCTTATCTTGTCAGCATCCTCAGAAGGGCTGAAATAACTGCATATTTGATTTTCCTTTGTGGCTAACAAACCACCAGGCTGTTTTGGGGCTGGAGAGGTTTACCTGTGTCTGACTTGGATGTCTGGATTGTTCTCTGTTTGATTAGCAGGGTACTCTCTGTCAAATTGTTGTGTAGGGTATCTTGCTGACAGGAAGGCACTCATCGCAGCGTGGGTGAGAGCTTTTAGCTAATTGTTTTGTGAGGGCACAGTTTAGGCCAACCCCTTCCCACCCTCACCCCACCCACCTGGAAATAGTTCCTTTATACCTGAGGTTCTGACATCATTTCCTCGAGTGCAAGGTGCATTTCACTGTCATATCCTCTCTAGCACACTGCACTGACAATATAAGCATACACATTGTATAATATATATATTTCTATATAACAAATCACACACGCACACACACACACACACAAACACAAAAAAAAAACTAGATAAACATGTGGGGAGTAGTGCAATGTAATGGCTGTAGGGCAGCAGTCTTCTGGGAGTCTTTCTGGAGGCTGAGATGCTGCCCTATTTGCAGACAACTATCTGCCCTGAGGGAGGAAGTTGGCCGTCTTCAGGCCGCACTGGACAGTAGTAAGGACACCTTCCCCCAGGCCACACTGGACAGTAGGAAGGGAACCTCCCCCATCCAGGGAGCACTAGCACCACCACCACCACTACCTCAGAGGTTGCGAAGAAAGCACAGCAGTTGGACCACAGTGGGCTCAGGGAGGGTGAGGAGGGTGGAACAGAGGCACACCCAGTCAATTGTTCCACTCCACAATCCATACACTATTCTGGGGGAGCATAGCTCCCCTATGGATGCACCCGCAGAGAAGACTGATGACAACTGTCACAAGGGAGGCCCACAGGAAGGAGGCAGAGGACACCACAGGGAAAGGAAGCAGCTCCTGGTGGGGGACTCAATTATTAGGGGTATAGAACTGGGGGGAGCTGGGAAAACTGAGTAAGGTGCCTGAATGGTGCCATAGCTTGGAGGGACAGGAAGCGCATCCTCAGGATCACGAGAACAGCTGCAAGGGATTCTGAGCTGGACGTAATTGTCCACCTAGGGACAAATGACTTGGCTCATCATGAGATTAGAGCAGTGCAGGGGACATTGCAGAGTTGGGGAGGGACCTATGACAAGTAGCACACACAGTATCCTTCTCAGAGGTGCTGCCTGTCAAAGGCATGGGGGAGGCGAGGGTAATTGGCACCATGCAGTTTAATGAATGGTTGAAAAAATGGTGTGGAGCACAGGGGTTTGGCTTCATTGGGGACTGGGGTTCCACCTGGAGGGACACCAGCCTATACTGGCAGGATGGTCTGCATCTGTCCAGGAAGGGAACAAGTCTTTTGAGCAATCAGTTTAAATGCTTCATTTGCAAGCTTTTAAACTAGTCAAAGGGGGAGGCACTGACAAGCAGCAGGAAAATCCCAGCCTCTCCCTACAAAACAGGGTACTAAATGAGAAAAAGACCGAGGTAGAACGGTCAGTGGGGGATGCTGCAACAGAAGGTAAAGCCATCAAAAAATGGAGAGCAATGAGTACCAATACCCGTAGTCTGGGTAACAAGCATCCGGAATTAGTGGCCTTGATGGAGGAGGAACATCTGGATATCGTGGCAGTCACAGAAACATGGTACACACAAAACCATGACTGGGACATAAACATACCAGGATACACTGTCTACAGGAGGGACAGGGAGGGTAAAAGAGGAGGAGGAGTAGTTCTTACATAAGGAAAGAATAAAAGCAACAGAACAAAAGGGTAAACAGGGAGGAGAAGAAGCACTGTGGGTAAATTTGAGACAGGCAATGGCACCACAATACGCACAGGGTTAGATCAGACCCCTTCTCAGGGGGAGGAAATGGACAGGGAAATGATAGAAAGTATACTTAGAATGGCAGAAAAAGGGGAGATATTGCTGATGGGTGATCTGAATATGCCAGATGTTAACTGGAGTGCAGTTGCAGCTGCCACTTCGAAGAGTGCAGTTATTCTAGATGCCCTACAGGGGGCATGCCTTAGACAACTAGTACTGGAGCCCACTCGAGAGGGAGCAATATTAAACTTGATTCTCTCAACTGGAGCTGGAGAGAGAATCACAGATGTAGAAGTGGGTAGCCATCTGAGAACTAGTGACCATCGAACAGTATGGTTCACAATAAACAAAGCAATAGAGTCAAGCCATACAAAGACAAAAGTACTGGACTTTAGGAGGGCTGACTTTGCCAAAATGGGTGAGTGCCTAAGGAATGCACTAGCAAATGGGCAGGAAGGAGGGGTGGAAGAACAATGGGGAATAATAAAAACTGCCATCACAGAGGTAACGAGCCTTTGTGTGAAGCAAATAAACAAAACAAGACGATGTAAGAAACCACTATGGTTCTCAAAGGAAGTGGCAGTGAAGGTTCAAGAGAAAAAGAAAGCATTCAGGAAGTACAAGGAATCGCAGAAGGAGCAGGACAGAGAACTGTATCAGTTAAAGCAAAAGGAGGCTGCGAAGGCAGTCAGAACAGCAAAGGCCCAAACCGAGGAAAAGATAGCCAACTTAGTTAAGAATGGGGATAAAACCTTTTATAGGTACATCAGGAGCAAAGGAAGACCAAGGAGGATAGTGAGGCTTAATAATGGGGAGGGAGGGTGGGCAGAGGGAGACTGTGAAAGGCAGAGATACTAAACAAATATTTTTGCTCAGTATTTACAAATGAAGAGGGGGAGGTACATAAAACAAACAGTAGTAACGCTCTGGATACAGAAGTTGATACCAGCCCATTTACAGAAGAAAGGGTTCTGAAAGAACTCTTAAAACTGAAGGTGGACAAAGCAATGGGGCGTGATGGGATTCATCCCAGAATTCTAAAAGAGCTAAGGGTAGAACTAGTGACACCACTGACTACCCTTTTTAACAAATCATGGGAGCATGAGGTGGTACCCGAGGACTGGAGGAGGGCAGATGTGATTCCCCTTCACAAAAGTGGGAGCAAGGCAGAAGCAGAAAACTACAGACCTGTTAGTTTAACCTCAGTGATAGGGAAATGATGGAATCACTTCTGAAGGAAAGAATTGTAGAGTATCTAGAGGCCAGAGGGGCACAGGACCCTAGGCAGCATGGATTCACAGCGGAAGGTCATGCCAGACAAATCTGATAGATTTCTTTGACTGGGTGACCAAAGTAGTAGATCAGGAGGGCGTGGACATGGCCTACCTAGACTTTAGCAAGGCATTTGACACAGTCCCACACAAAAGATTAATATACAAGTTAGCCAGCCTGGGAGTGGGTCCCAAGATGACAGCCTGGGTAAAGAATTGGCTGGAGAATAGGACACAGAGAGTAATAGTAAATGGAGTCCACTCAGAAGTAAGGAGGGTTACTAGTGGGGTACCGCAGGGTTCAGTATTAGGACCGGTCCTCTTCAATGTCTTTATAAGCAACATTGCGGAAGGACTGGAAGGAAAAGTATGTCTCTTTGCAGATGACACTAAGATCTGCAACAGAGTTGATGCACAGGGTGGGGTGGAAAGGATGAGAAGGGACTTGGCAAGGTTAGAGGAATGGTCAAATGTATGGCAGCTTCGATTCAATGCTAAGAAGTGCAAGGTAATGCACCTGGGAAACAAAAACCCAGGGGAAGAGTACACAATGGGGGGTGAGATACTAACAACAACAAAAATGGAAAGGGACCTGGGGGTAGTCATATCAGATGACCTAAAGGTGGGCAAGCAATGTGAGAGGGCAGCAAGGAGGGCTGGGGGGATACTGGGATGCATAGGGAGAGGCATCACCAGTAGAAAACAGGAAGTTATTATCCCTCTGTACAGACAGCTGGTGAGACCCCATCTGAGTACTGTGTGCAGTTCTGGAGACCCAATCTCCACAAAGACATAGACAGGATGGAAGCTGTCCAGAGGAGGGCAACTAAAATGGTGCAGGGTCTGCACGAAGACATATGAAGAGAGACTTAAGGAGCTAATATGTATAGCCTCGAGGAAAGGAGGAGGAGGGGACATGATAGAAACTTTCAAGTACCTCAAGGAATCAACAAAGTCCAAGAGGGTAGCATCTTTCAAAAAAGAGTGTGCAAGAACAAGAGGGCACAATTTGAAGATGGGGAGGCTCAGAGGTAATTTAAGGAAGTATTTTTCACAGAGAGGGTTGTGGATGCATGGAACGTGCCTTCCGGAGGAGGTTGTGGAGTCAAAATCAGTGGTGGAATTCAAGCATGCATGGGACAGTCATAAGGTAATTCTGGGGGGTGGGGGTAAGAAGAAGTAGGCTGCTGGTTAACTAGGATCTGCAGCTTATCCAGTAGGTAGGGAAATGGGCAGACTGGGTGGGCCAAGCGGTCCTTATCTGCCATCAAATTCTATGTTTCTATGTTTCTAAAATGCATTTTTTTTACTTTTCTACTAGTCCTTAGCTCCCATTCAGTTTTCCTGATGTTGCTATCCAATTGTTCCTTACAGTGTTGAAAGAATGTAAAACATGGAATTAGTTAGGCTATGGTTTATAGATTACAGGAACAGTAGCAGTTTGTCAAAGTTGTGAATGACAGCCTACAGTATGCACTGCAAGCCCATTGGTTGACAGGATCTCCAATGGGCTTACAGTAGTACAGTAGTTGTCATTCACAGATGGCTCTGTCGGTGGGCAGCCGTGGCCATATGCAGGTGGTCTGTGCTGCCCACCGACCTTTGGGACTTGCTGTGATAGGGGAGCAGGGTGGGAAGGGGCTGCCTGAGTGGGTGGAGTGGGGTAGGGGGTCCACTGGACCACCAGGGTGAATTTGGAATTCATTTCCTTGTTGCAATCAGGTTGAGGCATGGGGGGGGGGGTCCACTAGACTACCAGGGAGTGATTTGGGAATTTATTAAAGAAACAATCAGACTTCAGGGTGGGGGGTCACTAGACTACCAGAGATTCCACTGCGGTATCATGTCTAGTACCGGGGATACGGGCAGGGTGGTGGTGGTGGTGGGGAAGTCTGGACTGCCAGAGTAGGTGGCTGCTGTGCTGCTGTCTGCAGTATAGCAGCCTGCCTGTGGGTAGACACCCACTTAAGTCTACTTGTTGTAGACTTATCTTTTGGAGGTGCATCTCTGGACTTGCTTAACGAGTTGCCATTTCCATGTTTGTTCAGCAGTTAATTTTATTTCTTTAATTGTAATCTGGTTGATATTGTGTTATCTAGTTGATCAAGTGTTTGTGGAGAAGTTTATTTATTTTATTTATTTATTTAGCTCTAGGATTACAATTACCTTTGAGCCAAGGCTCTTTTACAAAGGTTCCATGTCAGGAAAGTACATACATGTTAAACAAGGGCATACAACATTAAAGAGAGCATACAACAATATTCATCAGTTTAGGTATGACATCACAGTAAATAGTATACATGAATAACACATACAAGGAATCAATTCAGAAACCTAGAAGAAATCAGGGAGGAAGGGTGAGAGGATAGGGGAGTGGCAGCTGAAAAAAAGACTAGAGCAGCTCACAGCGTTGTCAACGAATATCAGAGAGGGGTGGTTGATCTCAATGGGGAAAGGGGAAGTTAGGGGTGGCAGTCACATGAGCTGGAGGCCATGAAATGACAATGGAGGCTTGATTTGAATATGCCCAGTGAGGAGGTGGAGGTGATGTGATGTGAGTGCTGAGGGCATTCATCTAGCTGGGTGCATGGTGTGCAAAGGATCTTTGGCTCAGAATGGTGCAGCACTGGGGGACCTGTAGAAGTTGATGTTCAGACCCTCTGGTGTTATGAGGATTAGTGTTTGGGCACAGGAGGGCTTGGACACTAGCTAGAGTAAGGCCAAAAGTAGTTTTTTTTGCCATCAAGCAGGTAAGGTACTTTATGTGGTTAGCGAGTTGAAGCCATCCCATTTGAGCGTAAAGCTCACATGTATGTGTGAGTCAGTGGGATCCAGTAAGCAGTCGACAGGCCTTGTTTAGGGAGATCGTTATGTGCCTGAGGGCGGTAGTAGAGGCAGAGCCATAGATTATGAGGCCGTAGTCTATGACGGAGACCACAGAGCTCTGGATAGCAATCTTCAGTGCTGCCTGGGTAAGATGCTGTCTATTTTGGTAGAGAATTCCAATGTGTGGGTTTACAACTCTGGCAACACTATCAATGTGGGTCCCATAAGATAGGCAAAGGTCGAGTGAGATTTCAAGGTATTTAAAAGATGATACTTATTTGTGGGTATTACCAGCGCTTGTATTGATATCAAGGAGGTATCACCTGTGTTTGTTTTGCAACCTGCAGAAAAGCATAGATTTAGTCTTTTTGTGGTTTAGAATCAGTTTATGTTTTGTGAACCAGTTTTCAATAATGGAGAAAGCAAGCTGTAGGTTGTGAAGTAAGGGTTGTGGGTCCTTATGGGGGGTGAGAAGCACAGTATCATCGGCATAGAGGATAATTTGTTCTGGGCAGGATAGTGAAAGGGAGTTCAGGAAAAGGCTGAAAAGTAGTGGGCCCAGTATGGATCCCTGAGGGATGCCTGAGCAAACAGGTTTGGAGTCAGAGAGTACTCCTGAGATTTTTACTCTATGTGAGCGCTGGTCCAGGTAATTATTAAACCATGTAGTAGAGTCCTGGGAGAGCCCGGCATTCAGCAGCTGTTTGGTATTGTTCCCAATTCTGCGCTCTGACTTCTATTAGGAGTCTGAAACTAGCTGAAGGTGTACAGTGTAGATTTACCAAGAAAGTCATACCTTTACAACAAAAAAGATATGATAATAGACTTAGAGAACTAAAACTTTTTTTCAAATATAGACAAATAATGGGAGATTTATGTTTAGTATGTAAAACAATAAAAGACGATTACTTAAAAACCACAATAGGCTTAACAGTTGCTTCTAATATTATATCAACTAGGAGTCATAGTTATAAACTTATTGGTGAGAAATGTGTATCTAACAAACATAGTCGTTTCTATACACAAAGGATTTGATATGGGTCAGTTGGCCATTGGGTAGGACTCTGCTGGAAATGGTTTTAGGAGGAGGCTTACGAAACTTATTTGATCAGTTGCAGATGACAGGGGAATGGTCGCTGAGGGAATCTGTGAGATCAGTAGTGTTGTTGATATGGGTTGGGTGGCTGGCAAGAACCCAGTCCAGGAGAGTGCTGGTACCTGACTTGAAGTTCTTCCTTGTGGGGAAATCAACCATCTGCGTTAGGTTAGCTGAAGAGATAGCATCCTTGTGGGATCCTACGTCAGGTGCAAACCAGTTGATATTAAAATCGCCAAGGAGGAGGATCTCGGATCTGGGAGGTTGGGATCTTACAAAGTCCAGGACAGGTCTTTTGGTGGGATGTAGATTGAGACTACAGTGAGCACTTTATTTTGGGCTCCAAGGAGTAGTTCGATAGGTAGGTTAATTGCACAGAAGAGTCAGAGGGGGTAGTGGAGATGGGGTGACTAATGATGTTGTCTTTGATGTAAATTGTACACACACCCTCTTTTTGTCCTCTACCAAGTCTGAAGATGTCATAGCCTTGTAGCACAATAGCATGGTCAGGAGTATTGGGCATCAGCCAGGTTTCAACAGCAGTAAGGATATCAGGGTTATGCTGGTCAGCAAGGATTTGAAGGGCAGCAATCTTTGGGAGGAGACTGCATATATTGAGGGTGGCGATGATGGGACCCCCGTCTGATTTCCCAATTCTGGCTGGGCTGGAGGTAACTGGGTCAGGGTTTGGGTGAACCCTCCCTGACATCAGTAGGAGGAGGAGCAAGAGTTTTAGTGCAATCTGTCGTTGTTCAAAGTAGGTGTAGTTTCATCTCTGTTTATTGCAAGACCGAATATAGCGTATGTGCCATATGTCCCAGTGCAGAGCAATGGATAGCGGGGGGGGTCGGTTTGCCCAGGTTCCATTCTCATGTGTATCAGCATACGGCCAGATCTTAGTAGGTGGGTGCCCCAAGGGAGGGCAAGGTGCATGGGCCAGAGTGCCAGGTTGGCGGTAGGAGATGAGTAGGAGGTAGGTGTAGGGTGGAGAGGGGTGGCAGGCACCAGGAATGTAGCTGAGGGGAGGAAGGAAAGAGAGAGAGTAAGAAGAGGCAGGAGCAGGTGGTTGGGGAGAGGCATGGTCAGGAGGAGTACTAAAAGGGAAAAAAAAGGAAAAACTATTGGGTTCTCCAATAGGAGGCAGTGTGTAGACGAGAATAGGAGGGGGCAGAGAGCAGAGAGGCGAGCGTGGGTGAGGTAGGTGGGTGTATCAACAAGGGCACACAAGAGCATGGTCATATCAATTAATGAACACAAGGGTGTGGGCGGAGAAAAGTGGGCGTTAAACTAGAGGATAGGAGAAGAAATAGACAGGGGTGGATCCAGAAGGCAGGTGGGCGGAGCAGTGGTCTATTTAATTAAGGTCGGGGGTGGGGGAGGGGGTGAGCGTAAAATTTCAGCAAAAGCTGTATAAAGCTTTGGGCGCAAAAGCCCAGAGAAGCAGTTTTACAATTCAGAGTTAGCAGGCCCATAAGATGCCGAGCGGAATGCAAAGGACCAATCTGCGAAGAGTTGCAGCAGGCGGTGGCCAATAGGAGCAGCTCAGTGCTTCCCAGTGCTGGCAGAGGGGCTTATCCAGAAAGAGATGACTCCAGGTGACAAGTTCAGGTGGGTCAGGCGGCTGGCTGTGGTAGCTGTGGCTGCTCTAGCAGTGGCCCGTTTAGGAGCTCGTGGAGTTTAAGGGAGGGAAACAGAGAGAGATTATAAGGGGATGGTTTGCACTGAGGAGTGCAAGAACAAAGGGTGATGTGGAAACCCAGAAAGGTGGCATGAGGAACAGACTGAGAGCAGGAGGATTAAAAAGGTGTAAAGAGCGGGGGTGCAAACCAGAACCCAGTGTAGAGAGGCCTTGGGAATGGTGCCAGGGGAGGACAAAGGAGCAAGTTTAAACAGAGAGAAACAAAAGATAAGAGCAGGTAGAGAGGGGGGTGGAGAAGGTTAAGTTTAGAGGTGAGTAGAGGGGAGGGCAGGAAGCCAATGGCAGGCTGGCTAAGTTTCAAACAGTCCTAACTACGTCAATACAGGGTGGTTAAAGCAGGAATTAGGCTATCTGAGCTAGCGAGCACATTACAAAAACTTGAGAGGGAAGACAAGAAACCTCAAAGGCTGCATAAAACCCTAGTAATCCTTATTAACAAGGATATTCCCAACTGCAGTTCACTTAAGTTTCCACAACAGTACACTCAAGCCACCTCAATAGTATACATAAATGGGGAATAAACAAGCTGAGCTTAAAACATTAAGGAGAAACAGGCAGTACAAAATTTCTGCAAAAGCCGTACAAAGCTTTGGGAGCAAAAGCCCAGAGAAGCAGTTTTACAGTTCAGCGTTAGCAGGCCAATCAGATGCCAAGAGGAATGCGAGGGACCAATCCGCGAAGAGTTGCAGCAGGTGGTGGCCAATAGGAGCTGCTCAGTGCTTCCTGATGCTGGCAGAGGGGCTTACCCAGAAAGAGATGACTTCAGGTGGCGAATTCAGGTAGGTCAGGCAGCTGGCTGTGGTAGCTGCGGCTGCTCAAACAGTGGCCCGTTCAGGGGCTGGTGGAGTCCAGAAAGAGATGACTCCAGGCAGTGAGTTCAGGTGGGTCGGGCGGCTGGCTGTGGTAGCCACGGCCACTGAAGCAGTGGCCCATTCAGGGGTTGGTGGAGTCCAGAACAAGCTGTAATAGGACTCCCCATAAGTGAATGTGACTGCAACACTGTAAATACTAAACTTTGCGGTGCGCAGCTGGGAGTTCATTTTGGGGAAAAAAGAAAAAAGAGAGATGGCTTCCAAAAAAGGAATTGCATCTGTGAATGGAGATTGAATGGAGATGAAAGTAGAAAAGTGACTGCAAGCCATCCTGCTTATGTTTTTAGGGCTGCAGTGGGCAGAACCCTGAAGACCTTCTGCTATGAGAAAAAGACTCCTGGAAACAAACAACATGTTGGCGTGACAAACACAGTGGCCTCCGCCACTCTTCAAAGCACTCTTTCTATAGGCAGTTACAAAAAGGGGGACAGGGTATTGGCTAAATAGTATCACCTGACCATGGAGTAAATTAATCCACAGCTGGGCTGAGATGCCAGGATCCCTGTGCAGAGCAGGACTTGTTCTTTGTGGCAAGTTTCAGCAGTGAAAGGCAACCATTTAAAATCTGCCAAAGCGAGAGAGCCACAGTGCTGGCATTTCTCCTCTATCTGTTTGTCTGTCTCTCTCTGTAGTCCATGTTGGGGAGACAGCGACAGATGGCCAAAATCAAGTGAAGAGTCACATCCCCTTCTGTTTTTTTTTAAGAATAACTTTTATTCATGGTATAAGTTGTAACTGACAGTGCATTTCAACCTATACAAAAGAAAAATATTCAGTACACTTTACATCATGATCACGTATTTTGTTATTTTAATACATGCATTTGCACTAAAATGAAATAAAGTCTTTGCCCCCCACCCGCTCTATACAATCTTAGGGAAGGTGTATAATAGAATTGGTTTTGTAATAGTCATTACATTTCTTCTTTGATCTCTATTTATATACAATGTGATTTATAGGATATGTCAGCTCTTATTACTGTTTGTGGTCTTCTATTTCTTAAATTCTCAACAATGGTTTGATACTACTCTGTAGTTCCTTCTAAGAAATTCCACAGATATCAGCATGGTTAGAATCCATTTCATACATAAATTTCTTGTGTAAAAGAGTTTCCTTCAAAATGTCCCACTAATTATACAATTCAAAATCAGTGGTTTCTCTGTTTTCCAATGCTTAAGAATTAATCTGTTGGTTGCTATGGTTGCTAACCCTATCAGTTTAATTAATGTTAAGTTGGTAATTCTAGTATGTAGGTTATTAAAAAGGAAAATATCTGGATGTAGGGGAAGTTCTAGTTCTAAATATGTATTTATCAAAGATCTGGTGGCTTCCCACCATCCCTTGATTTCAGGGCATTTCCACAGATAATGCAATAATATTCACCTTGATCCACAATTATGCCAACATTTGCTTGAATAACCAGCATTTATCTTGGATAATCTTGAGGGTGTTAAATAGGCTCTGTTAATAATTTTCAATTGTATGGATTTGTTTTTGGCTGAGATATATAGCTGATGACTTTGGTTTCTTAAAAATAGCTATTGTTGATCACCTGAGCTCTGCAGCGGCAACTGCACTAAAGAGTAAACTGGAGGACTTCATAGCACGGAAGTTCAATTTAAAGTAAATGGAGGGGTTATGGACAGAGCCATCCTAACGGGAGGCAGAACAGAGAGGCTATCAGCCTCCCCCCCCCCAAGACAAGGCAAACATTAAGGGAACAGTTAGCAGCAGGGAGGGGTCGGAAAGCGAAAAGGGGGTGGATGGGGCTAGTTGTTGGAAGGCTTTGATTGTAAATGCCAGGACCCTGGGGAATACAATGGGAGAACTGGAGGCCACCATGGTGGAGGAGGACCTGGACATTGTAGCAGTGAATGAGACTTGGTGGAATGAACACCACGCCTGGGAAACAGTGATCCCGGGGTTTTGTTTGTTTAGGAAGGATCGGGAGGGGAGGAGGGAAGGAGAAGTGGCATTATACATCAGGGAAGTGATTGGGGCCATGGAAGGGCAGGAAGAGGACTGGAAAACAGAGATAATGTGGGTTACCCTAGACAGGGGAAAGGGGGAAATCCTGCATGTTGGGGTAGTTTACAGACCTCCTATGCAAGGGGAGGAAGGGATAGGCACTTTGTAGAATCAGTAATGAGAATGGCACAGAAAGGAGAAATTATGCCGGCGGGGGACTTAAACCTCCTGGATATCAACTGGGAGGCCCAGACAGCAGTCTTTTTAAGGAGCAGGGACATCTTAGAGGCTTTGCAGTGCATATTCCTGCAGCAAAGGGTCAGGCAGCCCACTAGGGGTGGGAACCTGTTGGACATAGTCCTCACAAATGGGGACAGTGTGGAGGAGGTGGAGGTGGGTGAACAGCTAGGAACCAGTGACCACAGGGCTGTCAGGTTCAGGGTGAGAATGAGCAGGGAGAGGAATAGGATGAGAATCAAGGTAATGGATTTCAGAAAGGCTGACTTTCATGGAATGAGGAATGTAGTTAGTGAAGAAATGTTGAGGATAGCGGATGTACAGGGGTTGGAAGAATAATGGGCAGCTATCAAGAGAGGGGTACATAAAGCCATGGACACATGCATTAGAAGAGTAAGGAAGATCAGAAGACAGAAAAGCCCTCTATGGTTCACTAGAGAGGTGGTGTTAGGGGTCAAGGAGAAGATCAGAGCATTCAAGAGGTACAGAATGACACAAAAGGATGATGTTAGGGAGACCTATAGGAAAAAAGGAGGAAGGCAGGGCAAAAGACAAGGAGGGCTAAAGAGGCCACTGAGGAGAGGATAGCAAAACAGGCAAGGAGGGGGGATAAAACCTTCTTCAGGTATATTGGTGAAAGGAGGAGGGCACACCAAGGAATTGGAAGGTTAAGGGGGGGAAAGTGGAACAATACTGGAAGGGGATTTTGAAAAAGTGGAAGCATTAAATAGCTACTTTGGTTCAATCTTCATGAAGGAGAAAGAGGGCAGGGAGCCAGGATGGGATGGGGAGGGAGACAATCATAGGCAGATGGATTTGATGGAATTCACAGCTGATGGAGTAAGGGAAGAGCTGGGTAGACTTAGGGCGGGCAAGGCAATGAGGCCTGATGGAATGCACCCAAGGGTACTCAAGGAGCTGAGGGAAGAACTGGCGCCACATCTGGCAAGACTGTTTAACTTGTCCTTGGTCACAGGTGTGGTGCCAATGGACTGGAAGAGTGTGGAGGTGGTTGCACTACTCAAGGGAGGAAGGAAGGAAGGACGAGAGCAAAAACTACCATCCTGTTAGTCTCACCTTGGAGGCGGGGAAGGTAATGGAAACATTATTTAAGATTAGGTTGATAGAATACATGGAGATTAATGGTATGCAGGATGACAGGCAGCATGGCTTCACCAAGGGAAGGTCCTGCCAGACTAACCTGATAGAGTTTTTCAATGGGGTGATGCAGATAGTGGACCAGGGAGGAGTGGTGGACTTGGCATATCTGGATTCCAGTAAGGCCTTCGACACCATTCTGCATAGGAGGCTAGTGAATAAGCTGGACAGACTGGGGGTGGACCATAGGATCACCAGGTGGGCAGAGAAATGGCTGACAGGAAGGAGTCAAATGGTAGTGGTAAATGGGACACATTCCAGGGAATGGGTGGTGACCAGTGGGGTGCCACAGGGGTCAGTGCTAGGACCACTACTTTTTGACATCTATGTTAGTGACCTAGCTGAGAGTCCGGAGGGGTGGGTGTGTCTGTTTGCAGACAATAAAAAGGTCTGCAATAGGGTGGATTCACCTAGTGGAGTGGAAGCCATGAGGCAGGACCTGGAGAGGCTGGAGAAGTGGTCGGAGACCTGCCAATTAAAGTTTAATGCATTAAAGTGCTTGGTGATGTACCTGGGGAGGAAGAACAAGAGGTAAACTTACTCCCTTGGGGGGGGTGGTGATCAAGGAGAAGGAAATGGAAAGGGACCTAGAGATCATGGTATCAAGTGATCTAAAGGTAGGCAACCAGTGTAGCAAGGTGGTAGGCAAGGCAAATGGTATGTTGGCCTGCATTGTGAGCGGTTTTATTAGCAGGAAGAGGGAGGTGCTAATGCCATTGTACAGAACCATGGTAAGGCTGCACCTGGAGTATGGGGTGCAATTCTGGAGGCCTCACCTACACAGGGATATTGAGATGATGGAGAGGGTCCAGAGAAGGGCAACCAAAATGGTACAAGGGATGCAGGATATACAATATGAGCAAAGATGGAGAAAGCTGAATTTGTACCCTCTGGAGACTAAGAGAGGGAGGGGGGACATACTTGAGACTTTTAAATATTTGAAGGGAATAAATAAAATGAAGGGTGGTAGCTTGTTCAAATTGAAGAAGGGATTGAACACAAGGGGATATAGCCTCAAACTGGAATGTGGGAAACACAGAGGTAATGTCAAGGGGCAGTTCTTCATGGAGAGGGTGGTGGAGGCCTGGAACAAGCTGCCGGAGGAGGTAGTGGGATACAAAATGGTGGAGGGATTCAAGAGATACTGGGACAGATATAAAGGGCGGGGAAACAAGGTCGAAGTAAAAGAGAGGAAGGGGGCTAGGGTATTGGGCAGACTAGATGGGCCGTGTGGCCTTTTTCTGCCGTCACATTTCTGTGTAATCTGTGTATAATTGGAGTATCTAATTGTTCTTTCCATTTTTTATTAAGTCTGTGAGTGTGATTTGTTGAAATATTACTTATTGTTTTATGAAATCTGGATAATAGTTTATTAACCTTTTGTTTAATATGCTCATCTAATCCTTACATATATACTATGTATGGGTGATTGATCATTTAAAAAAATATTTCTGTATTTTTGAAATTTGTTCTTTAATGTAAAATGATTAAATATAGTCCATCTGTTATCAGATAGTTTCATTTGTAATTGTGCAAATGTTGGAAATTGTTCATTTATAAGAAGATATTTCCACCTTTTAATTTCATTCTTGTATAATGTTTTAAAATCAAAACATACATGGGTACCCCAGATCCTGTTATTGGGATTAATCTTCTACAATGTCTTCTATTTGTTGGTTATTTCTTATGGTCTGCAAAAAAGGTTCTAGGTCTAGTATAAATAGGGGATGAAGGGCAGCCTTGTCTAACTCCATTCATTATTAAAAATTGATATGTTAAATATCTATTAATTTGTAATTTGGCGATGGTTTTAATGTAAAGTTTTTTTTTACTAAATTGATTACTTCTATGGGAATTCTCCTTTTTCTAGGATATAAAAAAGATAATTTCTATTTATAAGGTCAAATGCTTTGGTAGCATCGATCGCTACCACATAATAAGTATCTGTTTTATAGTTGTCTGAAGAATTAATAAGATGGATTATTGCCTGAACTTTTTTTATTTGCTTGGTATAAATTTTTGCCTTTGATAAAGCCATACTGGTTAGGACTGATATAGTTATGTAATTGTCCTTGAATCTTAGTGTTTGTTAATTTAGCTAGAATTTTATAATCTGAGTTTAATATGGATATTGGTCTATAACTTGATGTTAATTCTTGTGGTTTACCCTCTTTGGGCAGGATTCACGAAGCAAAATGGGACTAAGTCCCACTCCGCAACCTCACTTGCGCAACAAAATCGCCGCAGCTGTGGGGCAGCTGATCCACAGTTGCAGCAGTTGCGGAGAGTGCTACGGTGGGTCTCAATGCCTGTAGCAGCCTCCTGCAGATGCGGTGCTGTCCCTGCCAACAGCACCCACAAGCTGCCGTATTCCGTGGAGCTGGTCATACTCCGGCTCCACCTTAGTGAATACCCGCAGCTGTGGGCGACCTGTGGTTTTGCAAGTGGAAACCCACTAGCGCCGAGGTTTTCCCGCAGCTGCGGGACCTTCCTCCATGTTAGTGAATCCTGCCCTTTATGTATTAGGATGATTTTTGCTTCCTGCATAGATGGCGGTAAACTTGAATCTTTTTGGTTTTGTATGAATTCTTGAATCATTTTTAGAATCCAGGGAGCTAGATCATCTGCAAAAGTAATATAAAATGTGTTTGAAAGACCATCAAGTCCAGGAGTTTTATTTCTGGGAAGAGTTTAAATTGTTTCAATAATATCTTTTCATTCAAAAGGGTGGAATTTAAAGTTTTTATGGGTTAACTGGGCTTTCTTTATAAAGTCTAATAGTTCTCTATCTTCTGGAATATTGTTATTTTGAAATTATTTTTGTAGTACTATAAAAAGGCTTGCATTATATCTTTGTCTTTTGAAACTATATTACCTTCTTCATTTTTAATGGTTGAAATAAGATGTTTTTGTTTTTCTGATCATAAATTGGCTTGAAGTTTCTCTGATTTATCTGATTCAAATTATCTGATTTTTTTAATTGATGCTGAAATTTTCTTGGTTTCTTGATACAACATATCTTGTTTTCTCATTTTAATAGCTGCCCATTCAGTTTTATATTTATTGTACTCTGTTTGTATTAATATCTGCAATTGTTTTAATCTCTTATTTATTTGCTCATTCTCTTGGTTCCTTTTTTTTGTTTACTTTTATTTGATAAGTAAGTATGGCACCTCATAATGTGGCTTTAAGTGCATCCCATAAAGAATATATATTTGCTGTTTTTTATAGTTAAATGACCAGTATTCCTGTATTGATTTTTTAATGAGTTCTATGAATACACTATCTTTTAGCAAATCATTGTTTATAGTCCAATTTGTTTATAAGATCTATCTGAACTAGATAGTTTTATCTCTATACTGATTAAAGCATTGTCTGAAATGAATAAGGGATGTATATTAACTGATGAGATATTTTTAATTTGATCTTTGAACACAAAAATATAATCTATTCTTGTAAATGTATTTTTTTTTGTTGTGGTGGGTATATAATTTATCTGAAGGGTTTATACTTCTCCAAGCATCTTTTAGTAATTGTAGATTCAAGAAGTTGTTTCATTTTTTTTAAATATTATAATTTCCTTTTGAAGGGGGAGTTGATTTATCCATAGCTGTATTAATAAGAGCATTAAAGTACTCAGCTAATATAATATCTTCAGCTTGGAGATGTTGCAATCCTTCTGTAAATTTTGCCAAAACGTTTTTATACTGTTCAAAGGGGGCATAACAGGATCCTATTATTACATTTTGTTTATTAATATTTATTTTTAATAAAAATACTCTACCTTTTTGATCATTAAAATGATCAAGAATTGTATAGTCTAAACCTTTCCTTATCATTTTGGCAACACCCCTACTTTTTCCTGTACCTATACTGTATGCTATATGATTAACCCTTTTTTTTATTTTAAAGTTTCTTTTTCATTTAAATGTGTCTCCTGGAGACACATAATTTGTGCATTAGCTGTCTTTAGGTATGATAGCATTTTGGCCCATTTAATAAGATAGTTTATTCCATTGATATTTAATTAATTATTTTTAACCAATTATTATAAACCATGTTTAATCATTTCCTTGAATGGTATCTTAATTGTACAAAACTTAAACTAGGAGAGAGAGAGGTGAGGTATCACTTAAAGAAATCATACTGCTAAAATCCCATGTTTTATCTTGCAACACATAAAACTGACTTATCCTTGATTTTTGATTGACTATATAAAAAACAGCATTACCATTGATAATTCCCAGCAATTCCCACCAAAATAAAAAAAGAAGAAAAAACAAGAATAAACAGATTATACAATACAATACAGTTTCTGTTGTCTTGAGAGCAATCCCTCTTGTGTGTTATCGCTGCCTAACCCCCCCTTCCATAGCCTATACACCTCCTTTGCTTATGGATGTTTGTTTCCCGCTAAACATATACAAACTCTCTATACATTTCCATAGTCATATGCATTTTTCTACTATTATTAAATTACATTCTACTTAATTCCACAATTGAGTATTGTCATTCCACTAGTTAATGTTTTTTATTTACAATCTTAATTCAGTGATAACCTCATAGCCCCTCCCCTCCTTTCCCTAGAAATCATGCTAGACATAAAATATTAACTCTGAAGCAATTTCCTTCACAGTGTGCTGCTAGCATCTCTGCATTGTGTAGCGGGAGAGAGAGACTCTCACACACAACATTATCTACAGGCAGCGACCATTTCGAAATTGCATTCTGTAGCCACTAGCCGCCAGGGCTAGTGACTGAAAATGAAATGGTCCACAGACTTTTCCATTAGTATAACTGGTGTACTTTAATACCTTCTCTAACAAAAGCTGTAGTACTAGTTTAGGAAAATTGATAATATTGACCCCTGTGTGTGTTATAAAAAATTGGGTAGTCTGCATAAAAGTACAATGTGTTTCACTTCATGTTTACACAACAAACTCATACTAATTAATATATTTAATAGATTATAAAGGTACCACTGCTGATGTGTAGGGAGTTATTACCTCAAAGGAACTGTGTACTGAAACATGTAGCTGTGCTCTTTTTCCCCCACTTGTGTGTTCTTTTTAAAAATATATATTTATATATATTGATACCCCCCCACCCAACCTGCCCTGTTATCACCCACCTCTCCACACCCCTTCCAAACCATAAGAGGGACACTGGGGGTGCCCAAATTCCCACAGGGCCACAACAAGGAATCCTACATGCTTTTTTTTCACACTGAAAAAAGAAAGCCTTCCATCAATGTCTTTTGTTGCCATAACTGCCCCCCACCTGACCCTCTCACTTAGTGCTCACCACCATGAACCCCCCAGACCTTACTTACCCATTGGGGGGGTCCAATGCCTTAATCCTCTCTGGACCACAGACACATCTTCACTCTTCAAAGCTGGACCATGAACTGAAGAAACAGGTATGCGCTTTAATGTATTTCAATGGGGTTTTGAACTTAGTGGCATAACCTGGACATTTTTGCATATGTTTGGCCCAAATTTACAACATGCCTTCTTTGGACACTACTTCATGAACAATAGCACTGTCATTAGGTAGATCTGTCCCAAAAGGTGATTTCACAGCCCCTGCACAAAATCACCTTTTGACAAGGAATTGAATATTTTCTCTGCCCTTGTTCATGAGGTGGATTCATAAGAAGGCTATGTTGAAAATACGGAGAAAAAATATTAAAACACAACAAAGGTATGGGCCTATGTTGAATTTTGCAAATGCAGGCTTGTAACCTTGCTAATTTTCAATATTTTTTCCCTCAAATTCATGACATAGTCATAACTTTACAAGCCTCATGAGTGTGACAGCTGTCACTCTTCAAATCCTGACCAAATTTATTTTTTAATCCCAAGAGGTGATTTTGTGGTCCCTGCTTGAAATCACTTTTCAGGCAGGAGCTGAATTTTTTCTCTGTCCTTGTTCATGAGGTGGGGTCATATGAAGGCTGTGTTGCAATGTGGTGTAAAAATATTTCAGAACAATTAAATTATGAGCCTACATTGTATTTTGCAAACACAGGCTCATAACTTTGGTAATTTCCAATATTTTTACCCCCAATTTACAACATAGCCATCTCTTCACAGCACCTCATAAATGTGACAACTGTCATTTTGCAAATCCTGGCAAAATGTTTCTGTTTTACATCCCAAAATGTGATTTCGCAGTCCCTGCACAAATTCACCTTTGAGGCAGGACCAGAAAATTGTATCTGGCCTTGTTTATGAGGTGGGGTCAGAAGAAAGTTTTGTTGACCATTTGGTGTCAAAATATTAAAACCAAAAATATTATGAGCATACATTGATGTTTGCAAATCAAGTATTGTAACTGGTAATTTTCAATAGTTGTACCCCAAATTTACAACATAGCCATATCTTTACAGCACCTCATGAATGTGTCAGCTGTCATTTTTCAGATGCTGCCCACAATTTTGTTTACATCCTGAAACGTGATTTTGCAGTCCCTGCACCAAATCACCTCTTGGACAGGAGTTGAAAATGTTCTGTGACTTTATTCATGAGCTAAGGTCATAAGAACTCTGCATTTTAAATTTGATGTAAAGATGTAAAAAAACCTATGAAGCTATGCTGAATTTTGAAAATGCAGGCTCATAACTTTGGTAATATTCAATATTTTTTACCCAGCTTTTCAACATGGCCATTTCTTTACAGCATCTCATGTCATTTTTCAATTCCTACCCAAAATGTGTTTCTGAGTCCTGAAAGTTGATTTTGCAGTCCTTGCACAAAATCACCTTAATCCCAGGAGTTGCACATTTTATCTGCCCTACTTCATGAGTCAGGGTCACAGCAAGGCTATGTTGAAAATTTAGTGTAAATATATTAAAAATCCAATTTTCAATATTTTTACCCCAAATTCCTCACCTATAGCCCTTTTGGCTCTGGCTAGAGTTTGCTAATTATGGGGGCAGGAATTGTAGGGTGGGGGGTGCCACTAGACAACAGGGAAAAAATCTCATAATTATGGGGACAGCGATTGTGTGAGCCACTAGACACCAGGGAATAATCCCATAATTATAAGAACAGCAATCAGATGGTGGGAGGTGCCACTAGACACCAGGGTTAAATAAAAGAAGTATGGTGATGGTGATTGAAGGGGGACCACTAGACACCAGGGTGAAATCAAACAATGACATGGATGGCTATGTGGGAGGGTGCCATTAAAACACCAGGAAAAATATATAAAATACAGGGGACAGCAGGGACACTAGACATCTGGGAAAAATTAAAAAAAATAATGGGGACAGTGATCAAGAGGGTGCCACTAGATACCAGGTAAGATTCACATAATTAGAGGGGCAGACTGCAAAATCCTTCTTTCATTTGATGGGATCCTTTGTTGTTTAATTGAAAAAGCTTATAAGGCAAAAGCTGAAGTGAGAAAGGATTTAATTAGAAAAAAACACACATTTTGACATCACTTTCCCAACAGTTGACTGCAGAATCCACCTAACAGAGTCCTGATGAGCAAGATCTACAGAATTTCATTTTTGTGGGTTGTGACAGGTGACCCCTGTCATTGTGGACACCCCTGGGATAAATTGAAACCCCTTCCCCAAGCAGTTTATATGTTTTGTATAATGTCCAACATGCTGATTGGCTGGTTATAAATTAAGTGCCGAAGTACTTATAAAGCTTTCTGTGCACATTTACCTAAAAACTAACTAGAAACCAGGCAAAACTCTCAAAGAATACTGAGCCTGTATATTTTTTTCTTCTCTGGTCTTTGACCATAAAATAAAACTAAGAGGGTAGTTTTAATAGAAGAATAACAAAAGTTTGAGTCTGATTTTTCTAGATGTTAGCAGCCCCCTTCTAAGATATATTTTACAGCAGACAACATGAGGTAATATGACCCTACATGAGAGTTTAAGAGAGCACAGAATGTTTCGATCTCAACTCTGACCTTTAACAATGTTGTAAACAAGTTATGTAATGTGCTCTAGGTGGCTGCCAAATAACTGTTCTCTATGGAGCAACAGTGGCCCCTAGTGGCTAGTTTTATATTATGTCTGCTGTTTATCAAAATGCAGTGGAAACATTTTCCAATTTCTAGTGAGCTTATAAAAAGCTTTACCTCAGTGCTGAGGGAAGACAGATAGAGTGGTCAATTGAATACTGAATAAGGAAGGTGGAAGATCCCTAATAGTGTGTGCTTTCACACTGTTTGATTCATGCTAGGCTGAATAAAAGCCTTGGAAACTGTTGAAGCCAAGCAGTTGTCTGACTTATCATTTTGCTTTCTGTATATTTTACTTGATAAAAATAAAATGACACATTTTTTTAAGAAAAGATGGTGACAAATGAAAAATAATTTTTTCAAATAAAAAAGGATTGGCCCTCTAATGAAAAAGGATCCTTTTTCATTTAGACCAAATTCTTTTTTCATTTCAGATCTCTATCCAAAAACTATACTGAGCAGGCTCGGAACCCAACATTTTAAAATTGAATAACTTTGGAACGGATTTGTATTTTTTCATCAAACTAACAAAAGGCACATCTGTGGTACAAGCCCTTTCCACCTTGAAAATTGCAGACCAAAATTCCAATCCATCTGTGTGCAAGGTGTTGAGAAAAAAGCAATAAAAAGCGATGTTTTATGTTTTTTCACTATCTGCATCTCAGAATCTGAAAATCTGACTAGAATGAAACTTGCCAGGTCAAGAGATCTACCCCTGAAGTGGTGCATTCAAAATTTCATGCAAATCCCTTGAACGGTTGCAAAGTTATTGAAGTGTAAAATTTGAAGTTTGACAGAGAAGTCCCTGCTCAGCCCTAAATATGGGGCACTACTGTTCCCCTGGGCTCCCATATTCAAAAGAGATGCACAGCACAACCCAGCAGTGCAGGGTGATTCCCCACACAACCCCAACAGAGTGTGGCAGTGCGATATTCAGAAGGGCGGCATGTGCTGACCACAAGGGAATGGACCAGGGCACAGCAGTAATGTATGCCATGCAAGTGGAGGGGGCGTTCCCATGAATATGCATGCAGCAGCATATTCAGAGGGAATGCACCCTTCACTGTCCAGAGATGTGTGGCACAAAGATCCGCCGCAGACAGCAGGCCTAAATCGGCCAGCCACACACAGGCAGGTCATGGCAGTGCAGGCAGGTGCACAGTACCCTGCCCTGCCCAGCCCAGCAGTCAAGCAGCAACCCCTTCCCATCCCCAAATGTAAAATAAAACACTGTCCCTGATTCCTGTATTTCCCTGGAAGTCTAGTGGCCCCCTCCCAGACCTGACTGTACAACAAAACATGGTCCCCACATATCCCTGGTAGTCTAGTGGCCCCTCCCACCCCGACTGTAAAAATAAAACACTGTCCCCACATATCCCTGGTAGTCTAGTGGCCCCCTCCCACCCTGACTGTAAAACAAAACACTGTCCCCACATTTCCCTGGTAGTCTAGCGGCCCCCCTCCCATCCCTGAATGTAAAAGAAAACACTGTCCCCATATTTTCCTGGTAGTCTAGTGGCCCCCTCCCAGCCCCAATCATAACAGAACTCCTAATCCCAGTATATCCCTGGTAGGATCATGCATACCATTTGAATATACCCTCAGGGCTGTCCAGAGCATCTATTCTGCGTGATGCATCTTTGCGCCCACAAATCTGTCCAGCTCTGAATATGTCCCCCCTATAATATACTATAGTGGTGAGGTAGCACCACTATAGTTTGGTCTGAGCAGGGGTTTCTATTAAACCTCAAAATGTTTACTTTAATATCTTTGCCACATGAAATTTTGAATGTGTGGTCTCAGGGAGTAGGTCTCTTGATGTGCCAAGTTTCATTTCAGTTGAATGTGCAAATTTTGAGTTGCAGATAGTGAAAAAAGCTTGAAAAGTTGCTACGTTTTGCTGTTTTTTTTGTCATCGCCTAGAGCCCAGATGGTTCAGAATTTTCAGGATAGAAAGGGCTTGCCACAGATATGCCTTTCACTTGTTTGGCGAAAAAATATTAATCTGTCCCAAAGTTATTAAATGTTAAAATTTTGGTTCTGAGAATGCTCAGTACGATCTTTTTTTATAGCTGCTTTAAATAAAAATTTAAAAAAATTTCCATACAAAAAAGGATCCATTCTTGCATTGAGATCATTTTTTTCATGAGGAAAAAATCCTGTTTTGTGTGGCTGTAATCTTATTTTCTTTTTTTTTAAATGTTCAGAATTCACAGAAATGACATCCTGGGGGGACACCAAAACATGTATCTTGCTCATGGGGACCCCGTTAGGTGGATTTAGAAAAAATGATCCCCAAATTTCTTTTTTTTTTAAATTTTAAAATCCTTCTTCATGACTCGCTTCCCTTCTTTCTTATGCCCGTATGAAAAATCAATTCAGCCATATGAAAAAAGATCCCTTCAGAGAGAGACAGCAAGACATGTATATTATTCATCGGGACACTGTTAGGTGGATGAAGTCAAGAGAGAAAAAAATTCAGTTTTTTCTTACCAGGATTTTACATGCCTGAGGAATAAAATCTGTTCTGGCAATATGTGTTAGGCAATTAGTTTTATTTTAAAGCAGACTAGAGTTTATAATCATGTGTGCAGCCTGCCAAATTAGGACTGGATGTAATTATTGTTCCTGGTGCTGATACAGTGCCAAAATCACATTTTCCAACAGCACAAAGTCAAGATTTGCTCCTATTAGCCAATTAATTTTATTTATTTATTTATTTATTTTGGTAACTCAGATTAGTTTTATTCTGAAACAGACTGGCTCTCAGAAGTTGATGGTTGAGTGCCAAATTAAGACTGGATGCAATGATTGTTCCTTGCAGTCAAACACTGCCGAAATCATGTTTTCTGACTGCACAAGTCAAAGTTTGCTCTTGCCTATTAGACAATTAGTTTTCCTTTTTTGTAACTCAGATTAGTTTTATTTTGAACAAGATCGTCTCTCAGAAGTTTACAATCACTTGTGTTGACTGCCAAATTAAGACTGGATGAAATTATTGTTCCATATAGTCATGCAGTGACAAAATTGCATACTCTGACAGCAGTTGGTACACACGATTGTAAACTTCTGAGAGCCAGCTGTTTCAAAATAAAACTAATCTTCAGTTTATAGACAGGGCCATATTTTAGGATACATGGATGCAAACAAAGTGCTATTACAGACTTTGCGCTATCAGAAAATGTAATGTCCGCACTGTATGACTGAGAGGAACAATCATTGCATCCAGTCTTAGTTTGGCAGTTGGTACGCATAATTGTAAACTTCTGAGAGTAAGCCTGTTTCAAAATAAAACTAATCTGAGTTTCCCTAAAAAATAAAATTAATTGGTTAATTGGCAGGAGTAACCCTTGACTTTGTGCTGTCGGAAAATGATTTTGGCACTGTATGACTGTGACAAGCAATCATTACATCCAGTCCTAATTTGGACTTTAATAAAGGGATAATACTGCTTTCTTATTGTGAACACTAAAATAGTTGGCATTTCAGTCATTTTTTTTGTGTGCCAGTAGTTGCTCTAATAAAGCTGCTCATTCTTTACTTGGCTTCACAACTGTGCTGAAAATTAAGGTTTGATATAGCAGTCACGGACCTGCAGAACAGATTAATTGAAAGAGGATATAGTCCAACATATGTACAAGAGATGTGCAGAGAGGTCAGGAACACTGCCAGGAATGAGACTATGATATATAGACAGAATAGACAGCAGGACACTGACACACTGAATTTTGTTACTGCATACTCAATACATACATCTAAAGTTGGGGAGATTATAAGGAAAAACTGGAATATTTTGAGATGGGATGTAGATCTTAGTAACTACCATGACAATATACCCAGGATTTCACACAAGAAGGCAGTCACACTGAGAGATCACCTTGTCCACAGTAGGCAAACTAAACCAACTACACAAACCTGGTTAACAAATAAATTCGTAGGATGCTTTTGCTGACAGAAATGCACCTGCTGTGTTTTGGTGTCCCCGGGTACAGATTTCACGAGTCCCCATGTGGATAAACATTTCCAAATTAGACAGCTTGTGACCTGTGAAACATATGGGGTCATTTACATGGCCATGTGCAACTGCAGCTCTTTTTATGTTTGCAAAATGAAATGCCAATTCAAACTGAGGGTAGGAGAGCATTGCAGGACCATCAGAAATGGAGATAGCACTTATGCTACAGCTGTACATGTTTTGAGAGCTAGAAACAAAACAGAACAAGTGTTTACATTCAGGCCTATCAAAAAAGTATACCCAAAACCATGAGGGGGAGACTTCAATAATTTGATTCTCCAGAGGGAAGGTTTTTGGATCTATGCTCTGGGAGCATGTAGAGCTCCTGGTCTGAATGATCGCCTTGAAATTTCACATACCTGAACAACAAGAAGTAATAAAAAGGTTGTATAACTGTTTATATCTCTACTTTGGTTGCATAATTAGTGAGGCGAATTTTGCAAGATCTAATATGCTTGCGAAGTTAACTAACAATGTGTTTATATGTTGTCTTTTTTATGCACACACCAGGTGGCTGAAGAAAATTGTTATCTGTACAATTAACTAAGTGTTGAAAGAGCTGTGAAGTAGGGAAAGTGGCTTAGCTAGAAGGAAGCAAGGTTAATGCCAGATTTAAAAACTGCCCTAGATAGCTTCTGCCAGAGAACAGGCAGAGGACATCAAGAAGAAGGAGCTGCTGTTATAACTATACTTCTCTACTGGGACTATATTTCCCTCCTTCCTTCCCCTCCACCCCCCCCCATCCTAAGCCAGTTCTACTTTTATAGGCACAGGATTTGACTGACAACAGGAACTTCCTGTTTGGGAGCAGGAAGTGAGTGATCACAGAGCCACAAAAGACTCACCATCCTAGAAGGAAAAGAGTAGCTCTCTGCCCCCCCCAGCTGCTGGAGGTGTGACTCTGAGAAAGTAAGGTGACTGCTGAGAAATATAGGAACTTATCGCCTCAGAACAGGAAGATCAGGAGCTTAAAGGGCACAGAGGTAGTAAGTAAGTAGGGAGAAAAAAAAATAAACAGAGGAAAGAGTAAGTATTCCAAACAACAGTTAAGGGGCCAGAAATAAGACATGATGGGAGTGGTGCAGTGCAGTGGCTGTGGAGCAGCAGTCTTCTGGGAGACATTCTGGAGGATGCAATGTTGTCCCATCTGCAGGCACCTCTCTGGGCTGAGGGAGGAGGCTGCTCATCTCCAGGCTTAGTTGGCCAGGATTTGCGGGACCTCCTCTTCCATCCAGGGACCACCAGGGCCACTGCCATTGCCTCAGAGGTTGCCAAGAAAGAGGAGTGGTCGGACCACAGTGGGCTTAGGGAGGGTGAGGGTGGTGGAACAGAGGTGCATCCCTCCAGTTGTACCTCTCCACAATTCATATGCCATTCTGGCAAAGTGTGGTTCCTCTATGGAGGCACCCACAGTGGAGACCAAGGAGGATGCTGGGAACCTCCACAAAGGGTGGCATGGGACCCCATAGGGGAAGGAAACAACTCCTGGTGGGGAACTCCATTGTTAGGGGGTAGAACTGGGGGAGGAAGGGGAGAGGAAGGTAATGCGCCTACCTGGCACCATGGCTTGGAGGGACAGGGAGTGAATCCTCAGGATCACTGGAGCAGCTGCATGGGGAGGGAGGGAGCCGGATGTCATTGTCCTCCTAGGGAACAAATGACCTGGCTGAGAAAGGGATCAGAGCAGTGCAGGAAGAGTTTGTGGTGTTGGGGAGGAGCCATAGACAAGTAGTACACATGGTAACCTTCTCAGAGGTACTGCCTTTCTATGGCATGAATGAGGCTAGGGTGCTCCACACCAAGGGATTTAATCAGTGGTAGAAAAACTGGTGCAGAGCTCAGGGATTTGGCTTCATTGGGGGCCTGGGGGTGCACCTGGAGTGATGCAGGTCTATACTGGCATAATGGTTTGCATCTGTCCAGGAGGGGAACCAGGATCCGTAGTGATAGGTTTAAATTTTTCATTGGCAAGCATTTAAACTAGCCAAGAGGGAGGCACTGGAAAGGAGCAGGGAAATCCTAGCCGCCCCCAAAAATTAGGGTAGTAAGTGAGGTAAACACCAAGACAGAGATGTCGATAGGGAGAAGGGAAGGGGTAAATGGAGAAAATGACAAAGGCAATAAGGACAGGGATGGGGCAGAAAGGGGTAAGGCCATCAAGAAATGGAGAGTAATGAGTACCAATGCCTACAGTCTGGGCAACAAGCTCCCTGAACTTATGGCCTTGATGGAAGAGGGATGCCTGGATATCGTAGCAGTCACAGAAACATGGTACACAGAGAACCATGACTGGGATGTTAACATCCCATGGTACACAACCTACAGGAGAGACAGGTAGGGTAGAAGAAGGGGAGGAGTAGCTCTCTATGTAAGGGAAGGGATAAAAGCAACAGAACAAAAGAGTAAATAGGGATGACAGGAGGCACTGTGGGTGACCTTAGAGACTGGAGATGGCACCACAATCTGCACAGGGGTTGTATACAGACTCCCATGTTAGGGAGATGGAATGGACAAGGATATGATAGAAGGCATCCTTAGGATGGCAGAGAAAGGGGAGATACTGTTGATGTGGTACCTAAATATGCCAGATGTTAACTGGAGCACCTTTGCTGCAGCCACATCCAAGAGCAGGGCCATTTTTGATGCCCTACAGGTGGCATGTATCAGACAGCTAGTTTTGGAACCCACTCATGAGGGAGCAATCTTAGACCTCGTACTCTCAGATGGGGATGGTGAGAGGATCTCAGATCTAGAAGTAGGTAGCCATCTGGGAATAAGTGACCACCAAACAGTGTGGTTCATGATAAACTCAGCTACAGAGTCAAGCCATACAAAAGTGAGGGTACTGGACTTCAGGAGGGCTGACTTTGGCAAGATGGCAGAGTGCCTTAGAAAAGCACTAGCAAACAGGCTAGAAGGAAGGGTGGAGAAACAATGAGGAAACATCAAAACTGTCATCACAGAGGCAACAAACCTTTGTGTGAAGCAAATAAACAAATCAAAATGAAAGAAAAAGCCACTATGGTTCTCAAAAGAGGTGGCAGGGAAAGTTAGGGAGAAAAAGATGACATTTAGGAAGTATAAGGAAACACAGAAGGAGCAGGACAGAGAACTGTACTAGTTAAGGCAGAAGGAAGCAGGGAGGGAAGTCAGAATAGCAAAGACCCAAACTGAGGAAAAGATAGCCAACTCGCTTAAGAAGGGGGATAAAACCTTTTATAGGTACATCAGAGAGTGTAGAAAGACAATAGGAGGGATAGTGAGGCTGAATAGAAAGGACGGCAGGTGGGCAGAGAGGGACAGTGAAAAAGCATGGATACTGAACGAATACTTCTGCTCAGTATTCACAAAAGAGGAGGAGGGTGAGGTGCCTAATCCAATTAACAGAAGCACTCTGGAAAAATGGGTCTATCCCAGTCCTTTCACAGAAGAAAGGGTTCTGAAAGAACTCCTAAAACTGAAGGTGGACAAGCAGTGGGTCCTGATGGAATTCACCCCAGAATTCTAAAAGAATTAAGGGGAGAACTAGTGACACAACTGACTACCATTTTTAACAATTCATGGGAGGATGGTGTGGTATCCGAGGAGTGGAGGAAGGCAGATGTGATTCCCCTTGACAAAAGTGGGAGCAAGACAGAGGCAGGAAACTACAGACTTGTCAGTTTGACCTCTGTGGTAGGGAAAGTGAAGGAATCACTTATGAAGGAAAGAATTGTTGAGTACTAGAGGCCAGTGGGGCACAGGACCCAAAGCAGCATGGGCTCACAGTGGGAAGTGTCAGATGAATCTAATTGATTTCTTTGACTGGGTGACCAAAGTAGTAGACCAGGGAGGGGCTGTGTACATGGCCTACCTAGACTTTAGTAAGGCATTTGACACAGTCCCACACAAAAGATTAATAGTCAAACTAACCAGTCTGGGAGTGAGTCCCAGGGTGGTAGCCTGGGTAAAACATTGGCTGGACAACAGGACACAGAAGGTAATTGTAAATGGAGTCCACTCTGAAGAAAGAGGGGTTACTAGTGGGGTACAGCAGGGTTCAGTACTGGGTCCAGTCCTTTTTAATGTCTTTATAAGTGACATTGCAGAGGGACTGGAAGGAAAACTATGCCTCTTGCAGATGACACAAAGATCTGCAACAGGGTTGATACACAAGGAGGCGTGGAAAGGATGAGAAGGGACTTGACAAGGTTGGAGAAATGGTCGGAAGTATGGCAGCTAGGATTCAATGTAAAGAAGTGCAAAAATGCACCTGGGAAACAAAACCCAGGGAAGATTACACAATGGGGGGTGTAATAACAACAAAAAGGAAGGGGACCGGGGGTAATCATATCAGATGACCTTAAGGTTAGCAAGCAATGTGAGAAGGAAGTAGAGAGGGCTGGGGGTATACTGGGATGCATAGGGAGAGGCATCACCAGCAGAAAACAGGAAGTGTTATCCCTCTGTACAGACAGTTGGTGAGACCCCATCTGGAGTACTGCATCCAGTTCTGGAAACCCCTTTTCTGCGAGGACATAGACAGGATAGATGCAGTCCAGAGGAGGGCAACTAAAATGGTGCAGGGTCTGCAAGAGAAGCCATACGAGGAGAGACTAAAGGAGCTTAATATGTATACCCTTGAGGAAAGGAGGAGAGGGGGACATGATAGAAACTTTTAAGTACCTCCAGTGGAATCAACAAAGTCCAAGAGGGTAGCATCTTTCAGAAAAGAGATGTGCAAGAATAAGGGGACACAATTTAAAGATAGAAGGGGGGAGGTTCAGGGGCAATGTGAGGAATTATTTTTTCACAGAGAGGGTAGTGGATGCATGGAACAGCCTTCCTGAGGAGGTTGTGATGTCTAAAACTGTGGAAGAATTCAAGAATGCATGGGACAGACATAAGGCAATTCTTGTGGGGGGTGGAAAGAAATAGACTGTTGGTTAACTAGGATCTGTGGCTTATCCTGTAGGTAGGGAAATGGGCAGACTAGGTGGGCCAAGCGGTCCTTATCTGTCGTCAAAGTCTATGTTTCTATGTTTTATGTTTGCTAAAGTCAAGGTAGGCGACATCAACTGCACCCCCTTGGTCCACCACTTTGGTTACCGAGTCAATGAAATCTATGAGATTAATTTGACAGGACCTTCCTGTTGTAAACCCATGCTGTCTTGGATCCTGTGCTCCTATGGATTCCAGGTGTTTCACTATCCTTTCCTTAAGGAGTGCCTCCATAATCTTGCCCACTACTGAGGTGAGACTGACTGGTATGTAGTTCCCTGCCTCCTCCCTGCTTTCACTCTTGTGGAGCGGGATCACATGAACCCTTCTCCAGTCTTCTGGGACCTCTCCTGTGCTCAGAGACTCACTAAACAGTTCTGATAATGGCTCTGCTAGTTTCACCCTTAGCTCCTTTAGTACCCTGGGATGTATGCCATCAGACCCCATTGCCTTGTCCATCCTGAGCTTATTGAGCTGTTGTAGGACCCTTTCTTTTGTGAAGGGACTAGTGCACACCTCCCCCATGTCCATAGTGCTGAGCTGTGGGCCCTGCCCTACCTTCTCCTCGGTAAATACTGAGCAGAAGTATCTATTTAGGATAGATGCTTTTACATGGTCCTGCTCCTCACATGCCCCCTTATCCCCTCTGATCTTAGCAATACCCCCTCTGGACTTTCTCCTTTCACTAATGTATCTATAGAAAGTCTTGTCACCTTCTTTTACTGATCGTGCTAGTGTTTCCTTGGTTTGGGCCTTTACCTGCCTCACTGCCTTCCCTGCTTCCCTTTGGGAAGTTTGGAATGCCTCCCTATCTTCATCCCGCTGCGTTCGAGAGAGGCTATTCATGCAGCAGTTACAATTTGCACAAAGCCCCAAAAAAAAAACATGCAGAACATTTTTAATATCAAGTTGTTAATTTTTATCCCATTAAAATCACAAATATTAACCCCAGCATTTAACTGCCAGGGCTTATAAAATAGGTGATGGAATCCTAGCAATTTGATTGGCTGAAAGCATCACCTAACTGTCCAGTTAGCAAAGCAAGCTTGGACAGTTACATATGAGCATATGAAGGAGCCAGCAGAAGAAGGCCAGATTGGTCTATCAAGTCTGCTCATTATTAATGTAGTGTCACTGGCTTATGCCATTGACCCTGCCCCCCTCCCTGTCAACCTTTCCTTCATAACCTCCCCAATGATTCCATGGGTTCTCTTTGTGCCTATCCCAGGCCCTTTTAAAACCACTCACCATTTTCACTGATACCACCTCTTCTGGCAGTGCATTCCATTTATCCACCACTCTCTCTGGAAAAAAATGTTTCCTGACATCCCTCTTAAACCTCCCCTCACCAGCTTCAAACTCTACCCCTCATGTTTCTGTTGTCACTTAGCTTGAAGAGACCATTTCTGTCTGCTCTAGTTATTCCCTTCAGGTACTAAAAGATCTCTATCATATCCCACCTCCCTCTCCTTTCTTCCAGGGAGTACATAATCAAGGCTTCCAGCCTCTCTTCATAAGACTTCCCCTGCTGTCCCATGATCATCTTGGTCACCCTCCTTTGGACCCTTTCCTTAATCTGGTGTCCTTCTTTCCCCGCCCATATACAATCTTGCACTGCAGGCATCTCCCTTACACTTACATACACTCATATAATCTAATTTCATGGCTTGCTTCCCTCTTCCTCACTTACCGACCTTTTCCTTAATGACACCCCCTGCTCTCAATGGTTATTTCTTCCTTTTGTATTACCTGTTTTTGTTTTTGTGTACCTTGTTTCTGTTCATATGATGTGCCACCTGAAAATTTATTGTCCAAGGTCCTCTCTATTCATTGCATAGATAGGTACCTATGAACTTATGAATGGTCTACTCTGTATGTCTCTGATATATTGTATCCAGTTTAACTCATCGTATGTAAAGTCCAAAGTTGGGGCACAAAAACCCTGGCACAATATATCAGTTGGGGGGTGAGGATATAGCATGCACCAAGCAGGAAAGGGATCTTGGGGTTATCATCTCTGATGACCTCAAAGTAGGGAAACAGTGTGACAAGGCAGCAAGTAAAGCAAATAGGATGCTGGGATGTATAGGCAGCGGCATCACCAGCAGGAAAAGAGAGGTCATAATTCCGCTATACAAGACACTAGTGAGGCCCCACCTGGAATACAGTGTACAGTTCTGGAGACCATACCTACGTAAGGACACAGACAGGGTAGAGAAGGTTCAGAGGAGGGTAACAAAGATGGTGCATGGATTGCATCACAAGTCCTATGAAGACAGGTTGAAGGAACTGAACATGTACTCCCTGGAGGAGAGGAGGAGAGAGGGGATATGATAGAGACATACAAGTATCTTACAGGAGGAACAGGGTGCAGGAAAACACTATTTTAAGCAAAAAGATGTTCCAGGACTAGAGGGCATGGGATGAAGTTGGAGGAGGACGATTCAGAGGAAACATGAAAAGAATTTCTTCACAGAACGGGTGGTGGACAAGTGGAACACCCTGCCAGAGGAAGTGGTGGGGGCTGAAACAGTCACGGGATTTAAGAATGCATGGGATAGACATAAAGGAATTCTGGAGGTCAGGGGTAAGGGGCAACAGACTTCTAGGAAAACAAACTGAACTTACAAGCTCAAATGGTCAGACTGTGTGGGCCATAGGCCCTTATCTGCCGACACTGTCTATGTATCTATGTATCTATGTATCTATGTATCTATGTAAAGTGCTTTACTTTGTATGTTCAGATATATTGTATCCTCTCTAACTCATTGTATGTAAAGCACTTATAATTTGTTATCCTGTTAAGTTTCTGCATGTCTGTACTTTCCCGGGTCGTGCCTGAAAATAGTCATTTTATGGCTAGTGCACTTACCTGGTTAACAAAAGCTAAATAAATAAATGAATAAATATGATTCCTGTACCTTACCCTATATTCTTAATGCGGTCTCACCAGTGACCTGTACAAGGGCAGTATGACCTCACTCTGTCTACTGCTGAATCCCCTAGCTGTACACTCCAACATCCTGTTTGCCTTCACAGTGCCCTTCTTGCATTGTGAGGAGTGTTTCAGGTCACTGGTGATCACCACCCCCAGATCCTTTTCTTCCTCCATCACTGCTATGCCCCCCATGGTAATAATAAGTCCCAGGATTTCTGGCCCCAATGTGCATCAGTCTGCATTTCTTGGCATTGAAGCCAAATTGCCAGATCCCTGACTATCTCTCAAGTTTCCTGAGGTCTTCCCATAGGTCTTGTAGTTTGAAGTTCAAAACTAAATGACTTTTAATACTTCGCAAATCAATTTGGGGCCTATTTTAGAAGAGGAATATCACCCTTTAAGATATCCAGACATGCTGATATATAGACTTCATGGGGGGTTACTCCTTGTGCCTTACAATGCGTCTGAGGCCTCCATATATCAGAGCATGCCTGGACACCTTGGCAGGTGTTATTCCTTACTTGTTTAGGGGAGTATTTTTAGGCATCACAGCATTGCTGTAAGTGACTGTTGTGGTGATGTGTACTCTTTTTTTTTTTGTATTTAGTCAAGTCAAAAGTACAATTACTGTGAGTGATTCTGCTGCATGATGTCACTGGTGATGGCAGTGACAGATCTTTTAGGTCTTGGCATAGGATTTCAGACCTACACAAGCCTGGGTTTGATCCCCATTGTGGAACATTTTTTCTTTCTAATTACAATTTACGTAGAGTCAGAAAAATTGTTAGATGCCATTGTTGATATGTTAGAGTTTCAGCAAAGCTTGAAGTTCTATATAGCTAATAACTTGAAAATCCCAGCTGAGTCTTTGATGTTTAAACGCAACTTGGGAAACATTTCTTCAAACACTGTTATTTATGAATATTCGCTGTGGCTGTATGTGAGTGGGGGGAAGGGGTGCCTGCACTCACTGTTGGATCTCCTTTGCCACAGCATGCATCGCCTGTCTAGAAAGTTTAGTAGAGTGATAGATCTGCAGGCTACCAAGCAGTAGTGTGTCTGGGGCCTTAATTTGATCCCCAGTTTGGAACAATTTTTCTTTTTCACCACAACATACACTATGTAGTATGAGAGAAATTGATAGATGTGCTGATGTTAGTATTAGACTTTCAGCAAGGTTTGAAGACCTGTATTGCTGATAATTTGAAATGTTACAGTGCAGACTTTGAGGTTTAATTGCAACTTGGGAAACATTACTTCAAACTGATAAACTATTCATTACAAAAATCAACTGCTACTATGTGGGGGAAGGGGGGTTCTGTACTCAGTGGTGGATGTCCTTTGCTCTGTATTCATCTCCTGACTAGAAATCTTAGTACAGCAGAAGAGCTACCAAGCAGCAGTGATTAGAGGGTGTGGGTTTGCTTCCAAGAGTTGCACATTTTTTTTTCTTTCTAACTACAGTTTATGTAGAATCAGAAAAATTGTTAGATGCCATTGTTGATGTGTTAGAGCTTCAGTATGGTTTGAAGTTCCATATAGCTAAGAACTTGAAAATTCCAGCTGAGTCTTTGATGTTTAAATGCAACTTGGAAAACATTTCTTCAGATACTGTTATTTATGAACATTTGCTGTGTGTGTGTGTGTTGGGGGGTGCCTGCATTCACTACTGGACATGCATTGTCACAACATGCATTTCCTGCCTAGGATGCTTAGTACAGCAGAATAGTTACAAGCTACCAAGCAATAGAGGGTAGGGGTCCTGGGTTTGATCCCCACAGTGAAGATGTATGTTTATTTCTCACTGCAAATTTTTGTAGTATGGAGAACTTTCTATATGTCATTGCTGAAGTTAGTGATAGACTTTCAGGAAGGTTTGACATTCCATGTTGCTGGTAACTTGAAAAGTTCTACCTCAGACTTTGAGGTTTAAATGTATCTTGGGAAACATTACTTCAAACAGACTGTTAATTATGAAAATTCACTGAAGCTGTGAGTGTTTGGGGGGGCTGCACTCACTGTTGGATCTCCTTTGCCACAGCATGCATCACCTGTCTAGAAAGTTTAGTAGAGTGATAGATCTGCAGGCTACCAAGCAGTAGTGTGTCTGGGGCCTGGATTTGATCCCCAGTGTGGAACAATTTTTCTTTTTCACCACAATGTGCACTATGTAGTATGAGAGAAATTGGTAGATGTGCTGATGTTAGTATTATACTTTCAGCAAGGTTTGAAGACCTATATTGCTGATAATTTGAAATGTTACTGCTCAGACTTTGAGGTTTAATTGCAACTTGGAAAACATTACTTCAAACCGATAGACTATTCATTACAAAACTCAACTGCTACTCTGGGGGTCTGCACTCAGTGGTGAATGTCCTCTGCTCTGCATTCATCTCCTGACTAAGAAGCTTAATACAGCAGTCAAGCTACCAAGCAGCAGAGAGTAGAGGGTGTGGGTTTGAGTCCAAGACTTGCAAATTTATTTCTTTCTCACTACATGTTTTGTAGTATGAGAGAAATTGTTTAGATGTCATCACTGATTTTAGTTACAGACTTCCAGCAAGGTTTGAAGTTATATGTTTCTTATAACTTGAAAAGCTCCAGCTCAGACTTTGAGGTTTAAATACAAGCTGAGAAACATTACTTCAAGGAGACAGACTGTTCATTACAAAAACAATCACTGTGACAGTGTGTGGTGGGGGTGCTGCATTTTGTTCTGGATGTCCTTTGCCACAGCATACACATCTTGCTCTGGAAGCTTAGTACAGGGGTAGAGCTACTGGATACCAAACAGTAGAGGCTAGTGGACCTGGGTTAGATCCCCAGTGGATCATTGTTTCTTTCTTAATATATTGATAGATGCTGCATCTTATCCTCCATCCCCTAAACTACTTCCCTATTCATTGCCGGGGGGAAACCTGCCAGCTTTCTTTCTGGCCACATTAATATTTTATACAGCTCTTATTTGGCACCTTTAGTACCACTTGTACTTTGATTACTGTGGTCATCATTTTGCTATCCCTTTCTTACTTGCAATTATTTATCACACAATTAAAAAAGATGTCTGCCTTTTTTTACATCCTTTCATTTCATTTTCAATTAGGGCCCAACAGCAAGGACTCACAAAGCATTTTTTTATATAGTGCCATGTTTGTCTCCTTGCAGGGATCCTCAACCCACTATATGACCAACATGGCACTTTCAAAATGTTTTGGTTGTGTGACCACCCCAATGGGCCAGGTTCAAGAGAGGAGCTGGGCAGGCATTGTGTTGGGGAATGGGCCTAACTGAAAAAAACCTCCCTGCTGTCTCAGTAATGGTTCATAGCTACTGTGCCTGAACAGGGTATACCCCATTCCTTGTCTGATTACAGGACAGGGTATACCCCTGTTTAATTTGAGGGTACAGTCCTATCTGATTACAGGGTATATCCCTGGTGCACAGCATGGAAGAGAAAATAATAGATTCAAAAGGTTTTGGTTTCTTACAATGAAAAGAAACAGTCAGCCCCGCAGCACTAGAATATCATCAGTACTACTAATCACTCCAACAAAATGAGTTTCTGAGTGGATCTTGGTCACTTAGGGGCCAGCCAGGAGAGGGAGGAATGAGCATCCCATGAATGGGTCTCCTTTCGGGAAGTGGGGGCACAGACAATGTCCCCCTGTATGAATGCTGCGGCACCTAGAGTACAGTAAGCTGGGTGGCAACAAAGTAGATGTGTGCAAAAAGAACATAATGGAAACAACATTTACCTGGGCTCTGATTGGTCAGTGGCCACCTTGTACAGGGATGTTATCCCAGCACAACATCATGATATCAAGGTCCAGCACACACATGACTGGATAACATGCCTAGCTCATGGCAAATCTCCAACTCAAAACAGCCCCACTTTAACAGCACTGTAATGGCAGAACAGTACATGCCCTCTACACTGTACAAAAATCAGGTATTTTCAACCTTACTGAAATGGATTTCAACCTAAACTGCAAGTTTGCAATGTAAATGGCAACTTTAATTTAGAACAGCAGATTTGAGCAGCTTTTCCTGTGTCATGAGAATGCTTGGCTTCTTGAAGTCTTGGTTCCTCTTCCACTCTTTAGTTGACTTTCTAAAAATATGGGGCACTGATGGTGGGGGAAAAAAATGACATATTCTTTTCCAGGGAGGGAACTTTACTTTAGAACTCCTGATGTGAGCTACTTCATAACATTGCTCTTTCTCACACAGTCAACTTCAACTCCCTGCTTTTCTGTTAGCTGGTACAATGTGTAAGAAAGATCTTGAAGCAGCAGTATGATTTTCTCAGTCCCAGGGCAGGCAGTGGGGTTGAGAGAAGTTCTGAATACGAGTTGGGGGGATTATGTCAAAGAGAGAGCACTGGGGGCAAGGGTGCAGAAGAGCAAGTGGGACACTGAAGAAAGCCCACTGCACAACAGCACCACCTAGTGGGCAATCAGAAAACAATAACTTAAAAAAATAAGCTTCCACAGTCAATAAACACCCACAAAACTGTTTCAAATATTTTATTTATTTATTTTTTTTGTAATAACAAGCCATTGTAGGATAGCAATGATGCACTCCAAGGTATCTATCATGCAGGGATAACATCACTTCTCTGGTGCTGGAAGCACTCAGTTTGGGACTTTGTGCCAAACCACTCGAATTGTGATGTTATCCCAGCACAACACACAGTCTGTTGTGCGTACTGCTTAAATGAAATGTAAAGATTAAAAGAGCAATAAAAGTAGGCAGCCTTTTTTTATTTGTGAGATAAATAGCAAGCAAGGAAGGGATAGCAAAATGTTGAAAACAGTAAAAATAGTCCCCTAAACAGCCTATCAGTTAAACGCTGGGACTACGTTGGTCTTTAAATAAAACAAAAATATTCTGTGAATGTTGTTTTTGTAGGCTTTATACAAAAGGAGAGTGGTGAGTGCACTGTGCATCCAGTTTCACTGCCTCATTGTTAGGAAATCATAACCTGAGAAGTAAGCACTCACTGGATTTTGACTTTACCTTGGGGCTGTTATAGCTTTGTTTTTGTTCAGCACCCTTGCTGTTTCTAACATACATGATAATGACATGTATTAAAACAAGAGAAGGAAGTCATATCTGGTTCACAAAAAGTTATTGCATTTATATGATAATGAAGGTGCCTGTAACACTGCAGGAAGCAAGCATAGGGGGAATATGCAGCTTAACTTTATGGAGAAAAACAGCAAAAGCAGACTGTTTCTATTTCATGGGGGTAAGTCATATTTGTACCCAAGCAATGGCAAGTTAAGCTTCATGAATACAAGTTATTGTGTGTGTTCAGGGTTTAAGGCTGAATAATGAGGCTCAACAATATCACCAGCTGTACTAAACATTCTCTTGGATGGCATACTTGGGGCAACTGATGTATCTCACAACCAATTGTGCTAAGTGAGGGGATGAATGCATCTTCTGCACCCAGTACCCTAAGTAGCAACCTGACATGGCTCAAGAGACTCCTCAAAATAGCCATTCAAGACGTTTTCCACAGAAAAGGCTGTGACTGTGTCCTGTTGCTCTTGATGTAAGGACTTGCTTAGCAGTACCCACTGACTCCCATCAGTACTGCTGTCAGTTGCAGGTATTTCTTCTCCATGTCCACCAGTGGAACCAGACCTGCCAGATGGCATTTCATCTCTTTCATGACCTTCCTTGCCATTCAGTTTCTGCACCAGTCCCTGCATGCAACCAGTCAGCTCATCACACAACTCTTGGTAAAAGTGAGTCATGCTATGGCTATCCATAGCCATGTGAATGATCTCATATTTGAAGAGGGAATCCAGCATGGTTGAAATAATGTGGCTAGAACTGTTCAGCACTTTTGCAAACCTTGCATCCGGCTAAGTTTGCAGGTGCTGAGTGAACACAGCTGCCCCATCTGGAATCTCCATGTTCCTCCACATATCTCTCCATAGTTGTTTTGAGGATATGCACTACTGGGATCGCCTGACTAAGAGTGGTAGTGGCCACACTTAGATCATGGATGCTACTTTCAAATGGGCAATGTACTCTCACCATAGCATCAATCAGTGACCACTCATAGTGGCCTAAGACTCCCCTGATGTTACACTCCTTTGACATATCATGAAGTGTGTGCTCCTGTTCTAGCAGTCTAGACAGCATCAGGTATGATGAATTCCATCTGGTAGTCACATTCAGTATCAAGCATTATTGAGACAGACTAAGGTGTTGTTTCACTTCTGTTAGTTGGTTAGTTACCTTTAAAGAGTGATGAAAATGAGCACAGATGGAGCATGCTATAGAAAGAGTCATGCTAGCCTCAGAACTATGATGTAGTGCAGATGTGACCAAGAGACTCAAGGTGTGGGCTAAGCAATGCATACTGATAAAAGACTACTTGAACCATATTTTTCCCATTGTCTGTGATGAAAAAACAACATGTAGATTGGTACCAACAGTCCCTGACTGTAATATGTCTTGAATACATGCCAGGATGCTTGGTAAAATACGATCTTTCTCCATTAGCCCCACATTTAGAAAAGCAAATGTGAAGTGACTGCCAGATTGTGGAGGGGTGAATGGAGCACCAATGACACAGGGAGAGAAGGAGGAATTGGCAACTGGAGACATAGACTTTTGTACACGTGTGTGAGGCCAAGGAAAGATATGCATACATAGAATTTGTACTGCTCCAGATGCATCACGTGCAGTAGAAAACTCCCTTCTTGGCCTCTGAGAGTAGCGTAGCAATTGTCATTCTCATACCCCCATATATCTCTGGGATCAGAGTCTGTGAAAATGTGGAACGTGATGGGAGCTAATACTGTGGCTGCAAGTGCTGCACAAATCTCTGAAAGTCAGTGTCTTCCATGAGTGAAAAGGATTGCAGATCCAATGTGATCATTCACCTATGAGCTGTGTGATATGCTGAGCTGTTGGATGGAATAACTGGTACTTAATTCTGGCCTGGAATGCTTCCACTATTGGCATTGACCATCAGTGAGGTATGTTCCATGCTTGCCAGATGGTGTGGAAATAGCAGGAGGTAGGGGTGCGGGGGGTGTGTGGACTCTTTGGTGTTGAGGGGGAAGGAGTGGTGACAGCAGTATTTTTTTAAGAGGAAGACTGATCTGTGGCCTTGCCACCAGCACCACTGCCTGCATCATCACCATGGTATGGGTCTGATAGAACCACAGGCACAGACCCTGACACATTAAGAACCCAGGGATGTGTTACCTTTAGGTGGTTCATTAGGGAAGTGGTTGTTAAATTTGCCAGAGATTCCTCCTGCTGATACTTTCTCCAACTAATGACTTTGTTGGGTCTCACACAGGTTGCTACCTCCGCGACCCACATTGATGGTCACTCCTTGACTTGGTGTTCCTTCTGGAGATGGAGATATCCGGCTTGGTGGTGGAACCAGTCGGATGGTCCGACCATCACACCATAGGGTTCAGTTTCATGGCTCCCCCAATAGGCCTGCCCCTATGGAGATGGTCCGGTACTGCCCTTTGAGGGGTGTGACCCCAGATGGTCTAATGGTGGTGTTTGACCTATCAGGTTTACTGAGCAAATGCATGGATCTGTGGAATCTGGTTCTCACCTATAATAATGCGGAGACAGAGGCCCTGGATTCCATTGCTCCTGTTCGTGTTTGCCTCTCTCTGTTTGCCCAAGATTTCCATGTGTTTGATAGGCTCTTGAAGAAGATGAGGAGAGAGGGTTGAAGGTTAGAGTGGTGCTGGTGGAAATTGAGCCTGGAAGATGACAGACTTAGATTGGTGGACCATTATGTGGTCTATCAATTGGCAATTTCCCATAAGAAGGCAAAGGTCCTGTCCAGAGAGATTGCTGCTGCAGTGAACCGACCTGCTCAGTTCTTCTGGACTGTGGACAGACTGTGGAATCCAGTTTTTCTTAAGCTTGGGGGAGCTTTTACACAAAAGAGGTGTGAGGAGTTTGCTCAGTTCTTCACAGATAAGGTTGCCACCATGAGGTCTGGGATCTGTTCAGCCCCCTCTATTGGACATAACTGAGGTCGGCGAGAGGAGGTATGCACTCAGCTGGCCTGGTTTGATTTTGACCTGCCAGAAATCACTGATGTCATGAGGATCATCCAGACATTGCAGTCAACCAGCTGTAGTTTGGACTCAGGCCCAACATGCCACTTAGTGGGGTGTGTTGAGGAAATTGGCCTGGCCCTTGCAAAGATAGTCTGGATATCATTGGAGGGGGGGAGTCTTCCTGGATCCCCTAAAGAAGGTGGTTGTTCAACCCCTCCTTAAAAAGCCCTCCCTTGTCCCAGACTGTCTGGCAAACTACAGACCCATCTCTAACCTGCTCTTCATGGGCAAGGTTATTGAGAAGGTGGTTACGCAGCAACTGGATGATCATTTGTCTAGTCACGACATCTATGATTCTCTCCAATCTGGATTTAGGAAGAGGCATAGCACCAAGACTGCCCTGGTCTAGGTGCTAAATGATTTCCTAATAGTGAGAGATCAGAGGTCCCGTTCCATCTTGGTCCTCCTAGATCTCTCTGCGGCATTTGACACTGTGGATCATGGTGTGTTATTGGAGCATCTGCGGTTTATCTGTGGACTGTTTGGTATGGTCCTCAGATGGTTTCAATCATTCCTCAAGGGCAGGACTCAGAGAGTGGTGTTTGGGATTTTTTCCCCAGCCCCTCTCCCCCTGCCCTGTGGGGTACCTCTGGGCTCCATTTTATCACCCACGTTGTTTTCAGTGTATATGCTGCCATTAGGAGACATTATTAGGTGGTGCAGTTTGAGTTTTCACTGCTATGCAGATGATACTCAACTGTACATGTCCTTCATGCCCAGGCAGGATGGAATCCTCTCGGTCTTTAATAGCTGCCTTGCCGAGATCCAGGACTGGATGAGTGCCATCTGGTTGTGGTTGAACCCAGATAAGACTGAGGTGTTGGTCGTGGACCTGGATCAATGGGAGGTGGGTTTGTCAGCTGGACAGCCCTCCGGGCCTTGTCTCGGGGGAGTTCAGATGACCACCTTTGATCAGGTGAGGAACCTGGGTGTTATCCTTGACAGTGACTTAACCCTTAAATCTCAGGCATCTGCCGTTGTCAGGACCTCTTTTTACCATCTGAGGAATATCGCCCAGGTAAAGCACATGGTTCCTCCTGATGATCTTCCAACCTTGGTCCACGCCTTCATCACCTCATGCCTTGACGACTTGCAATGCCCTTTACCTAGGGCTCCCAGGGGTTGATATCTGCCACCTGCAGCTGGTGCAGAATGCGGCAGCCAGGTTACTGATTGGCACTTCTAGAGCCAGTCATATTACGCCTGTGATCTGTGAACTGCACTGATTGCCAGTACAGTGGTGGATCACCTTCAAGGTTGGATTACTGACCTATAAAGCCCTACATAAACAGGGATCCAGTTACCTGCAAGATCTCCTGTGCTCCTACTGCCGCTCCTGTCCACTCCGCTCCACCAGCAAGGGATTGCTAGAGATTCCCAGGGTCCTCTTAAAGACATCTGGGGCCTGTTCATTTGCTTTTGCGGCCCTGACCCTGTGGAATTCTCTACCTTGTTGGCTGGGAGATTGCCTGACCATTGAAAGTTTTAAGACTGCTTTAAAGACATACCTATTCAGCCTAGTGTATCCTACTTTCTAATTATATTTTTACTTATTAATGCATTATGGTACATTATTTATTGTCTGAGGAATTGGTTTTATTATTTATATTCATGTAACAGTTTTATGTACAAGCACCTTGGTCTTTGGAAAGATGCTTTTTATAAATAAACTATGATATGATATGATATGATATGATATGATAGGTGTACTGCCCAATTTGAACACTGCCTTTCTGTTATCTTCTTTTAGTAACATGAAATGCAGCCATACCATGCTCTTAGTGTCTCTGGCACCACTCATTCAGCTAGTGTCACCCACAGTACCAGCATCACTCTTTTGTCCCATACTAGCCTTTCTTTTCTGGATCTACTACTGTGAGTTTTCCCCTAGCACCATTGGTACTCTGCACCTGCTGTACTTGGGTGTTCAGTATTTAAATAAAGGTGTGCCATGCTCAGGAACCAGGGCAGAGTGCGAGTGTAGGGTGGCAGCTCAAACAATACAGCAACAGACAACAGACACTCGAACTTAAGAGCCAGGAGCTCAGGCACTCCAGTGAAGATCACAACACAGTTGGTAACATTATCAAATATATTGTTTATTTCTTCACATGATCACATTGATGGATCAAATTGATGCAGAGCCGACCTGTGCAAGACCAGGTGCCCCGGCGCTTTGCCATGTAAGGCTTCGTCAGAGGGCCTGAGCTCCTGGCTCTGGAATGCAAGTGTCTGCTGTACTTGGGTGTTCAGGCTGGGATGAAGCCTGCTGAACAAAGTGCTGAAGGGCCAAGTTTTTTTTCCAGCAGTAGGAGCCACATCCTTCTATCTCTTGCCAGTGCAACCTCGAGAGGTTAAGATTTTTTTGCCACCAGACTTTCTTGCTTTAGGCTTTCAGTGTACTCCTCATACTGTTTCTCATCATCAAAGCTGCTTAGGCTAGCCTCGTCAGATCACATATCAGTAGGCAATTTTATTTATTTAGCTTTTGTCAACTGGGTAAGTGCACTAGTCATAAAATGACTATTTTCAGGCAGGACCCGTGAGAGTACAGACATGCAAAAACTTAACAGGATAACAAATTATAAGTGCTTTACATACAATGAGTTAAAGAGGATACAATATATTAGAACATAGAAAGTAAAGCGCTTTACATACAATGAGTTAAAGTGGATACAATATATCAGAGACATACAGAGCAGACCATTCATAAATTCATAGGTGCCTACCTATGCAATGAATAGAGAGGACCTTGGACAATAAATTATCAGGTGACATATCATATGAATAGAACACGGAACACAAAAACAAAAACAGGTAATACAAAAGGAAGACATAATCATTGAAAACAGGGGGTGTCATTAAGGAAAAGGTTGGTAAGTGAGGAAGAGGGGAGCAAGCCATGAAATTAGATTATAATAGTGTATGTAAGTGTAAGGGAGATGCCTGTAGTGCAAGATTGTATATGGGCAGGGAAAGGGAGCCAGGACAGGCTGAGGAAGTAAGAGGGTTATATAGAGGTGAGGAAATACTATTGTATGGCCAGAGACATCAATCATTAGGTAAGATGAAAGCAGGAACAGGTATCAGCAATCAGCAGATTCGAGCACAGTTTTCTCTTAAAGCATGTGTGGGAGCTAGAAAGTCTAATGTCGAGGGGAAGGGAATTCCACAGCTGTGGAGCCGCATGCTCAAATGCAACAGTTCCTTTCCTAGTGCGGCACCTCGGCAAATTCAGAAAGGATTTATCAGCTGATCATAGACCATGGCGTGTGTCCTGAAGAACAAGCATAGCTGCAAGACACCTAGGGATTTGATTTCAAAAATTGAATCAATAAGAGAGCCAAGGCAGTATTTCCTACTAGCTAACGGAGAGAGCCAACCCAGATCATTATTAAGCTGACAGTGGTGTTTAAGCCAAGGAGCAGAAGAGGCATAGCGACATATGTTGTTATACGTAATATCCCATCTGAGTAGGTCAGTTTTATGAGCAGCCCCAAATAAAGGAGCCCCATAGGTTAGGGTGGGGAGCAGAATCCCCCTCACAATGGCCATTTTAGCCGATGGCATGAGCATATAACTAGTCTTATATGCAACACTCAGTTTGGAGTTGACAGCTCTGCAAACAGACTGTACATGAAGATTAAGATCAAGAGATTGATCTAGCAGGATGCCCAGGTACTTGAAAGAGGTCACACATTCCAGTAATTGACCTTCTAAGTCCTGTACCGTCAGTGCTGTTGTGCAAGCCCAGAGCTTTGGGGCCAATCCAAGCAGCCTGGCTTTTGTTTCGCTAGTGTTGACAGCCAGTTTGTGGTAGTATAGCCAGTTTTGGATATTGTTAAAATCAGAGGAAAGGGTTGTGTTTATAGTGTCTATATTAGTAGAACTTGTATAGATGACAAGATCATCAGCATATAGAATAGCAGAGCAGGATTTTAGAGCAGCTCCAATGTTATTTACATAAAGAGAGAATAGGAGGGGCCCTAGGATGGAGCCCTGAGGTACACCAATGTTAATGGTGGTACTGTTCGGTAGAGAGGAATTAAATTTCACCACTTGAGTGCTATTTGTCAGGTAGCTTTCATACCAGTCAACAACAGAGGAGGAGAAATGCAGGTGTCGAAGCGAGGAGAGAAGCAAAGTGTGATCAACAAGGTCAAAAGCCTTTGTGAGGTCAATAAAGACAGCTCCAGTCAGATTGCCAGCATCCATTTTTGAAAGAGTGTCTGTGGTGAATTTGAAGAGTGCAGTCATTGTGCTATGTCCTTTCCTGAAGCCATGTTGGGTATCCGAGAGCAGGCTGTGCTTAAGTAGTCAGTTGTCTGAGTTGCTACAATTTTCTCCAGGATTTTGCTCAGTACCGAGAGTATGGCAATTGGTCTGTAGTTCATGACAACCTTAGGATCACCTTTTTTAAGTACAGTTGTGATCTGAGCAGCTTTCCAGAGGTCAGGGACCACTCCACCTGAAAGTGATAATGTATAAATTTTGGCCAGCGGTAATGAAATAAGGGGAGCTGCAAGTTTCAAGAGGCGGGGTTCAAGGGAGTCTGAGCCAGAGTTGGTATGATCAGAGATGGACCTCAGGAGCATCAGGACTTCCTTTCTAGACACAGCCTTAAAATAGAATGGAGGAGTATAAGGAGGCACAGGGGACAACACTTCCAACTTATCCAGACAGGTTCCTGATTAGGAGTGGGAGGACACTTCAGTGGGATCGAAGGAAGAGGTACAACTCCAACTTATAAGTGCTTTACATACAATGAGTTAAAGAGGATACACTATATCGGAACATACAAAGTAAAGCACTTTACATACAATGAACTCAGACCTGGATGAGTGATCCTCTTCCTCCTCTGCACTATCAAGTTCTACAGTACTGGAGCCAGGCTGAGAAACAAGAAGTGTCAAAATAGGGTGGACACAGTACTGAAAATAGTTGTACAACTGGCTGGGACAACAGTGGTAGTAGGGGCCAGTGTTACTGTAGCAGCACTGGTGGTCACTGTGGTTACAGTGGCAGGTATGGCCTGGGCCATAGTGGCAGGAGTGGTCTGGGACACATGGCAGGAGTGGTTGGCAGGGCTACTGTTGTAGCAGACACTGGAATGCCAGTAGTCTCGGTGACTGGGTAGTGGATCAGAGCAGTGGTGGTTATTAAGGTTGAGATGATGGTGGTACTGGTGTAAGTGGCAAAGGATGAAGAGGACACATTCACATTAGTAGTATCAGTACCAGTTAATGACAATGCCCTCCTTGCAGCACTACCAGTAGTTCAAATGGTACTTTTTTCCTTGGTGTCAGCTGACACCACACTGGTGCTGGAGACAGCAGGCTTTTATGGGGTAAAATAACAGAATAATGCCTGACAGGGTGGGTGTTATACTGGGATAACATCCCACCTCAGGTGGTTGGGCACGAGGTCGCAGGCTGAGGGTATCCAACACCCGAGAAGGGATGTTATGCCAGCAGAACACCCACCCTGGAGGGCATTATTCCTATTATGCAATGGCTCATTAGCATTTAGATAAAAAAAATTTTTTAAAAATAGTGCTTGCATTTTATTTTTGGGTGTTTTGTGTTCTGGGGGGATACTGTTTTAAAAAATAGTTCTGTGTGTTAATGCAGTTGCTGTCTAATGGCTGCCCCCCCCCAATACACACAGACACACATGTCTTCGTGGGGTCATGTTCATAGTTTTTACTTTTTATTGTGTAGTGAGCAGTGTTTGAACCTCTCGCCCTGTCACTGCTGCTGCTGGCTGCCCACCACCAAGGATTCGAGAGAAGAGCTGAAAGGTGAGCAAGCATGATTGCAATGGTTGTGTGGCACTGGTGACTGTTGAAGGACGCTGTAGCTGACTCACTCGCTCCTCTGGGTTTTGTGACTGAAAACCAAGCTGAGTGAGTGAGTCAGCTACTGCATTCTTCTCTCGGTTTTACTGTGTTTTTTTTTTCTAAGTAGGAACAGATTGTTGGCAGGTGGTGGTGTCATCGGGGCGATGGGGAAGGAGCAGGGGACTGCAGCCGATTGCTAAGATGGCTTTTGCTTAGCTAACTTTTCCTTGTTTTTTTTTCCTTTTTTTCACTGAGAGAATGGAAGTTTGTGGGAATGAGTGGGAAGCCAATTGGTAATGTGACTTTCAATTTGGCACTGGCATGTGTGAAGCAGATGGCGGGGACTGCTGTGGAGTGATTTTTTTGTTTTTAACATTTACTGCAGTCACGATTGTGCTGGGACTAGAGCCGGGATGTTATACTTACATAACATCCCGGGTCCAGTCCCAGACTGACCAGTCAGAGCTCAGCATACTTTCTTGCCATTGTATAACATAATTTTGTGCAGCGAATGCACTCTGAGTGTTGCTCTACAGTTTTCTCACCCTCACCTGCTGCTTGCTGCTGTATACCTACTGCAGCTTTGCTGGGGCTGCCAGACCAACTACGTTTTGTGGTATGTCCCTTATCTGCCATAAATGTATTCCTCAAAGGAAGACATCTGATATTAAATTTAAATTATATTATTATGAAATACAGTAGTCACTACAGCAATGCCAGTAAGCTGAGAACTTAGTCTTGCTCACTAGTCAAGCCTGACTAGTAAATACAGTCTCAGAAGAAAAAAATGCTGTATTATTTTTTTAATTTCTTCTTTGGCCCAAAGGCACACACATAGAACAATGTCTTTCTTGAGTGCACACTGCACACACACAATCAAATTACAGCTTGCTGCCCAGAAGCAGTGGGAGTCAGTCAACTAATCCCACCCTACCAGCTAACAGCTATACACAGTACAGCAGTGCAGTCACAGTTATACAAGTGACCACGAACGGACCCACGTATGGGTTCCTCACAGGAAGATGTCTGATATTAAATTTAAATGATATTATGAGATATAGTCACTCACTGCAGCAATGTCAGTGAGCTGAAAAGTGGCACTCACTAATAGTCAAAGCCGAAATAAAATAATTTTTTTATTCTTTGGCACAAAGCCACAAACTTAGAACAATGTTTTTCTTGAGTGTGTGTCATGCGCACACACAGAGCCAAATATCATCTCGCTGCCCAGAAGCAGTGGGAGGCAACCAGTCCCACCCTACCAGCTAACAGATATATACAGTAGTACACTCACAGTTGCACAAGTAGCTGTGGAGGGACCTGAGCCTGGATTCCTCACTGGAAGATGTATGATATTAAATTTTAATTATATTATTATGAAACAGATACTCACAGCAACAACTCCAATGTACTGACATGTCTCCCTCACTAATAGGCAAGCCTGATTCCTTTACCAAATGTGACACAATGGCAACACCATGGCACCACAATGGCAACACAGTGGTGAGCTACAAAATGTGCAATGGTACTACCCAGTGGTGCCCTGGTTGTACTATAGTAGTTTAAATTTTGATTATTTTTGTTGATATGGTAAGACAGTAGTACGATGGTATCGCAATGGAATTGAAACAAACCACTGTGATAGTACAGTGGTAATCACAGTGGTATTGCAATGGCAAATGAGTGGTATTACAGCGGTATTCCGAAGAACTTTTTGTAAGGGTTAACACAATTCCTTTTTTACATTTCTGCTTTGGCATGAACCCATGAACAAGCTGAGTGCACAAGTGTGCACAATACACATTGATGCACACAAGTACAGGACAAAATGGCAGTGCCTAGAAGCAGTGCAGTGCTGGTGGGAGTCAGCTGACTGTGGCCTCCACAAAAAAAAAACTTACTTATTCAGCTCAGTTGTGTAGCTCACTGCACTTCGTTTAGACTACTATGGTCCACATATTCAAAGGAGATGTGCTCCCCAAAATGGAGATACGTGGTGCATCTCAGAAAATGCATTGAAGTGCGATATTCGAAAGGTAGAGATGCATCATGCATTTCTGAATACACGATCACACAGAAATAATGTATGCGGTGCAAAAAAGGGGGTGGGTACATGAATATGCCACTCATCCGTATAGTCAACCAAAATGTGTGGTGCATCTGCCATGCATCCCAGAAGTGTGCCGCGCAAAGTTAGGCAGATCAAAGGATGGCCTAAATTGGCCAGCCACCCACAGGAAGGCCACAGAACTGCAGACAGGTCATCCTGAGACAGCCCTTGGAGTTGCACCAGGATGTGTTCCAAGCAACCGTACACAGCAGTCATGCCAGGATGGAAGTACCCAAAGCCACAGGTGCTGGCACATCATGGGCACTGCCCAGAGAGCCATTCCCCACACCACATCCAGGATGTAGACACCCAGCTGCCACATGCCAGTACTGTTGGGTGCACCCCTAGTACACCAGCAGAGCAGATGGCCACACTGCAGCACATGTATCAAGGGCCATTACCTGCACCCATGTGTCCTGCAGGGCACCACCTGGTGGTGGCCTGCACCCAGGGTGACTTCTGGGGCAACGGTGCCCAGGTAGCCTGGTGGTACAAGTGGCAGCCTGGCATGGGCCAGGGACTGACCTGTGGTACACACCCATGGTGGTACACCATAGGTGCACACAGGTGGGACCCACCCACTTGGGTATCTGGTCTCTCTCTGCACACTGCCATTCCTTGCAGTTATTACTATGTTCCTCTCATACGGGTGTTTGGGGCACTGTGGGTGACTGTACACTGCTTTTGGAGCCAGTATATCACATGCATGTGGTATACTGATCAGACAGTGCCATCCAGTGCCCTCCCCTGTTGCTTGTCCAGGTGGGCTCCTGTTGCCACTGTCCAGGTGGGCCCCCTCTATCCCAGCCTGACCCTATACATGGCTATGGGTAATAGCACTGTACCCAAGCCAATGCAGTCCACCCACCCAGACACAAACATTCCATCACACCTGCCTGCTAGGCTGCAATACCTCCAGTTCACCTTTGTGGGGTGGTGGGGCAGCCATGCAAAGCTGGAACTGCGCATGCCTGGGGTATACAAATGGCCTGAATACATTCCAGTAATGAGCTGCACATGTTGGGAATGGGCTCGGAATGTGCAATGAGGCCATTTGCATATCCTGGCTGAATATTGCAATTTTGCACACTGCGCATGTGGCCGCCTATTTCACATTTACCCCTATGAGGGCTCAGGTTACTTGCCATGCCGCACAGCTCCCACTGCACAATTGCCCATGTTCAGGATATTCAGCCAGACATGCGTGATCACATTTCATGGCACATCTTCTGAATGTACTATTATTTTGTGCCAGTGCATCTCAGTTGTGTGGCGTAGGCACTTGCACGATGCAGCATGGGACTTTTGAATATGGGTCCCTCTTCATCTAAATCCTTAGTTTGCCTTGTTCTTTGTTTCAGAAAAACCCAACTAAGTTACAATAAAACATTACATTTCTATTCACTAAATAAACCACTTCAAAATCTCCCTTACTCCCTTAAGCTGACAAAAGCTGCTTAAAACACGGCAGCTTTACATCTGGTTTGGTTAGTACACCTACAGACTATGTGTCTGCTCACTGGGCCCTGCCTGTGTCTTTCTCTCTCAGCAAACAGCCCTAATTTAGTTCCACTTTGTTCTCACATTAGCAGTTCTCCTGAAAAAAAGCCTAATTTTCACACTACAAGTGTAAAAAAAATCAACCCTCTTTGCTTGGTATTTAGAAAGGGAGCAAAAACTGTTAAGATTTTTGCCTTAAGGATAATATTAACAAGTGGATGGAAGCAGCTTGCACTTTCACAGCAACTTGGACATCTGTCTCTCTTTCCTGTAGCTTCATGCTGGGTCACATGAACTGCCTTCAGTAAGCTTCCAAAGTGGCCTCTGGTTGGACAGAAAGTCTGAGCAGATCATGATCTCCTGCCAGATAGCAAAATACTGGATAGCCCTGAATAGCATGATTATTCAAGGAGCAGTAGTGGTGAGCACACGGAAGGTGGTGCTTCTCAAAGAGCAGTGTTAGACTAGTAGTTAGTTGAGAGCACTAACCCCTGCAATGTTGTGTAGCCAAATGAAAACTCTTAATCCATCATTTCATTTAAGCGTTTTATTTTTCTGGCATGCATCAAGCATAACAGATTGCAGCAGTAGCAGTCTTATGTTTCACTCATGCAGTGGGCTTCATCAGAGACTAGTGAAAGAGTGCAAAGGTGCTGTTTTTATACAAGTATATAATTGTGAACACCTAAAATCCATTAAAGTGTCATATAATTTCCACCAATAGTGTACAGTAAAAATTAAATTGATCAATCAGAATTAATTACTGTTAAACATCACAGCAACAATTTCAATTAATTGCAAACTTGATACTTAGGTTTTGTAAAAACCATGTCAAGGCTTCCATCCTGCTAGGGTGGTTATCACGTGTACATTGAGCCCTTGCTCCTGGCAATCTGTGGCAAAAAGAATAAAGAACCAAACATTAATGTCAAGATTCCTTAAAAGGTAAGCAATCATTTCATCTAACTTTTTTAAACTGATTTTAACATTTAGTATATATAGAATTGTTCCGAGAGTTGCATAAAGCATGGGCTGGCCTGCAAATAAATGAACTTTCTTTAAGAAGCAGACTGCGTGTTTTCTGTGAGGAGGGGTGAGTGCGTTTAGACTTTACAACTCAGCACTAATTCATTTTAAGCTGCACCACCTCTCCAGTGCTGGTCTCTCTACTGTGAGTTAATGTTTTATATACAATACCCCTTGTAAGGTCGGGGGGGGGGGGACAAGGAGGCTAGGCTATCACACCTCATTTCTTCTTTTTCAAAAAGTGTTTAAATTCAATTTTATCATTTAATCCAGGTGGCTTAATTGCCCCAAGATTATAAATCAAAGTTTGTTCACTTTCATTCAGTCTTTGTTCTATATCCCCACCTCTGACATCTTTATTGATACATTTCAAGCCCCATGCTTTAACTTGAGGATTTCCCCTGTTGTTAGTTGATTTTATATGTTTGGACATGGCATACTCACAATTGTGATTTTTTTATGGCCAAGATATGACCTCAGCTACCACTGCAGGAGCAGCTCTGTTGTACAGGATGCTGACGACATGGTTCTATACAGATCTATGAATAACATGGATGAATTATGGCCACAACTTCAGTCAGACTTAGATTGAAACTTGGTTATTAGAAAATCGACTGATTCTAAACTCCAAAAAAACAAAAGCCCTCCTGTTTGGACCAAGACCCCTGGGCCCTGACCGCAGCCTCTTACTCCCACTTGTCACAGCATCTAGCTCAACAATAGCAGTGGTGCAGTCCTTCAAATATCTTGGCCTGGTGCTGGACCATGGACTCACTCTAAAACCCCACATGGACCTAGTAACCAAAAATATCCACCAAAAGCTCGGCCTGCTCTACCGCCTAAGCACTCAAATGATATCTGAGACCAGGTTGAAAATAGCTAAGAGTACCCTTCTTCCGAACCTTAACCTATGCTGCTCCAATTCTGCATGGAATGGCAAAGCAGAATCACAGTAGGTTACAAACCCTGTATCACAAAATAGCCCGAGCAGTCACCCTTGTGATGTACTCTCCTCACTCAATTGGCCATCCTTCAGCCACAGACTTCAATACCCCTTACTATATAACACATATAAGCTCCTTGATGACTACCCTCCAGCTGAGCTAGCTGGGCTACTAGCCCCAAAGTGGTCCAGCAGACTACTCCGTACCACAGGAAAAAAGCTCCTGGAGGTATCCAGGGTCAGAACCACAGTAGGAAGCAAATCCTACAACCACGCTGCACCTGTACTGTGGAATAAGCTCCCTGGACACTTACAGGAAGCTACCTCCCTAGGGAATTTCCGTAAGGGTCTACGCGAGCACTTGCTGAACCACAGTCACTGCTGCTGTCCCAGAGAATAACTTTACCTAGCAGTATCGTCCCATCTCTTCCTTCATTATTTACCAGTTGCTACCTACCTACGGCGCAGTGAAACATGCCTTGGCCGTACCCTAACAACCCCATATTACATGTTTGTGATTGCAATTATATGTTGTTGTTTAACTGTATAACCTGCTGTATATAACTTTGCTGTACTATATAATCTGTACTCTGTCTAAACTGTAATCCTGTATGGTCTGTTCAAAAATGTAATATTCAATTCATATGCCTCACTATAAGTAACTAATTCCGGGTCGCCCATGAAAAAGAGACCTTCGGGCTCAGTGAGCCTACCTGGTTAACAAAATTTAATAAATGCTAAATAAATAAGATATGCTCATTTAATCTGAGTATGAGTTTTCTTTTGATCCTCCCTATATAGAAGGGGCCACATGTGTACTGTAGCATGTAAACAACTGCTTCACTATTGCAGTTAATATTGCTTTTGATCTGGGTTCCCCCTAGTTTTGGGGTTAGTGAATTCAATCGTGGGTTTCATAAAATGACATGTAGTACAGAAGCCACATGGTTTGGTACTCGTTCTTGCCTTGGGGATGGGGGTGGGGGTACTGGATTTTGGTTGGTAACTGGATACCAGTTTGTCCCTTAGGTCTGGACCCCTTCTGTACGACATTCTTAGGGGCTTCTCAAAAATTGACTTCAGGGGATGTAGGCCTCTCAGGATTGGTAAATTTTTCTTTACAATCTTGATGAGTTCCTTGGTACCCCCCCCCCCAAAGGTCGTGACAAAAGTGGTACTGGGTTTTGAGGTTTCAGCTCTGGATCTTGTGCTGGGTAATAGCAGTGAGGCCTTAGGTGTGTTATCAACCTTAGGTCTGACTGTATTCATATCTGTACCCCCTTGCTCTAATTTTTCCTGTTAGCTCTTGGGCCGTCTTCTCATTAAGCACAGTAGTGCCACAGTTTCTATGTAACCTCATGTACTGACCTTTAGGGAGGTTTCGTGTAACATGACCTGGGTGGCAATTAGTGGCCAAGAGTAAACTGTTCCTGTCAGTCAGTTTAGTGTACAGGTCAGTTATTAAGTTCCCATCATTCTGCTTGGTTATAGACAAATCAAGGAAATGAATCTCACTTTGGCTAGCAGAAATTTTAAACCTGAGGTTGTGGTTGGAGTTTTCTAGATCGCCAACAAATGCATCTAGTTCTTCTCTGTTACCTCGTCAGATGAGTACAGTGTCATCAATAACACACTTAAATAAATCAATTTTGTCATAAAATGGATTGACATCAGCATTGAACACAGTTTCTTCCTCCTATTTGGCTAGGTATAAATTTGCTAGGCTTGGGGTCACTGTGGCACCCATAGCAGTCCCTTTAACCTGTTTAAAGATTTTGCCCTGGAACATAAACACATTGTTTTTGAGCACTATTTCCACCATATCCACTACCATGTGGCAAGTCGGTAAATTTCAAGATTGCATTCTATTGCTTCTAGTCCCCCCCTGCTGGGGGATGTTGGTATACAGCGCATCTACGCCAAGAGTGGCTAGCCACCAGTCTTTTTCTATCTGAATTTCCTGCAGTATGTTGAGCCACCCCCCCATACCTCTTAGCTTCTCAGCATTACTACCCATAGCACTGGCCATCATACCTGCATAGCACAGGGCCAGACCAGACCTCTCAGCCTCTCAGCATTAATACCCATAGCATTGGCCTTCATACCTTCATAGCACAGGGCCAGACTGTGTAGCACTTCCTTAGTGTGAACAATACTCTGTCTACCAATAGTGAGCCCACATTTTTAGTGATAAGGAATGTTTGTATCAACTCAGGTCATTGAAATAATAGTATGTGAGATCTGCAATGGCTCTAACATTATGAGGAACATCAGTACACCAATGTGGTGCAAGGGTACATTTGAGTATGAATATCATAGTGCTATGCATAATACATAGCAGTTGAGAGGTATGCTCCCCTACAGCTCAGGTCAGGCCACACACAGGGTCACCATCCTGTATGAGGCCCAGGGTCAGGGGTGCAGCCAGGCATGTAGACATGTACGCCAGGTTGGTATTTGATGCCCCTGTTGGCGTGTACAGTACAACACTATACCCCATGGCCATACCTCTCATCCTTCTGTCCCTAGACGTGGAACATTGCCTACCACATTGTGGGACTACTGAACAATATGTGGTACACCTAACCATATCAATGTCTAGGGGGCACAGAACACTGTCATAATGTGTGCAGTTCTGTTCACAAGGTCAGTTATTAAGTGATCACTCTGGCTATGTCATTGTCTACTGTAGACGTGTGCTTTCCAAAGATAATACTGACTGTAGGACAGGTCCACATGTTGTGGAACAGGGTGCTTCTGTGCTGTAGGCTGTGGATGGGTCCTCATACTGTGGTATGGTTGTGAGGTATGCACATGACACTGGCTGCTGCCCCCCCAATGCATGGCTGACCACAGATGCACTACAGTGCACCTCAGACTCCCACACCCCAGCCCAGAGGCTGTACATCAGAACTGTCCATGGGGTGCAGAGACAGTAACAGTGACCTATCATCATGGTAATGGCCCCTAGGCCTAACGGTACATGGGGGGCTTGTTGGCATTGATAGGATACATGGATATTGGGAGCACACCAGCACCATTGTGCTGCCCCACTCCAATATATTTGTACACCATGGAGTACATGGGCCATGCCCACCCACACCCATGCCCAGGGTAGTACTTAGCTTGTTGTGACATGGGCACCTTCAGGATGGTGCACATCCCCACACTACGCCTCTTACATCTACACCCCTCATAGTCAGGGTCATGGCCTTGTATCATAGTCACTGTGCCGCTGCATATGTGTTCCATGTCTGTATGGTGGGATAGCGTAGATGCATTGGTGGCCTGCAACACATGCTGGCCTGTGTGCCATTACTGTTCCTGATGGTTGGTCAGGCCATGTATCACCGTACATGTCTGTGTGCAGCACATGACTGCCCATATCCCAGCTGGCCCACGCCACTCAGGTCAGGTGTTGCCACACATTTCTTCGGACAGTACGGGGGGGGGGCCCAACACAGCCCTTGCCAGCAACTGACACACAGGTGCACGGTTGCCTGTATGGCTGGCTGTGTACCACTGTCCCTGTACCACGTCCTACACGGTATGCCTGTCAGGTCCACAATGGTGGCCTGTCTGCAATGCCACCTGCTGTCATTGAAGGCATGTTCCCATCACCACCCCCCAGTGCTGGGTCGGTCATGGCAGGGTGACCTGGGGACAGTCCTGGGCCATGTTCAGGAACATACCTGTGGGTTGGTGACAGATGGGGGGGTATGAGGCACCCACAGGCAGCAGGCCACAGTGGCACACACAGTGGTGTACTAACCCATGTCCATTCCCTCTCTAGCACCACGGCAGACACGAATGGGACTTAGGTGAGTATTAGCCATTACACGGCATGTACTATTCCATTGCACGTACTGCACTGTGTATCTGACAATGTTGTTCACTGTCCCCTGTGTAGGATACAATGCCACCACACAAGACCAGATAGGAGCACGCTGCCACACCACTGCAGCTGTGGTGGTCACTGTCCATGCCACTGGCTAATGATGCCCTGCTCTTTCTCCATCCAGGTGTGCAACCGGATCCATCATCACCACCCACTCCTATCATCACAGTGCACAGTCCAGGTAGGTATCTGTCATTCATCTTTGTGTCAGCCTCAGTTGGCCATGGGACTACCCCATGGGTGCATGCCAGATGGGGCTGCAATAACTCTGCATGGAGGTGGTGGTGCAGATGTGTGGCAGGGCTGCATGCGGTGTTCCATGCTCACATCCACACTGTGCAGGGTCAGGCTGTGTCATGTCTATGCAGGGTACAGGTGGCCTGTTGGTGCACTGTGGGCACAGTGTGCAACGCTGTGTGCCCATCCACCTGCATGGCACTGCATAGCCTGTCCACACTTCCTGCTGTGCATGTCAATGGTACATGGTGCACCACCTGTGGTGGGAGCCCACAGTTGCGTTCCTGTGACCCTGGCCGGGCCCATGCACCATAGTCGGATGCCAGTGTTACACTTGGTGGGTGAGGGATGTCAACACATCCATGGAGGCATTGTGTAGTGATCTGTGTTCCATTCCTTCCCCCCGTGCAGGTCTCACACCAGTGAGCTGACATGTCCTCTGGGTCCTCATTCAGCCTCAGTGGGCGGGCACCAAACTTCATGCCACTGGAGACTGCCATGCTGGTCAACTGTGTGCAGCACTGGGGCAGGATGCTACTGCCACCCGGGTGCAGGAGATGCACTGCTGCAGAGCGGATGCGTGCATGGCACACCATCTGTGCATGCATGGCGGATAGCAGTGGCACACGCAGGACTGTCCGCCAGTTTATACACCACTGGCAGGAGCTGACGCAGAGGAAGCCCAGGATCCTGCACTGCATGATCAGCATGGCATGGTGCAGGGATGCAGACATGCGGTCTGGACAGAACATGGGTGCAGGTATGTATACCTAAGGCTATTCATCTGTTGGGGCAGTGCTTGCACGTTAGCCATGGCATGTTGAGCTGCACACACACTCACCTGTCCCTACACCCCACAGGTTTGACTGGCACATCTCAGGGCATGCAGCAGGGCCACATCTGCAGTCTGAGGATGGAGACACTTCACTGGAGGATGGGTAAGTGCATGCAGTGGTCTCCTTGTGCCTTGGCCATGGTGGACAGCTGCATGGTGGCTCATCCTTCCCCCTTACATTGCCTATGTGTGTGTGCCACCTGACCGGGCCCAGCACTGACCACATCCCTTGCATTCCTACAGGTGTCCATAGCTGACTTTCTCAATGGCAGGGGGCCCTGCTGAGGGCAATGGCGGAGGTCAAGGTCACCAATGCCGTGGAGTACCAGAGGTGCACACAGCGGAGGAAGCAGAGGGCCAGGGTCCTTCCACTGACCTCATCCTCCTCCTCCTCAGCAGCAGTGTCTGCTGAAGACATGGGCACCGTAGCACTGGAGGTGGTGCCAACAGACCCCACAGATGTTGGGCGCCAGGGGCCTGTCACACAGCCTGCTCCCAGATTGGCCACAGAGGGCAACATTGTGGCACAGGAGGACCAGGCTGTGGCTGCTTCACCATCAGAGACTGCAGCGGGGGCTGCTTCGGCACAGGCAGCTGAGGATGCTCCACCACCAGACACTACGCCATGTGTTGAGGCACATGCGGCAGGGGACACCGGACCACAGCCACTGGATGTCATGCAGGAGCTGCAGCAGGGGGAGGCTGTGGCTGTCATGGCTGGAGACCCTGGTGCTGTTCCCATGCGGAGGGGGGGCCTGGCTCAGGAACACCTTGTGGCCCTTGTCTAAGCCATACTCCAGGATATTGGGTGCCTCCATGGATCGGTGGTTGTCCGAACTTTGGCAGACTTGGTGACTGTGGGTCTGCACATTACTTCCGTGGGTGGGACTGTGTCTGTGGGCGGTTATGTATATAGGGGTGGTTGTCTTGTTTGGGTGGGTTTGTGCATATGGGTGTGGTGGGTTACGTTTGGGTGGGCATTTCTATATGTTTGTGTTCATTGTTCTGGGTGGGATTGGGTTCTTGTTGTGGGGACCAGTGTTCTGTTGTTTGTGGGTGCAGGTGGGCATTTGGGTTTGTTGTGGGTTGCTGCTAGGGTGTGGGCACTTTGATTTGTTTTCCTGTTGTGCCATTGCGTGTTATTCAGACCCTTCCCCCTTTCATTGTTTATTTGTGCCCCTGTTGCTGTTCTTTTGCATTAAACTGTTTACCTTCATCACTGTGTCTGTGTGTCAGTTCCAGGTGTGCATGGCTGTGTGAGTGTGTGTCGCCATGCACATGGGTGCTCACTGGTGGTGGTGCCTGCTGTCTCTGGTGTTTCCTCACTGTGCATCTGGTCATTGTGCTGGTTGTGCTGCTCACAGCCCATGGCATTGGCCCCTGGCCACATCTGCATGGTGTCCTGTGCGCTGTGGGTCACATTGCATGATGTGGCATCCATGCCACCTCACAATGTATTTCTTAGCTGTGTGGTGGCACAGCGCCTGTGCAGCACCCTTCCACCTCGGGGAACCATTGTTCCCTGTGGGTGGCATCACTGGCAAGGGCATTGGTGTGTCTCACCACCATATGTCTACAGTGCTGTGCAACCCAGTGCTGTGTCCCTGTTGTGGTTGCACTGTTTACATGTATCAGTTGCCATGGCAGGGGCATTGTGCCTGGTGGCACCATCATTCCAGCATTGTGCTTGTGGCCTCTGTGCACCATTTGTCCCCCGTGCCACACTTTAAGTGTGTGCCTGCATTGCTCACACAATCTGTCTGTCTTGTCTCCCATGGTGTGTTGCTGTGTGCTGCATGCATGGCCCACTGCACGGCACTGGTTCTACCCTGTTCATGTGTGTCGATGTCTACTGGTTGTGCCGTGTGTCTGCAGGCCTCACAGATGTGTGCCCACAAAGTGTGCTTCCTGCCCCTGCCCATTGACCTGCCCTACTGTGTGCCTTGTCGTGTGGTGCCAGACATAATCTGTACTGCCCTCTGCATGGCCATTCCCCCCCCAGCAAACTGTGTTGTGCCTATCACCACCTACCTGTTGTGATGGTCTAGTTATATTGCTCCATACTGTCTCTCAGTTCCCACACTGTACCATGTCCACAGTTGTGTGTGCACACCACCCAGTGTGGCCACATTCCACGGGACCTGTTGCCATCATCCAGTGTCACCATGGCCTGTGCGCTGCACCAGGTGGCACGCCCGTGTATTGTTTTGTTAGACATCTCTGCCTGGCATTTGGTTGCTGTCACTGTGGTTCCATGGCATCTCTCAGGTGAAGTGCTTCTCTATCAGGTCGCGTCATGCACATCGGCCTCTCTGTGCCAGCACTGCATTTGGCTGGTGGTGTCTCTCATGTCTGTGTGCCATACCGTTCCACTTCTGGTCCTCTTCATCCCCGTCCTGCAGCTGGTCCAGTGGTGGCACACGGTGTTGCACTGTGATGTTCTGCAGTATACAGCAGACAAGAAATATCTTGCAGGTCATCTCTGGACTGTACTATAGGGCCCACGATGATCTATCAATGCACCCAAATCATGTCTTCAGGACACGAAAGGTGCACTCAGTGATGCACCTGGTCTGGCTGTGCACCTCGTTGTATTGTGTCTGTGCTGCTGTGTGTGTGTGGTGCAGTGGTGTCATCACCCATGGCAGCTGTGGATAACCACTGTCCCCTGTTGGATAGATGGTACATCATCAGTCTCTGTAGTCTGTGTTCCTGTGTGTGCATGGTGTGCAGGTGTTCAGGTATGCAGTGCTCTGTGCTGTGTTCACTTACCTACAAGCCATCCTCCTGTGAGCTGGCGCCTCTGGTAGCCCTTGTGTAGCCCACTATTGTGCAGGATGTAGGCGTCATGCGTGGAACCAGGGTACTGGACAACCACATCCAGTATGCGGCCCTGACTGTCGCACACCACCTGCATGTTCCTGGAGTGGTGGCCCTTATGATTCACATACTCATCCCCATTGACTGATGGTGCCCGTATGGCAACATGGGTACAGTCTATTGCACCCATTACACATGGGAACTGGGTGATGGTGTAGAAGCCCTGCATCACTACCTGCTGCTGTCGTGCTTCCCAGGGGAAGGTGATGTACTGGTCCATGCGGGCCACCATGGCATTTAGGAACTGGTGTAGGTACCTGGATGTTGCCGGTTGTGATATTCCCACAGTGCCGCCTGTTGGTGTCTGGAATGTCCCTGTTGCCAGGAAGCATAGTGCTGCTGTTACCTTCACCTCCACAGGGACTGGCTGCCCTCCTGTGGGTGGCACTCTGCAGGTCTGTACAGAGATCATTGCATATCCCCTCTATGATGGCCTGGGGCAGTCGGTAGCATGCAATGCACTGTTCTTCCATCAGGTCCTGGTATGTCTTCCTTACCCTGTACAGCCATGGTGCATGGCATCTGGCAGGTCTGTATCATCCTGGTTGCTGCCTGTTCCTCTGGTTCTGAGCGTTGTGTCACCTCCTACGCATGTCCCAGCGCTCCAGTAGTAGCACATCTAGCATTGCTATTGGTCCTTCCATTTTGTCTCTCTCTCTCTGTCACAGTGCTGTGCTGCTGTGTCTCCAGCCTGCCTGTCTGTGCTCCTTTATATACTGTGTAAGTTGCACCTGCTCCCACCTGGTGTATGTTATGCCAGATGGCCTTGGTGTAAATTGTGGCACTGCAGCTTCTAGCACATCTCTTCCGTTTTCTTGGTGTATGTTCAGTTACGCATTGGCGTACCTTGTGGGTATGTCGCAACTGCAGTGTAAGTCACATTTGGCATATTAAGTTGCATCATGTCGCATTGTAACATAGCATATGTCACATTTGCTTGACATATTTGCAACTTGCACCATTTTACTTGGCGCATCTGCGTTGTGCTGTGGCGTATTTCTAGAATCGGGCCCATCATATTTATCTTCATGAGAGGCCAATGATATCTTGATGTCATTGGCCTCGAGTGAAGATAAATATGATATCTTCACTCAGGCCATGTCATGTTCTGCTTATACAACGTGTTTTGGGCCATTGAAAAACAACCCCCTCCCCCACATAGACATAACCTCACATATTCTCCACCTCAATAAGAGATGTCACATGTTAAAGAAATTGTGTGGTTCATCCTGTCATTTAAAAGGTATTTAAAGATGGTTATCTGGTTGATCTTGCCATTATTTTTAGAATAAGCAATCATTTAAGAAAGTACCTGGTTGATTCCACCACCGTGGTATTCAATAACGCTAGTGTACTTTCACTTTCTGCCCCAACATGTAGCGTGACTGAGCGGTCTGAAAATTGCACTGTTATGCTCTGTCACAGCCGTACAATACAGCATTCTGTAAGCAAACGGTCGGTCCTTTGGGCTAAAATTTGCAGGGTGGCAAGACCTGGTCCCACAGATGTGCTTTTTCCTGCTATTGTGCTTAAATACTTAAGGATTACAAAGTTACATTGTTCCAACATTGAGCAGTTCGCCATAGACTAATATTGTGGTGCCCATGACGCCTTTCACAACCCATATGTTGAAAACAAAGTGAGGTACACCATTTTCGCTACTGCCAGCTTGGTTCACCTTCATGTGAACTAACCTCGAAGAACAACTTTGTAAATAATGTATGATATCTGAAGTTGGATTTCTCCACTTCCTACAGTAACACAGGAATACACCTCCTGCTAGATGTGTGTGATTGGTTGTGTTACCTTGGTCCTTTCCCTACTTGCATGTACAGTATGTGTGTGTGGTGGTAGGGAATGCGCAGTTAGGGTTTTCAACCCTAACACTGAATTTCCTCACTTTGTCACTGTGGAACAACCCTAACTGATGCACTAAACTGAGTTTTTTGCCATGAATATATATATATACACTGTGTGAGAGGCCTTTCGGCACCATGCATTTCTGCTTGAAGTTGAAGCTGCATGGTATTCTGTGGTGGTTTGCATGTGCAGCCCAGGATGCTTTGCATTGTGGGGCATGTGTGATTTTGTGTTTGTTTGAAACTTGGCTTCCCGGCCAAATGCCCTTTGGGGTAACCCTTGCCTCAGTGCTTGCGCACAGAGGTCCTTTGTCTTTTAAATTGTTTTTTGTTTTAATTGGGTTCACCACAACATAACCCAGATAGACTATCTTAGCATAGCTGGTTCATTCCACTGGGGTGTCAAACAGATGAGGCATACTGATGAGTCCTGGTAGGACGAAACACGTGTCTATGTCTACTGTTGGCACCCTTTGCAAACTGTGTGAGAGGCCTTTCGGCACCATGCATTTCTGCTTGAAGTTGAAGCAGCATGGTATTCTGTGGTGGTTTGCATGTGCAGCCCAGGATGCTTTGCATTGTGGGGGCATGTGTGATTTTGTATTGCTTTGAAACTTGGCTTCCCGGTCAAATGCCCTTTGGGGTAACCCTTGCCTCAGTGCTTGCGCACAGAGGTTCTTTGTCTCATATATATATATATATATATATATATATATATATATATATATATATATAAATATAAATATATATATGAAATATGTATCCTTTATTTCCCCTTATCTCTCCAATAACGTTGCTTTGTTCTCTTTTAGATAATTCCTGAAGAAAACCCAAGTTCGAAACATCAGTTTAACTCTATTTTCTATTTTCAGCATAAATTTATTATCATTCTATGGCAAAAGGGTACCATAGAGGTGGGACAGAGGAATGAAAAGCAATTTTGATCAGGTAGGGTCAGAGGCCATAAACTAGTATAGGACTTTCGGTTGGACTGAGTGGGCCTTGCGGTCCTTATCTGCTGACAATTTCTGTGTTTCTGTGTTCATTTTGTTTTGTTTTCAAGCCGAATATGAAGCTGCATCGATGCCAAAAACACCACCATAGGCATCTAGGACCAAGATGGTGTGTGTGTGTGTGTGGGGGGAGGAGACACAGTAAACACAACACCAATAAAATGCAAAAAGTATAGAAAACAAAAGGAAGATATACTGCCATACATATAGGAGGGTGATGGCAAAAACCAAAGGGGTTTCTTGAGAAGGCAGCCATAGCTCACACTAAATTCACCTCAGTGCCATCTTGCTTGAAAAATGGATATGAAGGCTAAGAAGTGAAAATATCAGCTCCATGTTTGTTAATTTGCGAGATGAGTCATTGATCTTGGTTCTTCAGATTTATTTAGTTTTTGTTGACTAGTTAAGTGTACTACACACACAAATGCCTATCTTCAGGCACAACCCAGGTACAATTACAACCAAAGCAGAGGCAATCTGACAAGGCAGAAACAGGCACAGGCAGAATGCAATATGATATAATTAAAAACAGATGCATCAACTAGTTCAGGCAAGTCTTTACAGCAGATATGAAATGTACATGGATAGTAGAGTTTTAGATGGTTAACAGCACTGAGTTCCTGTACTTGGGGGCACAATAGGCCAAAGACAACTGACCCATCATGGTGGAACATTTTAGAATGAACAAGAGTGACATATCATTAGATCTCAGTTGGTAAGTACTGGAGGATAGTTGAGCAAATTAAACAATGACGAGGGAAGACAAGCTCGGTTAACCTTGGCCACAAAGCATCCCATTAGAAATGAATGTTTAGCAGAGAGGGATAACCAACTAAGTTCAGAAAAACTGAACAGTGGTGGGTGAGGTAGGTCCTTCCTTCCTTCCTTCCTTCCTTCCTTCCTTCCTTCCTCCCCACAAGTACTGGGTCAGGTACTAAAGGTAATCAGTTACAGTTACTAGTTACTTTAAAATAATTGTAATCAGTCACAGTTATTTATTACTTTTGTATAAAAAATAATTAGTAACTGTAACTGTAACACCTATTACTTTTCATATTACTTTAGATTAGTTGGTTATGTGCACTTAGTAAACATACAGTACCTACAGTGTGTGCTGAGACCCCCCCTCCAAAAAAAGGCTTAAAAAAGAAAATCAAATCTAAAGGTAACGTTATGCCAGTGATAGTCAGCGGCCACTCCAGGAATTTGGACTGCTGGGAGGAACACAGCCAGGGTCCAGAAATCCTGATGTGAATCTCAGATAACCATTCCCTACCCAGCCCAGGCAGTAGCAGCCGCCCCAGCTTTTGGCCCCAGAAGAATCATGTTTCTTTGAAAATCTTGTCCATCTTTTTCCTTTTCCCCTCCACCACCCCGAGTCTTTCCAAATCCCTCATTCCAGGTAACTCAGTACTTGTCTAAGAATTCTCAGTCTTTTTTTTTTTTTTTTTTTATAAAAGAAATGGGCCTGCACACAGACTCACTCCCTTCTATGACTAAAACCTCCATATACCAGTTATTTCTTTTGACCCAAGTCCATAACCCTTTGCCTGTCAATGCATACACTGTTTCAGTATGCAATAAATGGCCAAAACAGGAGCTTTTGATTACTGAAAGATGCTTTATTCTGGTGAGCGCATACACAGTGTGTACAGTCAAACCCCTTAGTCATTAACACAGGAAGGAAGATAGGCTTCCTAGATCAATTATCTCTGAGTGTGTCATTAATCTAGACGGGGTAAATTAAATACAGAGGTAGCACTCCCCCCAGTGGTTTGGAAGCCATATACTGTAACATACACAGTTAAGTCAGTTAACTTGTACCAGTAGTGAGTGCACACACAGTGCAATTTATGCCCCCCACAGGCCTTCTCACATGCAAGAAAGAAGGTAGCTTTAACCTGGTTAAGGTAACCTGCACCCCCATCTGGCCTACCCTGTCTCACTGGCCCCCACCAACAGCACACTCAGCAGCAGCAGAATCATATTTAGTAAGTTGTTTGTCCTTACTTTTCTTTATCCTTCCTGTGCCTGGTGCCTCTCTCAGTGTCTGCATCAATCTACACTCACTGCCTGATCAATTGGTTTCCCTTCCCTGGTCTTTCTCTCTCCTGCTTGTGAATGACCTAGCTAGTTGGCTGGATTGCAGTGCATGACTGATTGACCTGAGGGACAAGGGAAAGGATGCCAACAATCGAATCTCTAACCTCCAATGTCCGTGACTAAAATGGTACAAGTTAAACAAACTGAAATTTAACCAGATTATGCTGTTGGCGTTATTATTAGTGAATGGCAGAAATCTGGCAAGGACACAGGGGAAATTCTCCTACTCATTCTTTCTGAGATGTGCCTTGGGATCTTTAATGTCTACCTGAACAACCACCAGAACAGGTAGACGGGACCTCGGTTTAACATCTCAACCAAAAGATGATAATATCCTGTGTACAGTTGTTGTCTTGTGTTGCAACATTAGAAGTGGAGTGTTTCACTTTCAAAGCAGAGATAAAATTTTACATTCACATTTTTTAATTAAATTGAAATGTAGAACATTAAAATGAATTATAGATAGCTCAAGTGCTTTTTTTTTTTATTTCATTTCACCAGGAAGTTGCCTGGATCAGAGATGTATTTTTAGCCACCCCTGTGGCAAACTGGATTTACAAAAGAAAAACAATACACTTCTACAGCATACATCATATATAACTAAAAATCATACAGTAAATAAAACAGAATACTTTATAAATACATATGTACACAATTATATTAGTATAGATAATAACCTAATAAATCCAGAAATAAATCATACTTCAGATGTTATCAAAACAGTTGCATATTGGCAACACTTTCCAATTCCTTTGTAAGGAGCCAGCACAGTGGTGTGGAGGTCGGAGGCACTGTAAGCCCATTACTTTCTGCCGTGCTGGTGACCCAGGTTCAGTGATTAGCCAGGGTTTGCAGGGGTCAGCTAGGGTGGAAGAAGGACAGAGTGCCTGACAACTGCTCTCCTCTCCTCTCCTGGGGGGAGGGGATGTACAAGCTCTACCGAATGACTGCCTCCACTCACATACACTTAATAAACATGCCAGAGCATGAGGAAGGGACCTTAAAATGATGGTGGAAAATGGTGGCAGGACAGGTGCAAATGAAGCCTGCCTGCCGATCCCTGCTCATCACATCACCAGACCACTGGAGGCCGATGACTGGATGTGTGACTTTGGGGAAGGGGAGGAGGCCGACAGCCCTCTTCCTGTTTACTCCACCATGGGGGTCAATCTATGGGGGGTATCAGACTACTGGGTGAGTGCCAGGGTGGTGTAGGACAGTGGGGAACGGTGGGACACAGTTGAGGGGAGCCCTAGCCTGTACTGACTGAGGAGAATAAACAATGAATTGAAAAAAAATTCCTTTTTAAGTTGTTTTTAAAAATCTGTACTTCGGTATTTAAATCAATTTAACATTCCTAAGCCGTAAAATTACAGTGAACGCTGTGCCAATTTTGTTTTTACTCTGTTCTCACAAATGGTACATGGTACAAGAGCATAATCTTGAACAGTTTGGGCAGACAGAAATGCTTCACTTTGTGATCCTCTTGCCCAAATTCCATGAGGCGGCACTCTTTTTCTATAAGAGATATCTCACAGGTAGCACATTTAAACTGAGTGTGTCTCCAAAGCTTTCTAGGTAGCTGGAAAGATTGGCTGGTTCTCATTCTTAAAAAATCCAGGACAGTTTTCTGGGGCATAGCGGTGTGATGTAAATAGGTTTCACCTACAGTAATTGCCATATCCTGACAAAACAAAATTATGTTTCATTCATTCATTCATTCATTCAATGCAGCTTTCTCATAAAACCTGTGATATAAAAAAAAAACAGCTTTTAATTGCTCTTTGTATTAATTTACAATGCCACAGGCAATTGCTAACCATGTAAGTAACTAAGGTGGAACTGCAGAAGAGGTGATCACCAACCTGGATCAAATTGTTACCCATTGCACAGGCTGAATTGTGATGTGCTATACTTACTGCCCTGGGGAAACTTCAGGCTTTAGCAACAAGCTTGTGAATAAATGCAAAAGGAGGTGGTACCGTCTGCTTAGTATGTAAAGGTTGGCAGCAATACAACCCTTTGGACTGAGTGGGTACTGAGCAGTCATAGTGCCTATCCACTCCCAGTACTGCATTATATAAATATCTTATTATTAATATTATACTGAGCTGCTGTGCTGGACTTGGAAAACAGGATTCCCAATACATTTCAAAGACTTGTTTATTAGAATCCATACCTCTCATCCTAGTCTCAGTGGGTAGCACTGACCTTAAATATGAGAAACAACTGATCGGACTGCATAATAACACATTTTTAGTTCAAAGAATAAGTTTAAGAATAGTAGTCACCATATGATTCGAGTTAAGGAAAGTTCCTGTCAAGTTAATATAAATGTTTAATACAACACTTCATAAGTCCATGGATAGCTCCTACATTAGAAGAAGAGATCTTTGCAGAGCAAGGATAAATTTTGCTGTAAAATACATATCATGGCTTATGTTTGAAAGTCATTCAGGTGTCCTTGGAAGAGCTGCTGTATCAGTATTTAAAAATTAAAAGTAGAATTTCAAATTGAATACAAAAGAAAGCATGAGCATACACATGCCAAGTGATGGAAAGGGGAGAAAAACAAAAAACAGCTACTTGTACTGATCTGTATAGCAGTGACCCCAGAGTATGAGGTGTAAAAAGGCTAAGTAAGCAGTACAGTAGTGCACTCCAATGGTTCTGTGATAAGGTACCTTATGATAAAATGCTGCATGAGTTAGGGATTGATCCTTCTGTTCCCACAGCAAGCAAGCCACCTGTGGTATATGTGCCACTTGTTCTGTATCACTCCACATTAAAATCTTCTGTTTTGCAACCTGGCCACCAGCCCCAATCCCAGCACAGTGCCACTGATGAAGGGACACACACACACATTGACCAAGGTCTCTCACAGGTCACATTCAGGCTCCGTCTTCTCCTCATATGTCTGTGGGCTACAGTGCATGTAGCTTTTTTCATCCAGATCTTGACTGCCTTACACTGGATGGGGAGGGATTAGAGTCAGTGACAATGATGGGGGCCAGAACTGCTGGGTCTTAGCTTGGACTGGGTTATGGAGGGAGGATCAGAGACAGGGACAGCTGGACTGGATTTGGAAGGGAGAGACCTAGTCCACAGGAGAACTGCTTAGACAGTTGGCAGGAGAACTGAGCTTTTAGCTCCTACAGCAGTGCTGGACTCACTCAGTCAGTCTATAAGTCTGTTCTGCTCTGTTGGCTGTTAGCTCATCTTGACTCTGGACAGAAAAGTCACCCAGCAAGACAGACATGAGTTGAGTGGAGAGTCTAGGAAGGCAGGGAGAGCTGCTGTACTGGAACTGGTGATGAGTAGGCTAGGCTGAGGCACAGGGACAGTGAGCAAGTTTGGCTAGGTTTGGCATCAATCAAAAAAACAACCAACCAGTGGGGAGTGTAGGGGGATGAACAACCATGCCTAAGGCAAATGAGTGCATGGTGTGCACATCCCTAACAAGTTACTGCATTGTGCACTCAGCTCATCCCCCTCCTTCTGAGCCTTATTTTTAAGCAGTTGCAGGCCAAGAAAAAAGAGTTTTTTTTTTAAAGGATGGCTCCTGGGTTTCTCCTCAGAGCTGCCATGGTAAAACTGCAGTGCTTATGACTGACAACTGCTGGCTTGCATATGCTAGAAAAAAGAAAAGGAATATAGAGAATTGTGTTACAGTAACTGCATTACTTGCAAGAGAATGTAATCTACAACTTCCCAATATTGCAATTTTTTGTAAGTTTCATAGGTTGTCCTGAACTCTTTAAAGACAGAAGTCCATTTGGTTCACCTTAATATTAATTTAATAAATCAATAAAATTAGTACCCTTTTATGTTCTTACTCTTCAAATAATAATCTAGAGAGTGCTTAAAGGCTAACATAGATGGACTACCCACAACCCCAAGTGGTAGTGTATTCCAAATGTTAACAACTCTTAGTGAAAACCAGTGCCTTCGTGCCTGTGTATTAAACTTTTCCATCTTAAATTGTAGATGATGGGCACGTGTGTTATGGGACTGATGTCTAAAAATTAATCCCAGTTATTTCCAAAGCTGGTTATCAGATAATGCCTGATAGATAAGACACATATCTCCTCTTAACCTCTGATACTCCAGAGAATAAAGGTCCAAGCTCCTCAATCTTTCCCCATAATTCACACCCTGTACTTCCTTAATTCTTTTTGTAGCCCTGCGTTGAACCCTCTCCAGGGCATCTATGACCTACTTATGGCCTGGTGCCCAGAATTGCACACAGTACTCCGCATGAGGGCACACCAAGGAGGTATAAAGAGGAAGTAAAACCTCCTTTTTTCTACTTTTGATGTGCCTATGTATGCAACTCAAAATGCTATTAGACCTCTTCACCACATGGTTACAATGCAAATGGGATTTAAGGTCATTACTAACCATAATACCCAAATCTCTTTCTTCCTTTACTACCCTGAGTATCTGACTGTCTAAACTGTAGCCCATTTCTGGATTTTTTTCCCCAAGTGCATTACCGTACACTAATCAATGTTAAAGGACGCCATGTTCTCTTTAGCCCAGGTCTCTAATTCTGCTAAGCCTTCTGTAATTTTAATGCATCCATCTGACTATTTACTGGAGAACTTATGTGTGTGTCATCCACAAATTTGGACAACCAAATATTTGTTGTAACATGCATGGTAGAGATATAAAGATTAAAGAAGCATGGTCCCAAAACAGATCCCTGAGGGACCCCACTCGTAACTGGGACCCATTCTAACAATTCCCCAAGGACACATACCCTTTGTTTTCATTCAAGCAACCAGTCACTTATCCAATATACCAGTTTTTGGTGTATCCCAAGCTGAAGAATAGTTTTTATCAATTGTTCATGTGGGACTTTATCGAATGCCTTTGCGAAGTCCAGAAATATCACATCCACAGAACTACCTTCACCAAGTGTTTTACTTATTCTTCCATAGAATTCGATTAGGTTAGTTTGGCATGAACGTCCCTTTGTAAATCCATGTTGTGTCATATCCCTAATCCCGGCTGATTCTACATAATTCATAATAAAATCCTTGATGATGCCCTCCAGATATTGCCTGCCTCCAAGCCTCAATAATTTGGCCCGCTTCCAAGGATTTTTGAAAAATCAATGTTACAGGCCCTGCCAAATTATCTGCCAATTCCTTCAATACTCTCGGATGTAAACCATCTGGTCCATATGCCTTGTTTTGATTCAAATTTCTTAATCTAGTTCCGACTTCTTCAATCTCTATTATTAAATCTGATGCTCCCTCAGATGGTTGGTTCTCTGCCATAGATGCTTTTTCTACATTGAACACTGAAGAAAAATATGTGTTAAACATATCAGCCATGTCCTTGTTACCTGTTATTAATTTACCAGTATCATCCTTTAATGGACCAACAGTATGTCCTTGTCCCTTTTTATTATTACTATAAGCATAGAAATGTTTATAATTATCCTGCGTTTTGGTGACTAAGTTAAGCTCATGTTTTCTTTTTGCCATAACAATAGCTATTTTGACTCTTTTTAAAAAATATTTATACACCTCCCATTACTGTTGCAAATAGAGCTATGCCGAATGTGAACATTTTGAATTTGCAGAAGTTTGATGACATTTTGTGAATTTCCATTAAATTTCATGGAATTATATCAGAATTTTGTGGAATTTAAAAAATGAGTTAATTTGTTCATAATGTGGCCATCTTTTGAGTTATAGCTCTACAATTTGGCATGTTTACTCTCTATGAGGAGATCTAGTTCTTTGCCAATATTTATGAAATTAAGATGGATGTTCTCAAAATTATAAATGCTCAGAATCTGTCATTTTATTTTTTTGTGGGAAATTTCATGAAAAATTTGTATCTGCATGTACTGCAGCTGTCTGTTGGGCCATCAATCTTGTATTCAGCATGATTACTTGATAATAGGAGTTCTAACAATGTGCCAAATTTATGACATTATAATGCATCATCTCAAAATTATATCTGCTCAAAGTCTGTGGTTTGATTTTTTTGTGGGAAATTTCTTGAAAAATGTTATCTGTATATAACTCAGGGCACCTTTGGAGCAAGACATGTGTAAATTAGAATGAATGACCTTTTTAATGTTTATAGAATCATCTGAATAGGGAGATAATTGGATTAGAGATGTTTACATTACTAGGGTTCAAAATGTTACTATGTAAATATTTGCAAAATATTGTGAAAATTCTCAAAAATGTGCATGTTTGTAACTTCTCTGCTCTTGTGGGCATAGACTTAACATTTGATGTGCACATATGATGTCACAGTATCCTGGTGTCTAACACAACTGGATAAATGGTTTACCAGTTTTAGATTTACAGTGAAAAAAAGATTGGTAACATTTTCTCAAATATTTATTTTAGCATATATATGAAGTATCCAGAGTTCTTTTTGTGGAATTTAACATTCACAATGCATGTATCACTACTTTATTTGATAAGCTGGGCTGAGGTTTTTGCAGTCCTGCTGTTCCTCTTGGGGTGAGTATGTTGTCTCCCTTCCCTCCTGGCATAGCCAGATTGACTCAGTAGAACTACTGATCCCACTGATACCTGCTTTGTTCTTTATAGTGACAAAATCCCTTAAAACAAGAGTCACCTACTCCTTTTACTATCAAACTATCCTGTTGGAATAGCCAGAATGCTTCCTTCCTGGTGCCCCAGACATTGCCTTCCCCCACTACATCTTTTTGAGTACCTCTAAGTCCCAGACTTGCATGTGCATTGGAGGATCCAGGGAGGATCATCAATTTACTGGGTGTAAACCTTTTATGTCCTGGATTCAGGTGGAAATGTTGACACTCTGTTGTCCTTGCTCCAACTGGAGGTCAACCATTGGTTTGCACCCAGTTCAACTGTCCATTTCTATGTGAAACTATGTATCTAACTCCTTAACCTTGTAAGCCCCCTGCACTACCTGCCTCTCATACCCATATCCTTTAATTAGAATACCCAGATAAGGCTGAGTGAACTTAGAATATTCCAGTTTCATGGAATTTTCATGACATACAGAATTAATTTAGTTGCTGTATTGGTCCTTTTAAGAACAGATCCAGAAGCAAATGGTTTGGTACCTTTTATTGGACCAACATAGATGTTACAAAAAGAAAACAGTGTCTAAGCTTTTGGACCAACCAAGTCCTTCCTTGGAGACTTATGCTATAAATTTAGAGGGAAATAATTGAACTGTAAATTTTGGCAACATGGTTGGCAGACAACAACTCAGTCCTGTTTAAAGCTAGAAATATGAAACTATGTGCATACAGTATATACATGTAGTGATAACCTGTATACCTATACCATTTTATAAAATGTAAATGAATATTATCAAAATCATACTAAAATAACAGAAATCTAAATTTTGGCAAAAAGTTTGGCTACCTATAACTCAACCCCCTTTGAAGTGTGAGACTTAAAACCTGGTTCAAATACCCATACTGCATGTTTCTCTAAATTCTGAAACTGTGGAGAAATTTGGATAAGACATTTTTTAATTTAGAATGCAATAACTGAAAATTACATTTTGAGTAAATGTTTGGCCACTTATAACTCTCCCTCTTTAAACATACCACTCTAAAATTTGGTACACTTACTGTATGTATGCCATAGTTAACTGGGCCCTGGACTCCCATCTGTCCATAGATGCATATATGTACAGATGTGACAGCCAGGATGCAAAGCAGAAATGCTTCAGAATATCACAGAATGCTGCAGTTTACTGCAGGAGCCATTGTAAGTCAATGGCAACTAAGCCCTTTTGTATTGCAGGATTTAGTGACATGTCATTGCTGCAAGTTACTGCACTTCATCGTGGCTGACTCCACAGTATGTAGCTGTGGAAGTACAACAGTGGCCAAATAGCTGTCTTATTACCTCACCACATGTACCTGGCACAGAAAATTTTTGAATCCCTGCCAAAACATAATTCTGCACAACTGCAACTCCATTCCACGCCACTGGTGTGAAAATACATTTTGGGCAGGATTTGAACAATGACAGATGTGGCATACTGTACATGAGGCGGGGTAATAAGAAGGCTATGTTGAAAATCTGGGGTCAAAATATTTAAAATTTCCAAAGTTAAGAGCATGTGTAGCGAAATTGCAATGAATGGTTATAATGTTGCCATTTTTTCATATTTTGACCCCAAATGTTCAACATAGCCTCCTTATGACCCCACCTAATGAACAAGGTCAGGAAATGTTTCAACCCCTCCCAAAAGGTGAATTTGCAAAAATACTGTGAAATCACCTTTTGGGCAGGGGATGCATAATGACAGTCATTTTTTTTTTAATTTTAGTCTTTGTTAACTGGGTAAGGCCCACTAGGCACAAGTGCCTGTTTTCAGGGGTGACCTGGGAGCACTGGGCAGTCAAGTGACTTGCTTAGAGTCACACAGTATGCAAGTGGAGGTTGTGAGAATCAAACTCAGGTCTGGGCTGCTGGATGTACCAAGCTCATTCACAACTCATTCCTCTAACCTCTAGGCTATACTGCCAGTCCAAATTGTTCATGAGGTGGGGTCCTCAAAAGATCATGTTGAAAATTTGTGGTCAAAATCTCAAAAAATGACTAAGTCATGCATAAAAGTTGAAACCCCATTGAAATAGCAAGACGTGTCTTTGATCAGAGAGTGGGTCTTTAACTTTGGACCTGTTCAGGTGAGTGAGTGTGTGGGAGTGTGTGGGGTTGCGGGTGCTGAGTGGGAGGTGGAAATGGGGGGCTGATTGTTGCGGGACCATTTTTTTTTTACAGTGAAATGCAAAATCCAAATCCGTCCCTTAAGTGCATGTTGCTTTCCGGATGAGTCCTGCATGTGCTGTGCATAATATGATCATGGAGGAAGCCCAGACCTTACCCATCATCGCCCTCACCACCTGGACTACACAGGACTGTCTGTCTCTGAATACTTTTGTACAGCATGCACAGTGTCAGAAGGAAAAGGAACTTAAATGGCCCTCTTTCTGCAAATATGCATTCTGTTTTACATGGCGTTGCAAATACATAGGACTTGGAGCATGGGGGCACTTAAGCAGACTGCAAAGCTCCACTGCTGAGCCTTAGCAATAGAATTTTTTTTATATGTGCTACACCACTCATCAAATTTATTAACCCTGGCTTTCTAGATAGTAGTTGGCTGACGGACAAGCTGCAAGTTTCGTAATTGTATTATGACAAAAGCATCTAACAGCACTTGTACTGGCAGAATGGATTTGATCCCAATAGAAGTGAAAGATAATCATACAAGAAGTCTTTTATAAAGGGCTCAAAAAATTTTGAAATAAAAAAAAAGCTGCCTCTGGCCATCTTAGAACAAAAGCGATAGCTAATGATTGGGTCACTTACCAGTTCTTGCTTCAGATGTCATGAACAGTTGTTCATGATCTTTCTCTCCATTCTTTGAAAGTTATCATCACACCCTGTGGGGTTCCTGCATGATTTATGAGTGCATTAGATTTTCTGTTCCTGCAGAATCATTTTTAAATGGACCATGCCATGGTGATTGTTTGTTTTAATTGAAACCAGTAGTTCCCCGATGCTTTTATAATCAGAAATCAGAACTCTGCTTCTTTTGTGAACTTGTTTTTCTTTCATCAGACCTTTTGAAAGGGGAATAATTTTATCTCCCTTGGGGAGATTTTGTCTCTGACGAATGTGTGGTATTTTTGGAGTCCAAATGTAATTGGCCAAATTTTGGCCAAAGGCTTGAAAGCCGCAACACCTTTCGATGAATGAGCTGCATGTTCCTAAGTACAGCCCAGCCTCTCTCTCTCCCTTAGTAGAGTACTTGTACTGTACTACTCGGCTTGAAGGAGCAGGATACCCTAAGGACTAAAGTTCTGAGTTGAGAAACAGGTAACTGTTACAGTGTCCACTCCAGGTTTTAATCCAGAATGGTAAAATAAAGTAGTGAAATTAACGCCGCTGCCACCACAGAGCTGCTGATTCCAGCACCTTGTAGCCAAGCTTGACACTCTGGGGTTGTGTAATGTATTGCTGTTGCCGCTGCTACAGTACTAATCAGCTGGACATGGCCTCCACCACCAATCACATGGCTCGCTTCCTCCTAGCTACAGTACTCTTTGAATTAGGAAAGATTTAGTAACATACTCACTTGGCTGGGATCAAGTTTCCTTGCTTTCAGCAAAGACGTTATTGATTTTTATTCACATTGTCCCTCATCCTTTGCTGCTTCCTTCATTCATATCCTTTGAAGATAAAAAAGCCAAAACTCTACTGACTCTTGCTTCAAACTTACCGCTATTAATAAACCAGCAGTTGTATGTGTTTTCCACGTGTGTCAGTTTGTGGAAAAAATCAACAAGATGGCAATTGGCGCAGCACAAAAAATCTTTGGTGCCCTGCCAATTCAGTGGCGCGAAAGCAAAAATGAGCATTTGCAGCAACAAATTTGTACTTTCGTTGAGCAACGTTATTTTAAAAACCCTACTGCACATGCACAGGTCAGAAAACAGTAACATTTAAAGCCTTATAACTTTGGAACCCTTTTATATTTTCCCACCAGACTTGTCAAAGGCACTATCTTGGGACATGACAGATGTCCCCTGCAAGTCTGGGATTAAAATTCCATTCCATGTAGGCTGTAGGGGAGTGTAAAAAGAAAAACCATGTTACATGTAGGGCAAAAGTTAAACATTTACAAAAAATGACACATGCAGATCTCAGAAACTGCACAAGCTACTATCATAACAATTTCCATACATCAAGACCTTGCCTCGTAAACAACACATGCAAAATTTCAGTTCATTTCATCAAAGGGAGCCAAAGACATTAATGTGCAAAGTTAGGTGTTTAACATTAAACAGGCTACTCAACTCTAACTTTAGGAGCACTATTGCACCCCTATAATGTAAGTTTACACTTCTAGCTTTCAAATGTTTCTTTCTTTCTTAGGGTGCTATTTACTGAATTTTGGATTTGGCCTACTGTTTCCAACTGACCCTTAAATGTTTGCCCTAAATTCTTCTCAGTTCATTTCATTTTAATTTAATACTGTACTGTAGGCTTGCTGTTATTTTTCCCTTTTCCTGTTTTTTTTTTAAAGATGGAAAATAGTGATTAATTTGCTTTTTATAGCTCATTTGATCACCTCCCAGGTGGAGTACCAATGAATGCACTCAGATGCAATTTTCCACAGACTGAGTAAGTGTCTATAGCACTTGGGGTATTTTAATATAAAATTATTGATTTTCCAACTTGAAGATATGGGACAATTAGTGGGTAATATATTAGTCCAGTGGAGCCAACTTAAGAGCACATTGGATACATGTGCATTCTGGATAAATGCACACTTGTTCTAGTACCCAATTGTTTTTCCTACCTCTCCAATGTTAAATTTGCTGATTAATTGCACACTCCTGTTAAGTGCACATTTTCACATTTCACAGATACATCTATTAACATGTAATATGCACCTGATAAGTGCACAGCCTGGTTTCAGTTGGTGTGAAAACAATATTTGAATTTTATTTATTTGAAAAAGTTTCACTGGGAGAGATGTCATGAGCTGCAAAGAGATCATTTCCAGAAGCATCCTGGGGGAAGGGGAGAATGGGATACAATATACATAGCATGTACAAATAACAAAAATCATACAAGATACGGTTGAACAGAAAAGGGTATAATAATACTAAACAAAAATGAAACTATGCAATAAGCCAGAATGAACATGACACATCTATGCTACAAATATCTATATAAAAATATATGTATGTAAAGAACATACACCTACACATATGTAATAAAGAAGACATTGCACATATATAAACATGTCCAGCCACTTAAAACATTTTGGGGGGGAGGAGAGGGTATGGGGAATGGAAATAAGGGAAGGAGGCAGGGTGGGTAAGACAGTCAGAATGGGGAGCAAGAAAAAGGGACAAAGTACTGAAGGAAGTAAGGATCAGGAACATTTGCAGAGAGGGAAAATATATTTGCAGAGAAGACAAGACAATGAACTAGTAGATGTGGCAGAGTGGATATCTAAGGGGAGTGAGTTCCAGAGAGCAGGAAAATGATAGGAGAAAGCAGCCCTACCAGAAATGGAATTACAGGAAGGGAGAGCAAGAGTCCTTTGGGTGGATTTGCGGAGGAAACTGGAGATAGAAGAGGGGGTGAAAAGATATGCATTTAGGTAGGACAGAAGTGAGCCAAACCAGAACTTACCAACTAGTGAAGCACAATGAGCAAGACGTCTGGCCTCAAAAGATGGAAATGAGAGAGCAGTGTAGAGGTTGCAGTGGTGCGTACGAGGTGGACAATTAAGGGCAAAGTGGCAGAAGGAGTTGAATAGGGCGACCAGTCTGGTGAGTGTGGACATAAGAGTGACACTGTAGACTGTGTCTCCAAAGTCAAAAATCAGGAGTATCATATTTTGGTTGATTTCCTGGCAGGCCGTGGGGGGGTACAACCATGGTGTCTGTATAGAGCTCCAACTTTTGGATGAAGCTTTTTAGAATAGCATCCACATGCCCAGAGAAGTCTAGGTTCCTATTGAGCCAGAGCCCGAGGTATTTCAAAAAGGAGACATCTTCCAATAGGAAACTGTCAAGAGTGTGGAAAGTAGGGGTCACTGTAAGCCTGGTGAGCCTTTACCTGGTACCAAAAGTCAGAGAGACTGTCTTTATGGCATTGAGAAACAGTTGGTTAGATCGAAACCAGTGTTGGACATTATCAAAAGCCAGCTGAAGGCTAGTTGCCACATCAGAAGGGGAGGTCCCGGAGCAATACAAGACAGTATCTTCTGCATACATATGGATATCTGCTGTTGAGCAGGCAGAGGGTAAGTCATTCAGAAATATAGAAAAGAGTATCAGTCCAAGAACTGAACCCTTGGGGGACCCCAGCACGATAGGGAGAGGAGGGGAGATGGAGTTACCTACCCTAATGGATTGGGACCTACCTATGAGGTAGGAACTGAACCAGCTAATGGCAGTCTCAGAGAGACCAGCTGCAGCCAACTTTAAAAGAAGCAGGGTGTGGGGAATGGTGTTGAAATCTTTGGCTAGATCAACAAAGATGACAGAGGTGATGTGGCCCAGATCCATGCCAGAGAGAATGGAGTCAGTGAGCCGGAGCAAGGAGGTCATGGTAGAATGTGACTTGTGAAAACCAGACTGGAAAGGGGTGAAAAAGGAGGATGAATCAAGGAATGGAGAAAGTTGAGCCGGTACCAGGTGATCTTGGAGTTTGGCAAGAATTGAAAGGAGGGATATTAGGTGGTAATTACCTGGATTTGGAGAATCACCGCCCTTGGGAAGAGGGACAACAGTGGCAAGCTTCCAAGTGGCAGGGACAGTACCCAGTGAGAAGGAGAGGTTGAGAAGGTAAGTAAATGGGAGAGCAATGGCGTGGGCAGAGAGGTGCAGAATCTTAGGGTCAAGCCCATCTGGGCTTTTGCCTTTATGGGGCTTAAGGGCTAGCAGGGAATTTAGGGTGTCATCGGTGGATACCGGTGAGCAGGAGAAACAAAGTGATGGAGAGGAAGAGGGAGAGGAAGAGGGAGAGGGAGAGGGAGAGGGAGGAGTGGACGGAACTGTTGGGGTAGAGATTGAGGGGGGTACTGAAGCAAGGAGGGTAGAAGCACAGGCAGTAATGAAGGTGTTGAATTCAATAGTTACAGAGGTGTGGTCAGAGATAGTGGTATCACCTAACTTTAGGACTGGGGAAGGGGACTGGGCAGGAGGGGAGAAAAAGACATGAGCTACCTTCCGGAATATGGAGGGATTGTTAAGGTTCTCCTGGAATGTGGAGAAGTATTCTGATTTGGCAAGTCTGATGGCTCTAGTGCAGGCATTCCAGAGAGAGTGATATTTTAGTAAATTAACAAGATGATCTGAGACCTTGTAAGTCTGCCAGGCTTGGTCACGAGCATGCTGAGAGATCAAAAGTTCATCTGAAACCCACGGGAGGTGAGAGCCTCGGACTCTGGTTTTTTGTACTGGAGCATGCCAGTCCTAAACATTCAAGAACTGAGTTCTGAAGTAGGCCAAAGCTGAGACAACAGAGGAGCTATTTGCAATTGGAGACCAGTCAATGCCAACAAGTTCCTCGTGGAAGGCTGACAAGTCAAGCGACTTTAAAGCGCAGGGGTGAAGGATATTTGGCGGTGCTTTGGGGCGATGGATTTTGCGCACACAGTAGACCATGTGGTGGTCACCAAGTGCATCTGGCAGGATTCCTGATGTGACTACCCAATCGGGGAGAGAAGATGGCACTCAGTCAATTAGGGAATGCTTACCTGATTAGTGGTTTAAGCGGATTGGGTCAGAGATCAATTGAGTGAGTTTAAAGAGCTGCTGACACCTTAAAAATAACTTTGAAAAACATAATAATTAGGTGCAATTCAGCTTCCATTCCATATATATTCTAAAGATTCCTCCTCCCCAGTATTTATTATCAAGAACATTTGCATGAATTCATGATCTTTATCCCTCAGGGTTCATCTACCTCTACAGCTGACTCCCTACTTCAAGTCATAATCCTCTGTTGTGACATCACAGTCTGTTGCCATGGGACTAACTGTGATGTCACAAACAGTGCTTTATTATGTCAGGTTGGGAGACATCAATATGAATAGATGAACTCTTCAGGAGCAAATATCCTGTTTTCATGCAGCTGACCTTAGTAATGAATAATGGGGAGGTGGAATACAGAACTAAAGTGAAATGCAAGCTAGACTATGTCTAAATATTATGTTTTGGTAAATTTGCCCTGAAGGCATCAGCTGGTCTTTAAGGGAGGCAATATGGTGCAGAGTTTATAATGAACATTCTACCTATAATATCCTTGTAACATGATGAATTGTACTGAATGGCTAAAGAAAAACAGTAACAAAATAATTTGTAATCACATTAATGTATTTTATTAGTTATAAATACAGACATAAAATAAAAAAATAATCTCATTCTCATTCTTTCCCACTGAAAAAAACATAGGTCTGGATAAGTACACAGCTCATTTAAATGCACGTTTTTTTCTGTATAAAATGGAATCCTTTAAGGTAGCCCTCGACAAACATTTTGGATACAGTTCCAACTTATGAAAGTTGGTGGGTCCAATTGGTATAACTGCTTCCGATTCATAAGAATCCTATGAATCCCAAAAGGGATGTGCATTTATATGGGCTGCACTGTACTGTATTACTTGGACAAGATCTAAGAGGAACTGGATTGACAACTTATAGTCAGCATGTCTAAAAAAACATCTGTAATAGTGCATAAATTAAATAGCTGAGGGAAACACAATAAAATAGTCAACTATTGTGGAATATTCAAAACTTCACATGGATGGGAAAACTAGTAGTTTTCTTCAGAACCCCAAACTGGGGAAAACTTTCATAAAATGTATGCATATGGGTATAACTCTAGAGCAAGTTAGTAATAAGCCAAAGGAAGAATGAATTTATGCTTGTAACCTGAAGGGGCAGGAATTTCAAAAAACATTGGCCCCCAGATCCTCACCAAGAAATACACAGACAAGTATGTGTGGGTGCTCAATTTGGCAATGAATTTACTTATTCTTTCTCTTTTGTTCACATTAAATTCATTGTTATACATATCTCTCTGATTAACATTTTACAACATCTTTCGTTCTATCCCCATTTCATCAAATAATCATTTTTATCCATTTATTGTCAATTTTCCAATATTATTCCTATATTAGTCCTTCTTTCTTATCCTCTTCTCCTTCCCAGATGTACATCATGGGGGGCTGTCTTCTCTCATCCTCCTCCTCTGTTCAAAGGGGGTAGTAGCGTATGCTCTGACCCCCTACTTCCTGCTGATTTTCTTATTTCCTATTTTACCTCCTATTTTCTTTTGTCCCCACCCCCTTTTTCCCCATCCTCTACTCCTTCCCTATTTTTTCCCCAGCCTTCTGTTTTTGCCTGCCGTCCAACTTCCCAGCTTTCCAATGGTCACCTACTCTCCACCTACCGGTGACCCCACCAGCTTCAATTACCATATTATTCTAGGGTGGGTGGGTGGGAAAATTCTCTCAGGGCAAAATTGTGAGTTCCCTGGGCCTGTGCTTGCCCTTAAGTACCCCTGTTGCTCACCCCCTCTCTCTTTCTCTCTGCCAATCCTTGCTTCCCACCTCACTCCAGCCCTGACATCATAGCTCTTCCCCCTTTCGTGACATCACCAAGCCCTTCCCTCACCCCTCCCCTTTTCTTTTCCAGGCTTCAGCCTCCAACACCTTGTCTTGGGCCTGTGGACAATAGGGTCTGCCCCTTTAAAGAGGGCAACCCTCTTTGTCCCCCAGATCCCCACCAGGAAATACACAGACAAGTAAGTGTGGGTGCTTAATTTGACAATGAATTTATTTATTCTTTCTCTTTTGTTCACATTATGCTGACAGTCATTGTTATACATATCCCTCTGATTAACATTTTACAACATCCTTCATTCTATCCCCATTTCATCACATAATCATTTTTATCCATTTATTGTCCATTTTTCCAATATTATTCAAATTTTATTCCTTCTATTAATTGTCCTCTTCTCCCCCCAGATGTACATCATGGGAGGGCCATCTTCTCTCATCCTCTCCATTCAAAGGGGGTACTAGCATACGCTCTGAGTCCCTACTTCCTGCTGATTTTCTTATCTCCTATTTTCTTTTGTTCCCCGACCCCTTTTTCCCCATCCTCTTTTCCCCTCCCCTAGTTTTCCATTAGTCCACCTCCTGCTTGCGATGGATGGTCGACTCCCCCCCCTCAGCCAAAGGGAGGAGGGGGCCTGCACAAGCTAACCTTTTTTGCACCCAGGTCCCTAGCATGTTGGCAATCTCCTCATTAAACTGTGCCAAACTGAGACTGGAGAGGTGTACCCTATCGCACCTGTAGTATTCATCTCTTTCTTCCACTACTCCCCTATGCACCACCATACCTCCCATGCTCTTGAACAGCCTTCCTACTCTAGCATTCACATGCTTCCTAGCCCTTTCCAAAGCCTTGTGGTTGTCTGCATGTCTCCACACTCTTTGTGGAACAACATCCGACCATTCCCTAATTTTTTCATCATCTACTTTTATATGATAAAAGATGTCCAACCAAGGCCTGGTCCACAGGTCATTGCCTCCCAGGTGGATCATGATTAAATCTGGATGGCTGTGTTCCCTCCTTAACTCCCTGAGTGCTGGAAGTAGCTGAGCCCATTTCATACCTATCACACCTCTCCAGGTCAACTTGATGATGCTGAGGTCCAGATACAGCTGCCTGCCCCTGGGCCTCCTGGAGGCCCACTTTTCTGCCCAATGGATGAAGGAGTGACTGCATATTCAAGCCTCCAACCTCCATGTCCTTCCTGCTGAAAACTATAAACAGATACAAAGTTACCGCCTGTCTTACTTTTGTGGCCTGTCCCCAACCGCTCTTGTTAAAAAACCACCCCCAGTGATATTTACCAACCTCCCGCCCCCCCATACCTTTTTGTTTGTTTCTTCTTAGGTAACTAACCCAACCTGCTACTGGGAAGAAATAAAAGACATCATTAGTACTTGGACAAAGTGTTGCAAACATATCTTTTATAGCAATTAGAAGACCACCTCCCTTTTTCTTTGATATTCTCTGGTGTGTTTCCCCTGGCTGCCATCTTGGATGTTGCCCCAATCCAGAATGAATGGGAGGAGTATCTTGTTGGGTTTTCCCCCAAGAAGGCCATCCCCTTCTTTAACACCGCTATGACCTGAGACCCAGTCACCGGGGATCCGTCCCCATGCAAGAATATTAATGGGTTCCCATCCCGCGGCCACTCCACAGTGTACATGTGCAGGACTCCCACCAGACAGACAGCGGCATTCCAGTGGCACCACAGCATGACCCTGTTCCCCTGCTAGCCTGGTCAGTCTTGCATCATCTTACTAGAAATGAAATCCCATCTCCTGTCCATACCATGTCCTTCCAACGCAACCCTGCGGACTTGTCTGTCTTGCCATTCTCTACCACCTCACAGACTCTGAAGGCCCTGTTATACATGGCAGTGAAAACCGCCTTGAACAGGACTATCTCGCTACTACACCTGCATACCTGGTGCAGCGCCCCCACTAACCACTCCAGCTGGCCCTCTGTCAGTGGCCTTCTATTGTCCTGGGCCCTCCTGGCCTCCCTCAGCCCGCCCTGCTTCATGCACTGAATGAGGTTACTCTTTGTGGGGTCCTCCCATCCCTTCAGCATGCATAGCTGGCTTATCACCACCAACAGTACCCCCGTAGTGGTGTGTGCCAGCTTATTTCTCCACCCTGTTACTATGAATTGTGCAACTTGATCTCCGTCACTGCCCCACTTACCTGGTAGCCAGATTGTGCCTGTAATGCCTGAAAGGCCCTCTATGAGGTTTCATATGCCTTTAGGGCCCTGGAGGACCAGAAGTTGTGAAACAAATATTCTGCTCCCCAGATCCAATCCTCCACATGTAATCCAGAACTGCCGTCTGCATGGGTTCCACTTCTGGGGTGATGGCCCAGAACTTGTCCATCTGCAGGCGGGATAGGCAGTCAGCTATCACGTTGTCCACACCATCTATATGTCTAGCCCTAAATGACATATTCAACATTAAGCCCTGCAACACCAACTGTCTTAGGACCCACATGACCCTCACTGACATTGCCCCATGACTGTTTAAAACATCCACCACCACCCTATTGTCACTCCAAAAAGTAACCTTCTGATTCCTCAGCCTCTCTCCCCAGACTTCTGTGGCTACCCAGATTGGGAATATCTCTAAGAAAGTGATATCCCTCATTGATCCGTCCCGCACCCAGTTGCTGGGCCATGCCATAGCAAACCATTGTCCCCCAAAGTATGCTCCCATGCCTATGCCCCCTGACACATCCGTGAATAGTTGCAGGTCTTTGTTAAAGACCCACTAGTCCCACCAAAATTGGCTTAGAAATGTATCCCATACTTCCAGGTCTTCCCTGGTCCCTTTGTTAATGTCTACCTAGTGGTGTGACTTTGAGACCCCCTGTGTTGCCCTCACCAGGCACCATGTAAAAGTGCAGCCTGATGCTATCGACCTACAGGCGAAGCTCAAGTTACCCAGAAGCTGTTGCACTTGCTGGAGCTGTACCCTCCACTGGGTCCTAACCGCACCCAGTAATGCCCTTAGTTTTTTCACCTTTGCCTCAGGTAAGCAAAATAACTCCCCCATTGTGTCAATTTCAATACCTAAAAACTCAATGCTCTGGCTAGGCCCCTCAGTTTTCTCTGGAAACAACGGCACCCCTAGGTTGTGGCATGTGGCCTTGAAATCCTGTAGCATCTTCTCTGTCTGTTGCTGCCCTTCCCCTATTAATAGGAAGTCATCCAAGTAATGCACCACTGCCTGGTACCTGTACTTCTCTTGAAATGCCCATTGTAACCAGGTACTGAACAGTTTGAATGTCGCACAAGCAATGGGGCAGCCCATGGGCATGGCTTTGTCAAAATAGTAGTCCTCCCCTATCCGAAAATCCAACACGTCCCAGTGTTCTGGCTGGACCGGAAGCAGATGAAAAGCCGCTTCTATGTCTGTCTTTGCCAGTCATGCCCCTTGTGTTGCCTGAATCAGCCTGACTGCTTCTTCTAATGTAGCACACATCACCTTTCTGTCCTCCTCACTGATGTGATCATTAGCTGAATCTGCGTCCGGGTAGGACAGGTGGTGTATCACCCAGAATTCCCTCAGTTGTTTTTTCAGCACCAGACCTAGAGGTGATATCCTTAGGTGTGGCAGGGGTGGGTGTCCAAATGGGCCCTCCACCCTGCCAGCTGCTATTTCTATCTGGATTTTCTGCTCCAGCAACTTTTCCCCTCCCCTTAACCGACTTCAGGTTCTTTGCTTTTGTCTCTTTTCGGGCCCCTTTAAACTGCAAGCTGAATCTGTCCCGGAAACATGTCAATAGTGTGGTGGCTGTTTCTTTGTCCGGGTACATCCCCAGCCAGTCTTGCATCAAATCTACATTAATGGGTGTGTGTGTCAGGCAGAAGGCCCCTGTTACCCCAACCTTAATTATCCTGCTCTCGGTTGTAGTGATATTGGCCCTTCCCCCCACCTGGGGTCCCCCTTCCCCCATTGCTGACCTCAGAACCCCGCATGGTTGCCCCGGAAGGACTAGTTGTAAGAGTTATCTTGGCTAGCCCCACCTTTGTCCCAGCTATTCTTGCACATGGGGGCCAGGTGGGTGCCCCTGCACTTGGAACAGGCATGCTGGAATCGGCAATTGGGCCAGGAGCAAAATGCCCTGTTGTAACCCCAACAACATTTTGCCACTGCCCCTCCTTTTTTGTCCCCTTCCCCTTCAGTCCTGGTAGCCCCAGTACATATCTCTAACCACAAGTCAATCTGTCGGATGTCCCACTTCACATCCTCAAAATGTATCGTCCTCTTTCAGAACTTTTCATCGTATTTCAGCCAACTATACCCTCCTTTTTTATATGCATTCTTTATAAATAGTGAATACATCAACAGGGTGGTAGCCAGCTCCAGCTTCTTTTCAATAACTATTGCCATGTAATATGTAAAACCTGTGGACCAATTGTCCCACATTTTTCACTTCATAGACTTCTCCGCTTCCCCCTTTCCCAAAAGAACAATGGCTGCAGCCATGTCTTTTTTCTCAAAGCTCTCTTTCTCTTCGTACTTATCCATGTTATCCACATTGGGCAGGGCAAAGATGTCTACAAACTCACCCATCCAAATTTTTTTTCTTTTGTGGCTATGGGTACATGGTCCCGGGTGCTCCAATCTCGACCCCGAATCCCTTCTCACCCATTTCCCCCCTTCTGCGCTGGTGCACTACCCTTTTTCTTTGTTCCTCAGCTCCCCAGTGCTTTTTCTAATTGGCCTAAGCCATTATCCCCATCGCTGTTAGCATTTGTTCTACATATTCTTTCACACTGCTTTCCAATGTGACCTCATTATTACCTGTTTGTGAGCCTGTCTGGGGGCTGGGGCCCACAAGCAGAGCTGGCTGTGTGCCGACCAGCACTGGCAGGGTAATCAGCTGTATCACTGGTGCAGGAGGAACCAGTTCTACTGGCTCTTCAGGCTTGGGTATTGGAGCAGAAACAGGGGCCTGTGCCGGGGCAGGCACTGGGGCAGGTGGAGGTACTGGGCAAACCGGCTCTGGAGTGGGATCTGGGTGTCTTGGTCCAGAAGGTGCCCTTGGTGTCCTTTTATTGTTCTTCCCTCCCTGCTGCTTGTCCCCTTTCCACTTCTTACCCTTGCCAGGGCTGGGCGGTTCAGCAGCCTCCAGCAGTAGGTTCGCCTTTGACACCAATTCCATCACCGCATTGTAACACTCTTCCTTGAGGCCATAGTTGCTTCATAGATCTGGAAAATACATAACAATAATCATTAACCTCTTCATGCTATTACTGGAGTCACATTCTCGCATCAGGTGGGCCTCTTTATTCCAGCAGCTATACATTCTCACCTCTCCGGGGCGTTTCGCCCCTTCCTCAATGACACCTCTTGCTTTTTCCTTTTTTTTTTGCAAACTGGCTAGCCACCCCCACTAATCTACTTGCCCTGTTCTATGGCTGCTTGCCTCGCGCTGCAGAGGCTGATTGCTATGGCATTGACTGTATCTGCCCTCCTACCTATCCCGCTTTTTATTTATTTATTTTTTTTAATCCTTTGTTAATTTCCTACTAAAATGTCCCTCCCATAGGTGGAGGGTGGGGGTAAGTGGTGAGCTACTCTTAATTCTCTGCCTCCTGTAGATAATGACCTGGTAACCCTATTTCATTTATATAACTCTCTCTCTCTCTCTCTCTCTAAATATATATATATTAAATATACATATATGTATTTTATTTTTTTAAATTCCCCCCACATTCACTTAGCTGGCCTTCCTTCATTGTAGCCCGCCTGCTGGGTTGCGACCCCTGTCTGGCCACGGGGCCCCGTGTGGCCTTACACTGCAGGAGCAACACCCTCTCTGTGTCATTCATTATATGCCTGTTGTCCTCATTTGTTTATTTATTTATTCCGGTTTTGTAAAACCTCCTCCTTTTACTTTTTATTGCACTCCTTGTCCTCTGTTTCCTTTTTGTAGATGTTCTGCCCCGCTTGATCATCTTAATCCCACTAGGCCTCGTGGCGATGATGTCAGATGCCATTGCCATGTGGTCCTCTCATGTTTCCCTTTTTGGGCCTGATCAGCTCCCTCATTAGGCGAGGCTCTCGACCTATATCTCAGCTGCCCCCATGAAGCCTCTGTTTTTGTTGCTGCTGTCCCCTTGTTTTCATTAAATACCCCTTTTTTGCAAACCAGTGGTGTCCCTTTCTTGTTCTACAGGCCCATCCCCTTCCTGTCCATGCAGCGATTGTAACAGCCACCACCGCCATGGGCCCTACCTGATATTCATGCCATTTTCTCTGCGGCCCTACTCCTACACCACACACACCCTCCTCGGTCCTCTTTCTCCCTTCAGCCGAGTGGTGATCCAATCAGGCCCCCAGGCTGCCTCCTCACGTCAAGGAATGCTTGTGCCTTGCGGTGATCCATCAGATGATGCCATCCCTGTTGTGGGCTGTTCCACGAGGCCCACTCTCTGCTCTTATAACCAAGCACCAACAGCATAGTCAGGAAACAACCCTACCTCCCTCTGGTACAGCATTCCAACAAACTGCTACCTTGCTGCCGACAACAAAAAGCACTGGTTCTAACCAGTCGAGGGCTAAACATTCTGCTAGCACAAAAAATTTTCTCCCTGGCCCTCTTGGATCTTAACAGCACACAGACTAGCACAAATACACTTGTTACCATAATTTTTGGTGCCAGAAACCCCCAATGTTCCAATGATCTTTCTTGGTCCATCAACCTACCTTTTTCCTGACAACATAAGGCTGCTTCCTGCATTTTCTTCAATATTATTTTTTTAACTTACCTTTGTTTTTCCACATCCGTAATACTCACTTGTAGCTGCTCAAAGCTTAACTCTTTCCAAATATTTGAAATTAAATTCTTATCACAATATTTACTCTAAATTACAAATCTGTTCTAGTTATCTCAAAATACCTAGCTATAAGCAGCCCACTGGCTCAATAACTGAAAGTAACTCAGAATAATTGCCAAACTGACCTGCTTCCTTGAGAAAATTCTCTCAGACCAAACTTGCGAGCTCCCTGTGCCTGTGCTTGCCATTAAGTACCCCTGTTGCTCACCCCTCTTTCTCTTTTTCTCCATCAATCCTTGCTTCCCACCTCACTCCAGCCCTGACATCATAGCTCCTTCCCTTTTGTGACCTTGCCAAGCCCCTCCCCCACCTCATCCCTTTCTTTTCCAGTCTTCAGCCTCTCACACCTTGTCTTGGGCCTGTGGACCGTACCTCTCAACTGTCCCTGATTTTCAGGACGTCCCTGATTTTGACTCAAAATTTTACTGTGTCTCGCCTAAAATGTGTGTTTCCATGGCTAAACAGTGGAAATTGTAAGCACAAAATATTAAGCATTAAAATTACAGACTTGTTCTTCTTTAGAAAATGCATTTTGCACTAAGCCCCATATTCTACCAGCTTTCTGGGTGGATATCTCTAATTTTGAAGATGTGTCCCTGATTTTGGTCCTCTGTCCTTGATTTTTTTAAGCCTTGTCCCCGATTTGTGAGGCAGGAGATTGAGAGGTATGCTGTGGACAATTGGGTCTGCCCCTTTAAAGAGGGCTACCCTCTTTATTCCCTAGTTTTTCCTTTATATGTGGGGATGTGGTCACCTTATTTGGGACCAATTTTTGCAAAATGTTTTCTTGATCCAGTTTATTTATAGGGGATATTCCATTGGTTGATCACAAATAAGCTTTTTATTCACTTTGGAATGTTGCCAATAATGCTGCCTTGCAACAACTGGGGAAGCCATGAGTGCCAGGCTGCATTGTTGGCATCATGAAAGAGTGAAGAATAGGCTTATTTGTGATCAACCCATGGGATTTCTTATGTATACCTTGGGAAGGTGGGTTAAGTTTGTCTTTTCACTGCTCAGTACATTTAAAGGCAAGTTATTATTTTGGATCCCCCTGAACATTGCAGATGCTGAATGTTTATCATACTAACCAGAATTTGTGTGGGAACTTTATCCCTATTGTTGGATTGTGGAAGCAGCATAATGTTTGTACCTTTGAGCACAAGTGCTCATTTACAAAGGTTTCACATTAATGTTGAGAGATTGCAAGGAAACATTGCATTTACATAAAGCATATTCAAGGGAATATAGTAAAAACAAATACATTACATACAGGCTAGATAAATTCCATACAATTTTAGAAGTAAACAGTAACAGTTGTATAACAAGAATAAAAATTGTACATTAACATAGAACCAGAATCAGACACAGTTCAGTGCTGACACTGTGAAGAATATAGATAGGATGATTAGCAGTTACAGTCACATCGAACTGTTAGGGTTGCCCATAGATATCTCTTGAACTGGTCAAACTTAGATAGGTTAAGCACAAATTCAGGCAGGGCATTTAACCAGCCAGTGGCCCTAAAAGCAAATGAATGTCTACCCAGCTGAGTTCAGTGAAAAGGCAGTTCAAGAGCCTTCAGAGCCATGCTTCTGGTATTGTAATGATTGACAACAGGGCAAAAACAGTGAGTTAGAACCGGGGGGTAGGGTTAAGACTAGAAGCACCTATTTAGCTAACAAACATGTTTGGAACATTATTCTGCTAGGTGGGTTAGCCAATTGGTGAGGATGTAGGTGGAACAGCTATGGGTGTAGCTGTCTGACCAAAGCAGAAAGTGGTAAGCCTTAATGCAGATCAATGTTATTCTGCTGAGTACAGAGTTACAGGTGGCTCCATAGACAGAGATGCAATGGTCGATTACTGACAGGACTATGCTTGGCACTGTGAGGTGTCTAGGATCTGTAATGAGGTTGATCTGGTTATGGTACAAGGCTCCCAGCCTTCTGTTTACTGTAGACACTAGATGGTCAACATGGGGAACAAAAGAAAAGGCATCATCCGGGATCATTCCAAGGTGTCTAAAAGTTTCTACCTGTTCAAGTTTTTGTCCCAGTGCATTGCAGATGATGGAGGGGTACCATTTTCTTCATTTGTGGGCATGTGAAGAGCATGGTCTTAGTTTATTTGTAATTTAGGATCTGTTTGTTGTGGGAGAACCATCTTTCAAGAGCCCTGAAGTAACCCTGGAGGACATAGTTGAGGCTGCCACGGTCAGGGTTCTTGGAATAGATAACAGCATCACCAGCATAAAGAAGTACATTTGCTGACTGACAGGCATAAGACAGGTGGTTTATGAATGGTCCAAACAGGAGGGGTCCCAAAACTGAGCCTTGGGGGATGCCAGTAGATACTTTCCTACCATCTGACAAGGAGCCAGCTATCTGCATGCATTGAGTGCAATTAGTGAGATAGCTCTGGAACCAGGTGACTGTGTCCAGTGACAGGCCAAGGCCAAGAAGTTTGCTGAGAAGGAGTTTATGGTTCACCAAGTAAAGGCTTTTGTCAAGTCAGTATAGATGGCGCCAACCTTGTCTCCATTGTCAAGGGCCTCATGAATGAAGTTGGAATACTGATTCAGTGCTGTACTGGTGCTATGTTGTTTCCAAAAGCCATGCTGTTGTGGACACCAGATTTTTGTATTTTTCAAGTATGACACAAGTTGATTGGACAAAATTCTCTCAAGGGCTTTCGATGGGGGGAGGGCAGAATGAAAATTTGTTTGTAATTGGCAAGGTTAGAATAGTCACTGCTTTTAAATACTGGTGTAACCAGCCCAGATTTCCATTTCTTTGGGAACTGGGAGTAATGCAGACAGAAGTCAAAATGTTGGAAATGGGGTAGTAGAGTTCCTCAACAACCAGAGCAAATAGTTTCATATCAAGTGACTCATCCCCAGTTCTGGTTTTACCAAGGGCCTTTCTGATATAATTAGAGGCATCATTAACTGACAGGTTTAAAATAGAATTTAGGATCTTGTGGTATAGGGTCCAACATTTGGGTGTCCACAGGACCAGAACCTTCACAGGAGGGCTGGGTTGGCTCAACAAGGATGACAGATCTAAGGTCAGTGAAGGCTACATTGACTTTATTGACAATTTTGGTGGAATCAAGTACCTCCTGCCCATCAGCCATGAGCATTTTTGGCAAGGTTTTGTCACTCTTACCAAGGAATTCAAAGAGATTATCCTAGAATCATTTACCATTGCTCCAGTTCTGAGTTTGCTGGGCTTTGCAGTAGTTGGATTTGGCTAGTCCAATCCTAGTAGTGCATTTATTCCTGGCTTCCTTGTACTTTTGTAGATAAACTGGGGATCCAGACTCCCTGGCTGGTTCCCACAGATTGTCCCTCTCTCTAAAGAGGGCAAGGAGCTCTGGGCTGATCCATCCAGAGGGTGTACCTCTTACTTTATAATTTTATGCTTTTTGAAGTGTGAGAATTTATTGCTGGGAACTGTGAATTCCATAACAAAGAATTCTAAGGCCAAATCAATATAAGGGATTGCACCCAGGAAGCTCCGGTCTAATTGGGCCATGTGGGATTTGAAATCTGTTACCTTTTTACTTAAGACACTGCTGGTTATGAATGGGGGGACTGGGCTATTTAACTTCACACAGGCATTGCACTGGTGAGTAATCACTGAGGGCATCTGGCAGAACTTTGAATTTCTAACCATCTCCGAGTGAGCTACCAGTACTCAATTGAGTAGTGTCAAGTGTCTGATTTATAGTTAGTTCTGGTGCACTCAGTGACCATTTGTGTTAGAAATAGACTGGCAATCTAATCTCTGCTACTAGTGCTTGACTTAGCAGTCCAGCTGATATTGAAGTCACCAGTAACTATGAATTCCCAGTTCTGGTTAAATTGTTTGAGATAGGGAGGAATTCTATACCTGCTTGTCACTTACCAGGTGAGATATAGACTGCCAGGAGGACAAGAGATTTTTGATATTGCACCAGCAACAGTTAATGGTCAGGCAGTCACAGTCCCTAGCCAGGTCTTTGATTTCAAGTCTTGAGGCATGCAGGTCAGTTCTGAGCTAGATACATCAGCCCCCACCTTGCTTACCTTGTCCATCCTCTCTGAAGATATAATTTGGTAATGAGATGGTGTAGTCAGGTATGTTGGGATTAAGCCAGATTTAGGTAAAGGAAATAAGATATGGTTGCACTAACACCACTCACATGTGCTTTGCCCTGCCATAGCTAGTTTATATCAATTTATATTTTATTGGTCCCGAATAGCTGAGGAAAGAAATTGTGGAAGGGCTGTGATGGAAATAACAGCTGCAGTGGAAATAACATGTTATATTTCCCCCACAATTGAATGGCGAGGCAAAATATTGCTTTTTTTTACCAGTGTTATTCATCACTCCCATGGTATATATTAATCTATTTGATCAGAAGCCCAGACAAAAAGGATACCACTGCTGTGGGTACCTATGTACACAGAGCAGAACAAATCAAGCTGAGGTTGAAGGCCAGTTGAAGTTCATACTATATTATGTCATATGCACTACTATCTCATTAGCTTCATTGTAGCAGCAGTTATACTTTTTATGACATATATGTCATTAAGGGTCTATTAACAGATTGCTTTGAAATTATTGTACAATTGATATTTTCCTTGTGTTTATGGAAGGAACAAGTTTGCGCTTCAGCATGTATTTACATAAATATGACATGCCAGTGATTAAAATGTACTACAACATACTTTTTTTTTTATTTTTAGTTTTTCTTACCAGGTTTTATAACACAGCTTTGTAGTCTACCCAAAAAGTGTGAATTGAAAGCATTTTTCTATCCCAACAAACATCACAGTCCTTTTGTTTATGACATCGTGGTACTTTCAGTGACAGCTGATTTTGATTTCACAGACATCAGTTATTAGGTCAATTGGGGACAGTTTGATGCTTTTTGAAAGACTCAATGAAATATCTACTGCATTATCAGAAATATGTAGTAGACCAACAGCAAAAGAAAGTAAAAACAAATGCAGAAAACACTACGGTTAAACAATATTGTTGTGATATAATGAGTCTAAGGTTTTTATTTTATTACATAAATGCTCATTAGATCTTACTTGCTGCATGTACTTTTATGATAGTTGTCATTAATACAGCCTTTTACTGGTCATAATATCAATATTTTAATGTTTGTTTGAAATGGTAACATCTCTCATAAAACTTGAAACTTGTGATGTTTACTACAGGCAGAAATCAAACTGCATACTCTATCACCTCTGGACCTGTGTTGGAGCCAGGTCTGGATGCCAGTGGGAGTGAATCTGTCAAACAGGGGCTCCAAGACACAAGTGAGTTCCAGTTTAAAGTGATTTTCCAAAATTCAGGAAATTGTTTTCATATACTATTTTAACATTACCTAGCCTATATTTTAATTGCTTTCTGTATTTACCTCCCTCATTCTTTATTAGTTTATCATATGCATGAAAACATGATATTCATCCCTAGACTTCATGTCACCATCCTGCTTTTCTCTCATCATAAAGTATGACATTATTTTAGTGAATCTAAGCATTTCAGATGTTCTTAACTTTAAAAGGGTCTCAAAATTCTAGTTCTATGTTCAGTTGGCATAATCTAAAATATTTTGATTTTTAAAGAGGGAATCCACCCAAAATTTCTGGCATCACTAATTTCAGAATTTGGATGAGCATATCACCAACTAGATTTGTGCCAAAAATGAGATCTCTAAGCTTACTTTGTTCAAAAGTTACAAGTCATTTTGTAACCTTAAATTCACTGCCTGTTCAAAAAAGCCAGTTTCAATAGAAACACTCTGGATATGGGGGTTGATACTAGCCCATTCACAGAAGAAAGAGTTCTGAAAGAACTCTTAAAACTGAAGGTGGACAAAGCAATGGGGCCTGATGGGATTCATCCCAGAATTCTAAAATAACTAAGGGTGGAACTGGTGACACCACTGACTACCCTCTTTAACAAATCATGGGAGGATGGAGTGGTACCTGAGGACTGGAGGAGGGCAGCTGTTATTCCACTTCACAAAAGTGGGAGCAAGGCAGAAGCAGGAAACTACAGACCTGTGAGTTTAACCTCAGTGATTGGGAAAATGATGGAATCACTTCTGAAGGAAATAACTTTGAGTACCTAGAGGTCAGAGGGGCACAGGACCCAAGGCAGCATGGATCCACAGCAGGAAGGTCATGTCAGATGAATCTAATATATTTCTTTGACTGGGTGACCAAAGTAGTAGATCAGGGAGGGTCTGTGGACATGGCCTACCTAGACTTTAGCAAGGCATTTGACACAGTCCCACACAAAAGATTAATATACAAGTTGGCCAGCTTGGGAGTGGGTCCCAAGATGGTAGCCTGGGTAAAGAATTGGATGGAGAACAGGACACAGAGGGTAATAGTAAATGGAGTCCACTCTGAAGAAAAGGGGGTTATTACTGGGGTACCTCATGGTTCAGTACCAGGACTGGTCCTCTTTAATGTCTTTATAAGCAACATTGCAGAGGGACTGGAAGGAAAAGTATGTCTCTTTGCAGATGGCACAATGATCTGCAACAGAGTTTATACACAAGATGGGGTGGAAAGGATGAGAAGGGACTTGGCAAGGTTGGAGGAATGGTCAAATGTATGGCAGCTTAGACTCAATGCTAAGAAGTGCAAAGTAATGCACCTGAAAAACAAAAACCCAGGGGAAGAGTACACATTGGGGGGTGAGATACTAACAACAACAAAGATGGAAAGGGACCTGCGGTAGTCATATCAGATGACCTAAAGGTGGGCAAGCAATGTGAGAGGGCAGTAAGGAGGGCTGGGGGATACTGGGATGCATAGGGAGAGGCATCACCAGTAGAAATCAGGAAGTTGTTATCCTTCTGTGCAGACAGCTGGTGAGACCCCATCTGGAGTACTGCATGCAGTTCTGGAGACCAAATCTCCACAAAGACATAGACAGGATAGAGGCAGTCCAGAGGAGGGCAACTAAAATGGTGCAGGGTCTGCACCAGAAGACATATGAAGAGAGACTTAAGGAGCTTAACATGTATAGCCTCAAGGAAAGGAGGGAGAGAGGGGACATGATAGAAACTTTCAAGTATCTCAAGGGAATCAATAAAGTCCATGAGGGTAGCATCTTTCAGAAAAAGAGGTGTGCAAGAACAAGGGGACACAATTTGAAGATAGAGGGGGGATGGCTCAGAGGTAATGTGAGGAAGTATTTTTTCACAGAGAGGGTGGTGAATGCATGGAGCAGCCTTCCTGAGGAGATTGTGGACTCAAAAACAGTGGTGGAATTCAAGAATGCATGGGACAGTCATAAGGCAATTCTAGGGGTTGGGGGTAGGAAGAAGTAGGCTGTTGGTTAACTAGGACCTGCAGCCTATCCATTAGGTAGGGAAATGGGAAGACTGGGTGAGCCAAGTGGTCCTTCTTTGCAATCAAATTCTATGTTTCTATGTAATGAAGAGGTACTGATGATGTCACAACCAGAACTTACAGCCCAGTCCTCCTTGAAAGCTACCATATATCACTTACTTCTCCCATGCCATGTTAAACTGCAGTTGAAGTAAACATCTGAAAAAGGAAAATTGACACTGGGTGGGTCACAGCCATATACCAGTGTTACCGTGACCCTCCCACAGTGAAACTAGCACAGCGACAACAACCTGCTTGACATCCACAGTGTTGAACAGGTTGTTGCATCGATGTGCTGACACACCGACACCTGGTGTTAGCTACTCTCCCCGACATCCACCCCCAGAGTTGAGAATTCTTATGTCTGGGGAGTGCAGGGGCAGAGCCCCACATTATCACTGAACAGGTGTTGGTGTGTTTTCATTCATGGTCAGGACCAGGTGGTGTTGGAGATGTCAGTGAAAATCTGTCACTGTGGGGGAGGTTGGTGAAATTTGTTTCACCACAGCTTGGTAAAGCCAGTCACTGTGTGCATTTCTATAATGTGCAGATGCAAGGAACAGTACTTAAGAGTGTGATGGGGTGTTGAAATGCAATGACAAACAGGGCTTTAGAATGACACAGTTGTGTGCAATTTTTAGAATAATGCAGGCATGAGATTTCAAAATGTCACCAGGATGCAATTGTAGAATGCAATAATGACACAATCACAGAAAGCAGCAGGGATGCACAAAATTTCAGAATGTGGCGGTGACTCACAATTTCAGAATTTGGCAGTGGGGCACAATTTCAGAATGTGGTGGTGCCATACAATTTCAGAATGTAATGGTGAAACACAATTTTGGAATGTGGCGGTGACTCACAATTTCAGAATACTGCAGTGAATTACACTTTTGTTATGCAGTGATAACACACAGTTTTGGAACATGACGGAGATGCACAATTTTGGAATGTGACAGTGACATGCAGGTTAAGAATATGGCAGAGGTAAACAATTTAAAAATGTGGCAGAGGTGCACAATTTTGGAATGTGGCAGTGGTGCACAATTTCAGAATGTGGCGGTGGCACACAATTTCGGAATGCGATGGTGGCGCACAATTTTAGAATGTGGTATTTGCACACAATTTTGGAATGTAGCAGTGACACACAATTTCATAATGCGGCAGCGACACACAGTTTTGGAATGTGGTGATGATGCACAGTATTGGAACATGGCAGTGATGCACAATTTTGAAATGCGACAGTTACACATAATTTCAGAATATGGAGGTGGTGTACAATTTCAAAATGTGGCAGTGACACAGAATTTTGAAATGAGGTGGTGGTGCACAATTTCAGAATGTGGTGGTGGTGCAGAATTTTAGAATGTGGTAGTGGTACAAAATTTCAGAATGTGGAGGTGGTGCACAATTTTGAAAAGTGGCAGTGATGCACAATTTTGGAATGTGGTGGCGGTGCACAATTTTAGAATACAGCAGTAGTGCACAATTTCAGAATGTGGCAGTGACAAACAATTTTGGAATGTGGTTGTACTGCACAATTTTGGAATGTGGCAGTGATGCACAATTCTGGATTTTGGCAGTTGTGCACAATTTCAAAATGTGGCTGTGGCTTACAATTTCAGAATGTGGTGGCACACAATTTTAGAATGTGGTAGTGGTGCACATTTTCAGAATGTGGCTGTGAAAAACAATTTCAGAATGTGCTGATGACACACAGTTTTGAAATCTGGTGGTGACACAAAATTTCAGATTATGGAGGGGTGCACAATTTTGGAATGTGGCAGTGGCACACATTTTTGGAATGTGGCAGTGGTGCACAATTTGAAATTATGGTGGGGTACACAATTTTGGAATGTGGCAATGGTGCAATATTTTGGAATGTTGCAGAGGTGCACAATTTCAGATTATGGCACTGGCACACAATTTTAGAATGAGGTGGTGGCTCACAATATCGGAATGTGGTGGTGACACAATTTCAGAATGTGGTGGCAATGCAGAGTTTCAGAATATGGCAGTGGTGCACAATTTCAAAATGTGGCAGTTGCACGCAATTTTAGAATGTGGTAGTGGCTCACAATTTCAGAATATAGTGGTGGTGCACAATTTTGGAATGTGGAGATGATGCACAATTTTGGAATGTGATAGTGACACACAGTTTTGGAATGTGGAAGTGGCTCACAATTTCAAAATGTGGCAGTGGTACACAATTTTGGAATATGGCAGTGATGCAAAATTTTTAAATGTGGCAGTGGTACACAATTTTGGAATAGGGCAGTTGCACACAATTTCAAAATGTGGCTGTGGCACACAATTTTGGATTGTGGTGGTGGCACACAATATCAAGCTATGTCAGTGGTACACAATATTAGAATATGGTGGTGTTGCACAATTTCAAAATGTGGTAGTCATGAACAGTTTCAGAATGTGGCTGTAGCTCACAATTTCAGAATGTGGCAATGACAAACAATTTCAGAATGTGGTGGTGATGCACAATGTAAGATTGTGGCAAGGTACACAATTTCAGAATATGGCAGTGGCACACAATTCTGGAATATGGCAGTGGTGCACAATTTCAGAATGTGGCACTGGTAGACAATTTTGGAATGAGGTGGTGGCTTGCAGTATTGGCATGTGGTTGTGATGCACAATTTTGGAATGTGGTGGTGATGCACAATTTTGGAATGCTGCATTCACAAACAAGTTTAGAATATGGTAGCGATGCACAATTTCAGAATTTGGTGGTGGCACACAATTTCAGAATGTGGCACTGGCAAACAATTTTGGAATGAGGAGGTGACTCATAATATCAGAATGTGGTAGTGACACACAATTTCAGAATATGGCAGTGGCGCACAATTTGAGAATGTGGTGGTGGCACAAAATTTCAGAATCTGTCAGTTGCACACAATTTTAAAATGTGGTAGTGGTACAGAATTTCAGATTGTGGCATTGATGGTGAATTTTGGAATGTGGCGATGATGCACCATTTCAAATTGTGGCCATGGTCCACAGTTTTGGAATGTGGCAGTAGCACACAAGTTTGGAATGTGGGAGTGATGAACAATTTCAGAATGTGATGGGAATGCACAATTTTGGAATATGGCAGTGGCACACAATTTTGGAATGTAGCAGTGGAACACAGTTTTGGAATGCAGCAGTGGCACGCAATTTTGGAATATGTCAGTTGTGCACAATTTTGAAATGTAGCAGTGGCACACAATTTCAGAATATGGCAGTTGCACATAATTTCAGAATGTGGCAGTGACAAACAGTTTTGGAATATTATGATGGCACACAATTGTGGAATATGGTAGTGGTACACAATTTCAGAATGTGTCATTGACACACAGTTTCAGAATGAGGCAGTAGCAGACAATTTAGGAATGTGGTGGTGGTGCATAGTTTCAGAATGTGGTGGTGGCACACAGTTTCTGAATGTGGCAGTGGTGCACAGTTTCAGAATGTGGCATTGATGAACAATTTTGGAATGTAGCGATGGCACACAGTTTCGGAATGTGGCAGTAGTGCACAATTACAGAAGGTGGAGGTGACTCACAATTTCAGAATGTGGCAGTGGCACACGATTTCGGAATGTGGTGGTGGTGCACAATTTCAGAATGAGGTGTGGTACACAATTTCAAAATGTGGCAGTGGTGCACAGTTTTCAAATGTGGCAGTGGCACACAAATTCGGAATGTGGAAGTGGTGCAAAATTTTTGAATGTGGCTGTGGTGCACAATTTTGGAATGTGGCAGTGGCATACAATTTCAGAATATGGTATTGATGCACAATTTTGGAATGTGGTGGTGGCACACAATTCAAGAATGTGGCTGTGGTGTGCAATTTCAGAATCTGGCAGAGGCACACAATTTCAGAATGTGATAGTAATGCAACATTGTGGAATGTGGCAGTGATGCACAATTTTGGAATCTGGCAGAGGCACACAGTTTCAGAATGTGGCAGTGGTGCACAATTTCAGAATGTGTTGGTGAAGCACAATTTCAGAATCTGGCAGTGACACACAAATTCAGAATGTGACAATGACACACAGTTTCAGAAGGTATCAGTAGCACATAATTTCAAAATGAGGCAGTGAATAACAGTTTCAGAATGTGGTGATGATGCACACATTTGGAATGTAGCAGTAGTGCCCAATTTCAGAATGTGGTGGTGACAATTTCAGAATGTGGTGGTGATACACAATTTCAGAATGTGGTGGTGCACAATTTTGGAATGTGGTGGTGGCACACAATTTCAGAATATGGTAGTGGCACACAATTTCAGAATGTGGCCTTGATGCATAGTTTTGGAATGAGGCAGTAGCACACAATTTCAAAATGTGGTTTGATGAACAATTTCAGAATGTGGTGGTGATGCACAATTTTGAAATGTGGCAGTAGTGCACAATTTTGGAATGTGGCAATGGCGCAATTTCAGAATGTGGTGGTGGTGCACAATTTCAGAATGTGGTGGTGGTGGTGCACAATTTCAGAATGTGGCAGTTGCACACATTTTTGGAATGTGGCAGTGGAGCACCATTTTGGAATGTGGCAGTAGTGCACAATTTCTGAATGTGGCAGTGGAGCACCATTTTGGAATATGGTGCTGGTGCACAATTTCAGAATGTGGCAGTGGCACACAATTTTGAAATATGAGGGTGTTGCACAATTTCAGAATGTGGCAGTGGTGCACAATTTCTGAATATGTTAGTGACACACAATTTTGGAAGGTGGTGCTGGAGCACAATTTCAGAATGGACAGTGGTGTACAATTTCACAATGTGGCAGTGGCACACAATTTCATAATATGGCTATGATGCACAATTTTGGAATGTGGTGGTGGTGTACAATTTCAGAATATTGTGGTGGCATAAAATTTGAGGATGGGGCAGTGGCACAAAATTTCAGAATGTGGCAGTGATGCACAGTTTTGGAATGTAGTGGTGATGCACAATGTGAGAATGTGGTGATGATGCACAATTTCAGAATGTGGCGGTGATGCACAGGTTCAGAATGTGGGGGTGATGCCCAGGTTTGGAATGTGGCAGTGACACACAGGTTTGGAATGTGCCAGTGACACACAATTTCAGAATGTTATGGCAATGCACTCTTTCAGAATGTGTTGGTGGTTCACAGTTTTAGAATGTGGCAATGATGAACAATTTCAGAATGTGGTAGTGACATGCACTTTCAGATTATGGCAGGTACACAATTTTGGAATGTGGCAGTGGTGCACAATTCTGGAATATGACAGTGGTGCACAATTTCAGAATGTGGCACTGGTAGACAATTTTGGAATGAGGTGGTGGCTTGCAGTATTGGCACATGGTTGTGATGCACAGTTTTGGAATGTGGTGGTGATGTCCAATTTCAGAATATGGCAGTGGTGCACAATTTTGGAATGTGGCAGTGGTCCACAATTTTGGAATGCTGCATTCACAAACAAGTTTAGAATATGCTAGTGATGTACAATTTCAGAATTTGGTGGTGGCACACAATTTCAGAATGTGGTGCTAGCATACAATTTTGGAATGTGGCAGTGGCATATAAGTTTGGAATGTGGCAGTGGCACGCAATTTCAGAATATGGCAGTTGCGCACAACTTTGAAACATGGTAGCACACATTATCAGAATGTGACAGTTGCACACAATTTCAGAATGTGGCAGAAGTTACACTATTTCAGAATATGGCAATGACAAACAATTTTGGAATATTACGATGGCACAAAATTGCGGAATATGGTAGTGACACACAATTTCAGAAAGTGTCATTGATGCACAGTTTCGAAATGAGTCAGTAGCACACCATTTCAGAATGTGGTGGTGATGCACAGTTGCAGAATGTGGCGATGGCACACAGTGTCTGAATGTGGCGGTGGTGCACAATTTTAGAACATGACATTGACAAACAATTTTGGAATGTAGTGATGGCACACAGTTTTGGAATGTGGCAGTAGTGCACAATTTCAAAAGGTGGAGGTGATGCAAAATTTCAGAATGTGGCAGTGGCACACAATTTCAGAATGTGGCAGTGGTGCACAATTTTAGAATGAAGCAGTGGCACACAATTTACGACTGTGGTGGTGGTGGTGCACAATTTTGGAATGTGGCAGTTGCATACATTTTCAGAATGTGGCTGTGGTGACCAATTTCTGAATGTGGCAGTGGTGCAACATTTTGGAATATGGTAGTGATGCCCAGTTTTGAAATGTGGTGCTGGCGCACAGTTTCAGATTGTGGCAGTGGTGCACAACTTTGGAATATGACAGAGGCGCACAATTTCAGAATGTGGCAGTAGCGCACAGTTTTGAAATGTGGCAGTGGCACACAAATTCAGAATGTAGAAGTGGTGTACAATTTCTGAATGTGACTGTGGTGCACAATTTTGGTATCTGGCAGTGGCACACAATTTCAGAATATGGTATTGATGCACAATTTTGGAATGTGGTGGTGGCACACAATTCAAGAATGTGGCTGTGGTGCACAATTTCAGAATCTGGCAGAGGCACACAATTTCAGAATGTGGTAGTAACACAACATTGTGGAATGTGGCGGTGATGCACAATTTTGGAATCTGGCAGAGGCACACAGTTTCAGAATGTGGCAGTGGTGCACAATTTCAGAATGTGGTGGTGAAGCATAATTTCAGAATCTGGCAGTGACACACAAATTCAGAATGTGACAATGACACACAGTTTCAGAATGTATCAGTAGCACATAATTTCAGAATGAGGCAGTGAAGAACAGTTTCAGAATGTGGTGATGATGCACACATTTGGAATGTGGCAGTAGTGCCCAATTTCAGAATGTAGTGCTGATAATTTCAGAATGTGGTTGTGATATACAATTTCACAATGTGGTGGTGCACAATTTTGGAATGTGGTGGTGGCACACAATTTCAGAATATGGTAGTGGCACACAATTTCAGAATGTGGCCTTGATGCACAGTTTTGGAATGAGGCAGTAGCACACAATTTCAGAATGTGGTTTGACAAACAATTTCAGAATATGGTGGTGATGCATAACTTTGAAATGCAACAGCAGTGCACAATTTTGGAATGTGGCAGTGGCACAATATCAGAATGTGGTGGTGATGCACAATTTCAGAATGTGGTGGTGCACAATTTCAGAATGTGGTGGTGGTGCACAATTTCAGGATGTGGTGGTGGTGCACATTTTCGAATGTGGCAGTAGTGCACAATTTCTGAACGTGGCAGTGGAGCACCATTTTGGAATATGGTGCTGGTGCACAATTTCAGAATGTGGCAGTGGCACACAATTTTGGAATATGAGGGTGTTGCACAATTTCAGAATGTGGCAGTGCTGCACAATTTCTGAATATGTTAGTGACACACAATTTGGAATGTGGTGCTGGCGCACAATTTCAGAATGGGCAGTGGCATACAATTTCAGAATGTGGCGGTGGCACACAATTTCATAATGTGGCTGTGATGCACAATTTTGGAATGTGGTGGTGGTGTACAATTTCAGAATATTGTGGTAGCATACAATTTGAGGATGAGACAATGGCACAAAATTTCAGAATGTGGCAGTGATGCTCAGTTTTGGAATGTAGTGGTGATGCACAATGTGAGAATGTGGTGATGATGCACAATTTCGGAATGTGGTGGTGATGCACAGGTTCAGAATGTGGGGGTGATGCCCAGGTTTGGAATGTGGCAGTGACACACAATTTCAGAATGTTATGGCAATGCACTCTTTCAGAATGTGGTGGTGGTGCACAGTTTTAGAATGTGGTAATGATGAACAATTTCAGAATGTGGCAGTGACATGCACTTTCAGATTATGGCGGGTGCACAATTTCAGAATGTGGCAGTGGTGCACAATTTTGGAATATGGCAGTGGTGCACAATTTCAGAATGTGGCACTGGTAGATGATTTTGGAATGAGGTGGTGGCTTGCAGTATTGGCACATGGTTGTGATGCACAATTTTGGAATGCTGCATTCACAAACAAGTTTAGAATATGGTTGTGACACACAATTTCAGAATTTGGTGGTGGCACACAATTTCAGAATGTGGCGCTAGAACACAATGTTGGAATGTGGTAGTGGCCTATAATTTTGGAATGTGGCAGTGGCATGCAATTTCAGAACATGGCAGTTGTGCACAACTTCAAAACATGGTAGCACACAATTTCAGAATGTGACAGTTGCACACAATTTCAGAATGTGGCAGAGGTTACACTAGTTCAGAATGTGGCAGTGACAAATAATTTTGGAATATTACGATGGCACACAATTGCGGAATATGGTAGTGACACACAATTTCAGAATGTGTCATTGATGCACAGTTTCAGAATGAGGCAGTAGCACACCATTTCAGAATGTGGTGGTGATGCACAGTTGCAGAATGTGGTGGTGGCACACGGTTTCTGAATGTGGCGGTGGTGCACAATTTTAGAATGTGGCATTGACAAACAATTTTGGAATGTAGTGATGGCACACAGTTTTGGAATGTGGCAGTAGTGCACAATTTCAGAAGATGGAGGTGACACCCAATTTCAGAATGTGGCAGTGGCACACAATTTCAGAATGTGGCAGTGGTGCACAATTTTAGAATGAGGTAGTGGTGCACAATTTCTGACTGTGGTGGTGGTGCACAATTTTGGAATGTGGTAGTTGCATACATTTTCAGAATGTGGCTGTGGTGACCAATTTCTGAATGTGGCAGTGGTGCAACATTTTGGAATATGGTAGTGATGCCCAGTTTTGAAATGTGGTGCTGGCGCACAGTTTCAGAATGTGGCAGTGGTGTACAATTTTGGAGTATGACGGTGGTGCACAATTTCAGAATGTGGCAGTGGTGCACAATTTCAGAATAAGGTAGTGACTCACAATTTTAGAATGTGGTGGTAGCACACAATTTCCTAATGTGGCTGTGATGCACAAATTTGAAATGAGGCAGTGACAAATAATTTCAGAATCTGGCAGTGTCACACAATTTCAGATTGTGACAGTTGTGCACAATTTCAGAAAGTGGCAGTAGCGCACAATTTCAGAAAATGGTAGTGATGCACAATTTTGGAATGTGGTGGTGGTGTACAATTTCAGAATATTGTGGTGGCATTCAACTTGAGGATGTGGCAGTGGCACACAATTTCAGAATGTGGAGGTGATGCACAATTTTGGTATGTGGTGGTGATGCACAATTTGAGAATGTGGTGAGGATGCACAATTTTGGAATGTGGTGGTGATGCACCATTTCAGAATGTGGGGGTCATGCCCAGGTTTGGAATTGGAAGTCACACACGTTTTGGAATAGGCAGTGACACACAATTTTAGAATGTTATGGCGATGCACTCTTTCAGAATGTGGTGGTGGTGCACAGTTTTAGAACGTGGCAATAACGAACAATTTCAGAATGGTGGTGACATGCACTGTCAGATTATGGTGGGGTGCACAATTTTGGAATGACAGTGGTGCACAATTTTGGAATATGGCAGTGGTGCACAATTTCAGAATGTGGCTCTGGTAGACAATTTTAGAATGGGGTGGTGGCTTGCAGTATTGGCACGTAGTTGTGACACACAATTTTAGAATGTGGTGGTGATGCACAATTTCAAAATATGGTAGTGGTGCACAATTTTGGAATGTGGCAGTGGTGCACATTTTTGGAATGCTGCATTCACAAACACTTTTAGACTGTGGTAGTGGTGCACAGTTTCAGAATTTGGTGGTGGCACACAATTTCAGAATGTGGCACTGGCACACAGTTTTGGAATGTGACAGTGGCCTACCATTTTGGAATGTGGCAGTGGCGCGCAATTTCAGAATATGGCAGTTGTGCACAACTTCAAAATGTGGTGGCACACAATTTCAGAATGTGGCAGAGGTTGTACTATTTCAGAATGTGAAAGTGACAAACAATTTTGGAATATTATGATGGCACACAATTGCAGAATATGGTAGTGTCATAGAATTTCAAAATGTGTAATTGATGCACAGTTTCAGAATGAGGCAGTAGCACACAATTTCAGAATGTGGTGGTGGTGCACAGTTTCAGAATGCAGCGGTGGCACATAGTTTCTGAATATGGTGGTGGTGCACAATTTCAGAATGTAGTGATGACAAACAATTTTGGAATGTAGCGATGTCACACAGTTTTGGAATATGACAGTGGTGCACAATTTCAGAATGTGGCAGTAGCGCACAGTTTTGAAATGTGGCAGTGGCACACAAATTCAGAATGTAGAAGTGGTGTACAATTTCTGAATGTGACTGTGGTGCACAATTTTGGTATCTGGCAGTGGCACACAATTTCAGAATATGGTATTGATGCACAATTTTGGAATGTGGTGGTGTCACACATTTCAAGAATGTGGCTGTGGTGCACAATTTCAGAATCTGCAGAGGCACACAATTTCAGAATGTGGTAGTAACACAACATTGTGGAATGTGGCTGTGATGCACAATTTTGGAATCTGGCAGAGGCACACAGTTTCAGAATGTGGCAGTGGTGCACAATTTCAGAATGTGGTGGTGAAGCATAATTTCAGAATCTGGCAGTGACACACAAATTCAGAATGTGACAATGACACACAGTTTCAGAATGTATCAGTAGCACATAATTTCAGAATGAGGCAGTGAAGAACAGTTTCAGAATGTGGTGATGATGCACACATTTGGAATGTGGCAGTAGTGCCCAATTTCAGAATGTAGTGCTGATAATTTCAGAATGTGGTTGTGATATACAATTTCACAATGTGGTGGTGCACAATTTTGGAATATGGTGGTGGCACACAATTTCAGAATATGGTAGTAGCACACAATTTCAGAATGTGGCCTTGATGCACAGTTTTGGAATGAGGCAGTAGCACACAATTTCAGAATGTGGTTTGACAAACAATTTCAGAATATGGTGGTGATGCATAACTTTGAAATGCAACAGCAGTGCACAATTTTGGAATGTGGCAGTGGCACAATATCAGAATGTGGTGGTGATGCACAATTTCAGAATGTGGTGGTGCACAATTTCAGAATGTGGTGGTGGTGCACAATTTCAGGATGTGGTGGTGGTGCACATTTTCGGAATGTGGCAGTAGTGCACAATTTCTGAACGTGGCAGTGGAGCACCATTTTGGAATATGGTGCTGGTGCACAATTTCAGAATGTGGCAGTGGCACACAATTTTGGAATATGAGGGTGTTGCACAATTTCAGAATGTGGCAGTGCTGCACAATTTCTGAATATGTTAGTGACACACAATTTTGGAATGTGGTGCTGGCGCACAATTTCAGAATGGGCAGTGGCATACAATTTCAGAATGTGGCGGTGGCACACAATTTCATAATGTGGCTGTGATGCACAATTTTGGAATGTGGTGGTGGTGTACAATTTCAGAATATTGTGGTAGCATACAATTTGAGGATGAGACAATGGCACAAAATTTCAGAATGTGGCAGTGATGCTCAGTTTTGGAATGTAGCGGTGATGCACAATGTGAGAATGTGGTGATGATGCACAATTTCGGAATGTGGTGGTGATGCACAGGTTCAGAATGTGGGGGTGATGCCCAGGTTTAGAATGTGGCAGTGACACACAATTTCAGAATGTTATGGCAATGCACTCTTTCAGAATGTGGTGGTGGTGCACAGTTTTAGAATGTGGTAATGATGAACAATTTCAGAATGTGGCAGTGACATGCACTTTCAGATTATGGCGGGTGCACAATTTCAGAATGTGGCAGTGGTGCACAATTTTGGAATGTGGCAGTGGTGCACAATTTCAGAATGTGGCACTGGTAGACAATTTTGGAATGAGGTGGTGGCTTACAGTATTGGCACATGGTTGTGATGCACAATTTTGGAATGTGGTGGTGATGCACAATTTCAGAATATGGCAGTGGTGCACAATTTTGGAATGCTGCATTCACAAACAAGTTTAGAATATGGTTGTGATGCACAATTTCAGAATTTGGTGGTGGCACACAATTTCAGAATGTGGCGCTAGAACACAATGTTGGAATGTGGTAGTGGCCTATAATTTTGGAATGTGGCAATGGCATGCAATTTCAGAACATGCTAGCAGTTCACGCACAACTAGAAACATGGTAGCACACAATTTCAGAATGTGACAGTTGCACACAATTTCAGAATGTGGCAGAGGTTACACTAGTTCAGAATGTGGCAGTGACAAATAATTTTGGAATATTACGATGGCACACAATTGCGGAATATGGTAGTGACACACAATTTCAGAATGTGTCATTGATGCACAGTTTCAGAATGAGGCAGTAGCACACCATTTCAGAATGTGGTGGTGATGCACAGTTGCAGAATGTGGCTGTGGCACACAGTTTCTGAATGTGGTGGTGGTGCACAATTTTAGAATGTAGCGTTGACAAACAATTTTGGAATGTAGTGATGGCACACAGTTTTGGAATGTGGCAGTGATTGCACAATTTCAGAAGATGGGTGACACCCAATTTCAGAATGTGGCAGTGGCACACAATTTCAGAAATGTGGCATGTGGTGCACAATTTTAGAATGAGGTAGTGGTGCACAATTTCTGACTGTGGTGGTGGTGCACAATTTTGGAATGTGGTAGTTGCATACATTTCAAGAATGTGGCTGTGGTGACCAATTTCTGAATGTGGCAGTGGTGCAACATTTTGGAATATGGTAGTGATGCCCAGTTTTGAAATGTGGTGCTGGTGCACAGTTTCAGAATGTGGCAGTGGTGTACAATTTTGGAGTATGACGGTGGTGCACAATTTCAGAATGTGGCAGTGGTGCACAATTTCAGAATAAGGTAGTGACGCACAATTTTAGAATGTGGTGGTAGCACACAATTTCCTAATGTGGCTGTGATGCACAAATTTGAAATGAGGCAGTGACAAATAATTTCAGAATCTGGCAGTGGCACACAATTTCAGATTGTTGCAGTTGTGCACAATTTCAGAATGTGGCAGTGGTGCACATTTTTGGAATATGGCAGTGGTGCACAATTTCAGAAAGTGGCAGTGGCGCACAATTTCAGAAAATGGTAGTGATGCACAATTTTGGAATGTGGTGGTGGTGTACAATTTCAGAATATTGTGGTGGCATTCAACTTGAGGATGTGGCAGTGGCACACAATTTCAGAATGTGGCGGTGATGCACAATTTTGGTATGTGGTGGTGATGCACAATTTGAGAATGTGGTGAGGATGCACAATTTTGGAATGTGGTGGTGATGCACCATTTCAGAATGTGAGGGGTCATGCCCAGGTTTGGAATGTGGAAGTCACACACAGTTTTGGAATGTGGCAGTGGCACACAATTTTAGAATGTTATGGCGATGCACTCTTTCAGAATGTGGTGGTGGTGCACAGTTTTAGAACGTGGCAATAACAAACAATTTCAGAATGTGGTGGTGACATGCACTGTCAGATTATGGTGGGGTGCACAATTTTGGAATGTGGCAGTGGTGCACAATTTTGGAATATGGCAGTGGTGCACAATTTCAGAATGTGGCTCTGGTAGACAATTTTGGAATGGGGTGGTGGCTTGCAGTATTGGCATGTAGTTGTGACACACAATTTTAGAATGTGGTGGTGATGCACAATTTCAAAATATGGTAGTGGTGCACAATTTTGGAATGTGGCAGTGGTGCACATTTTTGGAATACTGCATTCACAAACACTTTTAGACTGTGGTAGTGGTGCACAGTTTCAGAATTTGGTGGTGGCACACAATTTCAGAATGTGGCACTGTACGCAATTTTGGAATGTGACAGTGGCCTACATTTGGAATGTGGCAGTGGCATAATTTCAGAATAAGTTGTGCACAACTTCAAAATGTGGTGGCACACAATTTCAGAATGTGGCAGAGGTTGTACTATTTCAGAATGTGAAAGTGACAAACAATTTTGGAATATTATGATGGCACACAATTGCAGAATATGGTAGTGTCATAGAATTTCAAAATGTGTAATTGACGCACAGTTTCAGAATGAGGCAGTAGCACACAATTTCAGAATGTGGTGGTGGTGCACAGTTTCAGAATGTAGCGGTGGCACATAGTTTCTGAATATGGTGGTGGTGCACAATTTCAGAATGTAGTGATGACAAACAATTTTGGAATGTAGCGATGTCACACAGTTTTGGAATATGGCAGTAGTGCACAATTTCAGAAGGTGGAGGTGACGCACAATTTCAGAATCTGGCAGAGGCACACAATTTCAGAATGTGGAAGTGGTGCACAATTTCTGAATGTGGCTGTGGTGCACAATTTTGGATTATGACTGTGGTGCACAATTTTAGACTATGGCAGTTGCACACAATTTTGAAATGTGGCAGTGGCACACAATTTCAGAATATGGCAGTGGTGCATTATTTCAGAATGTGGCAGTGGTGTACAGTTTCGGAATATGGTATTGATGCACATTTTTGGAATGTGGTGGTGGCGCACATTTCAAGAAGATGGCTGCGGTGCACAATTTCAGAATCTGGCAGAGGCACACAATTTCAGAATGTGGCAGTACATGAAAATAAGATAAAAAATGTATGTATTACTAGACAAGGAGAGAGAAAACACAAAATTACCAAGTTGCTAAACTTTGGAATAAACTTTCTCATACAATGAGAGCAACAGTCTCAGTAGCAAATTTTAAAAAGGAATTAAAACATATTTTTCCCATTATTTGCAGATGCTGATTTTAGGTGCCTATTATATGTGATGTCCATTGTCATAAATAATTGTATGTTTGTGATCATGTATTTTCTTGTACTTTTTTGTTTAAATTAATGTAACACCCTACACAGGGCTGTCTTTTAAATAGGGTTTTTCCCTTATGGCATGTACGCCTGTATAAAAATATTTTTTTTATCTATCTATCAGTAACGCACCATTGTGGAATGTGACGGTGATGCACACTTTCAGAATCTGTCAGTGGCACACAGTTTCAGAATGTGGTAGTGGTGCACAATTTCAGAATGTGGCAGTGGTGCACAATTTCAGAATCTGGCAGTGACACACAAATTCAGAATCTGGCAATGACGCAGAGTTTCAGAATGTATCAGTAGCACAGAATTTCAGAATGAAGCAGTGAAGAACAATTTCAGAATGTGGCGATGATGCACAGATTTGGAATGTGGCAGTAGTGCACAGTTTCAGGATGTGGCAGTGATAATTTTGAAATGTGGTGATGGTACCCAATTTCACAATGTGGTGGTGGTGCACAATTTTGGAAAGTGATGGTGGCACACAATTTCAGAATGTGGCCTTGATGCACAGTTTCGGAATGAGGCAGTAGTACACAATTTCAGAATGTCATGTGATGAACAATTTTAGAATGTGGCGGTGATGCACAATTTTGAAATGTGGCAGTAGTGCACAATTTTGGAATGTGGCAGTGGCACACAATTTTGGAATGTGGCAGTGATGCACAATTTCAGAATGTGGTGGTGGTGCACAATTTTGGAATGTGGCAGTTGCACACATTTTTGGAATGTGGCAGTGCTACGCAATTTCTGAATGTGGCAGTGCTGCACAATTTCTGAATGTGGCAGTGGTGCACAATTTCAGAATATGGCAGTGATGCCCAATTTTGGAATGTGGTGCTGGCACACAATTTCAGAATGTGGCAGTGGCACACAATTTTGGAATATCGGGTTGTTGCACAATTTCAGAATGTGGCAGTGGTGCACAATTTCTGAATATGTTAATGACACACAATTTTTGAATGTGATGTTGGTGCGCAATTACAGAATGTGGCAGTGGCACACAATTTCAGAATGTGGCAGTGGCACACAATTTCAGAATGTGGCTGTGACACACAATTTTGGAATTTGGCAGTGACGAACAATTTCAGAATCTGTCAATGGCACACAATTTCAGATTCTGGCAGTTGTGCACCATTTCAGAATGTGGCACTGGTGCACAATTTTGGAATACATCAGTGGTGCACAATTTCGGAATGTGGCGGTGGCACACAATTTCAGAAAATGATAGTGATGCACAATTTTGGAATGTGGTGGTGGTGGTGTAAAATTTCAGAATATTGTCGTGGCATACAATTTGAGGATGTGGCAGTGGCACACAATTTTAGAATGTGGCAGTGATGCACAATTTTGGAATGTGGTGGTGATGCACAATTTGAGAATGTAGTGGTGATGCACAATTTTGCAATGTGGAGGTGATGTACAGGTTCAGAATGTGGGGGTGATGCAGAGGTTTGGAATGTGGTAGTGATGCACAGGTTTAGAATGTGGCAATGACACACAATTTCAGAATGTTATGGTGATGCACTCTTTCAGAATGTAGTGGTGCACAGTTTTATAATGTGGCAATGATGAACAATTTCAGAATGTGGTGGTGACATGCACTTTCAGATTATGGAATGCTGCATTTGGAAACAATTTTAGAATATGGTAGTGGTGCACAATTTCAGAATATGGCACTGGTGGACAATTTTTGAATGAGGTGGTGGCTCACAGTATTGGCATGGGGTGGTGACACACACAATTTTGGAATGTGGTGGTGATGCACAATTTCAGAATATGGCAGTGGTACACAATTTTTGAATGTGGTGGTGCACAATTTTGGAATGTTGCTTTCACAAATAATTTGAGAACGTAGTAGTTGTGTACAATTTCAGAATTTGGTGGTGGCACACAATTACAGAATACAGTGCTGGCACACAGTTTTGGAATGTGGCAGTGGCATACAATTTCAGAACATGGCAGTTGCGCACAATTTTGAAATGTGGTGGCACACAATTTCAGAATATGGCAGTGGCACATGATTTCAGAATGTGGAGTGGTGCACAATTTCAGAATGTGGCACTGATGAACAGTTTTGGAATGTGGCAGTGATGCACTGTTTTAGAATATGTCAGTAGTGCACAATTTCAGAAAGTGATAGTAACAAACAATTTCAGAATGTAGCAATGACACACAATCTTAGATTGTGACAGTAGTGCACAATTTTGGAATGTGGCAGTGGCACACAATTTTAGAGTGTGATCGTGGTGCAAAATTTCAGAATCTGGTGGTGGCACACAATTTCAGAATGCGGCACTGGCACACAGTTTTGGAATGTGGCAGTGGCATGCAATTTCAGAATATGGCAGTTGCACACAATTTTGAAAAGTGGCAGTGGCACACAATTTCAGAATATGGAAATTGCACACAATTTCAGATTGTGACAGTTGTGCACACTTTCAGAATATGGTGGTGGTGCACAATTTTGAAATATAACAGTGATGCACAATTTTGGAATGTGGCAGTGGTGCACAATTTTAGAAAATGGTGATGCACAATTTTGGAATGTGGTGGTGGTGTACAACTTCAGAATATTGTGGTGCCATACAATTTGAGGATGTCGCAGTGGTACACAATTTCAGAATGTGGCAGTGATGCCCAACTTTGGAATGTGATGGTGATGCACAATTGAGAATGTGGTGGTGATACACAATTTCAGAATGTGGTGATGATGCACAGATTCAGAATGTGGGGGTGATGCACAGATTCAGAATGTGGGGGTGATGCACAGGTTTGGAATATGGCATTGAGGCACAGGTTTGGAATGTGGCAGTGATGCACAATTTCAGAATGTTATGGCGATGCACTCTTTATCAGAATACGGTGGTGATTCACAGTTTTAGAATGTGGCAATGACAAACAATTTCAGAATGTGGCAGTGACACACAATTTCAGATTATGGCAGGGTGCACAATTTCAGAATGTGGCAGTGGCACACAATTTTGGAATATGGCAGTGGTGCACAATTTAAGAATGTGGCACTGGTGGACAATTATGGAATAAGGTGGCAGCTCACAGTATTGGCATTTGGTGGTGATGCACAATTTTGGAATGTGGTGGTGATGCACAATTTCAGAATATGACAGAGGTGCACAATTTTGGAATGTGGTGGTGGTGCACAATTTTGGAACGTTGCATTCGTAAATAATTTTAGAAGGTTTTAGTAGTGCAAAATTTCAGAATTTGGTGGTGGCATGCAATTTCAGAATGTGGCACTAGTACACAATTTTGAAATGTGACAGTGGCCTAAAATTTTGGAATGTGGCAGTGGCACGCAATTTCAGAATATGGCAGTTGCGCACAATTTCAAAATGTGGTGGCACACAATTTCAGAATGTGGAAGTGGTACATGATTTCAGAATGTAGGGTGGTGCACAATTTCAGAATGTGGAAGAGATGAACAATTTTGGAATGTGGCAGGGATGCACAGTTTTAGAATGTGGCAGTAGCGTACAATTTCAGAAAGTGGTGGTGACAAACAATTTCAGAATGTGGCAATGACACACAATTTTAGATTATAGCAGTAGCACACAATTTTATAATGTGGCAGTGGCACACAAATTTAGAGTGTGACAGTGGTGCACAACTTCAGAATGTGGTGGTGCATAGTTTCAGAATGTTGCGGTGGCACACAGTTTCTGAATGTGGCGGTGGTGCACAATTTCAGAATGTGGTGTTGACTAACAATTTTGGAATGTAGCGATGGCACACAGTTTTAGAATGCGGCAGTAGTGCAAAATTTCAGAATGTGGTGGTGATGCAAAATTTCAGAATGTTTCAGTGGCACACAATTTCAGAATGTGGTGATGACACACTGTTTCAGAATGTACAGAATCAGTAGAGCACAATATCAGAAAGTGGCATGGGGTAGAATTTCAGAATGTGGCAGTGGCGCACAGTTTTGGGATATATTATATCAGGAGAGCACAATTTCAGAATGTGGCAGTGGTGTAGAATTTCAGAATGTGGCAGTGGTGCACAGTTTTGGAATGTGGCAGTGGCACACAGTTTTGAAATATGTTGACTAACAATTTTGGAATGTAGCGATGGCACACAGTTTCGGAATGTGGCAGTAGTGCACAATTTCAGAATGTGGTTGTGACGCAAAATTTCAGAATGTTTCAGTGGCACACAATTTCAGAATGTGACGATGATGCACTATTTCAGAATGTACAGAATCAGTAGAGCACAATTTCAGAATGTGGCAGTGGTGTAGAATTTCAGAATGTGGCAGTGGCGCACAGTTTTGGGATGTACTGTAGCAGTACAGCACAATTTTGGAATGTAGCAGTGGTGTAGAATTTCAGAATGTGGCAGTGGCGCACAGTTTTGGAATGTGGCATTGATGCACAATTTTGGAATGTGGTGGTGGTGCAGAATTCCAGAATGTGGCAGTGGAGCACAATATCAGACTGTGGCGGTGGCATACAATTTCAAAATGTGGCAGTGACAAACAATTTTGGAATGTGGCAGTGGTGCATAATTTCAGAATGTTGCAGTGGCACACAGTTTCTGAATGTGGCAGTGGTGCACAACTTCAGAATGTGGCAGTGGTGCACAATTTCAGAATGTGGTGTTGACTAACAATTTTGGAATGTAGCGATGGCACACAGTTTCGTAATGCGGCAGTAGTGCACAATTTCAGAATGTGTTGGTGACGCAAAATTTCAGAATGTTTCAGTGGCACACAATTGTGGCAATGACACATTGTTCCAGAATATAGAGAATCAGTAGAACACAATTTCAGAATGTGGCAGTGGTGTAGAATTTTGGAATATGATGGTGGTGCACAATTTCAGACTGTAGCAATGGTGTACAACTTCAGAATATGGTAGTGACACACAATTTTGGAATGTGGTGCTGGAGCACAATTTTAGAATGCAGCAATGGCACTCAATTTCAGAATGTGGCTGTGACGCACAATTTTGGAATGTGGCGGTGATGCATAATGTCAGAATTTGGAAGTGGCACACAATTTCAGAATGTTGCGGTGGTGCATAATTTTAGAATATGGCAGTGGTGCACAATTTCAGAAAATGATGGTGATGCACAATTTTGGAATGTGGTGGTGGTGTACAATATCAGAATATTGTGATGGCACACAATTTCAGAATGTGGCAGTGATGAACATTTTTGGAATGTGGTGGTGATGCACAATTTGAGAATGTGGTGATGATGCACAATTTAGGAATGTGGCGGTGATACACAAGTTCAGAATGTGGGGGTGATGCAGAGGTTTGGAATGTGGCAGACACACACAATTTCAGAATGTTATGGCAATGCACTCTTTCAGAATGTGGTGGTGGTGCACAGTTTTACAATGTGGCAGTCATGAACAATTTCAGAATATGGCAGTGACACACAATGTCAGACTATGGTGGGGTGCACAATTCCAGAATGTGGCAGTGGTGCACAATTTAGGGTGGGGTGGAAAGGATGAGAAGGGACTTGGCAAGGTTAGAGGAATGGTCAAATGTATGGCAGCTTAGATTCAATGCTAAGACGTGCAAGGTAATGCACCTGGGAAACAAAAACCCAGGGGAAGAGTACACAATGGGGGGTGAGATACTAACAACAACAAAAATGGAAAGGGACCTGGGGTAGTCATATCAGATGACCTAAAGGTGGGCAAGCAATGTGAGAAGGCAGCAAGGAGGGCTGGGGGATACTGGGATGCATAGGAGAGCATCACCAGTAGAAAACAAGAAGTTATTATCCTCTGTACAGACAGCTGGTGAGACCCCATCTGGAGTACTGTGTGCAGTTCTGGAGACCCAATCTCTGCAAAGACATAGACAGGATGGAAGCTGTCCAGAGGAGGGCAACTAAAATGGTGCAGGGTCTGCACGGAGGACATATGAAGAGAGACTTAAGGAGCTTAATATGTATAGCCTCGAGAAAGGAGGGAGGGGGACATGATAGAAACTTTCAAGTACCTCAAGGGAATCAACAAAGTCAAGAGGTAGCATCTTTCAAAAAAGAGGTGTGCAAGAACAAGAGGCACAATTTGAAGATGGGGCGGCTCGAGGTAATTTAAGTATTTTTCACAGAGAGGTTGTGGATGCATGGAATGGCCTTCTGGAGGAGGTTGTGGAGTCAAAATCAGTGGTGGAATTCAAGCATGCATGGGATAGTCATAAGGCAGTTCTGGGGGTGGGGGTAGGAAGAAGTAGGCTGCTGGTTAACTAGGATCTGCAGCTTATCCAGTAGGTAGGGAAATGGGCAGACTGGGTGGGCCAAGCGGTCCTTATCTGCTGTCAAATTCTATGTTTCTATGTTTCTATGTTTGGAATATGGCAGTGGTGCACAATTTCAGAATGTGGCACTGGTAGACAATTTTGGAATGATTTGGTGGCTCACAATATTGACATGTGGTTAGTGATGCACAATTTTGGAATGTGGTGGTGATGCACCATTTCAGAATATGGCAGTGGTGCACAATTTTGGAACATGGCAGTGCTGCACACATTTGGAATGCTGCATTTGCAAATAATTTTAGAATGTGGTAGTGGTGCATAGTTTCAGAATTTGTATGCCTGCACCACATTCTGAAATTGTGTGCTATCACCAAATTCTGAAATTGTGCACAGCACACAATTTTGGAATATAGCAGGGCCTACAATTTTGAAATATGGCAGTGGCACACAATTTCAGAATATGGCAGTTGCGCACAATTTTGAAATGTGGTGGCATGCAATTTCAGAATGTGGCAGTCACACATGATTTTGGAATGTGGGTGGTGCACAATTTCAGAATGTGGCAGTGATGAACCATTTTGGAATGTGGCAGTGACGCACTGTTTTAGAATATGGCAGTAGTGCACAATTTCAGAAAGTGGTGGTGACAAACAATTTCAGAATATGGCACTGACACAGAATTTTAAATTGTGGCAGTAGCGCAGAGTTTTGGAATGTAGCAGTGGCACACAATTTTAGAGTGTGACATGGTACACAAATTCAGAATGTGGTGGTGGTGCACAGTTTCAGAATGTGGCGGTGGCACACAGTTTCTGAATGTGGTGGTGGTACACAATTTTAGAATGTGGTGTTGACTAAAAATTTTGGAATGTAGTGATGGCACACAGTTTCAGAATGTGGCAGTAGTGCACAATTTCAGAATGTGGCAGTGGCACACAATTTCAGAACGTGGTGATGACACACTGTTTCAGAATGTATCAGTAGAGCACAATTTCTGAATGTGGCAGTGATGCAGAATTTCAGAATGTGGCAGTGGTGCACTATTTTGGAATGTGGCAGTGGCACAGAATTTTGGAATATGGCAGTAGTGCACAATTTCAGAATGTGGCAGTGGTGTAGAATTTCAGAATGTGGCAGTGGCGCACAGTTTTGGGATGTACTGTATCAGTAGAGCACAGTTTTGGAATGTGGCAGTGGTGCACAGTTTTGGAATGTGGCAGTGGCACACAATATTGGAATATGGCAGCGGTGCATAATTTCAGAATGTGGCAGTGGCACATAATTTTGGAATATGGCATTGATGCACATTTTTGGAATGTGGTGGTGGTGCAGAATTCCAGAATGTGGCAGTGGAGCACAATATCAGACTGTGGCAGTGGCATACAATTTCAAATTGTGGCAATGATGAACAATTTTGGAATGTGGTAGTGGTGCACAGTTTCAGATGTTGTGGTGGCACACAGTTTCTGAATGTGGCGGTGGTGCACAATTTCAGAATGTGGTGTTGACTAACAATTTTGGAATGTAGCGATGGCACACGGTTTCAGAATGCGGCAGTAGTGCACAATTTCGGAATGTGGCAGTGACACAACATTTCAGAATGTTTCAGTGGCACACAATTTCAGAATGTGGCAATAACACACTGTTTCAGAATGTACAGAATCAGTAGAACACAATTTCAGAATGTGGCAGTGGTGTGGAATTTCAGAATGTGGCAGTGGCGCTCAGTTTTGAGATGTACTGTATCAGTAGAGTGCAATTTCAGAATGTGGCAGTGGTATAGAATTTCAAAATGCTGCAGTGGTGCACAGTTTTGGAATGTGGCAGTGGCCCACAATTTTGGAATATGGCAGTGGTGCACATTTTTGGAATGTGTTGGTGGCATAGAATTCCAGAATGTGGCAGTGGAGCACAATATCAGACTGTGGCAGTGGCATACAATTTCAAAATGTGGCAGTGACAAACAATTTTGGAATGTGGCGGTAATGCACAATTTCAGAATCTGGCAGTGGTATAAAGTTTCTGAATGTGGCAGTGGAGCACAATATCAGACTGTGGCAGTGGCATACAATTTCAAATTGTGGCAGTGACGAACAATTTTGGAATGTGGCAGTGGTGCACAGTTTCAGAATGTTGTGGTGGCACACAGTTTCTGAAGGTGGCGGTGGTGCACAATTTCAGAATGTGGTGTTGACTAACAATTTTGGAATGCAGCGATGGCACACGGTTTCAGAATGTGGCAGTAGTGCACAATTTCAGAATGTGGCAGTGACGCAAAATTTCAGAATGTTTCAGTGGCACACAATTTCAGAATGTGGCAATAACACACTGTTTCAGAATGTACAGAATCAGTAGAACACAATTTCAGAATGTGGCAGTGGTGTAGAATTTCACAATGTGGCAGTGGTGCACAGTTTTGAGGTGTACTGTATCAGTAGAGCACAATTTCGGAATGTGGCAGTGATATAGAATTTCAGAATGTTGCAGTGGTGCACAGTTTTGGAATGTGGCTGTGGCCCTCAATTTTGGAATATGGCAGTGGTGCATAATTTCAGAATGTGGCAGTGGCAAACAATTTTGGAATATGGCATTGATGCACATTTTTGGAATGTGTTGGTGGCACAGAATTCCAGAATGTGGCAGTGGAGCACAATATCAGACTGTGGCAGTGGCATACAATTTCAAAATGTGGCAGTGACAAATAATTTTGGATTGTGGTGGTAATGCAAAATTTCAGAATCTGGCAGTGGTACAAAGTTTTAGAATGTGGCAGTGGAGCACAATATCAGACTGTGGCAGTGGCATACAATTTTAAATTGTGGCAGTGACGAACAATTTTGGAATGTGGCAGTGGTGCACAATTTCAGAATGTGGCAATGACACACAGTTTCAGAATGTATCAGTAGAGCAGAATTTCAGAATGAGGCAGTGAAGAACAATTTCAGAATGTGGCGATGAAGCACAGTTTTGGAATGTGGCAGTAGTGCACAATTTCAGAATGTGGTGGTGATATATAGTTTCAGAATGTGGTGGTACACAATTTCACAATGTGGTGGTGGTGCACAATTTTGGAATGTGGTGGCGGCACACAATTTCAGAATATGTTAGTGGCACACAATTTTAGAATGTGGCTTTGATGCACAGTTTTGGAATGAGGCAGAAGCTCACAATTTCAGAATGTGGCAGTGGCCCGCAATTCTGGAATGTGGCATTGGCTCACAGTTTTGAATATGGCAGTGGCACACAATTTTGAAATGTAGCAGTGGCACACTGTTTTGGAATGTGGCAGTGGTGCAAAATTTCAGAATATGGTGGTTGCACACAGTTTCAGAATGTGGCAGTGGTGCACAGTTTTAGAATGTGACAGTGGTGCACAATTTCAGAATATGGCAGTTTCACACAGTTTTGAAATGTGGCAGGGGCACATAATTTCAGAATATGGCAGTATAACACAATTTCAGAATGTGGCAGTGGTGTACCATTTCAGAATGTGGCAGTAACAAAACATTTTGGAATATTACGACAGCACACAATTGCAGAATATGGTAGTGGCACACAAATTCAGAATGTGTCATTGATGCACAGTTTTGGAATGAGGCAGTAGTGTACAATTTTAGAATGTGGTGGGGGTGCACAGTTTCAGAATGTGGCAGTGGCACAGAGTTTCTGAATGTGGTGGTGGTGCACAATTTCAGAATGTTGAAGTGGTGCACAATTCATGAATGTGGCTGTGGTGCACAATTTTGGATTATGGCAGTGTCACGCAATTTCAGAATATGGATAACATATTACAGCAAAAATGGAAAGGGACCTGGAGTAATCATATCAGATGACCTTAAGGTTAGCAAGCAATGTAAGAAGGCAGTAAGGAGGGCTGGGGGGATACTGGGATGTATAGGGAGAGGCATCACCAGCAGAAAACAGGAAGTTGTTATCCCTCTGTACAGACAGTTGGTAAGACCCCATCTAGAGTACTGTGTTCAGTTCTGGAGACCCCATCTCCACAAGGACATAGACAGGATGGAGGCAGTCCAGAGAAAGGCAACTAAAATGGTGCAGGGTCTGCAAGAGAAGCCATACAAGGAGAGACTAAAGGAGCTTAATAAGCATACCCTTGAGGAAAGGAGATGGAGGGGGTGCATCATAGAAACTTTAAAGTACCTCAGTGGAATCAGCAAAGTCCAAGAGGATAGCATCTTTCAGAAAAGGAGATGTGCAAGAACAAGGGGACACAATTTGAAGATAGAGGGAGGATGGCTCAGGGACAATGTGAGGAAGTATTTTTTCACAGAGATGGTGGTGGATGCATGGAACAGCCTTCCTGAGGAGGTTGTGGGGTCTAAAACTGTGGGAGAATTCAAGAATGCATGGGACAGACATAAGGCAATTCTTGTGGAGGGTAGGAAGAAATAGGCTGTTGGTTAACTAGGATCTGCAGTTTATCCATTAGGTAGGGAAATGGGCAGACTAGGTGGGCCAAGCAGTCCTTATCTGCTGTCAAAGTCAATGTGTTCTATGTTTCTATGGCAGTGGTGCATAATTTTGAAATGTGGCAGTGGTGCACAATTTCAGAATATGGTATCGATGCACATTTTGGGAATGTGGTGGTGGTGCACAATTCAAGAATGTTGCTGTGGTGTACAATTTCAGAATCTGGCAGAGGCACACAATTTTAGGATGTGGCAGTAATGCACCATTGTGGAATGTGGTGATGATGCACAATTTCAGAATCTGGCAGTGGCACACAGTTTCAGAATGTGGCAGTGGTGCACAATTTCAGAATGTGGTGGGTACCCACAATTTTAGAATCTGGCAGTGGCACACAGTTTCAGAATGTGGCAGTTATGCGCAGTTTCAGAATGTGGTGGCTACCCACAATTTCAGAATCTGGCAGTGACACACAAATTCGGAATGTGGCAATGACGCACAGTTTCAGAATGTATCAGTAGTACAGAATTTCAGAATGAGGCAGTGAAGAACAATTTCAGAATGTGGCAATGACGCATAGTTTTGGAATGTCACAGAAGTGCACAATTTCAGAATGTGGTGGTGATAAACAATTTTGGAATGTGGTGGTGGTACACAATTTCACAATGTGGCAGTGGTGTACAATTTTGGAATGTGGCTGTGGCTCACAATTTCAGAACATGGTAGTGGCACACAATTTCAGAATGTGGCATTGACGCACAGTTTTGGAATGAAGCTGTAGCACACAATTTTAGAATGTGGTGTGACAAATAATTTCAGAATGTGGCGGTTATGCACAATTTTGAAATGTGGCAGTAGTGCACAATTTTTGGAATGTGTCAGTGGCACACAATTTCAGAATGAGGCAGTGATGCACAATTTCAGAATGTGGTGGTTGTGTACAATTTCAGAATGTGGTGGTGGTGCTGCACAATTTTGAAATGTGGCATTGCACGCATTTTTAGAATGTGGCAGGGGTGTACAATTTCTGAATGTGGCAGTAGTGCACCATTTCAGAATATGATAATCATGCCCATTTTCGGAATGTGGTGCTGGCGTACAATTTCAGAATGTGGCAGTGGCACACAATTTTGGAATATGATGGTGATGCACAATTTCAGACTGTAGCAGTGGTGCACAATTTCAGAATATGGTAGTGACACAATTTTGGAATGTGGTGCTGGAGCACAATTTCAGAATGTAGTAGTGGCACTCAATTTCAGAATGTGGCTGTGATGCACAATTTTAGAATTTGGCAGTGATGCATAATGTCAGAATCTGGCAGTGGCACACAATTTCAGAATGTTTCGGTGGTGCTTGGCAGAAGACAACAGGAGAAAGGACTGCTGTGTGACTGAACTTCTCTGCTGGGACTAAAGTAGAAGAACTTTTGTATTTGGACCTTTAATTTAGGGTAAAAAAACTAACATACAAACATAAAAAAACTAACATACAAAACAAAAAAAAAAAGTGTGTGTTTGGGTTAACTGAACTGAACGGGTAAGTGAAAAGTTATCTGGGTGTAAATCTCAGGTGACTGAAAGGACTTAACTGCTGTGAGGTTTAAATTACTTGTAGAAAGCTCTGGTAAGTAGGGGGAGTGGCTTAGCTAGAAGGAAGCTACATTTAAAGACTGCCTTAGAAAGATTCTGCTAATAGCTTGGCAGAAGACACCAGGAGAAAGGACTGCTGTGTGACTGAACTTCTCCTGGGACTAAAGTAGAAGAACTTTTGTATTTGGACCTTTAATTTAGGGTAAAAAAACTAACATACAAAACAAAAAAAAAAGTGTGTGTTTGGGTTAACTGAACTGAATGGGTAACTGAAAAGTCATCTAGGTGTAAATCTCAGGTGACTGAAAGAACTTAACTGCTGTGAGGTTTAAATTACTTGTAGAAAGATCTGGTAAGTAGGGGAGTGGATCAGCTAGAAGGAAGCTACATTTAAAGACTGCCTTAGAAAGATTCTGCTAATAGCTTGGCAGAAGACAACAGGAGAAAGGACTGCTGTGTGACTGAACTTCTCTACTGGGACTATATTGCCTCCTTCCCTCCTCAACCCAAAGCTAGATCTATTTTATAGGCACAGGATTTGACTGACAACAGGAACTTCCTGTTTAGGGGCAGGAAGTGAGTGATCACAGAACCACAAGGACCCACCATCCTAGAAGGGCAAAGTAGCTCTCCGGCCCCTCTAGCTGCTGGAGGTCTGCCTCTGAACAAGTAAGTGATCTACTGAGAAATATAGGATATTCTTGTCTCAGAACAGGACAATCAGGAGCTTAAAAGGCACACAGGCAGAAAGTAAGGAGAGAGAGAGAAAAAAAAACAGAGGAAGAGGATTGCAAACAGTTAGGGGCCAGAAATAAGACATGATTGGAGCGGTGCAGTGCAGTGGCTGTGAGCAGCAGTCTTCTGGGAGATGTTCTGGAGGATGCAGTGTTGTCCCATCTGCAGGCACCTCTCATGGGCTGAGGGAGGAGGTTGCTCATCTCCAGGCTGAGTTGGCCAGGATTGTGGGACCTCCTCTTCCATCCAAGGACACCAGGTGCCACTGCCATTGCCTCAGAGGTTGCCAAGAAAGAGGAGGCGGTTGGACCACAGTGGGCTCAGGAGGGTGAGGATGGTGGAACAGAGGCACATCCTCCAGTTGTACCTCTCCACAATTCCTATGCCATTCTGGCAAAGTGTGGTTCCTCTATGGAGGCACCTACAGTGGAGACCAAGGAGGATGTGGGAACCTCACAAGGAGACCCACAGGAGGTGGCAGGGGACCCTGCAGGGAAAAACAACTCCTGGTGGGGACTCCATTGTTAGGAAGGTAGAACTGGGCAAGGAAGGGAGAGGGAGGCAAGGTGCCTGCCTGGTGCCATGGCTGGAGGGACAGGGAGCGAATCCTCAGGATTGCTGGAGCAGCTGCACAGGGAGGAGCTGGATGTCATTGTCCACCTAGGGACAAATGACCTGGCTAAGAAAGGGATTAGAGAAGTGCAGGAAGAGTTTGTGGAGATTGGGAGGGGCCTTGGTCAAGAGTAGCACGCATACGGTAAAACCTTTTCAGAGGTGCTACCCATCTATGGCATAGGAGAGGCTAAGGTGTTGCATACCATGGGATTCAATCAGTGGTTGAAAACTGGTGTGGAGCTCCAGGGATTTGGCTTCATGGGGACTGGGGTACACCTGGAGTAATGCAAGCCTATACTGGCATGATGGGCTGCATCTGTCCGGGAGGGAACCAGGATCCTAGGTGATAGGTTTAAATGCTTCATTGGCAAGCTTTTAAACTAGCCAAGGGGGGAGGCACTGGAAAGGAGCAGGAAAATCCTAGCCCCCCCAAACAATCATGGTAGTAAGTGTGGCAAACACCAACATGGAGGTTTCAATAGGGAGAAGGGCAGGGGTAAATGGAGAAAGTGACAAAGGCAAGAAGGACAGGGATGGGGCAAAAGGGGGTAAGGCCATCAGGAAATGGAAGGTAATGAGTACCAATGCCTGTAGTCTGGGCAACAAGCTCCCTGAGCTGGTGGCCTTAATGGAAGAGGATGCCTGGATATTGTAGCAGTCACAGAAACATGGTACACAGAGAACCATGACTGGGATGTTAACATACCAGGGTCACATAACTTACAGGAGAGACAGGGAGAAGAGGGGAGGAGTAGCTCTCTATGTAAAGGAAGGGATAAAAGCAACTGAACAAAAGAGTAAACAGGGAGGAGAGGAGGCACTGTGGGTCACCTTGGAGACTGGAAGGGCACCACAATCTGCACAGGGTTGTGTACAGACCCCTATGTCAGGGGAAGGAATGGACAAGGATATGATGGAAGGCATTCTTAGAATGGCAGAGAAAGGGAGATACTGTTGATGGGAGACCTGAATATGCCAGATGTTAACTGGAGCACATTTGCTGCACACATCCAAGAGCAGGGCCATTCTTGACGCCCTACAGGTGGCAGGCATTAGACAGCTAGTTTCAGAACCCACTCATGAGGAGCAATCTTAGACCTCATACTTTCAAACGGGGCAGTGAGAGGATCTCAGATCTAGAAGTGGGTTGCCATCTGGGGACAAGTGACCATCAAACAGTGTGGTTCACGTTAAACTCAGCTACAGAGTCAAGCCATACAAAGTGAGGGTACTGGACTTTAGGAGGGCTGACTTTGAAAGATGGAGGTGCCTCAGAAAAGCACTAGCAAACAGGCTAGAAGGAGGTGTGGAGCAACAATGGGAACTATCAAAACTACCATCACAGAGGCAACAAGCCTTTGTGTGAAGCAAATAAGCAAATCAAACGAAAGAAAAAGCCACTATGGTTCTCAAAGAGGTGGCTGTGAAAGTCAGGAAGAAAAAGATAGCATTCCAGAAGCATAAGGAAACACAGAAGGAGCAGGACAGAGAGCTGTACCAGTTAAGGCAGAAAGAAGCAGGAGGGAAGTCAGAATAGCAAAGGCCCAAACTGAGGAAAAGATAGCCAACTCAGTTAAGAAGGGGATAAAACCTTTTATAGGTACATCAGCGAGCGTAGAAAGACAAAGGGAGGGATAGTGAGGCTGAATAGAATGAACGGTGGGTGGGCAGAGGGGACAGTGAAAAAGCAGGAATACTGAACGAATATTTCTTCTCAGTATTCACAAAAGAGGAGGGGAAGTGCCTAATCCAATTAACAGAAGCACTCTTGATGGGGGTCAATCCCAGTCCTTTCACAGAAGAAAGGGTTCTGCAAGAACTCCTAAAACTGAAGGTGGACAAAGCAATGGGTCCTGATGGAATTCACCCCAGAATTCTAAAACAATTAAGGAAGAAACTAGTGAAACCACTGGCTACTCTTTTAATAAATCATGGGAGGATGGTGTGGTACCGAGGACTGGAGGAAGGCAGATGTGATTCCCTTCACAAAAGTGGGACCAAGACAGAGGCAGGAACTACAGACCTGTCAGTCTGACCTCTGTGGTAGGGAAAGTGATGGAGTCACTTCTGAAGGAAAGAATAATTGAGTACCTAGAGGTCAGTGGAGCACAGGATCCAAGGCAGCATGGGTTCACAGCGGGAAGGTCATGTCAGACAGATCTAATAGATTTCTTTGACTGGGTGACCAAAGTAGTAGACCAGGGAGGGCTGTGGACATGGCCTACCTAGACTTTAGCAAGGCATTTGACACAGTCCCACACAAAGATTATAGTCAGATTAACCAGCCTGGGTGGGTCCCAGGGTGGTAGCCTAGGTAAAACATTGGCTGGACAACAGGACACAGAAGGTAATTGTAAATGGAGTCCACTCTGAAGAAAGGGTGGTTACTAGTGGGGTACCGCAGGGTTCAGTATTGGGTCCAGTCCTTTTTAATGTCTTCATCAGTGACATTGCAGAGGTACTGGAAGGAAAAGTATGCCTTTTTGAAGATGACACAAAGATCTGCAACAGGGTTGATACACAAGGAGGCATGGAAAGGATGAAAAGGGACTTGGCAAGGTTGGAGGAATGGTCAGATGTATGGCAGCTAGGATTCAATGTAAAAAAGTGCAAAATAATGCACCTGGGAAACAAGAACCCAGGGGAAGAATACACAATGGGTGGGGAGGTAGTAACAACAAAACAGGAAAGGGACCTGGGGGTAATCATATCAGATGACCTTAAGGTTAGCTAGCAATGTGAGAAGGCAGTAGGGAGGGCCGGGGTATACTGGGATGTATAGGGAGAGGCATCAGCAGCAGAAAACAGGAAGTTGCTATCCCTCTGTACAGACAGTTGGTGAGACCCCATCTGGAATACTGTGTCCAGTTCTGGAGACCCCATCTCCTCAAGGACATAGACAGGATAGAGGCAGTCCAGAGGAGGGCAACTAAAATGGTGCAGGGTCTGCAAGAGAAGCCGTATGAGGAGAGACTAAAGGAGCTTAATATGTATACCCTTGAGGAAAGAAGGAGAGGGGGACATGATAGAAACTTTCAAGTACCTCAAGGGAATCAACAAAGTCCAAGAGGTAGCATCTTTCAGAAAAAGAGACTTGCAAGAACAAGGACACAATTTAAAGATAGAAGGAGGCGGTTAGACGCAATGTGAGAAGTATTATTTCACAGAGAGGGTAGTGATGCATGGAACAGCCTTCCTGAGGAAGTTGTGGGGTCTAAAACTGTGGGAGAATTCAAGAATGCATGGGACAGACATAAGGCAATTCTTGTGGGGGGGCAGGAAGATATAGGCTGTTGGTTAACTAGGATCTGCGGCCTATCCTGTAGGTAGGGAAATGGGCAGACTAGATGGGCCTAGCAGTCCTTATCTGCCGTCAAAGTCTATGTTTCTATGCATAATTTTGGAATATGGCAGTGGTGCACAATTTCAGAAAATGGTGGTGATGTACAATTTTGGAATGTGGTGGTGGTGTACAATATCAGAATATTGTGGTGGCACACAATTTCAGAATGTGGCAGTGATGCACAATTTTTGAATGTGGTGGTGGCACAATTTGAGAATGTGGTGGTGATGCACAATTTAGGAATGTGGTGGTGATACACAAGTTGAGAATGTGGGGGTGATGCACAGGTTTGGAATGTGGCAGTGATACAAAATTGCATAATGTTATGGTGATGCACTCTTTCAGAATGTGGTGGTGGTGCACAGTTTTAGAATGTGGCAGTCATGAACAATTTCAGAATGTGTGGTGGTGACACACAATGTCAGACTATGGCAGGGGTGCACAATTTCAGAATGAGGCAGTGGCACACAATTTTGGAATATGGCAGTGGTGCACAATTTCAGAATGTGGCACTGGTAGACAATTTTGGAATGAAGTGGTGATTCACAGTATTGGCATGTGGTTAGTGATGCACAATTTTGGAACGTGGTGGTGATGCACAATTTCAGAATATGGCAGTGGTGCACAATTTTGGAATGTGGTGGTGCTGCACACATTTGGAATGTTGCATTTGCAAATAACTTTAGAATGTGGTAGTGGCGCACAATTTCAGAATTTGTGTGCCTGCGCCACATTCTGAAATTGTGTGCAACCACCAAATTCTGAAATTGTGTGCAGGCACACAATTTTGGAATATGGCAGGGCCTACAATTTTGGAATATGGCAGTGGCGTGCAATTTCAGAATATGGCAGTTGCACACAATTTTGAAATGTGGTGGCATGCAATTTCAGAATGTGACAGTCACACATGATTTTGGAATGTGGGGTGGTGCACAATTTCAGAATGTGGCAGTGATTAACAATTTTGGAATGTGGCAGTGATGCACTGTGTTAGAATATGGCAGTGGAGCACAATTTCAGAAAGTGGTGGTGACAAACAATTTCAGAATATGGCACTGACACAGAATTTTAAATTGTGGCAGTAGCACACAGTTTTGGAATGTAGCAGTGGCACACAATTTTAGAGTGTGACGTGGTGCACAAATTCAGAATGTGGTGGTGGTGCACAGCTTCAGAATGTGGCAGTGGCACATAGTTTCTGAATGTGGCAGTGGTGTACAATTTCAGAATGTAGTGTTGACTAACAAATTTGGAATGTAGTGATGGCACACAGTTTCAGAATGTGGCAGTAGTGCACAATTTTAGAATGTGGTGGTGACGCACAATTTCAGAATGTGGTGATGACGCACTGTTTCAGAATGTATCAGTACAGCACAATTTCTGAAGGTGGCAGTGATGCAGAATTTCAGAATGTGGCAGTGGTGCTCAATTTGGGAATGTGACAGTGGCACACAATTTTGGAATATGGCAGTGGTGCACAATCTCAGAATGTGGCAGTTGTGCACAATTTTGGAATATGGCACTGATGCACATTTTTGGAATGTGGTGTGGCGCACAATTCCAGAATGTGGCAGTGACAAACAATTTTGGAATGTGGTGTTGACACACAGTTTCGGAATCTGGCAGTTGCACACAGTTTCAGAATGTGGCAGTGGTGCTCAATTTCAGAATGTGGCAATGATGCACAGTTTCAGAATGTATCAGTAGAGCAGAATTTCAGAATGAGGCAGTGAAGAACAATTTCAAAATGTGGTGATGATGCACAGTTTTGGAATGTGGCAACAGTATACAATTTCAGAATGTGGTGGTGATAAAGAGTTTCAGAATGTGGTGGTACACAATTTCAGAATGTGGCAGTGTCACACAATTTCAGAATATGGTAGTGGCACATAATTTCAGAATGTGGCATTGATGCACAGTTTTGGAATGAGGCAGAAGCTCACAATTTCAGAATGTGGTGGTTGCACACAATTTCAGAATGTGGCAGTGGCCCACAATTCTGGAATGTGGCAGTGGCATGCAATTTTGGAAAATGGCAGTCGCACACAATTTTGAAACGTAGCAGTGGCACACCATTTTGAAATATGGTAGTGGTGCACTATTTCAGAATGTGGCAGTGACAAAACATTTTGGAATATTACGATAGCACACAATTGCGGAATATGGTAGTGGCACACAATTTAAGAATGCGTCATTGACACACAGTTTCAGAATGAGGCAGTAGCACGCAACTTCAGAATGTGGTGATGATGAACAATATCAGAATGTGGTGGTGCTGCACATTTTTGAAATGTGGCAATACTGTACAATTTTGGACTGTGGCAGTTGCACACAACTTTGGTATGTGGTGATGTTACACAATTTCAGAATGTGGCAGTGGTATGCATTTTCGGAATGTGGTGGTGGCACTCAGTGTCGAAATGTGGTGGTGGCACACAATTTCAGAATGTGGCAGTGAAGCATAGTTTTGGAATGAGGCAGTAGCTCGCTATTTCAGAATGTGGTGGTGATGAGCAATTTTGGAATGTGGCAGTGATGATCAATTTTGGAATGTGGCAGTAGTGCATAATTTTGGAATGTGGCACTGGCACACAATTTTGGAATATGGTGGTGTTGCACAATTTCAGAATGCGGCAGTGGCACTCAGTTTTAGAATGTGGCAGTGGTGCACAATTTCAGATTGTAGCAGAAGTGCACAATTTTGGAATATGGCAGTGAGGCACATTGTCAGAATGTGGTGGTGTCACGTAATTTCAGAATGTGGCGGTGGCATACAATTTCAGAATTTGGCAGTGGCACACAATTTCAGAATGTGACAGTGATGCACAATTTTTGATTATGGTGGTGACACACAATTTCAGAATGTGCTGGTAATGCACAGTTTTGCAATGTGGTAGTCATGCACAGGTTCAGAATGTGGCCGTGATGCACAGGTTTGGAATGTGGCAGTGACGCACAATTTTATAATGTGATGGTGATGAACACTTTCAGAATGTGGTGGTGATGCACACTTTCAGAATGTGGTGGTGACACAAGTTTGGAATGTGGTGGAGACACAATTTCAGAACTTGGCTTTGAAACACAACTTTGGAATGTGGCAGGGATGCACAATTTTTGAATGTGACTGGGATGCACAATTTCAAAATGTGGTGGGGATGTGATACACAATTTTGAAATGCGATGGGTGCATACAATTCTGGAATGTAGCAGGGGCAAGCAATTTCAGAATAAAACAGTGTGCTCTGTAACATTCCGACAGTGTGCATCCCCATTATATTAAGAAATTGCCAGTCCCCACCAAATTCCTTGATGTATGTCCCTGTTGCATTCTGAGACTGAGTGTCCTACCACATTTTGAGTTGGTGGATCCCTGACACATTCTGAGATTGCATGTCCCCCCCCAACATTCTAAAATTGTGCACCACCTTGAAATTCTATACCCTGGCGCAGCACTGCATTCCAAAATCACCTCCTGACACATTCTAAAGTGCAGTATCATTCTGGTAATGAGAGCACTGCAGCTAAGCCTATGCCAGTGTTTTTTTCCTAAATGATTGCTACAGCTGCAGTTTCTTAAACTCTGGAGAAATAGGTCCTATAATGTTGCTGACAGGGAAGACTAGGCCGTGAATTCTGGTTATGACATCAGTGACTCTTAACTGAAACTGGCTTTTTTGAACCGTGAGTGAAATCAGGGTTACAAAATAGCTCATAACTTTAAAACGAAGTAACATAGAAACCTAATATTTGGCATGAGATTTTTTGGGGATATGCTGATACTAATTCTGCAATGTAGTACTTTTGGCCAGACTCCCTCTTCAATACAAGTTCTATTAAAAAAATGAAGACATCTTTGACACGATTTATATTTTATCAGACTCTCTTATGGTTATTGACTGCCTTCTCAAGTCCCTTGTGTGCCAGAATTTCACAATTCTCTCACCCACAGAACTTAAAATGGTCATCTTACAACCATTAGAAATGCTGGAACTCTACATTGAAATGCTTATAATCCTCTGTGACATTTTAATCTGTTGTTTTGGAAATGATTATAACAAACATAACACTGTGAGGAAAAAGCAGAAGGATGAGAGAAGAGCCTGTAATATAAAATGGGCAAGGAAATCCCTGTGTCCTGATTAGTGATGGTAGTGGCCCAATTAAACAAAGATTCACAGGTGAAGCGGTCAGGGTGCTATGCTGGCGATGAAGTGGGGTACTGCGTTATTAATGAAGTATAGACAGTCTATTGAAAACAATGACTTCACGTTACTTTGCCTTCCCAAACCACTACTCCACCAATTCTTAAGGTGAAGTACGTTGAAAACAATGTACTTCGCCTTACTTTGCCTCATTTTTAAGCTTCAAAGGTGAATTTTGCAGTGTTTCATGGGATTTCAGGTCACATGGGCTCTAGATTGTTCTGCACAGCCTCAGTTTGGGGTAGTGTGTGTAGGAAGCTGTAGGGGACAATCTACTCTGAGAGCTCTCTGCAATTCAAACCTTCAAAAAGCTGTTAAAGCCTTTTTGAGTCATTTTTTTTGCTGAAACTTTAGTTCATCGATTATAGGAAACCCTCCTGTGCTCATATCGTCGAGTGTTTATTGTTTGTGTATGGATTTTGAATGTTAATGTACAACATTCAGTCTGTGTACTGAGAGACAGTGGAAGTGTGCTTTGGGGGAGGGGTGTATCTGTGGTGTAGGTAGATTAACTTGGAGAAAAAGACAGTGCTTTCTGTTTTGGTGATATTTTTCTTGTATAACTGTATTAATGTACACACAGTAATATTTTCAATATTTCTTGCCATTTTTTTTGCTGATTGTTGTGGTGCAGTAGTGCATAATTTTAGTTTGTTTAAAATATGTGGTCATATTACTGAAGTTTTTAATTTGCATGCATTACTTAGTGTGTGAGTATGTATGTGACACATGTCATCAAATCAGACACCTTTTATTGTGCCACATAATAATTTCAGCAATGTGAAGCTGCTATCCACTGCAGCTGTGTGATTTTTGTACTTCTTTGTGGTATCTTTACTGGTACTAGTACTAGTGACTCTTACTGCAACAGTGCATTACACTGCCCCTTCCCCGGGACCCCCCCAACTGGCAAAGGTTTTCTTTTCCAGATTTGAATTTCTGATGGTGAGCACTGGTTAGGTGTTGTGCCTTTGTGTCTGCATCTCTTCAGTGCACAGTACAATCTTAATCTGTCTGTGCATTTGCAACTCTTTAGGGCCCAATCTCCATCTGTAACTTAAGTCACAGTTGTTTCTTTGACTTCTCTTCAGAGTACTGGACAGGTGTGGTGCTTAATTCTGCATGAACATTGTACTCATTAATATGCGTTTTTAAGTCAGGACCATCATCACAAGTCACTCGTGATACAAATCACGTTCATCATCACGGTCACAAATGCAGTCACAAATCATGATTCACGATCATTCACATTACGAATCACAACATAAATATTTTTTCTAGTAACTTGGATGTATTGTAAGCCTGTTTTGTAGTATCTCTCCAGGCTTCACCACCCCACCATTGTACTCATTGATACGTATTTTTAAGTCTGGGAGTTTTAAGCTACAGCTCATCAGGGAAGTACAGCCGTAGGCGGTAGGCATTCACATTTCTTCATCATCACGGTCACAAATTCAGTCACAAATCACAATTCACGATCACGTCACGAATCACAACATTAATTTTTTTTAATAGTTACTTGGATGTATTGTAAGCCTGTTTTGTAGTATCTCTTCATGCTTCATCACCTCACCATTGTACTCATTAATGTTTGTTTTTAAGTCAGAAAGTTGGACAGTGTCTGCAGTACATACACAGACTGGAAAGAAGACTGCACACATGCAGTTTAGTACAGTATACTTGCACTGCTCAGAATACAAAGTGTCACGCATACGGAAGCAAACAAAAAATGGCATAATTACATACAAGGGTCAGGGATGGTGGAGGAATACATTTTATAACACAGCAAGGAAGGTGTGGGGGGGCACATGGTGTGAGGAAAAAAAATAATGTGGGATCCCAGCAGCAGTTCCAGCATGGACATAATTTGCAACTGATGTTCCTCTATGTGATCCAGCTGCTGCTCCACAGTACTCACCCTCTCATGGTTATCCTCGACAGCACTCCAGAGGACTGCCAAGTCAGCCTGTGTTACATGCAGTTCTCTGGGGTCCACACATTCTACAGGCTGACCTGCTGGTGGTGGTGGGGGGGGGGTGCTGGTGGAGCAGCAGGTGCTGCTGTGTCCCTCCTCTTCTTAGGGATGCCGCAATGCACAGCTGCATCATCTGTCACAGAATGGCCAGCAGGTGCATGCATGGTCCGTTCTGTGGCAGCCTGCCACTCCAACTGCTGGTAATTGAGCATATGGGTGCACTGGCCCTCGGTCCCCAGGTGAGTCCCCCGGGGGCCACTGTGCACCTCCACCTCACATAGGAGGCACTTGACCATACTGCTGTCCACCCACACAGTAAAAAAACTGCCAAACAATGGAGGTGCGGGGAGGACCAGGCACAGGCAGGGGATGGCCAGATTAACTGCCAGCCAGCTGGTCACAGTGCTGAACAGAGATGGGATCCACACCTGGGCCTGAGGGAACAGGCACATCCTGCTCCAGAGAACCTGGACTTGGTGGTGGTGGTGGTTCAACTGCCTCAGAGTCAGGACAGGAGGCGGTGCTAGTCCTGCTTCTGGGGGGGGGGACACTCACAAGTATCAAGCGGTCCAACAGTAATGGGTGCCCATACCCTCCACCCATGCACATGGTACGATGCTTACCACTACCATGCTCTCCCAGAGCTGCCCCCGCCCCAGACATTCCCTCACCCTGGTCCATCTCTCCTACTGAGCTCCCTCAGTCCGAGCAATTACTACTCACACTGTCACACAACACACACAGTCACACAGACAAACAACTAACTACTTATAAAGGTAAGAAAACAAAATTTACAGAAAGAACAAATTAAGTAAAAAAGAGTACAGAAAAGACAAAAAAATGTAGCTTTTAAAAAAGCTGTTGGGTCTAAATCAAAGTTTAAATCTCCTCCTCACTCTGATCTTAAAGATTCAGCAGTCACAAAACACACTACTCTCTCTCTGTCCACACAGGAGAAAGTAAAAGTGTCTGCTTGTATGACTCACTTTCTTCCTGCCTAGTTAAACAGCATGTGACTTACAGTACTACAAGCCATGTGATGTGTGGGGGGGGGCTGCCAAATCCGAAACACCAAGTGGATCACTTAGAATCATAATGAGGAATGCAAAGTCCATTAAAAACAATGACTTCACCTTACTTCGCATTGCCATTTTGCCTTAACACGTAGTGGTAATGACAAGGCGGAGTGAGCACTTTGCATTGCCCACTCGATGTAGCGGATTGGCAATGTGAAGAGCCCACTTCTTGTTCACTTCGCCAGCAGAATTTAAATTCGCTGCATCTCTAGTCCTGATTGACAGAGACATGGTTCTAGCCATGGCAGTAAGAGAGCAGAACCAATGGCTAAAAACAAGTCCCTGCCAACCGGGACAACACACATGCCACTTACTTTCTAATTTCCATCACAAACATGGCTGCAAACTTTACTCATATATAAAGAATTTCAACTAGGCCCTAAAAATTAAAGTCCATTAAATTAAGTAAAGTAAGTAAATAATGTTATTTTCACCCAAGTCCCTTCCTACACACATACACAAATTTAAAAAATCAAGTACTATTCAGAGTTTCCATTGCTGTTGTTTCTTTGATGACCATGGAAAAAGTCCTCTCGTATCACTACCAGTTTGTGAGAGAACTCCCTGCCCTTTATCTGGCAACAGAGAAAACTGAGGTTCTGGCTCTGCTTGAGGCCTATGTGTGGTGGGGGGGGGCATTCTGTTACTGGAATAAAGCAGAGCTTTGAATTCTTCTATTCCATGGTAAATGATCACACAATGTATTGGATGTGAAGACAGACAGATGACTGACAAGTGAAAAACATCTGTGAAAGGACTATTTTACATTATTTATAAACATTTTATTATTTTTTTTGTGGCTTTGAAAACTTTTAGTGTTCATTTTTTAAAAGTTGCCTATGGGCACATTTTATATAAGCAATAAGGCACTCCAGGGACATTGGTGGTACTAGGTTTACCCCACAGTCAGAGAGGCTGAAGGCACTTGGCTTCACCTCATGCCTCACTATGCCCCTGACCATGGGGGTAAACCTAGTACCATCAACATCCTGTTGAGCCATTGCGTGAAACATAATGTTTGGCAACAGCACTTCCTGATGTCTGACGAAATGTGACTGAAATTGCTGAAGTGCGTGCTCTAGCTATGAGTTAGTAAACATTTTTAAAACTTCAAAACTGTATGTGTGGAACATCTTTTTGTAGTGGGTGCTTTATTTCTTTTAATGATGAATACTAACTCCAGTGTTAGCACAACTTTACTTGGCCTTTAGTAACCTGATTCAGCAATCTCCCATGTTGTTCAATAGTACACTGCTGAATTGAGGTAGGAATTAAGTAATGTGGCTAACACTGGAGGTAATGTTTGTGAATGTAGGCCAAGGACTGGAAACAATGACTGTTTCCATGTGACTATCCCTGGTAATAAATAAGGGGCAATCAATATGAGAACTAAATTAAGTAGTAGCTGAACTGGGTCTGAGTATTATATTTTGAAATACTCCCACAGAAGTTGGACAGTAATTTTAAACCTGTGGTCCGGACCCCTGCAGAATCATTACTTTTTATACAGAAAATTAGACACATTCTTTTCTGCCAGCCTAGAAAAACTGCAAACAAAATAAAAGTGAATCACACTATTTATTGAAGCAGGTGCTTGTAATTAATTAACAGTGAAATTCAATAGCACAGTTATGCAAGCAAGTGATTGAAAGGCAATATTTGTTCACAAGAAATACAAAATCACACATGCCCCCACAATGCAAAGCTTCATGGGCAGCATATGCAAATCACCACAGAATATTATGCTGGTTCAACTTTAAGCAGAAATGCATGGTGCCGAAAGGCCTCTCACAGTTTTCAAAGGGTGCCAACAGAACACATAGACACATGTTTCATCCTACCAGGACTCATCAGTATGCCTCATCTGTTTGACACCCCAGTGGAATGAACCAGCTACCCTGAGATGGTCTATCTGGGTTATGTTGTGGTGAACCCAATTAAAACAAAAAACAATTATTAAAAGACAAATAACCTCTGTGCGCAAGCACTGAGGCAATGGTTACCCCAAAGGGCATTTGGCCAGGAAGCCAAGTTTCAAAGAAATACAAAATCACACATGTCCCCACAATGCAAAGCATCATGGGCTGCATATGCAAATCACCACAGAATACTATGCTGGTTAAACTTTAAGCAGAATTGCATGGTGCCGTAAGGCCTCTCACACAGTTTGCAAAGGGTGCTAACAGAAGACATAGACACGTGTTTCATCCTACCAGGACTCATCAGTGTGCTCACAAGACTGCAAGCAAGTGACAGAAAGGCAAAAGCTGTTCACAAGAAAACTATTTATCTATAAAGTAAATGGAGAATACAAGTACAGTTTCAAAAACAAATAATTGTTATTTTACATATCTGATGTGAATTTAGCTTGTAGCACCCAAAAAATTTGTTTATAATGACCCTAACCGCTTACGCCACAGCCTACAACACGCATTTGCCAGTGTTGAGGAGTGGTTCGTTGGACACAAGCTAGTCCTAAACCACAAAAAAACAAAATCTATGCTCTTCGCTAGCCCTCAGAACAAGAACAGACAAGCTCCACTTACTATCAACACCTCCCTGGGAATCACCCTTGAACAAGTGACTATCTTTAAATATCTTGGAATCACATTTGATCAAGGCCTGGTCTTTTCATCACATATTGATGGTATTTCCAAAACTATTAATCAGCGGCTTGGGATACTCTACCGCAACAGACAACTCTTCACCCATCCAGCGCTGAAGCTAGCTATTCAGTCCTCGATCTCTCAGTCATCGACTACGGCTTAATTATTTATGGGTCTGCCCCTTCAAGCGCACTGAAATGGGTCACAATCTCCTTAAACAAGGCATGTCGGCTGCTTACAGGTGCTCATCGACTTACTCATACCTGTGAACTCTATGCTGATACTGGGTGGTTACAGCTATCAAACCGGTTAAAGTTCTTCACCTGCCTAATGGCCAAGAAATCCATCATGGGCCTCACCCCACCCTGCATTCAAGGCCTGCTATGCCAGAACCCAAGTGTACGATCCACCAGAAGATCAGAAACCCAGTTTCTACAGGTCCCCCACTGTCGGACCACACAAGGTCAACGATCTTTTGCCTATCGTGCCCCCAACTGGCTAAATACTCTCAGCACCTCTATTACCTCCTCTTACTCATTAGGTGCTTTTAAATCCAGACTATTTTCTCACCTAGCCACTTCAAACTCCTGTGACTGCCTTGTTTAATCTCCTATTCTATTCTCACTCCTCCTCCCTTGCCCTCTTACTCAACAATGGCCTGCTAATGGATCCTCATCTCCTACAAATGGTCTGCTCTTTCCTCCTACCCCCCCTTTTTTCCTCTTTTATTACTTACACTGCCTACTTACCTCCCTTACATATCTTCCCTCCTCATTTGTTTTTCTATACTATGAAAGTGCTTAAGTGATTTATCTGCTGTTCATTAATGTCATTAGATTTTAGCTATTTGTGCAAACCCTGTACCTCTATTTGTCTGTAATTGATTTTGACACGGAACCTTTGTAAAAAAGCCTTGGCTCAAAGGTGTTAATTCCTAGATTTTACAATAAACAATAAACAAATTGATTAAAACACAATGTACGTTAATAGCAAATATTTTGACCTATACTTTTTGTTTCATTTTAGACTGATCCTTGTCTCCTGTCCTGTATAATATACATTTTCTCCTTTCTGAGTCTTCCTTAGCACCTTTTTTCATTTAAATGGACACTGTCAGGTTTTATACCATTTTTCTAAGTACATGCAAGCATTTACTCTGACTGCTCCATGTCTGCAAATTGCTCCTTTAACTTGTTTGTCACACAAAAGTAAAACATTTACATGTTTTTCATTAAAATTACCTTTTAAGGGTCCCAAACTAAATGCTAGGTGGTCAACACTCCTGCTTGTCCTTGTAAAAAAAATATCACTAATCCGTGGTAACACTCATTCGTGAATGAGTTGGGCATAGTTTTTCATAGTTAAAAGAAATAGTATGCCAGGTAGTATTCCCTTCACTGCACATTACAAAGTTAGCCCCAGTTAAAATGGAGCACTCTAATCTACTCAATTTTTTACTGAGAGTTGAAGCCGTGAATTTGGGCATGTGCAAATGCCCAGAGTGATGGCTTCAACTTTCATTAAAAAAATTAAATAGGTTAGAATGGTCCATTTTAACTGAGGCTAACTTTATAAAGTGCAACAAAGAGAATACTACATGGCACACTATTTCTTTTAACTATGAAAAAATATGCTTTACTCATTCATGAACAAGTGTTCCCATGCCATTTTTTTTCACATGAATGCGCCGGAGCAGCGGCTGCCTGGCATTTAGGTCGGGATGCTTCGAAGATTATTTTAATGAAAAACATGTGAATGTTTTGCTTTTGTGTGGCAAACACGTTACAGGAGCAATTTACAGACATGGAGCAGGCAACAGAGGAAATGCCTGCATGCACTTAGAAAAAGGGTATAAAACCTGACAGTGTGCCTTTAAAATCAGTGGTCCTTATATGATAATTTCCAGGTTATAATCAGTAGTCTTCATTGTTTTGAAACAACAAATTATGTAATATCATGTTTTTTTTGTGTCTAAAATGAACTAGCATGCACCAGACACTGCTCCCTGACCTAATGAGGCAATATGTATACAGAAACAACTGAGAATACTGACAAAAAAACTAGAAATAACTAGACTAAAATGAGCACTCCATTATATATATATATAGATATATATCTATATATATCTATAGATATATATCTATATATCTATCTATATATATATATTATAGTGGCACGGTAGTGCCACTATAGTTAGGGTTGAGGAGCCATTTCTATGTTAAACCCCAAAACTTTGCACCTTAATAACTTTGCAACTGTATGACAGATTTGGCTGAAATTTGGAATACACGATCAAGAACCATAGGCCTTGGGATCTGCCAAGTTTTGTAGTGGTGGATATACAGCCGCGGAGTTATTATGTGATCTGTGTGCGCACGCTATTTTTCTGAATTCTACGGCTCCATATTCCACAGGTCGTGACGTGTTTGCGCTGACCAGTCTGAAATCTTTCAGGGAACATGCGCCAGGGTCCCCAATGTGCCTTTTGAAGATTTCATGAAAAATATTAAGCAGTTCAAAAGTTATTCAAAAACAGTTTCCCATTATAAGTCAATGGGAAAAGTTAACAAAAAGTTCAACACTTTCGCAAATGCATTTTTACTTTCGCAAATGGGCCTGTTACTTTCGCAAATCGGCCATTTTGTTTTCAGTTGGTGATCAGAAAAATGGTTGGCATTTAAATTTGGGACCCTCTAGCAACCTAATTCTTTTTGTATTCACCTAGTCGGACCCTGAGGATGCTTGTCATGTCTTTATTTTGTGGTAAAACACCCCAGAAATATGTTTTTCAAATTTCTGGAAAAAGTACTTTCACAAATTACTTTCGTGCTCACGAAAGTGTCAAACTTTTTTGCGAAAGCTTTCGCAAATTGCGACAGTAATTTTCCATCTGTGGGACAGTGACAGTGATTCTTTGACACTGCTCTGCAAAAGAACCGTTGGGAGTTTTGGGCTGAAATTGGGAGGGAACGGAGCCGACATCTCACAGATGTGCCGTTCAGTGTTGTATTGAAAAAATATTACACGGAGGCAAAGTTACGGCACTCCAAAGTTGACATTTTTTCCCATAGGATAACATTACGGCGCCCGACTCATTACAGAAATCCTTTGGCACCCTGCTGCAAAATAACAGTTTGGTCTTTTTTCCTGAAATTTGGAGGGAAGACAGCCAACAGCCCACAGATGTGCCTTTCAGTAGTTTGGTGAAAAAATATTACATGGCGGCAAAGTTATGGCACTCCAAAGTTGATGGTTTTTCCCATAGAATAACATTACGGCGCCCGACGCATTACAGAAATCCTTTGGATCCCTGCTGCAAAATAAAGGTTTGGTCTTTTTTCCTGAAATTTGGTAGGAAGACAGCCAACAGCCCACAGATGTGCCTTTCAGTGGTTTGTTGAAAAAACATTACAGGGAGGCAAAGTTATGGCGCTCCAAACTTTTCTTTTTTTCCCATAGGATAACATTACGGCGTTCGCCGCGCCTTTCAGGGCCCGTATCTCAGAAACGGTGCAAGATACGGACTTTTCTTCAGAAAATTTCTTAACCCCAGGAATTAGCCAGGACAATTGTAAATAATATGACTTTTAAATTTTTTTTCTACGTCGTACGGTTCCTGAGATATAATGTATTTAGTATTCCAAGATCTCATTTTCTGCGCCGATACTCATTATTATGCATACATTATTTGTACTCACTGTCTTTCTCTATGCAGGTTTTGGGAAAACCAGCCTGTGCGCTTACATTACTGTTACTGTTGCCCTTTCCGCTTGAGGTTCCGTACCCGTTTCACTTACCGTTGACGTCTGCGCCACCATGTGCGTTATCCTTTGCATTTTCATTTGCGCTTGCGTTTCTGTTATTTTTTGCCATTTCTGTCTACAGTACTATTTATCTTTCTGTTTCACTTTACGTCACCATGCCCATTGACATTTCTGTTTGCAGGCACCATGTTACTATGTGACAACACATCACGTGGCGGGCCGGTTACATCTCGCCACCATATGCGTTACCCTTTCTGTTTTCATTCGGCGCTTGTGTTACCATAGTGCCACTGTTAGCATTTCTGTTTGCGTTGCTGTCCCTGTTAGTATGCCACAAGACATCATGTGGAGGGCGCGGGGCGGAGGTCCAGCGCTCCTGCCACTACATTACATTCACTATTTCTTGTTATCATTCCCAAAAGAAGGGAAATTAGAGGCAAAAAACTCCATTTAATGCATTAGTTAGGGTTGTTCCACAGCGACAAAAGTGAGGAAATTCGCTGTTAGGGTTGAAAACCCCCCTTGGACCCCGCCCACCCCCCAACCGGCATTGGGGTGTGCATTGGAATCGTGGGTCCTAACTCTCACCCCATTCTCCTATACTTCTGCTGCTTTACACATGTCATGGGGTGAGAGTTAGGGCTGATGATCCCAATGCACACCCCAATGCCACCACGTGCGTCATCCATTGCGTTTTCATTTGCGCTTGCGTTTCTGTTACTTTTTTGCCATTTGTGTCTACTGTACTGTTTCTCTTTCTGTTTCACTTTGCGTCACCATGCCCATTAACATTTCCATTTACAGCCACCATGTTACTATGTAACAAGACATCACGTGGCACACCATTCCCGTCTACGCCACCGTGTTCGTTACCCTTTATGTTCTCATTCGCGCTTGTGTTACCTTGTGTGCCACTGTTAGCACTTCTGTTTGCGTTGCTCTTCCTGTTACTATGCCACAAGACATCATGTGGTGGGAGTGTGGGGCCCTTTGGGCCCGGCGCCCACTGCTGATGTCGTGCTGGGAGCACCACGGCCCTATGTGCGTTATCCTCTGCGTTTTCATTTGCACTTCGTTTCTGTTATTTTTGCCATTTGTGTCTACAGTACTGTTTCTCTTTCTGTTTCACTTTGTGTCACCATGCCCATTGACATTTCCGTTTGCAGGCACCATGTTACTATGTGACAACATCACATAGCAGACTGTTCCCGTCTATGCCACCGTGTGCATTGTCCTTTCTGTTGTCATTTGCACTTGTGTTACCTATTGTGCCACTGTTAACATTTCTGTTTGCATTGCTACTCCTGTTACTATGCCACAAGACATCATGTGGCGGGGCGCTTGAGGCCTTTGGGCCTGCGCCTCCCGCCCGCAGCATTACATTCCACTATTTCTCATATCATTCTCAAAATGAAGGAAATTAGAGGCAAAACTCAGTTTAATGCATTAGTTAGGGTTGTTCCACAGCGACAAAGTGAGGAATTCGCCGTTAGGGTTGAAACCCTAACCCAATTCATCCCCCAGCACCACACACACACAGACACACACACACATTCAAGTATGGGGAGGACCAAGTCAACACAACCAATGGCAGACATCCAGCAGCAGGTGACAGAAATAACAAACAATTGTCTAAATGTACTACCAGACATCCCACCCACCTGACCAGGTACTGCATGCTCAGTGGAGATCAACAGCAAAACTGAGGCCATGTACACCAAACGTACATCCCTGATTGCAGCTGCACACAGCGTACCACACTTAGTAGTTGCATGGCCTTACCTACCGATGCCCACACCACACACACCACAACTGGTACTGTGCCGTTATTCAATATAAATGCTGAAGGTGCATGATGACAGTTGTAGAAAGGTTTTAACACTAGTGAGTATACATTAATTAAGAGAAGCACATAAATTAACTACAAGACACTAGCATGCTCAAGATAAAAGTAGTGATACATTTAGTAGGTGATTTACACGTAGTACATTTACTGCAATGGTTTACTCAACATAGAGAGCTGATGTAAACGTATGGAAAAGCATTGCCTGTTCAACGTTGTGAAATTCGTACTGCCAGTATCACATGCATTCTTACTGATGAAGGTGTACTGCTGATGTACATACATAGACCTTCAGTGTGTTTCAATACTAAAGATGCAGTAAGTATTCTTTGTAAGAAACATTGTAATTGCATGGATCAGGCCAAGCAACTTCTAAATATCATAGCACTACTGAGCCAACAATGATGTACCTATATCGGAGATGTATATAGGATAGATTTTCCTGTAGGCACTTACTGAGTATGTTGTACCTGATAAAGACAATCTCATTGCATCTGTGATGACTAACTTATTCAAATAGTAATACATTTACTATTGTTGCAATGAGTGATCTATGCCATTATGGACACAGTGTGATTTTTTTAACAGTTGTTTCATACTCAGGCTGTATGCCTACTGTTTGGGTTTGCCACACTTCTGTCACAGATGCTATCAAAGTGATAACTATGTTAATTGTGGTACAACAGGAATCAAGTAGGTATGGTGTAGATATAAACAGAATGTCTTTTAGTATTGATTTAACTCACAATGGGGTAAGTGTACTAGGACAGCAGGGGTTATCCTCTATCACTGACTTGTAAGTTATCATCACACTAGGGTTTCAATGACTGTAATGATCAAGTTACACTGTTCATCTTCATGAGTTCATATTCACAGCCATTCTCCAGTAACTAGACAGTGTATGGTGTAACTGGGTGGGACACTGTGTTGCAAAGCTGCTGCAGTGTCTAGCAGAGGGAGAGTATCTACTCATAAAGACAATTAAGCAATAAGGTATGACCAACAGTTATGTTAAATGGTCTGTTAATCACCTTGTAGGGGTTTAATGTTGAATGAGGCATAGCCGAGTGCCACATGTCACTAGACAGTGATAAACTGACCATTAACATAATACCTGGGAGTGGCTTATTGCTATCATAATAAAACTGTTTTTTAAACAACATTAAACCATGTTCATCATATGGTTAGGCTCTACATGTATATTAATAAAAACTAAACATAAGGCTGTTACAATGTTTACAGTCAATTAGAAAGCTGCATTTCTCAAACCCTTGTTATAATCAGAGATATTATACCTGTACAACTCCTTGGTTTTGCTGAACTCTATTGCTCAGGTGGCCCACCAAAAGTGGTGTGGTCTGGTGTGGGGCATCGGTAGGTAAGGCCAATGCAACTACTAAGTGTGATGCGTTGTGTGCAACTGCAATCAGGGATGTCTCGTTTGGTGTACATGGCCTCAGTTTTGCTGTTGATCTCCACTGAGCATGCAGTACCTGGTCAGGTGGGTGGGGATGTCTCGTAGTACATTTAGACAATTGTTTGTTATTTCTGTCACCTGCTGCTGGATGTCTGTCATTGGTTGTGTTGACTTGGTCCTCCCCATACTTGAATGTGTGCGTGTGTCTGTGTGTGTGTGGTGCTGGGGGTAATTGGAGTTAGGGTTTTCAACCCTAACAGCGAAATTTCTCACTTTGTTGCTGTGGAACAACCCTAACTAATGCATTAAACAGAGTTTTTGCCTCTAATTATATAGATATATCTATATATATAGATATATATCTATAGATATATATCTATATATATATATATATATATATATATATATATATATATATATATATATATATGCATATGTATATATTTTCATTATGTACTTTATGTGCTTTTTCCTGTTTTCACCTGCCCCAGTCCCGGACACGCAGGGGCATTCTGAGACACCCTCCCGACTTGCTGCACTCCCACCTCGCTCTGTGGGACGACCATCCAGTGGCAAGCGTAACTACGGGGGCAACAACCTGGATAAATAGAGCTGCCATTGAGTGCTTGCTGATCCCGCTCCACCCTCCTCCCATGCGCCAGGAGCCCAATGACCTGAGTGCTGTTCCCAAACCTGGGTCGCCGTGGTGGTGTGAGATGTGGCGTCCAGCACCTCAACCCTCAGTGCCACCGGGCCGGCCCCTTTTAATATTTCAAATGTAAAAAAAAAAAAGATCCCACATCAGAAAACCAGCCTTGCCGATGCCCCAACCCAGACCAGACTCTCAAAACCAGACACCTCCACTTTCACCTGAAAAAACTTACATGATAAATGGAGCAAAGGAGCAAGCACAAGGTGAGGTGCAGTCATCAGGTCTGGGGTTCAGGCAGCAGGTCACATTTGTGGGTCAGCACAGCAATTAAGCTCTGCAGCAGTGCATGCCCTTGAAAGCACAGAGTCCACAGAAGCCCAGCCACTGACTCCCCTCCACTCCACTTCCCACAGCCTCCCACAATGCACCACCATCCACCCAGCCTCCCTTGTGCTTCCCCGTAACATTTATGCACAGAGTGGCCCCCTCACCTTGCTTCCCACAGTGTTAAAGCAGAACCCTGAGCCTAAGCATTGTTTCTTAATTGCAGCATTTGCCACCAAACTAGGACTTATGTGTGTGCCTATGCTTTTTAAACTCTGTGACTGCTAGTGTCTGATTGGCTCTAGCAGATCATGTAACCTAACAAACACTATGGCATCGAGTTCGGCCATCAACTACCCTCCCCACTTCCTCCTCAATGTACCACCCTTCATTTGGCCTCCTTTTCTGATCCCTACACACAACAATCAATGCCGTGTCTTATAAAGTTAAACATAGCAGTTGAATCTTTGGTAATACACAGGCTCAGTGCCTGCTCACCACTGGTCCTGGCTGCACCTCTCCCCAATTAGTATGGATAGGGGTATTTCTCCAAACCAGGTTTCCTTCTCAGTTAAGGCAAAGCCAGGCCCCCAATGTTGCTTTGAACCTCAGTGTTTTCCCTGTAACATTTACTGTATATTTGGAGTAGGGCTGGGTGGACTGTTCTGTCTGAAATACAGACCCCTTGATCGAACCCTGAATCCATGGGCCCAGATAAATATGGACTTCACTGCAGAAGTCTGGTTCCAGGTCTGTGGAAAGCAGGGCATTTTTTCTGCATGCCTAAGTTGCATGCAGTTGTAGCTGGAGGCACCAGGCTGAACAAAGAGTGAGGAGAGGAGGGTGGAGCTGAGTGCAGGAGCTGGAGGACCACAGTCATAGTCACATGATGGGGAGATCTGAGCGCAGTCTGCAGCTGCTATGGTTGGTCGGTCAGTTGGTGACTCTTTCTCCGGTCGGCTGTGTTGGTCTATTGTTCTGAGAATGTGGAACTAGACAATTGAGCCATGAAGAAAAAAGCAACTGTGTGATAAAGTATTGGGATTCTTTTATGTACTTTAAAGTGTATTGTTGGTTAAAGTGTATTCTTGGTTTCACTGTGGCTGTCTGTGTATAGGCCCAGGGCAATGCCATGCTGGCAAAATAAATGTTGACTTGTACCATCCAGAAGAGGGGGGAGAGAGAGAGAGAGAGAGAGAGAGAGACTAGACTAGACTACTGGGGGCCAAAGAGAAATGTTATAGTCACAGAAATCACAAATACAGTGTATTCTTAGTTTCACTGTGGTTGTATGTGTACAGGCCCAGGGCATGGGCATGCTGGCAAAATAAATGTTGACTTGTGCCATCCAGAGGAGAAAAAGAGAGAGAGAGACTAGACTACTGGGGGCCTAAGAGAAATGTTATAGTCACATAAATCACAAATAAAGTGTGTTCTTGGTTCCATTGTGGCTGTCTGTGTACAGGCCCAGAGCATGGGCGTGCTGGCAAAATACATGTTGACTTGTGCCATCCAGAGGAGAAAAAGAGAGAGAGAGACTAGACTACTGGGGGCCAAAGAGAAATGTTATAGTCACAGAAATCACAAATAAAGTGTATTCTTGGTTCCATTGTGGCTGTATGTGTACAGGCCCAGAGCATGGGCATGCTGGCAAAAGAAATGTTGACTTGTGCCATCCAGAAGATGAGACAGAGAGAGAGAGAGAGAGAGGAGACTAGACTACTGGGAGCCAAAGAGAATTTTTACAGTCACAGAAATCACAAATAAAGTAATTAAACTTGGCCTCAGTGTGGCTGTGCAGTGTGTGTACGCTGTACAGGGCAGGCAGGCAAAATAGTGCTTGCATCTATTTGTCTGTCTCCATCTCTCTCTCTCTCTCTCTCTCCTCTCTATCTCTCTCCTGGCGCACTCGACATCATGGGTCTGAGCTGGGTATGCCTCCAGTACAGCCCAGACATGAAGCAGCTAGCAGTTATTGCTTTTATTCAGCAGTTTTATTGTAATTGTTATACAAATCATGCATTAAATTGTTTCCTTTGGGCCTCCATGTTAAATAGGACCTACTTTGGCCACTTTTATGCACTTTTTCACATTTTTTAAAATATTTGTCAATAAATCAGAACTAATCAGAAAAAATCAGAACATCACCGCATTCCGGTTCTTATTTAATAAGGGTCAGAACTTCACTGACTTCTCCAAGCCCTAATTTAGAGTGGGCCCTTACCTTACTTCCCAAATGTTACAGCAGAGCCTAGAGAGGCTAAAGTTGATGACCAAGTAGGACCAGCAGCTGCTGATACAGATAGGGAATATGGGCAGACTGGATGGGCCTAGCGGTCCTTATCTGCCATCAAATTCTATGTTTCTATGTAGAGCCCTGCTCCTTAGCATGGTATTTAAATTGTAGCATTTCACAGCCACAAAAATAGACAAATTAAAAAACAATCTGAGAAGGGTAGAGAACATCCCAAGTCTTTTCTGCTCAGTCCACAAGACTGCTCATCTGTTCTCTTTAATTTTCTGGGAAAAACACTGTTCAGTTCAATTAGGATATATAAATGCAAACACTGAGATCACTAGCCATGCATAAAAAAACAGAAGTGTGTGTGTGTGTGTACATGTGTAAGAGGAGAAGGATAAAGCAGACATCCTCAATGGATACTTCTGCTCTCTCTTCACCAAAGAGGAAAACGGGTGTGGGACCACCCTAAGCAAAAGAAAAGTGCCATTGGACAGGAGATAGAGCCAAGACCATTCACAAAAGAAGTAGTCCTCGAGGAACTGGAAAAGCTCAAGGTAGACAAGGCATTGGGTCCAGATGAAATTCACCCCAGGATTCTTAGGGAGCTAAGGGAGGAGCTTGCAGCACCTCTGGCTGAACTATTTAACCTATCACTTGAACTAGGGGAAGTCCCTAGGGATTGGAGAAGAGCCAATGTGATCCCTCTAGATAAGAGTGGAAGTAGGGAAGTCGTGGGCAACTACTGCCCAGTTAGCCTCACCTAGATTGTGGGCAAAAAATGGAAGTCCTGCTGAAAGATAGAATTCTAAAATCGCTAGAAGAAAGCATTAATGTGGATCCAAAACAGCACAGTTTTACCACTGGTAGATCATGCCAGACTAACCTGATAGATTTCTTCAACTGAGTGACCAACCCTGTAGATCAAGGAGGTGCTGTGGATGTGGTATGTCTGAGTATCAGCAAAGCCTTCGACTCCATTCCGCACAGAAGGATGCTGAAAAAACTCACCAGAAAGGGAATTGTGCACAGGGAGGTAAACTGCATAAGGAGCTGGCTGAGTGGGAGGATCCAGAGGGTGATGGTAAACGGTACCTTATCGGAGGAGGAGAGAAAGAGGTAACTAGTCGAGTGCCGCAGGGGTTGGTCTTGAGTCCCATCCTCTTTAATGTCTTCATAGGGGACAGATCGGAAGGCTTGGAGGGAAAGGTGATCCTGTTCACAGATGAAACAAAGCTATGTAATAGGGTAGACATTCCAGGGAGAGTAGTCAAAATGAGGGCTGATCTCAAAAAACTGGAAATATGGTCAAAACCAGGGCAGCTAAAATTCAGTGGGAAAAAGTGCAAGGTCATGCACCTGGGGAGGGATAATCCAAGTGAAAAATACCATATGGGGAGGCGTCAAACTTGAGGCCACAAAGCAGGAGAGGGATCTGGGAGGAGTAATAATGGAAGATCTAAAAAAGACCAAGCAATGCGAGAAAGCTGCATTAAAGGCAAATGGTATGCTGGGATGCATAGGGAGGGGAATTAACAGTAGAAAAAGAGAAGTAGTAATGCCACTCTGTAGATCATTGGTAAGGCCACACCTGGAATACTGCGTGCAGGTCTGGAGACCACATCTTAGAAAGGCTGTGGAGAGATTGGAAACGGTGCAAAGAGCCACAAAATGGTACAAGGACTGCACCAGAAACCATACGAGGAAAGACTGAGGGATTTCAATATGTATACCTTGGAACAATGGAGGGAAAGGGAAGGCATTATTAAAAAATTCAGATACATGAAGGGGATAAATAGGGTACAGGTTCAAGACATATTCCAGCTCAAGAGTTATACAAGAGCTAGAGGACACGCTATGGGGGTGGGGTGTGGGTGGAATTCAGGAGCTATGCATGTAAGTTATTTTTCACAGAAAGGGTGGTTGTTGCATGGAACAGCCTCCCCCAGGGTGTGGTGGAGGCAAAAATGGTTGGGGCATTCAAGAATACATGGGAAAAATACAAGTGCATTATAACACTGAGTAGCAATTGAGGAAGGGTGGTAGGTTTTTGGGCAGACTAGATGGATCTTGTGGTCTCTTTCTACCGTCAGCTGTTAATGTTTCAATGTTCTATGTTTCTATGCTTGTGTGCACCATGTTGCTCACCAACTTTCTCCCTTCCTAAGATCTTTCCCCAAATAATGAAAAAAAAACAAAAATCAAAGAAACTGGCACCCACCACAAAGAGGAAAAAAAAGTTACATGAGATGAAGGCTTTAGTTTAAAAATGTCTCAAGGAGTTTAAACTGAAGCCTTTATCTGATTGCTGACCACATTCCTCTCTCAATGTGAAACTCAAAGCTGTATTAAACTTACTTTTCAGCACAGTAGATCAGGTCTGATCCTCTTTAGTTGAATGGTTAAGACTAGGCAACCAGCACTTCAAAGTTTGATGGGCCAGGTCTCAGTAAAGCAAGCCCATGCAGATGTGTTTCTCAGGGGAAAGGACATGGAAGTCTGCCCCACTGCAAAAAGGTGAGCTCATGAAGATACTGCCTGGCTTTGTGTGCAAAACAATGACTCAGCAATCAGCAGCTGAGTGCTACATATCCACTAAAAGTGCCCTGGGCATGGACATGCCATGTCTTACTGTAAATCAGAGTTTAAACTGTGTCTATATCCAAGACAGAATGTTTGATGGTGATGGGGAGTCAAATGGCATGGTAGATAACTAGATGAAAGGCAACATCTTTATGTGTCAGCACTGAGAGAAGGGTGCCATTCTACAGCCTTTGATACCGGGGGGGGGGTTGTTCCCCCTGCCTCCTGTAGCTCTGCTTCTGCTCTGGGCAAAGGAGGCTCCAATCTCCAGATACATAGAAGCTTCCTTATTGCCATGCAAGACTTACTGTGGTACAAGTGATTGCATGACTTGGTCCAAATTACTGTAGATCTAAAGCCGCATTCATATCACCACTCAGTACAACATGTGAGTTAAACAATGCCCCTGGAATTCTGTAATTCCGCAGCTGCAGAATTTTCCACAGAATTTGAATCATGCCACAGAATATACATAGTGCCACAGGATTCATTGTTCTTGGTGAATTCTTACCAAATGTAGTTTTTCCACTGAGCCCTGATCCCTTCCTTATCTGGTTTATCCTGAGACCCCACCTTTATGCTCAGCATGTGATGTCATTGATGATGTCACATCATTTTTTGGACAATATCAGGGCTGCATTCTGCCACAGAAATGAATAAATCATGTCACAGAAATAAAAAAATACTGCCAGAGAAGCCTAGGAACCGTTCTGCAGAAATCCGGACAAAGTGTTGCAGAACTAGGGACCCTGGAGATAGGAAACCGGGTTGTTTTATCGAACAGGGAATTTTCAGTTACCAGAGGTGAGAGTTAGGACTGTACATATTCACTGAAGTTAGAGCAGAAAGGCCAAGTGTAACAACTGGATGTAAGCCAAAGGTATTTAACAGTCTTTTCAGTTTTGTAATCTAAACTTCTATGAAGAATAAAAACTGCGTTTTCATAGACCAAACTTATCCTCCAAGTCCAGTCCACCCTGACCCTTCTCATTAAAACTACGTTTCTAGTTTTGAGGTAGGATTCCTTCAAGAGTGGTTGTGTATTTATTTTTTTCAAGCTTTTGTGTACCTGGTATCACGTAAGGTTATGTATGACCAGTGTCCTAACAGTACATGCAACAATATTATACCTATTTTTCACATGTAACAGCAGCTGTCCCTGACCATCATTCTTCCCACATCATAACATAGTTCTTCTAGCACAGCTTTAGCTGTTGCCTAATTGATCTATTGCTCACTGTACATGTCTCCAAATACCTCATTTTCTGATGTAATTCCCTGTTTATCCATTTATTATCCCTTAACACAGAACATCTCCTTCACCGTCCCTTCTTTGGGTGAAAGTACTTCATCCATTGCATTTGGGAATGGAACTGTAGTCCTCTATGGACAGTGTGAATGTTACTTTGTTGTACATTTAAACTAGCCAAGGGGTGTGTGTGTGTGTGTGTGTGTGTGCAAAAAATCAGGGAGGCAGAAATTGCCCCCAACCCCCACCCCACAGGCTGAAGTAGAGTAGCAAGAGTCTGAGGGCAGAGGAATCCTACAGGGTGCAAGTTAATAAAGGAAGCATATTGGTAGAAATGAAGGGGGATGGGAACGGGAACATTAAAAAGGTGGGGGAGCCAAAAAGGAAAATGGGGAGGGTAACAAGCAGTGGTAACAAAATCTGGAAGGCCATGTGTGCAAATGCTAGAAGTCTAGAAAATAAAGTTCCGGACCTAGAGGCTATCATGGCAGAGGCTGACCTGGATTTTGTGGCCATTACTGAGTCATGGCTCACTGAAAACCAAGACAGGGACAAGGCCATACCAGGCTATACTCCATTTAGGAAGGAGATACAGGGAACACAGAGGGGGAAAGAGGTACTGTGGGTCTCACAGAGTTGAGGAATGGAGTTACTGTTCACACTGGTGTGATCTATAGAGCTCCAGGAAAGGGGGATGAGTTAGATAAGGTATTTGTGGAAGCCATTGGCAAGATGGCAAAAAAGGGGGAGGTGCTGCTGGTGGGGGGGCATCCTGCCAGATGTAAACTGGAGTCTCCTAGTTGTAGCTCAGCTAGAAGAAGGGACATCCTGGACTGCCCGTATGGGGCGTTCCTTAGGCAACTAGTCAGTGAACCTGCTCATTATAAGTCAATAGAGGACCTGATACTTACAAATAGGGACAGTGTTGCAAACATCAAGGTGTGAGGCCACCTGGGGAACAGTGATCATTGTATAGGTATGGTTTAATATAAGGACAGCTGTGGAATTGAACCACACAAGAATGAGAGTCCTGAACTTCAGGAGGGCAGATTTTATAATGATGGGTGAATGCCTCAAGGATGACCTAGTGTGGGGGATGACCTGGGTGAGGTGAAGGAACAGTAAGTAAGCTAAAAGGGGGTATAGTGAAGACAACAAACCTCTGCATCAAGCAAATGAGCAAAAGCAAGAGGAAAAAGAGACCGCTATGGTTCTCTAAGGAGGTGGGAGAAAAGGTAAATGCTAAAGGGCAGCATTCAGAAGGTATAAGGAGATGCAGAAGGAGGAGGAGATGGAGGTGTATCAGCGGAACTAGAGAAGAAGAAGAATCAGCATTTATGCAGAGCTTTTCATACACAATGTATCCCAACATGCTTTACAAGCAATGCTAGACTGGTAGTGAAGTGACTGAATGTGTAGTGGGAAGCAGGGAAAGCAGTAAGGAGCACAAAGGTGCAAACGAAGATGGAATAGCCCAGGTGGTAACAAAAGGGGACAAGGCATTTTTTCAGTATGTAAGTGAAAAGAAGAAGACCAGGGAAGGGATTGTAAGGTTAAAATGGGAAAGGGGGCCTGTGCAGAGGGGGAACAGAAAAAGGCAGACATCCAAAACAAGTATGTTTGTTCAGCATTCACAGAGGAGGAAGAAGGGGAGGGGCCACAAAAAAATAAAAGGAGTTTTGGAGGGAGGGAGGTGGACACTACTCCTTTTTTGGAGGTGAGAGTCCTGAAGGGACTCACTAATCTGAAAGTAGACAAAGCAATGAGGCCAGATTGGGTGCATCCAAGGGTATAGAGGGAGCTCAAGGAGGTACTGGTTGCACCTTTGACAGTCCAGTTTTACAGATCTCTGGAAACAGGAGTTTTTCTGGAGGACTGGATGAGGGCAGATGTACTGTAGTCCCACTTCACAAAAGTGGTAGAGGGGGAGCCTGGCAATTATAGGCCAGTCAGTTTGATATTGGTGGTGGGAAAGTTAATGAAATCGTTGCTGAAGAAAAAGATTGTATAGTACCTTCAATCCAATGAGTTGCAAGAACTGAGGTGGCATGGATTCATGTTGAGGGGAGGTCATGTCAAATGAATCTGACAGATTTCTTTAACTGGGTGTCCAAGGAATTAGATTAGGGTGGAGCAATAAACGTGGCCTACATACATTTCAGCAAGGCCTTTAACACCATTCCATATAGGAGACTAATAATGTGGGTGGATTAGGAGTGTGTTCAAAGGTGGTAAAAATGATAAATTGGTTAGGAGATAGGAAACAGAGGGTGGTGGTACATGGAGCACACTCTGTGGAAGGAAGGGTGACCAGCAGGGTGCCTCAGTGATCAGTGCTGGGACTGATCCTCTTTAATGTCTTTATAAGTGTCACTGCAGAGAAGTTGGAAGGAAAGGTCTGCCTCTTTGTGGGTGACACTAAATCTGTAATAGGTTAGAAATGCGGGGGGGGTGGTGGTGGAAAGTAAGAGCAGAGACCTAAGAAAACTTGATGGAGTGGTTGAGGGTATGGCAACTGGGTTTCAATGTGAAAAAGTGCAAAATAATGCACTTAGAGCACGGAAGCCCAGGTGTGGAGTACAAAACAGGGATGCGGTACTGACAACCACAAAGTAGGAAGGAGACCTGGTGGTAATCAAGTATGATGACTTAAGAGGTGGCTAGGCAGCAGGACAAGGCAGTTGGGAAGACTAGTGGGATGCTGGGGTGCATAGGGAGGGGTATCAACAGTAGTAAGGAGGAGGTGGTGTTGCCTTTGTATAGATCACTGTTCAAACCCCGCCTAGAGTATTATTTTCAGTTCTGAAGACAATATTTATGGAAGGACATAGAAAGAATGGAGGCAGTCCAGAGGAGGGCAACTAAAATGGTGCAGGTTCTGCATCAAAAACCCTACATGGAAAAACTAATGGACCTCAATATGTATACCATGGAAGAAAGGTGGAAGTGAGGAGATATGATAGAGATTCTTAAATACCTGACGGGTTAAGTAATATACAGGAGGGAAGCATTTCTCAGAAAAAAGTGCTCAAGAGCAAAGAGACATGCTATGAAGCTGGAAGGAGTAAATTCAGGAGAAATGTGAAGAAGTACTTCTTCACAGAAAGAGTGGTAGATTCCTCGAAAAGTCTTCCAGTGGAGGTGGTGGGGCAGAAAACAGTGGGGGGGGGTTCAGGAATGCATGGATTAGGCATTAGAGATCTTAGTGGAAAGGAAGGGGGGAGGAAGAAAGCTGGAGATGAAGTAGTGTCTACGATGATACTGTCAGTAAGGAAAAATGGGCAGGCTGGGTGGGCCAAGTAGTCCTTTTCTGCCATCAAACATTATGCCTCTGATGCTTCTGTGGCATGACACTACCCCCACCACAATGCCAGTTCGATCAATGCCTAGACACAGACAATTGGACTAGTGGAAGTGAGTTCAGGAGATTCTTCTGTAATTATTTGCCTGCACCAAGGGCAAATAGGGAAAAGGAAAAAACCTTCAAGAGAGGTCAAGCTGTCTAGCCCATTCTGACTGCACTCTTAAATAGTTTGTAACCTCAACAAGCACTTCCCTCTTGCCAGTACAATCTGGGATTGATAAGGTGCTGACTCTGTCAGACCATTCTAAGTAACCATCACTCTCTGTGTATTAACGTTTTTCCAGTACTCCCCTAAAGCCTGCTCACACTGTTTGCTTGCTGTTTCCACAAGTGGCTTTCTTTTTCAAGTGTTATATTTACCTAATAGCTTGTTATCCTTCAATCTACTATACTTGTACAAATGTCCACTTCTCTTACACAAACTAAACAAGTTGGGCTCAATGATTATTCCTTAGTTTTTTCTTTCAATCCACAGATCAGCTTTGCAACTTTTCTCTGTACCCTCTCTAGTGTATTAATGTCATTATGGCTGTGGCGGAGCCTATAGCCATCTTGCTATCTGTAGCTGGAAAATGGAGTATCATGGAACACATGTTTTGGACTTTTCAATGTATCCTTCTATGACAAAAGAAATAAAATATTCCCTTCTTTCTGTTAAGAATGCTGGAAACATAACTCCAAGCTGCTTATCAGATGCCATTAGGAAACTGAAACAGCTTGTTAAACATTTCTTAAATATTGGTTGCCTATTAAACTGGATATTTGTTTACCCCTTCAGAATGCAACAAACTGCACATTTAAATGCTTAGCATTTAAACAGCTTCTTGACACTAGTTTCACTTAGGAATGTATTGCCTTTCAAGAAAGATTCATACCTCATAAATGTCACCCTTTCCCAGCAAATCTATGCTTTACACTGTTGTTTTGACCTCTACAGACACTATCTGATGAGCACTGTCTCAGACACATACCAGGTCTTCAGTGAACTGCTTAGACTAAATGTGTAGCAATCAGAAGCCATTTTCTACTATACTTTTTGGGAAAAAATATATTGAGCTACAGCACACACACACACACACAAACACATTCTGTACACACCATCCTCATGGCCACAACATTCAAAATAAATATTGCATTCTAATATGTTATAAAGAAACTGTCAGTGAACAGAGTGAAGTTCAGTTTAGAGTAGATTTCTTTTAAATATTTCTTATCCTATATTTTGTACACACACACACAGACACTACACAACATTCTCATGGCCACAATACCGCCGGGTGGCCTGGGTTGAAGTCCCAGCTGAGGCACTTATTCTTTCTCACATCTGTTTGTATGTGTTCCATAAAATATGCACACCACACTCCAGTGTGATTGTTACACGTAAATATTTGTGTTGCCATTGGGTTGTGCATTTGAGAAAGAGTAATGTGCTCCAGGATGGCCCAGGTTCCACTTGTCTCAGTAGCGCAAATGGTTAGCGCAATCGGAATGGTATTCTGGGCAGCCTGGGCTCAAGTCCCAGCTGAGGCACTTATTCTTTTTCACCTCTGTTTGTATGTGTTCCATAACATATGCACACCACACTCCTGTGTGATTGTTACAAGTAAATATTTGTGTTGCCATTGGGTTGTGCATTTGAGAAAGAGTAATGTGCTCGAGGACAGTCCAGGTTTCAGTTGTCTCAGTAGTGCAGCTGGTTAGCACAATTGGAATGGTATTCTGGGTGGCCTGGGTTCAAGTCTCAGCTGAGCACTTATTCTTTTTCACCTCTGTTTCTATGTGTTCCATAAAATATGCACACCACACTCCTGTGTGATTGTTACAAGTAAATATTTGTGTTGCCATTGGGTTGTGCATTTGAGAAAGAGTAATGTGCTCAGGGATGGCCCAGATTCCAGTTGTCTCAATGGCATAGCTGGTTACCACAATCGGAACAGTATTCCATGCAGCCTGGGTTCTAGTCTCAGCTGAGGCACTTATATTTTCTCACCTCTGTTTGTATGTGTTCCATAAAATATGCACACCACACTCCTGTGTGATTGTTACAGTAAAGAAACTGTTTATGTCAGGGACCACAGTGAAGTTCAGTTTAGAGTAGATTTCCTTTAAATATTTCTTATCTTATATTTTGTCTCCTTGATAGTGCTGGGGAGATGCTACATCTCATTGTCATAGGGATCTTTATTCACACATTTTTGCACTGTATTTACTCAGGCTGTCCCAGATTAGATGCAATATCTTGTTTTCAGTGGGGTCATGATTTTCCCATTTTGATAGAGTATTTCTTCAGGGTAGCCTAGTCCAGGGCCCCCACTTTCAAAGGAGATGCGCAGCGCATCCTGGCAGAAAAAGGAGATGTGCCACGCAACTCCAACAATGCCCAACAGCATGATATTCAAATGTGTGGGATGCGCCTGCCACAAGGGAATGGGCCAAGGTGCACACAAATAGTATGCAGTGCAAGTCGAGGGTGCGTTCCCATGCATATGCCATGCTACAGCATACTCAGTGGGAAATTTGCCCCTCACAGCCCAGAGCAGCATGGCCCACAGCTAGGCCATGAATAGCTGGCCTAACCCGGCCAGCCACTCACAGGTGGGCTGCGGAAGTGCACCCAAGTACACAGCAGCCTGGCAGCCCTGGTGGACTAGAGGTACCCCCTCCCATCCCTGATCGATCCAACTCCAACCCCAAAGAGCTCCATAGTGTAGGGCCTCCCTGGGCCCAATCACACCTGAGGAAACCACGGTCCATATCCATAGCATAGACGACCCCCACCCACTGCCTTGGTACATAGACAACCCTGCTCCCCCCATACCCGACCTGTTGTGGAGACTGGCGCTGCCCTCCACACCCTGCCACAGCCAGCCACCAACTGCACTGGACATGGGCTGGGGACCTGCACTCCAGAATGACCCAAGTGGCTATACCATACATTGGGGCACTACACACAAGCTGTGGATCCACCAGTGTATGCAGCTGTGTGTATGTCCCTTGTAAACAGCAAGAAGGAATTAAAATACCTCCAATGCATGCCTTGTCAATGCTGTATCTTCCTACTGTTATACACTCTCCCCATTCTCCTGTGCAACATGACACGCTCCGGATTGCTGAGGTATCCTGGGTGCCATGGGGTGTGGTATCCTGCAATGCCATTTGTAGTGTATGCTCCAGGCTATGGATAGTGCATTTGCGGTTCCCCGATTGTACAGACAAATGGGAGTTTGGCTGCAACATGCCTGTTCCGAGACCTGTGTGAGTGAGTACAGCATCAGCTTTTGCCCACAGTGAGCAGTGCAACACCACCGGGATGATGGACCTGCATGTGAGTGCCTGAGGTGTATGGCCACTGGGCATTATTGCCCACACAAAGCTCGTACCTATATATGACATATTCCAGCATCCTACTGCTAGTACTCTGCCACCTGAAAATAAGATGCCATTTCTTCTGTGAAGTATCCAGGCTAAATATATATATATAAATCAGCAGGCATATTCTAGGAAAATACATTGTAAAAATGTATAAAAGGAAGACCACATTGAAACTGCCTCTCAGCAGATCTGCATTTTGCAAATTCATTAAAAATAATGGGTAAAAGCATCCCAAAAACTCTCCACAGCCATATCGGCTGTGACCAGACTTTGTTTTTATATTATGGTGAGCTGAATAGGGGCAATTTTCCAGATGTGGTCTAACTAGAGATCTACATAATCGCCTGATCACCTGCCATAACATTGTGTGCCCCAGTACAGTATTTCCTTTTCACTTCATCTTGCATTTTATCATTATATTTATTGACTTTATGGTGTTTTTCCTTCATCCTACCCTTCTCCTGCCCTCCTTACCTGCTAGGGTCTGGATCCCACCATAGCTGGAAGACCATGACTGAGCACTACATTTTCTTGTCTATGGGAAGCTAGGCCTGGTGTCAGTGCCTTTGTGCCCTCCCATTGATGGCCTATCATGAATGCATCATGAGAAGTAGCAGACAGAACTGAGGAGCTTCCTTGCTGAACAGACCCACCTCCAGGGCAGCCATTCAGCAAGAAATGTGGGAGACCCCCCCTCAGGGAGGGGAATGTACCCATGGGACTGACTGTCCTGCCACTGCTGGCTGCAATAGAGGGCTTGGTACATGAACCCCTACTCCACTGTATAGAAGGTGGATGCCTTAACTGTTAGGCTGCTAGGGGAACTCCACTTCATTCTACTTGCTTGCACTGTGTTCCAGCTTTCAAAGTATTTGTTATAATGAACCCCAGCCCCTCACCTGCTCAATCTCTCTATGTTTCCTCCCATTCAGATAGAAGCCTACATTTAATTTTTCTCACCCAAGTGCATCTCTGCACATTGGTCCACATTAAATCCAGTCTTCCATCTCTCTGCCCACCCTGATGGTCAATCATGATCTTTCTGTAACATTTCTAAGTTGTGATTGGATTTTGCTTTCCCTTCACTTTGATGTTATCATTAAAACTTGAATGTCCAGCATTTAATTTCCTCACCCATGTCATTCACACTATCCACAATTATAAGTCAGTATTTTTTTGTATATTTCCCTAATCTTCAGTTAGGCATGGGTGGGTAGTGAAATCACCTTAAATACTACCCACGGGTACCTCCAAACTACCCTAAATTGTCCTAAAAATACCCTAATGAAACATGGGTAGTTGGTTAGGGTCAGGTAGTTACTACCCTAATCATTCTACTACCCAATCATCTGTGATTCTTGCTATAAACTTCAAAATCACTGGTAATACCTCTCACATTCATTTTCAACAAATCATTAGTAGAGAATGAGATTCCTAATGACTGGCATAGTGCTATTGTAACTCCAGTTAACAAAAAAGGAAATAAATCTAATGTCCAGAACTATTAGCTTGAAGTCCATTATCGGAAAAGTCATGGAACGGTTAGTTAAAATCCTGTTTGAGAAAGAAATGCAGCAGCTGGGCATCCAGGATATATCCCAATGTGGTTTCAGGCCTGGGCATTGATTCACGCACGACAAATCTCCTTTCATTTTACAATAATATAAGCAGGCATCTGGATAACAATATTCTCTCAGATTTTATTTTACTTGACTACAGTAAGGCCTTTGATAGGGTTTCTCACTCTCTATTAATTGACAAGCTTCAAACACTTAATTTTTCCCTGTTTTTAGTTAACTGGATTTCACAGTGGCTGTACAATAGAATCCAGTCAGTAAGAATTAACGGTGTCCTATCCGACACAGGTCGAGTTACTAGTGGAGTACCTCAGGGCTCGGTATTGGGGCCTACACTTTTCGGTATTTTTATTAGCGATATGGCTCTTAAGTTAGATAACTACATCTCCAGATTTGCAGATTACACAAAATTGGGAGGTAGGGTCATTAAACATAAAGTTATTAGAAAATGATCTCAAACACATAGAAACATGGGCACAGACTAACTCCATGGCCTTCAATATTGACAAATGTACTACTCTCCACTTTGGAAACAAAAACCCACAAAATAATTACTATTTGAATAACACTATTCTTAAATCAACAACTAGTGAAAGAGATTTAGGTATCCTCATAAATAATAAAATATCTGCTAATAATCATTGCAACAAGGTGGCAAGAACAGTTAACATCATACTTAAACAGGTTAACAAGGCATTTATTAGCAAATCCGAACACTGTCTAGTGCCATTATACAGGGCCTATATCTGACCACACTTAGACTACAGATCTCCATTGTGGTGTCCATATCTGAAAGGCAATATTAATCGTTTAGATCAAATACAAAGACGGCTTACCAAAATGATCCCTAGACTTAAAACCAAAAACTATGACATACAACTTAAAGAAACAGGGCTGTATCCCCTCAACCTAAGAAGACAAAGGGGTGATAGTCTTCTCACTTACAAATTATTAAAAACTCCTGTACTAATGAAACAATGTGAGCTATCACTAGCCAATACACGTACAGTAGGTAGATTGCATAATCAGCAACTCCTAGTAGAGTGGGCAAACACTAACAAACATGACAATTGTTTCTGCATAAGAGCATCCAAATATTGGAATTCATTACTACAGGAATTGATTAACATTACAAACTTCGATACCTGTAAAACAAAACTAGACATATGGATAAATTCATCATACTCCAATAAATGATCCACTGTTATGGGGGACAATCATGATGGGCCTTGAGCCTTCTTTTGTCCTGCTAAAAATCCAGTAAATTACCCTACCCTGACCATAACAAAAATGTGAAAGACTCTTTTTGACTGTAGGCTGTACACTCTTTGTTAGGTGCCCCGAGTCCTGTCATTTATTACTGTCACAGTAATAAATGACTGGGTTCGGGCTTAAGAGGCACCTAACAAACAATGTAATACAACCATAAAAGGTTTTCACTGACTGATATAGAGACAGACAGACAGTGTAGCTGACTTATGTCACAGTAATAAATGACAGGGCTCAGGGGCACCTAACAAACAATGTAATACTTTCAACTTTTAATTTCAAACCATCTCCCTTCTGTGTTTTTGTCTATGTCTTTTCCCCACCTTGCTCTTTCTCTGTTCCCTCCCCAGCACCACCTCTGAGGCAACTGTTTGATCCCCTTCCCTGAGATTGCTTGACAGTCTCCCACCACTGCTGCCTTTCATTCTCCCTTATTGCTCCTGCTGTCCTTCACTCCCACCCCAGCACCACTTTTGAGGGCAACTGTTAGATCCCCTTCCCCCTAAGAGATCTTTTTTCACAATCCCCCCCGCTCCCTTTTTTTCTCCCAGTTGTTCTTGTGGTACCATTTCTGCTCTTCTTGCCCCCCTCTAAAACGTCCTGGTGTATGGATGTAATATAGTGCTTTTTAAACTGTAAACTTTTGTTTTATTTCAACTGACAATAAAATCTTTCTCAGATCTCTTTCTAAAAAGGCTGCGAATCTGCTGCAGATTGCAGAATGAGAGGGACAGATATGCTGTTTCTACTGAGCTGCCCACACTAGTCTGAGTCACATGAAGAGTCAGAGCACAACACTTGACACCACTGTCTAGTCAGGTGTCAGCCTGGTGCCATGTGCCTCCAATCTGGTGCAAACTCCATGAAGGACCCTACAGGCTGCCCTTTTGAATGCCTATTTGGAGACCACAATAGAGACTCGGCACCACCCCCCAAAACATGCTGAACTGTCTTGCACATTCAGTGACTTGCTACCCATCTCAAACTGACCTGACCCGAGAATTACACTGTTATGTTGGGTAGGGTAGTTCTTAACCCAAACTACCATATCTGGCTAAAAATAGATAACACCTGCACTACCCAACTCAGCTACCCATTGGATAGCCCATGCCTGTCTTCAATAAAAGTATATGTACATTAGTTGATGCAAGAAACAGGAGATATAACTAGTGAAATTGGAGGCTTGTTCAGGGGCTCCAGTGGAGTGTGTGCTCCCATGTTACTGACATCACCCGATTCAAGATAAGGTACATTCATAGCAGAACATAATTAATTACACAGAAAAGAAGCCAATGGGACTCTGTATCATACTGAAACTTCTCTAATGGTGTCTAATATGCTTGAGAACTAAAACATAACCACATTGGTCCAGCCACACAGAGAGAATTAGAGGCCTATTGAAAACAATGGAAAAATGCTCATATATTAGCTCATGATAATTAACCATTGTAAAGTTAGTGAGTCTCTATGGAATGCATCAATACACTGCTTTTGTCTGAGGGCCTACTGGTATAACCAGCCTCTCTCAACTCAGCTGAAGACAGTTACTAGGTGGCTCTTGAACAGTTAAGCCTTACCTTTAGAGCTGTACTCTAGTAGGGTAGTCCATATGGTGATAGGATGTCAGGATGTTTGTAGTACAGAGTGTTCTGACTCATCTGAAAGCAGGAAGCTCATGGCAAGAGATCGGAGAGCCCATTCCATCTTGGTTCTCCTTGATCTCTCAGCAGCATTTGACACTGTGGACCATGGGATATTGCTAGAATGCCTACAGTTCTTTTGTGGACTGGAGGGGGCAGTCCTCAACTGATTTTGAACTTTCCTAGGGGGAAGATTGCAGAGGGTGATATCGGGAATTTATTCCTCGACTCCTTGCTATCTTCCCTGTGGGGTACTGCAGGGTTCTGTGCTTTCCCACATGTTGTTAGCAGTGTACATGTTACTACTGGGGGACATTATTAAGTGGTACAAGCTGAGTTTTCACTGCTACACAGATGATACTCAGCTGTACATATCCTTTGTGCCTGCCCAGGAGTATTATACTGTCACTGTGTTTAATAACTGCCTGCAGAAGATACTGAATTGGATGAGTGCTAGCTGGCGGAGGTTAAACCCAGAGAAAACTGAGATGTTGGTAATGGACCCAGATCTGAGGATGGTTGGGTCATGGTTGGAAAGCCACCTGGCTTACAACTTGATGGTGATCCACTCAGGGCCTCAAGCCAGGTGCATTAACTCTGAAAACTCAGGTGTCAACTGTAGTCAAGTCCATCTTCTATCACCTTAGAAACATTGCTAGGGTAAAGCATCTGGTTCCATCTGAGGATCTGCAAACATTGGTCCATGCCTTTGTCACCACTTGGTTGGACTACTGCAATGCCCTTTACCTGGGGCTACTGGGAGTGGATATTCACAGTTTGCAGCTAGTGCAGAACGTGGTGGCCAGGCTGTTAATTGGAATCCCTAGATCCAGTCATATAAGACCTGTGCTGTACGAACTGCACCGGCTGCCTATACAATGGTGTATACCTTTCTAAGTCGTGTTGCTGATATACTGTATAAAGCCCTACATGAACCAGGACCCCAGTACCTGAAATACCTCCTTTCTCCCTATTGCCCCTCCTACTCACTCCAATTCTCTGGTGAGGGATTGCTAGAGGTTCCCAGGGTGAATTTAAGGATGTTTGGAGGGAGATCTTTTGCCTTCATGACGCCAACTCTGTGGAACTCTCTCCCTCATCAGATATGTATAAGCCTGACCATGGAGGGATTTAAAAAATCATTAAAAACACATCTTTTTGTGACAGCTTTTATGGGGATGTAAATTATTTTATAACTATATGTTTTTATGCTATTTATGAATTGTTTTGAATATGCTATGGTGTTTTATTGTACAGAAGCTTTGGGACGGAGGGAGGCGGGGTGGCAAGATGTCAGTGGCTCAGTAGGTAGCACACTCGCCTCTGAGGCCAGGAGATCAGAGGGCTGTGGGTTCAGTTCCCACATCTGGCACTTGGGTTAATATCCCAGTACTGACACTGTAGTGCAGCATGAGAGGGGTGCTGCACTTCTGAGGTTCCGTCTTTCGGATGAGATGTTAAACCGAGGTCCCATCTGCCTGGATTGGTGGTAGTTCAGGTGGATGTAAAGATCCCATGGCACTTATCGAAAAAGTGAGGGAATTTCCCGGTGTTCTGTAAATTACCCTCATTCACTAAAAATACCACCAACAGCTTAATGTGGTTCAAGGTCAGTTGGCATTCATCTGTATCCCCCTCCCCTGAGTCGTGCATAAAAATAGGCAGGATTTGCCTAGTGCACTTACCCAGTCAACAAAAGCTAAATAAATAAATAAAGATGGCTGCGATGCTGCCCCCCTCTCCGCTGCTTTGATTTCTGCTCCTCGTACATGGAGTTTTGAGGGGTTTGGATAAGTTTAATGAATGAACCTCGGGTTATTTTAAACTTCTGGAGATTGAGTATGTACTTTTGCTCCTTGGGAAGCAGTTGAAAGACTTTTCTGCACCAGGTGTATGTGTAGGACTGGCCATTAATGTTGGCGCTTGGGAAGTATACACAGAGCTGGAGAGCGAGAGACACAGAGAATAAAAGCTCTCCATCGGGAAGTTTGCGAGTCTGGTCGGCCGCCTGCTGGTTCTTGGCATTTTGCCAGGTATTGCTGGACTTCTAAAAACTGTATGCACACTACAATGAACAGTGTAAGGATGGGTATGCGAGGAACATAGCCCTGGCTTTGTGTTGTGGAGAAGACAGAACTGACTGCACCTTTACTGTGCTGATATGCTCATCATTGAATTTTTACAGGTATGCTAGCTTTGCCTGGGGGGGACCTGGGAACCAAAACTGGAACTTGGCCATCTTTTACCGTGCTCAGAGAGCGATTTCTTTTGTGTTTTCCAGGTGTGGAATTTCTCCTAGAACTATGATTTGTAGGAGAAGGAAAGAAGGGCGATGGGCAAAAGTCGCTGAAGTTTTTGCCCTAAACTATAAATTGTTGAAATGCCACTGAAAATGATGGCATTCCTGCCTGTAAAGCTGAAAGAGAATGGAAGGGTGGATGGTTGTAAAATCCTTCACTTCATTGAAATGTTTCTATGTCTCCATGAACTAATGTGTGAGGTGATTATATCGGACGCCTATAAAATTCCTGTAAAATTTGCGGAGTGGAGGTATAGAGCTGTGTGTCTCTTGGCAAAGGTTGATTCAGACCCATCAAATTTAAATGGAATCCCGGTGAGGGAGATTAGAGCAATCCATGAATATGGGTAAAGGGTCTGTAGATCTATTCTGAGCAGTAAAAGCTATGTTTCAAAAAGCTTGGTTATTTTTGACTGAAAAGACAAATACCCTTTATGACCTGATCAACGACGGTGGTGCTGAGTGATCTCTTGAACTTTTAACAGCAGAAGCAGAGTTGGAAAGAATGTTTGTATTTTTCTGAACTCTAGTGTTTAATTGAGCTATTGTTCATAAAATCAAATAATTTAAGTTTCATAAAGGTTTCTCTCAAGCAGAGCCTTTAAAATTTTGATTGTCCTGGATTTGTACTGGGGTGTTTGTGGGACCCCTAGTGGGACCCTCGGGGGCCATATTTTGTAAGGCTCTTAGAAGTAATGAATGTCACAAGTACCTGATTTTTAGAAATGTAGATGCTGTAAAGTATTTGCTGAGCTTTTACTCTTGCTCTTAGGGTTGTTGATGCTTGAAGCATAAGGATAGTCTAATGCTCCACTGAAAAGTTCAGCAACTTGCGTTTTATAGATTTATGTATGAACCATGAGATACTTTAAATATTTAATATGGTTGGGAGCTATTGAGCCTAATTAGGTATGTTTTTAATGATATCATGGGACATATGCAATTAAAGAGTTTGAGAAAGGGGTGATAGATAAATGTATAAAAATGTATCATGGTTATGTGTTACATTGTGCATTTGTCTTTACTTAAGATTTAAAAAGAATGGACCGTTGGAAATATATAGGAGCTATATTTGCCTATGTGCCTATTTGTAAGGTAATAAGTCTTAACGTGCATTTTTAATTTAGATATCAGGATTTATTATTTGAGGCCATGGGATTGTCCTGTGGCCTCTGGTATCAGGCAGGTAAAATTTATTTACCATGAGTGGCCCCATCAATGATTTGGAGACCCATTTTGTACTGCAGGGGAGTAGCTGGAACCGGAATAATAAGGGGGGCACGATGTGGCATGAGTTGCATGGTGCCCCAGTGGACGTGCTTCAAGGCTGGTGTGTCCAATTGGCTTTTAGAGAGGCACAGTTGTGACATGGAGTGGATTGATGGGACTGGACTGTGATACAGAGTCCAGCTGTGTTCTCAACAGTAGCCGACTGGTGTAGCTAGGTGAAGGGTGATCCATGGGCACGGAGCAGTATGCATTGCATGGTGCCCAAATGGATATGTCCTTAATGCTAGCAGGCCCTACTGGCTTCTAGGTAGAATAAGAAGTGTACATTGTGTGATTAGATGAGATCCCTCATGAAACATAGTTTCATTTAGTGCCTTGGGTATGGCCAATGGGAGTGACCGGATAGGAAGTGGTCTGCAGGGTACGGAGCAGTATGCGCTGCATGGTACCTTTAATGGTTGCTCTATGTTGCAGCACGTCTATTTGGCTACCAGGCAGCTGCTGATGGGACAGGATGTGAATGGTGGAGATAAACTATATTGGTAAGGATTGAACTGCTATGGTGCCACTTGGCTAAATGGCTGCTTCTGACCTTTAGTTATCCTGATCTGGCCCTATTATCATCAGTTGGAGTATAGAGAGGATTCAATTATCTGATTCATATATTTAATTCTTTGCTATTTTATTATCTAACTTATAAAATATACATTTTGTATGTCATGAAGAATTGTGTATTATAGTGTATGCTCAATTGATATTGAATTTTTAGATTGTGTTTTGTTTGAAATGCTTCTAACTGTTAAGATATTGTAATGGCTATTTAGCCGAACAATAAACTTTACTATACTACTGGAGCTTTGAATGCAGTAAAAATGACTTTTATAAATAAAATCTGTTCATTTGCTTGCAAATATTCTTGGTCCTGCCCTCTGCTGATTATCTAGAAGAAGGGGAGGCAAGCCTGGGAAAAGCAGATTCATGTCTTAGAGATCTCCAGGATGGAAGCATACAGTAATAAGATCAGCATCTAGATGGAGGAGAGGGAGTTCAGCCTCCAGCTGTAACTGATGCAGAGGGACTGCGGGCTCGGGGATGGTGGCAGGGTCCCTGGATCTGGGTGGCACTGGTCATCTATGGAGGTCTCTGTAGGAACAAAAGCAGGCACATCTGGGAGGGAGCAGCATCCCAGAGTTGTCTCGAGGACACCAGTAGAGCAAGAAGCAGCACAACACCATTTGTAGTAGTGGAAAGACACCCCTCAAGGTAGGTCACAAGGCGACCTTCTGGATCTGCTCCCATGATGAAGAAATTATAATGCAGCTCTGCTTGATAGAGACAGCTATTCACAAACTGGACATTTGTAAATAAGCCTTGCATTAAAGATGCCCTGTTAGAGAATCATAGAAGGCCTAGGCAGTGTAGCATAGTTCCCCCTGGCAAGAAGCCAAGTTTCATGAGTCATCAGGTGCAGGGGGCCTGGGAAGTGTTCGGATCAATAAGTCCCCATTTGGAGGGCCAAGCATGGAGCTTGTTTCTTTGGGTCATCAGGGCTATCAGTATACTGTCAGAGGGAGGCAGCTATGGTCAAACTAACTAATTATTAATAATACTGTCATCATGCTGACATGCTGATATCTGTTATTGTCCAATATGAACACTGTGAGACAAGTGCAGGCAGACATCCTGAAGGTACTTCTGCTCAGTCGTCACAATGGAGGAAGGTGGAACAGACCACCACAGAGCAGCAGGAATAATGGAGGGGCAGTTGACACCAGTCTGTTTTCAGAAGAAAGACTCCTGCAGCTCTGAAAGTGGAGAAGGCCATAATACTGGATGGCATATACCCAAGAGTATTAAAGGGACTCAGGGAGGTGCTTACTGCATCACTGACAGCCTTATTCAACAGCTCACTGGAAACAGAAATGGTTCCAGAGGACTGGATCAGAGCAGATGTGGTCCCGCTTCATAAGTGCAGCTGCAGGGAGGAGGCTAGCAACTACAGGCCAGTCGGTCTCACATCAGTGGTGGAGAAATTAATATGAACATACGAATGTATGAACATATGAATTTTACCAGCAGATAAAGGCCTAGAGGTCTATCAAGTCTGCTCGAATATGCAGCTAGCACCCCTTATTCTGCAGCCGCCCCTCCCTTCCACCCTTCCCCTTCATTCACCCTCCCTCTTGTCCTGTCCCATCCCCTTTTGAAGCAGTCCACTGTTCTGCTGGATACCACTTCTACAGGTAACACATTCCACCCAGCCACCACCCTCTCTGTAAAAAAGTGTCTCCTCATCTCCCTCCTGAACCTTCCTCCTTCCCTCCAGTCTCAAATCATGGCCCCTGGTGTCCCTCCCCTCCCTTATTTTGAACAGCCCTCTGTACCTGTCTTGTTTATTCCTTTCATGTACTTAAAGGTTTCAATCATGCCCCCTGTCCTCCTCTCCTCCAGCAAGTACATGTTCAACTCCCTCAGCCTCCTCTCATATGATAAGTCCCCAGCCCTTGATCAACTTTGTGCCCTGCGCTGCACCCCCTCTAGTAACTTAATGTCCCTCTTCAGATACGGGCACCAGTACTGCATGCAGTACTCCAGGTGCGGTCTAACTAATGACCTATACGGTGGCAGAATCACCTCCTCCCTCCTCGAGGATTACCCTTTGCAATGCAACCCAGCATTTTGTTGGCCTTTGCAGCTGCTTTCCTACACTGTGCCAAGTTGTTCATTGACCCTATAATGAGCACCCCCAGATCCTTCTCCTCCTCTGTCTGGGCTAGCTGCACTCCCCCCAGCTGGTAACTCCTCCTTGGGTTCTTCATCCCAAAATGCAGCACCTTTCACTTTTTGGCATTAAACCCCAGTTGCCAGGTGTCTGACCAGGTTTCAAGCTTTGCCAGATCATCCTGCAACCCCTGCCATCCCCTAGGTCATCCACCACCATTCCTATCTTGGTATCATCAGCAAACAGACTGAAATTGCTCTTGATGTCCAATGATATGTCTGCAATGAATATCCCAAACAACACTGGTCCCAACACCGAGCTCTGTGGAACACTGCTCGTCACTAACCTTGGGTGTGAGAGCTCCCAACCCACCACCACCACCCTCTGTTGCCTTCCCTGAAGCCAGTTCCCTACCCATCCCATCAGCTTCGCACCAGCCCCTGTGCCTTCTAACTTACTTCCCAGCCTTCCATGCGGCACCGAGTGGAATGCCTTACTGAAGTCCAGATACAGGACATCCACTGCATGGCCCCTGTCCAGTTGCCTAGTTACCCAGTCATAGAACTCCACCGAGTTTGTTTGGCATGATCTGCCACATATGAAGCCATGCTGTCTGCTGTCCTGTAGTCCTTTGGCCTCTAGGAGGGCCACCAGCCTCTCCTTCAGGACTGTCTCCATTAGCTAACCCACGATGGATATGAGGTTCACTGGTCTGTAGTTTCCCGGTTCATCCTTGGGGCCACTCTTGTGGAGGGTTACCACATGAGCTATCCTCCAGTCCTGAGGTACACACTCGAATGCAGTGAGGCATTAAATAGGTTTGCCAAAGGTCCCGCAAGGACCTCTGCCAGTTCCTTCAGTACCCTGGGGTGGATGCCATCTGGGCCTGCGCCTTGTCCACCCTCAGTGCCTTCAAACCCTTCTGAACTCTGCCCTCCATGATTTCCCCATCTGTTGCCCCCTCCTCCCTGTTTCTGCCATTACTCCCCCCTTGGGTGTCACCCCCCTCTTCTCCTTAGTAAATACCGAGCAGAAGTAATCATTTAGTGCTTCTGCCTTATTGCACCCTGCTTCCACCCAACCCCCTTCCTAATCCTTACTATGTGGTCCTTACAGCTCCTTTTCTCCCTGATGTACCTAAAGAAGTCCTTCTCCCCCTTCTTAATGCCTCGTGCCAGCCTGAGTTCTGTAGATACCTTGGCTCTCCTTACTGCCCTTGTCACCTCCTTCAATTCCTTCAAGTACTCCTCCCTGTCCTCCCCCCTCCCTGTTTTCTTGTACCTCCTAAAGGCAGTTCTTTTCCTCCTTACCTTTTCCATGACCTCCTTGCTCAACCAGCTTGGTTTTCTAGCTCTAGCCTTCTTGCTCTGGGCCTTGCAGCAGGTTTTGGTTGCCTGCACTATCCCCAGCTTTATGAGCTCCCACCTCTGGTTAGTGTCCATACTAGATTGAATTCTGGCCAGGTACCCTTTTACCACTTCCCCCATCCTCCCAAAGTCTGCCTCCAGATGACCAGCACTCTTGAGCCAAATTCCACTCCTTCCTTGCCCATATCCAATGTGAGCCATACTGAGTGGTGGTCACTCCCTGACAGTGGTACCTCCACTGTAAGTTCTCTCACAAAGTCCCCATTTGCCAGCACAAGGTCAAGGGTATTCCCTAACCTGGTTGGTTCACTGACCATTTGCAGCAGGAAGCTGTCCTGGAAGGCATCCAGCAGTACCTGCTCCCTTCTGTTCCTGGTTGTTGGGGTACTCCAGTCCACTCCTGGCAGGTTGAAGTCCCCCACAATCACCACACTACCGTTCTCGCAGGTCCTCCTGATCTGTCCCTCTAGTTCCCTGTCTAACTCCTCCGTCTGAGATGGCGGCCTGTACACCACTCCCATTCTGAGAATCCTATTCTTGGAATCCTGGATTTGTATCCAAAGTGACTCCGTACTACCCTCCTCCCCTTCCTCCTTTACACACTTCAGTCCTTCCTTCACATATAGTGCCACATCCCTCCTTTCCCAATCACCCTGTCCCTCAACAATAACCTGTACCCTGGTACAGATAGGTCCCAGTCATTGTACTGGGTGGCCCATGTTTCTGTGATGGCTGCAATGCCCACCTCTCCCTCTGCCATGAGCACCTGTAACTCTGCAGTTTTCCTTCCAAGGCTCCTAGCATTAAGGGTAACCACCTTCCTCCCCCTCCCATCCTGCCCTCCTTTATTAGCATCACCAATAGTACTTGCCATTGGTCCTTTGCCACTGTTATGGGGGGTAAGCTCATATGGTTTCCCAACCTGTGGTCTCTGCATGTCTCTTGCTCAGTTGCCACCCCCTGCTCTTAGTTTAAATTTCCAACTTCCTGGAAACCCTGTTAAAGGAAAGGTTAGTAGAATATCTTGAATACAATGGGCTATAAGACCAAAGGCAGCATGATTCATGGTGGTGGTGGGGGGGAGGGTCATGACAGATGAATCTGATTGATTTCTTTGAGTGACCAGAGACATAGATTAGGGTAGGATAGTGAGTGTGGTCTATCTAGACTTTAGCAAGGCCTTCAACTCTGTGCCACACAAGGGACTGACAAAGAAATTCAGTAGCCTGGGGTGGATCAAAAGTGTTAATCTGGGTATGAAACTGGTTAATGGATAGGCAACAGATGATGTGGGTTAATGGCACTCATTCTAATGAGGGTAGAGTGACCAGCAGGGTGCCACAGGGGTCAGTACTGGGATAGGTCTTTTTTAATGATTTTATAAGTGACAATGCAGAAAAAGTGGATGGGAAGGTATGCCTTTTTGCAAATGACACAAAAATCTGTAATAGGATGAATACCTAGAAAGGGGTGGAGAAAATGCATAGGGATCTTGAGAAACTTGAGAAATGGTCAAGGGCATGGCAGCTGGGGTTCAGTGCCAAAATGTACAAAATAATGCACCTAGGGCATAGGAGCCCAGGAGCTGAGTATAGGCTAGGGGGAGGAAATGACAGTCCTAAGCAGGAAAGGGACCTAGGGATTATCATATCTGATGATATCAAAGTGGCAGAGCAGTGTGAAAAAGCAGTGGGTAGAGCCAGTGGATGCTGGGATGCAAAGGGTGAGGTATCACCAGTAGGAGGATGGAGGTGGTGTTACCATTGTATCGCTCACTGCTTAGACCCCACCTGGAGTACTGTGTCCAGTTCTAGAGGCCACACCTCAGAAATGGCATAACACAGAAACATAGACTTTAACAGCAGTTATAAAATGGTCAGGAAAAATCTAGACTTTTGATTGGCTGGAAGCCCTCCTCAGCTGAGTCCTTATCAGGACATATCCAATCAGTGGGCACTACTTGTGCTAACCTGAACGCAGCACAAAGACAAATCAATCCGTGCCACTGGCAGCTTTACACCTAGAATGCCGCCTAACTTCAAAAGCTGCACTGCACTGCCACTGCTTTCCCAATACTGGCTCTCACACAGCATCATACAGAACCACAACAGCTGCAGCAGAGGAGTGCTGGCCCCAATAGATGAAACAGAACAATTCTCCGCAACAACTAAATATTTTATTTTATTTACTCACTGACAGTGTGTTCATAACAGGTCCCGCTGGTCAGAACCCTGCCCAGGGCACAGTGAATATCTCTGCCAACTCCAGACCCGATTCTCCCCCACACCGTCCTCTCTTTCAAATGAGAGCCCCAGCAATCAGAAATTCCTGAGAGGAATTTTGAAAAGCAGCCCTTTTCTCTCACCAGAAAAGTAAAAATGGGTTTCTTTCTCTTCAGACACAGATTTAGAAAGCACAAAGCCAGACACCACTGTCTATGATGACAGACGACGGACACGCTTGCTCCCCACTCAGGAGTGGGCAGCAAGCGTAAACACAAAAAAGAGAAACTGGAATTAATAAAGCGAGTGAATGTAAGGAAAATACATTCAACTGACATGAATTTAAACTTCTTAACTTATGTTAGAAACACAGTAAACCCGACCGAAAAAAACTTTCAATGGCAGCTGCCGTTGGACACCCTCAATCTTGTCCCTCTAGCAGAACGACTGCATGGCTAAAGCAGTAAATATAACAAAAGGAAAAAAAAAAGTATGCTTTTAGTTGTTTCTGTGTTGGGGGGGGGGGGTACCCGTAGCTATCTACTGGTAGAGATTATACCAAGCTCCTGCATTTACTTTCAATGAAAAAGGTCCATAGCAAGACAATGAGAGGGACTACTTTTTTTTTGCACTGATCTAATTATATTTCTTTTTTATGTACAATTATATGCATTTTTTTATTTTTAAAATCAAATTCTTTACTGGTAGCCCATTTTATAAGCGCAATAAGACACTCCGAGGTGTGGGTTATGGCCTGATAAGAGCACTTCCCAGGTGCAAAAGGGCCTCGTGCCTCATAACGCACCTGGGGCGTGCTCTTATCAGTCCATAACCCACACCTCGTCATGTCTTATTGCTGACATAAGGGCCGCTTGGCCCACCTAGTCTGCCCATTCCCTACCTATTGGATAAGTTGCAAATCCTAGTTAACCAACAGCCTATTCTTCCTACTCCCCACCAGAATTGCCTTATGTCTGTCCCATGCATTCTTGAAGTCCCCCCCACAGTTTTTGACCTCATCAGAAAGGCCGTTCCATGCATCTACCACCCTCTCTGTGAAAAGATACTTCCTCACATTGCCCCTGAGCCATCCCACCTCTGTCTTCAAACTGTGTCCCCTTGTTCTTGCACATCTCTTTTTCTGAAAGATGCTACCCTCTTGGACTTTGTTGATTCTCTTGAGGTACTTGAAAGTTTCTATCATGTCCCCCCTCTCCCTCCTTTCCTCAAGGATATACATACTAAGCTCCTTTAGTCTCTCATTGTAAGGCTTCTGTTGCAGACCCTGCACCATTTTAGTTGCCCTCCTCTAGACTGCCTCCATCCAGTTTATGTCCTAGCAGAGATGGGGTCTCTAGAACTGCACGCAGTACTCCAGATGGGGTCTCACCAACTGTCTGTACAGAGGAATAACAACTTCCTGTTTTCTACTGGTGATGCCTCTCCCTATACATCCCAGCCCTCTTTACTGTCTTCTCACATTGCTTACTTACCTTTAGGTCATCTGATATGAATACCCCCAGGTCCCTTTCCATTTTTATTGTTGTTAATACCCCCCATTATGTACTTTTCCACTGGGATTTTGTTTACTAGGTGCATTACTTCATTGCATTGAATCTAAGCTGCCATACTTTTGACCATTCCTTCAACCTTGCCAAGTCCCTTCTCATCCTTTCCACACTCTCTTGTGTATCAACCCTGCTGCAGATCTTTGTGTCATCTGCAAAGAGGCATACTTTTCCTTCTAGTTCCTCTGCAATGTCACTTATAAAGACATTAAAAAGGACCAGACCCAGTACTGCAGCCTATGGTACCCCGCTAGTAACCCCCCTTTCTTCGAAGTGGGCTCTATTTACTATTACCCTCTGTGTCCTGTTGTCCAGCCAATTCTTTACCCAGGCTACCACCCTGGGACCCAATCCCAGGCTGACTAATTTGTTTATTAATAGACAGGGTGGAGGCAGTCCTGAGGAGGGCAACTAAAATGGTGCAAGGGTTGCATCAAAAGCCCTAGAAGGAGAGACTGAGGGATTTCAATATGTATACCCTAGAAGAGAAGAGAACTGGAGGTGACATGTAAGTACCCCCTAGGGGTGAAAAAAAGGTACAAGAGGGGAGAGTCTGTAAAAGGAGAAGAAGCACCAGTACACAAGGGAATGCGATGAATCTTGAAGAAGGGAGGTTTGAGAGGGATGCAAGGAAGTGCTGCTCCACTGAAAGAGTGGTGGATTCCTGGAACAGACTGCCAGCAGAAGTGGTGGAGGTGAAAATAGCAAGGGGCTTCAAGCATGCATGGTATGGACATAGGGGAATATTAGTAAACTGGCAGGGATGGTCACCAGAGCCCAGTTAGGGTTTGCAGAGACATACTAGAAAGAAAAAAAATGGCCAGCCGCACCAGTTGACCCTGGTGCTCATGTTGACACAGTTCAAGGAATAGGAAAAAAAGAAGGCACTCACTAGCTAATGCCAAAGCAATGACTCAAGGAATAATGAAAGTGCTCAGTTCAAACACAGCAACAGATTAGCAGCAAAACAGTGTCTTGATATCGAGTGGCTGTTTGCTGCTAACCTATTTATGAATCTGCACTGAGCACTGAAGCTTTTTTGGGAATAAAGATGAGCTAAACCTGTAACTTTATTATCCTTTGAGTCATTGCTGTACCAACTAGTGTGAGACATACTAGGCAGGGACCATCTGTGCACACTGGGTGGGCCAAGCAGTCATTTTCTGCTGACAAATCCTGTGTTTCAGGCACAGTGTTCTCTCAGAGAAATGGTTACCTTGCATTGAAGTGTGCCACTGCACAAGTGGTCTTGGAGTGCCAGGGCTCCAGAGATCCCAAATGGGAGGTTAGGTACTGGTATAAAACTATAAATGTATTTGTACCAGATCCACTGAAACTATTAATACTGATGCCCCTCAGAGCAATGGTAAACCTGGCAAGAGCAACTGTGGAGTTAGTTCAGTGTCACTAGGCCCTCGGTACTAGTGGGATGGAGATCAGAGCCCCATCTTAAAGCATAATGAACAAAGTGTGACATAGCTTGTACTTTACTTGATAAATGAAAGCAATAAGTTAATTGTAAGGGAAATGCCCTTATATTGTGCATCACTTTTACAGGCAAGCAAATGCACCTGCTTGATCCCAACTCCATGTCTGTGTGTGGTCATAAACTCTGTGTTGTCTAAGCATGCTAAAACAAACAAAAAAAAAATACATATGAAACAATTTTGAAAAGTCATCTGACCTTTTAATCTCACAGTTACTAGCAACTTTTTTTTATTTTCATATACAAAAGACCACAATTAAATCAATGAATGAATCACTCAATCAAGTTTTATTTGATTAAGCACATTTCTCGATTGCGACTCAATGCTCTTTACATATTTTAAAACTTTAAAAATGTAATACAAACCAAACAAAGCATATATATATAAATATGAATTCACTGTAAAACATATTAACTAGTCATTAAAGCTTGTTTAAGGTCTTGAGCTCCGATTTAAAGATGTCAACTCTTTGGCTCTCTCGGATCTGATGAGGGAGGGAGGGAGTGCCACAGGATTGGGGCAGCAGAAGAAAAGGCTTGAGCCCCCGCTGTCTTTAGATGATTCCTGGAAAATCCCAGAAGACCCTCATCAGCGGAGTGCAGGGAGTGGATAGGCCAGTATGGACACAGGAGATCTTGCAGGTAAAAGTTGATGTGTTATTCTATTTGCACCACTGCCCACCCCCACCCCGCTCCACATGTAATGTTTGGACTCTATGACAATCTTGTTTATGTTTTCAGCAGTTCAATTATGATTGCATTTGCTTCCATTTGAAGCAAATCTAGAACATTCATCACTAATATTTTATTATCATACCTTCCATTCCTGGGGCCTGATATTCAAAACATAGCCCCAGGGCAAAATTAGCCTGGATCCATTTATATGCTGTATTCAAAGGAATAGCCCAGGGGCTAAATCAGTTAAATATAGTGTGCAAATGAAGCCATGCAAATGGGGCAGAGAGTGCAGTGCAAAAATAGCCCAGCAAACAAGACAGCTCTGAAAATAGTAAACAGGCAGTGCAAACAGCAACAGCAGCACAGTGCACAGGAGAAACATGTGTTCACTGAGGACACAAGCAAAGAAGTGCAGCCCAAAATGTGGGCACCAGAGCACACGCAGTGTACAACACAAACAACAGCAAATGAACCACCAAAAGCAATCCCAGGAAAAAACACAGGAACCAATAAATAAAAATAAAAAAACCCCAATAACAATAACACGAAAGAGAAACCCCAAAATGTAGCAGCACTGTATGGATGTGAACTGTGGAAAAGCGCAGAGATGGGACAATGGTGACGTGACTCACAGAAAGGACAAGCCATGCCTGTGTGGCAGTACGGACCCAACCAGTGCCCACTGTGCACAGGGGAAGGGGACAAGGATCCACAACACAGAGCAGGGGACTGCACACCACAGGGAACCCAGTGGGAGGACACAGGGAGTTAGACGGCAGCCATGGCCACATGGATAAAGCCCCACACAAGCTTGCAGACCAAGGCCCCCCCAAGGCAATGCCATTGTGGTGCATCCAAGGAACAGGGAATAGACCATGTCCATGGGCAGACACAAGACAGATGTCCCCTGCAGCACACATATGACATACAGGGTTCACAAGGAGAACAGAAGGTGACATCAACATGGAGGAGAAAGCCACCACCTCCAAAAAAACCCACTGCCACATATGCAGCCACAGACAGTGCATGGAGAGCTGCAGTGGGACCAGTGCCATAGGATACCATGGTGAACTAAATGGACGGTAGGTGCAATACACCATAGCAGTGCCGCTGACTATACCTAGCCAAGAAAGAGACAAGACACAGGAATGCAAATAGAAAACCAAGTATTAATGAAGCAAGCAAGCAAGCAGACTTTATTTCTTAAATGCTAGTCCACACAGATTATAGTGTTGCACATACAGATAAAACAATAACATAAAGATGACTAAAAACCAGCTGGAATTTTTAAGCCTCCGGATATGCTAAATTAAATAAATGAGTTTTCAAGGCAGATTTAAGTCTCCACGGTCGGGCACTCCAATTCGACGAGGCAGAAAATTCCACAGGGTTGGGGCTACAAAAGCAAAAAATCTGGCTCCAGAAGTTTTCAAACAGACCCTGGAAATCTCCAGCAATCCCTCATCGGCGGAGCGGAGAGGGCGGTGGGGCCAAAGGATTTCTTGGAATTACCATGGTCCCAGTCCATGTAGGGCCTTGTAGGTCAGTAATCCGACCTTGAAGGTGATCCTCCACCAAACTGGCAGCCAGTGCAGGCCATGGAGCACAGGTATGACATGGCAAGATCTTGGTAAGGCAGTCAACAACCTGGCAGCTGCATTCTGCACCAGCTGCAGCCAGCAGAGGTTTACCCCCAGTAGCCTTATTTATGGGCATTGCAGTACTCAACAGAAGAAAACACAACAGCAAACTATTTACAGAAAACCAAAATGGGGGGGGGGAGTACAGGGAAGGGTGAATAACAAGGAAAGAGGGGGATTGGGGTAGGAAGCCTGGGCCTGGTTGTCTTCAGGGAATCTCCTCTCCAGTACAGTATGTCCACCACACATCTCGTTTCACTGATGAGGATGGCCTGCTGCTCTATAGTTGTGCATTGTTGCCGCACCAGCCTGCAGAGAAGGTCATCATGGTCTTCACTTTCTTCAGGCCACCTGGCCCACACTGAGCTCCAACACGAACCTATGGGGGGAATGATGTCCATGTAAGCATGGTGTGCTGACACTGTGGAGCAATGCAGACCTCAGGATGTGGCCCCAGGGATGGACAGCATGACTCAATCACCATGCCCATGTACTGAACAATGTAAACAGTGCACATGCCACCTGACCTGTGCCTGTATGAAGCAGCATGGATCCTCATGGTACACACGCCTATCCCACACAGACAGGAAGGCCATTGCCACCACCACCACAGATGGGACGACACCTCATGCATGACCAATGTAGACCCTGTCACAGTACAGCTACACAGCCCTCCTTAGGTTAACAACAGACTGCACCAGAGCAACGATAAAACATTGGTGCAACGGAATGGGTGGGACATGTTGCCCAATGAAACAGAAGGTAGAGCCAGGTAACTTTGCAACATCACAACCTGGAAACACACAACCAATGGGCACATAGCAACAGACAGTGGCCCAGAGTGGAAATCCACAGGGCTGTGCAGCACACAGCGTGCAGGTATCCCTACATCCCCCGCCCACTGAGCCAGACAATAGCAGCACCCTCCCCCAAGACAACAGGTCGGTGGCCACAGTGTGCAGCACAGACCCAATATGATGGCACACCAGAACAGTACAGTGCAATGTGACTGTTCTACATGTGTGACGCATATGGTGAACACATGCCCATGCCACTGTGTGTACACAATGTCCACAGGGACCATGGCCAGGCCACAGGAATGCCATGTGGTGGATGCATGCTGTGGGCAGACACACAATCTCAGTAACCAGACAATACAACTACCCAGCTGCTCACAGGCATGAGCAAAAACACACCACATGGCCAGTGTACACCGTGCAAACATGCCACGGCACATGAATGTGTGTCCTGCAGCACAGTGCACAGTCTGAGCTGGGCACATGTAACGGTATGATATGACTGTGGAATGGTAGTGAATACAGCATACACACCACACATGGATAACAGGGGTACAGACAGACATGTCCAATGTGCACACAGTATACATCTGCTGCCCCCCCTTTCATGTCATTGTATACAGCTACCCAAAATGCTGGCCCCACAACAACAAAGAAGACACCTGTCACATGACACCTCTACACAGCCTGTGCACATATCAATCTCCTACACATGCCTACAGTACCCTACTACACACATTAGAATGAGTGTTGGAACAGAGGGGATATGGGTGGGACATGCACCCACCAATGTGTACAGATATGTGTACAGTGAGAGTGCCTGCCTACACCCTTTTATGGAGAACACAGTGGGGGAACAGCACACCCTACACACCACAATGTTGGTGACTGACATATCCACAGTCTACCATAGACCATCACACGCATTCTGATATGCAGGGTGCAATACAGCTGTCAAGCCCATGCTACCACATGACAGACACAGATGTGACACAGGTCCACTGCATGGATGGCATGCAGCACCCAGGTTGCAGAATCAGCACGTCAGGACAGCAACACCAAGGGGGATGTGTGCCTGTGTAGCCCATTGTGATGTGCACAGCCTGACCCCTGCATGGCGCATGCATGCAAGACACAACCTGCTGCAGCACTGCAGGGCTGTTGGGAGCCATGTTCTGGCACAACAGAGGCCCACAGGCTGTGTGGACAGGTTAGGCAGTGTCCTTGTGCACCATACCACAGGCAGCCTAAGATGTGTGTTGATGCCCTCCCCAGCAGCACAGCACCATGGGCAACCCATGATCATGTGCCCCTGGGACCGATAACAGTATACAGGGCACGAGCACAGTTGTTGGTGACACAGTGCTGTATAAGGTACCAAACCGCCCCACCCAGCAAGGTAAATTACACAGGTAGACTACAGAAGATCATATTCACATGTCACATCCTGCTGCCTGTCACTGCTGGTGTCGTCCTTCCGACTGCTCCCTTAGCCTCGCTGGCTGTGCCCCAGGTCCATGCCCCAGGCATTGCAGTCTGTAAAGTGAAGGGCATGTACCATGGTTAGTACCATCATGAACAGCCGTATCACCCCCTACCTGTGCCAGGTACACAATGCACAACTGTCAGGCAGTGCAATGTGTCCTCCCCAAGATGCAACTGTTGCATGGTACACACGTGCACTGTAGGTGCAATGCACATGTGCCACACAGCCAGTACCTGACAAACCCGTGAACTGTCACGTGATCCAGCAATGCAGGTCCCATGTACATAAAAACATAGAAATTGACAGCAGATAACGACCTCAAGGCCCATCCAGTACGTCCACAGACACAGGCTCTGTCAACCTACACACGGGCAACACTGTACCCATAGTGCTGCACACAGTCCACTGCCTGCATCAGACCAAGCAGATTGCAGGCATGCATGCAGTGACCCCCAGACACCAATGTACCTACTTGTGCAGGGGCACATGGATGCCCATGCCCACTGAAATGCAAAAGGCACAGCTCTAAGTAAGGTGTCCACTTACCTGGCGCAGGCATAGTGCCATTCCTTACCATGCACCTAAAGTGCTCCAGTCTGGTCCTCTCCCAGCACTGCAGGTCAGTGTACCTGTGCCAGCACTGCTTCCCATTGTGGTCCACACCTGTGAGGCGGGACAGGTGCCATGCAATCGAGGCCCACACCTGGCACCATGGCCTGTCCCCTCAGGTACCTCCCCAAACAACTGCCTCTCCCTGGCCATCATCAGTTGGACCAGATTAGCCATTTTGGCCTCCTCCCAACTCTGGTTCCTCTGCACTACAGCCATCAAGCACCTTCTGCTTGCCATGTACAGAAACTCAAATTCTATTGCCACCACCCTCACACTGAGGCACACTGGAGCTGTGTAGGCCACAAAATGATGAATGGGCAAGGTTGCACTCACACAAGTTCTCCTGGGAGGAACTGAAGGCCCTCACTGATGGCTACAAAGCAAGGGAGCAGACTATTTAGTGGCACAGGAACACGGATGCCGCTGTCAGGGAGATGTGGGATCAGATCACTGCAGAAGTGAATGCAGTGGGAGGATATGGCTGCACAATGGACACCGTAAGGAAACCATGGCATGACCTGCAGTGTAGGGCAAAGGAGAAGGAGGCAGCATTCCACTGTGCACTGCATAGCACTGGGGGAGGTCCAAGACCTGCAGAGCTTGAGAAAGCAGACCCCACCATGGAGGTGGTAACATCGACCATCCGGACAGTGGCCGTGGCAGGTGTGGATGGCAGTGGCTGAGAAACATTGTTGGTGTTATACTGCACATGTAAGTACATGGCCATGCAGCACGATGGTATGCATGTCACCTCATGGGGGTACAGATGGCTCTGCTTGTGGCGTGGCACACAGCTGACCTGGCCTGTGCACACATGTGTGCATTGTGTAGGCCTGTGTGCAGTCTGGCACAGTCTGGTGTTGTATTCTATGTATTGCTGGACATGCAAAATGTGCCATGTTAACACAATCATGGTGTACCCTGAAGACACTGACCCTGTGCCTCTGCATATGGTGTGTACCTTGCCAGTGGGTGTGCCTTCAACATGCGGCGTTGCATGCTGCATTGTGTGTCACTTGGTGCTACTACTATTTCCTCCCTTTCAGTGGTGGGTTTCAGGTGTGTGTGGGTTATTGCTCACATTTGGTGCTGGTTGAATGCAGGCCTCTGGGATGCACATTCTGAGCAAGGTTGTGCATGCACCTTGGCTATGTGGGTATGTAGGCTGTGCACACTGGGTTTCAGCTTGCACTGTGCGGCATTGGCAGCACTGGTGTGTATTGCATGTGGTGGCACTGGTTGGGGACCACTGTGTCATGTGCATGCCACTCAGTCTTATTCTTTATCCACAGTGCAGGGCAATGGACTTGCAGCAGGTGACCATATGGAGGCAGACAAGGTGGAGGGCCCAACATCCGGGGTATAATGGCCGCTGGCACAGGCATCAGCTAAGGAGGTAGCATGGACACAATCTTTGGAGCCATCACTGATGATGATGATGATGATGGAGAAGATGAGATGTACATCCCCACTATGGACTACAGCATCCGCTGGCATGCCTCCACTGCATGGGGTGGAAGGTCGGGGGTCAGCCAGCACAGCTGTGACACCATCATCTGTGGGCACACCACGGAACCTTGAGTGGCAAATGTCATTGGCTACACCTAGCCTGCACGATGGCCAGGGTCATCCCAGGGCCTCCCCAACCCCACAGTCATTGTCTATCAGTTCCTCGGCCCACAGTATACCTCCCTCACATTTCCATGGTAGGGTGTCTTGAGGGTCCATACGGGAGACGGCGATGATTTTTTTTTATTTTATTTTATTTAAACAGCAGTTTGGGAAAACCTTTGAGCCATAGGCTCATTTACAAAGGTACCTTGTCACAGTAAGACAAACGAAAATACACAGTATAGCAGTACAACACATAAGTATAACAGTAACTTAAGACATAGATACAAACAAGCTGGTACAGGTAGGATTGATGCAAACAATACCAGAGTTATGTTGTCCTTAGCAGCTTAGTAGTAAGCTTTGTCATAAGTATTGAGTACGGCTTTGACTAATGGCAAATGATGCCATGTGTATGCCACACCATCATGCACCATTCCCCCACTTGCACCCCTCAACTGCACCTCTCAGTATATGCCCACTACCCATCACATTCCCTGTATCATCTGTGTGCCATTGTTGTTGTTTTGTTTCTTATTCACATCCTTTCACCAGTTTGAGTCTATCACTGTACTGTTACTGCTGTTGATACACATTTGATTTCATGTCTGTTGTCCATGTTTTTTTCCCTCACCTGCCCATCCATGTCAGGGTTCTTATGATGTTACTCAAGTGCTCCCGGGCCCTCCTGGCCATCCGCGGGTCCCACCTATTGAGCTGCTCCACTATCCCCTGGACCTCTGGCTCAGTGTCACTATCTGAATGTTCCTCAGGTTCAGGCAGGCATATTTCATGGTTTAGCGCCATGTTGTGCAACATACAACTGGCTAGGAATATGCTGCATACCTTCTGAGGGTCATATTGTAGGGCACCACTAGAACGGTCCATGCATTGGAATCACATTTTTAGCATGCTAAAGATACACTCTATTATATTCCATGTTGCGATGTGTGCCTCATTGTACTTCTCCTTGGCAACATTAGCTTTCTGGAGGACAGGTGTTAGGAGCCAGAGTCTCAGGGGATAGGCACTGTTGCCTGTGGGAACATTAACAGTTGTTAGACTGTGTATACTGTGCCTCACACCCTACCCACTATGCCTCCCCTTCTGTTTGGGTCTTCCTGTGCTCCTGTGCATCCTTCCCCAACCCCCTCACTACTTCCTTTGTGTGCTCTGTTATGTCACTGTCCCACTATTGTGGGGACTGTGGTTGGGCCTGCTGCAGGTACTCACCAACAAGGTGTCCACTGGGTGTTGTGCCTTCCTCAAAGGCCTGGCACAGCTCTGAATGGTGCCAGATAAAGGCCTCATGGGCACTGCTGGTGAACCCTGCAAGGACACTGATGATGCGCCCAGTTGCATCACACACCACCTGACAATTTACGGTACCCAGTCAGATTAGCCGGACATTAATAGCACAAGTCAAGAGAGCGCTACTCCCTATAGCGTTACCATGGATAGTGAGTGAGGATTAATATGCGCTTCCCAGGTCACTGTCCATGGTGCATCCTCAGAACAAGGGCAGCAGAATCCAGGAGGCTGGCTGAGCTGCTCCTGTTGCATGGAGGGCTGGGGCATAGAGTAGCTTGGCCAGACGGCAGTGGAGACCAGGATTCTAATCCTGGTCTCCTGTTATTTTGCCCGATTTGGACTTTTTTTTTTTTTTTTTTTACAAGGGTCTGTGGAAACAGTATTCCATGGCCCTGCAAATTGCATCTTGCCCAGTGAGCTGCTCCCCCAGGAGTGAGAATCCTTTAGTCTGGGGGGTGCGGGGGGGCAGAGCCCCCCACAAAAATAAATGAGACGGCATTATTGCCGCGCAGTCCTTATCGATGGCATTGTGGTCAACTATGTTCTGATCCAGTGCCTAATTTATGAAGTGGTAACCCTTCTAGTTGAGGAAGGTGTCACCCACTTCACCAGGTGGTGCTCAGATGGCAACATGGGTGCAATCAATGGCACCGAGTACAGCTGGTAGGTGTGCAACTGGATAGAATTGCTGCATTGTTTCTTTGCTTTCCACTGCCAAGCTGGGGAATATGATAAATTCACCAGAATGTGGCAGCAGGGCATCTAGGAACTGGGTCAAGAGGTGCAAAGTGGCAGACAGTGACACACCAATGGTATCTTCAATTGGTGTCTGGAAGGACCCAGTGGCTAGAAAGCACATTGCAGCTGTCACCTTTTTCCCAACTTTTATGACATGGCTGTGCTGAGAGGTAGACTGCAGCTACTTTTGCAGGAGCACACAAACCTGCCTCAGCGGGACCCTGCTCAGTCTGTACCAGCCCACAAGATGTTCATCAGGGAGTGTCTCAAAGGACACTCTGAGCCAGTACATTCTGTGTGCAGCATATCTCCTCCTTGGCCTATGGTGTGGCCCAGGGTGGGCTTAGTCCCTCTCTTCCACCTCCAATGCAGCTTCCATCAGATGGATCAACACAGAGTTGCTGCCGACCACCTTCTTGCTTCCTGCTGTGTCCATGCCCCCTCTGTGGTTTGCCCTGAGATTAGACTACCTTTTTATAGGTGGTAAATAGCGCTATGCTAAAGGTTGCACTAACACACATTGCGTGGTGCTATACTTTTGAATATACCATTGTACCTGTATGCATGTCCCTGCCCCTGACTTTGCCCCATGCATAGATTATCTATTAGTGCTGGCTGTAAACCATTGCGCCGGTTCTATTTGGCCTTTTGAATATGGCAGCCTGGCGCAATTCCAGCCCAAACACAGTGCAATCGGTTTGCACCCAGCACAAAGTTTTGAATATATGGCCCCTGGTAACAAGTCCAGGATATGTATAATTCTGTTCTCAATGGTATTTTCCCATACATCAAATTTTTACATCTTATACTAGAACATTTTTGCAATACCAAACACATTTTTCTCTGTGAAAGCATCAAATGAGAATTGGTAAATCTTTTTAGTGAGAAGAAAATGTTATTATGTTTTCATTATAAATCTTTGAACAGAATTTAACATGCTTGAAGTCTCTCCTTGACTGCTTTCAAATGACCCTCAGATATCCATCCTTCTCATCACTGCCTCTATGTCGACATTTATAGCCTCAAATGTTTTATTCAGCTTGGCTTCAAAGATTTGTACAGTTAGTAGAATTTTACTTTTAACCACTCTGACACCTTTAGTTACTTCTCCCCTCATCTGATCAGTAGTGCTACAGTAAGGTGGGAATAATGTTCAGCTCAATTAATTTTTGGATCCAATCCCTCCTCTGTCATATGCTGGCATCAGTAAGGCAAAGTCTGCAATTGCCCAAACAATAAATTCTATCCTTTTGCTTTTATTTTGTAAGAGCCATTAGTATCAACTGATCACCCACTTGCAAGGTTTTCACACACAAACACACACAGACATTATTGAAATATTATCTAGTAGTGTTTAAACACAGAAACACTGGGAGCCCCAGGAAATGGTATCTTGCAACACTATGAAAAGAGAACTTCTTATTTCATCCTTTTAATTGATTCTTGACTGCAGCTGTTTTAGTGCTACGAGAGTCAACTGCAGAAATATTTAGGACTGAATAGACAGTGGCAATAGTATTTACTACTTACAATTTCTATCATGTGGTGAATGGTCAGAGCATAAAATAAAACTAAAGTAAATTCATGTTCATGCCACTTTGTACTTGCAAATACTCTGACCTCAAGGAATCCTGCCCTTTCGCTGAGTAGTATCAGAGTTCTGGGAGTGAGGAAGTTAACGGAGGCTTTTTTAAAAGAAAAGCTGTCGGTGTATCTTGAATACAGTGGATTGCAAGGCCTGAGGCAGCACAGATTCATGGGGGGAGGTCATGTCAGACAAACCTGATCGATTTCTTTCATTGGGGGACCAGGGGAATAGATCAGGGTGGGGCGGTGGTCCTGGCCTATTTAGACTTCAGAAATGCCTTTGACACTGTCTGTACCTCATAGGATGCTAAAAAGGAAACTGGACAGTTTGCGGGTGGGATCCAAGGTGGTAAACTGGGAACAGAACTGGTTGAGGGATAGTGACAGAGGGTAGTTGCAAACAGCACTCACTCTAATGAGGGGAAAGTGGCCAGTGGGGTACCACAGGGCTCAGTACTTGGATCAGTCCTCTTCAATATCTTTATAAATGATATTGTAGAAGAGCAGGATGGGAAGGTATGTTTTTCTGCAGATGATAACAAAATCTGCAATAGGGTAGGTAGTCCAGATGGGGTGGAGAGAATGAGTAGCTACCCGAGGAAACTCAAGGAGTGGTCAAGGGTACAGCAGCTGGGATTCAGTTTGAAAAAGTGCAAAATCATGCACCTAGGGCACAGAAACCCAGGGTCAGTGTATAAAATGGGGGAGAGATATTGTCCGTCACTAAACAGGAAAGTGATCTTGGGATTATCATATCTGATGACTTCAAGGTGGCAAGGCAGTGTGACAAGTTAGTGAGCATGGCCCGCAGGATGCTGAGGTGCACAGGGAGGGGACTCACCAGCAGAAGGAGAGAGGTGGTGTTACCACTGCACAGATTGTCGATGAGACACCAACTAGAGTACTGTGTTCAGTTCCGAAGACCGCATCTCAGGAAGGACATAGGCAGGTTGCAGGCTGTCCAGAGGAGGGCAACTAAAATGGTGCAGGAGCAGCATCATAAGTTCCTATGAGGAGAGAGACGGAAGGATCTCAATATGTACATCTTGCAAAAAAGGATGATGAGGAGGAAGGGGGGGAGATGGTAGCGATCTATAAGTACCTCAATGGCATGAATAAGGTAAAGGAGGGCAGTATTTTTCAGAAGCAAAGGGCCACGAGAACAAGGGGGCACACTAAGAAGCTGAAGGGTGGTAGATATTTAGGAGGGATGTGAGGAAATATTTCTCCACTGAAAAGTGGTGAACACCTGGAACAGTCTTCCAGCAGAAGCAGTGGGGCCAAAAACAATGGTAGGCTTTAAGCATGCATGAGATAGGCACAAAGGAATCATAGTAGGAAAGCGAGTGGGGGGAAGTAGCTGGAGACCAGGTAGGGTCTGTGGTAACAGTACAGACAGGGACAAAATGATCAGACTGGGTGGGTCAATAGGTCCTTATCTGCTGACGGAGGGCTGGACTGGGGCCATGAGGTGGATGTCATCTATTTGGACTTCAGCAAGGCCTTTGATTCAGTGCCTCATGGGCGACTAGGGGGGAAATTAGCTGGGGTAGGAGTGGGGATGAAGATGGCATGCTGGATATCAAACTAGCTAAGCGGAAGGCTACAAAGGGTGGTAGTGGAAGTGGAACTCTCAGGGCCTAGACTAGTAACAAGCAGGGTACCGCAGGGCTCAGTGCTGGGCCTGGTGTTTTTTGGGTTATTCATCTTGGACATCACAGATGGGGTGGAGAGTAAGGTGAGCCTTTTTGCTGATGACACCAAGATGGGTGCAGTGGTGGATGAGGAGGAAGGTTGGAGACAGTTGCAGAGGGACCTAACCAAGCTGGAAGAGTGGTCAGAGATGTGGCAGCTGGGGTTCAATGTGAAGAAGTGCAAAGTCATGCACTTCTGGGCAAAGAACCCAAGAAGGGAGTACTGGCTAGGCAGATAATACTGGGGGTCACTGAAGAGAAAAAGGACCTGGGGGTACTGGTAACAGGGAGTATGAACAACACTGCCCAATGCAGAAATGCAGCTGTGAAGACAAATTAGATGATGGGTACACATCAAGGAGCAGGGAGGTCATCTTGCCCCTCTGCATGGCACTGGTCAGGCTGCAGTTGGAGTACTGTGTACAGTTCTGGAGGCCTTACCTGAGGCGGGATGCCAAACTGCTGGAGGGGGTACAGAGAAGAGTGACTGGGATGATACAGGGGATGGAGGGGAAGGATTACGAGAACAGGCTGGGAGAATTGAATATGTATACCTTAGAGGAGAGGAGAGATAGGGGGACATGATAGAAACCTTCAAGTACTTGAAGGAGATCAACAAGGGAGGTGTGGATGGGGTGTTTAAACTAAGGAGTGGGAGAGACACCAGGGGACACGGGCTGAGAATAGAGGGAGGAAAATTTAGGAGAGAGATGAGGAGGCATTATTTCACACAGAGAGTGGTGATATGGTGGAATGCCCTTCCAGAGAGAGTGATATCAAACAGGAATGTGTATAGCTTCAAGAGGGCATGGGCTAGAGAGTGGGGGGGGCTGAAGGTAACCAAGGGATGTCATGGAGGGGAGAGGGGCAGCAGCAACTTAGGAAGCAAGCTGCACAACCGAGCAGATGTTGATAGGCTGAATGGTCTGTTTCTGCTGGCACCTTCGTATGTTCATATGTTCATATGTATGTATGTATGACAAATTCAGTGTTTCTATGTTTCTGATATCTACATTAGGCACAAATGTTAAACCCAATGTTAAAGACTTATAAGAGGCAAACGTCCTGCACCTTCTCAAGAAAGTACAACAGGACATAGAAAAATGGAAACCCTAACATTGTCTCTCCAGGAAAAAGCAAATGTCTTTAAAATGTCAATATTACCAAAATTCTTGGACTTATTTCATGCACAGCTCGTCACAATTCTGAGTTAATTCCAACTTCAACAACACTTAGTTCATGAGTATGGCAAAATAAAATGCCAAATATCACACTGGGTAACCTGACCTTTGCAATACCAACATAGGGTGGGGGTGGCTGTGGCGTCAAAGACGACAGGCTGATATGGCTAATTCCAAACCTACAGTCAGCATGGATTTGTTTATTGAGAAGGAATGGGTAGGTTGGCAGGCAGAAGCAAACATTCTGGAGTGCTCCTTTCTACAAAAAATATCAATTAGAGATAAAACAATATCTGGCACCATATTTACAAATTTATAGGTGGCACTAATTACCAGTTATCCATGCTAACCCTATGGTGAGACAACCAAATGAACCTCAAATTTTTAAGAACAAAGGATTCTAGATTTGGAAGGAAAATGTAACGTTTCCTAGGAAATTTGTATGAACAGGGATCCATGCTGTCCTTTAAAGCAGCCGTATTTGTTAGCAGCAAAAATGTCCAACAGACACATTTTTAGTAATAATTTTGTTTTGGCAAAAATATCAATACATCCATTTTAATTTTCATTTAATTTGACTCCTGAATTGAGATTTGTGGTTTTGAAGATTTTTTATAAGTTCCTGCTTGCTTTCCATGCCCAGTGTGAATTAATTAAAAATTCTGGGGTGATTCTCTGTTATTTGTCATTAGAAAGATGTACTAGCACCATCCTAATACATTAACAGTAAGAATTTGGTTTGCACAGGCAAGAGGTTTTTAAAAATTGACAGTGACAGCGTTAATTATTGTAGTAAGTTATTAATTCCAAAATTAGTAATGAGCTCTGTTTAAGACATGTTTGAGGAAATTAAAAATACATTGATAATCAGTCTAATGGTGTCAGAAATATGTGTGCTAAAAAACTATATAATTAAATTTTTTGTCACCTAACAAATACTGCTGCTTTAAGCAATTTCAGTAGTAGACAAACATGCAGTATCTCTTAGTCACCTGTTTAACTATGATCAAATCAGACACTCTGTGACCTCCAGTGTGGGCCAGTCCTTGAAACTGCAAGATTCCTTCTCTATTGCATCAACTCCAGCCTCCTCTTCCATAATCAAAGGGCTGGCCACTTGGATCTTCCAGCATTTATTATCCCACTGTAACCCCATCAATGCTTAAATTAAAGAAAAATGGCAAGAGTCACAATTAACATTTCCAGTGAAGAATGGATGCATCATTTGGAGGATTCAAAACATTTAAGGTAAGTAGTTATATTGGGGACCTACAAAAAGATAGGGTTCAGGTTGGACCGCTTCTGGTGAAACAAACTACTATTTGTTTGTTTGTTTATTTGCTTTATGAGTAAGCACACTGGAAAACAAGTTCCCTTTTCAGGTGCGACCCACAAATTCATACACTACATAACAATACATAAGAATACAATACAATAAGTCTATACACAATAATACATACAGCATAGGAATGCAGTATTCCATGTCTTATAATACAAATCAAATTAGTTAAAACATTGGCATTCAGAAAATTGCTTAAAATACTGATAAAGGGAGGTAGAAAAGGATCTATTTGTAGTTGATTACCTTATGTCCCTATTACAGATTGTGGCATAATGACCAATGAACTAAATAAGTATTTCATCAGTGTTAATCAACCTAGAGAAAAGGAGCATAAATTACAAGACTGCAGAAATAAGGGAAGTAAAATCATCTTAACAGAGCAGGATATTATTACAAGAATAAAGAATCTTAATCCTAATAAATCTCAGGGACCAGCTGGGTTGCATCCGGATTTTCTAAAGCAAATAGTTGAACAAATAGCTCCCCCTATTACAGACGTTTTCCAGAGTTCCTTAAATCAAGGAGTAGTGGTGGATGACTGGATGATGGCACATGTGACCCCATTACATAACAAATTCTGGTCAGAGTTGATACGGTTGTGGAAAGCTTTTAGGAGTGGCAAGAGCATTGAAAAGAATATGCGGTGCACTCACTGCACTGGAGTCAGCTGTAACTAGTACTGCAGCGATTACAGTACTGCGCATGCATGATACTCGCGCATGCGCAGTTTGACCAGGAGTCAGCCATGCGCAACGTGGCGGCATTGACATGACTACTTTTTTAAGTCAGTGCCACCATGTTGTCCACGGTGATCGTCACTTCCGCAGTTGTGGAAAGGAGAAGTAGTGTACTGGGAAACAGGTGTGTTTATGTGGCCTGCGGAGGGGAAGGGCTTCATAAGCAGAATCACTGGAAATTATGCTTATGCACTGTGGCAGCACATCAGACAGCGGTCTGGTCACATGATTCCAATGTGCTCTTATTAGGCTGTGCATGGGCCGAATAGTATTTTCCGAATACCACGAATAGTAGGCTTCCCGAATATTCGGATGCATTTTCCGAATAGTTCACTATTTGGCCACTGTTCGGGAACTACTATTCAGTGACATTTCCAAGTCTCGCAGAGCTTTGTTGGCCAATTAAAAACTGTTTCTTGAGCTCAAAAGGCAAGCGCACCATGTGACTTCCTCACTCTGAGCTGGTAGAAGACAGGAGACAGTGGTTTCTGAGAGCTGCTCTGCAGTACTTTTGAGACCTTAAACTTGCTAAAAAAAAAACTGATTTTTGCTTCACAGGCTTTTTTGGGTTAGTATAGTTTTTTTGATCAGTGTCAGAAAAGCTACGTTTGCCTTTCTGACAGGTATTTTGTCCTTATTGCTGTACTCAGTTACAGGGACTAGGAGGGCTGTCTGCTAACACCCCTTCTCTGCTGCTGGCTGATATCACTGCAGTGTGATTTCTTTTTTGGTGAAGCACATTTTATTTTTGTGTTTTGTTTTTTTGCTGTTGTCTGGTTCCAGGCTTGGTTCTCTGCATGACTGATGAGAAGTGTCTGCTAACTCCCCCTCCTGCAGGTCACTGCTTATAATTTGCTGTATATGTGCAAAATATTTGATTCTGTGAGGCTTCACCCTGCATGTGCATGCTTAATATATTTTTTCATGAGGCAGGGCCACACATGTGCACAGCTGTGTACACACAGATTTTGAAATAAACTTCTTCAGTTCTAAGCCAGTCAGGCTTGACTCACTGAATTAGTATTGTTAGTCTCCTCTGGTTCTGGGGATAGATCCCTGTACACATGAGGAGAAAAAGAAGAATCAACATTTATATAGCACTTTCATACACAGTGTATCCCAAAGCACTTTACAAGCAATGCTAAACTGGTAGTGAAATGACTGAATGTGTGGTGGCGGCCATATCGCACATCACCACCCACACACAGCCTGGATAATTGCATGAACCAGTTTATGGGAAGGGGAATGTTGGCCAGGATACCAGGAATGTTCCCTATGCTTTGTGAAGAGTGCCCTGGGTTCTTTTACTTCCACCTGGATACCCACCAGGACAACACCAGGGTGGGCAGAAGGGACTTTGGTTTAACGTCTCATCCAAAGGATGGCACACCCCAGCAGTACAGCACCCCCCAATACTGCATTCGGATGCCAGCGATTTTTAGGTGCAAGTCCAATCCCAGTGTGCGTCGAGAACTCACAACCTTCTGGTCCAGAGGCAGATGTGCTACCAACTGAGCCACGCTGACACGGTGACTGACTCCCACCCACTTCTACAGCCCACTGCACACAATTAAGCTGTGCTTGTGAAATATATCCCCTTGCGAGTCTGTGCCGTGTGTGTGAGCACAGTTGTGCACGTGCATTTTTTTGCTTGTTTATTGTTGTTTTGTTAATTAAACCATTGCACGTAGTGGGGCAGGCTTGTCTCACTGAGTTAGCTGTATGTCATCTGTCTGTTCCTTGCTCGGTTTCATGTTTGACTGAATAGGTTGCCCTATTCTTCCCCTTCTTGGTTGCAGTGTTTTCCTTTACTGCTACTTGTTTGTGGTGCAGTGTAACTGGAAAGGTTAGTGTATTACTGTAGTTCCACAAACACTAAGTAAAGCATCACACACAGGTACTACACAGTAATAGTTTGTGTTTCACCCAGTAACCAGTAGGGACCTGATCCATCATGTCTTTAGCAATCTTGCAAACATGCTTGGTCCAGCCCCAGCAAAGCATCTGCACCACTGGCCCCAAGTGGTGAGGGGCAGCATGATAGACAACAAACATACAGCACATCCACACAATTACTACTAGTGTTGTCCCTGGGCTGCCAAACCCCAAACAATCTATATAGAACAAAGAAACACTCAGCGGGGGTGCAGTAACAAAATACAGTTAAGACCAGTGCAGCATAAAGTTGCCAATACATTTGTTTGTGCTAAGGCTGGAGGATGCCAATAGAGCCCTGGTCCTTTGACCAGATCCTGGTCTTTGTCAGGGTGCATGTTGGGAACATACAAACACGCTATGAATATACAACCCTTAAACAAACACACACTGTAAATAAGTGAAGTTAAAAGGAACAACTAACATACCCAAGGATGAAACACTGCATCACGATTATAGAACATAGTTCATGCTGTGGTGCCAGACAGTACGCAATGCAGTATCTTGCAAAATTGCTGTAAAATGCTGCAGTATGCTGCAAGGAGCAGTGCAATTTAATGGCAATTAAGCCCTCCAGTCATGCGATATTTTGTGTCATGTCATTTATTGCAAAGTACTGAATTGCATCTTGTCTTGCTCCACTGTAAATTATTGATACTTAATACAATTCCAGAGAAGGTGGTGAGATAGACTACATAGACAATGACATACTGGTGTCTCTCTTTATTCGATGGGCTCAAATATTGTTCTCCCCAAGCAAACCTTTTAGTTCTTGTAGCATTGGTAATAGTACTACTACCACTAATACCATTAGCAGTACTACTACTGCTAGTGTCACCACCTGTCCATCTGTACGTTCACTGTCACATCCTGTTGTGCAGTAGTAGGGGGGAATTAGAGCATACATGCTTCATGCAGCAAGCAGCAGACACCACCACCAGTGTCCCCACTGCTACCATTATGGCTGCTACAACCACAGCCAGTGTGCTTCCCACCACAACCAGTGCCATTCTTGCAGCAGTCACCCTTTCAGCTGTCACCACTACTTCAGCCACTGCTACCACTATTCCATGAACATCCTCTAGTGCTGACCCAATGCAATGCTTGATATTGTTTTCAGAGTGCTATGTGTGTGTTGTGGTGGATCGAGTGTGCCACATGAAGCTTGTGTTGCATTAGTGAGAGCTCAATGTTGGTGGCTGAAGTGTCATTGAGGTGTATATGGTATACCAGGTTCAATGGGTGATTAATGGTGTTGCTGAAGTGCTTTTTTAAAGTTTCCTTAAAAAAACACCTTTTCTGGCTGAATACCGAATACCGAATACTTGGGACCCGAATACCGAATATTCGGCCGAATATTCGGGAAAAGGTATTCGCACAGCCCCTCTTACACAAATATGATGGTGGCATAACATCTGTGGAGCTTGGCCCACACAGCCATAAAAATCAGACTCAGGAGGAGACTATTAACAAACTAGAGTTCTGGTCTGGGACTTGCTTGTCATCACAGTCACTTTCTCATTCTTTTCTAAGCAGTAATTTCTGGTAAATGTGTCTTAACCATATTGATCTAAGTGCTTCTAGACTACTTCTAGTTTTCCCTTGATTGTAATAGGTGGAGGTAGTAGCAGTCTTGAAATGGTAGCTGCCGGTGGTGGCCCTGTCTGATCCCCCTAGCTATGTATCCCAGCATCTTGTTTGCCCTTGCTGCTGCTTTCTTGTACTGTGTGGAGTGCTTCAGGTCACTAGTGATCATTACTCCCAGGTCCCTCTCCTCCTCTGATGCAGATACCAGGACTCCACCCAGGCAGTACTCTGTCTTGGGATTCTTGGTTCCAGTATGCATAACTTTGCATTTCTTGACATTGAAGCCAAGCTGCCAGATCCTGGACCACATCCCCAGCTTTTCCAGGTCATCATATAGGTACTGTATCCCTTCAGCTGTGTCCACTATCCCACAGAGCCTGGTGTTATCAGTGAATAGGCACATTTTGTCCTTTATACCATCCTCAATGTCATTGATGAAGACATTGAACAACAATGCCCCAGCACCGAGCCCTGCGTTACCCTACTGATGACCTTTCTGGTGCCAGATAACTCTCCCCCCACAACCACCCTCTGGGTTCTGTCCCTCAGCTAGTTTTCCACCCATCTGGCCATCTTATCCCCAACCCCGAGATCCATCAACTTCCTGATCAACCTTTTGTGGGGCACAGAGTTAAAGGCCTCGCTGAAATCCAGATAGAGGATGTCTGCTGCTTGGCCCCTGTCTACTGTCTTAATGACGCAGTCAAAGAAGTCAATCAGATTTGTTTTACACAATCTCCCCCTCATGAACCCATGCTGTCTCGAATCCTGGAGACCATGCTCCTCTAGATATTCCACCAACCTTTCCTTTAGTATGGTCTCCATGAGCTTGCCCACAATTATGATCAGACTGACTGGTTTGTAATTCCCTGGCTCATTCTTGGGACTGCTTATGTGAAGGGGCACTGCATGTTCTGTTCTTCAGTCCTGCGGTACCATGCCTGACTCTAGTGAACTATTAAATTGGTCTGTCAGTGGCCCTGCCAACTCCTTGGCCAGTTCCCTTAGTACCCTTGGATGTACTTTGTCTGGGCCTGGTTATTTGTCCACCTTTAATGCTAGCAGCCCATCCCTCACTCTATCCTCCTCTATCTAACACACTAACATACTAAAATGCCAGCAGAATAGGCCTAATGGTCTTTCATGTCTGTTCGTTTGGTCAGCCCCCACCCTGGGAGCTGAACTAGCTGCCCCCTCTTCCTCTCTGGCTTCTACCTTCCCAGTCCTGGATATTCTCACTGTACTGGTTTTTGCTTCCAGAACCCTTCCCCTGTACCTGGCTCATCTCTTCTTGAACCCATCCACCGTTTCTGCCTCCACCAGCCCCCTGGGCAGCACATTCCATGGCTCTACCACCCTCTCAGTGAAGTAGCACCTCCTCCTTTCTCCCCTGAATCTCCTCCCCTCCAGCTTCCACCCATGCCCTCTAGTTGCCCCCCCTTCCCTCAGAGCACCCTGACTGCTCCTCCCCTATTTACCCCCTTCATGTACCTGAAGACCTCTGTCATGTCCCCCCGGTCCCTTCTGTCTTCCAATGTGTACATATTTAGCTCTTCGAGCCTCTCCCCATAGGTCCTATTCCCCAAGCCCCAAATCATTTTGGTTTCCCTCCTCTGGACCATCTCCAGGAGTTCAATGTCCCTCTTTAAATGTGGCCTTCAAAACTGCATGCAGTACTCGAGGTGTGGCCTCACCAAGCAGTTATACAGTGGGAGTATCACTTCCCTCCTTCTGGAGGTGAGCCCCCTAGTGATGCATCCAAGTGTCCTGTTGGCCTTTGCCGCTGCCCTCCTACAAGTCTCCGAGTTGTTCATCTTGACATCCACCACCACCCCCAGGTCCCTCTCAGCCATCAGGACTTGTAGCATTTCCCCCCCAGGGTGTACACTTGGCCCGGGTTTCTGGCTCTCAGGTGCAGTACCTTGCATTTTCCTGCATTGAACCTCAGCTTCTGCTTTCTAGACCACCTTTCCAGAGCCTTCAGATCCCCCTGTAGGGCCACCTTCCCCCCTTCTCCCCATCCACCACTGCCCCCAGTTTTGAGTCATCCGCAAAGAGACTCATCTCACTCCTGATACCCTTCCTTATGTCAGAGACGTAGGCGTTGAACAGGAGGGGCCCAAGGACTGATCCCTGAGGGACTCCACTAATGACCCTCCTTGGGGATGAGACTATCCCTCCAACCATGACCCTCTCGGTCTGGTTCTGGAGCCAATTTCCTATCCATCTGATCATCTGGTTCCCCAACCCCATTTCTCCCAGATTATCCAACAGGTCCCCGTGAGGAACAGAGTCAAACACCTTGCTGAAGTCAAGAAAGAGGACGTCCACTGGTCTACCCAGGTCCAAGGCACTTGTCACCCAGTCATAGAACTCCACAAGATTTGTCTGACATGATTTCCCTGGGACGAATCCATGCTGTCTATCGTCCAGGCACCTCAACTTTTCCAGGTCCCCCCAGTCTCTCCTTGACAATGCCCTCCATCACCTTGCCCACCACTGATGTTAGGCTGACGGGTCTGTAGTTCCCTGCCACCTCCCTTGATCCCCCCTTGTGGATAGGCACTATATGCGCCACCTTCCAGTCCTGGGGCACCCACCCTGTCCTCAGAGAGATGCTGAAGAGCTCCGCCAGGGGTTTCGCTAGGACATCCGTCAGTTCCTTCAGCACTCTGGGATGTAATTTATCTGGCCCTGGTGCTTTCTCCATCTTAAGGGACCTGGGGACTTCCCTCACTCTCTCCGCCATGATTTCCACCTCTGCTACCTCGTCCCCCTACTTTGCCTTCCCCCCACCTACCAGTGATGTCCCCCCTTCCCCAGACCCGTCAATCGGTAAGGGTCCCCCCCTCCTCAGTTTCACAATCTCCTTCCATGTATGATGCCCCCCCCATTTTCCTTGGTGAAAACTGAGGTGAAGTACTCATTTAGTACCTTAGCCTGCTCCCCCGGGTCTTGTGCCCATCCCTCCCCTGTTTTAATCCTGCTAATCTGCCCCTTCACCCTTCATTTTCCCCCAACGTATCTAAAGAACCCCTTGTTCCCTCTCCTAATTTCCCTGGCCAGGTTCTGCTCCTTCCTTGCCTTAGCTGCCCTCACCACCCTAGTGGCCCTTCTGGCCATCAGCTTGTACTCCAATTGGTCCCTTTCACTCTTTGAGCACTTGAATTGCCTATAGGCCACCTTCTTTCCTCTCACCAAATCCTGAACCTCCCTGGTCCACCAGCAGGGTTTTCAGGCCCTACCGCATTTTAGTCTTACTCTTGCGCAGGAGCTGGTAGCATTCTGCACCCTCCTCCTGATGATTTCCCACCTACTGTCAGCATCCATGTCTGGCCCAATCCCATCCAAGTGCTCCTTAAGGATCCTTCCCATTTCCTTGAAATCTGCCCCCCTGAAGTCAGTTACCTCTGTCTTTGTGCAGCCTTCTACCCCTCCTAGGTTCAGGCAGAACTAGACCATGGCATGGTCACTCCCCGCCAATGGATTCCTTACCTCCAGGCCCCCAATCTGGTCACTGTCTGCCAGGACCACATCCAGTATCCGCTCCTCCCTGGTCGGTTCCTCCACCTGCTGAGTTAGGAACGCGTCCTGAAAGGCATCCAACAACCTCTGTTCCCAGGCCACCAAGGATGCCATAGTCTCCCAGTCTGTTCCTGGCATGTTTAAGTCCCCCAACACCACCACACTTCCCCTTCCCAATCTGCAGTGTCTCCCAACCTCTGCCACCAGACTCTCCTCCAGCTCCTCCGCCAGCGCAGGGGGTCTATACACCACTCCTATTTTTACTCTCTTGCCCCTCCTTGTTATCAAGGTGACCCAAATCATCTCCACAGTTCCCTCTGCCTCCTCCACTCCTCCTATGGCAATGCAGTTTTTGACTATTATTGCTACCCCTCCTCCCCTTCCCTCCCCCCTGTCCTTCCTGAACATGGTGTAACCCTCCAGGTTCAGGTCCCAGTCGTGCCTCTGCGGTGGCCCAGGTCTCAGTGACGCTGCCACATCCACCTCTCCCTCAGTTAGCATTGCCTGAGCTCAGCCATTTGTTGCCCAAGCTCCTGGCATTTAGCAGGACTACCTTCCACCCTTTCCCTATACTTCCATTTCCCCTGCTCATGTTCCTGTGGGGATTCTGTCTTCCCATGGTCCACACCTTACCAGTCGGCCTTTTTCTGCATTCCTCCAGCTCCCCAGGGGGGTTCCCTCCTTTATCAGACCCCCCTCGCCAGCCTTTTCTCCCATCCTTCCCCCCTTCACAAGTCTAAACCCCACCTTTCACCAATGAACCCCTCTATTTTCAACTTAAGGATTTCCTTCCCCTCTGAATTGAGATGGAGCCTATCTGTAGCATAGAGCCCCTTATCCTCCCAGCTCTCCCCCCAATTCCCCATCAACCAATACTCTCTGGTCCCACACCACTCCCTGAGCCACTGGTTTATCATCCTAATCTTCCTCTTGTGTTCCCCACTAGCCCTTGGCACCGGCAGGATTTCCAAGAAGGAAATTGTACATCCTGTATCATGACAGACCCTGGCAAGTTCCCTTGCCTGTATCTCTAGCTCACTATGTCCCTCAATGTCATTGGTACCCATGTGGACCAGTATGTCCGGGGAACCTCCACAATCCTTTGCCAGCTGATATACCTCATGCTTGGCCCTGTGCACTGTTAGTCCAGGGAAGCATTTTGTTCTAACCAGGCAGGCTTCTCCCTCCCTATCCCATTTGATCCCCCTGATCATGGAATCACCCAACAGGAGCACTCTGGCTGCCCCTTTTCCTCCATTCCCCTTCTATGTCCCTCATCCTTTCTACCAGCCCCTCCCCCCAGCCGGCTCCTTGATCCTCCCCCTATCTGGGTACCACCTGCCATGCCCTTCTTATTTAACCTGGCCATCCTCTCCCCTCCGATCCTATGCCCCTTGTCCTCCTGAGTATCCTTCTATACCTTGCTACCCACACTGTTACTGCTCACGACTCCCTCATCTGCTAAACTAGCCTGGCTCATCCTCCCTTCCTTCCCATCTCTGTTCGGCCCCTCCTTGCTTGTCATGCTCCCCTGGCCTAAACCCTCAGCTCCCTTTACAGTATCCTCCTTGTACTTCTGGTCCTTCTCCTTGCCCTTTCCTCCCAACTGGTCCTTTTCCTTGTGCTTTCCTCCCTCTACCCCCTCATCCTCCTGCTCTGATCCCCTACTCCCCTGTTTTCCCACATTCCAAGTTTCCCCCTGTTCCTCCCACTATCCAGCCCCGGCCTCCTGCCCCCTACTCCCTTTCCATCTCTAACCACCCCTGTCATGGCTACATCAGCCCCTCATCCTCAAGCAGAAGAAGAGAATTGAAGTGGCTACTGAGCTTAAGGTCCGATCCACCTCATCCCATTTCTTCCTTCTGTCCAGCCCCATCCATCTGCCTATTTCCCTGAGAATGTCCTCCCTTTGGCCCCCGTCTGTGAGGGTCCCCAGTTACCTGCCAGCTTCCTTCATAGTATCCTCCTTTTGTGCCCCATCTGCCAGGGTCCCTATGCGACCCCAGAGTACTCTTCTGCACTCCTTTCCTTATGCCCCCGCCCCTAGTGTTTGGTGCAACCCCATGGGAGAGCCCCTGCCCTATTCCCCAACCATACCTCCCCCCTTCCCCCAGCTGTCTCCTAAGCCCCTCAACCTCCTCCCTAAGCTGTGCCAGTTGGTAGCACACTGGGCAACCACCGAACTTCCAAGCCCAGTCCAGTATCATGGCTGCCCCACACCCTGTGCACCCCACCACCCTCCCAAAGATGCCGGCCCTAATGACATGTGGTCCCATCCCCCTTCGAGTAGGTTTCCTTGGGTGAGCCACCAAGTTCCCCACTAGTCCAAGACTTTTAAACTTTCAACACTTGAGTGGCTGAACTTTTCCCCACCTGACTATTAGCCTTAAGAGTTTGCTCACAGGGAGTTTGCAACCTTAGCTCCTCCCTCCCAGCCTTTAAACTCAACCCCAGTGACTCTTCTGTATTTAAGAAGGCAAAGGAAATGCAAGGGTGGGTGGGAGGCTTTCCAGACAGTTCTTAAGGAGTCAGGCCAATTTTAAAACACAACTTACAAACAATAAAACTTACAGAAACTTATGGCAAAATTAGCTTTCCAGAACCTCACCACAATTTCAAACTTCAACTGCTACTCCCTCTGCCATAGCTGAAGACTTAAAATGCCTCAGTGAGAATTTTAAACAGAGATTAACTGAAATGCAAACAACCTTGATTGGCTGGCTGTGTTACTGGCCAAAGACCCTCCCCCACAAGAACAGTCTACAGCTAGCACAGAGAGATTTAAGGATTTGTGTCCCTCTGTTCCAGAGAGTTCTTAAGGAGTTAGGCCAATTTTAAAACACAACTTACAAACAATAAAAATTTACAGAAACTTATGACAAAGTTAGCTTTCCAGAACCTCACCACAATTTCAAACTTCAACTGCTACCTCACTCTGCCACAGCCAGCTATCACTATATCTATGTTCCCTTCTCCCTCTGCTCCTCTTCTCCCTCCTGAAGGCACTTGTCCATCCTTCTCCCTGGTGAAGACAGAACAGAAATATTCCTTTAGTATCTCTGCTTTTCCACCATTATCATCCACCCACTCCTCCTCTTTCTTAAGCCTAAAAATCCCTTCCTTCTTGTCTCTTTTTTCACTTACATAGTGAAAGAAAGATTTCTCCCCCTTCTCAATTCCTTCAGCTATCCACAGCTCCTTCTGTGCTTTAGCTTGCAGGACTGCCTTACTTGCCTCACTAGCCAACCTTAGGTAATTTTTCCCTATCTACCTCTGTCTTGGTCTTCCTGAATTTTCTATATGCCAGCCTCTTTTCCCTTACTGCCTGGGCAACCCCAGAACTGAACTAGCTGGGTGCTTTGACCCTTGTGTTCTTAACCCTGAGCCTAACACACTCCTTTGTGGCAACCAATATTCCTTCCTTAATGATAAACCACCTTTGGTTCACCCCATATCTGCTCTGATGCCTGCCAGGAGGCTCCTTAGTACTTCGCCCATATTCTGGAAGTTAGACCTTCTAAAATCCAAGACTTTAGTTTTAGTCAGGATATTTTCGCTTCCCATATCTAAATGGAACCACACTGAGCAATGGTCATTTCCACCCAATGGCTCCCTGACTGTTATTTCCTATATATATTCCCTATTTGTAAGCACAAGATCAAGCATTGCCTCTGCTCTTGTTGGTTCTATGACACCCTGAGTCAGGAACCCACTCTGCAGTCCTTTCAGGATCACCTGATTCCTAGCACATGTTGTTGATGGTATTTTCCAGTCCACTTTGTGAAGGTTGAAGTCCCCCACAATTACCACCTCTCCTTCCCCACAGCTTCCAATATTTGTGAGCTCAGTTCCCTGTGTCTCTCCTCATCCTGGTTGGGTGGTCTGTACACCATCACCAACCTCACCTTTCTCCCTCTATTGGACCTTAATTGAATCCATAATGCCTCCACCTCCCCTTCCTCTGACTCCTCCCTCATGCAAGTTATTTCCCCCCTGATATAAACTACCACACGCCCCTTTCCCAGCTACCCTGTCCCTTTTGTATAGTTTATATCCAGGGATTGCAAGGTCCCAATCATGGTGTAGTGATGCTCAAATCTCGGTTACTGGCACTATGCCCACCTATTATCCTCCACCCACTCCTCCCCTTTCTTAAGCCTAACAATCCCTTCCTTCTTGTATTTTTTTACTTCTATAGTGAAAGAAAGACTTCTCCACTTCTTAATTCCTTCAGCTATCTGCAGCTCCTTCTGTGCTTTAGCTCACCAGACTTTCTTACTTGCCTCACTAGCCAACCTTAGGTAATTTTCCCTAGCCGACTTGTTCTTGGTCTTCCTGAATTTTCTATAGGCCAGCCTCTTTTCCCCTTACTACCTGGGCAACCCCAGAACAAACTAGCTGGGTGCTTTGGCCCTTGTGTTCTTACATGAGCCTAACACACACTGCTCTGTGGCAATCAGTATTCCTTCCTTAATTGTGAACAACCTTTGGTCCACCCCCATATCTGGTCTGATGCCTGCCAGGTGTCTCCTTAGTACTTCACCCATTTTACTGAAGCCCATCCTTCTAAAATCCAAGATTTTGGTCTTAGTCAGAGTGCTTTCCCTGCCCATATCTAATTGGAACCACACTGTGCAGTGGTCTCTCCCATCCAATGGCTCCCTGACCATTATTTCCTGTACATGTTCCCCATTTGTGAGCACAACTGTACATGCTCCCCATTTGTGAGCAATCCATGCTCAGAATACTTGTTGGTGGGAATTAGACTGCCCCCTTCTACAGAAGAGAGATTTGTGGGCCATAGTCAGTGACTCCCTGCAGCAAACAAGTCAGTGCAATAAAGCATACAAAAAGGCACTGACGATGATGGGTTTTGTTGGGAATGGTTTTCACAGTAGGCAAAGCAAGGTGATTCTGTCACTGCACAGATCCTTAGTGAGGCCTCACCTGGAGTGCTATGACCAGTTCTGGAGACCTCACCTGAGGATAGACCTAGACAGACTATGGCTCTAAACTTCTATTCACTGAAATCCAGAAGGGAGTGTGGGTACATGACTGAAACATACACGTTTCTCTGTGATATAAAGAAGGTAAACTGTTATGTCCTATTTGTACAAAATAGAGATGCAGTCACTAGCAGCATGAGTGGAGGCTGGTAGGGTGAAAATTCCCTTCAAGGGTTTAAATGGGACTGGGACAGAGCAAGAGGAATCATAGTCCCCAAGAGGGGCAGTAAGGGTTTGAGGCGTTGTAGTGGGAGGAAGGGGTACAGTACAACAGCGCAGTGGGCCAGTGGAGTGAGTCAGTATAGCAAGGGCAGAGTAGATAAATATTCAGTCTCCCTTTAGTCAAGTTCTGTGTTTCTATATATCCCCTCACCTATGCACAATAACACACCATTACCAAAATCTCTGATGTAGATACATATCAATGCGCTTCAACAAATCCCTAGACATTGCAGTGCCCAGCACACATACACAGAGTTATACCATGGCCTTTGATCCATGCACAGTCATACAAAGATATGTAACTGTGTTCTGCACTACAATAACCAGGCAGAAGTGTGATGCGCCCATACACACATTAGTACCACTGCCTTCCACCCATAGACACACCTAACAGTACACTGCATCAATACAAAGATATGCAACCATGACCTGAACTAAAATAACAGTACATAAGTGCCCTGCACACATATGAACATTTGTACCATTGCCCTGCAGCTATACACACCCCTATAATAGTACTGTGCACCCATGCAGACATTCACAAGAATGTTGGGCTCAAAAATCATAGATACATAGACAATGACGGCAGATAAGGGTCTATGGCTCACCCAGTCTGCCCATTTGAGCTTGTTAGTTCCCTTTATGTTTTCCTAGAAGTCTGTTGCCCCTTACTCCTGACCCCCAGAATTCCCTTATGTCTATCCCAAGCATTCTTAAATCCCATGATTGTTTCAGCCCCCACTATTTCCTTTGGCAGGGAGTTCCACTTGTCCACCACCCATTCTGTGAAGAAATTCTTCCTCACATTTCCTCTGAATCGTCTTCCCTCCAACTTCATCCCATGCCCTCTAGTCCTGGAACATCTTTTTCACTGGAAAATAGTATATTCCTGCACCCTATTCCTTCATGTAAGGTACTTGCATATCTCTATCATATCCCCTCTCTCCCTCCTCTCCTCCAGGGAGTACATATTCAAGTCCTTCAACTTGTCCTCATAGGACTTGTGATGCAATCCCTGTACCATATTTGTTGCCCTCCTCTGAACCTTCTCTACCCTGTCTATGTCCTTACATAGATAAGGTCTCCAGAACTGTACACTGTACACTGTACTCCAGGTGGGGCCTCACTAGTGTCTTGTATAGTGGAATTATGACTTCCTTTTTCCTGCTGGTGATGCCCCTGCCTATGCATCCCAGCATCCTATTTGCTTTACCTGCTGCCTTGTCACAATGTTTCCCTACCTTGAAGTCATCAGAGATGATAACCCCAAGGTCCCTTTCCAGCTTGGTGCATGCTATATCCTCACCCCCTAACTGATATGTTGTTCCAGGGTTGTTTTTGTGCCCCATATACATTATCTTGCACTTCTTTGCATTGAATTTCAACTGCCAAACCCCTGACCATTCTTCAAGCTTCTGCAGGTCCCTCCTCATTCTGCCTACACCCTCTGGTGTGTCCACTCTGTTACAGAGCTTCGTATCATCAGCAAACAGGGAAATTCTGCCTTCTAGGACCTGCACAATGTCACTGATGAAGGCATTGAATAGGACCGGTCCCAGCACTGATCCCTGTGGTACCCCACTGGTCACTCTTCCCTCTGTGGAGCGACAGCCATTTAGCACCACCCTCTGTGTCCTGCCACCTAGCCAGTTACCTACTCCCACACTACTGTCCTACCCACTCCCATATTCCCCAGTTTGTTTAATAGCCTTCTATGTGGCACAGTGTCATAGGCCTTGCTGAAGTTCAGATAAGCCATGTCCACTGCCCTCCCCAGGTCCACCTCCCTTGTCACCCAGTCGAAAAATACAATGAGGTTAGTCTGGCATGACCTCCCCCCAGTGAAACCATGCTGCCCTGGGTCCTGTAGTCCGTTGGCAACCAGATGTTCCTCCAATCTCTCCTTCAGCAGTGCCTCCATGATCTTTCCCGCTACTGAGGTCAGGCTGACTGGTCTGTAGTTCCCCACTTCTTCTTTGTTCCCATTTTTGTATAAGGGGACTACATCTGCTGTCCTCCAGTCTTTGGGTACGTCCCCTGTTTCCAGTGATCAGCTAAACAGGATTGCCAGAGGATCAGTCACCACCTGTCTTAGTTCTTTTAGGACCCTGGGGTGCACCCCATCTGGCCCCATTGCTTTATCAACTCATTACCTCCAGTTCCTTTAAGGCCTTTTCCCATGTAAAGGGACTTGTGTCCATTTCTGTGCCATTCCCACCCCTTGTACTCCCTTCAGGCCCATTACCGTCCTCTTCCTCAGTAAAGACTGAGCAGACATACCTGTTCAGTATGTCAACTTTACTGTTGTCATCCTCCATGTGGCCCCCATCCTCCCCCTTCAGTGTCACTATCCCTCTCTTTGCCTTTCTTTTTTCACTTATGTACCTGTAAAAGGTTTTGTCCCCTCTACCCACTGATTTTGTGATGCACTCTTCTGTCTGAGCTTTGGCTTCTGTTAGTGACTTCCCTGCTTCCCTTTGCTGCTTCTGGTACTTCTCTCTATCCCCTTCTGCCTGCATATTTTTGAGTTGCCTGAATGCAATCTTTTTGGCTTTCACTTTCTCTGCTACCTCCTTGGAAAACCATAATGGTTTCCCCTTGCTAACCTGCTTAATGCATAATTCTGTTGCTTTAGTAATCCCCATTTTAAATATTGCCCACTGTTCCTCAACCCCAAATTCCCTCCCCCTTCCCATTAATGCCTCTTTCAAGCATCTCCTCATTTTTCCAAAGTCTGCCCTCTAAAATCCAGGATACATATTTTTGTGTGGTTTGGTTCTGCTCCTTCTTTGATTTCAAACCACAGTGACCAGTGGTCACTGTTCCCCAGGTACTCCCCCACTGTTACCCCCACCACACTATCCCTGTTTGTGAGCATGAGTTCCAGTATTGCCATCTGCTAAGTTGGTTCCATGACCAGTTGCTTGAGGAAGGCACCTTGAAGGAAGTCCAGGATAAATCTGCTCCTGGTTGATGCTGCTGCTGAGGGATTCCAGTCCACATCTGGAATATTGAAGTCTCCAACCAGCACCACCTCACCCTTGTTTGCCATCCTTTGGATGGCTAGCATCAGCTTCCTATCTGTTTCTTCCTCCTGGGCTGGTAATCTGTAGACCACCCCTGCTCAGATGGCTGACCCCATTTTTCTTTCCAGCTTAACCCACAGTATCTCTCCCCCATTTTGTTCCTCCTGGATCTCTGTGGCCCTTATGTCATTTTTCACATACAGTGCCACTCCTCCTCCCTTCCTACTTGCCCTGTCTCTTTTTGAATACATTGTAGCTGGTTATGGCCATCTCCCAGTCATGGTTATCATTACAACAGGTCTCTGTGAAGGCCACAATGTCCAGGTCTGACTGCACCATGACAGCCTCCAGATCCTCCATCTTGCTGCTAAGGCTCCTGGCATTGGCACACATGGCTTTCCAGTGCAGATAACAGTGTCCTGCAACTTTACACACATTTGTACTATTGCCCTTCTCCCATACACTCCTCCATAATAGAATACTTCATCCATGCAAAGATATATTACTGAGCAGTGCACTATGAACCAGGCATAACTGTCATGGACCCATATCACCACATCATTCACCCATACACACCGACATAAGAGTAGTGAACCACTGACTTTGAAAAGTGATCTAAAAGTACCCTGCAACAACACAGACATGTAAGAGCATCAGTCACAGAAATCCATGCACATAATAACATACTGCAAACATACACACCTACATAATATTAACCAGCAAAAGCAGACAGCAATGCATACAATTGTGACATTATCATGAACTATAAACACAGACACTGCATTGCCAGTAACAGTAAAATAAACACCTGTCTCTTTCAGCCACTTTTATGGACACGCTGTTAACATTCAGCAGCAGTTCAGATATGACAGTTGTAATATGGCTTATCATATTTATCACTTGCCTCAGTCATTTTCCTATTCTGAATGACATTACTCTGGCATTTTGATTTTTCCTGCTTAAATGAAAAAAATGGTGGGACATACATCTGGTTTCAAATAACACTGACTTAGAGTAAAATCAATAGTATCTAAGAGTTTGTGAAATTGTAAATTGAGCTTTGTAAAGTGGCCAGCACATAACACACTATGATCAGTTGGTTCCTAGCAGGCACGTTTAACACCAAGTGCCCACTGCTTGCACCAATGGTTATCTTTAGGAAAGTGATAGAAACTGCATGCATACCCTTTCCCATTCTTACAGCCAATGGCACACCAGTGCTTCATATCAACAACAAATTAAAACAGGAAACAACAAAAGAACAAAAAATTATTGAACAAAAGTAATCACACAGACATTAAAGTCAGTTAAAAATAAAATATACTGTAAAAACTTTGTTAACAAGTTGATGGCATTACAAAAGCAGGGAAATAAAATGATTATATTGGTAAATAGGGCAGTAGAACTCACACTGTTGCAAAGCTACTGTCAACAGTACTATTTAAACTGTCAGGAAACACAATAAACTTAGAGAGTAGGTCAAACACTGGCACAGGCCACTCCAGTACTCAGATTACAGACAAACACTGCAATGATAGACTCTTAGAAAAAGGGAAACATATAATAAATAAAATTGATTACAGAAACTTTACAAAAAAAATCAAAGGATTTGTTGAAATGAAATAGCAAGGAAAGCTATTTATGGCCAAGTATGAAAGCTGATGCATCTGTGATAATGAGGACTGAAATATAGGGTGGTGTAGGGACATTTTGAAAAAAGGAAATAGAATGTTGGATTGCATAAGAAGAACTATAAAGTGTTGCAACAGAGCGGTGGTGTTGCCCTTGTATGAAGCCCTGGTTAGGCCCCATGTTGAGTACTGTGTAGTTTTGGGCACCTCACAACAAGACAACTATTTTGAGATTGGAGGGATTGCAGAGGAGGGAAACTAGGATGATCTATGGTGCAAGGGGGATTGATTTATGAGAAGAAGATGAGAGGGTTAAATACATACTTATTACAATAAAGGAGATTAAGAGATGATCTCTGTTTGGTCTATAAAGCAGTCAGAAACAAAGATTTATGGGAATACTTGGGGTTAACTCTAAAGGAAACTGAAAGAGATTTTAGTGGGCATCAAATGAAAATCAGGGGAGAAAAATATAGGAGTAATGCCAAAGGCCAATGGAGATTGCTGCGTCAACTAATAGACCAGCTCAGCTGTTCCGTACAGTTTATAGGTTGTTCAATCCAACCTGTCTTCAGTCTGGGGGAGCTTTTTCACAATCAAGATGTGATGAGTTTGCTCTGTTTTTTTGCCAATAAGATTGCCTCCATCAGATCATAGATTCAGTTAGCGCCCGCAAATGGGCCTTGCAGTAATGGGCTTGAGGTCACAGGCGGTGAGTCTGTCTGGTCTGACTTCGATCAGGTGGCTGTCGATGTTGTGAAGGTTGTCCAGGGATTGCGGCCAACCTGCTGTAGTTTGGATCCAGGTCCAACATGCCTCCTAGTAGGGTACATTGATGTCATTGGCCAGATCCTAGCCAGGATAGTCCGATGCTTTCTAGTGACAGGGATCTTTCCAGACCCCTGAAAGAGGCAGTTGTAAGGCCACTCTGAAAAAAGCTTCATTAGATCTGGACTGCCTATCAATGTACAGACTTGTCTCTAACCTGCCCATTGTGGGTAAGGTTATTGAGAAGGTGGTGACAGCTCAACAGGAGAACCATTTAACAGCTCACAATATCTACGATCCTCTCCAGTCAGGTTTCAGGAAAAGGCACAGTACCAAGACGGCCCTTGTTTGGGGGCTAAATGATCTCCTAGCCTCGAGGATCAGGGTAGACATTCCATCTTGATTCTCCTTGATCTCTTGGTGGCATTTGACTCTGTGGACCATGGGGTGCTGATAGAGTGCCTGTGGGTTTGTTGTGGGCTGGCTGGTATGGTCCTCAACTGATTTAGATCATTCCTCACTGGCAGTTCGCAGAGGGTTGCATCAGGGATTTTGCCTCGGCATCTCTGCCCCTGTCAAGTGGGGTAGTGTAGGGCTCTGTTTTGTCCTCCATGTTTTTTGTGGTGTATGTGCTGCCATTGTGGGACATTATAAGATAGTATGGACTGAGTTTTTACTGTTATGCAGATGATACTCAGCTATACCTGTCTTTTGTGCCCAAACAGCTGGAAACTGTCTCGGTATTTAACAGCTGCCTGGCTGAGATCCAAGACTGGATGAGGGCCAACTGGTTGATGTTAAACCCAGACAAGACTGATGTACTGGTGCTGGAACCTGGTCATCAGGGAGTGAGAGGCAAGCTGGATAGATCTCTGGGCTTCAGCTTTGGGACTCCCAGCTGCTTGCCTCAGATAGGGTGAGGAATCTGGACCTTATTGTGGACTGTGGTTTGATCCTTAAGACACAGGTGTCAGCTGTGATCCAAACCTCATTTTACCATCTGAGAAATATCCCCCAGATTAAACACCTGTTTCCCTGGTGATATGACAGCACTGGTTCATGCTTTGTGACCTCGCATCTTGATTACCACAATGCCCTTTATCTGGCTGGTGAGGGTAGATCTGTGCCGACTGCAGCTAGTGCCGAATGCGGCAGCCAGGCTGTTGCCCAGCCTATTTAGTTTGTGTCATATTATGCCTGTGCTCTGCTATCTGCACTGGCTGCCTATTAGGTGGTGGATCTCCTTTGAGGTTGGTTTGTTGACCTATAAAGCCCTACATTGGCAGGGGCCCGGCTATCTGCAAGACCTCTTGTGCCCCTACCGCCCCTCTCGCCTGCTTCACTCCTCTGATGAGGGCTTGCTGGAGGTTCCCAGGGACCAATTAAAGACATCTTGGTCTCGCACATTTGCATTTGCAGTCCTGACCCTGTGAAATTCTCTAAATCGCCAGATTAGAGAGTGTAAGACTATAGAGCAGTTCAAATGTGAACTAAAAACACACTTGTTTAGATAGGCATTCCCTGAAATAGTTTAATGTAGGTTATGATTAAGTAAGATAAATAATGTTTTAGATATTGTACTATTATATTTAATTATGTGAATTTAGTTCATATTTTTATGTAAAGCGCTTTGATTCACCAGAGAATTGCTCTATATAAATAAAGGATGACTGATTGATTGATTAATGAGAGGATGGTTGCAGAATGGAATAGACTGCGGGAGGATGTTGTTCGGAGTCAAAACATGGAGCACTTTAAGGATACTTTTATGATAGCTAGGGGAAGAGTGGGCTTCTGACGTGTAAACTCCTATGAAACCTATGCAGTAATAAGCCATGACAGGGTGTGCATTAAAGGATTTTAATGCATGCCCCAGGGGTCTTGTAAAGCATGAGGCTGAAGTCTGTTTGTCCTTATGCCCCAGAAAGTGCATAAATCCTATGATGTACACCCTGGATGGGCTTATTACACTTATAAAATGTCTCAAGTAGTTTTTGGGCAGAAAATGAGATTAGTCACCTAACTATGCATTTATAGAGATTTACTGCATGGTCAGGTGATGTCTCTTGGCCAATTACATTTCTGGATTATTTCTTGCAATTTTATAAGTTGATTCCATGTATGACTCTGCCATTGATGTATACCTCTGAGAAACTCCATAAATGTAATCTTAGGGTGGTAATTGTGCTAGATGCAGGGGGAGGAGGATTCCAATCTCCCATTTATTTATTTTATTTTATTTAAAATTTGGTAACCGAGAAAAGCACACTGAGCCGAGGCTTGTTTCCAGGTGTGACCTAGGGAAAATGGGAAACAAAACAATAGAGCTACACATGGGATATTATGTGGCAGTTCCTCAAGTTTGCCATTTACAGATGGAAAATAGAAACATTAATATGCTCAGTGTTTGCTGAAATCTGATTCTGACCCCTTATCTTCTGTAGATGAACAGTCTGATGATATGTCAGATTTTAGTAGTGGGTCCACAACAGCCCCTTGGCTTACACTATTGACTTTCTCAAGTATAGATAACTATAGGCAAATCACTCTTCATGTTAGTTGAAGGAATACTAGACCCTTGAACCCCAGCTGCTATGGATTCCTGGAAAGAGACCATGGTACATAGCCTGAGTAGCAAAACAGTATTAGGACCTTGTGGCTCATAATAAATTAATCTGCTCTCATGGGATGGCAAAGGTGAAAAGAGTTATTTACTGAATTCAACTGTGTTAAAGTTCTCTCCAGACCCTTCTTGCCTTATCATTCTCCACACACATACTTGACAATAAAACATTTTTACCCGAGCCCAGATTATCTTGTGGAACATATGCTCCCTTGACCTCTTGTGGTAGCCATTATATAGCTAGCTCAACAGATTTCAATGAGGGGGACATCTCTGTAGCTGCAGTAACCATCTTGGAGTCTGTGGGGTTCAACTTTTTTCATTTCGCTCAGTGTCCATCTTCAGGTATACCACAGCAACTCCAGCAGAGTTAGTAAAGGACATGTGTTGTCTCATAGCCATTGATATGATTTTGGGGTATTACAGTCAATAAGCAGGTACCAGGACAGAAGAAAGCAGTAGTGGGAGTACAGCTGTATTCTGTTCTGTGCTTGATGTTGTCACCACTGGGGCTTTGGGGACTTCAAGTTGCAGATCATTAGGCAGACTGCACAGGCTTCAAGAAATGTGCAATTGTACTATCAACAGTGCTGAACACTTCAAGATCTTGCTTCGCTCCACCAGTGGCTATGGCAGCTGCACATGGAGCTCATTTTGGTGGATTCTTGACATGGCTGGTGTCCCCTCTGTTCACATCCATTCACCCTACAACCAAGGGGATATGCACAATGGGTGGCGAACTCTGCACCAAAGGCACGTATCCCACCTGTGCAACTCTGCACCTGCGGACAGGTGTGCACCTGGTGGCATTCATGACTGCCAGCCACCTATCTGTGGCCCTGTCCTTCCAACGCATGGGTACACACTTGTTGGTATGGGGTGGATGGGTGCAGAGCGGCAAGATTCCAGGTGGGCATCCAAAGGGATGCCCAGCCTGGATCCCCAGTGGATCCCTTACATGGTGGTGGCACATTGGCTGTGCTCCCTGCAGATGTCTGCACAGTTGAAGGCCATAGAGGTGTGAGTTGAGCTGTACCACCAGCCATGCCAAGCCCCTGGACCGATGAGGCAGTGCCACAAGGGTGGAGGTTGAACACTGACCACCACATCATGCCCAGTGGGGCCAGGATCTGGGGTTGGGGAGAGGCATGCAGATGGTGCAGTATGGGGGTCTGCAGTCCGGGCCAGTGCCCCAATGTGTGTGCACGGGTGAGGTGGTCAGCATACATGGGGAGGGTGGGGGCACAGCTGGGTGCTGGAGTGGTGGCCTCGGTGGCCTGTGGGCAATATGTACTGGGGTCCTGTTAAGGGATGGAGGCATGGGGTGCATAGGGGACTTATAGCAGGGTTCTTCCTGGCATAACCTGTGCCCTTCTCTGCATCCCACAGGCAGCACTATGCACTGTTGTGCATAGCGTGTAATGCTGGCACACCCCCACCTGCCCCCTGCACATTGTGGGCTGCAAGGTAGGGGATCAGGTGCATAGGTGCTGTGTGACCGTACTGAGTATCCCGCGGGGGGGGTGCATTGGCTGTGGAGTGTCTCCATGCTGCACATACGCTGAGTGGAGGCACTCCACACCTTCATGCATAGACCCCATTGTTTGTAGTCAGTTAATGTGCAACTTGCTTAGTGATGCTTCTCAAAGCTTCCCATCATTGTTGTATCCACTGCCAAACAAAGAAATTCAGCAGGTTTGTTAACAAACCTCAGAAGAAAACTTCCACATGCACTGCAGGTATGCAAGTGCCAATGCCAGGACTCTATACAGCAGGGGAAGCCTGTAGAAGCCTATGGAGAGATGTTTCAGGGCTCCCATGTGAGAACACCTTTGAAACAGTTTGAAACAGTCCAAATTTTAATGTGCAAATTTCTGAGTCACAACCAGCCTGGAGCTTTCCTTCTCCCTCCTCACGACTGGAAGTTGTCATCTTCCATCTGATGTGCTGGCTCTACTTAATGTTTGTCTATTGACCAAAAATTACAATGCACCAAATCTGCAAGAGGCCTTGCATGCCATTGAGTTGTACATTGACATTTTTGTGGTAGACGATGCCCCAACATTTTCAAGCTATTATTTATTTATTTATTTTTAAAATTCTGCTCTTTATTTCCACGCCCCACGTCTGACCTCAGCTTGGTCACGGAACTCCAGGATCCCCAGCCACCGGACATTGCCGACTGCCCAGTCATCCCTGTCTTACCCCCCAGAGAGTGGGGCCGCGGTTCCGACCCCCGGATATCGGACCGCGGAACTAATAACTGGTCGGGGAATGGCTCCTGGTAGCCAATCAGGGCATCCCGGAGTAAAGCGTCATATAGACGCTGGTGGCTTTTTATCCCCATTAGCCTATTAATTCCTGAGGAGTATGTAACGCAATGATGCTAAGACCTGCCCCGCCCGCCTCCCCACCCCTGATGTAGGCACAGCCAAGGCAGTGATCCCTAGCCTCGCTAGGGGTCCCCCAGCGCCGACTGCCACCCCAGCTCTCCCTCCGGAGAAGGAGAGCAGTCCGTGGGACGCTCGATCCTTCTCTCCTGCCAGTTCTCCAACGACCCGAATCCGCTTCCAACCCGGTCAGCCAAGGCCACAAGCGGAAATTTTTTTCAAGCTATTAATGGTGACATGCACTTTTAGGCCCACATATTCAAAGGAGATGCGCAGCCCAAAATAGAGATGCATGGCACATCCCAGAAAATGCACAGAAGCATAGTATTTGAAAGGGAGAGATGTGTTGCACGTTCCTGAATGCACAATTGCACAGAAATAATGTATGCAGCACAAAAAAAGGGGGCAGACACCTGAATATGACATGCAAATGTATATTCAGCCAAAATGTGCAGTGCATGTATTGCACATCATTAAACTGTGCCGTGCAAAGTTAGGTATGCAAGAGGATGGTCTAAATTGGCTAGGCACCCACAGACAGGGTGCAGAACTGCAGACAGGTGACACTGAGACAGCCCTTGGAGGTGCACCAGGATGTGCTCCAGGCACCCACGCACAGCAGTCATGCCTGGACGGTAGTACCCAAGCCACAGCCATGTTGTGCCAGCTTGCAGGGCACCTGCTGAGTGCTGTTGGGTGACACCTCTGGCACTGCCCATTCAGCCACCTCCCTCACCACACCCGGGTTAGGGATGCCCAACTGCCACATGTTAATCAGGTGCCCTCCCAGCACACCAGCGGAGCAGACAGCTACAATGTGGCACATGTACCAGGTGTCATGGTGTGCACCCATGTGGCCATCAGAGTGCCACCCAGTAGAGGCATGTGCCCATGGTGGTGTCTGGGATAATGGTGAGCAGGATGTATGGTGGTTATAGTGGCAGCATGGAATGGGTCAGGGACAGCCCAGTGACACACATCCATGGTGGAAAACCATAGGTGCACACAGCACTCCTGTGCCAGACCCATGCCACTAGGAACAACATACATGTCACCGATGCCATCCCTGCAGTGTGCCAATGTCACAGGGGCCCTGGGTTTGGGGTCACTGTAGTGGACAGTGCATGACTGTAAAGCAGTGTAGGGCAGGGAGGCACCACCTGTGGCCTTGAGGTGGCAGGGGCATGCCCCAAGGATACTGGACCCTTGCAGTGTTGTGCATGCAGCCCCTAGGACACGGACATGGCATGGGTAGTAGCACTGCTAACTTCTTAACTGTCACACAGTACTGAGTACAGCTGTCATGTTATCACGCAGACCCCTCTGACCCACATAGAGTGGGTGACATTACACACTGACCACTGAGACTGTTATGCAGAACTGAATGATACTATCAGATGCTAGGTATCAGCACACTGTAGCAATATTGGTGCACTCATTTTAACAGTCTTCCAAGCTTGCACTGTTCTGTTTGCAGCTGTGTCACACATTCTGGCCAGTTGTCACACATCTTGGCACATATTTTGGTGCTAAGGGGTTGGGGTATGTAGTACTGTACTCAGGTCAATGCAGTCCACCCACAAACATTCTTGTATTCCACCTGCCTGCTAGGCTGCAGTGCGTCCTAATCATCTTTGTGGAGTGGTGGTGCTGCCCTGTAATGCTGGAACTGTGCATGCCAATGGTATGCAAATGGCCTGGATACATTCCTGTAATGAGATACAAATGTACTGTTTGGGTGTTGACTGTACAATGAGGTCATTTGTATATCCTGGCTGAATATTGCAAATCCACTAAAACATAACCACAAGCTTGACTCAGTGTCATGATACTTTCTCTGCCATGTCTCTGACCAGGTATAGGAGCAGAAGTAGATGAACTGCAACTTCTAGAAGTGGAAAAACTGATTTGAAGCTTTAAAACTTTACATATGCATGCAGGCCAGACAGGCAGAAGGGGTTGGGGTTCATCACTGCATGCCCGGCATCAGGGACAACAGAATTTAGTTGTAAACTGTGTTTTGAATCACATTCACTGCAAAACATTGTTTACAACTAAATCAGAATATCCAACTCCATATTTCTGAATTTTGTGGGGCCATATTTAAATATTAATTGAATCAAACATCTGAAGATGTGTACACCCTGAGTATTAGCACTAGTGGGCAGTGATGAGGATAATAGTGGCAGGGAGAGGAGAATGTTGAGGGTAGAGAGGCAGAGGATGAAGGAACTCATCTAGTTCAAGTGGCAGCACCGCCCCATTGTCCTCCACTCATAGGTTCTTTAGCCCATTGACTCCCACACCTCTGTGATGCCACAAATCCACATACACCTCCACTCTCAGGGGTGGCAAAAGTAGGAGCCTGCCTTATGGTGACCTCAAAATATTAGTCAACTGTCTCTGGTCCAATATCTGGAAAATAGCCATAAATACAAAGACAAAAGACCTGAGGCCAAAACATTAACAAAAGAATACAGAAATGCTAGTTATTGACTTGCTGCCATTCGCCTTTAGGAGCACTAAAGTTTCTTTGTTAATGTAAATTACAGTGGCAAAGAACCGAGTGTCCAGCGGTATGTACTTCTCCACAGTGGCACTTTCAGATTTGTATCAGAGGGTCTTCAAGACTTTATCACATGGCCTGAGAACATACCTTGTGCCAGCAGTTCACATCTCCACTGACATGTGGACAAGTGCTCAGAACACAGATCCTATGAAACTGACCATTCATTAGGTCAACTTACCCCATTTCTTCTCTTTATCCTTCCACTGTTAAAGTGGCAACAACAGCAGCAAGCCACTGAGCCCCTCCAACCTCTGCAAGTAGGCAGGTTTGTATTTTTTTTTTCACTTTATCTTTTTATTGAAATTCGAGTATATAAGAAAGCACACATCTAATATAATAGAAGATTATCCTTCATGTAAGGTATAAAATATCATGTAACAAAACACAGTATTTAGGGTAAACATACTGGAGAAGCCTTATATACATGTATTGATAATAAAACACAAACCTAGACAGGATGTAAGTGGAGAACAGAATGGTTACAATCAATAGGGTATTATAGAATCAGAAATAGCAACCATGTACGAAATACATGCTAGGGCAGGCTATGGCAAGGCATTCAGTAAATTGCAAAAAGAGGTAAATGTGGTAATATGAACAATGTTCAGTAAAGGAGAGGTGAAGATAAGAGAAAAATGTGCAAGGAAAGGAAGAAGAGAGAAAAAAGCAAGGAACAAGGGAAGGAGAGGGAGAAAACAGGGAAGAAGGGCAAAAAAGAGGAGAAATCTGTGCACAAAAGTTTTGAGAAAACCTAATCTGAGAGCAAATTAAGAAGGAGGGCTAAATATCCCTAAGAATTAGGATCTAGAAGAACTAGGTTTGATGTACTTGAAGTAACCCTGCCAACATCTGTCATATACAGTGAGTCAGTTATAAGTAACATGAGATAATCAGTCTAGGAAGGCATACTGAGAGAGGCTTTCAAGAACATCTGAAAGAGAAGGCACCAGAGTTGATTTCCATTTCATAAGAATCAGATGTTTGACCAGAAGAGAAAGTATGTTTAGCCATCTAAAATGTGCATGTGAGAAGAGAGAACTATTGGGGTTAAGGATGCCTAGAAGGAATAGCTGGGGTCAAAAGGTAGTTTTTGTCCTGTTACTCTGGAGGCAAGTGAACAGACTTTATGTCAGAGCTTATTAATGGGAGCGCAAGACCACAAGATATGAAGTAGATCCTCGTTGGTCAAATTGCAGCGCCAGCAATTATTATTATTTAATAGGCCCATTCGTTGAATCACAGAGGGGGTTCTACACCAAAGATGTAGGATTTTAGTTTGTATTAAAGAACTACGGGCATCTTTAAAGGTATTATGTGCAATGCACCAGCAATTACTCCATTGTGCATCTGAAATATTGTAGTTAAGAAGAATATTCCATTTATTTTTGGCCTGTATAGACTGATCAGGTAGATTATCAATGATGTCTTTGTAAATGGGGCTATTTAATTTTACTGATAAATTAATCGAGTGCAAGATGTATGGGTTTAGAAGAATATGCCTATACACTAAACTAGAGAGAGAGAGTTATAAGCTGTCCGAATTTGTAAAAACTTCTAGAAGTCCTGTTTAGAAGTTTCCATGTGACCTGCAAGTCTGAGAATGATCTAAGAGTGAGTGAATTCTGGTCCAAGATATCTCTGAGAAAGAAAATGCCTTTGTTCCTCCATGTATGACAGAAAATTGGGTGATCTTCTAGAGTGAGCAGTTGATTGCCCCATAAGAGGCATAAAACCAGGTTGTTGGATTGGATTTCAGGAATATGTAGGATAGTTTCCAATAAAGAACAGAGGATGATATAGTCGGTGAGATTTTAGTTTAGAGGAAATGGGATTAAAATGAAGGAAGTGGAACTCCTCCGGCACAATGCAGATTCCATTGCAACCCATAGTGATGGGTGAAGGAGAGGTTTCTGAAACCATTTAATGGTTTGGGCTATCTGGAAAGCCCAGAGGTAGCCTTTGAACCAGGGGAGTCCGAATCTCCCTTTTTTCCAATGTGATTGAAGTTTGTTGCAGTTAAATCTCGGTGATTTCCCATCCCAGATAAAGTTACCTATTCATTTATCAATTTTAGCAAAAAAGGAGGATGGTAAGACTAAAGGAATATTGGCAAAGCGGTAAAGAATCTTGGGAGAAATGGACATCTTAATGGCTGCAATTTTTCCCATGAAAGAGAGATTAAGAAGCTTCCATCTACCCAGAATTGTTTTTATGTTATCAAATAAGGGGTTAAAGTTAATGTCCCATATCTTCCCTAAGTTGCTAGTGATTTTGATTCCTAGATATGTAATACCCTGTGGTGACCAGGGGAATCCAAGAGGTATGTTCATAAAGCTTTACAGTGGCCATTATGGAGCATAGTTTGTGATTTGCCATAATTCAAAGCAAGGCCAGAAACGTTTGTAAAATTATTAAGTAAATCAACCAACATGGGCACAGCCTCATTCAGGTTTTTGAGTAAGATTAAGAGGTAGGAGAGAGAAACATATCTTGAATTGCTCACAGGTATGCCCATAATGCCAGAAGATTGATGTAAAAAAGCAGTCAGGGGTTCCATGGCTAAAATAAACAGGGAAGGTGACAGGGGACAGCCTTGTCTAGTTCCCCTTGCCAGATGAAAGTAAGAGGAAAGGGTGGAATTAGTAAGTAGTTTAGCAACAGGAAAGTTATATAATAGTTTGATCCAGGAGCAAAGGTATGAGAAAGACCAAATGCGATAAAACTTGATGAAGGTAGTCCTAGTTTGAGGAATCAAAGGCCTTCAAATCAATAGCTATGGCTGCAGCTGGTGTCTTGAGGGATTTGGCTTTGTGAATTAAATTAAATGAGGAAACGAGGTGAACAGAACCAGATCTATGTTTAATAAAACCAGCTTGTAACAATGAGTTAGCTTGGGAATCAAGGATTCAAGATGAGAAGTTAGTAGTTTGAAGAAATATCTTCCCATCCGTGTTTAATAAACAGATGGGCCTGTAACTTTGGAGTGAGTAGGGTCTTTTTCTTTCTTAGGGATTAGGGTTACGATTGCTTGGTTGAAGATGGGGGAAGCTTGCCAGTATTGGAAGCTTCTTGATAAACATTAAGAAGAAGGGGACATAAGGTGTCGGAAAACATTTTATAGAAATCGACAGGGAATCCATCATCCCCAGGGGATTTGCCAGATTACAAGGAAGACAAAGCTTTCTGGAGTTCCTGAAGCGAGAAGGGTTCATCTAAAGAATTTGTTTCAAGAGCAGAAAGATGAGGAAGATGTAACGATTTAAGAAACTGTTGAATTTGTAAAGTAGATGGAGGATTTGTGTTAGAGTATAGTTTTTGATAAAAGGTTTTCATGATACCATTAATAGAGGGGTTGTCCGAGTGAATCGTGCCCTATTCATCTTTTAGGCTTAGGATGTGTCATTCCATTTATTGTGCTTTCAGCTGGTAAGAGAGGAGTTTCCCATTTTTATCGCCGTGTTCCCAAAACTTATATTTAAGTTTAAACAAGGCCAGTTCGGTTTTACGAGAAATTAATTTGTTAATTTTAAGTCTAAGTTGAAGAATTTCAAGATGAAGTTGAGAATCAGTACAGTGCTTATTAGAAGAAAAGTATAAATTCCCTTTAGCCTTAAAAGATTTTTCCAAGTCAGCCAACTGTTGTTCCCTGTCTTTTTTCCTATGTGAAGCATAACTGATAATTTTCCCTCGAATTGTAGCTTTAAGGACTTCCCATACAGAGGACATAGAAGACTCGGTTGGGGTATTGTGAAAGAGGAAGTCCTGAATTTGTGCTTTGATCATGGGTAAGAAATTGGGATCCTTGAAAAGGAGAGAGTCCAGGTGCCAGTAAGAAGATTTAGGTGCTAATGGGCCCCACAAAAGTTGCAATTTGACAGGGGAATGGTCTGAGATTATGAAGGGAGAGATGGATGAATCAATACTTTTCCATTGTAACAGAAGAGGCTATCCAGTAGTTAATTCTACTGTATGTCTTATGTAGAGAGGGTAAAAGTAAATTCTTAATCACGGGGTGAAGGAGGTGCCATACATCAGCTAATCCAACATCTTGCATTAGTAATAAGAGGGCTTTTAATACTTAGGGTGGGCCTCTGTAGTGGGGCTACTTCTGTCAATGCTGGCTTCTAAACAAGTTAAGATGCCTCCAAGAATAACTGGTGTATTATCAGTATTAAAGGATAGAATCTGTTCAGCTAAATTATGGAAAAAACCTGGGAATCGGAGTTGGGTGCACAGACATTAACAAGCAGAAGAGGACCAAAGTTGGTATTCAGTTTGACCATCACTCATCTGCCATCAGTATTAGAAACAGAGTTTACAAGGGACCATTTGAGACTCTTATGAATAAGAATAGCAACTCCTCTTTTTTTTGAGGTATAGGATGATTCATAGATCTGACCGACCCAATCTTTTTTAAGTCTATAAACATCCTCTGCTAATAATTTTGTTTCTTGAAGGAAAGCAATTTGTGTTTTATGTTTTTTGAGATGTGAAAGAATTTGCTTCTGCTTACAAGGAGAATTAAGTCCCTTCACATTCCATGTATATAAAAGTATGTCACTCATATTGTTAGTGTTAAAGAAAGGGAATAATCGCTGGAGTGTGAAGGGACAAATAAATGAGGCAGAGGATGATTAGAATACAATATAGAGAGCTTACGTATATGCAGAGTGGCAGGAACATTCAAGCCAAAAAAAAGGGAGATGTATGATACATGAGTAGCACAGATATCTTATTAAAGTTAGAATAGAGATGCGGAAGGAGAAAAGTCATTAACAACAACAACAATACTAGTAAGCTAAATAATAAAGAAAACGTTTTATGGGTGTGAGGAGATATGAGTCAGCTAACTGGCTAAGAGACTCTCTCTCCACACTCTGGGGCGTCGATGTAGGGAGGAGACTAGGGAGGACCGGTTATAAATATTGGCCCAAACCTAAGTCTGATCCCAGTAATATAATAAAGTAAGTATTTCTGATAAGCTAAACTAAAAGGGAATAATACCAAGAAAGGCAGGGGACTGTAATAACCTTAGCTTAATTCTAAGCTAACAGGATAAGGTATAAGGATAAAGCTAAACACCAGAACTTATTTATAAACATTAGTAGTAATAGTACAAGATAACTGTAGAATTACTAATGTTAGCTGCCAATAAATATTTGCTATGTTCGCGGACAGCATTATGCCCACAAAATAAAATATTCAGCCAATTCAGTTTGTTAGCAATATAAAAAATACGCCTTTATTTTTCATAATGAAAGAGACAGCATGTTAAATGCTAAAGTGTCAGCACTATAACATTTTACAATGAAAGAGAAATCACGGTAAAGGCTAAAGTGCTAAGAACACTACAGTAGAGACAGTAAGCATCTGAACTAAATGACAGTCAGTAATCATCTGAACTCGCGATTACAGTACTCTGTTCTGAACTCATACCTTGGAAAGCAACCAGGTGATCGCACTTCTTTTATGTGGCAGTGGTGTCCAAACAAGAGAAATGTGCCTCCTTAATCCCTGCCATTTCAAACCGCATGCATCACATCCTCAAGCCACAAACAGAGCTTTTCAAATGCTGTTACCAGCCATTGTGTGTGCTTTGTTTTGATTGATGTCATGCATAAGTCTATGCTCAGAGCTGATGGTGACGCATTAAGGGCTAGCTGCACTGAGACTGCTCCAGAATACCACTTGGTGAACTCATTTTTAGGAAGTCCTTCAGCAATTTGTTTACACTGATGTCCAGTGGCTGGAGCAGATCAGTACATGAGGGAGGAACAAAATTGGGAAGATGTGGTGATCCTCCAGGTACTGCAAAACTTGTTCTGTACTGTGTGCTCGAAAGAGATCCATTACTAGCAGAGATCTCTGCTCATGGGGAGTTTGTGTTTTAATCTGATTTCTTTTATGTAGGAACAAGAACGGATTCTATGAAAAGTAACATTGTTTATGTGTTTTCCTAATGGTTCTCTGATTGTGTGACACACCACTTTTTGGGAAATTGGAAAGCAGGTAGGCTGTTTTCGGTCTTGCCCTGGTAAATGATTTGGGGGGGCAACATTTCTCCAAAGTACAGGCAAGGACAAGGGAGACCTGTCTCTTATCCCCTAACCCGGTCACTTGTACTTGCTTCGACCCGCTCCCTGCCATTGTCCACTGGGAGCAAGGGACAAGATGGACACTGGTCTCGTCTAAATTAATGAGCAGTTTGGGTGGAATCAGCTCCTGTGCTGAGACATTTGCAATGCACTTTAGAAATGCAGAGCACAGATCCTCGAAATTCTCAGGGGTCTTTCTGCCAGCTTTGGTGCCCTTTCTTTTTGTGAACCCCATTCGGTGGAGAAAGAGCCAGGGCCACTGCCTTGAAAATGATAGGTTGCCACCAAACTCTGAGAGTGCCATGCGGTTGTGTGTTTTTACAACCCCACGGGCTATGGCCATGACAACTCTGGCATTCACAACTGCGCCTTCTCCTCTCAGACTGCGAATGATTTTTTTTAGCTCATCTTCTACTTCAGAAAGAAGGGTTGGTCTCCATGGGGTTTTGTTGGTAAGCTGTGGGGAAGCAGACTAGGGTCAGAGGTTCCTCTTAGTTTGTCGTGGTAGTCCCTTTTGAAATTCCGCACAGTGGACTCATTGATTTCTCCATTGTGCTTTGACTTGTAGAGTCTGACTGCACTCATAACTCCACTCTGCCGCGTGTTTCCCCGATTTGATATCGCACATCAGGGCTGTATATGGCATATTCAGAGTGGCGTTTTTTTGCTGGAGGGGGTGATGCACAGTGAAGTTCAGTAACAACATTCTCGGCAACACGTAGTGGAATATCTGCACTTTCCAACAGCAGCATTGGATCATCTAGCTGCGAGCAATTCCGCTTTATCGATTTCTGCTTCAACCAGCTTGTAAGAGACATTATGCAACTGTAGCAGTGTCAGGGATGAGAGCCGGTTAACCACTTTCTGACTTTAAAGAGGTGTCTAATTGGGTAATTAGTGTACTGCACCTACTATCACTTCATTGATCATTTTAAGCTACCGGTGTTCTAACTTGGGTTTGACTGCACAATGTGAGACCGCTAAGATTAATTACCGCTAACAGCTGGCCAGGATCAGTAGCGCTAAATTAAACAGACGTGATAGAAAGTAATTCTACAGTATACCAACTCGAAATAACAGTAAATTAAAGAACCATATATGAGATGCCAGTACAGCCTAGACAGAGAGCAAGGAATTCAGGGAGCCAGGTGGAATGCAAACAAACAAATATAAAAGGAAAAGTAGCTCATTACCACATTACAGTGACTCTGAGTATACTTTGCAGTGCAACAGAATAATTACATAATAAATATAATATTGAGGGGGAAAATAGAAAGGGGAGGTCAATTTAAGCCCTTACGCCCTGAGCCAAATGCAAATTGGGATTACATGGAGAGGTATAGGCTTCGGTGATAACTGTAGACAGAAGAGATAGTCATAGCAAAGATCAGCTCTTATTACTTGAAAATCACCTAAATAGGTGTTATATGGGGTGACTAGGTCTAGAAGACTAGGCCTAGTGAGCCCCAAAGCAGAAGGGACCACACAGCATTGGATTTCTATAATATCTATAGGCTTTGAGTAAAATAAGGAGCATGAGGAAGATGTAGATTGACAATCCTTTGCAATAGTACACCAAACATAGCCCACCTCTTTGAGTGCTAATGATAGTTCCATATCGTAAACAGGAGGTAGTAAGAATAATGGAGCACAGGGAAGGAGACAGATTAAATCTAGTTGCCAATAATACTTAAGAACCTGTCATCAGGAGAGGGAAGGGGTAAGTTGCCTTGTAATATATAATAATTCACATATGAAAAAAGAAAAGGCAATAATCAAGATGCATACCGATTGAAGATATGCAACTGAACAGCCAAAAGACTACAAACCTGATGCACTGCTAAATTGAGAGTAAAAGGCTAGATACAGAGATCCTGTTTAGTGATGTAATGTATAAGATCTAACAATAAAATAATGGGTTAGAAAACCATTGCTGATATACTAAAGTTCTCTTGAAGACCTTTAAGCTGCTCATTTAAACACTGCAACAAAAGTAAATTGATCACACACGATGTACAGACTTTGCTTTCTGCACCGCTGGGAGTGAAAGCAACTAGGCAAGCATAGACTGTAGAGCAGGCGGCTAGGCAGAAAAAGTGTACTGGCATTCCCTTTAAGTATCTTGGAAGCAAAACCTACCAAGATATAGCAACTGTGACCATATTACTGACCATATAAGCTCATGACACCTTAGATTTTATTAGTAGGACTGTGACTATTGATGTTCTTGCTTTTGGTCTTTGCCCTACGTATCTTTTTGGGTGGCTCTAAAGATTTGAGTGGGGAACTTGCAACAACTTCTGCCCATGAAGTATCAGCAGAAATACATCCCTGAGGCACAGGGCCCAAATTAGAGGGATGTTCATCTGCAATTTGCTAGGAAAGATCCTCCTGCGAGGAGTGCATGTCATCCTCCAAGAGAGCAAACGTATTGCTCAAGGGAATAGTGGGGTTGATTTGAAAGTGACAGGCTGCAGCTTGGGATGTTTGGGGTGAAACCTTGCTAGAACAGCATGAAAGTCTTGCAGAATAATGCCTCGACAGAAGCTTCTCTTGCAGCGTATTGATTGCAGCAGGGTCAAATCAGTTCTGGCGTTGCTGCTATTGGCTGTGAGTTCTGCAACACTTTCCCCACATTCCTGTACCTCGTCATCCACCCTCCGTGTGGATACCAAAGCTGTGTTCGGGTTGCCAATTGCTGCTGAACCTCCCAGGGTAAGACTGCAGATAGAGACCTACAGATAGTTGGCTAAGGCATCAGGGGTTTCAAAATCCTTGAAGGAACAGCCTGAGAAAAGGCGTAGTGTCACGGGTAGCGTAGAGAAAATTTAATGCTTCTTTGGTGGAGGATTTGTTTAAGTGGATTGTAGGCCTTCCTTCTGATGGTTAAATCTTTTAAAAAGTCTCTGTAGATGGAAATATTAAACTCTTGCCACTGAAGTTTCCCCATTTCTCTGGCTCATTTCAGTATTAATTCTGTGTGGGAATAGTTCAAGAAGCAAGCAATGATAGACCTTGGTCGCTGGTCTGATGTTGGCCTGGGACCCAGAGTGCGGTGAGATTGCTCAATGATTAATGTTAGGTCAGGAGGCAGTTTAAGCATTGCAGGCAGCACATGTAATAAAAGCGCAGTAGTGTCTCCTAATTCTACACCTTCAGGGAAGCCAAAAAATTGTAAATTGTTGCGATGATTACGATTTTCAATATCGTCAGTTTTGGCTTGTAGGGATTTAATAGTTTGATCTTGATTGCAGACAGTAGCCTGGAGGTCATGAATAGTAGTGGTGTTACAGGCTATTGCTTTCTCATTAAATGCAATTTTCTGGCTAAAAGTTTCAAGAGTGGTCGCATTCTGTTGGGTGGAGGTTTTAGATCATTAATCTCAGCCATCAGTTTAGAAAATATTACTTCCACTCTAGCAAGTGAGCTTTGCTGTACTTGGAGATCTGCCATAATGCTGAAGGATGAGGCCAAGTATGCTGCAGTACAGTGTAGAATAATTGAGTATAAGTAGATGATGGATCAAAAATGACTTACAAACTGTGTCAGGCAGTAAGATTACAGGATGGTCACAGGAGTTGGTATTAAACAAAGATCTGATGAAGGTTGGATGAGGTTAGATTACAGTCATTCCTGCAGAGATTCTGAACTATGCTGCCATCTTCTGCCTAGTCAGGCCACGCCCCCATGCAGCTTTGTACTTCTGTGGGATGACAATAAGCATCTTTCAGAAAACCTCATAAAGTTCCTTAAGCAGAAGTTTAATGAATGACTAGCACCACACTCACTAATGTTAAGTTTTGTAGAACCAGATAATAAAAAGAACACTGTAAAGGCAGTTAGGCTAGGAGACTATACACATGTCAAGTATTGTTCACTGTATAAGCCTGGTAGTTCAGATTTTTAAATGAGGAAGGCAGGATTAAGTGGGGGTTGCCAAAACATCTGTGATAACTTTACAGATTATGTTAAGGGAAGGAAGCTGTTACATAACATTCAGTAGCTGAACCACCTCCCCTTCACCACCCATAACAATATGTGCCAGCAAGGTGTTCCACCTCTTACATGATGTAATGGCTACAAGAACTACAGAAGACAATCCATCAGTATACAGTTGAGTATGATATTAACAAGGGAGAGCTGAACATCGGACCTAATCAGTGGTGACTGATGGAGACCCTCTGCTGTGTGCCAAATCCCTTTGAGGAAGCCACACGAGTTGTATGTGTTCTTATTGTACAGTCAGTCTAAAGCAGGAACTGACCCTCACTGCCCTGATTGGCCTTAGAGATGTGTCAAAGTAAAAATTTGCCAGCGAAGTTTGCATGAAGTGGGCGAAATCATGCTTCATGAAGCTTTGCAAAGCCTCCCCCTGACCTACCAAACTGGTTTGCATGATTTGTGCAAATTTTGCCATGAATTTTTGTGTGAATTTGCTGCAAAGCACAAAATTCATAGGCAAAACTTTGCATTTCGCTGCAAAATTCATGCTCCGCAAATTCCGCAAATTTTGCAAATTCTACTTAGTCAATTGGGTGAAATTCCCAAATTAATTTGCAGATCAGATTTTTCGGACTTTGCCCATCTCTAATTGGCCTGTGACTTCTTCACAAAAATTCTAAATATGAGAAAAAGAAGGATGCAGCTTCTGTTAATGTTACAGAAAGACTAAAACATATTTCATGGGTGACAAACACATCTGAAGAATTTACATAGCTGATCACTACATCATGGTCACTCTATTGGATCATCTCTTCAAGGACACCCTTGTGACAGTCACTGATGAGGACTAAGGTGCAAAGGACGTTCAATCCAGTAAAGACTGACTTATCCATTTGTTCTCTGCCTTTAGAGCTCAAAGAAAGGCTAGAGGTACAAGCACCGCAGAAGAGGGTCAGTCATCACTTGCATGTCCAGTGATAGGGCTGAAAGGGAGACCATTTATCCTAAGGTGTTGCTACTGTTGATGAACATGAGATAGACTACTTGTCCTTGTTCTTGAGTCTGCCCAGAACATCTGCTTCTGCAGAAGCTAAAAAATCCAAAAATACATTAATGCCAAACCACTGTGAGAACAGCTATCTGATCATGGCTTGATTAAAAGACCAGCATATCATGGACTTCCATAGCAGTACCAGATATACAGTATCATTAAACAAAATGGTGCAGGACTATCTGGATGAGAATGTGGTAGTGTCAAAAGCTGACAAGTTTCGAATGTATTGGTACCAGAAAAAGACTACCTGGCCTTCTTTGACAGAGGAAGCTATGCAGTACATCAGTTGACCATCTTCAAGTGCACACGCAAACAGAATCTGCAGTACTGCATGCAATATAGTTAGCACATAAGAAAATATGCATTTCCACAAAAAATGTAGAGATTTTTAATTTTTTAAACGCAAACTTGCCCCTTCTTATCAAGACCTACTCCAGTACAAGGTCTATGGATGATGAATCTTCTACATTACTGTCTCCAACACAGGAGGGTTATGAGGTGGATTATAAAGGCTTCTGTGTCCATTATTTATACTTCCAATACCATGAATCCACCTTCATGTTGCTCCTGCTCTCTTTTCTTCTTGCTTAGGATGCTGCACCTTGGTCACCAATGTCAGTTTTTTGATTGGCTGCCAAGCCATGGCTACTCTCCTTGTCTTGCTGCTGCTCAACTTTAAATTATACATTCACTCTTCAGTGTCTCACCCATGTCAGTTTGATCTGAGTTAGCTTGCCTTGTGCAGGCTGTACAGTTGAAGAGTGGAGCAATTTTTTTGACTGGAGAGAGTAATCAATTTGATCGCATCTTACACACCAAAAGCAAGGTTAGATTAGTCCAATTTTGTGCTGTGGAAAACTTTATGGTGATATTTGCTGAACAGTGGCCTATCACATTTCTGCTGCTTGTTTCATAACTGCCATTGTCAGCTTTGCAAATAATTATAAGCATTAAGTTTTCTGGCAATGTTTTCAAGTAGTCTGTATCTAAAATTTATCCTTGGCATGTCTTGAAGCCTTTTCTAGGTCAGACAGTAATGAATGTATATAGTTTTTGGAGCCAATAGTCTTTATTTATGTATATATGTATTTGTTAACCGGGTAGGGGCACTGATCCAGTTGACCATTTTCAAGCTTGACCTGGGCCATGAAGATGGCACAATGATAAATACAAGTACAAAATACTGTACAGGAAATACCAAGAGTTACAAATACAGTATAAAGCAACCAATAGTAGGAGTTATTGTACAGCATGTGTGGGCTGCTGCACCATTGTCTTCAGTTGCTTGCCCTAAATAAATCTTATACAGTACAATCATTCACTTTTGGCAATGTTGACCAAGTACTCTGTATCCAACACTTATTCTTAGCATAAATTGAAGCTTTGTTGAGGTGTGGCAGTGTCTGAAGTGATATATTTTTTGGAAGCAGTAGCCTGCCTACACTGTGGGCTACTACATCATTAATGTCTTCCATTTGTTTCATCCTGTGTTAGTACCCCTTTGTTGCCACTGGTCCCCTTCAGCTCCCACCCGCACAACCCTGGCTCTGAGATTTATGTGGTTTGAGCCAGTAGCCAGTAGGTGGTGCAGAGCCTGTGGTGAGCAGGGAGGCATCATCATGGCTAGTGTAGTTTTCCACCTTGTTTTTTGCCCTGTTCCTCAAGGTCAGCACATGTGCCATGGTGCAGATGTGCAGCGTGAAGACACTGTACACACATAGGGCCCGATTCTAGAAAGAATATGCCACAGTGCAATGCAGATGCGCCAATGGAAATGGCACAAGTCACAAAAACATCCAGCAAATGCACCAAATGCAATTCTACATTGTGAGATGAACCTTGATAAAATGCAGTACGCCAATTACGACTTACACCACTGTTGCAACATACCCGCAAGTACATAGATGCGTAACTGAACATACGCTAAGAAAAGGTAAGAGATACGCCAGGGTGAGATTCTTGAAGCTGCAGTGCCACAACTTACACCAAGACCAGCCGGCGTAACATACACTAGGTGGGAGCAGGTGTAACTTACACAGTATATAAAGGAGCACAGACAGACAGGCAGGAGACACAGCAGCACAGCACTGTGACACAGAGAGAGGAGGGAGACAATATGGAAGGATCAGTAGCAATGCTCGGTGTGCTACTACTGGAGTGCTGGGACAGGCACAGGAGGAGACATGATGCCTGGAACCAGAGGCACAGGCAGCAACCAGGATGGCACAGACCTGCCAGATGCAATGCACTACGACTGTACAGGGTGAGGAAGACATACCAGGACCTGATGGAGGAACAGTGTATCGCATACTACCGACTGCCCCAGGCCATCATAGATGGGATATGTGATGACCTCCATGCAGACCTGCGAAGTGCCACCCACAGGGGGCAGCCAGTCCCTGCAGAGGTGAAGATGACAGCAGCACTATGCTTCCTGGCAACAGGGACAGTCCAGACACTAACAGGCGACACTGTGGGAATATCACAGCCGGCTGCATCCAGGTGCCTACACCAGTTCCTAAATGCCATGGTAGCCTGCATGGACTAGTACAGCACCTTCCCCAGGAAGCATGACAGTAGCAGGCAGTGATGCAGGCATCTACAACATCGCCCAGTTCCCACGTGTCATGGGTGCAATAGACTGCGCCCATGTTGCCAGATGGGCACCATCTGTCAATGGTGATGTGTATATGAATCAGAAAGGCCACCACTCCATGAACATGCAGGTGCTGTGTGACAGTCATGGGCACATACTGGGTGTGGTTGCCCCATACCCTGGTTCCACGCATGATGCCTATATCCTGCGAAACAGTGGTTTACACGAGGGCTACCAGAGGGGCCAGATCACTGGAGGATGGATAGTACATAAGTGAACACAGTACAGAGCACTGCATACTTGAACACCTGCACACCATGCAGATATAGGTCCATAGGCCACAGAGACTGATGATATACCATCTATCCAACAGGGGACAGCGGTTATTCACAGCTGCCATGGGTGATGACACCACTGCACCACATACGCACAGCAGCACAGACACGCTACAATAAGGCGACAGCCAGACCAGGTGCATCATAGAGTGCACCTTTGGGGTCCTGAAGGCATGATTCAGGTGCATTGATAGATCGTGGGGGCATTACAGTACAGTCCAGAGACAACCTGTAAGATATTCATTGTCTGCTGCATACTGCAAAACATCACAGTGCAACACCATGTACCACCACTGGACCAGCTGGGGACGGGAATGAGGAGGACCAGGAGGAATGGCGGGCATGCAGACATGTGAGGCACCACCAGACAGATGCAGTGCAGGCACAGGCAGGCCAACGTGTGTGATGCGACCTGATAGACAGGCACTTTACCTGAGAGACACCATGGAACAACAGTGACAGCCACCAAATGCCAGGTGGCGTTGTCCAATGAAACATCACACTGGCGTTACCTTGTGCAGTGCACAGGCCACTGTGACACTGGATGATAGCAACAGGTCCCGTGGACTGTGGCCACATTGGGGTGCACACAGCTGTGCACATGGAACAGTGTGTGGAACTGAGAGACGACATGGAGCAATGTAAGAAAACCAGCACAACAGGTAGGTGGTGATAGGCATGGCACTGTCTGCTGGGGGGGGTGGATATGGCCATGCAGAGGGCAGCACAGCATACGCATGGCACCACATGACAAGGCACACAGTAGGATGGCCTAATGGGCAGGGGCAGGCAGTGCACCATGGGGGCACACACCTGTGAGGCCTGCAGACACATGGCAGAACCAGTAGACACCAACACACATGAACAGGATGGAACCAGTGCCATGCAGTGGGCCATGCAAGCAGCACACAGAAACACACCATGAGTGATATGACAGACAGATCATGTGAGCAAGGCAGCACACAGCTACAGTGTGGCACAGGGTACAAAGGGTGCACAGAGGCCACAGGCACAATGCTGGGATGATGGTGCCACTAGGAATAATGCCCCTGCCATGGGCACTGATACATGTAAACAGTGCAACCACAACAGGGACACAGCATCAGGTGGCACAGACCTGTGGACATATGGTGGCAAAACACACCAATGTCCATGCCAGTGGTGCCACCTGCAGGGAACAATGGTACCCCGAGGCAGAAGGGTGCAGCACAGGCACTGTGCCACCACACAGCTGGGAGGTAAAATGTGAGGTGGCATGGACACCACAGCATGCACGGTGACCTGCAGCACACAGTACACCATGCAGATGTGGCCAGTGGACAGTGCCATGTGCCGTAAGCAGCACAATCAGCACACTGACCAGATGCACACTGAGGGAACACTGGGAATGGCAGGCACCATCACCAGTGTGCACCCCTGTGCATGGCAACACACACTGACATGGCCATGCACACCTGGAACAGACACACAGACACAGTGATGATGGCAAATGGTTTAATGTGAACAACAGGAACAGGGATACAGAGAAACAATGAAAGGGGATAGGGATGAACAACAGGTAATACAGGGAAACAAAACAAAGTACCCACACCCAAACAGCAACCCACAACAACCCCAAATGCCAACCCCGCACCCACAAACAACAGAACACAGGCCCAACAACAACAGCACAATCTCACCACAGCAAATAATAGTAATAAGTATATATGCTCCTCAAGACAACCCACAACACCTATATGTACCTACCCACCCAACCATGTCAACCACCCCTATATACACACCCACCCACCCACAAACACAGACCCACCCACAGTTCGGACAGTTCAGACCGATGACCTAAACTCTACGCAGTTCAGTTAGTAGGGCACCCACTGAACCATGGAGGTGCCCAATGTCCTGGAGGATGGCCTACACAAGGCCACAAGGCGCCACCGGTCCAGGCCCCCACCCTGTACGGGTTCAGCACCAGGTCACCAGCCACAACAGGAATGGCTTCTCCCTGCTGCAGCCCTGGCATGGCAGCAACCTGCTGTGGGCTGGAGTCCCCTGCCGCAGGAGCAGCAGCGCATGGTGCAGTGACTGGTTGTGGGGCATCTTCGCCTGCCGTGCCATCTCTTTCCCTCTAGGGTCCAAGATGGTGCTGTAACCATGGTCTGGTCCCCATCTGCTGCATCTGTGCCTCTGTGGCCAGGCTGGATGACTGTTGTCTGTCAGGCTCCTGGCGTCCCAACATCAGTGGGGTCCCTCGGATCAGGCTGTGGTTCCACATTGACCATGTCCTCAGTGGACACCACTGCCAAGGAGGAGGAGGAGGAGAGGAGGAGGTGGTCAGTGGAGGACCCTGGCCTCCACTGCTGGTACTCTGCAGCATCACGTGCCTGGACCTCAGCCATCGCCTCAGCAGGGCCCTCTGCCGGTGTGACAGCCTGCTGGACACCTGTAGAGATGCAAAGGATACGGGTCAGTGCTGGGCCTGGTCAGGTGGCACACGCACATAGGCAATGTGGAGGATGCAGCATGAGCCACTATGTGGTGGTCCACCATGGCCACGGACAAGGGGACCACTGTATGTACTACCTGATCTCCAGTGAAGTGCCTCCTGCCTGAGCCTGCTGATGTGGCCCTGCTGCATGCCATGGGATGTGCCAGTGGAACCTGTGGGGTGTAGGGAGAGGTGAGTGTGTGTGAGGCACCACACGCCATGGCCGCCACACCAGCACTGCTGCAACAGATGAACAGCTGTAAGCATACATACCTTCACCTGGGACCTGCCCAGACAGCATTTCTGCATCCCTGCACCCCTGCACCTTGCCATGCCAATCATCCTGTGCAGGATCCAAGCCTCCCTCTGTGACAGATCCTGCCAGCAGTTTGTGAGTTGGCAGACAGTCCTGCATGTTCCAGTGGACTCCGCCATGCAGGCACTGATGACATGCCATGCCCACACCACTCTGCTGCACTGCTCCTCTGGCACCCAGGTGGCAGTAGCGCTGCCCACTGCTGCACACAATTCACCAGTATTGCTGTTTTGAGGTCATAAAGTTTGGGGCACACCCACTGAGGCTAAGGAGGACCCTGAGGACATCGTGAACACTGGCTTGAGACCTATAATGGGGAAGGAATGGCACACGCATCACTACACAATGGCTCCGTGGATGTGCTGGACCACCCCACCCACCATGCGCAACACTGGCCTCTGGTCATGGTACATGGGACAGGGCTGGGTCACAGGACTGTAACCGTGGACCTCCACCACAGGAGGTGCACCACGCACCACTGACATGCACAGCATGAGGTGTGAAAGGCCGAGCAGTGCCATGCAGGGACGGGCACACAGTGACCACAGTGCACCAACACACCACCTGTCACCTGTGCAGAGGCATGTTGCAGCCTGATCCTGCACAGTTTGGGCATGGAGCACCACATGCAGCCCTGCCACATGTCTACACCACCCCTCCAACCAGGGCAGCATGTGGCCATATCCAGCAGGTGCCCATGGGGCAGTCCCAAGGCCAACCGCAGGTAACAGAATGGAGAATGACAGATACCTACCTGGACTGTGCACTGTGGTGACAGGAATGGGTGGTGCTGATGGTTCTTATGGCACACCTGGATGGAGAAATAGCAGGGCATCATAAGCCAGTGGCACAGTCAGTGACCACCAGAGCTACAGTGGTGTGGCAGCGTGAACCTACCTGGTCCAGTGCGGGGGTGCTTAATCCTACACAGGGGACGGTGAACAACGATGTCAGGTACACAGTGCTGTACACGCAATGGAACAGTGCATGCTTAGCAATGGCAAATACTCACCGGTGACCCGTATGTATCTGCTGTGGTGCTAGGAAGGGAATGGACATGGGTTAGTACACTGCCGTAAGTGCCACCATGGCCTGCTGCCTGTGGGTGCTGCAAACCCCCCATCTGTCACCAATCCACAGGTATGTCCCCGCACAAGGCCCAGGATGGTTCTCAAGTCACCCTGCTGTGACTGACCCAGCACAGGGTGGATGTTGCCTGGAGCATGCCTGCAATGACAGTGGGTGGCATTGCAGACAGGCTGCCATTGTGTACCTGACAGGCATACTGTGTAGGGTATGGTACAGGGACAGTGGTACACAGCCAGCCATTCAAGCAGCTGTGCACCTGTGTGTCAGGCACTGGCAGTGGCCTGTGTCGCCCCCCCCCACACTGTCTGAAGAGATGTGTGGCAACACCTGACCTGTGAGGTGCGGGACAGCTGGGACAATGGCAGCCATGTGCTGCACACAGGCATGAATGGTGATACATGGAATGACCAACCATCAGAAATGGATACAGCACACAGGCCAGCATGTGGTGCAGCCCACTAATGCAGTGACACACTCCCACCACATCGACATGCAACACAGTTCCAGCGGCAGGTGACAACGTGACAAGACCATGGCCCTGACCATGTGGGTACATGTCAGAGGCGCAGTGTGGGATGTGCACTGTCCTAGTGGTGCCCATATCACAGCAAGCCAGGTACCACCTTGGGCTTGGGCATGGGGGCCATGGCCCATGGATACAATGGTGTACCAATGTCCTGTGAGGAGGCAGCACACAAGTGCTGATCTGCACCCAATGGCCATGTAACCCACCTGTGCCACATGCCCCCTGTACCATTCTGCCTAGGGCTCAACAATATGATGATAGGTCATCGTCACCATCCCCACACCCCATGGGGCAGGCACACAGCTCCTGGGCCACAGTGTGGAGGTGGTGCGACTGCAGAGCATCTGTGGGCAGCCATGCATGGGGGCAGTAGCCAGTGGCATGTGCAGACCTCATGACTGTACCACGGTATGAGGAACCATCCACAGCCTACAGCACAGTGGCACCATGTTCCATGATGTGGCCTGTCCCACAGTCAGTTACAATCATTGTAATGCACATGGCTACAGTAGACGGTCAGAATAATCACAGCATACCTGACCATTGAACAGACCTGCAACATCATGACAGTGGGCCATGCCCCTAGGCATTGATGTGGGTAGTTGTATCCCATATGGAGCAGCAGGAATACACTGTGATAGGTGATATACCATGCCCAGGGATCGATGGATGTGGGGCATGGCCATGGTGAACAGTGTTGTACAGCACACGCCAGCAGGAGCATCCAACACCATCCCGTGCACCTGCCTGACATGCTGGCTGCACCCCTGACCATGGGCCTCCCACAGGATGGTACACCATTGTGTGCCTGCCCCAGCTGGGGGAACACCCTCACCTGCTATGCTGGCTGCAGTGCACTATGCAGGGGTTACCCAAGGGACCGTGCACCACAGTGGTGTAGTGATGTCCCCCAACATGATAGAGCCGGTGCAGAACTCACAGTATACAATGGCACAACAGACACGTGGTCTCTGGTCATTCCAGTACTGGACCCATTATGGCATCCCAGCACAGCATCCCGTGTCTGGTCTCAGCCTCACTGTGCACCAGTGATGGACCAGTTGGCACTCTGTCTGTGCATCTACGCCACACATGACTAGTGTACCACACATACAGAACAGTCCATGACATACCTTTGTGAATCTGTAGTATACCATGCCATTATATATGAGCAGCAAAGGCCTCCAGGGTGTGTGTAGTGCTGGGATACCATCAGACCCAGGTGCTGGATGCACTCGGCCAGCAGCCCATGCCCAATCACCTGAGGCATGGCAGTATGCCAGCACACCACACACCACGTTGCCCAATAGTGCCTACCGCAAACACTATAATGACCTGTGTTGGTACAACCATCCCTCAGCACCTCAGTGTGGGCACACCCATGGTGGACAGTGTACTGTGCACAGTGAGGTTGTGCCACACTGTCTAGCCCATAACCTCACCCTCCCACAGCACAACCCAAGGACAGGGCATCCATCACAAGGGTCACAGCCATTATAACAGTAATATCTGTTCCAGGACCTGTGTACACCATGCCTCTGGGTGTTCCCTCTGAATCGTCCTCCTCCAACTTCATCCCATGCCCTCTAGTCCTGGAACATCTTTTTCGCTTAAAATAGTGTATTCCTGCACCCTGTTCCTCCCTGTAAGATACTTGTATGTCTCTATCATATCCCTCTCCCTCCTCTCCTCCAGGGAGTACATGTTCAGTTCCTTCAACCTGTCTTCATAGGACTTGTGATGCAATCCATGCACCATCTTTGTTGCCCTCCTCTGAACCTTCTCTACCCTGTCTATGTCCTTACGTAGGTATGGTCTCCAGAACTGTACACTGTACTCCAGGTGGGGCCTCACTAGTGTCTTGTATAGTGGAATTATGACCTCCCTTTTCCTGCTGGTGATGCCCCTGCCTATACATCCCAGCATCCTATTTGCTTTACCTGCTGCCTTGTCACACTGTTTCCCTACCTTGAGGTCATCAGAGATGATAACCCCAAGATCCCTTTCCTGCTTGGTGCATGCTATATCCTCACCCCCAACTGATATATTGTGCCAGGGTTTTTGTGCCCATATGCATTATCTTGCACTTCTTTGCATTGAATTTCAACTGCCAAACCCCTGACCATTCTTCAAGTTTCTGCAGGTCCCTTCTCATTCTGTCTACACCCTCTGGTGTGTCTACTCTGTTACAGAGCTTTGTGTCATCAGCGAACAGTGAAATTCTGCCTTCTAGGTCCTGCAGCAATGTCACTGATGAAGATGTTGAATAGGACCGGTCCCAGCACTGATCCCTGTGGTACCCCACTGGTCACTCTTCCCTCTGTGGAGTGACAGCCATTTACCACCACCCTCTGTGTCCTGCCGCCCAGCCAGTTACCTACCCACCACACTACTGTCCTGCCCACACCCATATTCCCCAGTTTGTGTAATAGTCTTCTATGTGGCACAGTGTCAAAGGCCTTGCTGAAGTCCAGATAGGCCATGTCCACTGCCCTCCCCTGATCCACCTCCTAGTCACCCAGTCAAAAATTCAACGAGGTTGGTCTGACATGACCTCCCTGGTGAAACCATGCTGCCTTGGGTCCTGTAGTCCATTGACAACCAGATGTTCCACCAATCTCTCCTTCAGTAGTGCTTCCATGATCTTTCCCACTACCGAGGTGAGGCTGACTGGTCTGTAGTTCCCTGCTTCCTCTTTGTTCCCACTTTTGTATAAGGGACTACATCTGCTGTCCTCCAGTCTTTGGGTACCTCCCTGTTTCCAGTGATCGGCTAAACAGGATAGCCAGAGGTTCAGCCACCACCTCTCTTAGTTCTTTAAGGACCTCAATTTTCATCTGCCTTACTTTTCATCATCCACTCCGCCCCCATCCTCCCCTTCAGTGTCACTATCCCTCTCTTTGCCTTTCTTTTTTCACTTATGTACCTGTAAAGGTTTTGTCCCCTCTACCCACTGATTTTGTGATGCACTCTTCTGTCTGAGCTTTGGCTTCTGTTAGTGACTTCCTGCTTCCCTTTGCTTCTGGTACTTCTCTCTATCCCTTCTGCCTGCATATTTTTGAGTTGCCTGAATGCAATCTTTTGGCTTTCACTTTCTTTGCTACCTCTTTGGAAAACCATAATGGTCTCCTCTTCCTTTTCCTCTTGCTAACCTGCTTAATGCATAATTCTGTTGTTCTTGTAATCCCATTTTAAATATTGCCCACTGTTCCTCAACCCCACCCTCCCTTCCCATTAATGCCTCTTTCAAGCATCTCCTCATTTTCCAAAGTCTGCCCTCTAAAATCCAGGATACGATGTTTTTGTGTGGTTTGGTTCTGCTCTTTCTGTGATTTCAAACCACAATGACTGGTGGTCACTGTTCCCCAGGTGCTCCCCACCGTTACCCCACCACACTATCCCTGTTTGTGAGCATGAGTTCCAGTATTGCCATCTGCTAAGTTGGTTCCATGACCAGTTGCTTGAGGAAGGCACCTTGAAGGAAGTCCAGGATAAATCTGCTCCTGGTTGATGCTGCTGCTGAGGATTCAGTCCACATCTGGAATATTGAGTCTCCAACCAGCACACCTCACCCTTGTTTGCCATCCTTTGGATGGCTAGCATCAACTTCCTATCTGTTTCTTCCTCCTGGGCTGGTAATCTGTAGACCACCCCTGCTCAGATGGCTGACCCCATTTTTCTTTCCAGCTTAACCCACAGTATCTCTCCCCCATTTTGTTCCTCCTGGATCTCTGTGGCCCTTATGTCATTTTTCACATACAGTGCCACTCCTCCTCCCTTCCTACTTGCCCTGTCTCTTTTTGAATACATTGTAGCTGGTTATGGCCATCTCCCAGTCATGGTTATCATTACAACAGGTCTCTGTGAAGGCCACAATGTCCAGGTCTGACTGCACCAACAGCCTCCAGATCCTCCATCTTGCTGCTAAGGCTCCTGGCATTGGCACACATGGCTTCCAGTGCAGATAACAGTGTCCTGCAACTTACACACATTTGTACTATTGCCCTTCTCCCATACACTCCTCCATAATAGAATACTTCATCCATGCAAAGATATATTACTGAGCAGTGCACTATGAACCAGGCATAACTGTCATGGACCCATATCACCACATCATTCACCCATACACACCGACATAAGAGTAGTGAACCACTGACTTTGAAAAGTGATCTAAAAGTACCCTGCAACAACACAGACATGTAAGAGCATCAGTCACAGAAATCCATGCACATAATAACATACTGCAAACATACACACCTACATAATATTAACCAGCAAAAGCAGACAGCAATGCATACAATTGTGACATTATCATGAACTATAAACACAGACACTGCATTGCCAGTAACAGTAAAATAAACACCTGTCTCTTTCAGCCACTTTTATGGACACGCTGTTAACATTCAGCAGCAGTTCAGATATGACAGTTGTAATATGGCTTATCATATTTATCACTTGCCTCAGTCATTTTCCTATTCTGAATGACATTACTCTGGCATTTTGATTTTTCCTGCTTAAATGAAAAAAATGGTGGGACATACATCTGGTTTCAAATAACACTGACTTAGAGTAAAATCAATAGTATCTAAGAGTTTGTGAAATTGTAAATTGAGCTTTTGTAAAGTGGCCAGCACATAACACACTATGATCAGTTGGTTCCTAGCAGGCACGTTTAACACCAAGTGCCCACTGCTTGCACCAATGGTTATCTTTAGGAAAGTGATAGAAACTGCATGCATACCCTTTCCCATTCTTACAGCCAATGGCACACCAGTGCTTCATATCAACAACAAATTAAAACAGGAAACAACAAAAGAACAAAAAAATTATTGAACAAAAAGTAATCACACAGACATTAAAGTCAGTTAAAAAATAAAATATACTGTAAAAAACTTTGTTAACAAGTTGATGGCATTACAAAAGCAGGGAAATAAAATGATTATATTGGTAAATAGGGCAGTAGAACTCACACTGTTGCAAAGCTACTGTCAACAGTACTATTTAAACTGTCAGGAAACACAATAAACTTAGAGAGTAGGTCAAACACTGGCACAGGCCACTCCAGTACTCAGATTACAGACAAACACTGCAATGATAGACTCTTAGAAAAAGGGAAACATATAATAAATAAAATTGATTACAGAAACTTTACAAAAAAATCAAAGGATTTGTTGAAATGAAATAGCAAGGAAAGCTATTTATGGCCAAGTATGAAAGCTGATGCATCTGTGATAATGAGGACTGAAATATAGGGTGGTGTAGGGACATTTTGAAAAAAGGAAATAGAATGTTGGATTGCATAAGAAGAACTATAAAGTGTTGCAACAGAGCGGTGGTGTTGCCCTTGTATGAAGCCCTGGTTAGGCCCCATGTTGAGTACTGTGTGCAGTTTTGGGCACCTCACAACAAGACAACTATTTTGAGATTGGAGGGATTGCAGAGGAGGGAAACTAGGATGATCTATGGTGCAAGGGGGATTGATTTATGAGAAGAAGATGAGAGGGTTAAATACATACTTATTACAATAAAGGAGATTAAGAGATGATCTCTGTTTGGTCTATAAAGCAGTCAGAAACAAAGATTTATGGGAATACTTGGGGTTAACTCTAAAGGAAACTGAAAGAGATTTTAGTGGGCATCAAATGAAAATCAGGGGAGAAAAATATAGGAGTAATGCCAAAGGCCAATGGAGATTGCTGCGGCAACTAATAGACCAGCTCAGCTGTTCCGTACAGTTTATAGGTTGTTCAATCCAACCTGTCTTCAGTCTGGGGGAGCTTTTTCACAATCAAGATGTGATGAGTTTGCTCTGTTTTTTTGCCAATAAGATTGCCTCCATCAGATCATAGATTCAGTTAGCGCCCGCAAATGGGCCTTGCAGTAATGGGCTTGAGGTCACAGGCGGTGAGTCTGTCTGGTCTGACTTCGATCAGGTGGCTGTCGATGTTGTGAAGGTTGTCCAGGGATTGCGGCCAACCTGCTGTAGTTTGGATCCAGGTCCAACATGCCTCCTAGTAGGGTACATTGATGTCATTGGCCAGATCCTAGCCAGGATAGTCCGATGCTCTCTAGTGACAGGGATCTTTCCAGACCCCCTGAAAGAGGCAGTTGTAAGGCCACTCCTGAAAAAAGCTTCATTAGATCTGGACTGCCTATCAATGTACAGACTTGTCTCTAACCTGCCCATTGTGGGTAAGGTTATTGAGAAGGTGGTGACAGCTCAACAGGAGAACCATTTAACAGCTCACAACATCTACGATCCTCTCCAGTCAGGTTTCAGGAAAAGGCACAGTACCAAGACGGCCCTTGTTTGGGGGCTAAATGATCTCCTAGCCTCGAGGGATCAGGGTAGACATTCCATCTTGATTCTCCTTGATCTCTTGGTGGCATTTGACTCTGTGGACCATGGGGTGCTGATAGAGTGCCTGTGGGTTTGTTGTGGGCTGGCTGGTATGGTCCTCAACTGATTTAGATCATTCCTCACTGGCAGTTCGCAGAGGGTTGCATCAGGGATTTTGCCTCGGCATCTCTGCCCCTGTCAAGTGGGGTAGTGTAGGGCTCTGTTTTGTCCTCCATGTTTTTTGTGGTGTATGTGCTGCCATTGTGGGACATTATAAGATAGTATGGACTGAGTTTTTACTGTTATGCAGATGATACTCAGCTATACCTGTCTTTTGTGCCCAAACAGCTGGAAACTGTCTCGGTATTTAACAGCTGCCTGGCTGAGATCCAAGACTGGATGAGGGCCAACTGGTTGATGTTAAACCCAGACAAGACTGATGTACTGGTGCTGGAACCTGGTCATCAGGGAGTGAGAGGCAAGCTGGATAGATCTCTGGGCTTCAGCTTTGGGACTCCCAGCTGCTTGCCTCAGATAGGGTGAGGAATCTGGACCTTATTGTGGACTGTGGTTTGATCCTTAAGACACAGGTGTCAGCTGTGATCCAAACCTCATTTTACCATCTGAGAAATATCCCCCAGATTAAACACCTGTTTCCCCCTGGTGATATGACAGCACTGGTTCATGCTTTTGTGACCTCGCATCTTGATTACCACAATGCCCTTTATCTAGGGCTGGTGAGGGTAGATCTGTGCCGACTGCAGCTAGTGCCGAATGCGGCAGCCAGGCTGTTGCCCAGCCTATTTAGTTTGTGTCATATTATGCCTGTGCTCTGCTATCTGCACTGGCTGCCTATTAGGTGGTGGATCTCCTTTGAGGTTGGTTTGTTGACCTATAAAGCCCTACATTGGCAGGGGCCCGGCTATCTGCAAGACCTCTTGTGCCCCTACCGCCCCTCTCGCCTGCTTCACTCCTCTGATGAGGGCTTGCTGGAGGTTCCCAGGGACCAATTAAAGACATCTTGGTCTCGCACATTTGCATTTGCAGTCCTGACCCTGTGAAATTCTCTAAATCGCCAGATTAGAGAGTGTAAGACTATAGAGCAGTTCAAATGTGAACTAAAACACACTTGTTTAGATAGGCATTCCTGAAATAGTTTAATGTAGGTTATGATTAAATAAGATAAATAATGTTTTAGATATTGTACTATTATATTTAATTATGTGAATTTAGTTCATATTTTTATGTAGCGCTTTGATTCACCAGAGAATTGCTCTATATAAATAAAGGATGACTGATTGATTGATTAATGAGAGGATGGTTGCAGAATGGAATAGACTGCGGAGGATGTTGTTCGAGTCAAAACATGGAGCACTTTAAGGATACTTTTATGATAGCTAGGGAAGAGTGGGCTTCTGACGTGTAAACTCCTATGAAACCTATGCAGTAATAAGCCATGACAGGGTGTGCATTAAAGGATTTTAATGCATGCCCCAGGGGTCTTGTAAAGCATGAGGCTGAAGGCTGTTTGTCCTTATGCCCCAGAAAGTGCATAAAATCCTATGATGTACACCCTGGATGGGCTTATTACACTTATAAAATGTCTCTAAGTAGTTTTTTGGGGCAGAAAATGAGATTAGTCACCTAACTATGCATTTATAGAGATTTACTGCATGGTCAGGTGATGTCTCTTGGCCAATTACATTTCTGGATTATTTCTTGCAATTTTATAAGTTGATTCCATGTATGACTCTGCCATTGATGTATACCTCTGAGAAACTCCATAAATGTAATCTTAGGTGTGAATTGTGCTAGATGCAGGGGAGGAGGATTCCAATCTCCCATTTATTTATTTTATTTTATTTAAAATTTGGTAACCGAGAAAAGCACACTGAGCCGAGGCTTGTTTCCAGGTGTGACCTAGGAAAATGGGAAACAAAACAATAGAAGCTACACATGGGATATTATGTGGCAGTTCCTCAAGTTTGCCATTTACAGATGGAAAATAGAAACATTAATATGCTCAGTGTTTGCTGAAATCTGATTCTGACCCCTTATCTTCTGTAGATGAACAGTCTGATGATATGTCAGATTTTAGTAGTGGGTCCACAACAGCCCCTTGGCTTACACTATTGACTTTCTCAAGTATAGATAACTATAGGCAAATCACTCTTCATGTTAGTTGAAGGAATACTAGACCCTTGAACCCCAGCTGCTATGGATTCCTGGAAAGAGACCATGGTACATAGCCTGAGTAGCAAAACAGTATTAGGACCTTGTGGCTCATAATAAATTAATCTGCTCTCATGGGATGGCAAAGGTGAAAAGAGTTATTTACTGAATTCAACTGTGTTAAAGTTCTCTCCAGACCCTTCTTGCCTTATCATTCTCCACACACATACTTGACAATAAAACATTTTACCGAGCCCAGATTATCTTGTGGAACATATGCTCCTTGACCTCTTGTGGTAGCCATTATATAGCTAGCTCAACAGATTTCAATGAGGGGACATCTCTGTAGCTGCAGTAACCATCTTGGAGTCTGTGGGGTTCAACTTTTTTCATTTCGCTCAGTGTCCATCTTCAGGTATACCACAGCAACTCCAGCAGAGTTAGTAAAGGACATGTGTTGTCTCATAGCCATTGATATGATTTTGGGGTATTACAGTCAATAAGCAGGTACCAGGACAGAAGAAAGCAGTAGTGGGAGTACAGCTGTATTCTGTTCTGTGCTTGATATTGTCACCACTGGGGCTTTGGGGACTTCAAGTTGCAGATCATTAGGCAGACTGCACAGGCTTCAAGAAATGTGCAATTGTACTATCAACAGTGCTGAACACTTCAAGATCTTGCTTCGCTCCACCAGTGGCTATGGCAGCTGCACATGGAGCTCATTTTGGTGGATTCTTGGACATGGCTGGTGTCCCCCTCTGTTCACATCCATTCACCCTACAACCAAGGGGGGATATGCACAATGGGTGGCGAACTCTGCACCAAAGGCACGTATCCCACCTGTGCAACTCTGCACCTGCGGACAGGTGTGCACCTGGTGGCATTCATGACTGCCAGCCACCTATCTGTGGCCCTGTCCTTCCAACGCATGGGTACACACTTGTTGGTATGGGGTGGATGGGTGCAGAGCGGCGCACCTAGGTGGGCATCCAAAGGGATGCCCAGCCTGGATCCCTCAGTGGATCCCTTACATGGTGGTGGGCACATTGGCTGTGCTCCCCTGCAGATGTCTGCACAGTTGAAGGCCATAGAGGTGTGAGTTGAGCTGTACCACCAGCCATGCCAAGCCCCTGGACCGATGAGGCAGTGCCACAAGGGTGGAGGTTGAACACTGACCACCACATCATGCCCAGTGGGGCCAGGATCTGGGGTTGGGGAGAGGCATGCAGATGGTGCAGTATGGGGGTCTGCAGTCAGGGCCAGTGCCCCAATGTGTGTACGGGTGAGGTGGTCAGCATACATGGGGAGGGTGGGGGGCACAGCTGGGTGCTGGAGTGGGTGGCCCTCGGTGGCCTGTGGGCAATATGTACTGGGGTCCTGTTAAGGGATGGAGGCATGGGTGCATAGGGGACTTATAGCAGGGTTCTTCTGGCATAACCTGTGCCCTTCTCTGCATCCCAGGCAGACACTATGCACTGTTGTGCATAGCGTGTAATGCTGGCACACCCCCACCTGCCCCCTGCACATTGTGGGCTGCAAGGTAGGGGATCAGGTGCATAGGTGCTGTGTGACCGTACTGAGTATCCCGCGGGGGGGGTGCATTGGGTGTGGAGTGTCTCCATGCTGCACATACGCTGAGTGGAGGCACTCCACACCTTCATGCATAGACCCCATTGTTTGTAGTCAGTTAATGTGCAACTTGCTTAGTGATGCTTCTCAAAGCTTCCCATCATTGTTGTATCCACTGCCAAACAAAGAAATTCAGCAGGTTTGTTAACAAACCTCAGAAGAAAACTTCCACATGCACTGCAGGTATGCAATGTGCCAATGCCAGGACTCTATACAGCAGGGGAAGCCTGTAGAAGCCTATGGAGAGATGTTTCAGGGCTCCCATGTGAGAACACTCCTTTGAAACAGTTTGAAACAGTCCAAATTTTAATGTGCAAAATTTCTGAGTCACAACCAGCCTGGAGCTTTCCTTCTCTCCCTCCTCACGACTGGAAGTTGTCATCTCCATCTGATGTGCTGGCTCTACTTAATGTTTGTCTATTGACCAAAAAATTACAATGCACCAAATCTGCAAGAGGCCTTGCATGCCATTGAGTTGTACATTGACATTTTTTGTGGTAGACGATGCCCCCAACATTTTCAAGCTATTATTTATTTATTTATTTTTTAAAATTCTGCTCTTTATTTCCACGCCCCACGTCTGACCTCAGCTTGGTCACGGAACTCCAGGATCCCCAGCCACCGGACATTGCCGACTGCCCAGTCATCCCTGTCTTACCCCCCAGAGAGTGGGGCCTCGGTTCCGACCCCGGATATCGGACCGCGAACTAACTGGTCGGGGAATAGCTCCTGGTAGCCAATCAGGGCATCCCGGGTAAAGCGTCATATAGGCGCTGGTAAGCTTTTTATCCCCATTAGCCTACACCCTGAGGAGGGGGCGTGCAATGATGCTAAGCATCTGCCCCGCCCGCTCCCCACCCCTGATGTAGGCACAGCTGCGTGGGTGATCCCTAGCCTCCGCTAGGGGTCCCCCAAGCGCCGACTGCCACCCAGCCTCCCTCCGGAGAAGGAGGCAGTCCGTGGGCGCTCGATCCTTCTCCCGGCCAGCCCTCAACGACCCGAATCCGCTTCCAAACCGGGTCAGCCAAGGCCACAAGCGGAAATTTTCAAGCTATTAATGGTGACATGCACTTTTAGGCCTACATATTCAAAGGAGATCATGACCCAAAATAGAGATGCATGGCACATCCCAGAAAATGCACAGAAGCATAGTATTTGAAAGGGAGAGATGTGTTGCCGTTCCTGAATGCACAGTGCACAGAAATAATGTATGCAGCACAAAAAGGCAGACACCTGAATATGACATGCAAATGTATATTCAGCCAAAATGTGCAGTGCATGTATTGCACATCATTAAACTGTGCCGTGCAAAGTTAGGTATGCAAGAGGATGGTCTAAATTGGCTAGGCACCCACAGACAGGGTGCAGAACTGCAGACAGGTGACACTGAGACAGCCCTTGGAGGTGCACCAGGATGTGCTCCAGGCACCCACGCACAGCAGTCATGCCTGGACGGTAGTACCCAAAGCCACAGCCATGTTGTGCCAGCTTGCAGGGCACCTGCTGAGTGCTGTTGGGTGACACCTCTGGCACTGCCCATTCAGCCACCTCCCTCACCACACCCGGGTTAGGGATGCCCAACTGCCACATGTTAATCAGGTGCCCTCCCAGCACACCAGCGGAGCAGACAGCTACAATGTGGCACATGTACCAGGTGTCATGGTGTGCACCCATGTGGCCATCAGAGTGCCACCCAGTAGAGGCATGTGCCCATGGTGGTGTCTGGGATAATGGTGAGCAGGATGTATGGTGGTTATAGTGGCAGCATGGAATGGGTCAGGGACAGCCCAGTGACACACATCCATGGTGGAAAACCATAGGTGCACACAGCACTCCTGTGCCAGACCCATGCCACTAGGAACAACATACATGTCACCGATGCCATCCCTGCAGTGTGCCAATGTCACAGGGGCCCTGGGTTTGGGTCACTGTAGTGGACAGTGCATGACTGTAAGCAGTGTAGGGCAGGGGAGGCACCACCTGTGGCCTTGAGGTGGCAGGGGCATGCCCCAAGGATACTGGACCCTTGCAGTGTTGTGCATGCAGCCCCCTAGGACACGGACATGGCCATGGGTAGTAGCACTGCTAACTTCTTAACTGTCACACAGTACTGAGTACAGCTGTCATGTTATCACGCAGACCCCTCTGACCCACATAGAGTGGGTGACATTACACACTGACCACTGAGACTGTTATGCAGAACTGAATGATACTATCAGATGCTAGGTATCAGCACACTGTAGCAATATTGGTGCACTCATTTTAACAGTCTTCCAAGCTTGCACTGTTCTGTTTGCAGCTGTGTCACACATTCTGGCCAGTTGTCACATCTTGGCACATATTTTGGTGCTAAGGGGTTGGGTATGTAGTACTGTACTCAGGTCAATGCAGTCCACCCACAAACATTCTTGTATTCCACCTGCCTGCTAGGCTGCAGTGCGTCCTAATCATCTTTGTGGAGTGGTGGTGCTGCCCTGTAATGCTGGAACTGTGCATGCCAATGGTATGCAAATGGCCTGGATACATTCCTGTAATGAGATACAAATGTACTGTTTGGGTGTTGACTGTACAATGAGGTCATTTGTATATCCTGGCTGAATATTGCAAATCCACTAAAACATAACCACAAGCTTGACTCAGTGTCATGATACTTTTCTCTGCCATGTCTCTGACCAGGTATAGGAGCAGAAGTAGATGAACTGCAACTTCTAGAAGTGGAAAAAACTGATTTGAAGCTTTAAAACTTTACATATGCATGCAGGCCAGACAGGCAGAAGGGGGTTGGGGTTCATCACTGCATGCCCGGGCATCAGGGACAACAGAATTTAGTTGTAAACTGTGTTTTGAATCACATTCACTGCAAAACATTGTTTACAACTAAATCAGAATATCCAACTCCATATTTCTGAATTTTGTGGGGCCATATTTAAATATTAATTGAATCAAACATCTGAAGATGTGTACACCCTGAGTATTAGCACTAGTGGGCAGTGATGAGGATAATAGTGGCAGGGAGAGGAGAATGTTGAGGGTAGAGAGGCAGAGGATGAAGGAACTCATCTAGTTCAAGTGGCAGCACCGCCCCATTGTCCTCCACTCATAGGTTCTTTAGCCCATTGACTCCCACACCTCTGTGATGCCACAAATCCACATACACCTCCACTCTCAGGGGTGGCAAAAGTAGGAGCCTGCCTTATGGTGACCTCAAAATATTAGTCAACTGTCTCTGGTCCAATATCTGGAAAATAGCCATAAATACAAAGACAAAAGACCTGAGGCCAAAACATTAACAAAAGAATACAGAAATGCTAGTTATTGACTTGCTGCCATTCGTCTTTAGGAGCACTAAAGTTTTTCTTTTGTTAATGTAAATTACAGTGGCAAAGAACCGAGTGTCCAGCGGTATGTACTTCTCCACAGTGGCACTTTCAGATTTGTATCAGAGGGTCTTCAAGACTTTATCACATGGCCTGAGAACATACCTTGTGCCAGCAGTTCACATCTCCACTGACATGTGGACAAGTGCTCAGAACACAGATCCTATGAAACTGACCATTCATTAGGTCAACTTACCCCATTTCTTCTCTTTATCCTTCCACTGTTAAAGTGGCAACAGCAGCAAGCCACTGAGCCCCTCCAACCTCTGCAAGTAGGCAGGTTTGTATTTTTTTTTTCACTTTATCTTTTTATTGAAATTCGAGTATATAAGAAAGCACACATCTAATATAATAGAAGATTATCCTTCATGTAAGGTATAAAATATCATGTAACAAAACACAGTATTTAGGGTAAACATACTGGAGAAGCCTTATATACATGTATTGATAATAAAACACGAACCTAGACAGGATGTAAGTGGAGAACAGAATGGTTACAATCAATAGGGTATTATAGAATCAGAAATAGCAACCATGTACGAAATACATGCTAGGCAGGCTATGGCAAGGCATTCAGTAAATTGCAAAAAGAGGTAAATGTGGTAATATGAACAATGTTCAGTAAAGGAGAGGTGAAGATAAGAGAAAAATGTGCAAGGAAAGGAAGAAGAGAGAAAAAAGCAAGGAACAAGGGAAGGAGAGGGAGAAAACAGGGAAGAAGGGCAAAAAAGAGGAGAAATCTGTGCACAAAAGTTTTGAGAAAACCTAATCTGAGAGCAAATTAAGAAGGAGGGCTAAATATCCCTAAGAATTAGGATCTAGAAGAACTAGGTTTGATGTACTTGAAGTAACCCTGCCAACATCTGTCATATACAGTGAGTCAGTTATAAGTAACATGAGATAATCAGTCTAGGAAGGCATACTGAGAGAGGCTTTCAAGAACATCTGAAAGAGAAGGCACCAGAGTTGATTTCCATTTCATAAGAATCAGATGTTTGACCAGAGAAAGTATGTTTAGCCATCTAAAATGTGCATGTGAGAAGGAGAACTATTGGGGTTAAGGATGCCTAGAAGGAATAGCTGGGGTCAAAGGTAGTTTTGTCCTGTTACTCTGGAGGCAAGTGAACAGACTTTATGTCAGAGCTTATTAATGGGGCGCAAGACCACAAGATATGAAGTAGATCCTCGTTGGTCAAATTGCAGGCCAGCAATTATTATTATTTAATAGGCCCATTCGTTGAATCACAGAGGGGTTCTACACCAAAGATGTAGGATTTTAGTTTGTATTAAAGAACTACGGGCATCTTTAAAGGTATTATGTGCAATGCACCAGCAATTACTCCATTGTGCATCTGAAATATTGTAGTTAAGAAGAATATTCCATTTATTTTTGGCCTGTATAGACTGATCAGGTAGATTATCAATGATGTCTTTGTAAATGGGGCTATTTAATTTTACTGATAAATTAATCGAGTGCAAGATGTATGGGTTTAGAAGAATATGCCTATACACTAAACTAGAGAGAGAGAGTTATAAGCTGCCCGAATTTGTAAAAACTTCTAGAAGTCCTGTTTAGGAAGTTTCCATGTGACCTGCAAGTCTGAGAATGATCTAAGAGTGAGTGAATTCTGGTCCAAGATATCTCTGAGAAAGAAAATGCCTTTGTTCCTCCATGTATGACAGAAAATTGGGTGATCTTCTAGAGTGAGCAGTTGATTGCCCCATAAGAGGCATAAAACCAGGTTGTTGGATTGGATTTCAGGAATATGTAGGATAGTTTCCAATAAAGAACAGAGGATGATATAGTCGGGTGAGATTTTAGTTTAGAGGAAATGGGATTAAAAATGAAGGAAGTGGGAACTCCTCCCGGGCACAATGCAGATTCCATTGCAACCCATAGTGATGGGTGAAGGGAGGGTTTCTGAAACCATTTAATGGTTTGGGCCATTCGGAAAGCCCAGAGGTAGCCTTTGAACCAGGGGAGTCCGAATCTCCCTTTTTTCCAATGTGATTGAAGTTTGTTGCAGTTAAATCCGGATTTCATCCCAGATAAAGTTACCTATTCATTTATCAATTTTAGCAAAAAGGAGGATGGTAAGACTAAAGGAATATTGGCAAAGCGGTAAAGAATCTTGGGAGAAATGGACATCTTAATGGCTGCAATTTTTCCCATGAAAGAGAGATTAAGAAGCTTCCATCTACCCAGAATTGTTTTTATGTTATCAAATAAGGGGTTAAAGTTAATGTCCCATATCTTCCCTAAGTTGCTAGTGATTTTGATTCCTAGATATGTAATACCCTGTGGTGACCAGGGGAATCCAAGAGGTATGTTCATAAAGCTTTACAGTGGCCATTAAGGGGCATAGTTTGTGATTTGCCATAATTCAAAGCAAGGCCAGAAACGTTTGTAAAATTATTAAGTAAATCAACCAACATGGGCACAGCCTCATTCAGGTTTTTGAGTAAGATTAAGAGGTAGGAGAGAGAAACATATCTTGAATTGCTCACAGGTATGCCCATAATGCCAGAAGATTGATGTAAAAAAGCAGTCAGGGGTTCCATGGCTAAAATAAACAGGGAAGGTGACAGGGGACAGCCTTGTCTAGTTCCCCTTGCCAGATGAAAGTAAGAGGAAAGGGTGGAATTAGTAAGTAGTTTAGCAACAGGAAAGTTATATAATAGTTTGATCCAGGAGCAAAAGGTATGAGAAAGACCGAAATGCGATAAAACTTGATGAAGGTAGTCCTAGTTTGAGGAATCAAAGGCCTTCTCGAAATCAATAGCTATGGCTGCAGCTGGTGTCTTGAGGGATTTGGCTTTGTGAATTAAATTAAATGAGGAACGTAGGTGAACAGAACCAGATCTATGTTTAATAAAACCAGCTTGCGAACAATGAGTTAGCTTGGGAATCAAGGATTCAAGATGAGAAGTTAGTAGTTTAGCAAATATCTTCCCATCCGTGTTTAATAAACAGATGGGCCTGTAACTTGCGGAGTGAGTAGGGTCTTTTTCTTTCTTAGGGATTAGGGTTACGATTGCTTCGGTGCAAGATGGGGGAAGCTTGCCAGTATTGGAAGCTTCTTGATAAACATTAAGAAGAAGGGGACATAAGGTGTCGGAAAACATTTTATAGAAATCGACAGGAATCCATCATCCCCAGGATTTGCCAGATTACAAAGGAAGACAAAGCTTTCTGGAGTTCCTGAAGCGAGAAGGGTTCATCTAAAGAATTTGTTTCAAGAGCAGAAAGATGAGGAAGATGTAACGATTTAAGAAACTGTTGAATTTGTAAAGTAGATGGAGGATTTGTGTTAGAGTATAGTTTTGATAAAAGGTTTTCATGATACCATTAATAGAGGGTTGTCCAAGTGAATCGTGCCCTATTCATCTTTTAGGCTTAGGATGTGTCATTCCATTTATTGTGCTTTCAGCTGGTAAGAGAGGAGTTTCCATTTTATCGCCGTGTTCCCAAAACTTATATTTAAGTTTAAACAAGGCCAGTTCGTTTTTACGAGAAATTAATTTGTTAATTTTAAGTCTAAGTTGAAGAATTTCAAGATGAAGTTGAGAATCAGTACAGTGCTTATTAGAAGAAAAGTATAAATTCCCTTTAGCCTTAAAAGATTTTTCCAAGTCAGCCAACTGTTGTTCCTCGTCTTTTTCCTATGTGAAGCATAACTGATAATTTTCCCTCGAATTGTAGCTTTAAGGACTTCCCATACAGAGGACATAGAAGACTCGGTTGGGGTATTGTGAAAGAGGAAGTCCTGAATTTGTGCTTTGATCATGGGTAAGAAATTGGGATCCTTGAAAAGGAGAGAGTCCAGGTGCCAGTAAGAAGATTTAGGTGCTAATGGGCCCCACAAAAGTTGCAATTTGACAGGGGAATGGTCTGAGATTATGAAGGGAGAGATGGATGAATCAATACTTTTTCCATTGTAACAGAAGAGGCTATCCAGTAGTTAATTCTACTGTATGTCTTATGTAGAGAGGGTAAAAAGTAAATTCTTAATCACGGGGGTGAAGGAGGTGCCATACATCAGCTAATCCAACATCTTGCATTAGTAATAAGAGGGCTTTAATACTTCTAGGGTGGGCCTCTGTAGTGGGGCTACTTCTGTCAATGCTGGCTTCTAAACATAAGTTAAGATGCCCTCCAAGAATAACTGGTGTATTATCAGTATTAAAGGATAGAATCTGTTCAGCTAAATTATGGGAAAAAAAAAACTCCGGGGAATCGGAGTTGGGTGCACAGACATTAACAAGCAGAAGAGGACCAAAGTTGGTATTCAGTTTGACCATCACTCATCTGCCATCAGTATTAGAAACAGAGTTTACAAGGGACCATTTGAGACTCTTATGAATAAGAATAGCAACTCCTCTTTTTTTTGAGGTATAGGATGATTCATAGATCTGACCGACCCAATCTTTTTTAAGTCTATAAACATCCTCTGCTAATAATTTTGTTTCTTGAAGGAAAGCAATTTGTGTTTTATGTTTTTTGAGATGTGAAAGAATTTGCTTCTGCTTACAAGGAGAATTAAGTCCCTTCACATTCCATGTATATAAAAGTATGTCACTCATATTGTTAGTGTTAAAGAAAGGGAATAATCGCTGGAGTGTGAAGGGACAAATAAATGAGGCAGAGGATGATTAGAATACAATATAGAGAGCTTACGTATATGCAGAGAGTGGCAGGAACGTTCAAGCCAAAAAAAAGGGAGATGTATGATACATGAGTAGCACAGATATCTTATTAAAGTTAGAATAGAGATGCGGAAGGAGAAAAGTCATTAACAACAACAACAATACTAGTAAGCTAAATAATAAAGAAAACGTTTTATGGGTGTGAGGAGATATGAGTCAGCTAACTGGCTAAGAGACTCTCTCTCCACACTCTGGGGCGTCGATGTAGGGAGGAGACTAGGGAGGACCGGTTATAAATATTGGCCCAAACCTAAGTCTGATCCCAGTAATATAATAAAGTAAGTATTTCTGATAAGCTAAACTAAAAGGGAATAATACCAAGAAAGGCAGGGGACTGTAATAACCTTAGCTTAATTCTAAGCTAACAGGATAAGGTATAAGGATAAAGCTAAACACCAGAACTTATTTATAAACATTAGTAGTAATAGTACAAGATAACTGTAGAATTACTAATGTTAGCTGCCAATAAATATTTGCTATGTTCGCGGACAGCATTATGCCCACAAAATAAAATATTCAGCCAATTCAGTTTGTTAGCAATATAAAAAATACGTCTTTTATTTTTCATAATGAAAGAGACAGCATGTTAAATGCTAAAGTGTCAGCACTATAACATTTTTACAATGAAAGAGAAATCACGGTAAAGGCTAAAGTGCTAAGAACACTACAGTAGAGACAGTAAGCATCTGAACTAAATGACAGTCAGTAATCATCTGAACTCGGCGATTACAGTACTCTGTTCTGAACTCATACCTTGGAAAAGCAACCAGGTGATCGCACTTCTTTTTATGTGGCAGTGGTGTCCAAACAAGAGAAATGTGCCTCCTTAATCCCTGCCATTTCGAAACCGCGTACCACATCCTCAAGCCACAAACAGAGCTTTTCAAATGCTGTTACCAGCCATTGTGTGTGCTTTGTTTTGATTGATGTCATGCATAAGTCTATGCTCAGAGCTGATGGTGACGTACCAAGGGCTAGCTGCACTGAGACTGCTCCAGAATACCACTTGGTGAACTCATTTTTTAGGAAGTCCTTCAGCAATTTGTTTACACTGATGTCCAGTGGCTGGAGCAGATCAGTACATGAGGGAGGAACAAAAATTGGGAAGATGTGGTGATCCTCCAGGTACTGCAAAACTTGTTCTGTACTGTGTGCTCGAAAGAGATCCATTACTAGCAGAGATCTCTGCTCATGGGGGAGTTTGTGTTTTAATCTGATTTCTTTTATGTAGGGAACAAGAACGGATTCTATGAAAAGTAACATTGTTTATGTGTTTTCCTAATGGTTCTCTGATTGTGTGACACACCACTTTTTGGGAAATTGGAAAGCAGGTAGGCTGTTTTCGGTCTTGCCCTGGTAAATGATTTGGGGGGGCAACATTTCTCCAAAGTACAGGCAAGGACAAGGGAGACCTGTCTCTTATCCCCTAACCCGGTCACTTGTACTTGCTTCGACCCGCTCCCTGCCATTGTCCACTGGGAGCAAGGGACAAGATGGACACTGGTCTCGTCTAAATTAATGAGCAGTTTGGGTGGAATCAGCTCCTGTGCTGAGACATTTGCAATGCACTTTAGAAATGCAGAGCACAGATCCTCGAAATTCTCAGGGGTCTTTCTGCCAGCTTTGGTGCCCTTTCTTTTTGTGAACCCCATTCGGTGGAGAAAGAGCCAGGGCCACTGCCTTGAAAATGATAGGTTGCCACCAAACTCTGAGAGTGCCATGCGGTTGTGTGTTTTTACAACCCCACGGGCTATGGCCATGACAACTCTGGCATTCACAACTCGCCTTCTCCTCTCAGACTGCGAATATTTTTTTAGCTCATCTTCTACTTCAGAAAGAAGGGTTGGTCTCCATAGGGTTTTGTTGGTAAGCTGTGGGAAGCAGACTAGGTCAGAGGTTCCTCTTAGTTTGTCGTGGTAGTCCCTTTTGAAATTCCGCACAGTGGACTCATTGATTTCTCCATTGTGCTTTGACTTGTAGAGTCTGACTGCACTCATAACTCCACTCTCGCGTGTTTCCCGATTTGATATCGCACATCAGGGCTGTATATGGCATATTCAGAGTGGCGTTTTTGCTGGAGGGTGATGCACAGTGAAGTTCAGTAACAACATTCTCGGCAACACGTAGTGGAATATCTGCACTTTCCAACAGCAGCATTGGATCATCTAGCTGCGAGCAATTCCGCTTTATCGATTTCTGCTTCAACCAGCTTGTAAGAGACATTATGCAACTGTAGCAGTGTCAGGGATGAGAGCCGGTTAACCACTTTCTGACTTTAAAGAGGTGTCTAATTGGGTAATTAGTGTACTGCACCTACTATCACTTCATTGATCATTTTAAGCTACCGGTGTTCTAACTTGGGTTTGACTGCACAATGTGAGACCGCGAAGATTAATTACCGCTAACAGCTGGCCAGGATCAGTAGCGCTAAATTAAACAGACGTGATAGAAAGTAATTCTACAGTATACCAACTCGAAATAACAGTAAATTAAAGAACCATATATGAGATGCCAGTACAGCCTAGACAGAGAGCAAGGAATTCAGGGAGCCAGGTGGAATGCAAACAAACAAATATAAAAGGAAAAGTAGCTCATTACCACATTACAGTGACTCTGAGTATACTTTGCAGTGCAACAGAATAATTACATAATAAATATAATATTGAGGGAAAATAGAAAGGAGGTCAATTTAAGCCCTGCTCCTGAGCCAAATGCAAATTGGGATTACATGAGAGGTATAGGCTGGTGATAACTGTAGACAGAAGAGATAGTCATAGCAAAGATCAGCTCTTATTACTTGAAAATCACCTAAATAGGTGTTATATGGGGTGACTAGGTCTAGAAGACTAGGCCTAGTGAGCCCAAAGCAGAAGGGACCACACAGCATTGGATTTCTATAATATCTATAGGCTTTGAGTAAAATAAGGAGCATGAGGAAGATGTAGATTGACAATCCTTTGCAATAGTACACAAACATAGCCCACCTCTTTGAGTGCTAATGATAGTTCCATATCGTAAACAGGAGGTAGTAAGAATAATGGAGCACAGGGAAGGAGACAGATTAAATCTAGTTGCCAATAATACTTAAGAACCTGTCATCAGGAGAGGGAAGGGGTAAGTTGCCTTGTAATATATAATAATTCACATATGAAAAAAGAAAAGGCAATAATCAAGATGCATACCGATTGAAGATATGCAACTGAACAGCCAAAAGACTACAAACCTGATGCACTGCTAAATTGGAGAGTAAAAGGCTAGATACAGAGATCCTGTTTAGTGATGTAATGTATAAGATCTAACAATAAAATAATGGGTTAGAAAACCATTGCTGATATACTAAAGTTCTCTTGAAGACCTTTAAGCTGCTCATTTAAACACTGCAACAAAAAGTAAATTGATCGCGTCACGATGTACAGACTTTGCTTTCTGCACCCGCTGGGAGTGAAAGCAACTAGGCAGCATAGACTGTAGAGCAGGCGGCTAGGCAGAAAAAGTGTACTGGCATTCCCTTTAAGTATCTTGGAAGCAAAACCTACCAAGATATAGCAACTGTGACCATATTACTGACCATATAAGCTCATGACACCTTAGATTTTATTAGTAGGACTGTGACTATTGATGTTCTTGCTTTTGGTCTTTGCCCTCACGATCTTTTGGGTGGCTCTAAAGATTTGAGTGGGGAACTTGCAACAACTTCTGCCCCATGAAGATCAGCAGAAATACATCCCTGAGGCACAGGGCCCAAATTAGAGGGATGTTCATCTGCAATTTGCTAGGAAAGATCCTCCTGCGAGGAGTGCATGTCATCCTCCAAGAGAGCAAACGTATTGCTCAAGGGAATAGTGGGGTTGATTTGAAAGTGACAGGCTGCAGCTTGGGATGTTTGGGGTGAAACCTTGCTAGAACAGCATGAAAGTCTTGCAGAATAATGCCTCGACAGAAGCTTCTCTTGCAGCCGTATTGATTGCCTTGGGGTCAAATCAGTTGCGGCGTTGCTGCTTGTGGCTGTGAGTTCTGCAACACTTTCCCCACATTCCTGTACCTCGTCATCCACCCTCCGTGTGGATACCAAAGCTGTGTTCGGGTTGCCAATTGCTGCTGAACCTCCCAGGGTAAGACTGCAGATAGAGACCTACAGATAGTTGGCTAAGGCATCAGGGGTTTCAAAATCCTTGAAGGAACAGCCTGAGAAAAGGCGAGTGTCACGGTAGCGAGAGAAAATTTAATGCTTCTTTGGTGGAGGATTTGTTTAAGTGGATTGTAGGCCTTCCTTCTGATGGTTAAATCTTTTAAAAAGTCTCTGTAGATGGAAATATTAAACTCTTGCCACTGAAGTTTCCCATTTCTCTGGCTCATTTCAGTATTAATTCTGTGTGGAATAGTTCAAGAAGCAAGCAATGATAGACCTTGGTCGCTGGTCTGATGTTGGCCTGGGACCCAGAGTGCGGTGAGATTGCTCAATGATTAATGTTAGGTCAGGAGGCAGTTTAAGCATTGCAGGCAGCACATGTAATAAAAGCGCAGTAGTGTCTCCTAATTCTACACCTTCAGGGAAGCCAAAAATTGTAAATTGTTGCGATGATTACGATTTTCAATATCGTCAGTTTTGGCTTGTAGGGATTTAATAGTTTGATCTTGATTGCAGACAGTAGCCTGGAGGTCATGAATAGTAGTGGTGTTACAGGCTATTGCTTTCTCATTAAATGCAATTTTCTGGCTAAAAGTTTCAAGAGTGGTCGCATTCTGTTGGGTGGAGGTTTTTTAGATCATTAATCTCAGCCATCAGTTTAGAAAATATTACTTCCACTCTAGCAAGTGAGCTTTGCTGTACTTGGAGATCTGCCATAATGCTGAAGGATGAGGCCAAGTATGCTGCAGTACAGTGTAGAATAATTGAGTATAAGTAGATGATGGATCAAAAAATGACTTACAAACTGTGTCAGGCAGTAAGATTACAGGATGGTCACAGGAGTTGGTATTAAACAAAGATCTGATGAAGGTTGGATGAGGTTAGATTACAGTCATTCCTGCAGAGATTCTGAACTATGCTGCCATCTTCTGCCTAGTCAGGCCACGCCCCCATGCAGCTTTGTACTTCTGTGGGATGACAATAAGCATCTTTCAGAAAACCTCATAAAGTTCCTTAAGCAGAAGTTTAATGAATGACTAGCACCACACTCACTAATGTTAAGTTTTGTAGAACCAGATAATAAAAAGAACACTGTAAAGGCAGTTAGGCTAGGAGACTATACACATGTCAAGTATTGTTCACTGTATAAGCCTGGTAGTTCAGATTTTTAAATGAGGAAGGCAGGATTAAGTGGGGTTGCAAACATCTGTGATAACTTTACAGATTATGTTAAGGGAAGGAAGCTGTTACATAACATTCAGTAGCTGAACCACCTCCCTTCACCACCCATAACAATATGTGCCAGCAAGGTGTTCCACCTCTTACATGATGTAATGGCTACAAGAACTACAGAAGACAATCCATCAGTATACAGTTGAGTATGATATTAACAAGGAGAGCTGAACATCGGACCTAATCAGTGGTGACTGATGGAGACCCTCTGCTGTGTGCCAAATCCCTTTGAGGAAGCCACACGAGTTGTATGTGTTCTTATTGTACAGTCAGTCTAAAGCAGGAACTGACCCTCACTGCCCTGATTGGCCTTAGAGATGTGTCAAAGTAAAAATTTGCCAGCGAAGTTTGCATGAAGTGGGCGAAATCATGCTTCATGAAGCTTTGCAAAGCCTCCCCTGACCTACCAAACTGGTTTGCATGATTTGTGCAAATTTTGCATGAATTTTGTGTGAATTTGCTGCAAAGCACAAAATTCATAGGCAAAACTTTGCATTTCGCTGCAAAATTCATGCTCCGCAAATTCCGCAAATTTTGCAAATTCTACTTCGTCAATTGGGTGAAATTCCCAAATTAATTTGCAGATCAGATTTTTCGGACTTTGCCCATCTCTAATTGGCCTGTGACTTCTTCACAAAAATTCTAAATATGAGAAAAAGAAGGATGCAGCTTCTGTTAATGTTACAGAAAGACTAAAACATATTTCATGGGTGACAAACACATCTGAAGAATTTACATAGCTGATCACTACATCATGGTCACTCTATTGGATCATCTCTTCAAGGACACCCTTGTGACAGTCACTGATGAGGACTAAGGTGCAAAGGACGTTCAATCCAGTAAAGACTGACTTATCCATTTGTTCTCTGCCTTTAGAGCTCAAAGAAAGGCTAGAGGGTACAAGCTCATGAAAGAGGTCCAGTCATCACTTGCATGTCCAGTGATAGGGCTGAAAGGAGACCATTTATCCTAAGGTGTTGCTACTGTTGATGAACATGAGATAGACTACTTGTCCTTGTTTGAGTCTGCCCAGAACATCTGCTTCTGCAGAAGCTAAAAATCCAAAAATACATTAATGCCAAACCACTGTGAGAACAGCTATCTGATCATGGCTTGATTAAAAGACCAGCATATCATGGACTTCCATAGCAGTACCAGATATACAGTATCATTAAACAAAATGGTGCAGGACTATCTGGATGAGAATGTGGTAGTGTCAAAAGCTGACAAGTTTCGAATGTATTGGTACCAGAAAAAGACTACCTGGCCTTCTTTGACAGAGGAAGCTATGCAGTACATCAGTTGACCATCTTCAAGTGTACCGCTAAACAGAATCTGCGGTACTGCATGCAATATAGTTAGCACATAAGAAAATATGCATTTCCACAAAAATGTAGAGATTTTTAATTTTTAAGCTAAACTTGCCCTTCTTATCAAGACCTACTCCAGTACAAGGTCTATGGATGATGAATCTTCTACATTACTGTCTCCAACACAGGAGGGTTATGAGGTGGATTATAAAGGCTTCTGTGTCCATTATTTATACTTCCAATACCATGAATCCACCTTCATGTTGCTCCTGCTCTCTTTTCTTCTTGCTTAGGATGCTGCACCTTGGTCACCAATGTCAGTTTTTTGATTGGCTGCCAAGCCATGGCTACTCTCCTTGTCTTGCTGCTGCTCAACTTTAAATTATACATTCACTCTTCAGTGTCTCACCCATGTCAGTTTGATCTGAGTTAGCTTGCCTTGTGCAGGCTGTACAGTTGAAGAGTGGAGCAATTTTTTTGACTGGAGAGAGTAATCAATTTGATCGCATCTTACACACCAAAAGCAAGGTTAGATTAGTCCAATTTTGTGCTGTGGAAAACTTTATGGTGATATTTGCTGAACAGTGGCCTATCACATTTCTGCTGCTTGTTTCATAACTGCCATTGTCAGCTTTGCAAATAATTATAAGCATTAAGTTTTCTGGCAATGTTTTCAAGTAGTCTGTATCTAAAATTTATCCTTGGCATGTCTTGAAGCCTTTTCTAGGTCAGACAGTAATGAATGTATATAGTTTTTGGAGCCAATAGTCTTTATTTATGTATATATGTATTTGTTAACCGGGTAGGGGCACTGATCCAGTTGACCATTTTCAAGCTTGACCTGGGCCATGAAGATGGCACAAATGATAAATACAAGTACAAAATACTGTACAGGAAATACCAAGAGTTACAAATACAGTATAAAGCAACCAATAGTAGGAGTTATTGTACAGCATGTGTGGGCTGCTGCACCATTGTCTTCAGTTGCTTGCCCTAAATAAATCTTATACAGTACAATCATTCACTTTTTGGCAATGTTGACCAAGTACTCTGTATCCAACACTTATTCTTAGCATAAATTGAAGCTTTGTTGAGGTTTGGCAGTGTCTGAAGTGATATATTTTTTGGAAGCAGTAGCCTGCCTACACTGTGGGCTACTACATCATTAATGTCTTCCATTTGTTTCATCCTGTGTTAGTACCCCTTTGTTGCCACTGGTCCCCTTCAGCTCCCACCCGCACAACCCTGGCTCTGAGATTTATGTGGTTTGAGCCAGTAGCCAGTAGGTGGTGCAGAGCCTGTGGTGAGCAGGGAGGCATCATCATGGCTAGTGTAGTTTTCCACCTTGTTTTTTGCCCTGTTCCTCAAGGTCAGCACATGTGCCATGGTGCAGATGTGCAGCGTGAAGACACTGTACACACATAGGGCCGATTCTAGAAAGAATATGCCACAGTGCAATGCAGATGCGCCAATGGAAATGGCACAAGTCACAAAAACATCCAGCAAATGCACCAAATGCAATTCTACATTGTGAGATGAACCTTGATAAAATGCAGATCGCCAATCGACTTACACCACTGTTGCAATACCCGTTAGTCATAAATGCGAACTGAACATACGCTTAAGAAAAGGTAAGAGATTACCCAGGGTGAGATTCTTGAAGCTGCAGTGCCACAACTTACACCAAGACCAGCCGGCGTAACATACACTAGGTGGGAGCAGGTGTAACTTACACAGTATATAAAGGAGCACAGACAGACAGGCAGGAGACACAGCAGCACAGCACTGTGACACAGAGAGAGAAGGGAGACAATATGGAAGGATCAGTAGCAATGCTCGGTGTGCTACTACTGGAGTGCTGGGACAGGCACAGGAGGAGACATGATGCCTGGAACCAGAGGCACAGGCAGCAACCAGGATGGCACAGACCTGCCAGATGCAATGCACTACGACTGTACAGGGTGAGGAAGACATACCAGGACCTGATGGAGGAACAGTGTATCGCATACTACCGACTGCCCCAGGCCATCATAGATGGGATATGTGATGACCTCCATGCAGACCTGCGTGCCACCCACAGGGGCAGCCAGTCCCTGCAGAGGTGAAGATGACAGCAGCACTATGCTTCCTGGCAACAGGGACAGTCCAGACACTAACAGGCGACACTGTGGGAATATCACAGCCGGCTGCATCCAGGTGCCTACACCAGTTCCTAAATGCCATGGTAGCCTGCATGGACTAGTACAGCACCTTCCCCCAGGAAGCATGACAGTAGCAGGCAGTGATGCAGGCATCTACAACATCGCCCAGTTCCCACGTGTCATGGGTGCAATAGACTGCGCCCATGTTGCCAGATGGGCACCATCTGTCAATGGTGATGTGTATATGAATCAGAAAGGCCACCACTCCATGAACATGCAGGTGCTGTGTGACAGCCGTGGGCACATACTGGTGTGGTTGCCCCATACCCTGGTTCCACGATGATGCCTATATCCTGCGTAAACAGTGGTTTACACGAGGGCTACCAGAGGGGCCAGATCACTGGAGGATGGATAGTACATAAGTGAACACAGTACAGAGCACTGCATACTTGAACACCTGCACACCATGCAGATATAGGTCCATAGGCCACAGAGACTGATGATATACCATCTATCCAACAGGGGACAGCAGTTATTCACAGCTGCCATGGGTGATGACACCACTGCACCACATACGCACAGCAGCACAGACACGCTACAATAAGGCGCACAGCCAGACCAGGTGCATCATAGAGTGCACCTTTGGGGTCCTGAAGGCATGATTCAGGTGCATTGATAGATCGTGGCGGGCATTACAGTACAGTCCAGAGACAACCTGTAAGATATTCATTGTCTGCTGCATACTGCAAAACATCACAGTGCAACACCATGTACCACCACTGGACCAGCTGGGGGACGGGAATGAGGAGGACCAGGAGTGGAATGGCGGGGCATGCAGACATGTGAGGCACCACCAGACAGATGCAGTGCAGGCACAGGCAGGCCAACGTGTGTGATGCGACCTGATAGACAGGCACTTTACCTGAGAGACACCATGGAACAACAGTGACAGCCACCAAATGCCAGGTGGCGTTGTCCAATGAAACATCACACTGGCGTGCCACCTTGTGCAGTGCACAGGCCACTGTGACACTGGATGATAGCAACAGGTCCCGTGGACTGTGGCCACATTGGGGGGTGCACACACAGCTGTGCACATGGAACAGTGTGGGAACTGAGAGACGACATGGAGCAATGTAAGAAAACCAGCACAACAGGTAGGTGGTGATAGGCATGGCACTGTCTGCTGGGGGGGGTGGATATGGCCATGCAGAGGGCAGCACAGCATACGCATGGCACCACATGACAAGGCACACAGTAGGATGGCCTAATGGGCAGGGGCAGGCAGTGCACCATGGGGGCACACACCTGTGAGGCCTGCAGACACATGGCAGAACCAGTAGACACCAACACACATGAACAGGATGGAACCAGTGCCATGCAGTGGGCCATGCAAGCAGCACACAGAAACACACCATGAGTGATATGACAGACAGATCATGTGAGCAAGGCAGCACACAGCTACAGTGTGGCACAGGGTACAAAGGGTGCACAGAGGCCACAGGCACAATGCTGGGATGATGGTGCCACCAGGAACAATGCCCCTGCCATGGGCACTGATACATGTAAACAGTGCAACCACAACAGGGACACAGCATCAGGTGGCACAGACCTGTGGACATATGGTGGCAAAACACACCAATGTCCATGCCAGTGGTGCCACCTGCAGGGAACAATGGTACCCCGAGGCAGAAGGGTGCAGCACAGGCACTGTGCCACCACACAGCTGGGAGGTAAAATGAGGTGGCATGGACACCACAGCATGCACGCAGTGACCTGCAGCACACAGTACACCATGCAGATGTGGCTGATGGACAGTGACCATGTGCCTAAGCGCAAACAATCAGCACACTGACCAGATGCACACTGAGGAACACTGGGAATGGCAGGCACCATCACCAGTGTGCACCCCTGTGCATGGCAACACACACTGACATGGCCATGCACACCTGGAACAGACACACAGACACAGTGATGATGGCAAATGGTTTAATGTGAACAACAGGAACAGGGATACAGAGAAACAATGAAAGGGGGGATAGGGATGAACAACAGGTAATACAGGGAAACAAAACAAAGTACCCACACCCAAACAGCAACCCACAACAACCCCAAATGCCAACCCGCACCCACAAACAACAGAACACAGGCCCAACAACAACAGCACAATCTCACCCACAGCAAATAACAGTAACAAGTATATATGCCTTCCCGAAGACAACCCACAACACCCATATGTACCTACCCACCCAACCATGTCAACCACCCCTATATACACACCCACCCACCCACAAACACAGACCCACCCACGTTCGGACAGTTCAGACCGATGACCTAGCTCTACCGCAGTTCAGTTAGTAGGGCACCCACTGAACCATGAGGTGCCCAATGTCCTGGAGGATGGCCGACACAAGGGCCACAAGGCGCTACCGGTCCAGGCCCCCACCCTGTACGGGTTCAGCACCAGGGTCACCAGCCACAACAGGAATGGCTTCTCCCTGCTGCAGCCCTGGCATGGCAGCAACCTGCTGTGGGCTGGAGTCCCCTGCCGCAGGAGCAGCAGCGCATGGTGCAGTGACTGGTTGTGGAGCATCTTCGCCTGCCCGTGCTGCATCTTTCCCCTCTAGGGTCCAAGATGGTGCTGTAACCATGGTCTGGTCCCCATCTGCTGCATCTGTGCCCTCTGTGGCCAGGCTGGATGACTGTTGTCTGTCAGGCTCCTGGCGTCCAACATCAGTGGGGTCCCTCGGATCAGGCTGTGGTTCCACATTGACCATGTCCTCAGTGGACACCACTGCCAAGGAGGAGGAGGAGGAGGAGGAGGAGGTGGTCAGTGGAAGGACCCTGGCCCTCCACTGCTGGTACTCTGCAGCATCACGTGCCTGGACCTCAGCCATCGCCCTCAGCAGGGCCCTCTGCCGGTGTGACAGCCTGCTATGGACACCTGTAGAGATGCAAAGGATACGGTCAGTGCTGGGCCTGGTCAGGTGGCACACGCACATAGGCAATGTGAGGATGCAGCATGAGCCACCATGTGGTGGTCCACCATGGCCACGGCACAAGGGGACCACTGTATGTACTTACCTGATCTCCAGTGAAGTGCCTCCTGCCTGAGCCTGCTGATGTGGCCCTGCTGCATGCCATGGGATGTGCCAGTGGAACCTGTGGGGTGTAGGGAGAGGTGAGTGTGTGTGAGGCACCACACGCCATGGCCGCCACACCAGCACTGCTGCAACAGATGAACAGCTGTAAGCATACATACCTTCACCTGGGACCTGCCCAGACAGCATTTCTGCATCCCTGCACCCCTGCACCTTGCCATGCCAATCATCCTGTGCAGGATTCAAGCCTCCCTCTGTGACAGATCCTGCCAGCAGTTTGTGAGTTGGCAGACAGTCCTGCATGTTCCAGTGGACTCCGCCATGCAGGCACTGATGACATGCCATGCCCACACACCCACTCTGCTGCACTGCTCCTCTGGCACCCAGGTGGCAGTAGCGCCCTGCCCCACTGCTGCACACAATTCACCAGTATTGCTGTTTTGAGGGTCATAAAGTTTGGGGCACACCCACTGAGGCTAAGGAGGACCCTGAGGACATCGTGGAACACTGGCTTGAGACCTATAATGGGGGGAAGGAATGGCACACGCATCACTACACAATGGCTCCGTGGATGTGCTGACCACCCCCACCCACCATGCGCAACACTGGCCTCTGGTCATGGTACATGGGACAGGGCTGGGTCACAGGACTGTAACCGTGGACCTCCACCACAGGAGGTGCACCACGCACCACTGACATGCACAGCATGAGGTGTGAAAAGGCCGAGCAGTGCCATGCAGGGACCGGGCACACAGTGACCACAGTGCCCCAACACACCACCTGTCACCTGTGCAGAGGCATGTTGCAGCCTGATCCTGCACAGTTTGGGCATGGAGCACCACATGCAGCCCTGCCACATGTCTACACCACCCCCCCAACCAGGGCAGCATGTGGCCATATCCAGCAGGTGCCCATGGGGCAGTCCCAAGGCCAACCGCAGGTAACAGAATGGAGAATGACAGATACCTACCTGGACTGTGCACTGTGGTGACAGGAATGGGTGGTGCTGATGGTTCTTATGGCACACCTGGATGGAGAAATAGCAGGGCATCATAAGCCAGTGGCACAGTCAGTGACCACCAGAGCTACAGTGGTGTGGCAGCGTGAACCTCACCTGGTCCAGTCGGGGTGCTTAATCCTACACAGGGGACGGTGAACAACGATGTCAGGTACACAGTGCTGTACACGCAATGGAACAGTGCATGCTTAGCAATGGCAAATACTCACCGTGACCGTATGTATCTGCTGTGGTGCTAGGAGGGAATGGACATGGGTTAGTACACCTGCCGTAAGTGCCACCATGGCCTGCTGCCTGTGGGTGCTGCAAACCCCATCTGTCACCAATCCACAGGTATGTCCCCGCACAAGGCCCAGGATGGTTCTCAAGTCACCTGCTGTGACTGACCCAGCACAGGGTGGATGTTGCCTGGAGCATGCCTGCAATGACAGTGGGTGGCATTGCAGACAGGCTGCCATTGTGTACCTGACAGGCATACTGTGGTATGGTACAGGACAGTGGCACAGCCAGCCATTCAAGCAGCTGTGCACCTGTGTGTCAGGCACTGGCAGTGGCCTGTGCCACCCCCACACTGTCTGAAGAGATGTGTGGCAACACCTGACCTGTGAGGTGCGGGACAGCTGGGACAATGGCAGCCATGTGCTGCACACAGGCATGAATGGTGATACATGGAATGACCAACCATCAGAAATGGATACAGCACACAGGCCAGCATGTGGTGCAGCCCACTAATGCAGTGACACACTCCCACCACATCGACATGCAACACAGTTCCAGCGGCAGAGTGACAACGTGACAAGACCATGGCCCTGACCATGTGGGGTGCACATGTCAGAGGCGCAGTGTGGGGATGTGCACTGTCCTAGTGGTGCCCATATCACAGCAAGCCAAGTACCACCCTGGGCTTGGGCATGGGCGGCCATGGCCCATGGATACAATGGTGTACCAATGTCCTGGAGTGAGGCAGCACACAAGTGCTGATCTGCACCCAATGGCCATGTAACCCACCCGTGCCACATGCCCCCTCCGTACCATTCTGCCTAGGGGCCTGCAACATGATGATAGGTCACCGTCACCATCCCCACACCCCATGGGCAGGTCAGTCATACAGCTCCTGGGCCACAGTGTGGAGGTCAGGTGCGCACTGCAGAGCATCTGTGGGCAGCCATGCATGGGGGGCAGTAGCCAGTGGCATGTGCAGACCTCATGACTGTACCACGGTATGAGGAACCATCCACAGCCTACAGCACAGTGGCACCATGTTCCATGATGTGTGGCCCTGTCCCACAGTCAGTACAATCATTGTAATGCACATGGCTACAGTAGACGGTCAGAATAATCACAGCATACCTGACCATTGGAACAGACCTGCACACATCATGACAGTGGGCCATGCCCCCTAGGCATTGATGTGGGTAGTTGTATCCCATATGGAGCAGCAGGAATACACTGTGATAGGTGATATACCATGCCCAGGGATCGATGGATGTGGGGCATGGCCATGGTGAACAGTGTTGTACAGCACACGCCAGCAGGAGCATCCAACACCATCCCGTGCACCTGCCTACATGCCTGGCTGCACCCCTGACCATGGGCCTCCCACAGGATGGTACACCATTGTGTGGCCTGCCCCAGCTTGGGGGGGGGAACACCCCTCACCTGCTATGCTGGCTGCAGTGCACTATGCAGGGGTTACCCAAAGGGACCCGTGCACCACAGTGGTGTAGTGATGTCCCCCAACATGATAGAGCTGGTGCAGAACTCACAGTATACAATGGCACAACAGACACGTGGTCTCTGGTCATTCCAGTACTGGACCCATTATGGCATCCCAGCACAGCATCCCGTGTCTGGTCTCAGCCTCACTGTGCACCAGTGATGGACCAGTTGGCACTCTGTCTGTGCATCTACGCCTACGACACATGACTAGTGTACCACACATACAGAACAGTCCATGACATACCTTTGTGAATCTGTAGTATACCATGCCATTATATATGAGCAGCAAAGGCCTCCAGGGTGTGTGTAGTGCTGGGATACCATCAGACCCAGGTGCTGGATGCACTCGGCCAGCAGCCCATGCCCAATCACCTGAGGCATGGCAGTATGCCAGCACACCACACACCACGTTGCCCAATAGTGCCTACCGCAAACACTATAATGACCTGTGTTGGTACAACCATCCCTCAGCACCTACAGTGTGGGGCACACCCATGGTGGACAGTGTACTGTGCACAGTGAGGTTGTGCCACACTGTCTGGCCCATAACCTTCACCCTCCCACAGCACAACCCAAGGACAGGGCATCCAATACAAGGGTCACAGCCATTATAACAGTAATATCTGTTCCAGGACCTGTGTACACCATGCCTCTGGGTGTTCCCAGCATTACCCTGATGAGGACCACATGGCCACACCCATAGCTGGCATGGCAGTGTGAGTCCAATCCCCACCCTGCAGTGGCAGCTGTGCAAAACACATGAGGGACTGCTGAGATAGCTGCGACAGCATCAGGGACAGCCCTGTAAGGCAGGGGCCATGGAGGGATGTGATCTGTGCCTGTGCCAAGCAGGTATGATGGCCTGTGCCATAGGTAGTACAGCTGAGAGACCTAAAGGTATGGGGGCATACCTCTCAGGCATCCCTCATCACAGGAGCCACCCCTCCACATGCCCCTGAACAGTGATCTGATCCACATTCGTCCCTCATGGGAAGCATGCTGCCCACACAGCTACTGTGCTGTAAATGCAAGCTGCAGACCAGAAACCATGTAAGCAACAATCTTAATACCATACTAAACAGTGTACATGTCAACACTATGGCGTCCATAGTGGTCTGATCCTGTACCCCTATGCTTGGGGCTGTGACCCTCCATCCTGAGGGTCTGTATCCCTCATTGTCCCCAGGGTCCAGTTAACACCATTATTGGAGTATTTGCATAAGGCAATCAGTACCACAATAAAGAGGGAGGAATTCATTGCCATCCAGGTGTAAACCCAATTATTAGCTGACTGCCACAAATGCAGGCATGGAGGTCAGTAATGGTGGGTTTTCATGAAGGAAATAGAGTTTTACCACTAAGTTATCATGTTACCAGCCATACATTTGTCATCCTAGAATACTGACTGTCACACTGTGGAGTCTGAAAGTAGTTTGACCCCCTTAACCTTGGAATTACATCCAGATGTGAGCTCCTGGATGTTTTACACATCCATTGTAAATAGCTTATCTGAACCCCTGATTGTCTCCCATTGTGAGGGTCCATACCTGTTCCTGTCCCTCAGGTCAGTGACAAATGGATTAGGGGTATGTATGGGGGGGGGGGGCTGCTGTGGCTCAGTACTCACCAGTCTGCTGTCTGTCTGTCCCTGTCCTGCTCTGGTTGTCTGTGTCACAGTTGATGTTCAGTCCTAGACTCAGTCCTCTAGTTTCTGAAACTCTACAGTGTGCCAGGGCCTAGCTACTCACTATCGCATGTGCCACACGTGCATGCCTCATGTGCATCGCACATCGCGTGTGCACAATTGCAGCCTGCGACACAGCACTTATGATTAGCAATTGTGGTGTGCATACAGCATTTGCAATATGCGATAGTGTTGTGCGTGTTGGCATTTGTGGTGTGGTGTTGTGGCCTGTGTTTGTTGTCACGCAACTGCATTTGCCACCTGTGGTTGGTACGCATTTGCGATATGGGTATGGGAATACTTGCATGTGTAGCATCTGAGCTTGCAGGGCCCTGTGTTTGTGCCCTGTGGTGGTCAGAGGCAGGATGCTGCAACCGACATTGGTCCACACACAGGGGTGGGACTGCACGGCACTGTGCACATTCATGGTGTGGCACTGGCAAAGCATTGCACATGGGTTCCTGCCCTGCCAGTGGCAGGGCTGTATCACCTGCAGAGGTGTGGGGGGGCACAGTCCCATGGGATGCCTGGCAGCATGGACCACCAACTGAGTACCTGGGATCCCATGGGTGTACTGCGCCTGTCGATGTCGCAGGTGGAATGCATGACTGTACAACTTGGTGGCAGCGAGGCCACGGCCTATCATGTTGTGCAGTGCTGGCAGGGTGCTTGATGTCACTGCACTGTGCCGTGCTAGCTGGCACCAGTCACCACAGTACTGTGTGGTGTAACTGACCTTGTGCCTCTGTGCTGAGTGTGCCATGCCACGTGGACAACAGTGATGTGGCACACACTGCCCCATGGTGTATGCCAGTGTGAGGTGCTGCAGGCACATGGCATGGCTGTGTGGCACACACAGTGCCCACTGCTGACACCTCACAGGGGACCTTGGACTCAGTGGTAGATGTCACGATGGACATCACAGGGGCCTGAGGGAGGGCTGCGGCAAGGGCCTGTGGGATGCAGGGATGCATCGTGAGGGGAATTCCCCCCTGGGCGGTGGATGTCAGCTGCCCACTGTACAACTGCATAGGTAGGCCACACCTCGGGTGCTGTGTACCACTGTGGAGACCACAGTCACAGAGGGACATTGCAGGCCAAGAGAGGGCCATGGGAGGGCGACCCATATGAACCTGGGCCTGTGGGTCGGGTCTTCTGGGGAGAAGCCCATGGAGCTTGACATATACACCCAGGAGAAGAGGTGGGACAGGAGGGACATGATAGTAGTCACTGAGGCCGGCCCGGTGGCACTGAGGGTTGAGGCGCTGGAAGCCACACCTCGTGCTATGCTGGCGACCCGGGTTCGGGAATGAGCTTGGGTCAGCGGGGGTTGGCAGGGGGAGGGAAGATTGAACATCCCAACAGATGCTCTCCTCCCTCTGGGGTGGGATACCAGGGGTGCAGTACACACCCGATGCCCTGAGACAGCACCGGTGGAAACCAGACTCTTGAGGGGTTGGTGGCTCTGACTAACGGGAGTCGGGAAGGGGGGACGTCTGTAGGTGCTTGAGAGGTACATACGTCAGCATGTCTCTTCTCTGGACGCTTGCGTCCTTGTGCCGGCGTCTCAGGGGGCTGGGACAGGGAAAACCACAGAAAAATGGAAAAATACCCCCTCGGTAGTCCTAGATGATGACCACTCCGGGCCATCCAACACCACCGAATCCAGACAGACCCCACTGTGCAGGAGGAAGTAAGAGGTGAGGCACTCTAGGGGCAGATCCGGAGTAGGGGGCGGAGATGGTGATGAGCGGCCCGAAGGAGTAGGCACTGAGGGTAGACAGGAGGCGATAAACAGAAAATATTAAAAAAAAAATAAATAAAAAAATAAAAGATAGTGGTCACTGGGTACATGTTGGGGAACCATTACAGAGGCCCAGTCAGGGTGCTCCATGGGACGGCAGGTGGGGCAACATGTTGACACAGATCTGAGCTGGTAGGGGGGTGGCTGTGTTCCACAAGGGCCCTGCATCCTTATTGGGAGCCCCAGGGGTACAGCATAGACAGCCAGCATTTAGGCATATGTTATACCAACACATAGGGCTAAGGGCATCTACAGTACAAGTGTAGATGTCAGGATAAGTATGCATTACGCTGTTTTACACTTCACTGTCTAATACACATATGTATGTCCTGCTTACAGGATGTTAATCCTGCATACAGAATGTTATGACACCTGTGTCCTTGTAATGATTATGATATATATGTCGGCATTGCCACCTTTTGGTGATTTGTGCTACTACCCTGTTATATATAGAACTGTACTCCTTAGTTTCACAAACCGATGACTACTACAGGCCTGTATGATGTTATCTTGGACTGTGGAGCCACCTCTTATGTAGCCAATAGGGCTCATCTCTGTAACTAGAAATGTTTCTGTCATACAGTAACCATCATAATTATCATAGGTATATGATGTGGGATGTTACGTCTTCCACCTTGGAGAACCCAAGTGTCACTGACAGCCCTCGAGGTATAGAGACCACTAGCATTTGACTCCCAGTTCATATTGGTAAATACCACTTAGGGCACCTGTAATTATCCTGTATGGTAGTGTTAGATAGATGTACTACTCCTATGCAACATGTCTGTGATTCCTTGCATTCCCCATATTGCCAAAAACCTGAGAGTGAGGTCTAGATCTCCTGACAGCTGGAAGTGGAGGGGAGGAGCCGTCAGTCCAGTGGATAGGTGGTGGTGCCATGGACCGCACAGCCCAGGGGGCTGGTACGGGTGGGGACAGTGGCCGGGTGGATGAGGGGATGGGATGGGTATGGGGGGGGACATGTGACCAGACCCATTACAGGTGGCACATCTGAGACATGAGACAATATGGCCCACGGGGGTGGGTGGAACAGCAGGAACAGCCCTTGGTGTGAGTGCCATATATCGAGCAGACCCGGGTGACCGTTAGGCCTAGTCATGTGGCAGTATGGAATAGTGGTATGTGTGTCTAATATGCACTTGCTGTGCATGACAGCTGTGCCGCCTGTGCACTGCAGTGTGCTGTGTCCCCATCTACCCCCCTGCAGTGCACCACCAACTGCTGCTCTGGCTGTGGCCACGCCTGGTGACGCATAACACAGATGCATCTCTTCCCTTGGGTGTGTCACCAGTGGCACATGGGCATTGGGACCCATGCCACGGTCATGCCCTGTGGCTGTGCTGGACAGTGCAGCTGTCCTGCTGTGGGTTCACTGTACACATGGCATGTGTCCTGCCTGGGCTACCTGTCTGGCCATGTCCTGTCCTGCAGCACCCCTGCCGCTGCTGGCCATTGTGGTACCCCTCCCATGGCACCTGCATGCCATGGCATGTGCCATCCCAGTGTTCAGCTATAACCCACGCACCAGTCCCCACAGACTGCAGCTGGCCTCAGCCATCCTGCACCTTGTGCCAGGTGCCTGGCAGCACAATTGCAGTGCTGTGAAGCCATGTCCCATCAATGGCCTCACCCATGCCCCATGATGGCTATCACCTACCTACCAGCGCATGCCCTCCCAGGGCTGTGACCGGCACTGGTGAGCATCTGATGATACCTGAGGAACAACACAACATGCCATGTGTACAGTGAACCCACACAGGACATTGTTGCAAATGGGGGTTACTCCGTAACCAACTTGTATCCTGTATAACACTAAATATCAACTGACAACAAACAAACAACACAATGTATGGATCAGGTGCAATAATTTATTTACAAGGTGCATATACAACAACAGGTGCACATATCACAGTGCTCCCCAGTCCTTCCCATCATGCGTGCCCCCACACTCACCCATGCACACAGTCATACATACACACACTCACACCCTTGTGTACTGCATAGTGCCCCCCATATACAAGTAACTCCCTGCCATGCTGTTGGCCCCACCTCCCCATTGCAGCTCCACCCAACCATCCCCCATTTGCACCAGACTCCTGGACGTATTACAGCCGTCTGCCACAACCATGCCATGCTCGCACAGACCCCTCCGGTGCTGGGCTGTGGGGGACCCTGCTGTGCTGGTGGGTTGTGCGGTGCTCTGGTGGCCCTCCCTTGGCATCGCACTCTGTGGGCCTGTGTGTGCCACCACAGTGGCTCTGATGTGCCTCTGCCCCCGCAGGCCAACATGCCTCGGTGCAACATGTGGTTGCAGCTGTGCTGGTGCTGCACTGTGTGTTCCCCCATCTTGTGTAGATCTTCTCAGCCCCTGTGCAGCCTGTGGAGCATCAGTCTTGGTGTGCTCGCCCCCCTGTGCGGGCCCTGTGCCTGTCCCTGTTCCAGTGGGCCTGTGTGTGACTGTCGACCTGGCCTGTGCCTGTGGTGCCGGCATGGCTGTGTGGGTCACAGTGGGTGCACCATGGTGCTGGCCTGTGCCCAGCTCAGTGTGGGCACTGCCTGGCTGGGCTTGCAGCTCCAGCAGCATGACTGGCGGGGGGGGGCACAACTGACACCTGACCCGGGGTGAGGGTGGGGGTTGCACAGGTTCCGGTGGCTGTGTCTGCATGCTGGCCTGTGCAGTGGTCAGGGGTGCCATTCGCTGGGCCAGGTACTGCAAGTGTTGCAGTGGTGACAGTGCACACATTGTGTTGTGGTGCTGTTGGTGTGCCATCATGTGTTCCAGGCCTGTGCTGAGGCGGTCCATGAACATCGCTTGGCTTTCAGCACAGTGCCGGATGCCCTGTATAGCATCCCCCAGGCCAGCCATGCATGCCGATATCTCCCTGGTGCATGCCTGCAAACAGCTGGCAATGCTGGACAGCTGTGTCTCCATGCTGGTGTGGTGCTCCTGCATGCTCTGCCAGATGTTCCCCAGCTCCTGCCTGACATCCCTCTGGCCGGCCAGCACTGACTGGCAATAGTCCCCAGTGTAGGCCGGTGGGAACAGCTGGTCCTGCAGCTCCCAGATGGCCTCATCCAATTGGTCCTCCAGTCCATGGGTGCTCAGAGGGCTCAGCAACCATATAGCAGTATCCTGTGCTGCTGGCTGTCCATGCTCAGCCACCTCCTGGTTGTCCGCAGGTGTCTGCACTGCCTCCACTGGTGTGGCGTCGCTGCTGATGGTGTCCTCTGTCGTCCCCTGCTGCTCCCGTGGTGGTTCTGCTGCATCCTTCTCACTGCTGGCCACCCCCTCCTCACCCATGGGGCTGTTGCTGTCACCATTCCCCTCAAGCTCCAACATGGGTTCTGCTGTGCCGGCCACAGGCGTGTTGGCATTTGGGCTGCCTCCACTGGACAGTGTGCTGCTGCCATAATCCGACACTGTGCCAGTGGCCTGGTCTGTGCTGGCAACATCCTGGCCTTGCCTCTGCAGCTGCTGCTGCTTCCGCCTTCCAGCTCCACTTGGACCACCTTCACCAGCTGCCACAGCACCTGTTGGATGGAAAACATGTTAGTGTGTCTCCACATCACTGTGTGCCCTCTCCTGCCTGATCAGTGTTGCCCTCACAGGTCTGCTTCAGCATTGTGCTATGGCATTGCACCTACCACACATTTGTACAGTCCCATCAGGTGTATGCCACCACTGTACCTGCGTCCTGCACTGATGGCATGGTCCCCCCACTATTGCTGTCCATGCTGTGCTGTCCATCCTGGTACATCTTATCCAGCAGTCACACAGCTGCCCTGTTCAGCTCCCCACTGCGCAGTGACACTGTGCACGGCCACGCTCATAGGGGAACACTGAGCTGCAGGGCCAGCCCCACTGGGTGAATGCGTTGTCCCTGCCATCCATGCACATGTCCTTCAGCCCTCGCCCTCACTCTGCGAGCACTGAGGCAGTGCCCCATGCCCCCTCCCTACAGCACAGCCTATGCCTGTGCATATCCCCCCCCACCAGTACACAATGTATATCACCGCACCCCCTGGTCAGCATAGCCCCCCACCAGTACACAGTGCATGTCACAGCACCACCTGGTCAGCATAGCCCCCCACACACAGTGCATTGCACAGCAACCCACAGTTCAGCACAGCCCATGCCTGAGCACTACCCCCCACCTGTACACAGTGCATGTCACAGCAACTCCATGTTCAGTACAGCCCATGCCTGAGCACTACCCCCCCACCTGTACACAGTGCATGTCACAGCAACTCCATGTTTAGCACAGCCCATGCCCGAGCACTGCCCCCACTCCCCACCAGTACACAGTGCATGTCACAGCAGATCCCAATTCAGCACAGCCCATACCTGTGCACAGCCCCCCCACCAGTATACAGTGCATTTCACAGCACCCCCTGGTCAGCATAGCCTCCCCCAGTATTCAGTGCATGTCACAGCAACTCCCAGTTCAGCACATCCCATGCCTGAGCACTACCCCCAAGTACACAGTGCTTGTTACAGCACCCCTGGTCAGCATAGCCCCCCACACAGTGCATTGCACAGCAACCCACAGTTCAGCACAACCCTTGCCTGAGCACTACCCCAGCACCTGTACACAGTGCATGTCACAGCAAATCCATGTTCCAGCACAGCCCATGCCTGAGCACTGCCCTCACCCCACCAGTACACAGTGCATGTCACAGGACCCGCTGGTCAGCATAGCCCCCAGTACACAGTGCATGTCACAGCACCCCTGGTCAGCATAGCCTCCCCCAGTACACAGTGCATGTCACAGCAACTCCCAGCAGCACAGTCCATACCTGAGCACTACCCCCCACCTGTACACAGCACATGTCACAGCAACTCCATGTTCAGCACTGCCCATGCCTGAGCACTACCCCACCCCCACCAGTTCACAGTGCATGTTACAGCAGCCCCGGTCAGCATAGCCCCCCACACAGTGCATTGCACAGCAACCCACAGTTCAGCACGACCCTTGCCTGAGCACTACCCCCCACCTGTACACAGTGCATGTCACAGCAAATCCATGTTCAGCACAGCCCATGCCTGAGCACTACCCCCCACCTGTACCCAGTGCATGTCACAGCAACTCCATGTTCAGTACAGCCCATGCCTGAGCACTACCTCACCCCCACCAGTTCACAGTACATGTCACAGCACCCCCGGGTCAGCATAGCCCCCCGGTACACAGTGCATGTCACAGCAACTCCTAGTTCAGCACAGCCCATACCTGTGCACAGCCCCCCCCCCCACCGGTTTCATGTGCACGTGCCAGCCCCTCCACAGATGGGCATGGCACATTCCTTTGCACAGCAGCACATGTCAGCTGCACATATGAATGTCCCTGGCCTGCCCCTGGCCATGGTCTGGTTTCCTAGGCCCACTCTGTGGTGAGCTGTGGCCCTGTGGCATTCCTGTGGCATGCCACCTCACCGCTACATCTGCCTACACGTTGTCACCCCACCCATCCCACCTTTGCTGTTGGCTGCAGTGCTGTTGCCATGTCAGGCCTGTCACATACATTGCTGTTGTTTGTCCCTACCTGTGGCAGTGTGCTGTCTGAAGGTATCCAGCTCCATGACTCCATTGATGCTCTGCTTGCTGAGGTGTGCTGCTATTCTCCTCTCCAAGCTGCTGAGTGGCTGCTGCCGGGTGGGTCCACCCCTTGTGCCCTGTGCACTCCATCTGTTCTACACCAACTTGCGCTTCACTAGGCACTTGAAATCATTATATTTTTTTCTGGATGTCACAGACTGTCCTGCCCTGTGTTGCAATGGCATTGACCTTCCGTGTCACCCTGTCCCATGCCTTCCTCCTTTTTTCCCCTCCTCTTGGTCTCCCCTCCATGGCTCATGAGGAGTGCATGGTGCTTATCTATCTGTTCTCTCTGTTCCCTATGGGACTACCATCCTCTTGGTGTACTCTGAAGGCAAAGGAACCCTAATGAGGAGGGTTTCACCTCTAGAGATGCTGTGGGAACATAATTCCTTTAGGCTAAAGGTACATTAGGAAGGCACCCCAAGGAGAGAAGTGAGCTGCTGGAGGAGGAAGGGAGGATGATAGGAGCAAAGCGACAGTGCCTCTGAATGAGGCTTGAGGAAGCTGGGTTGAATAGTCCATAAAGGGATGTGTGGATGGTAGCTTCACCCCTTTGAACTGCAACCAGGTGAGAAGTTGTGCTTGTGCAACATTGTTAATATTCAGGAGATTAATGGTACAACTGAGTATTTGACTTTTATATGTAAATACTTTGGCCCTTCACAATCTGTCTCCTGTAGGACTACCACCCCATCAGGGAACCAAGAAGGCAAAGGTACCGTAGCAATGTGCCCCAAAAGAACTGGAAAGCAGGTGCTGCAAACACAGGCTAATTGGTATAATGGCAGACAGCTGAATCTGGTGATGATTGATAGCAGCCATAAAAAGCAACCTACCATCCACCCCAACTCACAGCGGAATCCTAATACTAGAGTTAATGCTATAATTAATATATATACTACATAATGGCCTTCTTCACTGAGGAGAGAAAAGCAAACACAGTGGAAGAAATCTCTGGAGATCCATGGCCTCGACTGCCATCCCTTTTGTCATGTGTAATTGCTCTTATGACAGCTCGGTTTACTAATTTGCTAATTTGAAATTTATTTCATTGGAAGTTTTGGAGGGATACCTCTTGCTCTATATTTTTAATGGGATTATGCTGTGGAGTGCTGCATGTCAATCTCTGCAGCTAAAAGGAGTTGCCCCATGAAGGGGGTCCAGCCCTCAAAGCATAGAATTAGGAGAGATGCAACTTCTGAAAGGCTAGCACCCAGTCTGAAGACCATGACAAGGCCTAATCTTGAATGGAAAGCTAAAGGAAGGAGATACAGAATGAAACTGGGTGACCTTAGGCAGAGGCAGAATAGCTTTCAAAGATACTTTCAATGTGGTCTGCACAGCTAAAGGAAATCATGTGGGCTTAAGGCTCCATCCTTCAGCAGCTGATGTCTTAAAGACTACACCATAAGGTACCACTGACTACTGGTCCGTATTGCTAAAGCTCCCCTGGAGTACTGGTCCTTACCACCCTGTGGGACAGTTGGGAGGCACTGCAGGAGACAGGTGGCCTACAGTGAAGGACCCCCGCCTGATGAAGGACTCACCCTCAAGATATGGACTTTGAGGGGAGTGAGCACATCTACCCACAGAGCAAGCCCTGAGGGCAAGATTCTGGGAATATGATGATGGCTAGTATGAATGCATTCATAGAGTCAGACAACATACAGGTAGAGACTGACTGTCTGAATGATAACTGCTGAAAGGATTGACTAACATTGATGGAGAGAATGACTAAAAAGGTACCAAAAATATGAATGCATATTGAAGGCCAGTCGTATGTAAAACTTAACTACAAACAGGAACATTTTGAATGTGTATGTAGTAGCTCCAAATGAGTCAAGGGATTTTAAAGGATTTTTGAAAATCCCTATTGAAAATCATAAAACCTTTTATAAGGGATCTTTTTTGTTTGATAGTGTGTTCACTGCTACCAAGAGAGGATGCTTCCATCTGATAGTATAATTAAAAATCCACTAGATGACTCTTGAATACTTAACAGGGACTGGCCTCATTCTGTAGATGTAACAAAAAGAGGTTTAGAGGATTTTTCCCTAAATATTTTTGAAGGATGAATAGGAAATCTTACAAAATTGCTTGACAAATTCAATGCTACTACTGTAAACTGAGAGTGAGGTGATAAATGCTGAAGCACATTGACTGACTGAGTAAGGCTGACTGAACTGATAGAGTAGGAGTAGAAAAAATTGCCCAGCCAGAAAGTCAGGTGAATGTCATTTAGGAGGAATGCTGTGGCACTGAGGGGGCATTTGCAAGGGGCTTGGTAAGGACAGCAGATAGAACAGACTATGAAAACACAAGCCAAATACATAGAGTGGCCTAGGTACTGGTAGGACATAGTGCAGAAACTAGTAAGTTCACTAAAAACCCAAACTGAAAGGAACCACAGGAGTTACATGAGGACAGGAGTGCAGAATAAGTGGCAGACTGAAGAAAAGAAAGAAGCATGATGATGCAGCCAGGGAAGGCAGAGACTACATACTAACCTAGTAAGCTGCTGAAGGCACAGACAAAGTAAAAAGCCCAAAAGCAACAAGGAAAGCAGAAGTCCCAAAAGCAATGAAGAAAGCAGAAGCCCCAAAGGCAATGAGGAAAGCAAAAGCCCCAAAAGCAATGAGGAAAGCAGAAGCCCCAAAAGCAATGAGGAAAGCAGAAGCCCCAAAAGCAATGAGGAAAGCAGCAGCAAAACACAGGAAGAAAGTGTGTATGTATGTGCTGGGGGGGGGGGCAGAGCTTGGTGGCAGCCACAGCTCAAGAAAAATCTCCAGCTGCTGCAAAGAAACTGTACATTTGAATGAGGCTGGAGGGAACAGATTTAAGTAGCCCATGGGGGGATACATGACTAGTTGCTCTATCACTACAACTGCAGGCATTAGCCTTTTATTTGGAGTACTAACTAGTCCCCCAGCTCAGATAAGAGATACAGCCCTTCTAAAAGTAATGGGTGCAACTGCTATGAAAACAAGTACATACAATAAATATATCATAAATAGTGATCTATTAAAATAAAATGTTGTATTCACATTAGAAGTCACACTGCTGTTGTCCTTGTCATAAACAGGAGGCACTAATTTTACCGAGTGCTTCACATTTCTTTTTTTCTCATCTTTGTGCTAAATGTGTGCTTACTTGCTGCCTAAGTAGAGGGTATGAGTTAGAAACATGCAGACTCCATGTGTAGAAGCTGTAATTTAAACATACAAGTGTGTAAGGCAATGTGTATCTCCCCTTTGACCCTCTCTCAGAGCTTTTTGTTGTCAGTGAAGGCCAACCTTGTAAATGATGTTGTGTTATTCACTGTGGAAGCAGGTTGCCCTGGATCAGTTACCATGCAAACAGCAAAAGCAAATAGAATACAGTGATTGGATTGCAGCTTTAGTATTTCTTCTCTTTTTAAAATAGATTGGAAATGGAACAAATGCAGGTAGCCACTGGACAATGACACTATCTTGTGTATGTCACTCTCAGTGGATAACCCATTTATCTCCCATCTCTACTTTGCCTGTTTGATGCTAAACTAAACCATTCAGCGAGACAGGCAGTATACTTGATGTGTTTCTTAACAGCAAGTATCTCTTCTGTTCTTATATAGTCCTTATCAATTTTTCATGTGACCTCTGACTGTTGAATGTTGTCTTTTATCCCCACAAACATGTCATTCTAAAGAAATACTCTGGTTTAATCTTGTCATCCATTTGACCTAAAATTTAATGTTAACATAGCAAACACCTGCCCTGTTAGAACTGTCTCTTATCTCTGACAGCATTTATCTGGTTTTAACACCATGTCATTTTTCTTCATGTATTTACAGTAAGGCATTATTTGACTTCTGACATTTCAGAGCAAAGTGGCCTGAATGACTGCATGGGAAATATCAAGGCTTCACTTTATCTTCTCAAGTGGCACTCCAAGCTGTCTGCATGTATTTGTTATCTATCAAAGTCCTTTTTGAAGTATACAATTTGTACTTGTCGGTCAATTATGTCTCCCAACTCTGCGCTAGGTCTGAGCTGTTTGGGTGTCAGGGAGCCTTTGTTTTCTTTCTTTGTCTGAAACTCTGATTTATTGCAGAATTAGGTCTTTGTGATGGGGATTCAAAATGCAAAATTAATTGATGCAGAGTTCCTGTTCCCTGGTTATAAATCCTATACACATATCACTGAAACCCAGCACCTGTTTTTCCTATTTGGTTTGCAAGTGTATTATTTATTTCCTTTTTTGGCTGATTTCATTTCATAATGCTTAACATGCATGCAACTCGGCTATCATAATGAGTTCATAAGATTTAGCAAATGTGTTTAAGCACTTGGGTAACAAAGGATCCAGGGGCATTAGGATAACATAGGGCCTACTGTAGTGTAAAGAAAAGGAATGTTTAATGTGTTACATATCAGGGTTGCTATGACTCCAATGTAAAGGTGAAATGCGTGTGTGTATTAAAGTGGGAATAGGAAGCATCCGTACTAGTGCCGGTGTGCCACTTTAGGTTCTGAGTGCTCTGGGAAGTCCTACAGGCCTTGGCTCAGTAGCTAAGTGTCAGGGTATGGGATTATTTTGGGTGGCAGGGCACCATTAAGAACTGGAGAGATATGGATGGCCTTTGTTCAGTGGCAGAGCCTCAGGGCCAGAGTGGCACAGTACCCCTTGTTGGGCTCCCCCTTTCTTGTCCAGCGAGGAGAGGTGTGAGTCACACCTGAGGACTGGGAGGCTTTTAAGAGTTGCTCGGGAGGCATCTGGTGGCTTTGCGTTTGTGGGGTCTCATCAGGTACAGAGACCTCATGGAGGAGAGGTAGACTCTATGGTCAGTGGCTGCATTCTTGAGCTGCTCAGGGGGTTTCTAGGTGCTCTGTTCTTGGGTCAAAAAGTCTCTGGGCAAGGGGAAAAGCTATTCAGGAAGCAGCAAAGGGTACAGATGACTGAGGAGATTTGTGACAGTGAGGACTTGTTGTGGACTCACCTGATGGCATACGAGCCATCTGTCCTGTGATCCTGTGACAGCAGAGTGTGCAGCTGGTATTTCTGTGCTGGTAAGGGATACCTGCTTAGAGCAAGATGCCTGGCTGTATGAATGGTGGAAGATCACGACAGTTGGCACTGTAGCTCAGATTCAGTTGGTATGATAATTCACTGTTTGCTGTGACTGTATAAAGGTGTTGACTCCAGTCCCCAGTGGAGAAATGGGGTTTAGGCAAACTGTTGAGGTAGCGTATACATTTTTTGGTATCCTGTGATGATAGCAAGTGAATATGAGCAACCATCAAAATGGCGACACATATTCAGTGCTATCATCATGGGCTACCTGCAAGGGTAGCGACCCAATGCTACTGCAAGGATAGGGGAGGGCAACCAGAAAGGGAGGCTAGTGAGGGGAAGGGGAGGGATACGGAAGAGGGGTTTTAGCAGGTGATGTGCCTGCTGCAGCCGGCTGAGCCAGCCATGTGGTGTGGTGGTGAGGGTGGCTAGCTCTGGGCAGCAGGTACTGGGTTTGGGGCTAAGAACCAGGGAGAAAATGTTTGCCACTGGCTGTCACTGCCATTTTTTTTTTTTTTTTTTTTTAAACACAGGAGTGTCGCCCCCTCCCTTACGTGTACTCCCTGGAGTTAGGAATCTTTTAGTAGGGGAGTGTGGGGGGCAAAGCCCTCCATGAGATGGGGGCAAGGTGGGTGCAACCCCCCCCACATACACATTAAGTCTAGTTGCTGGATGTTTAGTCACCGGCATGTGTATATTGCCAATTTGCTTTACAGTGATATACACTCACCATCATAGCGATCACTGTTTTGCATTCACTATTATGACATGGAACCCCTTTTTTAAATAATGTATTTTATTGAATTTTTCAAATTATACATTATGAGAAATTGCATAACACAGAAACATAAACAGTATGCCATAATAGCATAAGGATACTGAATCTGTTGAGTAGAGTTTCATCTTATATACCTTATAGTATCTACTCCCAAGTTTTTTCATAGAATTTTAGTGATTCAGGATACATATAACATACATACATACATACATATTGATACATGGTCTAATGTATATCATAGAATACATGTCTTAATGTCTATTTACACATTACATTTACGTGAAGAATCAATATTATCTTAGCCGTTTGTAATGGTAATAAAAATAAGTAACAAAGATATTTCAGTTTATTTATTTATTTATTTTACCAGGAAAAGCTCCATTGAGCATAGCTCATTTGCAAGGAGGCCCTGTGTAGGACAGAAGAATAAACTGAAGAGCACAGTGCATATACATAGGGATATAACAATCTGAAAAACATAATCCATACAAATGAAGCATACATACAGGGATTTTACATATTTTCCAGACTGCAAAGACATCTGAAAATAAAAAAATGTAGAAAAGGCAAATTGTATTGAGAAACACATTGTCTATAACAAGGAAAGAGTACCTCAACTATTAAAGAATAGATACAATCATGATAGCAGATAAAATGTGCATTTCAAATGGTGATTACCCCTGGAGGCAGCTTATGACTGACATTGCAATATAACAGGAGAGATAATGAGGCTGATATATTTACGTTGCACAGAAATTAGCATATTATTCAATATGAAGCATGGTACGCTACTAGGACCAAGTTGCTTATGAGGCATAAGTGGCAGGCATAATTGTCTTTGCAGTAGTGAGTAAGCAGGGAATGAAAGAGCCAGGTAGAAACCAATGAGGATAGTTTAGTTAATTTCTGTAGAGCATTCCATGCTTTGGGAGCAGCCAAAATAAATGTAATTTTCCCATATTTAGGGCAATGTCTGGGAACGTCTAACAAGATACGGTTATGCATTCACAACATGTAGAGACCATGTGATCTTACAAGCAGCGAGGAAATATATGATAGTAGAGAATTGCGAAAAGCCTTAAAGGACCAGAGGGTTAGGCATTGCAACCTTTTGATGTCAAGTGATGTCCAGCCTATATCCTTGCAGAGAAGGCAATGGTGTGTAAGAGGTGAAAGCTTGCAAATGTAACGTATCACTCTGTGGTGCAGCATGTCTAGATGTCCTAATTGTGTGGCTGTTGCACATCTATAAATAATGTCCCCATAGTTCAGCAGGGGAAGGAATGTGGCCTGTACAAGCAATTATTTTATCATCCTGGTTAAGGCAAGCTTTATTGCAGACATAAAACCCTAGTTTTTGTCACAGCTTTTTACAAATGGCATCTATGTGGGCATTAAATGACAGTTAATCATCAACCCACATTCCTAGGTATTTAAAGACACCCACCCTTTCAAGTTGTTTTCTGGCCAAGGTGTATATGCCACCTGTGGGAAGAGTGAAGTTTGGTTTTCAGTGAAAATACTATATACTGTATTTTGTTTTAGATGCATTTAGAAGGAGTTTGGATGAATATAGATTTCACTGCAGAAGATTAAATTAATCTTGCAGAATATTTAAAGCAGATTCCAGAGTTGGGCTGGCAGGATTGAGTACAGTATTATCTGTGCAGAAGTGAAGATTTGCTGAAGTAATGTTTTGGCCCAAATCATTTATATATATAGTGAACAACAGGGGCTCCGATATAGAGCCCTGTGGTACACCTTTGTTAATAAATGCGCAGGCAAAAGTGAGACCTTCGACCTTCAGTTGTTGTCACCTGTCTGTAATGTAGCACCTAAACCAATTTACTGCCTCTGGGCTTAGTCCTATGCTTGTAAGCTTACTCAGGAGGATCAGGTGGTCTACTGTATCGAAGGCCTTAGTTAAGTCTAAAAATAGTGCAGCAATGGTCTGTTTCTGGTCCAGGACTGTAAACCAGTCATTAGTAACTTTTACTAGTGTGGATATCATACTGTGCTTGGCCCGGAAACCCGATTGCATGGGGTTAATAATAGAGTTTGTCTTGAGATACATTTTTAACTGATTATGGATTATTTTTTCAACAGTTTTACCAACACTGGTAAGATGAAAATGGGACTGTAGTTTTTTGCTAAAGCTTTGTCACCAGACTTGAAGAGTGGGAGGATGTGAGCAAGTTAACATATTGAGGGATCTCACCTTTTGCAATTGACATATTGTACATGTACATGATAGGTGCTATAAGAATTGGGTAACCCAATTTAAGGAAAATAGGTTCACTATTGCCCAGCCCTACACTGTTTTTGGGGTCCAGAGTGAGAAGAAGATGCTCCAGTTCTTTATAAGTGACCCGATGGAAGCTCAAAAGACTTGAGGTAGGTGGTGACAATTTTGGTTGGTCAGGTAGCGAAGGCCCTAAGTGAGTAGAGGCAAGGCTGTCGAATGTATTACCTGTGGATGCAAATTGTAAGATAAGCTCTTCTAAAATTAATTGGTTTACCTACGATTAAAAGCTTATCTTTATACTGTATATTTGTTTTGGCAAGGTTGTACCCCCTTCTAGATTCTTGATAACACTTCAAACACCAGAAGGGTTGTGTTTATTTTTGCTAAGGATAGTGTTATAGCAATTTGATTAGCCACACAAATTAGTTTGTGCACCAGTTTCTTTTTTGCCTGAAAAGCAGCCAGTCATGCTCTGCTTTAGAAAGTTTCATCCTAGCCCAAAGCTGGTCTCTTTCCTTGAGAGCCTTTTTTTTATATCCCTTGTGAACCATGGGCAGGCTTATTTCTGGCTCTCCGAGTAACATAGGGGGCTAAATGATCTATAACCATTGCAACTTGCTGTGTGAAAAATTCATAAGCCATTTGGACTGTTGGGGCTAGGTAAAAGTGTTGCCAGTTGATCGTAGCTAACTGTTGTAGGTATTCATGGACAGAAAAGTTTGAGAAAGAGTGTTTCTTAAAGAAGGATGTATTGGTCTTAGTTTTTGAAATACGCCTGATGCATACAACAACATTATGGTAACTAAAAACGTTATCAGATAGAGTTGAGAGGGTGATTTTTTGTGGCCAGTTGATTAGGATAAGGTCTAGAATGGAGAACGATGAGGGGATACACTTATTGGGCCAGGTGGGTTCAGAAATGAATTGAAGGAATCCAAGAACATCACAGAAGTGTTTTAATTCTATTGACTTAGTGGAAAGTCAATCTTAGTTTATATCACCCAATATGAACATTTTGTTGCTGTGTTCTGACATATGTTGATATAGGAATTTTATGAGATCTGAGCCACCAGTGGGAGGTCTATAACAACCTATGATGTTGATGGTCTTAATCTTTGATAGGGTTAAGGTAATTGCAATGTATTTGAATTCTGATAGCTTTGTTAAAAAAGTCACTAGAGAGGAGGTAAATTTATTTTTAATATACAAGGCCACACCTCCACCCCTTGATTGGCAGTCTACTCTGTAAACATCATAGTTATTTGATGAAATTTCATTAGCTGGAATTGAGGAGTGAGCAACCCAGATTTTTAGTTTGTCAAGTTTATTAAGCATGCAGCGCATATTAATTGACATAAATTTCAGTCCCTTTGAATTAGCAAAAGCAGAGGGAATTGTTACTAGGGTGGGCCTGGGTTCAGTTCACCGTTCCCTGAGCAGAGTAGTAACATCACGATTGGTTATTTGAATAGGACAGTAATTTTTTGGTATTTGTGTATGTTGCCAGACACTATAGACTGGAGCACCTGTATATGTTATAGCCCACCTTTGCCACTCAGATCCTCTCAGCTGCCAGCTCCTGATGGGAAAGGATGGGAAATACTTTTGGGGTATATTGGGACAGTGCACCATCGAATAGGTGATAGGGAAGCTATTAATATGAAAGGGATAAATCCTGTGGCTCTTATAGTAGTCAGGTAATAAGCCTGCCTAATATCTGCAACTGTCCAGGGAAAGAACATATGCCAGGACTGCATGGTTCAAACTCTGGGTCTGGTAGAAAATACATATATATTTTTCCTCTGTGTTTAGGGTGGAATGACTGACTGAGCAGGCAAGGAGAAAAGACAAGAGTATAAGCAACATATTGCAATGCAGTTATATAATGGGTGTTTACTTACCTGGTAAAGGTGATTGTGTTGGTTGACATCCATGGCACTCTAGACATTACCTCATGGGTTTTAGCCCACCTGATAGGCTAGTGATGCACATGACTCTAGTATCAAATTTCTTGTATATCCAGGTCCCAGAACCCCCTGTTCTCCAGTTCAAATCTTTCATAGCTGAAATCAAGGTTAGTACAAGAGCAAGTACTAGAAAAAAACACTAAACCTCCTATACAATAATGCAGACTGAGGTGATGTGAACATGTGGGCCAACGGCCCAAGTTTTATTTACCTAGTACTACAATCTAAACTCGACCTGTAAGTGGTCGACGGTCGACATCCTGGATGTCCTTAGTGAAATAAGGCTTAGTTCCCCTCAAGGTAATTCTTCTGTTTAGTCTAATCCTGGTCACTCTGAGTACTCTGTCGGGTGGGTTGTGGAGTGCCATGGATGTCAACCAACACAATCACCTTTACCAGGTGAGAAAACACCCATTGTGATTGGTTGACCATCCATGGCACTCCAGTCATTACCTCATGGGTAGATAAGTAGCAGTACTGTACATTAGGGAGGGAGACAGAGTGGTCTAGGAGTGACAGGAGGAGCTGGCAGCTGAGAGGACCTGAGTGGCAAAGGTGGGCTATAACATATACAGGTGCTCCAGTCTATAGTGTCTGGCAAATGTATGGATGGAAGTCCATGTCGCCACCTTGCAGATGTCTTCTGAAGACACGTTTGCCCTTTCCGCCCAAGAAGTGGCTACTGCTCTCGTGGAATGGGCCTTGATGCCCTCTGGGGGCATCAGCTGTTTAGCCCTGTAGGCTTCTTGGATGGTTCTCTTGAGCCAGCCAGCAATAGTAGTTTTAGAGGCTGCCTTGCCTTGTCTTTGTCCCCTTGTGACAATGAACAACCTCTCTGTCTTGCGTAAGGGCAAAGTTCTGGATTTGTAGATGGACAGGGTAATTCCGACATCTAGATGGTGTGGGACAGGCTTGTCGCCCGGTTGAGTGTCTCCAGTAAAGGTAGGCAACTAAATGGGTTGTTCCCTGTGAAAGGTGGAGGAGACTTTTGGTTGGAAGGCTGGTACCGTGTGTAGGCATACTCCCTGAAGGGTGAACACCATGTAGGGTTCTTTGTATGATGGTGCCCCTAGTTCCCCGATCCTTCAAGTTGAGCAGATAGCGACAAGGAAGCAGGTCTTCAGACCCACCCAGAACAGGTCTACCTCGTGTAGTGGTTCGAAGGGGGTTGTTCTGAGGGAATCTAATACCAAAGGGAGGTCCCAGGGAGTGATGGATGGTTTGACTCTTGGCTGTAGACATAGAAACATAGAAACATAGAAGTTGACGGCAGATAAGGACCGCAAGACCCATCCAGTCTGCCCATTTCTTTTTCTACCTTATAAATGTGCCATTGGCCTTTGCTCTGTCAGTGATCTATCTATTCATAGTCATTTGTATTGCTCCCTTATGCCTATCCCATGCCTGTTTGAAGCCCTGCACTGTATTCATAGCCACCACTTCTTGTGGTAAGCCATTCCATGCATCTACCACCCTTTCTGTGAAAAAGAATTTCCTCACATTCCCCCTTAATCGGCCTCCCTCTAATCTCATGCTGTGTCCTCTTGTCCTGCTATTTTTCTTATATTTAAACATGTTAGACTCTTTCACCTTGTTTATGCCCTTAAGGTGTTTAAATGTCTCGATACATATTGAGCTCCGTTAATCTGTCCTCATATGTCTTCTGATGCAGTCCCTGCACCATTTTGGTTGCCCTTCTCTGGACTGCCTCAATTTGGTTAATGTCTTTGTGAAGGTGTGGCCTCCAATACTGCACGCAGTACTCCAGATGGGGCCTGACCAATGTCTTGTACAGAGGGATTATTACCTCCCTCTTACGACTTGTGATACCCTACTAATACACCCTAACACCCCTAGCCTTACCTACTGCTTTAGAGGTCTGCTTGGATGATTTTAGGTCATCAGTGATGATGATGCCCAAGTCTCTTTCTTCCTTTGTGACTGCTAGCAACTCCCCTCCCAGCCTATAAGTGGCTTCAGGGTTTCTCTTCCCTATGTGCATGATTTTGCACTTCTTTGCATTAAATCCCAGTTGCCACTCTTCTGACCATTCTGCTAGTTTATCCAGATCTCTTCTCATTCTGCCCACCCCATCTGGATCATCTACTCTGTTGCAGATCTTGGTGTCATCTGCAAACAGACAAGCCTTACCCTCTAGTCCATCTGCGAGGTCACTAATGAAGATGTTGAATAGGACTGGCCCCAGGACTGATCCCTGAGGTACCCACTTGTGACTTGCATATCTTCTGACTGTATACCATTTACCACCACTCTCTGTTTTCTGCCAGTCAACCAGTTTGCCACCCAGTTGACCAACTTCTGACCACGAGCCTACCTAGCTTATTTATCAATCTTCTATGTGGAACAGTGTCAAAAGCTTTGCTGAAGTCAAGGTAGGCGACATCAACTGCTCCCCTTGGTCCACCACTCTGGTTACCCAGTCAAAGAAATCTATGAGATTAGTTTGACAGGACCTTCCTTTGTAAACCCATGCTGTCTTGGATCCTGTGCCCTATGGATTCCAGGTGTTGCACTATCCTTTCCTTAAGGAGTGCCTCCATAATCTTGCCCACTACTGAGGTAAGACTGGCCGGTCTGTAGTTCCCGCCTCCTCCCTGCTACCACTCTTGTGGGTGGGATCACATGAGCCCTTCTCCAGTCTTCTGGGACCTCTCCTGTGCTCAGAGACTCACTAAACAATTCTGCTAATGGCTCTGCTAGTTCCTCCTTTAGCTCCTTAAGTACCCTGGGATGTATGCCATCAGGTCCCATTGCCTTATCCACCCTGAGCTTAGCAAGCTCTTGTAGGACCCTTTCTTTTGTGAAGGGAGTAGTGCTCCTCCCTCCCCTGTGTCCATGATGCTGAGCTGTGGGCCCTGCCCTACCTTCTCTTCAGTAAATACTGAGCAAAAGTATCTATTTAGGATAGATGCCTTTACAGGGTCCTCCTCCTCACATGCTCCTTTTCTCCATTAAGCTTAGCAATACCCCTCTGGACTTTCTCCTTTCACTAATGTAGCTATAGAAAGTCTTGTCACCTTCTGTTACTGTTTGTGCTAGTGTTTCCTCAGTTTGGGACTTTGCCTGCCTTACTGCCTTACCTGCTTCCCTTAGGGCAGTTTGGTATGCCTCCTATCTTCATCCGCTGTGTTCCCTTATATATTTTCTGAAGGCCAGCCTTTTGGCTCTGACCTTTTCTGCTACTGTATTTGAGAACCAAAGTGGTTTCCTTCTTCTTTTGCACTTCCTTTTCTGTCTAACACAATGGGATGTTGCTTCAAGTATTGTATCCTTAATGCTTGCCCACTTTGCCTGTACCTCCTCACCTGTGTTTCTTTTGCCAGGGCTAGCTTAACTCTGTTGGCCATCTTATCAAAGTCAGCTCCTCTGAAGTCCCATATTTTTGCCTTGGAATGGGATGATTTAGATGTAGTAGCCAAATTGAACCATATGTGATGGTCACTGGCCCCAGGTGACCTTCTACCTGGAGATCTGTGATCCCTTCTTTGTTAGTCAGTACTAGATCTAGGATAGCCCTGTCTCTTGTGGGTTGCTGTACCAGGTGTTTGAGGCCCTCCCCCTGCAGGGAATCCACTATGAGTCTAGTTCTGGCAGATGTTCCTGCTGGTATTGACCAATCTGTATCTGGCATGTTGAAGTCTCCCATTATCAGAACCTCCCCTGAACTTCCACTGCTTTCAGGAAGCACAAGGCATCTGGGTGAGCCCCCGGACTGTGTCCCCCTATGGGACCAATGGCTGCTTCAATGGCTGAGAGCTGTACCCTGAGAGATGAGTGGGCCAACCCCTTGTCTACTCCTTGTTGAAGGAATAAAGGATGGTGGACATGTCTGCTAGTTCAGGATTCTTACCCTGTTCTTGGCACCATTTCACAAACACCAACCATTGCCTACCATAGGCAGAGGTGGTCAAGGATCTTCTGGATTGCAGTATCGTGGAGATGAATGACTCATGATAACCTGCTCTCAGTAGTCTCTTCCTCTCAGGAGCCAGGCTATGAGTTTTAGCGTCCATGAAGCCGGGTATAGTACCGGTCCCTGGGTCAGCATATCTGGTTGGTAAGGTAACCTAAGACTGTCCATTGTCATAGCCAGCACCGTGGCAAACCAGGTTCTCCATGGCCAGTAGGGTGCCACTAGAATGATGGTTCATTGTGATGTTCAGATCTTGGCTAGAACTTGGGGTATCAATGGAACTGGGGAGAAAACGTATGCCAGATCCCGAGACCAGGGTTATTATAGGGCATCGGTTCCCTGGGACTGGGTCTCCCTGTATCTCGAATAGAATTTCTTGACCTGCGCATTTTCTGCTGTGGCCATGAGGTCCATGGATACAGGTCCCCAAGTCTCCTGAATCATTTTAAAGAGGCTGGGGTGGAGATGCCACTCCCCTGGATGGACTTGTTGTCGGATGAGTCAATCCGCTTGCACGTTGAGCTTGCTGGTGAGATGAACTGTGCCGAGATGAGTGAGGTTGCTCTGTGCCCAGTTGAGGACCATCACTGCCTCCCTCAGCATAGCTCTGCTTCTGGTACCCCCTTGCATGGCAATGTACGCCACAGTGAGTTGGTTGTCGGAACGTATCAGAACCGACTGACCAGAAATGGAGGATCTGAAAGCTCTGAGAGCATGGTATACTGCTCTCATTTCTAGGACATTGATGGACAACTGGGCTTCTGATGTTGTCCATTGACCCTGTGCCGTGATGTTGCCTAGGCATGCTCCCCAGCCCAATAGGCTTGCGTCCATTTCTATAGTGGCGTCGTAAGATGCCTTTAGTGGGACCCCTCATATGAGGTTGGAGAGCACTGTCCACCATGTTAGTGACTGTCTCACTGATGGAGGTAATGGAACTATGACATGCAAGTTGTATTCATTTGGTGATCCCCGAGTGAGGACGAAAGTCTGTAGGGGTCGCATGTGCCATCTGGCCCAAGGGATCAGGTCGATGCATGATGCCATGTAACCTAATAACTGGGCTATTTGTCCCATGGTTGACTGATGGCAATCCCTCGGATGGCGAGACAGTCTTGTTAGGTTGTGAGCCCTTGTTTGGGATGGTTTTGCCCATCCCTGTAATGTGCTGATCTGTGCCCCTAGGTGTTCTATCTGTTGCGTGGGCACCAAATGACTCTTGGCTTGGTTCACCACCCAGCCATGCTCCTCAAGTGCTCTCAGAGTGAGCACGGTGTCTTGATGCGAGCGCTCCTTGGAGCGTGCCCAAATCAGCCAGTCGTCCAAGTAGGGGATGATATCGAGACCTTGTTCTCAGAGTCTGGCCACTAGCACTACTGACACCTTGGTAAACACTCTTGGCACTGAGGTAAGACTGAAGGGTAGGGCCTGATATTGGTAGTGCTGGCCTAGGATGTGGAATCTGAGGTACTGTCTGTGTTTTGGTCTGATAGGTATGTGAAGGTATGCGTCCTTCAAATCTATGGACGTGAGGTAGTCGCCTACGTGGATGCTGCATAGAGTCAACTTTAGGGCATCCATTTTGAACCTCTGGGGAACTACGTACTGGTTGAGATGCTTCAGGTCCAGGATAGGCTGTAGTTCCCCTAATTTCTTGGGCACGAGGAAGAAAATGGAGTACACTCCTAGTTTCTGTTCGTGAAGAGGGAAAATTGTATTGCTCTGTTTTGTATCAGATCCCTCAGGATTTGTTGGACCTGATGAGCTGTTGCCTTCTTTTTGGCAATGGGAGAGCTTATGAATCTGTGTGTGACAGGGGATTGGGATAACTCTATCGAGTATCCTCTCTACACCACCTCTTGGACCCACTTGTCCGAGGTTGTACAGAACCACTGGTGTCTGAAAAGTGACAATCTTTGACCCATGGGGGGGCACAGTTCCTGCCCACGAGGAGTTCTGGTCAAGTAGTCATTGTTGTTTTCCCCTATTTCCTCTACCTCTTCCTCCGAACTTGGACCCACGGGGTCTGAAGGAGGAGGGCTGGTAGGAATGGGTGAAGGAACTGCAGTGTCCACTGTGTGTTCCTCTGTCTTGAAATGCATTGTTCTGGTAATGGGTGTCTCTGCATGCTTGATAAGACTTGTTTTCCCTCCCAAAACCTCTGCCTAGCGGAAGGGAGATAGGTGTGCCTATTCCTATTTTTGAGTAGGTCTTTGCCCTCCTTCTTCTGTTTTAGGAATTCCTGCAATCCCTCCCCAAATACATGTTTTCCCTTCATGAGCAAGTTTTGCAGTAATGTTTTGGATTCGTTGTCGGCCTCCCATAATTTTAGCCACAACGCTCTTCTGGCACGGTTAGTGATGGCTGTATCCCTCACATTCAGTCTGAGGGTGTCCACTGCCATGTCATCCAGGTATTTAGCAGCATTGAGAGTGAATTCTAACAGTTCTGCCTCTCTAGATTTGGGGTTTACCTACTCAAGGAGTTCTTCGAGCCAGCGGATCTGGGCACATGCCATGTAAATGGCCGTAGTAGAGGCTTTTGCGGCCATACCTTCGATTTCAAAGGCCTTTTTCAGCATGTTCTCCACTCTCTTGTCTGTGGGATCTTTTAATGATATGGTCCACATGGCAGGATGTTTTTTCTACTGAGTGCCGCCACCTGAGGATCAATAGTCGGGGCTGTGCACCAGTTGCTGGCCTTGTCCTCCTGGACCAGATACATGTGATCCAAGTTTCTCTTGTTTGACATTCTGCTAGGTTCTGTGGATTGCCACTCCTTGTTGAAAATGTCCTTGATCGCTGGGCATACTGGGAATGTCTCCTTGATAGTCACCTTTTGCTGAATCATGGGGTCTAACTTTGACTCTGGCTTGCCCTCTTCAACATCAAATCCCATGGTGGCCTTGACTATTTTCATAAGTCCAGGAACCATGTCGAAGGTACAAAGTTTTGATGTGAGGGATGGCACGGATTGTGGTTCCATGTCCTCGTCATCGGTCTCCACCCCCTCTTCCTCATCTGGCATTTCCTTGTCTTCTCCAGAGTCCGGTTTATGGTTGTCTGGTGCTGGTTCTACTGGATCTGAACGCTCTTCATTTGCCCCCCCATGATATCTGGCTCCGGAGGTGGTGCGGTAGTGGCCCTATGCTGGGTAAGGGATTCTAGCTTCTCCATTTTCTTCAGCATAAAATTCTGTTGGCTCTCCATCATTGCTACCGTGGCCTGCTGATTCTGAAGTAGGATAGATCCAGGGTCCATCCAAGTAGAGCCGCTAGGCCCTGGATTACTGGAGCCCATGACAGAGGTTTGCTCCAGGGATAAGTCATCATCATCATGGAAACAGGCTGGACATAGGGGACCCAGAGCATGGGGCAGAAGGGTAGCGCTGCAAGAAGTGCATTTCTTGGCTTTGACCATCTGGTGGAGAGAGGGAGACAAAGGAGGCATATTGTTAGGTCTGTGTGACAATGGGCCTCCAACTCAGTGGGTGCCCCATATCTGTTTAATACAGTCTTGGAAGAACAGAACATCCTAGGGAAGAAACTGCCCTAGGGGTCTTCTGATACCCCTTATCGGAACGCCTGCCATTGAAAAAACTGTTAGTGGGGGGTGCATGACTAATTATAGGCGAAGTTCAGCATGGAGGGGTCACCATAGTGAGGGACCCCGCATGGAGAAGGACACTGTGGAGGTCACTATGGGGAGGGACCACCAGGTTCTTGTGATGTATATATAGGGTTGCTATGGGAGGGACCCCATATGGAGGTAGAGGAGGTGCTGGGGAGCAAAGATTGAGCCAGGGGGCTTCGTAGGGCTGCAAGAATCATTATTGTAACCTAGGGGTCTCATTGCAGCTTCGTTATTGGAATTGTGTTATAGCCCCCACTCTGGTACAGCATGCCAGCTTCTTTATTCATTTGCCCAGGAAACAACCTAACACGCCTCACTCCCAGGATTCCTCTAGAGGATTTATCGTGTAACCTGTGCCTGTGTAGGAAAACGCGTTGGATATGACTGTTGCTTTTTTTACAGGAAGGCGTCTAACCCTCGGCCCCCCCACGCTAGGCCCAGAAGGCAGCAAATGGCCTGGAATAGGCCGCGCAGACCAGGCAGCCCAAACATAGCGTGGGGGTGGCGAGAAGGAGCCTCTCCTGGGAGAATATCCCTTGAATTGGGGATTTAGATGCAGGAGGAGCTGGTACTGCCATGGGAGATGCTCTCAGCATTGTGATGGCCGGAAGTAGGTCGCGGGAACCATGCGGCCGAGAGGGAGCATGGGGTTGATGAACAAACCCCTTCCAGATTGAGAAAATTCTTAAAATTGGGGATTCTTGTTCTAGGAGAGCTGTTTCTTTTACAGTGATGCTCTCCCTGTCGTCTTTCCCAAACGGAGACTAGTAGGGCAGTAAGATACCGAGGCCACACGCCAGGGGCCGGGGGGAGGAGCACCGCGCAGCATTCAGCAGTATGCCAGAGGCCTGAAAAATGGAGGACTGCTCCCTTAGTCTCATAGTGCAAGCAAGAAGAGCTTGCTTTGTAGGGTTCCCTTGTTCTTCTTTTACTAGGGCGAACAATCGCTTTAACACTTGCTCACGAGGCTGCTGAGAGAGGGAGGGCTTGGGGAGGCCTGTATGGGCACTGCGCTGCCTGTGCGAGGTAAGAGGAGCAGGCAGATGCCAGAACTCGTGAATAAGCGAGTGGATAAACACAAAAAAGTAAAAAAATTCTCGCTTTGCCAAATCACGATGCTGAAACATACAACAAGCGCACTAAAGGGTTCTCCTTTGTTTACAGAGGAGCAGAGTAATTTGGGTTGGCTTGAAATAAGCCAAAATGGGAACAACAACTTGCAAAATAGGCCAGAAAAGGCAAGGCATTACTGATTCTTAAAAACAACACATCGAGATAGATATCTCTAAACAGCACCTCGCGATAAAACTTCATTTACAGGCCAAACAAGTGAAAACTGTATCTGAATAACAAAATAAACAACACTGGCCTCAATCATTTATAGCCCAAAATATACAATGCTGCAGATTTCCTTCCCCTTAGGGAGCCCACATAAAGAACTGCAGTAGATATGGTCATAATTTACATTATAAACAGTTTAAGAGTTATAAATGAGAGGCCTACCTTCCTAGAGTAGAACAACAGGGATCCTGGTGTACTGGTAGCCTGATCAGATGTACAATTTGAACTGGAGAACAAGGGTTTCTGGGATCTGGATATACAAGAAATTTGATACTAGAGTCATGTGCATCACTAGCCTATCAGGTGGGCTAAAACCCATGAGGTAATGTCTGGAGTGCCATGGATGGTCAACCAATCACAATGCTAGGGGAAAACAGCAGTAACTTTGGATAATTGTTGACAGTTTAAGGGGTATCAGGAAAAGAAGAGACTGTAGAGCTATTTACTGTAATTTGTTAGGAAACAGCTAATGTAATAGAACAACAGATTCAGTCGCATGGTGTAACAGATCAGCAGACACAAACACAAGAGGAGGGTTAGAGGAGTCCGAAGGCAAGTTACTAGCCTGTATCTATAATGAGTAGGAAGGAAGCAGAAGGTATTAAACCAAAAACTAATTAGTGCTGGCTATTCATTTACTAGGACTAAACGGCTGAGAGGGAGTTAGAAAAATGGGGAGGGGGCTCAGTTAATGATGGTTTAATTGAAGGAGGGAGGTAAGCTGGGGTTCCTGAAGGGATCTGATTATGCATTTAATTGACTGCCTTGGTCAGATAGGTTGAGTTAACTATAGTAGAATTAATTATACAACAAGTGGAGACACCCCAATCAAGTGGAGGCTTAAGGCTGCCTTTAATAATGATACTAAATTACTGCAGACAGGTGTGACTTGTTAAGCCCTATGGAAGCCTGGGTCTGAATTAAGCACAATGGGTTTCTTAGGATTTACAGTTGATTTGGACAGGTGATACAGATTTTAGCTGCTTTGAAAGCAAATCAGATTAAAGGTATAAACTAGGAAGCCCACTATCAGTGGTGGGGTGGGTGTGTGAGGTATGCCTGTCAGTCACACTCTTGCTATACCTAGGGGGTAAGCTGTAGTCCAAGGACCTTGCAGGGCAGGTGGTCTGATGAGGAGAGTTGTGGCGTGCTACTGCCCTTATGACCCAAGAGTCAGCAGGACTGTATGCTGCCAGAACAGCTGAAGAGAGAAGGAATACAGGTAAGCAGGCAGAGGTAACAGGGGGATGGTGTGTAATCTGATCACACTTATTTGAAAGCTGGGTTTGGGAGGCTAGGTGCAGACACCGAAAGGGAAAGAAAAAGTTATCAAATTTGGTTGCCCTAGTATAACTGTGTTACACAATGCATACATATGAAATATAGCTGTCTAGAAGATTCGGGGGGAGGGATGTTCTGTGACCACTGAAATAGAGCTGCACTGTATAGCAGCACAGTGAACTGCACTACTCCAGACAGATCGGGAACTGCAGGTTAAGTCATAGTTTCATGATAAAACCAGCTGATACAGATGCATATGGAAGTAGCTGGGACATGCTGTGTGTGTGTGTGTGTTCCTAAGTTAATGCACCTACCTAGTGCCCTATTGTGACTTAAGTTCTTAAAGTAACTAAAAGAGCTGCTACAATGTAGTAATACACTACAGAACAGGACCCACTGAAAGCTACCTGAACAGGATGGTAACACACAGTGACTGCCAAAATACACTGGTCACTCTCTTGCTGTACCTGGGGGTTAAGGTGTAGTCCAAGGTCTTTGCAGGGCTGGTGGGCTGGCAGGGAGGGCTCTACTGTGCTACTGCCCTTATGACCCATGAGTCAAGCAGTGCTGCTTGCAGCCAGAGCAGCAGGGGGGTAAGGTGTAGTCCAAGGTCTATGCAGGGCAGGCTGGCGGGCTGGCAGGGAGGGCTCTAGTGTGCTACTGCTCTCACAACTCATGAGTCAAGCAATGCTGTTTGCAGCCAGAGCAGCTGGGGAGAGAAGAATTACAGGTAAGCAGGCAGGGGTAACAGGGAGATGGTGTGTAATCTAAACACACATGGGGGGCTGGAAGGGCTAAGTGCAGATGCTGAAAGGGAAAGAAAAAGTAATCAAATACTGTTGCCCTAGTATAGCTGTATTATACAATGCATACATATGAAACATAGCTGCCTAGAAGATTCGAGGGAGGGATGTCCTGTGACCACTGAAATAAGACTGCACTACATAACAGCACACTGAATTGCACTAAGCCAGAAGGACAGGGAACTTCACGTTAAGTCACAGTTTCAGGATAAAAACAGCTGATACAGATGCATATGGAAGTAACTGGGACACGCAGTGTGCACCTAAGTTAATGCACCTATCTAGTGCCCTATTGCAAATCAACTTCTTAAACAAGCATTTGTCAATGCCAAATGTTTGCTTGCTGGCACTGGCATTGGTAGTGTAGAAGTTACAGAGCTGCATAATAGGAATGGCAGCGAAGTATTGAACTGAAGCCAACCCCACCACCACCCTGCAGAGAGTGGCAGGCATTGGGGTGTGCCTTTGGGTCGTCAGGCATAACGACCATGCCATTTCACCACACCCTACCCTGTAGACACTGACAAGTGTCACAGTGTGCCCTGGGGTCTTTGGCCCTTACGCGCACCCCATTCCATCAGGAAATACGGTGAGATGGGTGTGGTATAGGAGAATGGGGTGAAGTTTGGGCCCGAAGAGTCCGAGGCACACCTTGATGCCTCTCACTGGCTGCAGGGTGTGGGTGGGGATGGAATGGTATGAGCATGACAGGCAAGAATCCCAAGTCACACCCCTGATGCCTGTCATACTCTACGGGTTGGGGCGTTATGGTCGGAAAGCTTAACGCCTCAGGCATTCATTGGTATTCACCCAAATTTTCAACATGGTTTTTGTGACCCCACCTCATGAACAGTGGCAATATCAGTTTGTTAGTCAGAACTGCTTTTGCACAGCGACTATGGCATTTGGCACACAGGTGCAAAACACATTCGAACAGGATGTGAAAATGACAGCGTACTGTTCATGGGGAGGTATAAAAATGGCAATGTTGAAAATCTGCTGTGAAAATCTTAAAAAAACTGGTGAAGTCACGAGTGTGCATAGAAACTGTGCAACGCACACCCGTAATGTAACTACTTTGGGGATTTTTTTACAGCAGATTAACACAGGCATTTTGGGACCTCCGATCATGAACAGTGTCAATGTGATTTTCTTTATCTGTCCCGAACAATGATTTCCCACAGCGACCACGAATCTCTGCACTGAAAGTGTGAAAACACATTCCGCCGTGTTGTGGAAAATGACAGCTGTACTATTAATAAGGAGGTGGAAAATGCCACTGGTGAAAATCTGACTGAAAATATTACAAATTCATGAACCCACTTAGAAGCGTGAAACTGCAATGCTCACTGTAACACAGTCATTTTATGGAGTTTGTCACCAGATTTTCAACATAGCAATTTTAAGACCTCTGCTCATGACCAGTGTCACTGTGATTTTCTTAATCTGTCCCAAACATTGTTTCACACACATCGACTGTACCATTGTGCACTACATGCGGAAAACACTTTGGCGATGTGAAAATGGTAGCTGCACTGCTCATAAGGAAGTGCGGTAAAATGGCACTGTTGAAAATCTGTAAAATTACAAATTCGCAAATTTGCCAGCGCATGAGGGAACTGCGCAACAGCGCGCCCTAAAACAGTCATTTTTGGGAATTTTTCACCAAATTTTCAACATAGCCATTTTAACACCTCTGCTCATGATCCGCATCACTGTGATTTTCTAATATGTCCCATACGCTGATTTCGACAACCGACTGCACCATTGTGCGCCATATGGGCAGAAACATGTTGTAGGCGTAGATGAAAAATGACAACTGTACTGCCCATAAGGAGGTGGGGTAAAATGGCAATGTTGAAAATCTGGAGTGAAAATATTGACATTTCACAAACTTACGAGCGTGCGTAGGAACTGCGCAACTCACGCTCGTAAAACAGTCATTTTTTGGAATTTTTTTCACCAAATTTTCAACATAGCCATTTTAAGACCTCTGATCATGAACAGTGTCACTGATTTTCTTAAAGTGTCCTGTACATTGATTTCGCACACTGACTGCGCCATTGTACGCTACATGGGCGGAAACACATTTTGGGTGAGATGTGAAAAATGACAGCTGTACTGCTCATAAGAAGGTGTAGTAAAATGGCAATGCTGGAAAATCTGGAGTGAAATATTGAAAATTTTAACTCACGAGCTGCAAGGGTTGAACCGCGCACAGAAACAGTCATTTTTAGGAATTTTTCCACCAACTTTTCAAAATAGGCTTTTGAGAGCCCACCTTAAGAACACTGGCAGTGTCGCTTTGTTAATCATTCTGGAAAGGTGATTTCGCAGTGGTTGCGAATCACCTTCGGCCTGGAGTAATGCCATGACAGTGCAAGAATTCATGAGGAGGGGTCCCAAAACCCATGTTGAAAATTTGTGCAAAATTCCAAAATGCCTGAGATATGCAACAAAGTTTAAAAAAAAATCTATCCCATTAACAGCTTACCGGGCATTTCTCAGTTCATGTTGGCTTTGAAGAGTGCAGACGGTTCCCGGTCCACCAAAGATCGCCACGCTGACTCCAGAGGTAAGTATGTGGGAGGCAGGGTACGAGTGGGTGGGTGCGGTGGGCAGACACCAAGTAGGGACTGTTTTGGTTTTCAGGTTTTTGGGTTTTTTTTTTTTTTTTTTGATGATGACGTGATATTTGCCACCCTGGGGTGGGCCTCAGTGTGGCAGAAGGATGGCTGGGGGGTGGAGCTGATGGGGGATTGGGCACCCCAGTCGCCATGGCATCTGCTGCCACACTGGGGTGGGCTCCAGCGTGGCACCCTGTACTGGGGAGACAGTGGAGCCGACAGGGATTGGGCACCCCATCAGCGACAGCATGGGGGAGAGACAGTGGAGCCGACGGGGGATTGGGCACTTGGCCAGCCAGCATAATATCATTTTGTCACGGGGTGGGCTCTCAGCATGGCACCTGGATTCTTTGGAGTGGAGCCGACGGGGATTGGGCACCCCATCGGCTGTACAGTGTGTGGGGGGGGCTGAGCATGCAGTGTCGATGCCGCGTGTGTGTGTGTGTGTGTGTGTGTGTGTGTGTGTGTGTGTGTGTGGGGGGAGAGCTCTGCTTACTCAAGTGGAGTTCTCCCTTTCAACTGTATGCCACTGCATTTTTCACCAGTCATAGACAGCTGGAGCAGTGATTGGCGCTCTGCGACCGTGCCTGCAAATACACTGACTGAATTGGAAGAGGCTGACGCACCTCTGGAAAACTCATATGATGGCACTATGTTTCTTGTACATGTGTGCAAGCAAACATAATGAGCTGAAATTTTGCATGTGTTGTCTAGGAGGCAAGGTCTTAATGTGTGGAAATATTATGATGGCAGCTTGTGCCATTTCTGAGAGCCACATGTGTAATTTTTTGCAAAAACAAAAACAAACCACGGCTGGTCCAGTGGTGCTGAGGGTTGAGGCACTGGACGCCACACCTTGCGCCATGCCAGTGACCCAGGTTTGGGAATAGACTCAGGTCGTCGGTGGGTCAGCAGGGAAGATCAGGATTGAGCATCCATAGACTGCTCTCCTGATCCAGGGAAGGGCTGGGGAAAATCCACCATGCTGAAGCAGCCCCTGAGGATGCACAGGGGCACTACATGCTGGTGTACATGTGGGGGGAGGAGTATGGCAGATGTTGGAACATTGTGCCTAGATGTCATTGCACATCTGTGCTCCAGTGGGGAAAAATCAGGAGGAAAAATGGCTGGGCATGACCATGTAGCTTGATGGCCACACCCTGCCTCGCTGGGAGGACTCTCGTGGAATCACAAGGGGGGGTCCAACTGGGCAGGGAACAGGGAGGCCCTCCAGCAGACCAGCAACAGCCATACCATATCCCCCATCATGTGAGTGAGCCTGGTGCTCTCCCGGCAGGCAGGGCAGGTGGCTGGATGCCCCTGCTGGTAATAGCCACAGTAAGGCAGAAAAGAGTTGATTAAAAAAAAAAAAACTTTTTCCTATACTTAACTTTTTTTGTTTTGTTTTTTTGCTGTCACCTACAGCCTACGTGGAAAATATTTTTTGCTCCAGACCTGCAGTGGGCATGCGTCATGTCCCAAGGTAGTGCCTTTGACTGGTCTGGTGAGAAAATATCAAAGGGTTCCAGAGTTAAGCTTTAACTTTTAGTATTTTCTGACTTGCGCATGCGCAGTACGGTTTTTCAGATAATGTTCTGAGGCAAAAGTAAAAATTTGATGATGTCAATGCTGGTTTTTGGTTTCACGCCACTAAATTGTCATGGCACCAAACATTTTTTTGTGCCATGCCAACTGCCATCTTGTTCACTTTTTCCACAAACTGACAAATGTGGAAAATTCAAACAACTGCTGAGGTTTGTAAAAACAAACATCAGAACCTAGCTAAACATGACCCATTTAGCTAGATTCTGATGTTTTTTTTTTAATATTGTGCCCACTAATATGTTTTCTGAGCACCCAAAATACCGGGTGCTCAACTTACAGTAGCAAGAGGAGCACTTCCCCGGCATTCCCTGTATGAGAACACTGGGAATTTTTTGACTTCTGCCGGCTGCAGTGTTAGATGTGAGAGACCCTTTTCCCTGGTGTCTCGTGGTACCCCCCACCCACCGATTGCTGTCCCCTAATTTTTATTTTAGTCCCTGGTGCCTAGTGGCCCCCCTCTCTTCAATCACTGCCCCCCCTTCTTATATTGAATCTGACACCGGGATGCCCACCCTGGTGTTGGATCCCCTCCAGCGTGCTGTTTAATTACTAGTGCTGACATCAGAGGACCCAATCCCTGTGTTGACATTACAAGCCCACCCTAGCAGTGTGGGACACTGGGGAGCCCCACCCCAGTGTTGGATCCCCTCCAGTGTGCTGTTTAATTACTAGTACCAACATCAGGGGACTCAATCCCCATGTTGGCATTACAAGCCCACCCAAGCAGTGTGGGACACTGGGGAGCCCACCCCAGTGTCCTGAAATATTTATTTACTGCTGCCCTGTAAAAAGACATATTTTTTTAACCTGAGAAGAAAATGGTCTCATCGTCCCCACTGCCCTCCTCCTCCTCCATTCTGACCCTCCCACTGAACACCCACCACCCCAACTCCCATTACTATATACTTACCATCAGAAGTCATAAGCTGTCATCTTCTGTGGATTGAAACATGTCTGCACTCTTCAAAGCTGAACTGTGAACTGAGGAATCAAGGTAAGTGCTGCATAATGTATTTCAATGGTGTTTTGAACTTATGTTCATAACTCTGCCATTTTTAGGAATTGTTTTCACCAGATTTCCAATATGGCCTTTTTGGGACCCCACCTCATAAGCACTGGCACTGTCATTTTGTTAATCAGGCTTAGAAGGTGATTTTGGTGTTTCTGTACAAAATCACTTTTCAGGACTGAAAAATGAAATTTCACCACCAGTGTTCACGAGGTGGTGTCCCAAAAAGGCCATATTGAAGTTTTGGTGAAAAAACTCCTAAAAATGGCTGAGTTGCAAGCATTTGTTGAAATCTTTTTACTCACATGCATAACTTTGGCAGTTTTAAATATTTTTACTACACATTTCTAACATAGTCATTTTTTCATACCACCTCATGAACAGCACAGATGTAATTTTTCACATCCTGCCCAAAATGTGTTTTCATACCTGTGTGTTTTGGCACAGATTTGAACATTTTCTCATACAGGGTTTATGAGGTACAGTCTTAAGAAGACTATATTGAAAATATGGGGTCAAAATATGAACAAATACCAAAGCTATTACCATTCACTGCAATTTCGCTATGCCCACTCATAACTTTGGAAATTTTTATATTTTGAGCCCAGATTTTCAATATAGCTTTCTTATTATCCCACCTCATGTATGTTACAGTTGTCATTTTTCAAATCCTGCCCAAAATGTGTTTTTACAACTGTGGCATAAAATGGCGTTGCAGATGTACAGAATTATGTTTTGATGGAGATTCAACAATTTTCTGTACTGGGTACATGAGGTAGGGTAATGCGATGGCTATGCTGACAGTTTGGTCACTGTTGTCCTATTAATAGAAGTGCAGGGCCCAGAGGGCCCTGTGCTTCCACAGCTACATACATATATGCATCTACAGAGGGATGGGGGCCCTGCACTCCCACAGACAAATAAGGATATGATTATACTATCTCAAACAGTAAGGCAATAAATTGCAAAAACCTGTGTTACTGCTGTAGTTAGGGTTACAGCCACAAAAGTAGGGAAATGTGGTGTTAGATTTTCCAAACCTAACACCACACCCCCACACTGCACACACCAACAGGTGTCGGGGGGTGTCTTGGGGTCATCAGCCTAATGCTCACACCATTCTCTTATACTGTACCCATCTCAGCTTGTTTACTTATGGAATGGGGTGAGCATTAGGGCAGATGACCCCAAGGCACACTCATGATGCCTCTTAGTGTGCACAGCGTGAGGGTGGGGTGTTAGGTTTGGAAACCCTAATGCCACATTTCCCTACCTTTTTGGCTGTGTCCCTAACTAAAGCATTAACACCATTTTTTGCAATTTATATATGTATAAGGACAGAACATTCCCACATCTGCAGACACATATTTATGTACTGTATATATGATGTGTGTGTGTGTGTGTGTGTGTATATTCCATAAAATAGTTCAAATTATTCTTGTTTAACAATCATATACCATGGCATAGTCAGTAAACCTCTTGATTCTGATTTCATTCAGCATGTTCACCTTCATAGTTTAATTAATCTGAAGCTCAAATGGTGGTGATGGTGGGGAGAATGTAAATAGGAATTAGTGATTTAATATTTTGAATACATTTGTCTTCTAAGTTCATAAACCTCTAAAGTTTCCTTTAAAAATATTTATCTAATTTTGAATTTTTAACAGGGGGGTAAATTATCCAGCATTTCTTTCCATACAGTGTGGTAAATGTCTTCTTTCTCATAAATATGGTGAAACAAACATTTGTAAATTAAGGTAGCTTTAAGGATATGAAACCATTTTTATGTTGGCTTGCACACACGCCCAAGCAACATATTGTGCTAGTAGCACATTTCAGAGGTGTGTCAGTGTCGGCGAATGCAGGGCACGCTGTAGTAGGTGTGTCCTTCATTCCTCAATGAGCCAGCATGCTAGCACTGATAGAAGTTGTATGTAAAGTGGACACAACTTGTACAAAAAGTGCCACTGCAATCAGAAATAAGCTCGTCATGCAGCGGCACAGATAACACGTCTTCCTTATGTGTCTTTCCTGGTGAGACATTTAAACAAACATGGTGGCTGCCTCTGTCTGCCATACAATCCCCAGAAAGCCAACTTTGGGGATGCCCAATCCCCCTATTGGCATTTCCAACACCCCTCAGATTGTGTGGCATACTGGGAGCCCACCCCAGTATGCCTCTATTTAACGGAAAGCTGACCGAGTTGGCATGTTCCTGCTCCACCCCACCCATGTTGTGTGGCACACTGGGAGCCCAGTGTGGTTGTCATCCACCCAAAAGTCATGGAGCGCACTGGGAGCCTACCCTACTGTGCCCAACATTTGTTTTCTTTCACCTGTAAAGAAAGAATAACGTCCACAGTGTTAGTATTTTTTTCTGTACCTGAAACAAAGAAAACAGTCCCCCTGCTGTCAGTGGTGTCCCTTCCCCCAACCCGCACCCACCCTCTGTGCATCCCACCTCCCTCCGCTTACCCCATATTTACCTCTGGAAGTCTGGCCCTGTGATCTTCGTGGATGGGAACACGCCTGTACTCTTCAAAGCTGACCACAAACTGAAGAATTGCGGTAAGCTGTATAATGGCATAAATGGGTGGGGGTGGGGTTCAACTTAGGTGGATATCTCAGCCATTTTTTTGAATTTTGCCTCCAAATTTTCAACATGGGGTTCTTGGGACCCTACCTCATCAACACATGCACTGTCATCTTGTCATTTGGTCTCGAAAGGTCATTTCACGGTCACTGTTTGGAAACACCTTTCAGGACCAATTAACAAAATGACAGTACCACTGTTCTTGAGCGGAGTTCCCAAAATGCCTATTTTGAAAACTATTTTAAAAATATCCCCCAACATAACTGCGTTATGGGCATGTGTTGCGCAGTTTCTACGCACGCTCATGACTTCACCGATTTTTCATATTTTCACTCCAGATTTTCAATATTACCATTTTTTTTTTTTTTATACCTCCTCATGAACAGTACAACTGTCATTTTTCACATCCTGCCCGAAATGTGTTTTCACACCTGTGGCATCAGATGGCACAGTTGCTGTGCAAAATCACCTTTCAGCTAATGAACTCATTGTGCCATTTTTAATGAGATGGGGTCACAGAAAGCCCATGTTGAAAATTTGGAGTGAAAATACCAACAAATGCCTGGGGCATTAGGGTGTCCAACTGTAATGCCCCACCCTGTAGAGACTGACAGGCGTCAGGGGTGTGACTTGGGATTGTCGGCTGTAATGCTCAGGCCATTCCATACCCACCCCCACTCTGCAGCCAGTGACAGGCATCGCAGCGTGCCTTGGACTCTTAGGGCCCCAAAGTTCACCCCATTCTCCTATACTGCACTCATCTCAGCTTATTTCCTTATGGAATGGGATGAGCGTCAGGCCAAAAGACCCCCAAGGCACACCCGTGACACTTGTTGCTGTCTGCAGGGTAGGGTGAGGTGAAATGGTGTGAGCGTTATGGACGATGACCCAAAGGCACACCCCAGTGCCTGTCAGTCTCTGCAGGGTGGGGAGTGGAGTCTGTGTCAGTTCACTACTTCACTGCCATTCCTATTATGCATCTCTCTAACTCCTGCACTACCAATGCTAATGCCAGCAAGCCAATATTCAGCATTGATAAATGCTTTTTATACTTGAAATTTGGGAAATTTAGGTCAATTCTGGTGTTCTAGTGTAAGTCTCTTGATTGACATAGTTGCTAATGCACATATTTTATTTAGACTATGTTGAGATTTATGTTGGTGAAATCATTAAACCAGCAAAATTGAATTATAACAGGTAAGTTAAGTGACCAAAGACATGGCACATATTTTAATGCTTCTTGGGTTAATAGCTAGGGTGACTGATGACAGAGCCATGCTTGCCGGTGATTTTGGAGCGAAATTTTACTATTTGTCTGATGTGTCTTTTAAAAAATTCTAAAAGAAACAAAATAAACCTCTCTGTACCACTGGAACTGCTGTGAAGAAGGTTGTAGCAAGTGGAAATAGCAAAACAGCTTTTAAAGCTATTTATTTCCAGTGGTGAAACTGGAAGTACCTATCCCTGGCTCTTCTGGTCAGCCATCACAAGAGGCTACTACCTAGCAAGTGTTATTAATTAATATCTAGGGTGACTGAGGGCAGAGCCCTACTATTTGGTGCTTTTGTAGCAAAAGTTTACTATTAGTCCTGCGTGTCTTTCAAAAAAAAAAAACTCTAAAAGAAACAAAAACAACTCTCTGTGTCCCTGCCGATCTATCTAAGTGACTCGGGAAGCAAAGCACTGTGGGAAGGAAGAGGTCTAGCAACAGAACCAGGAAGCACCAATGTTCCTTGTAGCTTCAAGACTGTGTGGGAGGGTTAAATACCCATGAAACTGCTGGGAACAAGGTTGTGGCAATTAACAATAGCAAAATGGATTTTTAAGTCATTTATTTCTACTCGCAAAACTGGAAATAATGATCTGTGGCACTTCTGGTCAGCCATCATGAGAGGCCGGGGCCTAATGAGTAGTGGTGTGTGTGAAGATGGCTGACTTCACTTTGTGGATTAATTTGCGAATTTGCTGTAGTTCGTGAAGGTAATCTACCCTGTGAAGTTCCAATTTGCAGTATAGGGCTAACTTTACAAATGGTGACTTTGGTAACTTCATCAGCAAAGTGGGGCCCACAGACAAAGTTTGTAATGTACCGTGGGATTGGAGGTCACATGTGACTGAAATGAGCCTTATGCCACATGGAGGCTGGGTTCAGTGCAATTGTATGAAGAGAGAGAGTTGGAGAGAAGTCATTCCCTGCGTGTCTGACCAAAAAACCTTTAAGGCTACTTGGAAAGAGGAGCATTTTGAACCAAATTTCTCGCAAAAAATATCTAGAGTGCCTCGTGCAGCTATTGTAGATTATTGTTGTTTGTTTGTAGTTTTGCAGTTTTATTTAGTTGAAAGTAGTGATTTTGTTTTGCTTTGTTTAGTGAAGCAGTGCTGTGTGGTGAGAGTTATGGATGTTTCAGCTAGCAAGCAAGGCAGCCCCATGAGCACTAGTCTAATTTGTTTTCCTCAGTCTTTTCTTCTTATTTTTGTTTGTGGTCTGTGATTTGTCATTTTATTTCTGTAGTACAGTTTTGTGTGGTTAAGAGGAGTATTTTTTTCGGTCTGTTTCTATATTGATTGAAGTTATTTACAGTAACTTATTTTGTATTACTCCTGCTGTATGTGTCTGGTTAACCACCGTTGTTTACAAAACACACAAAGGGGCTCGTACAAGGAGGGGGTGCTCTTGGTAAAATTAGAAGTTCAAACACTTGTTAACCAGACACTCACCCACCACTAGTAAAATCACTGACGCTGCAGTATGGTAGAAAAACATTTATTTTAAAAGGCAGTCTTGCATTTTAAAATAAATGTTTTTCTACCATACTGCAGCGTCAGTGATTTTACTGGTGGTGGGTGAGTGCCTAGTTAACAAGTGTTTTAACCACCATTGTATAAATAAATAAATAAAATAAAAACTTTTTTTGTTGGTTTTACTGTAACTACTGTCGGCTCAGTAAACTGTTCTGTTCTGATTCAGATCACACTGCTAATCCCACTGGTGAAGTATTGTCTGCTGCGGCCAGTATGTCATTTCACTGCAGAGTTTAATTTTCTTCCTTGCAAAATTAAAAATCTAAATATCTAAATGGCTGGAAAGAGGTTCTCAAGTAAAGGGAGAGGTGCTGCCTAGGTAGCCAAGAATTGCATCAGTTCAATGGGGCAAAAGGCTGTTGCACCAAAAAAAAAACCTCTATAGCAGCTACATCCATGGGCTACAGGGCCAGTAGTGGTAGCAAAGGAGTAACTGGTGGAAGTGGTAGTGGCATTAGTGTTGCCAAATTATTTTTTGCCACATCTGTGGCATCCATGCTGGTGGGTGCTGGGGGAGGTGGTGACAAGAGGGTCGGTCCAAGAGGTAGCAAAATCTTTGGTTCAGGAACAGTGGTCTAGGAGGATGTTGCTGGTGTCCCCATGACTGCAGGTGGTGGTGGTGGTGGTGGTGGTGGTGGTGGTGGTGGTGGAGCCTGATCTGGATGATAGTCCCATGCCAAAATGAGAATGTTGAGCTTGACTATGAGTCAGACTCTGAAGAGGGATATCTGACTATTGCGCAGTCAGAAAAAACTAAATTTAAAAATGTTTCTCTCACTAAGGATGATGAGAAGGAAAGAGTGTGGAGAAAGTGAAGATGAGGAAGATAGAGCTCAGGAGATGGAGATAATCTACCTAGGTGGGGATGAGGATTTAGACCTCCTATGGGACACCATATGGGAACCTGAAAAGAAAAATAGTAAGGGTTATGCTGCTGAACCAGTGGTGCTTTGTACACCATGATTATGTTACAGAATTACCAGAGCCCCCTCAATACTACAATTGTTTTTTTTTTCCTGTTACTACTGTTAAGCACATTACACTGCATGAGTCACCCACTATCACAGTGCAGACATCACAAAAAACACCCATTGCCCCTCCCCTTCCCTGTCCCAGTCATATAGCCATGTAAAACTAATGGGTAAAAAAATCCCTAGTTTGAGATTTTATACACAATGGACACAGGTGATCAAGTTATTGCTATCTGTCAATTGTGTAAAGCACGAGTTAGTCATGGGGGGAGAAAAGGGAACCACCTAAGCACTAGTGCTACACACACACACACACACACACACACACACACACACACACACACACACACACACACACACACACACCTCTTCAAGTCCAGCCATCTGTTATGCTGGACTCAGCCAATGTTGTTATGTGTGTGTTGTGTGTTGTTAGTGAGACCCTTATCAACTTCATTTGCTAAAGCTTCCAAGTGTCGGGGAAACAGTCCAGGTGGATGCAGGGTTGGCTGAGAAGGACTGCTACAGAGATAAGGAGTCCAAGAGATTGTCTAGTAGTGGTCATAGAAGCAGTGGTGGTTTAAGTACTAGCATCCAGGGCACCAAAGCATGTTCTACTAGTGATTTCAGTGGAATTTTTTTTTCCCCATGGAATCAGAGGTGTGGAAGACTCTGGCTAGCATTAGAGTCTGTAGCTGCAATTGTTGTGGACAACTGGCTCACCAACAGTGCCATTAAACACCCCATATGCACTTTTGTAATATACTGTGAAATATTTCTATATTGAGGCAGGGGGTTTGGGGCCGCTAGGCCCTCAGAAGTTCTGGGGGGTTTGCATGCTCTGTGGTGAGTTTGGGGGCTTTTCTTGAACAAAAAACACACTTTTGTTACATGTTCCTTACCCCTGATTTCAGTGGAAATTTTTTTTCCCATGAAATCAGGGGTGTGGGATACTCTAGCTAGCATTAGACTCTGCAGCTGCAATTGCTGTAGACAATTGGCTGACCAACAGTGATTTTAACCACCCCATACACATTTTTGTACTGAAAAACGGGATGATCTCAACAAAACCAGGACAGCCTGTGGCTTGAACAAAAATTTCAGAGGTGATTTGGGGGGGTGTTTGAACACCCTGAACACCCCCCGCCTACGTCATTGTGGTCATTTTCCTGGATTTTAGAGCTAGGTAAGAGACTCTTACTTAACTCCAAAAAAAGATCATGCCCCGTATTTAGTGCCATATATTGCTGACAGTTATTATGCCTTGCAGCTGCTTGGAGACCAATGGGGCAGAGGGGTGTATTATGGCATACCAAAATATTGAAGCCTGACACCCAGGAGCCTGAAACTTACAGCCCAACAGTCAGTATCCCGACAGTCAGGAATTGCCCGTGGTGGAGTTGGCAATCATCATAAATGAGGGGGGTGCCAGGGTGAAGCCCCTCGAAACACAGAAAAACCTCCTCTGTGGGCAATTCCCGACTGTCGGGATACCGACTGTCTGGCTATAATTTTCAGGCTCCTGGATGTTGGGCTACCGCATTTCGGTATGCAGTACTAAATCTGGGCAGAGAACAGAAATGAATACCTGTGGCTTTCTCGGTCTGCTGGCATCCCCCCTCCTGCTTAAAGGCAGCTTCAATGTCTTAGCCACAGTGCATATCATCCTTCCAAATTGTGGGACCCAGGTCCAGCGCGAAGATTTAGATTGGCACCATCACTGTTGTGTCCCATTTCCTCCTCAGTTCTTGTCCCTAGTTGGCAGTGGTCAGCTGCATTATGTTGGAGTGCAGCAGGTGGGAAGCAGCCACAGCTAGCCGTAGCATTGTCTTCCCGACATGACATTTTCCCAATCCCTTCCCACAGCAGCAGAAGAATTTGTAAATCCCGGCCAGGGCAATGAGTGGGTGAAAGCCTGAAGATTGTTTTTTATATATCCCGCTGAAATGATGTGTGACTGCACATTGCTGCCAAAGTAAAACTGCCGATGATTGATTGGACCACCCAAGATGTCTCTCACTGATTGGCTGTCTGAGGTACTGAAGCCAAGTTGTGTATTGCTATCTGTTGGGTGGTTGGGCAACGGTGGCTGGTAGGGGAGACTAACTGCTTCAGGACTGACAGTCCTTGCCGAGTCCAGCAGACTCCCAAATAAAAAATAATAATAATTATTAACATTTGTTTGAATGACTTTTAACGGGGGGGGGGGGCAGAGCCAGGGTAACCCCCCCCTTGTGCATGCCTATGCATAGCATGTTTGAGCATCATGCCAAATACCCACCCAATTATGCTATTGCACAGGAATTGAATGCAGCAACTGCTGAAATGCTGGACATTGTTCTACTACCATTTTCTTTTGTGGATAATGTAGGATTTAGAAAGTTGATGGAGTGTGCCTGTCCCAAATGGCAGATTCACTCATGAACATACTTTACCAGTGCAACTCTTGAACTTTATTGGACTGTGTCACACACAGCAATCTATTCCCTGCTGCATTCAGCATCTCCATACACACTTCTCAGTATGAATATTTGCTCTAGTGGCCAAACAGCTGCTAGCTCCTATCTGTGCATTACAGCACATTGGACACTGGTACCTGGGGTAGGATTTGACTCTGGCTGGGGAAAAAATTGTACTAAGCCAAATGCGAGGTAGGAACACTCTAGGTATTTGCCATCATGCTACACTAGCAATGAAGGGTGTAACTGGATCACACACAGGTCAGAAAATGTTAGAACTGCTCCTGACTGAGACTGATGAGTGGATACATAGAAACATAGACAATGACAGCAGAAAAAGATTAGAAATCCTTCTAGTCTGCCTAAGTCCTCTATAAGCCCTGGAACCTACTGTTCCTCTGGGGTACTAACCCTCCTCATCCTCTCACCATTCTTCTCCTTAGTCCTGTTGTACCAGGAATAGGATCATAGAAGATGATGGCAGAAAGAGACCATGGTTCCATCGAGTCTACCCAAGGGTTACCAAGACCATTTACTGGTCCTGTGACCTAGCTCCCCTCTACCCAAGATCTGTTCCTAGGTGAACTCTTACCCTGTCCCACCCTCTCTTGAATGCCACAACAGTTTTATCATCCACCACGTCAGCGGGCAGTCTATTGCAGGGTTCAATGACTCGTTCTGTGAAATAATATTTCCTCAAATCCCTTTTGAACCTCCCACCCCACAGCTTCTATTCATGTTCCCTAGTGGCTGAATCTTCTACTCTATTAAAAATTTCTGAGTATGGCATTTTATTAATTCCTCTCATGAATCTGAATGTCTCAATCATATCACCCCTCTCCCTTCTAGTCTCCAGAGAGTAGATGTTCAATGTTTTCAGTCACTCCTTGTACAAGAGCCCCTGGAGGCCATGCACCGTCTTAGTCGCCCATCTCTGCACAGTCTCTAACCTATCCTTGTCCTTCCTGAGGTGAGGGTTTTGGAACTGGACACAGCATTCCAGGTGAGATCTCACCAGTGACCTATACAGTGGGAGGATTACTTCCTTGTCCTTACTGTCAAAGCTTCTCCCAATACACCCTAGCATTTTGTTTGCGTTTCCATAAGCTTTGCTATATTGGCTTGAATGCTTAAGGGTGTCACATATGATGACCCCCTAGGTCCCTTCCCTCATGTGAGATTCTGAGTTGGACCCCATTACCCCATTAAGTTAGTATTCAGCTCTGGGGTTCCCTTTACCTAAATGCAACACCTTGAACTTTTTTGCGTTGAACTTCAACCGCCAAACATTGGACCATCTCTCCACTTTTTGCAGGTCTTTCTGCAGGTCCATCACCACCTCGGTGCTGTCAAGCCTATCATCTAACTTAGTGTCATCTGCGAAGAGGTCCATTTTGCCTCTGGTGCCTTTGCCAATGTCACTAATGAGCATATTAAAAAGGACCGACCCAAGACCGATTCCCTGTGTCCCCCCCGTGACCACCCCTCACTTAACCTCACCTTGTTGATCACTACTCCTGCCATCTGTTCTTTAGCCAGTTTCCCACACACCTGGCTATGCTTCTGGCAGTGCCTAGGTCCTCTAACTTCCTAAATAGGTGCTTACACGGCACTGAAATCAAAGGCCTTACTGAAATTGAAGAAGAGGAGATCCACAGGGTGGCCTCTATCCAGTTCCTTCATCACCCAGTCAAAGAACATAATGAGATTTGTCTGGCATGACCTCCCTGCCACAGACCCATGCTGTCCTCTATCCTGAAGTCCATTTCTTTCCAGGTATTGTACTAGGTCTTGTTAAATTAATGATTCCATTACTTTTCTGAGTATAGATGTAAGGCTCACTAGTCTGTAGTTACCAGTCTCCTCCCTACTCGCTCCCTTGTGGAGAAGTACCACATCTGTTCTTCATCAGTCCCTAGGTACTGGTCCCATCTGTAATGAGTGGTTGAACAAATGTGCCAAGGGGTTCACCAATACCTCAACTAATTCCCTTAGCACCCTTGGGTGCAGTCCATCAAGTCCAGGAACTTTGTCCACTTTGAGGTGCATCAGTGCTTCCCTGACCATGTCCATGGTAAATATTGGTGTCTCCATTCTCAGGATCTCCCTATCTCTAGCCTTTATGCCATTATCTGGGATTGGCCCAAAATGCTCCTTGGCCAATACTGAACAGAAGAAGTTGTTCAGAGCAGTTACCTTCTGTTCCTCCTCCTCCTCCTCCTCCTCCTCCTCCTCCTCCTCCTCCTCCTCAATGACCCTCACGAACATATGAAATTTGCCAGCAGATAAAGGCCTAGTGGGTCTATCAAGTCTTATTGAATGTGCAGCTAGCACCTTTTGCAGCTGTCCCTCCCCCCCTTCCCTCTCTTGACCCTCCGCCTTGCCTTGTCCCAGACCCTTTTGAAGCAGCCTACTGTTCTACTGGATACCACTTTTGTCAGTAACGATCTCCACCCAGCCCCACTCTCTTCGTGTAAAAAAAAAAAAAAAAAAAAAAAAAAAAAAAAGTCTCCTCATCTCCCTCCTGAACCTTCCTCTTTCCTGCCTCATATCACGGCCCTGGGTGAACCTCTCCTCCTTTACTTTGAACAGCCCCTCTGTACCTGTCTTGTTTATTCCTTTCATGTATTTGAAGGTTTCAATCATATCCCCCTGTCCCTCCTCTTTTTCCAGTGAGTACATGTTCAGATCCCTCAGCCTCCTCTCATATGGTAAGTCCCCCAGACCCTGGATCATCTTTGTCACCCTGTGCTGCACCCCCTCCAGTAACTTAATGTCCCTCTTCAGATACGGGCACCAGTATTGCACGGAACACTTCAGGTATGGTATAACTAATGATCTGTACAGTGGCAGAATCACCTCCCCCTCCTCGAGGATATACCCCTTGCAATATAACCCAGTATTTTGTTGGCTTTTGAAGCTGCCTTTTTACATTATGCTGAGTTGTTAATTGACCCCTAATGAGTACTCCCAGATCCTTCTCTTCCCCGTCTCGACTAGCTGCACTCCCCCCAGCTGGTAACTCCTCCTTGGGTTTTGCAGGACCTTGCACTTTTTGGCATTGAACTTCAGTTGCTAGGTGTCCAACCAGGTTTTCAACTTCACCAGATCATCCTGCAACCCCTGCCATCCCCTTGGATCATCCACCACCGCTCCCATCTTGGTGTTGTTAGCAAACAGACTGGTCTTGCTCTTGATGCCCAATGATATATCTGCAATGAATATCCCAAACAACACTGGTCCCAATGCTGAGCCCTGCAGAACACCGTGCATAACTACCCTTGGGGATGAAAGTTCCCCACCCACCACCACCACTCTGTTGATTCCATGTCATAATAGCGATCGCAAAATAGCGATCGCTATTATGGCTAGTGTATATCACCGAAAAGTAAACCGCTGTATATGCAAACCACAACAACTCAACATCTGACAACTTGTGTAGCTTGTGGGGGCTGTGCCCCACTGACTCCTCCCCATGGGTGCTTGCCCCCACACTCCCCTGAATTTAGATTACTTACTCCAGGGGGTGCATGTCAGGAAGGGGGTGACATTCTGGTTGCCACAGTAAAAATAAAGTCTGCAACTGCAGGCAGCACCAAAAATGCTTGCGCTGGTCCCCAGCCCTGAACCTGGTACCTGCTCTGCTAGAGCTAGCCTCCCTCACCACCACACCACATGGCTAGCTCAGCAGCAGCAGGCACACCAGTCCCATATGACCCTTTCCCTGTCCCTCCCTTCCCCTTCCCCTTGCTATCCCACACTTCCAGTTGCCATTCTCTACCCTCGCCTTCGTGAAGGGTAGCTACCCCTGCAGGGTAGTCCATGAATATATCGTCTAATGCGAGTAGCCATTTTTATGGGGTGCCCATATTGGTTCACTATACTCACTAGATAACCTCTCTGTTACCTTCCCTGAAGCCATTCCCTACCCATCTCACCAGCTTTGCACCCACCCCTGTGCTTATAACTTACTTCCCAGCCTCCTATGCGGCACTGAGTCGAATGCCTTACTGAAGTCCAGGTACAGGACATCTACTGTATGCCCCCCATCATTCAATTGCCTAGTTACCCAGTCATAGAATTCCACCAGGTTGATTTGGCAGGATCTGCCACTTACAAAGCCATGCTGTCTGCTGTTCTGTAGCCCTTTGACCTCCAGGAGGGCCACCAGCCTTGCCTTCAGGATAGTATCCATTAGCTTACCCACAATGGATGTGAGGCTCACTGTATCACCATCTAACAGCCAAACTAGTCTTCCTCTTTTTTCTGCTTTTCCTGAATGTATCGAAAGAAGTGTTTGTCTCCTGATTTGACCACCATAACAATCCAATGCTCAGATGCCACCTTTGCCAGTCTCACTGCCCTCTTAGCTATTTTGCATTTCTGAGTGTAGTCTCTCCATTTGTAATCCCCTTGGCTTACTTTATATTTGTGAAAAGTCTCCCTTCTGCTTCTGACTACTTCTCTGACCTGGCCCGTGAACCAAATGGGTCCCTTGTGCCTGTTCCATTTTGTCACTATCCTAATTCACAGCTTGGTGATTTCTTCAGTGGCTTGTTTAACCTGCCCCCAGATGTCCTCTTCCTACAGTATCTCGTGGATCCCTGATAGTTTCTCCCTGACTAGCTCTTTCATTCTCTCAAAATTAGCTCCTCCAAAGTTCAAGGCCTCCGTCCTGGATTTAGATTTTACATCCTCTAGGGACAATTCAAATCAGATGGAGTTATGGTCGCTATTAGCCAGTGGCTCCCCCACCTGAACAGTGCCAAACACCTCTGATATGGTGAGGACCACATAGATGATGGCATCTAGTCTCGTTGGAGTGTTAATTAGTTGGGTGAGTAGGCAGTCTTGTAAGGCCTCAACCACTTTTTGACTTTTTGAGGATCTAGCCAAAGGGATTCCCCAGTCAATGTTGAGCATGTTCAGATCACCTACTATTACTGTTTCCCCTTTCCGTGTCATGCTCCTGATCTCTTCCAGAAGTACCTCATCTCTATCCTCTGCTTGCCCTGGCAGCCTGTAAATGATCATGCGCAAGATATTTTTTGCTGATGTTGAGCTGATTCGCACCCACAAGGAAACTACACCTTTTTTCACAGATTTTGAGTGCTGTGACTCTCATCCCTTCCTGTACATAAAGTACCACCTCTCCCCATCTCCCTTCCTGTCTGTTCTGAATATGTAGAATATGGGTATCCGTGTACTGAGAGGTCTCAATCATTGTTATTCCGTAGCCCATGTTTCTGTTATTGCCACCAGGTCTAGTTGGGAGTCTACCATTATTGCCTGCAGGTCACTCACTTTATTTTATAGGCTTCTTGCATTGCCACACACTCCCTTCCAGGTACAGTATCAGCAGGAGCACTTTTTCTTCCTTATTTTGGTTTCTGCTGCCTCTTTTTGGTTTCTTGGTCCCCTTTACGGTCCCCCCCCCATAATCTCTTTTGAACTCTATGCTTGCTTACAGCTTGAGGTAGAGTGTTCTGTGTTTCTGGCGGAGTGTCAGCTAAGTTCCTATCTTGCACCCTGGCACACAACCACTTTGATCTTCTTACTATCCCAGCTCTGCTTGATTCTCCTGTTTTTGTACTCACCATCTCAGTCGACAGACTTTTCAAAGATTCCACCTTTCTGTAAATTAGTACTTCCTCACATCCCTTCTGAACCTGCCTCCTGTTAATTTCCACTTATGTCCTCATGACCTCAAGTTAGTATTCAGGCTAAACAGTTCTCCACAGTTCATTTTGTTAATTATTTTAAGGAACTTGAAGGTTACTATCATATCTTCCCTCTCCCATCTGGTCTCCAGTGAGTACATATTTAGTGCCTTGAGGCGCTCCTCATAGGATCTGCCCTACTAGCCCTGAATCATACTTTTTACTCTGTGCTGCACTGTCTCCAGCCTATGCTTATCCTTTCTTAGGTGAGAACTCCAGAACTGGGTGCAGTACTCCAGGTGAGGCCTCACCAGGGATCTGTAGAGGGGAAGTATTGCCTCTTTTTTTTTTTTCTTCTGCTATCAATAACCCTCCCGATATATTCCAATGTCCTGCTAACCTTGCTATACTTAATATATGGCAGGGACGGTAGCTCAAGCTGTGGACCCTGCAACATTAGCAGACTTGATAGACCAAATGGTCTTCTTTTGCTGGCTTTCTTTGTATGTTCGTATGTTCATATAAGCCTTGTTGCACTGACTTGATTAAGTGAGTTGCTGACAATAACTTCCAGATCATGTTCCTCCGCTGTAGTGCTAAGTCTCTCCTCTCCCATCCAGTATTCTGTTTTGGGGTTCTTTTTTCCCTAAGTGCATTACCTTGCCCTTTTTGGCATTGAATTTTAACTGCCAAACCTTTGATCACCCCTCTAGCTTTTGTAGGTCTTTCTGCATTTTTCTTATTCCCTTATCACAATCCACACTCCTACATAGTTTTTGTGTCATCTGCGAAGAGACACTACCTGCCTGGATTCCCTCCCCAATGTCACTAATGAACATGTTGAAGAGGACCACGTCCAGGACAGATCTCTGTATAATCCCACTCATAACCTCCCTCTCTTCGAATCTAACCCCATTGACCTTAACCCTCTGCTGTCTCCCCTCTAGCCAGTTACCAACCTAGTTCACTATGGGTTTAGCTGCATCCAGGTCCTCAATCTTCTTTAGCAGTCATTTGTGCAGTGCCAAATCAAAAGCCTTACTGAAGCTGAAGTGCAGCAGATCCACAGCATGGCCCTTGTCTAATTCCTTTGTCACTCAGTCAAAGAAAAATATCAGGTTAGTCTGACAAGACCTTCCTGCCATGAAACCATGCTGTTTACTATCCTGAAGCCTATTGATCCCCAAGTAGTCTACAAGATCCTCTTTGATCAGGGACTCCATCAACTTTCTTAGGATAGAGGTTAGACTGACAGGTTTGTAGTTCTCTGGTTGCCTCTTATGACAGCAGAACAACATCTGCTACCTTCCAATCCCTTGGAACTTCCCCAGACCTAAGTAATCTGAACAGACCTACTTGTGGTTCAGCCAGTTCTGCTACTAATTCATTGAGTATCCTCAGATGCAATTCTTCAGGTCACAGGGCCTTATCTATCTTAAGGGCAGCCAACCCTTACAGTACTCTTTTACTAGTAGACATTGGCTGTTTCATTGCTGGGACTCCCTTACAGAGATGCAGTGAAGTTTTACTTCACCCGCAAATTTTCCACGAAGGTGCCAAATTCGCCTCCATGGATCAATTTGTGAAGTTGTCCTGTTATATGGTAAATCACCATTTGTAACTTTGTTTTGCTTTTGTTTTTTTTTTAAGTGTAAATTGTACTTGCAAAACCCAAAAGCAAGGTGATATTACAAACTGCAAATCTCCCACTTCCCTGGTGGCTGGATCAGCTGTCATATAAATTAATATCATCCCTATTCCCTAGTGTGTAGTGACCCCTCTGGTTGATCGCAGGCTCATTGTAATAATAATAAAAAAAAAAAAAAATTAAAAAATTCCCCCAATCACCAGGGCTACTTACATACAAATTTCCCTGGTGTCTAGTGAACCCCCTCCCTATCCCCATCCCCAAATGTCCACTCCTGGTGTCTCTAAATCCTCACCCCCACCCCTACATGTACTGCCTGACCCTGCTCCCCCCACCCAGATCATGAGCAGGCGAACAGCACAACTCTCCACTCTCCTCCATGGCCGGCAGCCCAACTAAGCACTCAGTGAATGAGCACATGCTTGTACAAGCATGGGTTAATTCATTGTCTGCTTGTGATAATTTTTGGATTTGTTTAGGGTGCAGAGAAAAGGACTGTTCTGGTTGCCAGCAGGGTTGGGGGGAAGGATGGGAAGAAAGGCGTTGTGGACTCTGAGGTGTCCAAAATGCCATTCCCCTTCATTCCACCCCACCGGGTACTGGAGCAGCCCTCCGCTGTTCTCTGCATGCTAGAAAACATCCAAAAATGACCACAAGTTGGTAATGAATGAATGTGTGCTTGTACAAGCACATACTCATTCACTGAATGCTCAGTCAGGCCACCGGCCATGGTGGAAAGTGGAGGGCTGTGCCAGTGGCCCGTTTGCTGTCCAGGTGGGGGGCAGTGGGGTGGTGGGGTAGTACATGCAGGGGTGAGGGGTCCACGAGACACCAGGGAGTACATTTGGGATGGGGATAGGGAGGGGGTCCACTAGACACCAGGGAAATTTATGTATATGAGTGGTGCCTGGTGATTGTGGGGTACTGCTTGGATTCTATTTGACAGCAGGAAGGCAATTGGCTGGTGGGGGTCACTAGACACCAGGGAATAGGGATGATATTAATTTATATGACAGTCGGGCTGGCAATCTGCAGGGGGGGTCCACTAGACACCAGGGATGATTATATATATTTTTTTTAAATTGGAGCTGTGATTGAAGGGGGGAGGGGGGCTGGGGCACTTCCTAGTAAGAAAAAAAAAAAAATTATTAAAGTTGCCAAACTCCACTGGCGAAATTTAAACTCTGCCAGCAGAGTTTTCAAGCTCTGCCATGTTGGAGCTTTTGCCTTTTGCTTTCCCCCTCACTACTGCCCATTCCCTTGGTCAAGTAAAAATTATTGCTTTCTTTGTACCCTCTTTGCTGCTACAATCCACTCAATGCAAGGGAGTACAATCTAGTATGACCTGCTGCTCACCATCCACCGTGGTCCCCCTAGACCCAAACTTTCCACAGTCCGTTTAAATGTTTGACATAGACATCAGACTTCTGCCCTAGTTTGCTGGCCCCCACTCTCATCAGGTGATGTCTGTCCCTTGAAGCTGCTCCTGTCCCAGAAGTCCCCAATCCCAGAAGTCCCCAAGTCTCCTAAAAAGTGGTACCCCATGTCTCAATACCAAACCTTAAGCCAGCTGTTAACTCCTCTATTTCAGTACTCCTGATCCTATCTTGCCTCTCATCCCTGTCCCAAACAGGGAGGACTTCAGAAAAGGCCAGGGAGGCTGAGTGTACCGTCAGTCTGTCACCCAGTCTACAGAAGTTCCACTTCACCATCTCCACTGACTGGTTTGCCAGATTGTTGATACTCAGTTGTATAGTATTAGCACCCCAGTTCCCCCCACTCCCTCTCAACCATCCTCCCTATGCTGCCTACATCAAGATGGCTGATGCCCCAGGCAGGCATTGGATCACCCCCTTCCCATCCAACCCCATCTCCATTGCCTAATCTTACCCCCCAAATTACTGCATCCCTGACCACTAGGACTTTCCTGGCCACCTTGCCCCCTTGGGTGCCATCGCGATGTCCTCCGTTTCACTTCAACTGACTCGGAGTCCCCCCTGGCAGAGTCAGGTACCTGAACCTCCTCCTAAGACATGAAGTAATTTACTGTCTCGGTGGTACTGGACAGGACAACACCCTTATGGCTACCACTCCCCCTCCTGCTCCCCACCACTCTCCATCCCCCTGGACCTGTGAGTCTTTGAGGGAGTGAGTGTGGTGGGGGAGCTCTTACTGAGTTGAGTGCACAGCTGAGATATTTCTACCCGCACTGCTTCCAGCTGAGAATGGATCTCTGCTATGGTCCAGCAGATGGGGCAGTGCACCCTCCTTCAGAGCACATCCCTGGAGAAGAGTACCCCACAGTCTCCACAACTGAGTGCCTCCCCTCTGAATTCTATCCTAAAAAGAACTGTATTAGTTAGAGAGAAACTTAATGTTGTACTTTAACTTAGTTTAAATTGTAATGCACATCTAGACTGTGCGTATCTGTTACCAATCAGCTTTTGCACAGAACACAGGTGTGTAAGCTACCCTATAGTGCAAATCCAGATACAGTGACAGTGTATGATTCAAGTAAACACAATACAATCCTTGAACATATTTAACAAGCCTTCGTTACCTCCCGCTTGGACTACTGCAACACCCTGTACCTATGGCTACCGGGGGTAGATATTCGCCGTTTGCAGCTGGTGCAGAATGCGGCGGCCAGGCTTTTGACTGGTACGTCAAGGGCCAGTCATATAACGCCTGTCCTCTGGACTGCACTGGCTGCCAATTCAATGGCGAATCACCTTCAAGGTCGGTCTGCTGACCTATAAGGCCCTACATGATCAGGGACCTAGTTACCTGCAAGATCTTCTTCGCCCTTACAGTCCTTCCCATTGGCTCCGATCCACTGATGAGGGATTGCTAGAGATTCCCAGGGTTTGCTTAAAGGCATCAGGGCAAGATCATTCAGTTTTATGGCTCTAACCTGTGGAATTCTCTACCTCATCGGGTGAGAGAATGCCTGACTGTCCAAAGCTTTAAATCAGCTTTGAAGACGTATTTGTTTAACCTAGCATATCCGGATTTTTAAAATATATTTATGGATTGTTTTTAGGAATTTAAGTTTTATGTATTGATTTGTTGTAAAAGCGCCTTGGTTTTGGAAAGACACTTTTTAGAAATAAAGTATTCATTCATTCATTCATTCATTTTCATTCATTCATTCAACATATTCATCTCTGATATGCAGATTACCTCCATGAACACTCTCTCCAAATTTGCAGATGACACCAAATTAGGTGGAAAAGTAGATTCTGACATAAATAAAGCTGATTTGGCAAATGAGCTTCTTTTATTAGAACAATGGATCCAAATAAATGAGATGTCTTTTAACACAGACAAATGTTCAGTCCTTCACTTAGGTCATGATAACCCCAAACAAATATACCAATTGAATAACAATGCATTGAAATCCTCTATATGTGAAAAAGATCTGGGAATTTTGATAAATGATAAATTATCTTCCACTAATTGCTGCAGTCACATAGCCAAAACTTCAAACTCACTTTTAAGGGGAATTAACCACACATTCGTATCAAAAAAAAGAGGAATGCATCATCCCCCTATACAGAACCCACATTAGACCTTATGCAGATTATGGGTCACCTATGTGGAGCCCATACCTGATTAAATACATTCACCCAAACAATACAGGAGTATTTCAGAAATGTGGGGTGGGGGGGGGGATGCTGACTTTGAGCCACTTTTTTTACCAGTAGCCTCATATCTACCAAACTTCACCTTGGTATACCCTAAGTGTGAAATTATAGGTGAAATTGCCAGGTGAAGATGCCAAAGGTGAATTTCCTATTAAATGGAAACAAATCTGCAAATTTATCCACAAAGGCAAATTTGGCAAATTTGTCTCGACTTCACCGCTGGGTTAAAAGTTTGCAGCATCTCTACTATCCAGCGTCTGCAGGCACAGGGGGAGGCAATGTGAAGCAGAGGCAAGTGCTTGCATTGCACATGTCTGTCATGTCAGTAAGGGAAGCAGATCAGGTTATTCTGATCTGCTTATATGTAGAAGATAACATCAGCAGTCCTCTATTCTTTATGGTACTGTTGCACTAACTACTACGACATGGATAGAGTTTTAAAACAGGCAGCAAATCACCAAAGCACTGGGGAGGAAATAATGATGATGGCTGATAGAGTTCCATTGTTTAAATGTGTGTGTCATATATAATGTGGATGCAAACATAACAGAATAACTACCCTGACACCCAAATATGTCTCAAATGCCAAAAATATCAGAGACTAGAGAAACTTTTCAATATTAGAAAGGAAGAGTTAGATAAATTACAAAAAGCACACAAGAAATGGAAAATGTCCCAGATAATATTGTAATGGGGACAAGTGAGGAAGATGCACAATCAAATAAAGGGGAGACAAGAAAAAGAGGAAGGGAACAGAATGAAACCACTATGGATGCTGAGGAAAATTAATGGACAGCCGTTCACTCCTCAAGACGGCTAAGATGGGGTGAAAGGGAGATGTATTTTCAATGTCAAACAAAAACATGGAATATCAAATGGGTTTAAAATTCTTGAATTGTGGAAATGGAAGGGGATAAACAAAAGGTTAATATAGTGCCACCAAGTAACTTAGAATGTACAGAATGAGCAAAGACAGGTCTTTGTCATTGGTGACTCCATTATAAAATACTGTAATACTGAGATCTGTACCTTGGATAAAGAACTCTTTATGGTATCCAGTTTAAGGGGGGCTTAAGTCAGTGACAGAACCCCATGTATTCAAAAAATTGCAAAACTCTCAGGCACAAGCCGTCCTGGTTATAGTGTATGTTGGGACTAATGACATGGGACATACATATGTAAACCAAATTAGTACAGATTTTACAAAACTCTTCGACAAATTAAGGCAACGAAAATCATGAGTTTGTCAGAAATGTTGCAAGTCCCCAGGACATCGGAGCATTGTCATCAAAATATCAAACAACTGAATGGATGGCTCATGTTGGCTTGTGAAAAAGAAAACATGGGCTTTCTCTAAACATGAGAACTTCTGGGGTGGAAGAGAACTATTTGCAAAGGATGGCCTAGACTTAAGCTTTAAGGGAACATGATATTTGGGTAACTCGATACAAAATCATGCACACAATTCTTTAAACTAGTTCAAAAGCAGATAATTGGGATGACCTAGGCAGGGATACAAATATCTGAAGGCTGAAAAATATCAACACCAAGGCTACAAAACAAGATAACTAAATATTTCAGTATACCTAGTGTACTAATAAATACAAGCAGTATTAGAAATGTACTTGTAAATGCAAGAAGTATTAGAAATAAATGGGATAACTTTGAGGCATTGATCTGTTTGAAACAACCACTGCTGATGACTGCTATCAAAACATGGTGGAAGGGGGATCATATTTTGAACACTAGCTCAAAGCAGTTTACTGGTTATTGAAAAGACAGGATGTATAAAAATGGAGGAAGAGTGGGAATATTTATAATCGGCAGCATTACAAACTGTGATATATCCAATAAAATACAAGGACATGATGCAAATATTGAATATATTTAAATGAAAATAGAGACATCTTCTACTATGGCATTCATCATCGGGCTAATTTACAGGCTGCCAGATACAAGCCAAATATAAAATCTTCAAATTATAAACGAAATTAAGAAAGCTACTGATCTGGGTGAGGTCAAAATAATGGGGGACTTACATTTTCTAGATATTAACTGGAACAATTTGGAAAACACAAAGGGGAAAAATGAATGAGACTTGTCAATTTTTATGGAAAATAATATAAGCCAATACACTATATGGACAGACCAACAAGAGGAAATAATGTATTGGACTTAGTGATGTCCTCGCAAGGGGTAGAAATAACAAATTGCCTAATACAATAGCCTTTAAGAAACCGTGATCATAATACTATCCTTTTTACAATCAGTTTTAAACCAAATAATAAAATTCAAGGATACAAGGTATCATTCAACTACAATATGGCAAATTGGGAAAGGATTAGAAGCGAACTAAAGGAATGGAACTACAGTGATTCATTAAATTAAGCAGACACTGACATGGCTTGGGATATTTCCAAAACTAAATTACTAGAGCTAAGGAAAATATGTTCCACAAAGGAAGAAATACAATAAAAAAAGTTAAAATTCCACTTTAGGTTAACAAAAAAGTAAAGAGGGCAATTCGCGTAAAATAAAAAGCATATAAGATGTATCTACAAACACTGGCTGAAGAAGATAAACTAAAATATGAGGATGCGGCTAGAAATGAAGATGAAAATTAAACAAAGACAAAAATTAAAAAATGAAAACAAACACTAAGGGTAATAAAATATGTTTTTAGTTATGTAAACTCTTCGAAGGGGAGCAATAATACAACTGGGCTAGTAACTGTAATTAATCAATGAATAATTGAATGACCAAAGCTAGCTGAGGTGTTCAATAATTATTTTTGACTCGGTTTATAATGTGGAAAGTAATGCAACATACACAGTAATAAATCATAGGGTAATTACAGAGGTTCTGGATATTAAGATACAGAAGAAGAAATAAAAGGTAAAAATAAAAAAAAAGGGGCAGACAAAATTTCACCAAAAGTCCTAAAAATTGCAATAACCAGAATTTCCACACTTATTAATAATTCAAAAAAAATCAGTAAAATCAGGGGACATACATAAGATTGGAGACATGTCAATAACTATTTCACAAAAAGGAAAAAAAGGAATATGTCAAAAACTATCAACCAATCAGTCTGGCTTCAAGCTGTAACAAAATCATTGAGCCATTAGGTAAGGCTAAGATGCTGTAGAAGTGTATTTTTATTTATTTTAAGAATCGGTTAACACCTTAGACACAAGTGTTCTTTTCAAAAGGTTCCACATCAAAAACAAATGGGTATACAAAACATTGAAACACAGGAGCCACTAAGTGGCATTTAGATTTTGCTATACAAAACAGTGAAACACAGGAGCCACTTAATGGCACATAGAGTTCACCAACTCAAAGGGATGTCAAAGGGTGTTTGATTAATAATGGAATACTAGACACAACACAACTCTGGTTCAAGAAGGGAAGGTCCTGTATCACAAACGTAATAAGCTTTTATGAGAATACAAACAAATATTTAGATACTGAAATGCTTGCTGATGTTATCCTACTAGACTTCAGCAAAGCATTCAATATAGTATCACAAACTGGCATCACCAGTAAATTGGAATCAGTAGGTATAGATACACCTGGAAAGAAGCCTCAACTCAGTGTGGCTCTCCCAGTAACCAATTATTTTTTTTAAATTGCATTTTTTTTAATCCCTCCATCGCTCCCCGAGCACCGCTTCTTCGGGAGCCCCAATGAAGGACTTGCCCCCACTCCTCCACCTACCTGATCCTGCAGTCCATCCCCCATGGAGCCACAGATAATCCCCCCCCCCAGGTGGGGATGAGGTGTGGCAGAACACCCTGACAATCAACTTTTGTCGGGAGACCCCAGGACCAGGCAGACAAGAACAATCCAGAGTCTGCCTTGGGGCTCCATCTACCTGGAGCTCAGAGTTGTTTTCCCTTTTTCTTGTGGATAGTGGCACATGCCCAAAGTCAAGGCATCACTGCCTGACATCACCACTCCCCCCACCCCCGAGCATTGGCTCTACACTTGCTGAGCCTCAAGCTTCCACTAGAGGCCGGTCAAGTGCCCATTTGGAACCCCCCTCCCTCCCAGGAGAAGAGAGTTGTCCTCTGGATGCTCAATCTTCTCCTTCCCCTGCTGACCCCGATGGCCTGGGCTCATTTCCGAACCCAGGTCGCCAGGGTGGAGCAAGGTGTGGCGTCCAGCGCGTCAACCCTAAGTGCCACCAGGTCATCTCCCCAGTAATCAATTTTTAAATAAATAAATAAATAAGCAGATAGCAGGCTAGTGAAATACACAAAGGCATGGTTGATGAACCATAGGAATAAATTATTTATCAACAAAATGAGAAGTTACAAGTGATGTCCTCAGTCTCTCAATGCTAGGTTCAGTATTGTTCCAAATATATGCAATAGATATGGATAAATGCATTAACAGCTGGTGTATTCATAATGCTGATGGTTCAAAACTATGCAATATAGCAGCACTGACAAAATGGACTATACTGCAAACAGAACTGGATAAACTGATAGACTGGGCAAATAATCTGGGGCATGAAGTTTGATGCCTCCAAATATGTAATAATGTATATGGGATAAAACAATCTAATGTCAACCTATTACCTTGAGAATCAAAAACCTGTGAGCAAGGAATCGGACAGAGACTTGGGCATGAATACTGGCAACAAATTAAATATGCATCTACAATATAACTACATTATTAAAAAAAAAAAAAAAAAAAAACTGATACATAATACTAAAAAAAAGCAATGAAAACCAAACATGATAAAATCTGAGAACAATTTATCGCACACATATACATCTTGATTTGGACTATGGGTCCCAATTTTGGTCCCCCAATAAAAATGTGACATCACAAACTTGATAAAAAAAAAATGCAAATTTTAGAAAAATAGAAGAACATGGGGTGACATCCTAGTGATGTATGACAAATCACTAATGAATTAATTGGGAATGACTACTGCTAAATGAGGATATACATAATCTAAGAGGTCATAATAAACAAATCAAGAATTCAACATTCAAAACAGATAAAAGAACATTCTTTTATATGAAAGAATCATTGGGTTATGGAACTCTCTGCCAGGTTTTTTTTTTTTTTTTTTTTTTTTAAAACAGTGAAACTAAAGTGATAATTAGGAAAATGTGAACATTTTTATGGGCCTGACAAAAATGGACTCCTGCCACTGAGAAGTGCGGTGTAGTCTAGATGGGTCACCAAGCCTGACACTATCCTATAGACAATAGTATTAATAGTATTCTTTCCATCACTGCTGAACATACAGGCATCCACACAGCATATGTAATAGATTGCCTACTTCTGCACACCTGCGTCTACAGTTTTGATGGGGCATCATGACCATTTTATGTAGCCTATTGTGGGTAAATAAGCATGACAGAATTTTTATTTGAATTGATTTTTCTTTTCTTTTTTTCATTTTTATAATGTATTGCAATTGTATGATATTTTATAGTTATCATTTCTTTCTACTTTCATCTCTTTGGTCCAACACCTCTGAAGTGTTACTAAATTGTTTATCATATCTTGGTGTTAATTCTGTATAATAATCCTCTACTTTCTTTTTGAAGTTCTTCAGTAGTATCCTGTATTGCACCTCTTTTTAAAAATATATATTTGACTTTTTACATTTAATTTTTTAAAGAAAGGAGCCAAAACCTCCAGTTATCATGTTACAAGGCATTGTACTCAACTTACCTTGATAAAGCTTTGTCAATTCCACATCTCCATGATTAATAAATGTGCCATATGTTATAAATTGTGGACAGTTATACTTTTCATTATGTATAATTTGTGTTAGAAATTTAAACATGACTATCTGCAAGACATACTTTCATATCACTAAATTATCCAGGAAATAGAAATGAACTGGAAATGATTGTCTTGTTTATGTATTGCACTACTATTCTTGCCATATCCACAAGAAGTTTCTAATTCTGTTTCAAAAAGAAATTGGAATTTGTTAGCACATTGATAATTTGTGCATTAGAAGTATATTTCATGGGCCAGATATTGAGAAATGCACCAAAGGCCGACACAAGTCCGGCACAGCGCAAATCCGATGCCCTGTGGCACAATGAGTGCCATATTCAGAGGTTACTCATGCCGAACTGCACCAGGGCAACTCTGCTGAATATGGCAGGGATGTGCCATTGCACAACCAGACTTGTGCCATGGTGCAACCAGACTTGTGCCATGGTGCAACCAGACTTGTGCCATGGTGCAACCAGACTTGTGCCATGGTGCAACCAGACTTGTGCCATGGTGCAACCAGACTTGTGCCATGGCACAGAAGGAGAAGCCCCAGGCAAACTTGGGAGCACAGCAGCAGAGCAACAGAGAGGGGCACAGCACAGGAACAGACCCAGAGACAGTGCCAGGGAAGCACAGTGGCAGGCCACAGGTGGCCACCACTAGCAGGACATACACAGGCACCCAGACACCTCCACCCCAGAACACAACAGTGGCACAGAATGTAGGCAACAGGTGGTGCCAATGGAGGGCCACCAATGGAGTCCCCCCAGCTGCATGCTGTGCCCCCACCCACCTAGACCCCAGCAAACCACACCCAGGACCATGGTGCCAAGCACACACCCCTGACAGCCACCCCATGGGTACCCCAAGGCACAGCCACCGACCAAGGGGCAGAACACCACCACTGTGGGGCACACCACAGCACACAGCAGTGCACTGCAGATGCATGACACATGCACCGACACATGCACACCACACAGACAGACACCACACCACTGCAGCATGGCTCCTCACACCAGCTGCAAAGCAGACACCGACACAGGCAGGTATGTCATAAAATGTATATTGAACAGAACAATGTACAAGAGCAAGAGGGTGGGAAAGGGTAGGAAAGTGAGGGAAGGGGACAGGGAACAGGGAACGTACAGTGGGAAGGGGACAGATAGGGGAGGTAGAGTAGGGGAAAGAAGGAAAAGCCGGGGCTTGAACTAAGGGTGGCCATGTCCTGCTGCTTCTTGGTGCCTCCTCCGTCGCTGTTCTGCCAGCAAAAGCTGGCGCACCTGTCAGACCACCTTCATGGTGGTGGACGTGATTAGTATTATCTGGTTCAGCAGCCGATAGTATAGGGGTAGCCTCCCCCTCCACCGGATACCTATGACAAGGGACATGGCAGGTGATCAGTGCATGGTCCCAAGGTATCATGCCCACCCACTGTGCACAATTGGCAGTGGGAACACATACCCCTGGAGTGGCACCCCGGCCACCCACAGAGGGGTGGGCCAATGTCTGCCAGCAACCCAGCATGCCAGCACAGTGCTCAGAGGTGGTCACTGCCGCCCAGTGCCCACCCGACTTCGCAATGACAGTCACATGGCACAGGGCACCAGCAACACCACAGCAACACCAGTGGCAGCTAGGTGCACAACCACCCCAGCAACAGCTGGCACACGAGTGCAATGGCCACCCCACAGTGGCCTGCACCACTCACAGTGTGACACAAACAGCTGCCACGGCACATGGCACAGGTGGCCATGGCCACACCCACTCCCCTGCTGACCTCTCTGTACTGTGTACAGGACCAAAACAGTGCCTACCTTCCCTCTACAGCCCCACTGGTGCCAGTCCTGCTGCCTCACCACCTCCATGGCCTGCCACGGCCTGCTGGGCTTCCCACTGCCGCTCCCATTGCCCTTGCTCTGCAGCGATCCTCAGGTCCTGGAAATGGAACAAAGAAAGGTACACATCAGGAAACATCGACAGCATGTGCACCCCAACCCCCACCCCTGTGCACAGCTTGTGCCCCTGCCCGACATGTCCTGCAAGGCTGTATCACAACACAAGATGCAGCTGGCAATGCCACACTGCAATGTGCATGACAACAGTGTACCCCTCTGCAAGGCATGCCAGACAGCCAAGCCATCACCACAGTACAGCACTAGGGCACACACGCAGAATGGGCTGACTTACCTGGCCATGGCACGGCCCCTCACTGTACGCATGCCTGTAGCCATCGCAGGCGGTCTGGGTCCTGCCACATGAGGTCACCATACCGGTGGAGGCATTGCTTCCCAGTTCTGCCCACCCCAGTATTCTGCTACAGGCTGGCAGCAATCCCCTGCCAGACATCAGTCCATGGCTGTTGCAGGGGCACCTGGCCAAAGAGCTGTTGGGCATGGGGCTGCACACAGGCCACCAGATTCACTGGCTCTGGCAAACTTCTTCCTGCGCCATGGTGTAAACTGCAATCAGTTGAGGCAAAATGGCAGCCAGAGGCACACATGTGCACAACATGCATGGGATGCACGCCTCGTGGAGACATGCGCTGTGTCCGCCCATCACGCAAAGCTGGAGATGCATGACATGGGCATGGCCAGACTGGCATGTGGCAGGGGAGTACCATGGGGTCAGGGGATCACACTAGGGGTCAGGGGTTAGCCTGTGCACAGTGCACCAGTGCGCTATAGCTGGCATGGTGCACTGTGTGCCACAGTCCCTATTGTGCAGTGAGCGAATGGTGCACAATAGGTGGAAGCACACCGACTGGTGGATGAGCACTGCGGTCCTGTGCAGTGCGCATGCCTGGACATTGTGTCGTGACTTGGTCCAGAGCAATTCCATTGCACATGGAGCAAGTATGCAATATTCAGCTGCCACATGCAAATTAGCTCATCAGCTAATGTGCAGCGCACTAGGGAAATTAGCATGTCATTACCGTTGTGCCAATGCTCTTTTGCATACATTGCACAATTAAAGCACCACGGACCAGCACAGGCCATGGACTGGTATTGCAGCCATCTGAGGTAAGTTGTGCATGCTGCTGAGCCCAGCCAGCACAACAGGGGGGGACGAGGTAGGCTGCTGCTGACATTGACACACCTGTCCATGTACACAGGTAGCACGATGTCGGAACGTGAAGAGGTTGAGGAGCGTGGGCCTGCTCGCAAATGCAGACCCAACTTCACAAAGGCAGAGGCAGATGCCCTGTTTGAGGCCTACCTCGACAGGGAGCCACTGCTGAGTGGTGCCATGGGCACACCACAGGCCAGGGCTGAGGCCTGGAAGGAGGTGGCGGTGTGTGTCAACCAGCAGGGCAGCCACCAGCAGTCTGCGCAAAAGTGTTGCAAAAAGGTGGGCAACAATAAGAGGCACATCAAAGAGAAAGTAGCAGCCATCCATGCAGCCCGGACTGCCACTGGAGGGGGGCCTGCTGATGAACCACAGCTCATGGTGCAGGAGGTGTTACTGGCAGCCACCATGCACCGCTGCACTGTGTAGGGTGTGCCAGGTGGAGGACTTCAGATGGGTGGAAGCCCATCACTGCATGGTACGTATGTTTGGCACACACAGCACGCAGTGGCAGAGGGGAATGGGGGCCTTGCATCACTGACACAGCTGTTTTCTCTTTCAGTACCGGCACGCCTGCATACAGAGGATGGGGCACCAGCAGCAGCCATGTAGGCAAGCCCAGCCCCTGACGATCAGCCATCCACCTCCACACGCATCTGGGGGCCTGATCGGCTGCAGCACACCACCACTGTCCAGCCAGATGTCCTGGGACCAGGGTCGGGTGAGGCTCTGGATGTGTTTCTGCAGGATGCCAGCCACGGTGTCCTCTGCGTGGAGACTCAGATCGGGGTGAGGTCTGACTCCGATGATGACCTGACCATGATCCTGGACAGTTTGGGTGGTGTTGTGGGGGAGACGCCCATACCAGGTACCCTCACAGGCAGCACACCCAGCAGCCTGACAGTGGTGGGACAGCTGCGCACCACCACTGCAGGTGCTGCTGTTTGCACTGCCATGGCAGTGCCATGTGGTGGTGTGGTCATGCAGGTGCTGAGCAGTGTTCAGCAGCTGGTTGGGCAGCAGTGGCAGGCGGCAGGGGCCACAGGGCAGCTAGATGTGGGGTCCACTGCTGGGGTGCCTGATGGGGACTTACCCCAAGGGGACCCCACTGTGCAGCATCCACCTGAGTGGGGGGCTATGCAACGTGGTCATTCACCACAGGAGGGCTGGCACCCTGCCGAGGTTCCCCTGGGTGCCGACCCATTGGCAGAGCACACCCATTTGCTATGGGCCTCCGTGGAGCAACAGGTGCTGCTTGCAGCTGGGGTGCATGCACTGTGCACAGAGGTGTGCCAGACAGCCGAGCAGTGCAAGAGGGGCACTGTGCAGCTCCTGGCAGCTATACAGCACTTGCGAGGGGTCACGACTGCATCCCAGAATCACATAGCCAATATGATCAGGGATGGCCTTGCACTGCTGGCTGCTACAGGGTGTGGCCAGCCACCACAGACACCACATAGTGCACTGTCCACCCCACAATCCTGGTGTTGGCTGACACCTTCCCTGTTGATGCCAGGCTCTGCTGTTGGCATCCCAGGTACACCTGGGGCAGGCCTGTTTGGGTGCCTACACACCCCTGCATGGACCCGGTCGTGGTCCCACAGTACAACCCCTAGGGGGCTGTTGCAAACACCCCCTGTGGCTGATGAGCAGCCTGTGACTGCTGATCAGCCCCGGTGTGGCCACCCATTTGGCTGAGGTGGCCATGGTTCCACGTGGTGGACCTGATGTGCGTGCCACCCTGGCCGCCGTCTGCTGCCGCTGCCGTGTGTGTGTGTGTGTGTGTGTGCATACCACAGGTGTGGCATCTGTGTGTCGCTCTGCACGCAATCTGCATGCTGGCCTTTGTGGCATGGGCATGATGACAGCAGATCTGCACCAGTTGCGCCTGGGCACCGGTACAATGCATCTGATCCCCACCACTAGCCAGTGCCTGGGCGTGTGTGTGTGTGTGTGTGTGTGTGTGTGTGTGTCGCTGTTTGCTGTTGTGTGCAGCTGTGTTGCACTGACACCCTCACCCCTGCGCAATGCCACTGTGTGTGCATGTGCATGTCCATTGCCATGCTCACCCCTGCCTGTGTGCTGTACCTTCGTGTGTGGCCAGTGCGTGAGTGTGGCACAACCTACCTGTGTGCACCGTAGTGCTCCTGTGTGATGGTGTCCCAATGCTGCCGTGCCATCCTCTGCAGCCGGGGATCCTATGGGGGGGCTGTCCACCACCCTCCAGCCCATTGTCCTCGTTGTCCCCACTACTGTTGCCTTCATCAGCCTTGACAGCTATCCCACGGTCAATGGTCATGTTGTGCAGTATGCAGCAGGCCGGGAATAGGCCACAGGCTTTCAAGGGGCTGTACTGTAGGGCACCGCCAGACCTGTCTAGGTAATGGAATTGTGCCTTCAGCATCCCAAAGACACACTCAATGATGTTTCAGATGCTGGCATGTGCCTTATTGAAGCATTCCTCTGCTGGGGACAACAGATGCCGCTAGGGGGTGAGCAGCCAGGGCCTCAGTGGATAGCCACTGTCTTCTGTGTGATGAGTGACATGGTAAGTTGTGTACTCTGTTTCTGTGCCCTTTGCCTGTCCCTGGTGCCCTCACCAGCACACCCACCCTGCCCTCCCCCATCCCATGGCCTGAACTGCCCAGCACCCTTTGCCCATCCCATACTCGCCCACTAGGTGGCCTGTTGGGATGTCACCATGCTCGAACCTGTAGCACAGCACAGAACAGTGCCATATGAATGCATCATGTGCACTCCCAGGGTGTGTGGCACAGACATTGGTGATGTGCCCCTTGGCATCGCACACCACCTGGCAGTTCACACTTGGGAACTCCTTCCTGTTCACAAAGGCCACACCCTCCAGGCCAGGTTGCATGTGGATGCCCACATGGGTGCAGTCAATGGTCCCAAGCATGCCAGGCATGCGTGCTACCCTGTGGAAGTCCTGCATGGTTGCTGTATGCTCTGCCTGCATGCTGGGGATATGGGCATATTCTGAAGCATGTGGCAGAGGAGCGTCGTTGAGGAACTGTGTGAGGAGGCATGACATGGATGACTGGGTTAGGCCTGTGGTGTCCCCTGTTGGTCTCTGGAAGGTGCCTGTGGTGAGCAGGCACATGACTGCTGTAACCTTGGTCTACACAGACATTGCGTGGCTCCATCTTGTGGGTGCCTGCATCTCCTCACTGCACAGCTCACAGAGCTGTCTCAGAATGGCCCTGTTCAGGTGATACCATACCACTATCTCTGTATCTGTGTAATTCTCAAAGGTGGCGCAGGGACGGTACCACCTGTTCCGGGTTTACTGCCGATGGGCCCTTCCATGGCCATGTCGTTGTTTCTCCTGCCTCCTGACATCCCTCATTATGGCCTCCACTAGGAAGGGTGTACTATCCATGGCCCCTGATGTCCTGTCCCCCCCAGGTGGTCGGCTGCTGTGGGCTGTATGCCACCCTGGTGCACTGCGTGGCACTATGTCTGCCTGTCCCTCTCACTCTCTCAGCCCCTGGCTCAGTCACCACTGCCACCTCTGTCCCTCTACCCCATGGCTGCCTGTGACAGTCACTCTGTCCTTCATTGTCTCTGTCTCCCTTGCTCTGTCTCTTTCTCTGTCTCTCTCCACTGTATCTCTCTATCTCTCTCTATCTCTCTCTATCTCTCTCTATCTCTCTCTATCTCTCTCTCTCTCTCTCTCTCTCTCTCTCTCTATCTCTCTATCTCTCTCTATCTCTCTCTATCTCTCTCTATCTCTCTCTATCTCTCTCTCTCTCTTCCCCCCCCCCGGCGCAAGTGCTGTCTGTGTGCTTGCACCCTGTATTTATAGGTTCAAGTCTGCTCAGTGCATCCAGATTTTGCTCCACACTTGCGCCATGGTTCTACGGTTGAATATCGCACTGCACCGACTATTCATGGGCACGCCCCCTACTCTTGCGCATGCATTCATTATGGTTGCACATTGGGGCAATAGGACTTGTGCCACACAATGACTCCCGCTGAATATCACTCCTTGGCACAAGTCCGCACTTGCACTGGCGCAACTCAGTTGCTCCATGTGCAACTGCTTTGAATATCCTGGCCCATAAGTATATGTTGCAAAGGATGATTGTAAACACCATAAATAATATAAGACTTTCCAGTTGGAGCAAGCCATTGTAATATTTGTATAATTGTTTTGAGAAAGACAGTAATGATAAGAATCATGGCATACCACCCTGAGTACATTGAATGTTTAATTACTCCCAAACTATACCAAGGACACCTACCCACCATAGAAACTTTTTAAATATTCATTTGGTAATTTCAAACCAATCCTGGTCTATACCTAGTAATGTTTGCATATGGAATAGAATGTGGGGAATAATCACAATTTTTATGAGTCAATATGATCCCATAATGATAGAGGGATTTTCTCCCATCTTTGTAAAAAGCTAGTCTTATTTTTTCAAAAAATTTAAATTATGTTGTGAGGAGGGACAAAACAGAACAACTGCATACAAGGATTAATTCAGCAGTGTAATAAGTTTATTTAGGTATCCAGTGAAAAGGGCACCTGAGACTGAATGACTCAGATTTGAGCAACTCAATCTCAGTGCCTGTAAGGTTAGTGACCCTGAAATGGTAGTGACCAAGAGGGGCAGGATGAAGGGAAGAGTGACAGGATACCTGAAGAGGACGGAAGGTATCTGGAAGAGGATGGAAGGTATGTGAGGGGTGGTGAGGTGGAAAGCCACTGAGCTGGCTGTGTGGTGTGGTGGTTAGGGTGGCTGGGTCTGGTGGGGAGGAGCACAATGTTTAGTACTCTAATCAGCTGGTGTTTGTATTTTTTTTTTTCCTGGCTCTCCCTTCCCTGACATGCACCCCTCCTCCTGGAGTTTATCAACTTCAGGGAGGTGTGAAACAAACCCCCTATAAATACTAGAGGAGTTTCCTCCTCATTAATGTGGCTACCTTTGGTGAGTCCCCTAATGACCAGTGCCATTTGGCATCCAACAGAACATATATAAATACTCAAAAACATTTTTAGATCAGATCAACAAAACTTCGCTTAGGTGATTGCCCATTCCTCAGTAGCTATGCTGGAAGAAAATTATCATTACCTCCTCTTTAAATGCCACCCCCCCATATGTAAGGCCACAATTGGTAATCTTATCTAAGTACCTTTGCAGAGTGCTGATTTGTTCCTGATTACCATGTGGTGCACCCAGTTTGCTGTCATCAGCATGCTTAGAAGACCAGCAAAGTAAAACAATGAAGATTATAGGACCCAGCACAAACCTCCTGCTGCACACCACTAGTCACCCAATCCTGATGTGAATGATGCCCATTGTTGCATACTGCCTATGTCCTGTTACAAAGCCAGTTTTTGGTCCAGTTTATAATATACAGGATGATGTATATGTTAACCATTGTACTGATTATTACCCAGTGAGGTATTCTTTTAAAAGTCTTACAGAAGTCGATATATAAAAGTGTTGCTTATGCGCTCATAGAAACAATGAAGATCAGTGACACACAACCTAATAAAACAAAGCTTATCTTGATCAGTTTTACCAGATGTACTATGGTGTTCTTGAATCCTGTCCACAATGATTGACTCTAATATTTTACCAGGAATAAAAGTTAAGCTAATTTGTCTATAGTTTTGAGCATCGGTTTCACTGCCTTTCTTTAAGATCGGTATGGCTGCAGCTTTTCTCCAATTTGTAGGAACTATCCCAGTGTTTATAGACTTATTGAAAAGTATAGCCAAAGATTTAGAAATATTTTGCTCATGGCTTTTAACACGTTAAATAACACTTTATCTTTTCAGGTGAGCTGTGGTCCTTTAATTTTTTTTTTTTTTATGTTTGTAATTATTTCTTCCTTTTTTATTACTTGTTTCGTAAGAGTGATTAGTTGTGAAGTGGTACCTTGTTGGTTAGTATAAAACAAACAAAAGTAGTAATTGAATTAATATGCTATTTGATAGGGGTTTGTCAGGGGTACACCACTCTTGCTAATGGGACTAATAGAATTGCCATTACATTTCAAAGAGCTGATATAGCTGAAACATTGCTTTGAATGTCAGTATCATGCATTTTTTGCTAACATCATTTCTACTTGTTTTTTTTGTCTTTTTTTAATTATGTTTACATTGTTTAAGTGCTGATTTATACTTATCTGAGTCCTCACTTACTTTTATCTTTTAGATATTATAGAAAAGTTTGGCCTTTTTCTTTATTGCGTTTCTAACCTTTTTAGTATACCATTTTGGTTTTAGACCTTAATTATTATAATTTTTTTGCCTTTTTTATGTTTCTATCACAAGTGTCAATAATGTGTGTTTCACTTTTGTCCCTTGGCTCTTCTACTGAGTGGGTCATTAGCGCTATCTCCCAGTTAACCTTATTCATTTCTGTATGGATTTTCTACAGTATGTGAGGGGTGATATAAATAAACCTCAGTAATACCTACCATTCTCAATACTTATGTGTTGATTGATAAAATATACTGTATTATGATCACTATTATCAATAGGTTCATTTACTGTACATTTGGGAACCATAAGGCTTTCTGATAACAGGAATAGATCTAATATGTTTTCTTTATGTGTTGGGTGTTTTGCTACTTGGCAAAGATTTTGCTGTGTACAGAGAGCTACAAATACCTGCCCACTTCTAGCTATGTTATCTTTCTACTGAATTCTGGGATAGTTGAAGTCACCTTTAATTAATACATTGGCAAATTATGAGGATTTATCTATTTCTTTTGCAATTTCCAAATCTGTGATTGTATTTACATCTGGAGATCTATAATAAAGACCAAATATAAGATTCACCCATTTTTGTATTAATTAATCTGAACCTAATAGATTTGGTCGTACAAGAGTTTTTTTTTTATTGTTGCAGTGATATCTGTGAATGTTAGTTTACTAGAAATATATGTGGTCAGTCCCCCCTCTTTTTTTTTTGTGTTCTGTCTTGACATAATAAGTTGTACCCTTGGATGTTTTTACCGCTGATATCAATTTGTGTCCACCAGATATCTGTGATAAAAATTATATCTGGAATGTTCTTTTCAATAACAATTTCTAGCTTTTCTATTTTGTTCTTGAGACTCTTAGCATTAAATGACATGCAGTTCAGTTTGCTATTCTTAATATTCTTGCTCCCCACTGTTGGAATGGATTTACTATTATGTTCTTTGTCCTAGAGGTGTTGGGTTGTAGTGGATGAGTTAACCCTCCGCCTCCTGGGTCAGTTTAAATAAATGGGTTCCATTTAATTTAATAATACTGCTTAGTGTATCAGCTCCTAGATTGTTAGGGTGAAGATCATCTTTGAAAATTAATCTGTTGTTCATGGTAAAGACCACCCAATTATTAATAAATTCAATGCCATCTTTCTTTCACCAGTTAGATAGGCTAGTGTTAATGCAGCAGATGTGGTGTTTTTTTTTTTTTTGTTTTGTTTTTTTTGTGGCATAGCTCATGGAACAAGATGTATGCCTGAGATGATAACATCACAATCTTTGTTTTTAAGTTCTGGACCCACTGCTAACAGTTAATGGCCAATATCTTTTTCACGATCTTTATCAACCTTATTGGTACCAAAATGTAATGTAACAATGGGATTTAGGCTACAGCTCTTAAGAACTGCAGTGAGTTTTTTTTATACACATCCTGTATTTTAGCTACTGAAAAACTAGAGACCATAGTGTTGATTTTGTCATTCTCACAAATGATGGTGTCATTATGTTTAATAATAGGGTCCCTCGGACAGTTTTGGCTCTGTTTGTTTTATCTTTTGGCAAGAGTACAGTTTGAATAACCTGTTCATTTATATGTTGGTAATATGTGATCAAGTACCCCAAAGCTGTTTTCTTAGAGGGATATCAGGGGGCTTAAAGATTTCTGCCCTGCAATATTTCTTATGTTTCTTTTGTTGGCGGACCATGTACCATTCATCTTCAGAAGATTTATCAAGCTCATCTCTTGTTCTTTTGTGGTTTTTACTAGTTGTACTCTGTGTAGTATTATCACTGGTTAACTTTAACAAGTCATTGTCTGCTTCTAAAGAGCATACAAAGTTTTCTCTCTGGTTGATCTGAAATTTTTTTAATTCTAGTTTGATGGAGGTAAGTTCAGTTAACAGGGAACTGTAGGCAGTACATTTTACATAGAGAAAATGATCCATATTGGTATTTATAGATTTCTCTGCATACTTATTACATTTAGTGCATTTTATGATAGCTCTATTGTGTACTGAAGGGTCTAACAGACCTACAGTGGGGTCCATTTCTGCTATGTACTGTACTAAGTGATTACATTGTAGTTGTGGAGACTACCTGTCACTGCCTAGGCAGAGTTTACTTCAAAAACTATTTTTGGTGTCCAGTTATTAGATGAAAGGGGGGTGGCCCTTCTGCCTCATCTTCCTTGGTGGATGAAGGCAGATGCACTTGCCTCTACCCACAAGTCACCTCCACCATGCACTCACCAATGCTCATCATGCACCACCAAGATACAGTCCCAAAACTGGAAGTAGTGGTTACTGGCTTCCAGTTTTGCAATTCCAGGGGATAAAGTGTTTTTTACAAATTCTTGCTGGGATGGCTATTTTAACAGCATAGTGCAAGCTATGACCACTGACACCTTCCCTATTCATGTTTCCAGGCTCAAAATCCCTTAAATTGAGGTTACTTGAGGGGGGGGGCAGTCCTCAATGTATTCCAGAATGCTCCATGTTCAGTAAAGGAGACAGTGAGCTTAGAGAGCAAATTCACTGTCACACACTGCTAAAAACAAGCTGGAGTACAAGTTTAAAATCACACATAAGTGACTGCATACAGCAGTTGGGAGGCAATCAATATTTCTCACTACCCACATACCTAGAACACCTGTAGCTATTTTCTGGTTTAATTATTTGGATTATTATGTGGATTTTTGCTGGGGGCAGAAATGCTCTGTATAGGTAGTTGTATTGTACCTGCCTTAACTGATTAGAACTGGTGCAGGTAGTGTTATGTTTAATAGCCAGGGCCCAAATCTCTGGAGTTATTGGTGTGCCTAGATCCCTACTCCATGCCTCCCTGTAATCTTCATTCATCAGGGGTGGGTGCCCCTTACGAGCCTGTAGTGTGATTAAAGTGGCTTGAAGCCTGGCTGAGGGGCCACCAATATAGATTCCAGAGTTGACAAAACTGGCAATTACCCCTCCCTCCACCACCATTTCCTTGAGCAGGCTCATGACACACAAGTACACAAATTATTTGTCTCTGAGGAGGTTGTACTTCTCCCTTAGAGTAGTGAAGCTTGCCAGGGTAACCCCCTTGAATAAGTCCCCAACCCTGCTTAATCCTCTTAGCCCCTGAAGTACAAACACAGTGTATCCCCATAGACCCTTAAAAAAGACCAGACAATTAGAGTAAACCACTCGCCCAATTGTTTAAGCCCTGGTCTCTGCAACTTAAAAAAAAAAACAAAAAAAAAACAGCATGGCCTCGCTAGGAATTCTGTATCTCCCTTCCTGCTTACAGCTTCTCTACTCAGCTGTGTATTTCATCTCCCTGGCCATAAGACACCCCCCATGTGCGCAATATTGAAGCCCCACCCCGTCATCTTGTGCATGAACCTAGGCCCAGGTTTCACATGATCCTCTGTCTGCCAAAAGGGGTGTAGCATACCTCAGGCTATGGCTTTCCAGAAAAATAAGTGCCCACCCAAGCACCATTAAGAGACTGAGACTTCCCCTATTCAACTCAATCAGGAACTTGCTGTTACTCCTCCTCTTGCTAATACTAGCTGGTGACATTGAACCTAATCCTGGACCAACTTCTAATACCACTGCCCCCCACCCATCTATTGTATTGCATCCAAAATGGATGTGTCTGAAAATTGCTCACTTAAACATATGTAGCCTTGAACCTAAAATGCCGGAACTTGAAGCATGGATCAATTACCACACTCCTGACATCCTGGGTATCTCTGAGACTTGGCAGAAACCGAGCATCAGACTGCATGAGGCAGTCTTGTCTGGATACAAATGTTTCAGGATAGACCGGCTGGGCAAAAGGGCTGGTGGCATCATCATGTATGTCAAGGTCAATCTCAATGCTACCCAAATCTGCTTGCCTTGCCCTGCCCCAACTGAGGTGGAATCAATATTCCTTTCTATCACCCTAGAATCCGTTAAGAAGCTCCTGGTGGGCTGTGTATACCTACCCCCTAAGGTGTTGGCATTCTGCCTCCACTCCCTTCTCACCTCCTGTGCTAGCCTTCTGCGTCAAGATATTGTGATTGGGGGAGACTTCAACATTGATTGGTTGAACCCCAAATCTTCCAGATTGACTGACTCCCTAGCAGACTCTAATCTGGTTCAAATCATCAGTGACCCAAACCACATCAACGCAAAATCAGGTAACCACATCCTACTTGACTGGGTGGTCACTATCTGCCCCTCTAAAATAAAGTATGCAGGTGTCCTCTCTGACAGTATAAGTGACCACTCCCTGACCCTACGTATCTGGTGAAACAACTCCCCAAATCCTCCACTGAAAATCATCAAGATATGGAACATGTCAAATTTCAACCCTAATTCTTTCCTGGGCACAATCCGTGTGACTGACTGGAGCCCAATCAACACTCTCCCTGATGTTAATTCAGCCCTGGACTTCTTTGTATCTAAACTCACTGACATCATCGGCAACCATGCACCTCTGAATTCCTGCCAGACTAAAGGGGTTAAAGCACCTTGGCTCTCCAAGGAGCTAAGGCAGCGTATGATCTCTTGGGATAAAGCCTGGAGGGCTTTCAGAAATAGTGTACTTCCTGTTGACTGGCAGTTTTATAGGCAGTTAAGGAACAGCTGCAAAACTTCCATCCAAAAGGCAAAGAGACACCATTTTAAGAGACTCCAGACAGAGCATCTAAGTAATCTGAAAGATTTCTGGAAACAGATTAATTCCCTCTTAAAGGGAAACACTACTCAAATCCCTAGCTCCATTGATGCCCAGGGTACGAACCACACTAACCCTTCCTCCATTGCAACCTGCTTTAATGAATTCTTCACTGACCTGCATAAATATACCTCTCTATTCGCTAGCTGTCCCACTCCCCCTCTCACCAGACCCTTTGCTATTGTCGACTATATGGCCCTCCCTGCCTTCCACCTTAAACTGGCAACACTTAATGAAGTTTGCTGTCTACTCAAGAATCTAAAGGCAGATAGTTTGCCTAGGCATGACACACTTGAACCCAGGTTCCTCAAGGCAGGAGCTGGTGCTCTGGCCCCACCCATCTGTGACCTATTTAATAGATCCTACCTAACTTGTACAGTCCCCAATAAATTGAAGGTTGCGATGGTAGTCCCTGTGCACAAAGGAGGTTCCAACTCGATTGTGGAAATCTTCCATCCCATCTCAATACTGTGTCCCCTAGCTAAGTTATAGGAGAGGATATTATACAACCACCTCCAAGACTACCTAAATCATCACCAGCTCCTATCACCTTCCCAGCACAGTTTTAGGAAAAATTACAGCACCACTGCGGCGTTGATCAGAGTCACCTTGGACATTTATCAGGCAATAGATGATGGCCTCGTTTCTGGTGCAATACTTGTGGATTTGACAAAAGCTTTTGACTTGGTCAACCGCGATTTACTTCTTCATCAATTACATGTTCTAGGCCTTGATGTGGATGCATTAACATGGACCCATAGCTATCTCTTTAGCCATACTCAGCGGTTCAAATGGGAGGGATCCTTATCAGAGCCGAGGGTCTTCACCCACGGTGTACCTCAAGATTCCATACTGGGCCCCTTGCTTTTTTCCTTATATATAAATTGGCTCCTTAATTATTGTGTCTGGCCACTGTTCACCTCGATGTCAATGATGCTATCATCTACAGTTCCTCCTCGGATACTGGATGGCTTAACCTAATGCTAGCATCTCTTTTCCACTCCCTTGAGGACTGGTTTACTCATAAACAACTTGTCCTAAATACTAAAAAAGAACAAGTGCATGTTGTTTACCAACTCAGCATCTCGATCTCACCCCTCCGCTCTACTATAGCGCACAGGGACTGCCCTTGAATCTGTCCAGACATTAAAATACCTGGGAATCACCTTGGATGCCAATGTCACTACCCTTACCAAAACTCTTAACCAGAAAATAGGAGTTCTCTACAGAATCCGCCCTTACCTCTCATCAACCGCTTGTCGTAAAATAGCTGATGCCACTCTCATGCCTCTCCTCATGTATGGTGCCCCTCTACTGCTCTCTATGGCTTCTACCATTCTATCTCAACTATCTCAGGTTTACCATAGAGTAGGTAGGTTTGTTCTGAGTACCGATGCCAGGCATCATCATTGCAATGTCCTGTCTGCCCTGGGCTGGCTACCCTATGAGTCTAAGCTTCGCTATGCCATCCTTAGCTTAATACACAAGTTTGTCCACTGTTTCACTCCTCTTTACCTCTCAGATGTAGTCCAGTGCAAACTCCCCCAGCATGCCCTGAGGTCAGCCTCTCTGCCCCTGCTTCAAGTACCCAAACTGAGGCTTTCCTTGGCCCAGAGAGCATTTGCCTTTTTGGCCGTGTCCTCCTGAAACTCTCTGCCTCCTGCAATCCTGGCCTGCACCTCCATTTCACAATTTTGATGCTCTCTACTAGTACACCTTGCTGCCACCCCCATGCTCCTGCTTTCATTAACACGAGTGTAAAAACTCTCCACTGTTAGCTATTATTACCTTCTATATCTTGCTGTGCACTGCTGACTCCCACAAAGTATATTGAAAACTATGTGTAATACGTTTGTAGCCTGTTTAGCTTGTAGCCTGTTTAATGCATTGATTATCCTGTGCTTTAACCTCCTGCATTAATAGCTGGTTGGTTGTTCTTGTTTCACCTTATTTTTGTTACTCTGTACAATAACTGCATCAACTGCTGAACTATCAATGTACTGTTCTCCCCAGGCTGCCCTTAAAAAAGGGACTGTCATGTCTCGGTGGGCTTACCCAGTTACCAAAAATGCAATAAATAAATAAATGGGTTTCTGAGTTTCCTAGTTTTCCCCAGGTCTGGCCTTAGAACATATTCCAGTAGAAGGTTGTCTCCCACCTCCAGCTCCAACTGTCTCTAGGCTGGCCTTTCTGCCCTCTCTTCTGATTTTTGCTCTGTTGCTTCCCTCTTCATTACCTAGGTAGGCCAGTTGTGCCACCCACAGATAATGCTGCATCTGGAGTGGGGCTATCCCTCCCTGTGTGATTGGTTTCGAGAGCGTGGTTCTCCTAATTCTAGCTGGTTTGCCTCTCCACAGGAACTGATGAAATAAAACCTTAATTGCACTAAAAAAATGTATGGGGCACCTTCACTGGCATTGGTTGCATTATGTATAGCAGTCTGGGGAAAACACATATATTTATAGTGTTCACCCATTCTATGAGGGTTAGAAGCAAAGATGCCCATCTTTCCAAATCTTCCTTAATTGTCTTTAATAAGTGTGGGTAGTTGCATTCATAGATTTGTAACAGCCTCTTTGGGATGGAGATACCCAGCTACTTCAGTTTTTCTACCACCTGCAGTGCCATCCCAGTGTCCATGGGTTTTTACATCTCTTCCCCAGACAGATCTCACTTTGCTCCAGTTGACCTGGTGGTCAGAAAACTCTCTGTAACTTCCCAGTACTTTTTATATATGAGGTAGGTCCTGCACAGGCCTCATAACATAGAGGAGATGGTCATCTGCAAATAATTAAACCATGTTCTCCTCCCACCCTTAAGCCTTAAATATCTGAATTAGCCCTCCGTGCTATGGCCAGGGACTCCAAAGGCATGACATATAATAGTGGTGAAAGGGGGCATGCCTGTTGGGTTCCCCTGCCCAGTTCAATGAGCTTAGTTAGACTGCCATTTACCATTATCTGGGATGTGGGATTCAAATACGACAGTTTGACCCAACTTCTATATACCTCCCCCATCTCAAATGTGCCAGGGTTTCAAGCAGATACCCCCACTCCATGCAGTTGAAGGCTGTTTTTGCATCTTAAGCCAGGATCCCCACAGGTTCCACCAACCCCCCTCCATCTTCAGACCACATTCAGCATTCTATGAATATTTTCTTTTGCCTTGCCAGCCTTTCACAAAGCTGGATTGGTCAGGATGGATGATGCTTGGTAATACCTGTTCCAACCTCATTGCAATGACCTTGGCAAGTATTTTGTAGTTACTGTTGCTGTAAGGAGGGAGATAGGATGGTAGGAGCAGAACTGCATCAGATCCTTCCTGAGCTTGGGAAGGATGAAAATGGCCACCATCTGTGTGGGAGAGGTAATCCACCTCTTACCAACCCCTTCCCCAACATCCCCATCAAGAGTTCCTGCAACTCTTTATTAAAGGATTTGTAAAACTCTATGGGGAGACCATCTAGCTTGGGGCCTTCCTGCTTGCCAGTCCCCTTATGGCTCTTTCTACCTTGCTCCAGGTCAGTGGGGTGTCCAGGACCTCCTTCTGAGTTATGGTTAACTCGGGGATTGTCAGCTCTTCAAAGAAAGTCTCCATGGCTTGCCTGGAGGGGCTGCATTCCTTAGTGTATAGGGTCTCATAAAATGTTCTAAATTCTTCAATGCCAGCTACCCTGATGGAAAATTCTCACCTCGTGGTTTTTAACTTAGTAATAAATGCAGTCCCAATTTTAGCCATTAGTTGCCAGTCTAGCCACTTCCTAGCTCTGTCCCCCTTCAAAGTATGCCCCCACCCTAGACAGCAATAGTTGCCTGTCTATACTTCTAGTGTTGAGGGTATTGTATTCAATAAGGGCCCTTTGTAGGGTTGCAAATATCAACTTTTAGATCACATTTGTGGTCGGCCTCACACTCAGAAATTTGGGCTTTCAATTCTGTCTGCCTGTTAGTGGCCACTTTAATTTTATGTTGCACATACAATATTACCCCTTTCCTTTTGGTGGCTTTCAGGGCTTCCAATTGGAATCCATCTGAGATGGCACTGCTTTTATTATGCAGTAGGAAATCTCTTATACATTTTCCAAGGTGTATCTTGAAGTTATGTTCCTTGAGAAGTGTAGGATCCAGAATCCAGGTTTAGATTGCAGGTTGTCCCTCCCTCCACCTAGCCAGGATCACCAGCACATGATCTGAAACACCCATCAGGTCATGCTGGATGTCACTAGATCCTTGCAATACTCCCTGTGAGATGACTATTAAATCTATCCTTACATAGGAGTTGTGAGCATGGGAGTAGAAAGTGCAGTCCTGGGCTGATGGGTTTTTAATTCTCCATACGTCTATCAATTTGTGATCCTACAGCAAGGCTCTAAGGGCCCTTGGGCTTTTCATCTGCTTGTAGGGGTTGTTGGATTATCTGTCCAGGATCCCATCCAAAATGCAATTTGCGTCTCCCTCTAGCAACCACTCCTTATTGAACCTTGCCATTTCCAGAAACAAGGTGGCCTAAAAATCAGAGGTATCAAAGTTGGGCCAATAAAATTAACCAATAGAATAAGTTTTAGCTGAATGAAACTGAATTTGTATCAAGGAGTATTTACCCCCTGGATCATCAACTACTGTACCTTCATCACAGCAGTCTGTACCTGTGAGTGGACCCAGATGGCAGTATCCCTGGCCTTGGAATTAAAACAGACCCCAGTCCATGCCCCCAAAGTTTTTAATGAGATACTGCAGGTCCCCCTGTGATGCATGGGTTTCCTGCAGGCAAACTACTGTATGTCAGATTTATACTTTTTGATGACCCCCTATACTTTCTTCCTTCTGACAATAAAATTAAGGCTGTTGATGTTCCCTGAGAGCATCTTAAATTGATTATCCATACTTAGACACATGCATCTTTAGTAAATCAATATTTTGTTGTAACTGCTGAGGTGAGCTTGACTGCCTATTTGTAAAATTAGGTTCCATTACTCGGTACTCTTATTTTGCTTTACTGCATTGCATTGTAAGGACTATCTCCGTGCCCCAACTTTGGTGTAGAGTGAAGCTCACCATGATGAAACCCACTTCTAAACTATTCTGCAGTATGCTGCAGCAGAATTACTGCAATAAACAATGTAATTTCAATGGGAATTAATCCCTTGTGTCATGCGGGAAGATGTGACGCTGCCAGGATGAGGTGAATGTCACAGTTTCCTGCATAACAAAAAGACTAATTGCCATTAAAATTACATTGTTTTCCACAGTAACTCTGCTGCAGTATGCTGTAGAGTGCTGCAAAATGCTGCAGAATTGGGTTTCATCATGGCAAGTTTCACTGCACATCCCTTTGCACCCCTGTCTTCCCACTTCCTCCCTCCTTCCCCCAGAGTGTCAGTCCATAACTTGACCCTCAGTATCCCCCATTTGTGGTGGATATTGGTTGAAATTCATGGTGAGCCACCTGCCACATTGTCTATATCTAGGGAGGGGACGAAATACTCTCTAAGTACTCTAACCACTTCTCGGAGGGGCTCTATTTACCTTCTCTCCTATTTCTATGCCTGTGTCCTGTCCCCCAGCTCCCATTACTGCCCCAGTATTAATGTAAGTCCCTCAACAAGGGCGCCTGTCTGTGCTTATAGGATTGTTTACACTGCCAGTCCAGGACTCTGCTCTGATTGTTGGTTGTTATGAGGATTTTTTTCTCCTCCACCTGACCTTAGCTGCATGCTCTTCATGCCACTGTCCATCAGGCTGATTTTGTCTGTGCTATACTTTCTCATGCCTGGTCATGCCAGTTGGTCACATCCTCCCTCACTGGGCTCTCAGACATCTGGCATCAGTGATGCACAATCATAGGACACCTCAAGTAGGTTCAAAACATTCATAGAAATGTACAGTAACTAACCATGTAAGCTGAACCTATCACCATATGCCGGTTAAGTCCTCCACGGTCATCTAGGGTCACAGGGCCACCCCACCTGGCTTTCCTGCCATAGATCTCATGAGACTCTCATGTACTCGCTGGTGAGTATTAATCCACTGTTATCCAGAGTACTGTCCTCATGTACTGGCCTCCATGGTAGGATGCACTCCTTCTCCCTGTCTCTTAGATGACCTCGGAGCACTCCTGATCTTTACAAAAAGCTTCTTTGTAAACCAGCACATGAAACATATGCACTCAACCGGCTTGACCTTGCATCATGATGAACTGAGACCATGCTTCTTTTGTGATCACTTAAGGCATCAGGTCCACCCCAGCCCTAGCTTCCAGTTGCAACTTATATTCACAATGAACTTTCAGAAACCTCCAGGTTCACCAGTATCAACATTCGGCAAGACCTCTTAACATTAGAAGTTCAAATGTGAATATGAAAAGTAGGTTTGTCAACAATAACAGTTCAAACATTAGGTCTGACGAGCCTGCCCGGTGGCGCTGAGGGTTGAGGTGCTGGACACCACACCTCGAACCACACTGGTGACCCGGGTTGGGATGCAAGCCCACATTGTCAGAGGTCGGCAGGGGAGGGATAGGATTGAGTGTCGGGAGAACTGCTCTCCTATCCCGGGGAGGGAAGTGGGGGATGCCACCTCTGTGCAGCAGCCCCTGGTGACGGCTGGGGGCACTGCTACAGTCAGTGCAAAGTGAGGGGGGAGTGCAGCAGATGTCGGCATGTTGGTGCTCCAACGTCACTGCATACCTACACTCTGGGGAACAAGTAACAGGGAGGAAAATTACAGCATTGACCATGGCAGCTTTTGATAGCTGCTGCTTCCTGAGCCTGGCGGGGCTCGTTGTGTGCAGACACATGCCGGTATTAGTTCCTGGCCTGGCGCTGGGACCGAGGGGAGGGTCCCTTTCACAGGTACAGCTGCATATGCTAGCTGGTGTGGGGATGTACCTCCAGGATTGTCGGGGGAAGCGGATCGTTGTCTGGATTCACAGCAGGTCAGTGGCTACAGGAGGAAAAACACAGATGTGACAAAAAAAAACAACTTTAGATCTGAGATTACTCTGTTACTTGTTTTGGCTGGTCATCTAGTATTGTAGGTTGGCCCTGCTGCTGATTTTCTGCTCACAGCATGAGCCTTCCCGCAGAGCATATACGTTCCTGTTCCCATGCTCGCCGGCATGTATTTACAAATGACATGAGTCATAGCATTATCTGTGGGAATTAAATTAATGCCAGCTTTCACCACCCCCTCATAGCTAAGCTACTCCCTCATCCCACCACACAGTGATGTGGAACTACTGCACTGTTCACTGGTGTGTGTGCCTACATGGCGGTGGTGCTTGTTAAGTTGCATTTCCACACACTCTGGAGTTATAAGAGCATTAGTCTTTCTGAACACCTAAGGAGCAGCATTGTGCCATCCCTCAGTTTAACCTAAGAGTGTGCTGATCATGCATGGCATGCAGGTCTCTGTCAACTAGGAAAGAATAGGGAGGGAAGGGCCGCAGGGGCATAGCTAGCTGGACTTTTACCCAGTACCTGTTTAAATATAGAATCATCCTGCTTCCCTTCAGTGGCTGGCATTTTGGTCCTCTGCATTGATCTTCCCACTCCTGCTACCTCTTGCCTGTTTATGAACTCCTCCACTGCAGCGACCTCCATGAATACTCTTGGCTGGCCCTTGGCTTTATGATATGCAGCTTTGAGGGATAAAGATGCTGATGCTGCCAGCCCAACCACTGCAGCTTTGCCTTGATATCACTAAATTTCTGCTGCTCCCATTGTAAATCCCTGCTGTAATTGGGTAAAATGAAAAAGTTAGACTGACCCATCAAAATGTGCCCCTTTTGTTTCACCTCTCTGAGGACTACTTTCTTATCCTGATGTCTTAGGAACTTTTGCTAGGAAGTTGCATGGGCCAAGTGCAGTTCTCTGAAAGGGAATGCTGAGTGTATTCTGAGCTTTGCTTCTAGTTTCATAACGGGGGTGAGCCGATATGACAAGTTTGGAGATGCTAGGAGGGGTCAGTCCAAGCATTGCTTTTTACCCCCAAGGAGGCAGGTTTGAAACTTTATCCATTTGTTCAAGGTTAGCCAGTTTGTGCTACTCTACTGTTTCTGTTAGGAAGTTGTATTGCTGCTAATATTGTAATGTTGGTAACTTTATTGCTGTTTCTCAGTATCTGCTTTACGATATGTTTTAATAAGGGCCTTCTACAGTATGTGTTAATTCCTATGAAGGGTGGAAGTGTTGGCTCTGGTAACATGATCATTTTTAATTTAGAGTAGAACATAGATGAGCCTGAATGTAGGTCAAAGCAACCTGACAGGGAGAACACATTGTGCTGGCTAAATTAGAAACGCCTAGTAAGTTTTCAATACCGCATTACCTCTCCCACCTCCATTGACAAGAAGATGGAATAATTGTTTTAAAGTGCCATTCTTAGAAATTGCCTCAATTGAGTGATAGGTGTGAATGATCTCAGCCTTTCACCACATCAGCAACTTATTCAGTGTGCAAACCTCACCACAGTGTGCTATGACCCAGCATCCAGCAACCCTGGAAAAAAGGACCACAACAAAAAGGCACATAAACAAAATATTGTCAGCTTTGTTACAAAACCTGAAACACAGACAGTTTTTAAAACAATGTTTACTGACTGGTGCTGCCTGTTTACTTGTGAAAACCATTGCACGTGATCTTTACAGCTCCAGAGAAACGGATCCTATAAGCTTGCTGACAGGGAATACTAGACTAGGAGGTCCTGAGATGACATCAGCAGCAGCTCTTCACTGAAACAGGCTTTTCTGAACAGGCAGTGAAATCGGGGTTACAAAATAGCTCATAACTTTAAAATGAAGCAACACAGAAATCTAGTTTTTGGTATGAGATTTGCTGGAGGTATGTTTATTCTAATTCTGCAATGTAGCACTTTGGGCCAGATGGTGTCATTTACTCTTTAAGGGTGCCCAGTGGAAAGCACAGTTCTTAGGCATCCAGTATGTTTACTGGCTAGTCACACCTCCCCAGTCCTGAACTTACTGAGAGAGTATCCTGGGACTGTTAAGAGTTCACTGATTTCCTCCTTAAAAGTGGGTTATGATGTTTGTGCATTAGTTAACATTATTGACATATTGCCAGCAGAAGCACTTAGTTTCTTTTGAATTTCTCGCATTTGAATATCCTCAATTTGCTGGGTTTTTTTCTTCTAATTCTAATCAGTAATATTTCTAAGCATAAGATAAATAAGGTAAGAGAAGGTGTGCATCTCTGTCTGATCCTATTTCTCATAGGCCCAGATTTAGTTTTGTAATTGTTTACTATGAATCTTGCCATAGGTTTGGAACACAGCAATTTTATTATTGTAATCCATTCCTTCAGCAAACCCCATTTTTCTATAACAAAAATAAAAATTCACATTTTAAGACATCAAACACCTTTGTCATGTCTACTGCTATAAATACAGAATATAATGACTGAAATCTGGCAGATTCTATGAGGAACTGCACCATCTCCACTGGTTCAAATAATGTTTTTTTTTTTTTTAGCACAAAACCTTTTTTGTCCAAATATATCATATGTGCTACGTAATTGCTCAATTTGAGTAATAATAATTTTGCTAGTACTTTGTATTCATTGTTAATTAAGCAATTGCCCTTTAGTGTTCAACGTTTTTTAATCCTTGTTTTCTTTTAGGATTAATATATATCTACTTCCTTAAATTAATCTGGTATGTCATAATTATTGCATAATTCCTGAACCAAAAGCAGTAGATAGGGTGTAATCTCCTCAATGAAAGCATCATAAAATTCAGAGGAATATTCATCTGTTCCAGGTGTTTTTGATTTTTCTCAGCGACCTGATGGCACATTTAATGTCTTCTAAATTGAACATAATAGAGCCTGATATTCAGAAAAGAGCAAAGTGGAATGCAAAGGTTTGCACTGTACTTTGCAATTGCGCAGGGGTCCAAGGATGATATATGCAGTCGGATAGTGCAGCAGCACTATCTGACTGAATATAGGGCAATGTCAGCTTTAAGTCAAGTAGTGCTGCCTGGACATAGCACCTGAAGTGGGCCTCAAGAGTGAATAGCGCAGGAGTGCTATCTGCAATTTTCAGAGATCCATGCAAATAAGCCCATTGGGCATGCAAGGTGCTAAGGGACCATTTGCTTGCCAATTATGGTCTCATTTGCATGGGGAGCAGAGGCAGGTTAGAGCAGCACTGCCCCCCCTTCCGTAGTCCAAGACATGTGTAGATATCCCTGGTGCCTAGTGGTCCCCACCCACTGATCACCATCCTATAATAGTAAAAGAAAAAACTCCCTGGTGCTAGAGCTAGTCCTCCCTCCCTCTGATCACCAGCCTGTAGTAAAACTAAAACTAAAACCCTCCCTGGTGCTAGTGAGTCCCCCTCCCTCCAATTACCAGACCATAGGAAAATGTTCAATACTCCCTGGCACACAGTGGTCCCCCTGGGCACTGATTCATGGTACTGTCATTTGCAATTCCATAATTCCTGGTGTCTAGTGGACCCCCACTATGGCACCGAACACCCACCCCCTCAGTCACCTAACCAGTATCCTTGGTGCTACAAGTGCACATATAGTGACTGGGGCAGCCCCCTCACACCTCCTAGGCTGGCTGCCAAATGTCCTATAAATAAGATGCACACTCCCTGCTTGGCCATATGGTGGCCGGCAAGGAGGTGTGAGTAGGGATGTTCTGGTCACCTTATATGTGCACTTGTGGCACTGAGTATACTGGTAAGGTGATGGGGGTGGGTGTTTGGTGCCATAGTGGGGGCTGCTAAATGCAGGGATTATGGAATTGTGACTGGTGGTACTGTGGCTCAGTGCCGGGGGATCACTGGATGCCAAGGAAGGTTTTAGTCTTCCTATGGGCTGGGGACCAGAGAAAGAGGTGGACCTCTAGCACCAGGGAGGGTTTAAGTTTTTCTAAGGGCTGATGATTGGAGGGAGGTGTGATCTCTAGCACCTAGGAGTGTTTTTTTTTTTTTTTATGAGCTGGTGATCATGGAGGGGGGCACCACCGACCACAGGGGGCAATTGTGCTCTCGCAGTGGCCAACCAGTTAGGTGGTTGCATTACCTCTGGTAGCCACCAGGATTTATTTATTTATTTATTTATTTATTTATGTCTTTGGTAACCGGGTAGGTGAGCTGATCCAAAGGACCGTTTTCAGTCATGACCCAGGCCACAAAGTGGCAGTCGACAATCAACAGCGGTATAATACATTGGTGATGGTCACAGCAGAAATACAATACATGGTAACAGGATGATGTGCATCTCAAACATGAGTCCCAAATAAAAAAATACATTTTAAGTGGCACAGTCTTAGGCAACAGTGATTATACAGAGAGATATCAAAGGTAAAACAACTATACAAAAGGATACACTGTTAATACCATGGGCAGAGGGTACAGTCATCAGCTGCTGCATGTAATGGCATGCTGACATAGTCTAACAGAGGACTGCTGACAGAAGAGTGCAACACTCAGACACACTGTTCGTCAAGCTTCATAGGGTACTAGGAGATTGGAAAATGGGAGTACTAGAAATAGTGCACAGAGGCACTAGAGGTAGTAGTGGATGGGAAGGTAAGACGAGATAGAAACATAGAACATAGAATTTGATGGCAGATAAGGATGGCTTGGCCCACCCAGTCTGCCCATTTCCCTACCTAATGAATAAGCTGCAGATCCTAGTTAACCAACAGCCTACTTCTTCCTACCCCCACCCCCTAGAATTGCCTTATGACTGTCCCATGCATTCTTGAATTCTGCCACTGTTTTTGACTCCACAACCTCCTTCAGAAGGCCATTCCATGCATCCACAACCCTCTCTGTGAAAAAATACTTCCGTACATTACCTCTGAGCTGCCCCCATCTTCAAATTAGCCCCTTGTTCTTGCATACCTCTTTTTCTGAAAGATGAAAACATCTTGGACTTTGTTGATTCCCTTGAGGTACTTGAAAGTTTCTATCATGTACCCCCTCTCCCTCCTTTCCTTGAGGCTATACATATTAAGCTCCTTAAGTCTCTCTTCATATGTCTTCTGGTGCAGACCCTGCACCATTTTAGTTGCCCTCCTCTGGACTGCCTCCATCCTGTTTGTCTTTGCAGAGATTGGGTCTCCAGAACTGCACACAGTACTCCAGATGGGGTCTCACCAACTGTCCGTACAGAGGAATAATAACTTCCTGTTTTCTACTGGTGATGCCTCTCCCTATGCATCCCAGTATCCCTCCCAGCCCTCCTTACTGCCCTCTCACATTGCTTGCCCACCTTTAGGTCATCTGATATGACTACCCCTAGGTCCCCTTCCATTTTTGTTGTTCTTAATATCTCACCCCCCATTGTGTACTATTCCTCTGGGTTTTTGTTTCCCAGGTGCATTACCTTGCACTTCTTAGCATTGAATCTAAGCTGCCATACATTTGACCATTACTCCAACCTTGCCAAGTCCCTTCTCATCCTTTCCACCCCACCTTGTGTATCAACTCTGTTGCAGATCTTTGTGTCATTTGCAAAGAGACATACTTTTTCTTCTAGTCCCTCTGCAATGTCGCTTATAAAGACATTGAAGAGGACCGGTCCTAGTGCTGAACCCTGCAGTACCCCACTAGTAACCTCCCTTTCTTCAGAGTTGACTCCGTTTACTATAACCCTCTGTTTCCTGTTCTCCAGCCAATTCTTTACCCAGGCTACTATCTTGGGACCCACTCCCAGGCTGGCTAACTTGCATATTAATATTTTGTGTGGGACTGTGTCAAATGCCTTGCTAAAGTCTAGGCAGGCCATGTCCACAGCCCTTCCCTGATCTGCTACTTTGGTCACCCAGTCAAAGAAATCTATTAGATTCATCTGACATGACCTTCCTGCTGTGAATCCATGCTACCTTGGGTCCTGTGCCCCTCTGGCCTCTAGGTACTCGACGGTTCTTTCCTTCAAAAGTGATGCCATCATTTTCCCTATCACTGAGGTTAAACTAACAGGTCTGTAGTTTCCTGCTTCTGCCCTGCTCCCACTTTTGTGAAGTGGAATCACATCTGGCCTCCTCCAGTCCTCGGGTACCATCCCATCCTCCCAAGATTTGTTAAAGAGGGTAGTCAGTGGTGTCACTAGTTCTACCCTTAGTTCTTTTAGAATTCTGGGATGAATCCCATCAGGCCCCATTGCTTTGTCCATCTTCAGTTTTAAGAGTTCTTTCAGAACCCTTTCTTCTGTAAATGGGCTGGTATCAACTCCTGTATCCAGAGTGTTTCTATTGTTTGGTTTAGGTACCTTCCCCCTCTTCATTTGTGAATACTGAGCAAAAATATTTGTTTAATATCTCTGCCTTTTCACAGTCACCCTCTGCCTGCCCCCTCTCCCCTTTATTAAGCCTCACTATCCCTCCCTTGGTCTTCTTTCGCTCCCTGATGTACCTATAAAAGGTTTTATCCCCCTTCTTAACTGAGTTGGCTATCTTTTCCTTAGTTTGGGCCTTTGCTGTTCTGACTGCCTTCCCAGCTTCCTTTTGCTTTAACTGATACAATTGTCTGTCCTACTCCTTCTGTGATTCCTTGTACTTCCTGAATGCTTTATTTTTTCTCTCGAACTTTCCCTGCCACCTCCTTTGAGAACCAAAGTGGTTTCTTACATCGTTTTTGTTTTGTTTATTTGCTTCACACAAAGGCTCATTGCCTCTGTGATGGCAGTTTTGATTATTCCACATTGTTCTTCAACCCCTACTTCCTGCCCATTTGCTAGTGCATTCCTTAGGCACTCACCCATTTTGGCAACGTCAGCCCTCCTAAAGTCCAGTACTTTTGCCTTTGTATGGCTTGACTCTACTGCTGTGTTTACCATGAATCATACTGTTTGATGGTCGCTAGTTCCCAGATGTTTACTCTTTTGTTCTGTTGCTTTGATTCCTTTCCTTATGTAGAGAGCTACTCCTCCTCCTCCTCCTCTTTTATCCTCCCTGTCCCTCCTGTAGATACAGTAGTGTATCCTGGTTTGTTTACATCCCAGTCATGGTTCTGTGTGTACCATGTTTCTGTGACTGCCATGATATCCAGATGTTCCTCCTCCATCAAGGCCACTAATTCAGGAAGCTTGTTACCCAGACTACGAGCAATGTTACTCATTGCTCTCCATTTTTTGATGGCTTTACCTCTTGTAGCAACATCCCCCACTGACCTTTCTACCTTGGTCTTTTCCTCATTTAGTACCATGTTTTGTAGGGGGAGGCTGGGAATCCCCTGAGATGGTGGGGTAGTGAGAACGGGCAGACAGCACATGGGCTAATGTGAGGGTGGGAGAGAGTAAGGTTGTGAGTAATCTAGGAAGGAGGATCTGAAAATATGGCACATTTGGAAAGACAGGAAGCACATATTATGGCCAGAAGAACTAGGAGCTAGGTACTAGGGCAGTTTATGGACCCTAGTGTTGTCTAGGGTGCAGTAACACACAGACTCGGATAGAAGCCAGACTCTCAGGTTTGCCTTGAAAGACAGGTGGGAGGGTGATAGGTGGATGGATGATGGGAGATGGTTCCAAAAGGAGGGGGCAGAGACAGAGAAAACTCTACTACCCCTAGCCATGGTGATGCGAGAGATTTCTAGGGGAGTGATGGTGGTGACCCTTAGGCTCCTAGATACCATCCTAGGCTATCAGTAAGTAGAATAGCATAGGGACACAGTTGTTGAGTTCTGAGAGAGTTGTTGACTAAACATCCCATGACATAGTTGAAATGACTTTTTAGAGGGAGCCACCCTAGGGATTGATATAGTGTACAGTGATGGGTAGTGTTGGGGGCATGAAGAACAAAGTGACAGATGGAGTTATATGCAGTGCTATGGTGAGAGCATAGCGTGGAGGACATGGATGAGTAGACAGGTGAGCAGTAGTCCAGCAGGGGCAATAGGTTACCTTGTGCAGTCACTAGGCAAGCCTCAAGGGACAGGTATTGAATAAGATAGTAGGCAGCACCAAACTTTTGGTGAATTCTCCTCACAGAGAGATTAATATGTTCATTAAAAGTAAGGGAGGGATCAAGAGTCACACCCTGATATTTAAAGTAGGGTACGTTTTCAAGGGGGGAGGCAGCAGGTGTGAGTACACTGAGGGTGAAGTTTGATTTGGCAGCCCTGGCAAGAAAAGGCTTTGAGCCAAAGAGCATGGCTGTGGTCTTTTTTTCATTTATGAGGAGTTCGTTGGACAGAAACCAGTTATATGCAACACCATAGTTGTGAGGGAGGGTGGAGGAGATGGATTCCAGTGATTTGTCTCCATGGTAGAGGACTAAATCATCTGCTTAGAGGAGAGCCTTGCAATACAAGTTGTCAGCTGGGATGGCATTAATAAAAAGGGAGAAAAGTAGATGGCCAAGAATGGAGCCCTGGGGAACTCTGGTGGATATGGGTAGGGCAGCAGAGGATTCTTTCCCAATAAGCACAGACTGGGACCTATTGGACAGATAACTTCTGAATCATGCCACAACATCCGTGGAGCAGCCAAATCACTGTAGGGTGGAGTGGAAGAGGCGGTGGTCCACAAGATTGAATGCCTTTGATAAGTCCACAAAAACTGTGCCTGTGGCCTTACCCTTGTCCATGTTCCTAAGGACATGATCTGAAAAAAGGGCCAGAGCAGAGGAGGTGCTATGGTGCTTGTGGAAACCATGCTGAAAGGGACACAGGAGGTTGTATTTAGCAAGATGCTCAGATACATGGTAATGCATGATTTTTTCCAGTAATTTGCTCAAGTGTGGGATGAGGGAGATGGGTCAGTAGATCTCAGGGGCAAGGGGGTCACCAGTTTTAAAGATGGGTACCACAAGTGTATGTTTCCAGGAGTCTAGCACTGTGGAGGATGATAGCACAAGATTGAATAAGTAGGTAAGAGGTTTGACAATAGCTGGGGAGATGAGCTTCAAAAGAGTGGGGTAAAGTCCATTGCTGCCAGGGCTTCCTCTAGAAGGTAGTGTTTTCAGGAGTTTGATGGTTACACTTCTACCAGTGGCTCTAAAATAGAATGGGGCAGGGAGGCAGCATTTGTAGGAGAAGGGAAGTGGGGTGCATCCTTGTTCTTGCCTGAGAGGGGTTGGGGGCGTGTTTACTAAGATATGAGGTTAGATCAGTAAACATTGAGTTAAAAGCATCAGCAATTTTTGCAGGGTCATGGATGGGGCCCGAGGGGGATACGAGTTGTGTGATTTGTTTATTAGACTTGGGATTTAGGAGGGATCTGATAGAGGCCCAGAAACTGCGGGGGTTGCCAAGGGTGTTTTTTTTTGTTGGTCGAGGAGATATCTACGCTTGAGTAACTTGGCAGCCTGCTTTCATGAATTGCGGAGTTGTCTATATGCATTCCATAGTTGGGGTAAGGGGATGCCTTGTAGGATTTCTATTTGCTGTCTCTATCCTTCATCTGTGCCAACAGCATCTTGGTTAACCAACAGGTACAACCCCCTCTAACCCTTCTAGTAGTGAGGGGGAAATGCTTGTCCTGTAGTTTCAGAAGGATGTCGGTAAGGAAGGACACAGTGGTAGTGATGCCATCAACTATGTAGAGGTGGACCAGTTTAAATTCTCAGTGTCTCATAAGACAGACTCATGGTACTGGCTATTAAATTTCCTGAAGAACAGAAGCTTGGGGGGGGGGACAACAAGTTCTGATCGACAGGATAATGTATGTTGGGGCATGGTCATTAATTGAGTCCAACATTGTGCCAGCCTGGAGGGCTAGATCTGTTGATTTGTTACAATCCAGTTGAGAATAGACTGGTTTAATGAGCAGGGATTATACCTAGTGAGGGAGGTGATAACCTGTTCCAGATTAAGGGACTTCAGCAGAATCACAAAGTCGGTGTTAGGAGTAGCTTTCCAGTTGAGGTTAAAGTCCCCAAATAAGATGGTATCTCTCAATGGTGATAGGCTAGCAAGCCCATCTAGGAAATTGGAAATAGCCCTGTGTGCCTCCTAACGTGGGTTGTAACAGCAGCCTAGGTAAAGTTTTTTTGCTGCACCCAAGGTCAGCTCAGTGAGGATCCACTCACTTGAGAAGGTAGGAGTTGAGCAGCCAATGGCAGTGGCAGAGATATAGTCCTTCACATACAGTGCAACACCCCCACCCTTCTTTATACCTGGATCTGTCCAGGTGAAGAAGAGAGTAACCTGGAAGTTTGTATGAGGCATTGTCATGGTAAGACTTTTGCCAGGTCTCAGAGAGACCTAGTACATGAGGCTTATACAAGGTCACCCAAACCTCAAGCTCAGAAAACTGCTGGGAGGCTGCAGACATTCAGACATGCAACTCTGAAGCCAGCTTGTCTCACCCAGGTAATGTTGGTGAGGTCAATATGTGTGTTAATAGGGCCGGGGTTGCTTTCCACATCGCCAGCAAGTAGAGTGAGGAGAAGGAGTGGGATGAGGGGGCAGATGGAATGAAAACAGCATGGGGGCTGGATGGTGAGTGAGTGGACAAAAATCCCAGCAAGCAATGTTCAAGGTTTGATAGAAGGGCCAGGGTGGTGGAGCCAAAAGGGATGTTCTCATAACTGGCCTTGATGGGTGAGGAGCCAGGTGGAGAGCATGTAGAGGTAAATGAGAGTAGGCTGTGTTGGTCTATAGCAAGTATTGATGCACAAAGATCCGAGGCCAGTAGCAGGTCAGTCATGGAGGTCACCTCCAGGAGTAACAGATATTCATCCTGTGTGCAATCCTACCACAGGAAACTGGGGCAGAAAGTGCATGTGGTTTTTAGGCCAGTAATCAAGTTTTACTAATGTTTAGATGGTTATTTTTTCTTAGTTAAGGTAAGGAGGTAGGGTTTAGATAGTTATTTATTCTTGGTTAGGCAGTAAGATAAAGGAGGTAAGAGAGTAGGGTCACTTTAAGAGGTGGCAACTTATGCAGACTCAGGAGGAGGTGGGAATATGGTCAGAGGAAAGACTATTTAAATAGTGTCTGGGTGGGGGGAGGCTGGGTGGGCGAAAATTCTAGCTCAGAGCAAGCTCCAGTGGTGGCAGTAGCAAAGAGGTTTGAAAGCGTTGGTAAAAGTGCACTTTAGTTCAAGTAGAAGGCCTGCTAGTATCTGATTGGCCAGGACAGCAGAGCTCCGAACTGCTGACCAATCAGCATAGCAGGCATGGATGCACCAGAGTTTCAAAGAGTAGGCAGGGAAAGGCAGTAGAAACAGCCACTGGATTACCAGATTTGGCTGGAAGGGAGCTTCTGAGAGTCGGGGAGTAAGAGTGGTGGCTGTAGCAAGATTTGAAAACCACGCCACTACCAGCAGCAGCAGCAGGGCACACGATCGGGGTGAGAAGCAGTCTGGGGAGAGAACAGAGCAAGACTTAGGATTATTATCATCTGACAAACAAAAGGCAGAGGGCGTCGGAGACTAGAAACCGCAGAGGCTGGAGACAGGTTAGAATCAATATGAAAGGAGAGTAATAAGGAGAGCTGAGGGTCAGGGGAGGAAATTTGCAAGTGAAAAGATGGCAGGAGAGTTAGGCAAACAATACAAGTAAAGCAGCGGCTGGTCTATGAAATTCGTAGAGCATTTCAACTAGCAATGTATTTAAAACAGTGACTGGTCTTTATTGATTGATTGATTGAAATGTTTCACCAGGAAGGCACACTGAGCGACAAGTCGCTTGTCTCCCAGTGTGACTTGGGGAGGAAGGGGTACAGTAGGAGTGAAACATTAAACATTCGAGTTACAAGATCAACATTAACATACAGTTCTAAGGCAAGTGTTACAAGCAGTGGTACAACAGTGTTGTGCATAATAGGTACAAAGAGTGGACAATAATAAGTGTGGGTTAATAAGTAAACAAGTGTTTAAGTGAAAGAAAGGAGGGCGGTGAGAGGAGGAAAGAAAAGGGAGGGGTGAGGGGGAAGAGTCATGTTCAAGTTACAGTCAAGTTACAAGATCAACATTAACACACAGTTGTAAGGCCGGTGTTACAAACAGTGTTAAAACTGAGTTGTGCATAATAAGTAGAAAAAGTGAACAATAGTAAGAGCCGCGTTAGTAAGTGAACAAGTGCTTGCATGAAAGAAAAGGGGGAAAGGAGAGGGAGGGATGTGGTGGAGGGATGTAGGGGGAAAGGAGTAGTTGTGGAATACAAGCCCTTGGGGGATAGGAGAGAGATCCATGGAGAGAATTTGGTGACCCTTATATTCTGTGATAGATCAAGGGAGGCCAGTAAGGGGGAGCAATTTGGGGGAAAGGGAGGAGAGCTAGAAATTTGGGGCTGGTGGTGCACAGGGTGAAATGAAGGTGACAGTAGAGGGGTAGGGTTTATCCAGGGCTTATAGGAGGGAATTAGGGAGGGACATGGCAGGATCAGCTAGGCGCAAGATAATTTTTGAGGGCAGAGTTGATGGAGTAGGTGGAGGATGAGTGCCAGATTTGAGGAGGGAGTGAATTCCAAATATTTGGGAGGCGGTGAGAGTAAGCAGATTGACTGATTAGGGTAGATCTGTGGGGGACTACCAGGGTGTGGGAGTCCCTTGATCTAAGGGAATTGGAAGATGGGGGGGTTGTTATAAAGGAGGAGGTTAGGTAGGAAGGAAGCTCCCTCAACCAGTGCTTGGAGGTGAATTTAGCACAGTGGGAGAGTCACCTATTTGTAAGAGAGGGGAAGAATAAGGCATGATAAAGGTCGCAGTGGTGGGTGAGAGAGGGGGCATCCAGGGCAAAGAGACAGAAGGAATTGAAGAGGGTGTCCAGTCTGGCCAGGGAGGACTTGGGGGCAGCACCATAGACTGTCTCAGTAGTCAAAAATGGGCAGTATCATCTTCTGAACAAGTTCACATCTAGCCATGGGAGGAATGCAACTAAGGTTCCTGAACAGGGCACCAAGCTTGGGGCGCAGTTTTTTTCTGGATGGCGTCAGTATGTCCAGAGAAGTTTAGATGTTGGTTCAACCAACCACCTAAGTACCGGAAGGTGAATATGTCCTCAAGTAAAGTCCCATCAAGGGTATAGAATGTGGGTAGGGAGGGAAGCCGCCTTGTGCCAAAGGTCATGGAGACAGTCTTCTTGGCGTTGAGGAAAAGTTGATGGTTAGCAAACCAGAGCTGAACATTGTCGAAGTCTTGCTGTAAACTGTTTGTAACCTCAGCAGGACGGGAGCCAGATGCATGCAGTATTGTATTATCAGCATACATATGTATAGCGGTGGAGGGGGAGCAAACAGTGGGAAGGTCATTTTAAGAAGATGGAAAATAAGAGGGACCCTAATACAAAGCCCTGGGGGACTCCAGTGCTAAGCAGGAGGGGAGGTGAAGTGGCATCAAGATCTTAACTGACTGGGTTCTGCCAACAAGGTAGGCCTTGAACCAGTTTGTGATGGAGGGAGATAGGCCAGCTGCTGGGAGTGAGTTGAGGAGAAGAGAATGAGAGATGCTGTCAAAGGCCTTGGCCAGGTCAATAAAAATGGCAGCGGTAATTTGGCCATTGTCCATCCTGGTTAGGATGGAGTCTGTGAGCCGAGACAGGTGGTGGTTGAGTGTTTTTTTTTTTTTTTTTCCTGAAACCAGACTGGAAAGGGGTGAAAAAGGAGGTGTCAGATAGAAAAGAGGTGAGTTGGGAGAGGACAATGTGTTCTTGAAGTTTGGCAAGGGTATGGAGGAGAGAAATGGGGCGATAGTTGCCAGGGGATGAGGGGTCACCCCATTTGGGTAAAGGGAGGACCACTGCATGTTTCCATGAAAAGGGGACTAAGGCAGTAGAGAATGAGATTTAGGATTAATGAGAGGGGGTAGGCAATGGCCGGAGTGGAGAGGGAGAGGAGTTTTAGGTCAAGGCCATCAGGGGAAGCACCTTTAGAGGGGTTGATGATGAGGAGGGCACTTAAGGCATCGTTTGGGGTTACAGTAGTGAAAGAGAAGGGGAGGTGGGAGGGTGGCGGAGGGGGTACACCAGTAGAAGGTGGGAAGGGTGATGGGTAGGAGGGGAGGGATTTCAATAATTCAGTGGCACAGGCAGTATAGTAGGAGTTAAATTCTACTGCTACGACTGGTGGGTCAGACACTAGTGAGCTATTTACTTTAAGTACCATGGAGGGGGGCGCGAGATGAGGGGATAAATAGGGTGTTGACCACCTTCCAGAACTTAGAAGGGGGAATTTATATTGGTGATGAAAGCAGATTTGAAATATTCGGACTTGGCTAACCTTGTAGCCCTGGTGCAAGCATTTCGGAGCAAGGTCCCTAGGATGCTGGGTAGCTTTATGATGCTTCCGGGCCTGATCTCTAGCCCTGACACAGGCCAGAAGTTTGGGGGTTATCCAAGGTAAGTAGTTACCTTTGACTCTGGTTTGTTTTAGTGGGGTAAAGGCATTCTAGTTTACAAGAAAGATTTCTTTGAAGTAGGCAAGGGCCTTATCAACCGAGGGAAGGAGGTTAGTGGGGACCAGTCAGAAGTGGCCAGGTTACTCAGGAAAGGGTCAAGAGATGTGAAAGAGCATAATAGTATGGTTTTGTGTGGTGATTTAGTTCTGTGGACTTTCCTAACTATGAATACTGGGTTATGATCACTGACAGCATCAGGAAAGATGGCAGATGTGATGACACAGTGGGGGTGGAAGGTAACGGCCCAGTCGAGTAGGGAGTGTTGTTGTGTCTTGTGGTTTGGGTGGGTGGGTTCAGAGATCAGTTGGGAGAGGTTTAGGGCTCTCTGATGGAAAGCCCCCTTTTTCTTTTTTTTTCTCTTATGATACCATGTACGGTACCACTTTTACTGGAGGATAGTCTGGAATGTACAATTCTCCCTTGTCCTGTTGTTGTTGTCAGTGTCGTATATGAATGTCTTGTTTGTTGGGCTGGCCACCCATTTTGTATAAAGTAAACCAAATAAAATATATCCCTGTCTTGTCTGTTGTTTTGTTACCTCCCCCCACCCCCGTATACTCCGGACACCTGTAATAAAAGTTATTGTTACATTATTGGTATTAATTGAATTATTGAATTCTGCCCCACGGATGTGATAGAAGCTGGTTTAATGCTTCACTTCGTGAACAATAGGTTTGTTCAATAGTATTAAATGACTGCGATATTGCGGTCTAGCCTTAGGTTTTATCTTTCCTTCTGTTGGTTGCTGTTGTATCTCCGAATGGGGTATATATTTTCAGTGCTGCAAGAATTTCAGCTTTGATTCTTTTCTTCCCCGCTATTAGTCTATCTTTATGGGCTTGCAAAATATGATGGTATGAGAGTTAGCGATAGTTGCGGAGCCTCGGTAAGGTTTGCTTACCGAGCGCCGCACTATCGAAGGAATGTTCAAACGCGCAAGGTAACGAAGGGCGCTTGTAAGCTGGTTGTGTCTTATTTTTTCTTTTACCCTTTTCTACAAGAGAGTGTTCATGATTTGTTTTCGCTAGCAGGGTACTCCCTGGTAATTCCTGGTTGGTTGTGGTAATTCCTAAACAGCCATTTTGTAATAAGAGAAAGCATGGACTCGTGATTCCTTGGTCCCTGTAATATTGTTGAACCTGCTATAAAACTTTTTTTTTTTTTTTTGTGTAAAAGTATTAAAACTTGTTACTGAACTATTTCGTGATAGAAAGTGAATGCGTTTGTAATGAATCTTTTTTCTCAAACTTGCGCACTGTCATGAGGGTATTTAGCCCTGTACTTTGCTTTTAGCAGGTGGATGTTTATAAAGTAAATAGAGTTCTACATACCCTTCTATACTTCTTGAAAGCTAAAATATTTAAACAGGCTCTTTGGGAGCTTTCTTAAATCGGAGACTGTTTGTATTTTGGTTCAAAGCTTTGCAGTATCGGGCCTCCCTCCTCTTCCTAGTGCGCTTTTATGTGCCAGCCGGCCAAAACCTCCCCTTTTTTATGCTGATAGCAGGAAGGATGGTCCCCCCAAGACTATTATAAATTTAAACAAGATCTGTAAAGACTTTATGAATAACCTGTAAGATATAGGTCTACATCAAACTTTAAACATATTATTCTGTGTGAATAAATAAAATTAATGCTTCCTTTAAATTTCTTAGTTCAAAAGGGTATTGTTGGAGGCAGAGTTATTGTGTCATGTGACTGAATATACTATATAATGTGTTGGTCTAGGAAAGTCGGTCAGAGTGGATAAGGGTGTGGACCTAACAACACCCTGACCTGAGTTAGTGAGTTCTAGCTCTGGATTTGATCCTATGAATCTGTTATTTCTTGTTTTGTCGTTTACAAGTCCACTGCGTAAAATAAATGTGCATTTTTGTTACTGCTAATCTTGTCTGAGTGTCTTTACTATCCCACACCAGTTCACATTTAGTGCCAGAAGTGGGATAGTGGGTTCTGAAGGGACCTATTGGTGGATCTGAGTTCAGATTCAATTCGTATGCATCCGGACAAGGCAGAAGAGCGGACTACACCAGCCACAAGGTCAATCGTACAAGCCTGCAAAATTGCCTTTATTGCCTGGACTGGAGCCAGTGGTACGTAGGAAGGTGGCTAAGGTGACAACTGAAGGAGACCGTGTGGAAATGGAAGATGTGAAATCCATTGAAAAGGGCACTCAAGCAGCTGAACCTGAGCAGGAAGACCCTCCAGAGAATCCCCATGAACTGCTCTGATGGCTGTGCCTGTGACAGGTAGAGCTGGAAAGAGAAAGGGAGCGGGATTGTGTGTGTGTGTATATATAGATAGATATAGATATAGATATAGATCGAGCAGAGAATGCAGCCAGATGGACTGACACCTTACGTGCTATCCAGGTTTTGGGATCAGCAAGACCACCTTCAGCACCTGTGGTAGGACAAAAAGATATAAGATTAGTTAAAATGGCTGATTCTGATGATATAGAAGCGTATCTTTTGACATCTGAGAGGGTAGCCATTGCCTGTGCTTGGCCTAGAGATCAATGGGTTGTCAGGCTGGCCCCTTATTTGACTGGGAAAGCTCAACTAGCTTATAGCCATACAGACCTTGCGCATATAAATGATTACGACTATATTAAGCAAGCCATTCTGAAAAGATATGATATAAGTCCTGAAACCTATAGACAACGGTTCAGAGCATATAAATTTCAATCTGCAGACACCCCTCAAGACCTATACACTCATTTAAAAGACTTGTCATAAGTGGTTACAACCCAACACAAGAACGGTAGTATAAATCACAGAAAGTATCATCTTGGAACAATTTATTTGTGTCTTGCCCCAAGATGTACAGCTATGGGTCAAGGAACACCGCCCCGAAACTTCTGAGGCAGCTATAAGACTTGCTGAGGACTATCTGACCACTAGGCCGCAATGCCCTAGGACATTTATGAACTCTAGAAGTCCTTCAGCTGCAATAAGGCCCCCTATTACGCCAGTCACGCAAACTAGTGGTGTTCCTGGGGGTAAAGAATATAGTAAGATAAGTAAAGGATTCAGCCATGATATTATATGTCATGAATGTAAAGCCACAGGACATATTGCTAGATTCTGTCCAAAGAAAAAGGTAGTCAGTTCATCTAGTCCTGGCTAACTGGGGCCATTATGTCACTACTGTGGAGATCGGAGGAATGATAGTCTCTGGTCTTGTGGATTCTGGCAGCAAGCAGACACTGGTACATGCTTCTTTGGTAGGAAAACCAGAACTGGGGGAACCAACTACAGGGGTCAAATGTATACATGGAGACATCCACTGGTACCCATTAAGAGAAATGGAGATTCAAATAAATGGGACATTACACAAAATGAAAATAGGCACAGTACCTTCTTTGCCGGTCCCAGTAATAATTGGGCATGATTATCCATATTTTGACTCTTTATTAAATACAAACGTTGGAGCAGTTACCACTCGGGCACAAGGGAAACAAGAAAAAGAGTTGGGACACCTATTTCCTTTTGAGGAAGAGGTATTTGGGACTGTCGGCAAAGACAGGAAAAGTAAATCACGAAAAAGAAAAGGCAAACATTTATGGACTAAAAGAGATACTGGCCTGGATATGTTGTCTGGAAAATGTATATTACCTAGCAAAGAGTTTGTAAATATACAAAACAATGATGTTACCTTGACCCCCTTCTTTTCACAGGTAATGCCAACAACTCCCACTGAACCTCATCAACCCTATTATATAGTTGAGAATGAATTATTGTATAGGGTATGTACGAATTCACATACAGGGGAGATGGTTGAGCAATTGATGGTCCTTGTCCAGTTCGGAAAAAGGTTATTGTCTATTGCCCATGATATACCTATGGTAGGCCATTTAGGTGAAGACCGTACGTTGCAATGCTTACTGTACAGGTTTTATTGGCCTGGTATACATGAGCAGGTGGCCGAATACTGTAAAAGCTGCCCTGAATGTCAACAAGTAGCAGCAGTAGGCCAAAAAGATAAAGTGCCCCTCATACCAATGCCTTTAGTTAGCAATATGTTTGAAAGGATTGAAATGGATATTATAGGGCCACTACCTAAAAGTACGAAGGGAAACCGCTTCATATTAGTGGTAGTAGACTACACTACAAAATATCCTGAGGCAATTCCCCTTCGTACAGTTACTGCTCCCAGAATAGCAGAAGAGTTGGTAAAGATTTTCAGTCGTATGGGAATTCCAAAAACTATTTTGACTGATAGGGGTACCAATTTTTGTTCACAATTACTTCAACGATTATACCAGTCGTTGGGTATTGAAGCTATTTTCACTACACCCTATCACCCTCAGACTGATGGGTTAGTCGAGCGGTTCAATCAAACATTGAAAAAAATGTTAAGAAAATATGTATCAGAGGAAGGTAATAAATGGGACACATATCTACCCTATTTGATGTTTGCCTATAGGGAAGTACCACAGGCATCTACTGGGTTCTCTCCATTTGAATTATTATACGGACATAACCCAAGAGGCCCTTTAGATATTATAAAGGAAGAATGGGAAGACAAGAAAAGTAAAAACATGTCAGAACCTTTGGAGTATTGGCAACAATTACGTCAAAGGTTAATGGTTTATGTAAAAAAAGCTCACCAGACTAACCTACAACAGCAAGCAAAACAAAAAGGGTACTATGATAAAGGAACTAAATCCAAGGAATTTGCTACAGGTGATAAAGTCTTACTTCTATTGCCATCCTCTGATAATAAATTACTTGTGAAGTGGCAAGGCCCGTACAGAATAGTAAAACTTATAGGCCCAGTAACATATTCAGTTGAATTACCAGAAAAGAAAACGAAAAACAGGATATACCATGTGAATCTATTGAAACCATGGATAGAACGAACACCCTCTACCTGTAGATATATCTTTCCAGAAACCATTGAGTCCGAATTAGATGTAGCTTATGAAAGGTTAGAAAACACGGGTAATCTTTCAGAAGTACGAATCAACCCACATTTATCAGTTGAACAAATTTCCACTTTGCAAACTATGTTAGAACCCTTCTGAACCCTATTTACTGGCATACCGGGAAAGGTTAATGGTGCTGTACATCACATCATGGTTCCCAAAGCTGTACCCATACGACAGAAAGCTTATCGGATACCAGAAAAAGTACGGGATGAGGTTGTACAAGAGATTAGGAGAATGCATGAGTTGGGAATTATTGAGCCTTCCCATAGTGAATGGAACTTTCCCATGGTTATAGTAGAGAAAAGAAAGGAGGAATCAGACTTTGTCTTGAGTTCAGACGCCTAAACGCAGTGTCTAAATTTGATTGTTACCCGATGCCATGAATAGATGACATCATAGACCGTTTAGGAGCAGCTCAATACATCAGCACCTTAGACCTGACAAAGGGGTATTGGCAAATCCCTCTAGATCCGAAAGACAAAGAAAAAAACCGCATTTAGTACACCTATCGGCCTATATCATTTTACAGTAATGCCTCTTGGTCTACATGGTGCCCCCGCTACGTTCCAACGAGTGATGGACAACATCTTACAACCACATACAATGTATAGCGCAGCTTACCTAGACGATGTAGTGATATTCAGTCCCTCATGGGAAGAACACATACAGCATCTAAGGGCTATATTATCAGCCCTATCTGAAGCTGGGTTAACAATAAATCCTTCCAAATGTTCTTTGGCAATGCAGGAAACAAAATACCTAGGGTTCCAAATTGGTAATGGGGAAAGTAAAACCAGAAATTACTAAAGTCGAGGCCGTGGACAATAGCCCCTGTCCAATAACAAAAAAATATGTTAGGTCATTTTTAGGCCTCATCGGGTATTATAGACGATTTATACCTGACTGTTCTACAATAGCTGGACCTTTAACAGACCTAATAAAAAAAAAAAAAAAAAAAAATCTAAACCAAAGTACAATGGACACTTGAGTGTGAGGAGGCATTCTGTAATCTAAAGGCTAGAATATGTTCCTCACCTGTTTTACACTCTCCTGATTTTTCTTGACCATTTATATTGCAAACAGATGCCTCCAACTGTGGTATAGGGGCTGTACTCACACAGATGGTACAAGACGAAGAGCATCCTATAATGTTCATAAGTTGGAAATTACATGAAAGGGAAAAACACTATTCTGCTATTGAAAAGGAATGTCTGGCCATAAAATGGTCAATGGAAGCTTTACGCTTTTATTTATGGGGTAGAGAGTTTGAACTATGGATAGATCACAACCCTTTATGTTGGCTTCATGTAATGAAGGACAAAACCTCGCACATAATGCGATGGTACCTCGCAATGCAACCATATAGATTTATTATAAAATATAGGAAAGGTTCGACCCATATCAATGCCGATTTCTTATCCAGGTATGGCATGGGAAGTACTTCTACCTGTCAACAGACCTCGGGGTAAAGAAAGATAACGAACTCTAGATGAACCAGGTTCACTTCAAAAATTGTTCTTTATAGTTCTTATATGTATTAGGGACCCCGAGGTGGAGCCCTGGTGAGGGTGGGCTATGGCTCCATCTCTTTGTTTAAGAGTTCTGATGACAGGTATGTTAATACTTTCAATATTAACCAAACTCGACATGTTTGGTTCTGGGTGGGGAGGAATGTGATGGAGAGCCCCCCCCTTTTTTTTTTTTTTTTTTTCTCTTATGATACCATGTACGGTACCACTTTTACTGGAGGATAGTCTGGAATGTAGAATTCTCCCTTGTTCTGTTGTTGTTGTCAGTGTCATATATGAATGTCTTGTTTGTTGGGCTGGCCACCCATTTTGTATAAAGCAAAACAAATAAAATATATCCCTGTCTTGTCTGTTTTGTTACCTCCCCCCAATATACTCCGGACATCTGTAATAAAAGTTATTGTTACATTATTGGTATTAATTGAATTATTGAATTCTGCCCCATGGATGTGATAGAAGCTGGGTTTAATGCTTCACTTGTGAACAATAGATTTGTTCAATAGTATTAAATGACCACGATATTAGTGTTCGCCTTAGGTTTTATCTTTCCTTCTGTTGGTGCTGTTGTATCTCCAATGGGGTATATATTTATTTTCAGTGCTGCAAGAATTTCATCTTTGATTCTTATCTTCCGCGCTATTAGTCTATCTTTATGGGCTTGCAAAATATGATGGTATGAGAGTTAGCGATAGTCGAGACTCTGCGGTAAGGTTTACGCTTCAGATACCATAATATTGCAAAGGAATGTTCAAAGCGCAAGGTAGCAGGCGTTTGTAAGCTGGTTGTGTCTAATTTTTTCTTTTACCCTTTCTACAAGAGAGTGTTCATATTTGTTTTGCTTAGCAGGGTACCCCTGGTAATTCCCGGTTGGTTGGGGAAAATTCTTAAACAAAGCCGTTTTGCGATAAGAGAAATACGGGACTCATATCCTTGGTCCCTGTAATATTGTTGAACCTGCTATAAAACATTTTTTTGTGTAAAAGTATTAAAACTTGTTACTGAACTATTTCGTGACAGTGCGAATGTGCGTTTGTAATGAATCTTAATTGAGGCAGTATAGCGCAGTGGTCTAAGGCTCTGAGCTGCAAATTTGGTGACATCCAGCAGACCTGACCTGGGTTTGAATCCCACAGCTTCCACTTGCATACTGTGTGACCCTGAGCAAGTCGCTTAACCTCCTTGTGCTCCCAGGTCACTCCTGTAAAAAAAGCTTTCAGCTTAGTGTGCTATACCTGGTTAAACAACTAAAAAAAAAAAAAATCTTTTTTCTCAAACTTGCGCACTGTCACGAGGGTATTTAGCCCTGTACTTTGCTTTAGCAGTGGATGTTTATAAAGTAAATAGAGTTCTACATACCCTTCTATACTTCTTGGGAAGCTAAAATATTTAAACAGGCTCTTTTGGGAGCTTTCTTAAATCGGAGACTGTTTGTAATTTTGGTTCAGAGCCAGTATCGGGGCCTCCGCCTCCCCTTCCCAGCGGCTTTTATGTGTCGGGCCGGGCCAAAACCTCCCTTTTTATGCTGATAGCAGGAGGGGTCCCCCCAAGACTACTGTAAATTTAAACAAGATCTGTAAAGACTTTATGAATAACTTGTAAGATATAGGTCTACATCAAACTTTAAACATATTATTCGGTGTGAATAAATTAATGCTTCCTTTAAATTTCTTAGTTCAAAAGGGTATTGTTGGAGGCGGAGTTATTGTATCATGTGATTGAATATACTATATAATGTGTTGGTCTAGGAAAGTCAGTCGAGTGGATAAGGGTGTGGACCTAACAACACCCTGACCTGAGTTAGTGAGTTCTAGCTCTGGATTTGATCCTATGAATCTGTTATTTCTTGTTTTGTCGTTTACAAGTCCGCTGCTTAAAATAAATGTGCATTTTTGTTACTGCTAATCTTGTCTGAGTGCCTTTACTATCCCACACCAGTTCACAGGCTCCAATTTCATTTTTAGTTTTGGTAGTTTTAAGTGACAACCAATTTATATTGAAGTCGCCTAGGATGAATAATTCCCTAGAGTGAACAACGGAAGTGATAGCAGTTCGGAGGTCTAGTGCGACTGAAAGGATGGACACTTGGGCGGCAGTAAATGCCAGCTATGAAGATTGGGAGAGTAAAGAGGAGGGTCACATGGATAGCTAGGGCATCATGGGTCTCAGGATTAGAGAATGAGTAGATGACAGAATATTGCATGGAGGCTAGGAGATAAATGGCCACACCACCACCGCTGCCAGCACGGTCTTGCCTTAGCAGTGAGTAGCCAGGAATGGAGACCGAGTGGTCAGGGACAGTGTTCTTTAGCCAAGTTTCTGAGATGATTAGAATGTCTGGTTTTAGAGTGTACACCATGGTTTGAATCTGGTCTATGAAATCCACAGAGCATTTAAGATAGCAAAGTATTTAAAACAGTGGCTGGTCTACGAAATGTGTAGAGCATTTAAAAAAGCAATGCAGGTAAAAACAGTGGCTGGTCTATGAAATTACAGAAACATTTAAACAGTCGGTAGTAAAAATTCTAGCTCAGAGCGCACTTCAGTGGTGGCTGTAGCAAAGAGGTCCAAAAGCGCTGGCAAAAGCACACTTTAGTTCAAGCATCTGATTGGCCGGGAGGGCAGAGCTCAGGAGTGCCGACCAATCGGCATAGCAGGCGTGGATGTGCCAGAGTTTCAAAGAACAGGCGGGGAAAGGCAGTAGAAACAGCCACCGGATTACCTGATTTGGCTGGGAGGAAGCTTTTGAGAGTCAGGGAGAAGGAGTAGTGGCTGTGGTAAGACTTGAAAGCTGCGCTACCACCACCAGCAGCAGCAGGGCACCCAATCAGAGCAAGAAGCAGTCTGGGGTGAGAACAGAGTGAGGCTTAGGATTATTATCATCTGACAAACAAAAAGCAAAGGGCAGAGAAGACTTGGGACAGCAGGGGGGTGGAGACAGTTTAGAATCAGTATACAAGGAGAATAAAGAGGAGAGCTGAGGGTCGGGGGAGGAAATTTGCAAGTGAGAAGAAGGCAGGAGAGTTAGGCAAACAATACAAGTAAAGCAGTGGCTGATCTATGAAATTTGTAGAGCATTTAAACTAGCAATGTATTTAAAACAGTGGCTGGTCTACGAAATGTGTAGAACATTTAAAAAAGCAATGCAGGTAAAAACAATGGCTGGTCTATGGAATTACAGAAACATTTAAACAGTCGGTAGTAAAAATTCTAGCTCAGAGCGAGCTTCAGTGGTGGCAGTAGAAAAGAGGTCTGAAAGCACTGGTAAAAGTGCACTTTAGTTCAAGTAGAAGGCCTGCTAGTATCCGATTGGCCAGGAGAGCAGAGCTCAGAAGTGCCGACCAATCAGCATAGCAGGGCGCGGATGCGCCAGAGTTTCAAAGAGCAGGAAGGGAAAGGCAGTAGAAACAGCCACCGGATTATCTGATTTGGCTGGGAGGGAGCTTCTGAGAGTCAGGGAGGAGGAGTGGTGGTTGCGGTGAGATTTGAAAGCCATGCCATCAGCAGCAGGGCACCCAATCAGGGCAAGAAGCATTGTGGGGTTGCCTGGAGTTAAGTCGGGAGTTAAGTTTTTTTTTTTTTTTTTTTTTTTTGGTATTTGTGCTGCGCAAAAGGACTACACTAAACTCTTTTGCACAGAGCAATGCTGCTAAATATGGGGCAACTGCATATTCATGGCCACACCCTTCCTCTTGCCTGCATGCATACATTATGGTTTGTGGGGGCACTAACCCTCTTTGCCCACTCAACAGCCCCTTTTAAATATGGCTTCTCTTGAACTACTAATAGGCTATTTAAGCAAACATATGCTGAGTCCAGGAGCCAGGTATTGGAAAAGGGGCAAAGCAGAGCACAGAGGTTTGTGCTGTGCTTGCCCATTGCCTACAACTGTGAGGATGCTATATTAGGTTGGATATCACACTAGCGCTAACCGTTTGAATATAGGGGCATACCGGTGCAGAGCTAAGTCAAGTAGCATTTCCCTGACATGAATCCTGGAAGTGCAGGGAATAGCAACCTAGACCCAATAGTGCCGGGCCCCTGGTGCGATATTCAGGTTAGCACAATGCAAATGAACCCATTGTGCATGCAAGGTGCTAAGGAGCCATATACATGGCCATTATGGGCTGAATTGCATGGGAAGCGGCAGCAGGTTTGTCCCCTTCTGTGGTTGGCCCCACCCACTTTGATCCCTGCACCTATTGAAATAAACCTATTCCCTGGTGGCTAGTAGTCCCCACATCCTCTGATACCCATCGACAAACTTATTCTCTGGTGTCCAGTGGTCCCCCATTCTCCAATCCCCGTCCAAGATGAAATAAATATTGTCTTGATGTCAGTGGTCTCCCTTGTCCTCCAATTCCCATCCCAGTAGAAATAAACATTGCCCTCGTGCCCAGTGGTACCCCCATCCTCTGGTCCCTGTCTACATTACCAGAAACTTAGTCCCAGGTGTCCAGTGGTCCCCCGACCCTCTGATCCATGGCTTCATTGAAAGAAAAGTATTACCTGGTGTCCAGTGGTCCTTCCACCTTCTGATCACCAGCCCCAGTAGACAGAAAACACTACCTGGTGTCCAATGGCACCCCCCAGCCTTTGAGCACCCACCACCGTTCCATAGAAGATGTCCTTGGTGTCTAGCAGCGCCCCCCCCCACTGCCTGCACTGGATGTACTACCCTGCTACCCCCTTACCATAATCATCACCGCTGCAGGGAGCCCATACAACAACCAGCAAAGCCCTCATCAAACTATCTTGGCTGGCAACCGTATGCAATGACAGGGTGCGCATGTCCTGTGCACTATAAAGCGTGCACACGTACTGTCTAAAGTGGACAATAAGTGCACACCCTTTACACTACGCAGGATGCCATTGCATACAGTGGCCAGCCAAGGTGATTTGATGAGGGTTGTGCCAGTTGCCAAGTACTTCTATCACACCCGATAAGCTGCATAAATTTATTTGAGATGTCTTTGTAAAGGCTAACATCACAGAATGATGACAGAACTTTCTGTGCGACAGTGAAGTGAGAGAGTCTGAAAAACTGCATGTTTCTACCATTCACATTTGTAAATCTTACAGCAGCTGTCTGTAAACTCCTTACACATGTGAGCTGCTGTAATTGAAACCAGCTGCAGCTCTGAAGGCTTGCTGACTGTTAATACAGATGATGGATATGGCATCAGTGAATATTCATCACTGTGTTTAAAAAAAAAAAAAAAAAAACACTGTTGCTGTCTGATAGTATCTCTTCTGAGTCTGTGTAATTTTCTGCCATTTCTGCTATTCTAGTATTGCCAATGAATTGCAAACAGACACTCAGCTTTCTGAGCGCTCTCCCTGTGATAATAGTTCACACGTGCTTGTCCCCTGCTAATACAAAGCGTCACTGTAGCTATAGAGATAAAAGCAGAAATAGGCCCAGGCCATGATTTTCATGTGGCCTCCACTGAAAATAGAAGCAATGTCAAAATATCATTCTAGGTGCTCTTGTATATGTATATGTATATGTATATGTATATGTATATATTTTTATATATGTATTAAACAGTGCTTAAAGGAAAGGGAAAATCTTTTATTCCATCCGCCAATCTTTATTCATTTCTGCTGAACCCAAAAGTGAACCTGAGGTGTGAGCATGGAGTAAGAAAATAGTGCACCCAGCAGTGGGTGGGGAAGACAAAGGATCAGTACTGTCGTCAATGGAGAGGTCCTCATGTGCTTCAGCTCCACTGTGGAAGAACATATTTTAGGGATCCAGTCATGTTTTCCAGAGTCCCCTCTGTCTACTGTGTAATAGCAATACATCAGCATAGCTCTGCTATACAGCCATAAAAAGACCAAGAAAGAGTGAAACTTAGAGAGGCAGCTGGCAAAATGTAAAGAATGCTCACTTTCTATCGAGTCTGGCCCTGTGGAATATTGTGTCTCTAGGGAGCCCTCATGCAGGAGAAATGGGCATCGTGAAGATGGCAGCAGTGTCTCCTGACAATGCAGTCCTGAGCGCCACTGGTACTGACCACTTTAAACTTTTAACCATTTCCTCTTCACTGGCAAAAATGCAAACTATACCTGAGATAGGAGCTGCCATACTGAACTCCACAAATGTTTGTTTAAATACAAAAGAGCAGATGCAGAGACTCCTTTCCTGAACTGAACTAGAGGATAGTTTACCAATCAGTAGATCGAGCTTGAAGGAATGAAAAGTACTGTAGAGCAAAGTAAAGCAAGTATGGAGATGTTATCTGCAAAAAGTTCTTACAAGTGAGGCACTCACTTCTGTAAATATCAGGCAATGTGTAGAATTGAGTAGAAAACTTTCAACTATGTAAAATGCACTGGGGTTCAAGCATGTTTGCTTTGTGGGGATTTCAAAAATAATTGAAAAGCAGTTTCCAATCTGTGCAGAAATACTAAGACATTTTTGTAAATGCCTTAGCAATGTCATAATATAAGATTGTTTATGTTGTTAAGGCCTACAGAGTTCCTTTAAAGTGGGGCAAACAAAAGAACAAATGGGAGTTTCCCAGACTGAGACTGAAGTTAATGCCAGAAGATGAACTCTGACTATACTGTGTGTTTTAGATTTTGAAATTGATAAAGATTTGTTGATGAAAATTGCTAGACTCTGTGGAAGCTTTCAGGATAACATCAGGCCAAATTTTCAAAGTGTTGAGAAGGATGCAAGGTGCTTGCATCAAACAGTTCTGATGCAACTTGCACCTTGTGTCAAAAGATGAGGCATTCCCAATTCAGAAATGTGGTCTACGTCTGAATCGGAGCTGCTGCAGCAAACTGCTGCACTCATACCTCATGGAGCCACACAGCAGGGTGTGGCAAGTCATAAAGGGTTTGCACCATGGCGGGCTGCACCAACCCCATTTCTGGGATTCAGAAAGGCCCACTGTGGGTACAGCAAGGAGCTGAAGATAGAGCTGATCGAAGCCCCTTGTGCCAGTGGCACACACTTTGGGGACTTGGGTGGGGGGCCCCTGAATGTCACCCTGAGAGTTGCTTCTGATGGCAGAAAGGGGTACGTGGTACCATAGTGGGTGTTGAGGAGGCTGTGGGCAGTCAGATCAATAAAGTGGCACCCAACGGGGTGCTGATTATATAACAATTACACCGATGACATGGTATCATGGGGGGGCAGTGACACACAGTGCCATGGCCCCACATGGGCACAGCTCTGGCAACAGCCCCAAGGTTGGAGCTGCTGCCAGGGCAGTACTTACATGGGGCCATGGCATTGTGTGTCACTCCCCCCCTCATGGTACCATGACATCGGTGTAATTGCCATATAATCAGCACCTATGCCAGGTGTCACTTCACTTATCTGAATGCCCAGAGCCTCCTCAACACCCACTGTGGCACCCCAGGTCCCTTCCACAGTCCAATCACTCCTGCCTGACATGTTCTGCCCACCACCCCACCCTGCCCTACTCCTCTAGTGCTGCACCTGGTGGGGGGGGGCAGCCAGATCCCTGCTTGCATTTGCCGGAGGTACACCGATTATTTGGCACTCACCTGAAGATGCAGCAACTCCCGGATTTGTGGCACTGAACAAGGCACAAAGTCTCTGATGTACATGGAGTGCACTGCAGTCCTAGATCACCACAAACTGTGGCGCTCTAGGGGTTCTTTGATAATCCAGCCCAGCAAGTTCAAAACATTCGCAGATGCATGCTTTGCATCACAACAAAGAAAAAGAAGATTTTTGGCCCTGAAAAGTGAGGTTTTTGGAGATTGATGGGACTTTCTCCCTTCTGAAACCACAAAATGTTGAGTTTAGTTGAGGGGAATACCCATGTGATTTTTGATGGGGACCAACTTGTGAACTAAAATCTAAACTTTCTTTAAGTATTCAATCTGAGGATAACTCCTCAGTTAAATCGGGACTTTTGCAAAGACAGAAGTGCCTTCTCTCTATTCTGTTACCATTAAAACAACAACATCAGAGGCCAAAGCTAGGGCAGATTCTGCAGAATAATTTAATTTGCTACTGTATATGGACTTTCACATGTTATCTGCATAGCAATATGCTGGACTTGATTTATTTATGATGTTTGATTTGTACTAATGGTTACTAGAGAGATAAAATAGTTTTGAGGGGAGCTTTTCTTATATTCTAAATGGTGTACTACAAATTTTGCAGCATTTTCACATTTGTTTTGCTCTATTGTGGGATATGAGGAACATGCACCTTTTGTTATTGTGCCAGGTGATGTCGGTGCAGGGTGATAAGCTCTGCGCCACATGGAAGTTCATTTTTGTAGTTAACCCTAGGTGGCTAACTACCCATGGAAGCATGGGATGAGGCAGCAGAAGGGTTTATATTATAATGAAATTCATTCAGATTCCGACATCCCTTTTAAGAGAGCAAATTTTACTTTGATTCTGGCTCTGTAGTCTTTCATGAACCCACTTGCCTCCCTTAAGCATGCTGTACGGAAGTTCTAAATTAAAACTGCATGTATTTCTTCTGTTAATTTGCCTTTGAACCATATGTACATGGGAGGGTGGGATGAATTCTTGTTTAGGATATACCGGTATTCTGTATTCTGGATGTATAGAAAATTACATCCAAACCTTACATTTTGTCATAGTTTTTTCTTTAGATACTTGAAATTTGAAATATGAATTGTACCCACCCATGCAATATGAAATATGAATTATACCCACCATGTATACATGTCTTTGCATGTACAGTATGTTTTCTGCAATTTATTTAAAAAAAATCTAACAAATAAGGAAAAAAAGTATGGATTTACATTTCAAATAAGTTATGATTTCCCACAAGCTGCCAGTAATGTGTACAGTGGGATACAAAGCAAAATCTATTTTCTGACCGACACAGGTGACTCCGTTTACCCCCAGAGCCAAAGGAACAGTGAAGAATGTGAAGAGAAGTCCTTGTCCATGCAGTACAGAGTCCAAATGATGGCAAAAGTATGCAGTTCTCTCCAAAGGGGCACATGTAGCATGGCCAGGCAAGGCTGTGATGGCACACAAACTTCACAGCTACGCCAAATTATGTCACGTCAAGAGTGTGGTCTAAGTGCCAAGCCTAGGAACTCTCCAAGGGCCCAGGAGGCGGCTCTGAGCAAGATGTTAAATCCAATAACTCTAGATACAAGGGTCACTCCAGAGTTTATCCCCCACACCTTCCTCACCAAAGGGACTTTGTGGTAGGGAAGGTCTTAAGTAATGGCTGTGCGACATGTGGGGGGTCGTCAGCAATTTGACAAGTGATTAGCTGTCCGGAATTTGCTACCTTGTCTTAATTTATGCAGCACATGTTTCTGAAGGTGACAATGAGTGCTGCAAACTGTAAATTTGGTGTTACAGCTGTGCAAGAACCTATGGACTGTTTTGGAAACTTGTTCATGGAGTCGCTAGTGGACTCCTTGCAAAGTGGCATGTATCCTGTTTACCAGTCTGGAGTCACAGCAGAGCTCTGTTTCTTCAGCTGTATGGAACTGAGGGCATTAATCCTTCATTGTACTTGCTACATGATAATGACCTGTTTTTTTTTTTGTTTTTTTTGTGAGGCTGGGATGTTTTAAACCTGCAGCAAGAACACAACTGGTGTCCCACTAGCTGGGACATTTATACCTTCCTGGGAATTATTTATTTATTTAAAGTTCAACCAGGAAGTACATACTGAGTTGATAACATATCATTTCCAGATGAGTCCTGGGGGAGATGGCTAACACTATAATAATAAGGTAAATACAAATAAGTAGTACAAGCAGAAACAAAAATGTAAGGCAAAAACTAGAGCATTAAAACACTCTCTCAATATATACAGAAAGAAACCAAAAAAAGGAATAGCAAGAGAGCGCAAGACTAGAGAATAGAGAAAGGAGGAGGGGTCAAATGCAATTGCAAGTAGTATGACAAAAGTCAGAAAGAAGAGACTTTAGGGAGGAGGTAAAAGAGGCAGAATGAATAGAAAGAGGAAGTAAAGACCAAAGTTTAGGAAAGCGATAGGAAAAAGCAGATTGACCAACAACAGATTTTCTAGGAGGGATATTAAGAGACTGGAAAGTATTGTGCAGATGAGGTACCCTGTTAGATTAGTGCTACAGGAACATCACCAGTCAAGAGAGCGCTAGTCTCTGTAGTGCTAACTTGGACAGTGAGAGGGGATTTACAGAGATTTCAGTAAGCGCTCCCCTGGTCACTGTCCATGGTGCTTATGGCACACAAGGGCACCAGGATCCAGAAGACTGGCCAAGCTGCTCCCATGGCATGGAGGGCAGAGGCATCAAGCAGCTTAGTCAGCTACATTGGAGACCAGGGTTCTAATCCTGGTCTCCAACTTTTTTGTGCACTTGGGACTTAGAATTTTTTACATGGGGCCATGGAAACAGTATTTCACTGCACCATGAATTTTAACTTTCCCTGTGATCCACTCCCCCCGGAGTGAGAATCCTTCAATCCGGGGATGTGGAAGGCAGAACAAAAACAAAGCTGACTGCATTTTTGCTGCACTCATGATGCCGACGGCATTCTTGCCAGCACTATTCTGACCCAGTGCCTTGCAATGAGGGTAAGAGGAAGAAGGATGAGGAGAAAGAATGGTTTTGAGATAAGAGGGAAGGGTGCCAAACCAGAAGTTGAACAACAAAGAGACAGAATGGGAAAGGTGCTGAGCATCAAGAGAAGGGAAAGAGAGTTGAGTAAGGTGAACAATGGTGAATACAATAGGGGTAATTTAAAGAAAAGCTACAGAGAGATGAAAAAGGGGGTCCAGTCTGGCAAGGGAGGTTATGGGGCACTACAGTAGACTAAGTCACCATAGTCAAAAATTGGAAGGATAATTTTTAGAACAATTTCTGGGTGGGCAGGGAGGAGAATACATGCTTTGTTCCTGTACAAAGCACTAACCCTAGGGTGAAGCTTATGGTGAATTACATCAATGTGCACAGAGGAATCTTGGTGGGAGGCTGGACAGGAACTCCTCCAGCCTGACACATGCTTGTGGATCTATCCCTGGAACAGTTTGTAACTTTGTTAAGAGACTACCCATTTGTCATGGTCTGAGCACCAAGAAGTTCTAAGACCTCATCATCGACCCCAGAGAGGGATTATTAGTAGGATTTGTCATTCTTGACCAACCTCAACCTTGGCTCTAGCAGTATTAAGGCATCTCTAACAGCAGTGACTAGCGTCCCACAAGGGAAACACCAGTGCAAATCTGTAGGGAAAATTAGACAGGACTGAACTCCAAAACTGGTGCTGTATGATGCTAACTATTTCTCTTACAGATGTTACTGTGGGGCTTGCATTGAACTGTTTATAATGGGACTGTTCTCTGAGTGATCATAGGAAGCAGTTGCAGTGTAAACATATGGATTTTGCTGCCCGCAAATGTTGTAGGGATTATGAATTGCTGGGTTCTTTAGAGCAAAAGCAGAAGTGACCTCATATTCTAATTGGACAATTAGACACTTGATTTAGAGTGAATGGACTGCAGTGTAGATTATTGTATTAAACTCTGCTATTGAATAAGTTGTAAATATTTCTTTGGCAATCTTGATCACTATTTAGCACTTAATCTGTGAGAACAGTGTTTCCCTTGAAACAGGGTGATACTACAGTGAGTTTACTGTTTGCAAATATTTACAGATGATGATGCATATTTTGATGAGGGCATCCAGTTTCATTGGTACAAGTGAGTGTAACCCAGCTGTCACAATGGAATAATGAGAGTTAGCAAATGTGGTACTGGGGTAGCAAAGGGCCAGGGGCATTAGGGTAACATAAGACCTAATGTAGTGTGGTAGTGTGGTACTGTGGTAACAAAGGGACTGGGGCATTAGGGCAACATATTACTTACTGTAATGTAAAGAAAATACATTTTTAATGTGTTAATGTGTTGCATATCAGGATTGCCATAACCCCCAAGTAAAGGTAGAGTGCTTGTGGGTTTTAAAATGCACTTATATGGTTAATCTTTGCCCTGGTCTCCAATGTATCTGAAATGTTATGAAATGTTAACAAGGTAAATCCTGTTTTTTTTTTTTTTTTTTCTGTTATTGCAATGTGTTCTGCATTGGACAGTGTGTCTAGGTACCAAAAATGTATCTGCATTTGCCTATTGGTTAGGAGCATTCCAGGGCAATGTTTCCCATCCACTATGGTCATATACTATAAATAGGAGGTTTTAGAGTAGTTAGATCTTCTTTTCCCTGGAGTTTCCTTGAAGCAAGGGGAGTAGGCAGAATCTGTACCAATTTGCAGATTTGGGTTCTGGGAGCCCTGGAGGTCCTACAGGCCTTGGCTCAGTGGCACAGTTCCAGGGCTGGCACTGATTGTTATTCTGTTACGCCACAGGACTCCATTAGGAGCTAGAGAGAGACTGCCGGCCTTTGCTCAGTGGCAGGGTCTTAGGGCCAGAGTGGCACAGTGCACCATGTTGTGCTCCCCTTGTCTAGTCTAGTGAGGGGATGAGTCAGTCATGCCTGAGAACTGGGAGGCTTTTCAGAGTTACTTAGGCAGCATCTGGTGGCTATGCATTTGCGAGGCCACATCAGGTACAGATACCTCATGGAAGAGAGGTGGGCTCTATGGTCAGAGGCTGCTTTCTTGAGCTCCTCTGGGAAGTCTCTAAGTGTTCTGTTCTTGGGTCAAAAAGCCTCAGGGCAAGTGGCATAGCTATGCAGGGAGCAGCAGAAGGTATGGATGACTTAGGAGATCTGGGACAGTGGGGGCGTGTTGGGAACTCTCCTGATGGCATCCAAGCCATCTGCCCTGTGATCCTGTGACAGCAAAGTGTGCTTCTGTGTTAGTAAGGGACTCCTGCTTAGGACAAGATGCTTGACTGTGTGACTGATGGAAAATCAGGACAGTTGGCACTGTGGCTCGGATTCAGTTGGTATGGTAATTCACTGGTGTCTGTGACTGCATAAAGGTGTTGACTCTGACCCCCAGTGGAGAAATAGGGTTCAGGCAAACATTTGTGGTAGCCTGTACCTTTTTTTAAATTATGTATTTTTCTGAATGTTTCAAATTATACAATATGAGAAATTATATAACACAGAAACAGTATACCGTAATAGCGTAAGAATATAAGGGTTAGCGTGGCATGGGATTTTTTTGAGTACTGGGGCACCACTGGAAGCTAGAGGGGAGCCACTGTCTTTGGCTCACTAGCAGATTGTCAGGACCCTTAATGGGCTCTCCTTGTCCAGTCTGGGAGGGGGGAGTGGAGTGGAGTGATTCAAGGCTGGAAATTGGGAGACTTTTTTGGAGTTGCTCATGAGGAATCTAGTAACCATGCCTTTGTAAGGCTAAATTGAACATCTCTTGGAGGTGAGGTACATGCTGCAGTCAGTGGCTACACTCTCGAGCTCCACTGGGTGTGTCTGGAGGTTTTTTTTTTTTTTTGTTTTGGGTCAGGACATCTTCAGGCAGGCAGAGGGCATGAGGGAGTAGCAGATGGTATGAGAAAACAGTGAGAAGTGGTGCACATACAGAGTTCGGGCTATAAGTAAAACCTCTGGAGAAGGGACATATAGGGATGCTGTTTGCAGGGGGCAGTTGCTCTCGTCTGCTCATGTTTGTTTAAATAAATTTATTTTCATGGCCTTAAATCATTGTGTTCAACCCATCTCTTTGTTTTCTGTTTGGTCATTGGTGTGTGTAGCTGCACTTTTGAGGATCAATCTGTGCTCAGTTTTGTTGTTTTTTTTCATTGAGTAGTGGAAGGCATGGATGGTGCAGTAGATTGTGGACAGGAGGGGGCCTATTGTGGACTCACCCTTAAGGAGAGTATCCTGATGGTGTTCAATCCATCTGTAATGTGATGGCAGAGTGTGCTGCCAGTGTTTCTGAGCTGCAGTGGATTCCAGCTTAAAGCAAGAGGTCGGTCTGTGTGAATGGCGGAAGATCAGGACAGTTGACACCACATCTTGGGACCGCAGCAGCAAGGGACAGCTCTACTGTAGTTGGTATGGTAAGCCGCCATTTGTGACCACATAAAGCTGCTTACTCTGACCCCCAGTGGAGGCATGTAGATTGGGGCAGACTATCGAGGTAGCCTATATCTCACGTGCTGCATGATTGTGTGTTCAGAAGGGTAAATCCCTTCTTTAGCCCCTCTTCCAGGCAGCACCACTAGTTCTGTGACATGCAGTGCTGGGTACACTCCGAACCCCTAAACCTTTTGCTACCTGCAAGAAAACTGTAATGTAACTGCTTTAAACTCTGGGATAATGTATCCTTAAGTAATGGGGAC